>CAVLGL010000002.1:2325000-4725000 GCA_963668995.1 Parnassius mnemosyne | reverse complement strand
TGGGTCGGCCGCTCGGGAAGTACCACGCTCTCACAGAATACCAGCGTAAAATAGCAGCTTTACACTGCTGTGTTTCGTGTGGTGAGCATAGAGTATCGGGGTCTCCAGTTTTACTGGAAACAAATGTTTTTTACAGGAAACGAGGCGTACCACCTTAGTCCTCACGGGTGAAAACGCATCTGCATTTTCATTCGTAGTCGAAGATAGCTGTGGATGTCTATGGGCCACACCAACCACTTACCATCAGGTGGACTATGTGCTCGTTTGTCACCCTTGTCTTATATAAAAATCCGTTAATATTAGTCCTTGGAAAACATGGTTGGGAATAACACCTGTTGTGGAGAGCACTTTGAGCACTAATTATGTATATGGAATTTGTTTTTGTTTCTAGATTCAGTAGTAAATAGAAATAAGTAATGATAATGCACAGACACAGTTCCATGTATTATCATTATTATTATAATACTAGCGACCCGTCCTGGCTTTGTCTGGGTAAGATCTATTAATGTGGCGTTATTTAAATTCAAGATAATCAAAGACCATTTAATTTATCGATGGTTATTTAGGTCTAACCGTTACCGTTACAGCCTATTAAAGTCCACTGCTGAACGTAGGTCCCCTGTAGATTACCTCATAGTGGGGATATAATGCCATAGTTGCCACACGTGGCAAGCGGGTTCGCAACCGTAATTTTCTTTTTTTAATCGTTATTAGGAAGATCAATCATCTCTGGATTTGTATCCTTCTGTCGCCTCGCCTTCCTTCGCCTTCCTTCTGTCGCCGACACCTTATCGGAATGATACGGAGTGGTGGATATTCTTACACTGTTATTACACGGTATATATTTATGTCTTCCTCTTCTCTCATCTCAATAGATATTTATTTCGATATTACAGACATATACTTGAATTTTGCTCATAAATATATGCATCATGTACCAAATACGAAACAAAATAACTGCAGTTTCTATATGTGGGTTAAAAACTTTTGAATTACCGTGAAACCTGGCAACTTTTCCATTTTTGGAAGGACTTAAAAGTTTACTACCAATTTTCCAACAAAAAACGTACTGCCAGACTGGGCGGCAATGTTAAACGTGACATTACATTCTTCATAGATTTGGTATTTATTAGTTGTTTAAATCACTAATAAAGTAATAGACATAAAATAGACAAAATACTCAAAAATAGAAAATGGCAAAGTTAACCTTACTTTGTGGGAACTTTGCCATCAGGGTTTATAATGAAAATAATAGGATTGTAAGTTTACCTCATAATATAATACACGACACTCAGAGTTATGATTTGCTCCATCAATTGTGTTGCAAATAACAAAGTTTACGCTTGTGACATAGTTGCCCTCCCATCTGTAAATATTTCATACAAACTTGAAAACATGTGTCAGGGTTGTCAAAATACTTGATTACGTATTTAACTTAATTTTTTTTTATTTAAATCTTTTCACAATAATTTATTAAGTAAAAATCTAAAATATATGAAACAAAAATACTCTTGTCGAAAAGTAAAAATCAAATTGTTGCACTAATAAGCGTAAATCAGTTATAGTATAGATAAAAAAAAAAACTTGTCAACGACCCCGGAGGTAAAAGAATAACCATTGTAATCAATCTAAATATTACTTCCCCACAATAGCAAATCATTAAAAATTACACTGTTTTTTGGGTGCAAGTTAATATTAATATAGTAAGTTTAAATTATGGAAAATACTGAGTAGTAATAATATTATTATTGCCCGAGTAAGAATCATATAGATTTCTCTTTTCTTCTCCTTCACTTTTGATAAAGATTAAAAGATTGACGAATCATTTGGTAAAATCGGTCTAATGGGCTGCTACGGTGAAACATCGATACAAACGTACAAACATAGAATGTCAAACACAGAACCCTTTCTTTGAATAGTCGTAATCGGTTAAAATATAGGTTGAAAGTGACAACCCTTAGTTGTAGCACACATAGCAAAGTAACCGTCACATCGTGGAATCAGTAGTATGGTAACTTTGCCAAATTACTTTTATAGATATACACATACATATCTTAAGACCAACATGTTAAAAACGCTATATTACATTTGATAACCATTAATATAATGTTACTACAAATATATAGATACCTAAATTCAGTATTTCAAAGAAAATCAACAAAAGTTCTGGAGCACCGAACAAAGAGATTCCTTCGCCCGTACAATTCCGCGTGAAAATAAAATGACAAAATTAACTCTCATGTTGCCATATCGAAAGCAATGCTGTCAATTAGTTGTTGTATTTTCATCCATAAAATGGCATATCTCGAACAACATTACATTGCCTTTTAACATTTAATCGTAATTTTGTACCAGTACAACCCTAATAGTAAAGTTAACTTCTATTGGTAAAGTTGCCAGAGTTGACTGTAGGTACTGTCTGGTAATGATAAGTATACTGTCTACTTGATAATCTCTTGACATTATTTGTATGTTGAAGCACACATATCACTTTTCACTCTGCTATTATTTTGTGTCTCACTAAGAACTAAGATTATTATTTTCAACTAAGAGTCATTTATAAGATAAAAATTTATTGACTTCGTGCTCTTAGCAGAAATGCTCTCCGTCACCTATAATTTTACCGAGCGATACTTGTATATATATATATATATATATATATATCTTTATTTATTTATTTATGAGTATATATGTATATTTAACAGAATAAGAGTGACAAACGATTATACAGTCCACCTCATGGTAATTGCATTCAGTTGCCCATCGCCATCTATCCAAGTATAAGAAACAAAATACTGGTGCGTTGGTTGTTACCCTAAATGAGATAGAATGCCTCGTTTCCAGTTAAAAAAGAGTTCCCGGCTCTCAAAACTCAGCATGAAACACAGCAGCATCAAGCTGCTATTTTACGCGGGTATTCTGTGAGAGCGTCTTCCTACCACGATTGAGCCGACCCATTCGTGCTATAACCATAATATAGCTGCAGCATGGCTCTACCACGTAAAGGACTACAAGTTTAATGCAACAAACATATTTAATAATGTTCAGTGGATGAAGTGACCCATAGATATCTAACTTTGAACAAGGATCAAAATGCAGTTGCGTCGTCACCCGTCATAACTAAGATGGAATACCTCGCTTCTAGTAAAGAGGGTTCCCGGTTCTCAACACTCACCGTACGAAACGAAGCAGCATTAAGCTGCTGTTTTACGCTGGTATTTTGTGACAGCGTGGTTTTTTCATCTGTCGAGCCGACCCATTTGCATTACAATTATAGTATAGCTGTAGTAAATGACTAAATAAATCTTTGATTATGGACGTGTAGTGTAGTGAGAGAGTGAGTGAGTTAGTAGACTGTAAAGTCGTTTATTTTTATATTCGCGGTTTTGAATGTCGAATGATAATGAATGAAGATGTATTTCATTAACCACTTAACAGCTAATTCGAGAGGTACAACAATTGTTAGTAAGCCCGGCGACTTTTTATTAGAACAGTTTATCGCCAGAGGTGAGACTTATTTGAAAGAGGTCATGATAAACTAATATTTTATTTCAGATTTAAAACTCTAGGAATGATAGCTAACCTACATAGATAAATTTATAAATACAACGCGTTATATATTACCACATATGGTTGTTTTCAAACAATTTTATGAGCGGTTATCGGTTTTGACATAGATACATTAAAGAGTTTGAAGAAAGTTCTGCGTATGTTCTATTATTATATTCAAAATTTATATTAAACTAATATAAAATATACAAATGTAATTAAAGAAGGGTTAAGTCATTCCGAGGGTGTCGTAAGAGGCGACAGAAGAAAATTAAGACAGGAAATGGGCAGCAGTTTCTTCCTGAGAACAACTTATTATAATTAAAAAAAAACTGGCTGTTGATAACCCGCCTCCAAACTGTGACAACTATAAATTCTTAATTGAATGTATGTTGATGAATGTGTAATTCTTATTGTAAAGATGATGATCAGAATTAAGAAAGGAATCCTTCTGTAGTTTGATTATGTAGAAAGAATTAATGAGGGAAGAGTGACAAAGTGAAATTGATATGAAAAAAATATTTCATAGCCTGACGTTGTATGATTGCGACCTTTCTCTTTTTTAAATATTGCACAATAATTAATATTTTATTATTTCAATTGGCTTTATTACTGTTTTAATTTATTGACACGGCCTGCTCAAGCTTCGAAATTTTATATTATTATTATTATTTTCTAATAATTTAATTTATGACTATTAAATTATAAACCGAGAGGTGTATCGATAGATTCAACTCAGCTGGGCAGCTTTCGGGAAATTAAGACACATCTTCTCGTCAGTTATACCTCAAAAACTGAAAACTAGATTGTACAACCAGACTTATGGATCTAAGACGTGGTCTTTAACTGCAGGCCGTATGAGGACGCTCAAGGTCATTCAGCGAGCTATGGAGAGGGCTTTGATTGGGGTCTCTTTGCGTGATAAACTTAGGAATGTGGAAATCCGCAGTAGAACCAGAGTGACCGAAATGGCCCAACGGATTAGTAAGCAGAAGTGGCAATGGGCCGGCCATATAGCTCGAAGAACTGACAACCGATGGGCAAAAAGGTTCACGAGTGGCAGCCTCGTACCGGTAGGCGGAGTGTGGGCGACCCCCCACTAGATGGAATGACGACCTGGTAAGATATGCAGGCGGTTGTTGGATGCAGGTGACTTAGGACCATGCTTTGTAGCATAACTTGGTTGAGGCCTATGTTTAGCAGTGTACTTGTGAAAGGCTGTAATGATGATGATGATGATGAATTTATAAATCATAATTATTAATTTTTGTTGTTATAAATGGATGCGATTTTTTAAATTCTTTTGCATGTAAAATTTAACCTTATGTGCGTATTGGATATTCTGTAAGCCACAAGAGTTTTTAAATTAAATAAAAAAATAAAAAGCTATTTTATGTTGCAGAAGTAGACGGCAGAGTCAGCAAGGAACGCTCTAGATGAAAGTTAATCGACCAAATTGGCGAACTATTGAAGATGGGCCAGATTAAGAGTACCCTTAACTGACGAGCATATGTGCGTACGTATATGGATGTAAAGGAAATGCCAGAGGTGTGTCAGGATCGTGCGAAATTGACTTCCGTAGTCTCTGCCTACCCCTCTGGGTGTTTAATAATGTGAATGTATGAATGCAATATATTTTTATTCAATTTACAACCACGTACGGATGTTTGAACAGTCTGAAATTTAGCGGAATCATCAACAATACAAATAATTAAATTATTCTCATGAAGGTCATCACAGCATTATAATCATTGCGTGATTTAGTGTTTGTAAGGTAGATCTTAGACCTTCATACACAGCATATAGGTAACACCTACGTAGGTCACTCTATAAGTTTTGAGATGCTCGAAATTTAAAAATGGAACGCACCCGTGTTATATGTTTTTAAGAAACAAATTTATTTAAAAATAGAACTCTATAAGCCAATGAGGGCATCCACGACTTTTTCTGCCACCAGGGCGGCGCCACTTTAGAGTAAGGTAAAATATTTGACAGATTTCATAGCGGGGATGATAATTTCTTAGGAAAATGTAATCTTTAAGGTTTCTTTATGTATTATTAGTTATATTTTATATTAATTACATTAGAAATGAATAAACCAAACTATAAATATAACTAAAAGACGACTTTTTTAAAAAAAAGAGTTATAATGTGCAAAAAATTTAAAATCAAACCACTGACGCATTGTGTTGTGTATTAATATAATACTCTAGATAATGATAAACTATTATTTAAAACTAATTTCTCAATTAACTGACATTGTGTAAAAAAAAATTTTACCTCAGTCACAACTAGCGACATCTGGTGAATGGAAGATTATTAGCCCTCATTGCTCAATATTAAAAAAAACAATGTTCTATTAATTTTCCTGCAACGCTTCCCGCGCTTTTCATTTAAAACGATGGATCTTAACCGTGAACATTTGCGCGCTTTGATATATTATGATTTTAAATTTGGTTTAACTGAACAATTAAGTTTACAATGGTTACTATCATCATAAGGGGACTCAGCTCCATCACACGCAACAATCTTTAGGCGATGTGCTGAATTCAAAAGGGGTAAAATTAATCTTAAAGATGACTAAAGAACCGGGCCCCACAAACGGCAGTAACGGCAGATAATGTATGGACTACTGAAATGTTGGTGCGAGAAGACCCACGAACCACATATACGGACATCGAAGAGATTGTAGGCATTAGTTCAGGGAGCATTCATACCATCCTACATGAACATCTTTGAGTGAGGAAGCTTTGTTGTCGATGGATCCCTCGTTTGCTCTCCGAAAGCGAAAAACAGACTCGTGTGGATTGGTGCCATGAAATGCGTCTACGTTTTGAAAACGGGGCATCTAGGTGTGTTTCAGAAATCGTTACTGGTGACGAGACATGGGTCTATCAAAATGATCCGGAAAATAAAAGGCAATCATCGGTATGGGTCTAATCAGAAGAACCGTTACCGACAAAACTGCAAAGACCTCGCAACGTCGACAAATTATTATTGGTGGCCAGTTTTTTTTCGCGGAGCGGACATTTGTTGACGTCAATGCTGGAAAATTGTAGGTCAGTCAACTCTGAATGGTATACTACAGTTGCATTACCCAAAGCTTTTCAAGCTGTGCGGGAAAGAATACCAAAGACCGGGTTTCGGGAAATTATGCTTCATCAAATCATGCTTGCAGCTATATTAATAGTATAGTTGTAGCACGAATGGGTCGGCTCGACCGGGGAAGGACCACGCTCTCACAGAATACCAGCGTAAAATAGCAGCTTAATACTGCTGTGTTTCGTATAGTGAGTGTAGAGAACCGGAGACCCATTTTACATGGAAAAGAGGTATTCTATCTTAGTCCTCACGGCTGACAACGCATCTGCATTTTAATTCGCAAACGAAGATAGATGTAGATGTCTATGGGTCACAGCAACCACTTACCATCAGGTGGACTATGTGCTCGTTTGTCACCCTTATTCTATAAAAAAAGAATGCTGCATCACGGTAACGCCTCTACACATACAAACAAAACATTACAAAGAACAAAAGCATTTGACTATTGAGGAATCTGGTGTTGAAACTCTTAAGTCACTCACCCTACAGCCCTGACTTAGCTCCTTGTGATTTGTTTTTGTTCCCAAGAGTCAAAGTAAAAAATAAAAGGCAAGTTTTTTTCAAGCGCCGATGAAGCTGTGGCTGCCTACGAAGAAGCGATTTCCGACCTGTCAGATCAAGACTGGCAAAAGTGTTTTCAGAGTTGGTTTAGGCGAATGGAACTTTGTGCAGAGCATGATGGAGAGTATTTTGAAAAGATGTAAAATAAATATTAATAGTATCTAGAATACCTTTTGTATATCTTAAAACTTATTGAGCGTCCTACGTAATACACGGATTCAATTAAAATATGTCTATTTTACTACGCTTTCGTGTTTGGCGGCTCCGTGGCGCAGTGGCTTACCAATGAGTTGCAGCATTAAGGGCCGCGTGTTCGAATCCCCCACGGAAGAAGTAGTTGTACGACCTACAATTAATTATTCCGAGTCTGGATGTTCATCCTTGTGAAAGGACAATGCCAGAATCTCTATAGAACTTTGACCCACCTAAAAGAGTGGTGTACACAAATGCCGTATGCGTCATTTTTTTGCTGTTTTATTACTATATCCAAATAGTATAATTTAAAGTTTCTAGAACTGGCGAATCATTTTTGAATTGAACTTTTACATTTACATTTATTCTATGCTTTATAATAGCATTCGTTACAGTTCATTGCAATTGGAATCTATAAATTGTCAGGCGCTAATAAAATATGTAACTAAGTATTTTAGGAGGCGAAATAAACTTCCGTTGGGTTTGTATAAGACAATTATATGATCACCGATATTTCAGAAGGTGTTCTCCTGTTTTGGAGCTAAAGATCCTAACACTATAAGATAACCACCATGTGTTCCTTAACTGGTTTAGCTTGAAACAAATAGGCTGAATCCGTTACGTTAATATTGATCTTGACGTTGTGTCCATGTGTTGGTTTTCTACATCAGCATTTAGATGGTAGGACTCTTTCCCGCTTAGGAAATCCGTCTGGGTAGTTTTTTTTTATTATAGGAAAGGAGGCAAACGAGCATGCGGCTTAGCTGATGGTAAGTGACTACCGCCGCCCATGAACAAGTGCAACACCAGGGGAATTGCAGATGCGTTGCCGGACTTTTAAAAATGAGTAGGCTTTTTTCTTGAAGGTTACGATACTGTTTCTCATTTCAGTCGACAAGCTGCAGTGCGTGCACAGCTGTGATCCGGACTGAAGTGTAGAGTCAGAATAAATACAGGCTGTGAGGCATTCCGTCTTATATGACAACGTGTCTGTAGACTTTTTTGTTTGAAGTTCACTGTAGGTGTATATGTGTGTCACTTACCGTCAGTGCGTGCGTATTTACTAATTCGTATAACGAAACGCAGATGTTACCGTTAGATAGGCTGTGAGATTGTTTGTCACCTCAGTTTTATACGTGGTAGAGCCATTCTGCTGCTATATTAGTAGTATAGATGTAGCACGAATGGGTCGGCTCGACTGGGGAAGGACCACGCTCTCACAGAATACCAGCGTAAAATAGCAGCTTAACACTACTGTGTTTCGTATGGTGAGTGTAGAGAACCGGAGACCCTTTTTACTGGAAAAGAGGCATTCCATCTTAGTGCTCACGGGTGACAACGCATCCGCATTTTGAGTCTTTATTGAGGATAGATGTAGATGTCTATGGGTCGCAGTAACCACTTACCATCAGGTGGACTGTGTGCTCGTTTGTCAACCTATCCTATAAAAAAATGTTTGGTACTTTATTGCTTGACATAATATTATGTAGGTGCTAAGTGCCTTCGCAATGATAGGTCGACAGACCTTGACCAGCGATCGTACCAACTACTATTTCTTACAATAAACTTTGTTGCCAGTTAGCAGACTAGAAAATGTAGATCTGGCATATTGAAAATTTTAATTTCGCTGACGCGATTTTTTGGCATTTGGAAATGGCTTTTGCAATTATTTAATTCAATTCTTTATTATTTTTAACGTATAATTGACGGTTTATAATAAATCATAATAGAAATCGGTAAATAATATTTTTATGACAAAGATTTATTTAGTTTTAATTAAATAAGTACTATATAGGTACTTTAAGCGTGCGTATTTACTAATTCGTATAACGAAACGCAGATGTTATGAAAGAAGATGGAAATGATATAATATTAATCGGTGAATTCCTTTTTTTAATTAACACTTTCACTGTCCGATTTCCAGACACAATAGTAAGACAATAGCAGTGCCCTATATGTAGTGCACGGGACAGTGAAAGGGTTAATATTTTACCGCAAGTTGTACTAAATAATTATTTATTACAAAAAAATTCAATTATGAAGATTTTACATACATTTACCTTTTTTTGTAAAAGGTGGGGCACGATCTGGCATTGTCCTTTATATATGTAAATTGCCCCCACGATACAGGAGAGAATCCTTAGTAACGTTTTTCTACCGACTTCGAACAGGAGCAGGTACTCAATTCTACTGAATGTTTTTATTTTAGGTGTGTTACCTCATAATTTCTTTCTGAGTGAACCGATTTCGATGATTTTCTATTTATTTGAAAGCTGGTGCTTCACATGTGGTCCCATATAAATTTGATCAAGGTCTGACCAATAGTTTTTGAGTTGTTCTTAATAATTTATATTGAGGTCAGTTGTACAAAATTAAATTTTAAATTATTAGGCCTATTTTCAGTAGTGAAGTTATAGCTGCAAATAATGAATGAAACATCCAGATCCGGAAATATTTTGTAAGCAATACAAATATTGATTCCGTGCGGAATTCGAAACTGCGTCCTCGCAACGACCGCACCGAGCCTTTAAAAAATAAGTAGTTTTCAATAATAAGAATGTAGTAATTTAATTTAAAACGACAAATTAATTAAGTCTAGACACTGAATAAAACTACTTTTAAGGATTCTATCGCGTTTAATTAACTTATTTTTATTATATTCCCAACGTTTCGGGTGCTTTATAGCACTCATGGTCCCGGGGGACTGAGGTGATTGACGTCCCGATGTCAGAGTTAACCCGGAGTACCTTCAGCTTTTTTAATTATTAATTTTGATCTTTTAAAAGCTAAAGGTACTCCGAGTAGTTTTATTCAATTTGTAGTGTTAGCGTATATATAAGAAATCATTAAGTGTATACACTAATAAGCCAATTAAAATTTTATAATGTAACTAGCGATCAGAGATTTATGGATCTCGACAACAGCGCCACCTACCGGGTTCAATTGTGAATCTAAATCATACAGGGACCTACCATAAAAATTTTACCTGTCCATTGAAAAGAAAAGAATAATTTTTATATATTAAAATAATTGCAGCCTGTAGTGGCGTTGTAAGAATATCCACTACCCCATATTATCCCGTGGGTGTCAACAAACCAGGAGATATACAGCGGCGCCTTCTTAATAACAACTAAAAATTATAAATTGTGTTTGGCAACACGCCTGCCAAGCGTGGTAACAATGATAAATATTCCCCCCCCCCCCCCATGAGACAATCTATGGGGGAGGCCTATACTCAGCTCTGGACTTTAATAAGCTGTAATAGTAACGGCATAGACTAGAAGAATACTTATTGAAAGTCGTTTATGCTTTCACCACTGGTTCGGTAAAACTTTTTTCCTGGGAAGTACCAGTAAGAAACTATTTTTAAGGACTATTTTTTTAAACAATAATTTACAATATAACAAGTTGTACAATTAAGTATAAAAAACTTTAAGAAACAGCATGGAGCGATCACTTCATCCTCATTCTCATTGTCAATCATATTCTCTTTAGTAGTTAAACAACGCTTTTACAACAAAATCGCAGAAAATATACAAAATTTAACCTCCTGAAAGTTCCAAAACTTTATACAAAGTTTGTATAAAAAGGGTTATAATATAACAAGGGTTGTTATAATATTAAGGAGTTTATGGGTGGTTATAACCCCTGGGAATGAGGTGATCACTACCAAGCTATTTCTAATTTGTGTTATGTGGTTAATTGTGATTACATGACTGTAAGCTATTATTTAAAAAAAAAAGTACCGCTGATTTGCTTGTTCCGCTGTTCTTGCTGGTTATTCCAAAGAGAGAGGTTTTTTTTTTCGAACCAGTCGTAATTAAACAAAAGAGTGACTTTCAATAAGTATTATTTATAAATTATATTAAATAAAAAAGTTTCTGTTTCTGTATAATATAACCCTTATTAAATATTTTTTATTAAACAAATATTGAGTAGTGATTTTTAAATTTTAAATAGATTTTATCCATCCTTATCCATTATTAGTGAGCATTTTCAATAAAACTTAATGTTTTATATTTTTGTCAGTTTACTGAAAAGTCATTTACACGAGTAAACTTTTATTATAAACTAGCTGTTCCCCGCGACTTCGCCCGCGTGTAATTTAGGTTTGTAATTTTTTTGCTCGGAACCCTAATTCATTTTCTTAAATAAATTTTGCATAAGTTACTGCTTATAGCATGAGCTATATGAGCCAGTGAAAGTCCCATCAAAATCAGTCAAGCCATTTCAGAGATTAGACGGTACAAACAGACAGACAGACAAAAAATTTTAAAATTGTATTTTTGTTATAAGTACCGTACTACCGTATATACTGTCATATGTATTTAGTGAAAAGCTATTATTTTGACAATACAAACATACTTAAATAAAACTAATTTTACGGATTTTATCACGTATATTAACTTATTTTTATATTCCTGACGTTTCGGGTGCTTCCTGAACATGTTCACAAACTGCAGACTTCCCGATACGTCGGTGCTTCACGTCAGAAGTCTGCAGTTTGTGAAGTCTGCAGTTTGTGAACATGTTCAGGATCGTCCCCGTCATTACATTAGATTTGATAGACCACAAATCCTCGCAAAAGAACACCGATTCCTCCCAAGGATGATTCGCGAGGCTATTGAAATTAAAAAACATCCTAATTTCAATAGAGAAGATGGATGGGTGCTGCCATCTGCTTGGGATCCCATAATTAATAAAATCAAATCCAAACCCAAGTATACCACTGCTAGACTTCAAGATACTGTAAGCTCATTCTGCGTAAATCGAACCAAAAATTAATATTAAAAAACTGAAGGTAGCCGGGCTAACTATGACAGCAGGACGTCAAACAACTCAGTCCCCCGTGACCACGGGTGCTGGAAAGCACCCGAAACGTCGGGAATATAAAAATAAGTTAATATACGCGATAAAATCCGTAAAATTAGTTTTATTTAAAAATGTGTAGTGTTCGCGTAAATATAAGAAATCATTAATACAAACATACACTCAAATTGTTGTAGTATTTATTTGTATAGACTAGCGACCCGTCCCGCCTTTGCCAGATTAATGAATGTGACGATATTTAGATTTCGAATAAACAAATCATTAATTAAAAAAAAAAGTTTTTTGGATAAAATATAACCTAGATCCTCACTAGCATTGATATCTATCTGTTCGTAAAGTTTCATTGCAATCGGATCAACCATTCCGAAAATCAGATGGACAACATTTTAAAAAATGGTTAATATCTCTTAATAGCACGCAAATAACACACTGAGCTTAGTAGACACCAGTTATTTCAACATAACAATATAAATTTAACAGACAGACACTTTAATTTTATTTATATGTAAGTAATAAACGTTAAAAAAGTTAAAGTAACAGCCTATATGCGTCCCACAGTTCTCCTCTCATTCCTGAGAAGGTTTTAGGGCAAGGAAATGTCCGCCGCGCTGCCCCAATGCTTGGCGAAATTGACATGTCTTCGAATTTTTTTTTGGTAAGAATTAGATTTAATTAAATCAATCTTTATGAAAGATAGAAGATAAAATAATGCTTATTTGGAATAGACAAAAGAAATTTATTAAATTTTTTATTTTACGCGAATTTTGTGAACACACTCGATCTTTATAAACCTGCGAATTGAAATTTGAACGACTGTCATTTATTCAAAATTGAAAAAATATATTAGAAAAACATTTAAAAATAATAAATAAAGTGAATTTGAATTGTTAACGAAATTTACCTCAGCTTTTTCAGGTTCTTTCTCCTTCACGCACAACACTATTATAGTTTTTCACTGATTTTAAAAGGTCTAATACAAATAAATTTTTAATTTGCTAGACGATAACACTAGAGTTGTTGAATTTTAGATTCATACGATTTTTAATCCTTTTATTCTTTACTCAATAATTTAAACGTATCCGTCTTTACAAGTAACTGTTACTTGAAGAAATGAAATATAGTAAGTTCTGAT
The DNA here is from genome assembly GCA_963668995.1 of Parnassius mnemosyne. NCBI lineage: Eukaryota > Metazoa > Arthropoda > Insecta > Lepidoptera > Papilionidae > Parnassius > Parnassius mnemosyne. The sequence continues at coordinate 4,711,634 of CAVLGL010000002.1, read as the reverse complement.
GAGGCGGCTTCTTGGAGCGAGGTCACTCGTTTAAATCTACTCCCACTGAACAAATCATAAATATATTATCTCGCCACTAACACTGACACGTAATTATGTGTTTTGATAACCGCATGTGTTATATTTATAATATTTTATTAAATATTATATACATATTATTTTGTGACTAATATTATGTTATATATATATATTTCTTAAAAGCTTGTTTTTTTATTGTTATGTGTCGTAAAGGCGACAGCGGGAACTGAAGCAGACTGCGGTTTCCAACCCGCCTGCCTAGCTTGGCAACTATTGCAAAATCCTCCCTGTGAGGCAATCTATGGGGGAGGCCGTTATGAATGAAACATTTGATAGGCATTTAGAAATGAATAAAATGAATGAAATATATAACAGGTTTGTGGCTATACAATAGCCACAAACCTGTTACTACTAGGGTTACTGCTAGGGTTGCAATTTTTTTTATAGAATACGGTTGACAAACGAGCACATAGTCCACCTGATGGTAATTGGATGTTGTGGCCTATAGACATTTATTTGTCCCTGAGGACTAAGATGGAATGCTTCGTTTCCTGTAAAAAGAGTCTCCGTTTATCTACACTCACCATACGAAATACATCAGCATTAAACTGCTATTTATCACTGGTATTCTGTGAGAGCGTGGTCCTTTCCTGGTACTACAACCACAATATAGCTACAGCGTGGCTCTACCACGTATATACAAGTATATCAAGTAATGTATATTACAAATAGAGTATTTTCGAGATTATTGAAACATTTATAGTACATGACGCTTAAAAAAAAATATATTTGAGTCAATGGAGTGACGCAACTTCTTACCCAAGGAATGTAACGAAACACGGTCCTGAGCCACTTGCATCCATCGACTTTCTGCGTGTCTTTCCAGGTCGTCACTCCATCTAGTGGGGGACGCCCTACATTTCGCCTGCCGTTGCCGTAGTCCCCATCGGTTGTCGGTTCGGTGCCACTTCAGCTAAATGATTCGTTGTATTATGTCGGTAACTCTGGTTCTATTGCAGATATTCTCATTACGAAGTCTATCAGTCAGAGAAACTCGAGTATAGACCTCTTCATAGCTAGCTGAGTGAATTGAGCTTCCTTATACAGCTAGCAGTGAACCACGTCTCAGATCCACATGTCATTGCTGCCAACACGCACTGGTTGTATACTCTTGTTTTCAAGTTTAGAGGTGTACATGACGTGAAGACGTGTTGTAATATCCCAAACTCTGTCCAGCTGAGTTTGATCCGTCATTTGACCTCTCGGTCGAAGTTGGACCTACATAGCTTGACAATTTATCTGAGTTAAACCATTTTCGTTTACAACTTGGAGCAAAGTGCTCCTAACAACAATGGTCATAGGTGTGACATGGGTTAACGAGATTTAATAAAATTATTTAAAGCAATTTAGTCTAATTTTTAAATTATAAGCTTCAAAACCATGTAGTGGCGGTGTAAAAATATCCACTACCCCATATGATCCCGTGGGTGTCGTTAGAGGCCACAGAGGGAAACATATCAGGAAATGAGCAGCAGCGTCTTTCTAATAACGACTAAATATAAAAAATGCAATTGCCAACCGCTTGCCAAGCGTGGCAACTATGGCAAATATGGGACGAAGCAATCTATGGAAGAGACGTATGTTCAGCAGTGGACTTTAATAGGCCGTAACGGTAAGCTTCAAAATATTCTTCCCTGCACAGAGGGTACTTTTATTTGTTAATTCTCTAACAATGCAACTAAAACTAGAGCGCTGTATTTGTAGCTTTATGTTGAGTTGGAGACCAATTCGATATCACATTTAAATTTTAATATTATGTTTTATTATTAACTAGCTGTCCCCCCGAACTTCGCCCGCGTGTATATTAGGGTTTTAATTATGTTTCGCGAAACCCTAATTCTTTTTCTAAGTTATTCCTTATAACATCAGCTATCTGCCAGTGAAACTCCCGTCAAACCCGGTCAAGCTGACTCGAAGATTAGCTGGAACAAACAGACAGACAGACAAAAAATTTTAAAATTGTGTTTTTGTTATAAGTGCCGCATATAGTTTCATATGCATTTAGTAAAAAGCTGTTATTTCGACATTACAAACAAACACTATTTACACTATTTATTTGTAGTATGTAGTATATAGTATAGATAAATTACGAATATATGTACTGCTCTTATTTGTTGTATATATTGTTTAAAATGCGTTTATTTAATAAATATTACATATATAAATGATATAACACTCTTGTACAATTAGGAGCTAGTGGGATGCGGCAAGTAAAAACTGTGTAAGAACCTCCGAAGGAGGCGGAGTTATGGCCGAAATAAGAACTTTTAATTTTTTGGCCTTTGGCCATTTTGAGCCCCTAAGAGTGTAATGAGAACTTTTTGCCCCTATTCAATCATGACCTCCATGAATCTTCTACATGATAGATATTTTAAACTGACTATGCCTAATATTCGAGCCACACCCCATTTTTTTTGGTTTTCGGCCATTTTGACTCCCTAGGAGTGTAATAAGAACTTTTGACCCTATTCAACCATGACCCGCATGACATACTCTATACGATAGGCTATTCAAACTGACTAGGCCTAAAGGTCGGGTCACCCCCAACACATTCTGAAGTCTTTACTTCCAACAATTACTTCCAATAATAAAACATACGTAAATGCGTTTCTCAATAAAAATTATAATATTTACAATATTTAAAATAACAACTTCACTCACCTGATAGGTTACATTCCTTTATCAAGGTTTCATTTTCTGAACATTGTGAACACAACACATACCTATCTTTCTATATTCCTCACCCACATCCATCACTGATCACTGAATTAAACTTAATAATTTCATCTATTGCTCCTCCTTTTATATTACTAGGTGATTTTAATGCCCCCCATGTCTCATGGAGTTCATGCACAAATTATACTTTTGGCTATCTCTTAATGGAGTTGTTTGATGAATTTAATATTTGCATTTTAAATGATAGATCACCATCAAGGAGAGTATATCCATCTCAAAATCCTAAAAGTGTTGTTGACCTAACTTTATGTACCCCAAATCTTACATCCCGTATTAATTTGAAAGTTTTATTTCATTCATATGGTAGAGATCATTACCCAATATTATTTTTATTGGCCAACTGCTCAATATCAATTGGAGTTTTTTCTCCGTTATTATAATCTATACGAATAAATAAAATTGAAGTGTCTGTTTGTAATGTCTATAAAAATAAATAAAATTAAAGTGTCTGTTTGTAATGTCAAAATTACAGCTTTTTACTAAATATATATGAAAGTATATACGGTACTAATAACAAAAATACAATTTTTAAAGTTTTTGTCAGTCAGTCTGTCCGTCTGTCTGTCTGTCTGTTTGTTCCGGCTAATCTCCGAAACGGTTGGACCTATTTTGACGGGATTTTCACTGGCAGATAGCTGATATCACAAGAAAGACACAAGAATGGTGGTAGAGCCACACAGCAGCTTTTGCTGTTGCACGTATGGGCCGGCTCGAGCCGGGTTAGTACCACGACCTCACAGAATACCAGCGTGAAGTGGAAGCTCTGCTTCCGCGTTTCGTCTGGTGAGTGCAGGTGACCGGAGGCCCAATTCCCCCCCCCCCCCATCAACATGGTAGCGGAATTACGTCATAAACTACCCCAGGAGGGTACCAGTACCCCTGGAGAATCCCTCGCTGAGCATCCACGACCATGCTATTCCACTCCTGAGCGTGGGTGCTCAGGCTGCCCCGCGTATTCTGGGGGGGGGGGGGGGCATAATTCCGCTCAACACAATAACTGCTCGGGGCAAACTGAGCAACAAGACCTAGGCAACCCCTGCCACGCTATCCGTGAATTTCTGCAAAATCAGGGGACTTCACTCGAACCTAAACACCGTCCACTACCATCTTGAGACGGCGAAGCCGGCCTTGCTCTTTCTGACCGAGACTCAGGTGTCCTCTCCGGCTGATACTTCGTATCTCTCCTGCCCGGGGTACAAATTGGAGCACTCCTTTGTGCCTCGGGCTGGAGTTTGCGTGTATGTCAGAGAAGACATCTGTTCTCGACGCCTCGGCAGTCTTGAAGGTTCGGACCTGTTCATCCTTTGGCTACGCGTAGACAGCGACGACCATCCGCGCGTCTACGTGTGCCTCTATAGGTCCCATAGCGGTAATGCCAAAACAGACCGACTCATTGACCATGTCCAAATGGCTATATTCCTTGCTACAACAGGTCCCATACCGCAGAGATCGTGATCCTTGGCGATTTTAACGCCCACCACGCCGAATGGTTCGGTTCACGTTTAACCGATCATGCGGGGAGATCTGTTTATGACTTTGCCTTGGCATATGGTCTGACACAACTGGTTACATTGCCTACGCGGATTCCAGATGTTGAGGATCATACACCTTCCCTGTTGGACCTTCTGCTGACCTCTCATCCGGACGGATATCAGGTTTCCGTCGATGCCCCTCTTGGCTCTTCGGACCATTGTCTGATCCGGAGTGTGGTGCCACTCACGCTCCCCTCGCGGTTGCGTTCTGCAGGTTGCCGCCGTGTTTGGCATTACAGGTCGGCGGATCGGGACGGAATGCGGTCTTTCTTTGCTTCCTACCCATGGGGGCGGGTTTGCTTCTCGCTGGATGATCCCAGCGCTGTTGCTGACTCTGTCACTGATGTGGTGCTACAGGGAATGGAACTATTTATTCCATCATCTGTGGTACCCATCGGAGGCAGATCTCAGCCTTGGTTTGGTCGCTCCTGTAAGACTGCTTTACGCAGTAAACAGGAGTGTTATCAAGCCTGGGTTGCGGCTTCGGCGACTCGGGATGTAAATACCAGCACACTTAAAAAGAAGTATAACTTCGCCTCCAGGTCCTTCAAAAGAGTTATTGCCAAGGCAAAGTCAGAGCACATAGGCAGAATTGGCGAGAAACTAGTTCGCCTTCCTTCGGGAACCCGTGCATTCTGGTCTCTCGCCAAGGCTGTCCAAGGGAATTTCTGTAAGCCATCACTACCATCTCTGCACAGGGAGGACGACTCACTGGCCCACGACGCAAAAGAGAAGGCCGACCTTTTAGGCTCCCTTTTTGCGTCCAACTCGACTGTTGATGACGGGGGGAACATACCGCCGACCATCGCGCGGTGTGAGTGCTCCATGCCGGATGTGCGGTTCTCACAGCGCTCGGTTCGCAGAGCACTCCTCTCCCTTGACATCCACAAGTCGAGTGGGCCTGATGGAATCCCCCCAATTGTGCTGAGGACGTGTGCTCCGGAGTTGGCACCGGTTCTAACGCGTCTTTTCCGGTACTCCTACTCCCTAGGCGTAGTCCCGAAATCATGGAAGACAGCTTTTGTCCACCCGATTCCTAAAAAAGGCGATCGCTTAGACCCGTCCAACTACAGGCCTATCGCCATCACCCCCTTGTTCTCCAAAATAATGGAATCCGTTATAAACTGCCACCTCATGCGGTACCTTGAGGATCACCAGCTGATTAGTGACCACCAGTACGGTTTTCGTCGGGGTCGATCAGCTGGTGATCTTCTGGTCTACTTAACTCATAGATGGGCGGAGGCAGTAGAGTCCAAGAGGGAGGCATTGGCCGTTAGTTTGGACATTGCGAAGGCCTTCGCTCGGGTTTGGCACAAAGCGCTTCTTTCGAAGCTCCCTTCCTATGGGCTTCCCGATTATGCAATTGGATCACCAGCTTTCTTGCAGATCGGAGCATCAAGGTCGTTGTAGACGGTGCATGCTCCGACTACAAGCCTATTAACGCTGGTGTTCTACAAGGCTGCGTGCTATCACCAACGCTGTTTCTTCTGCATATCAATGATATGTTGCAAGCCGGTAGCATTCATTGCTATGCGGATGGCAGCACTGGTGATGCTCTATACACCGGCCGTGCCAATATTTCTCGGGAAAACGTCACCGAGTACCGGAACAAACTTGTGTCTGAAGTCGAGTCTTTGCTGGACAAAGTTTCGGATTGGGGGCGACTAAATCTAGTCCAGTTTAATCCTCAGAAGACACAAGTTTGCGCGTTTACCGCTAAAAAGAACCCCTTTGTCGTATCTCCTCAGTTTCAAGGTACTCCCCTTGTTGCCTCAGCCAGTATCGGAATCCTCGGCGTCGTCGACATATCGAGTAACGTGCAGTTTCGTGGTCACTTGGAAGAGAAGGCCAAATTGGCCTCTAAAAAGCTTGGCGTACTCAGCAGAGCGGGACAGTATTTCATGCCGGCTCAACGCCTGCAACTTTACAAGACGCAGGTTTGGCCTCACATGGAATACTGTTCCCATCTCTGGGCTGGGGCTCCCCAGTGCCAGCTCCTTCCACTTGACCGCATCCAGCGCAGAGCGGCTCGAATCGTCGACGACCGAGTCCTTTCCGATCGGCTCGACTCATTGGCACTGCGAAGAGATGTTGCATCTCTTAGCATTTTCTTTCGCATTTACCATGGGGAGTGCTCTGAGGAATTGTTCGGATTAATCCCAGCCGCCAAATTTCACGAACGCACATCCCGATACCATCCACACCATCTGGATGATTGGCGGTCCACCACTGTGCGATTTAGAAGATGTTTTCTTCCTCGCACAACTTCCTTGTGGAATAGTTTACCACCAGCGATTTTTCCGGACCGATACGACTTAGGGACCTTCAAGAAAAGAGCCTACTCCTTTTTAAAAGGCCAGCAACGCATCTGCAATTCCCCTGGTGTTGCGGTTGTTCATGGGCGGCGGTAGTCACTTACCATCAGGTGAGCCGCATGCTCGTTTGCCCCCTCTCCTATATAAAAAAAGAAGTAACTTAAGCTACTTTTATTTTAGAAAAAGAATTAGAGTTCCACGCAAAAAAATTAAAACCCCAAATAACACGCGGGCGAAGCCACGGGGAACAGTATAATATAAAACGAGCGGACTGGACTAAATTCTCATCATTGTCAGATTCGGTTCTCTCTAAATTTTATAATAGTGACTCTAATGATAGAGACAAACTACAAAAACTTTGCTAAGTACCTTTTATTTACCGCAGACTCACGTTTCACCTTCTACCAAAATAAGTTCTCCCCCATGGTGGGATGAGGAATGTGTTTAAAAACGAAAACAATCTGAACTTATACTCTTCCAATATGTCTATTGAAAACTTTTTAAATTATAAAAAAATAGCAGCTCAAACACTAAAACTGTTAGCAGATAAAAAAAGATGGGTTGTCTTAGGTTTTGTTGAAATATTTCACCTCGCTCTCCTGCTTCTATATTATGGAAGAATATAAAGAAATTCCGCGGGTCATATAACGATGATATTTCGATAATTAGAGAATATATAATTATCGCAATGTGATCCTTCTATTTGGTCAAATTTGCCGATAAGCTTGCTCTTCTTTGGGTTCCCTTCTCTGAGGAATTATGTTTTTGTGAACCATTGATAGCCCGACCTGGAGGAAAGATTAATAATTCACCTTTCAATGAACTTTTCTCCAATGAAGATTTTGAATTGGTTATTCAACACCTTAAAGATTCGTCACCAGGAATAGACGGAATCCCATACTCATTTATTTCTAATGCAGGATCAAAATCTAAGCAAATTTTTCTAGACTTAATTAATGACATATTTATTACAGGAGTAGTCCCTAATGATTGGAAAATGCAAATTATTATACCCATTTTAAAACCAGATAAAAATCCTAGTGATGGTAGTAGTTACCGCCCTATAGCGCTATCATCAACTCTGTGCAAAACAATGGAGTATTCATTTTTAAATAAAACTAATTTTACGGATTTTATCGCGTATATTAACTTATTTTTAACTTATTTTTATATTCCCGACGTTTCGGGTGTTTTCCGTGACCACGGGTGCTGGAAAGCACCCGAAACGTCGGGAATATAAAAATAAGTTAAAAATAAGTTAATATACGCGATAAAATCCGTAAAATTAGTTTTATTTAAAAATGTGTAGTGTTCGCGTAAATATAAGAAATCATAATGGAGTATTCAATTAAAATCATCTAAAATGGTGTATTGAAATTAAAGTTCTTCTGGACAAAATACAATTTGGATTTTAAAAGGGGCTGAGCACACTAGATAGCTTGTCTGTTTTTACCTCTAATATACGCTCGGTTTTTTTTCCGGGAAGAATCAGTTGTTGCTGTTTTTCTCGATGTATCATCAGCCTATGATAACGTTGTCCTCCTTTTACTGAAATAAAATATGTTTCATTTGGATATTCCCTATAGAATTATTCGCATCACTTTTCATTTACTTTCAGTAAGGTCAATTTGTATAAGAGTTAAATGAAAACTGCTTCCACCTAGACAGATCTGGCGAGGCCTCCCACAAGGTTCTGTATTAAGTCCCATTTTATTAAACATATACACCCATAATCACGAACATTCGGTTAACTTCTTTTGTATAGTCTTACAATATTCTGACGACATAACTCTCTATAACTCTTCTAAGAACTTTACAGATTTAAGTTATCGTCTTAACTCTGTATTGTTCTACTTAAATAATTGGCTTACTGATAACGGTCTATTCTTATCACCTACAAAGAGTAGAGTAGTAATATTCTCTAGAAAAAGATTTTGACCCAATATTTCAATCTCAGTAAAGATCAAATAATTCCGACATCATTTTGACTATGGTACATTTCTCTTGGTACCTTGTAATAAACAAGGTCTTAAGCTTTTAGATAAAATCCAACTCAAGTGCTTACGAATTATTTTGAGGGCCATGAAATCATCTCCGTCAAATGCTCTACAAGTTGAATTTTGCTCTTGCTCTACAAGCGAACCTCCTCTTAAACTACGTAGACATTATCTTTTGCTTTTGTACTATTATCGCTTTGTACTATTACACTTATCGCTTTGTAATATTTCAGCTATCTTTACATCCACTTCTTTCTAAACTACATTTTTTTTAATCTCTGCTTTAAAGAATAACAACTAATGGACACATAAAGACGTTCCCTGTATCCTTAAAAGCAACCAAAAAATACTTACCTTTAAATTTCCCATATTTCAAAGTATAATTCTCTGTTCGTATATCCATTTGAAGCTCTATGTTATCATCCTCCAGTTATTTTAGATGCTGCTGTGACTAAAAATTCCCCTGTAGCCCAAAAAAAATTAAAAGTATTTTACGCCAAAAATGCGAAGGGTGGTTGACCCTTTTTACTGATGCCTCTAAGCTCTCTGATAATAGTTTTGCAGATTCAGCTGTCTGGATACCGAAATATAAAGTTATTTTAAATTTTAAAAATCCAAATGCTACTTCAATTTTCACTGTTGATGCTTTTGCTATTTTAGAAGCAATTTTATTTATAGAAGCGCACAAAATTTACAAATGTATGTATTGTTTTCACTGACTCATATAGTTCATTACAAAGCATTTCATCTAACCCGTTTCGAAGTAAATCGAAATTCCCAATTATTTTTAAAACTAAATATGCGCTGTTGAAACTTGCTTGGCTGCCAAGTGACATATGTGACAACGACACTGTCTATTCCTTAGCAAAACAAGCATCTACTTCCGGTACCCTTATGCATTATATAACATATACTCATGATCTTATTTCTCTTGCGAATGTTCATCAGATGTCAGATTGGAACTCTCTTTGGAAGAAAACTTAGAATTCTATCGGTAAATATTATGCAAAAATCCAACCTGATATCCCCTCCAAACCATGGTTTGTTAAAATTCAGAAACGACTCCAAACACAGTACATCTGTCATATGTAGAATTAGATTGGGACACACTTGTTCAACTGTATTTTTGGCAAAAGTTAAGATTAAAGATACCTCAATTTGTGAGTGCGGACTAGACGAAGGTACGATCGGTTATAAATTTTTTAACTCCCCTAAGCTTTTCGTTTCATTATACAATTTTCTTCCTAATAACATCCCTCGTCCTGTAAATCTTAAGTCTTTGTTAAATTTAGTTTACACTCCTTTTGTACGAACTTTATTAGACTTCATATCCATTAATAACATTAAACTATAGTACGTTTGCCACTTACCTATATCCATTTTATTATATTAGCAATAGTTTTGTAAAACTATTATATGTTAATTCATTCCAAAATAACCACTTAAATAACTTCGTAACATAAAGCCAAGTAAGCGTATCTACGGAAACGGAAACGAGTCGAGTACTCGGTGTGACTTTCATGAAATACTTGACACTGGCAGAATCCATTGGAAATTGCCAAACTAGGAAAAAAATTTAAAAATCACCAATACTGTCCTTTTTATTTTTTAAATTCAGAATGCGTGGTAATGACATTATTTTGACTCATAGTCATTCATCCCTACTTCACATTCGTAAAGCTCGCTCGGTCGGCAAAAACGTTGTGAATTGAATCGCACACAGAGCAGCGCGCAGTTATTGCCCATAAATCGTAGTATTCAATTTGTGATATATAACGGTATATCATAAATTATAAATTTGAACTTAAGTTTAAAATTTGGATACTCTTTGGAAAATAACTCTGTATAGTGTATATAGTGTTTTAAATGTGTGCATCAAATAAATGGTTCCTTGTTTCTTTGTAAAAATTTGGAATAAATTAAAATAGTCCTTAAAATTATGTACGGTGTGTATACGTTCCACTGCTGGGCACAGGCCTCCTCTCATTTCTGAGAAGGTTTTAGAGCAAGGAAATGTCCGCATTTAAAATTGCAATTAACAATTTCATTGACGCCGGTGGGGATCGAATCTGGGTTGCTCGTGTACTGTGAAATTTACAGGGAGCGCTAACCATCTGAGCTACCACGGCTCACTAACAACTATTTAATCATTAAAAAAAAAGTTGATCTCCAGAGCGAAAACCTACTGTGCGTTTCCAACACTCCCTTAACTAATGTCGTTTAATCGTTCTGTTATACCCTTAACCAACGTTTAACTAACGACCTATACGTCGTACAGACGGCGTAACTTTTATAATAACAATATCTTAATACACAGCGAAATCGCGAAGTGGTACCCCTCCCGCTACCTTCTTCCCTCGGTATTGTCTAGCGGTCAGTCGACGCGATGAGTGCTTACGTGTCCGTCGAGGAGCCATTGCCGTATCACAGACGTAAATATGTTGTTTATGTAAAAAACTTATGACGTCTCCTGGTCGTAACCTCAGTAATTAAGTAAGTAAGGCTATAGTATTTCATGGAAGTGACATCGTAATAAGTGTAGTTCTTTTTTTTACAGAATACCTGGGGGTACAATTTTTTTGAGTAGAAAGCGGAAAACATCTGTTGAGGAAGATATGAGATTAACGCAACCTTCAACTTCACATTAACGTAACTTGACTGAACGAGATATAGTTGAACATCTCGTGTACGGGAGTGATGATGATTGCAGTGTTTTCGACCACGATGTGGGAGATCCTGACTTTATATTGGATAGCGATCACAAATCAGATTCAGAACAATCTGAAGTGGAGGACCAACAAGACATTATTTCACAAGGATACGAGGTTGACCGAGTAATCAGTCGTCAGCAGGAAATTGAAGGGAATTTTATAACTGAAGGCACTCATCGAGACCACGGAAGTAACGAACAAAATGAAGAAAGAGGATCAAGCTATGAACAGGTGAGAGAAGAGCGAGTTGCTGAGGAGCAAATAAATAATTAACAGGAGCCAGACTAGAGAGCCGATACATGAGCGTTTGCGCTACTATTATGGGAAGAATAGATATAAGTGGTCATAACAGGAACCATCACGGTCATCTCGGGTGCGAGAGTATAATATAATAAACATGCCATGTCTGGTCAGTCCGATTACATTTACATCTTTTGAAGATTTATGGAGGTTATTATTTAGTGTAAAAATATAATTGACGTGATCGTAAAACATACAAATGATAAATTAAGTAGGTAGCTCAGTACAAAGACACTAGTATACCAGTACTAACATTCGTAACTAAGGTAGAATTAAAGGCTTTAGTTGGATTACTATTCTATACTTCAGTATTCCACTCTAGTCATGAGAATGCGTAGTTTATTTTACTACAGATGGCACAGGACGTGAGATATTCTGTTATTTATGTCAAAAAATATGTTTTTGATTTTGATAAAGTGTTTGAGACTCGATAAGTCTCAAACTCGACCTGAAAGGTTGATTTATGATAAACTCGCTGCTATTTTAGAATTATTTAACGAATTTATCAACAATTGCCAGGAAAAATATACTCCGCGTTTGCGTTGATGAAGTGCTTGTAACGTTTAGAGGATACTGTTCTTTTAGAATAATATGCCAGACAAGCCCAACAAGAACGTGCTGAAAATTCTAACATTAGTTGACGCCAATAAATTTTACGTGTACAATGCATACATACATCATGGCAGAGAATCCCACGGCGAAGGTTTAAGTGATTTTGAGAAACGGTTCTCTATTCCTACACAATCTGTGATACGGCTCAGCAAAGGCTTAGAAGGCAGTAATTGCAATATTACTGCAGACAACTGGTTTAGTTCTATAGAATTATTACAATGTTTGAAAGACCATGGTTTGACTTACTTTGGTACCTTGAAGAAGAATAAAATCTATTTTACCCTGCCAGAACTTCAACCCAGTAGAAATAGAGTGGCAGAATCGGATTGGATGGATTTATTAAAGAGTATACCATGTTGTCTTATGTGCCTAAACCTAAAAAGCTGTCATAATGGTACCTTCAATGCACCACTGTAGAGAAACTGATGTTGCATCTTGCTAGCCTGCCATTATAACTGAATATAAAGCCACTGGAGGAGGCGTTGATGAAGTGGATAAAAATGTTCCAACTATTCATGTGCTCAAAGAACACGATGCTAGCCAATGGTATTGTTCTGCAGGTTGATAGATCTGAGCGGAGTCAATGCTTATGTGCTGTATAATAACTGTGAGAATAAGGAAATTATAAGTCGTGGCAGTTTCTTGCTTTCACTTTCACGAGAGTTAGTTCTACTTCAAATGAAATTACGGGTATATAATAACAAGATTCCACAGGAATTGCGTCTAATTATTCAACGAGTTATAGGCCCCAATGATATACCTAAAACTCCGCACGTGACAGCCTGCAAATGACTTGGTTCCAGGACCAGCTGTTCGAAAGACCTGTGAAATATGTCCTAGTCACCTAAAAAGATGTGCAAAGTATTCTTCTCATAAGTGTAATAAGCCCATGTGCCTTACTCGTTGCATACAAGTATGTAGTGAATTCTAATTGTCCCAGCGACCATCGATCGGATTGAGGTGCTGTCATTTTTTTATTGATTCAGTTATTAGTTGTAAATTGTATTATATTTTAATAAAGGTTTATACGAGATAATATTTATTGAGTTTTTATGTTGATTTTATAAATATTTATAGAAAAAGTAGGACTGAAGTAAGTACCCTAAAACTAATTAAGGAAATATTGTGATCTCATAAATACTCGTAAGGGCTGATTGTGCATAAAATTTAGACTATATTTTATTTTAAACCTTTTATTTATATATTATGTAACAAAACTAACTTTCCAATAAAATAAGTTACTGAACCTCTAATTTAATATTAGATTTTATTTTATCACTACATTTTTACGTACCTCAGATGTTACTTCGGCGTTAATGTGACAAATAGGCCTGGTCGTTAGTCAAAGGCCACTATTATTATATAACACTGCAGACACTTACATAGTATTACACTTGCGTAATATTGCAGACCACCACGGAAACATTGTCTAGTAGTCAATACCACTTGAATGGACTAAAACCTAGAATGCTGAGTCTGTTTTCTATATTCATTGTTTGTGTTTGACTGTGTACAGTAAAGGTCCCCGTCATTGGGACCACAGTCAGTCGAGACATCCGTCGCAATCGAGCGCGTTTAGCGTATGCGGCTTTTCCTAAATATTATTGTAATTTATAATTAACAAACGGAGTTCCATTCTTCAAGTTCTTCTTTAAAAAGCATTTCTTAAACCCCGACCTAACAGATCGGTCGAAAATACACGTTTCAAGACTTTGATCCGAATTTAGATAGTAAATAAAAGTTAAAAATTTTGTACAACCGACTTTTTTATTATTTTTATTATTTTAATAAACATACTTAAAATATAAAATAATACACTTACCCAATAACAGAGTTTCACAACATGCTGAATAACACTTACAAAGCAGAGATAAAATTGTAACTTAATATAATTAAATACATAGTAATTTACATACAAATGCAGTATAGGGTTCTATATTTTGTGTTTTGTAATGTTTTTGTATGTATGTTATGCGATATCTTTTCCAGTTGTGAAAAGGTTTTAATGATAATTTTTTATAATGATTTCTTATATTTACGAGAACATGCGAATTTATTGCGTTTAATTTAAACTTGTTATGACGACTGAGGTGTTTGACGTCATAGTTGACGAAGTTTATCGATGGTTACCTTCAACTTTCAATTATTAATTTTTGGTCCCATCTTCGCAGAACTGAGCAGATGCGTTATCACCCGTGAGGACTTAGATGTAATGCCTCATTTCCAATAATAAGGGTATCCGGTTCTCTACACTCACTATACGAAACACAGCAGCGTTTTGCTGCTATTTTGTTTACAATGTGTTACAGTTAATGACCACATTTTTGTTATGCATGAAAAGAACTACACCGTCACATTAGGTTTTTTTCGTGTCATGATAGTTGTTAGTTGAAATAAATAAATAAATAAATTTTACGCTGGTGTTCTATGAGAGCATGGTAATTTCAATAGAGAAGATGGCTGTGTGCTACCATCTGCCTTGGATCCCATAATTAATAAAATGAAAGCCAAACCCAAGCATACTGCTGCAGATCTATACTACTGGTATATTTGTTGCACGAATGGGTCAGCTCGACCGGGGAAGAACCACGCTCGTCAGGGGGTGACAACAAATCTGCATTTTGATTCTTAATTGAGGATGGATGTAGATGTCTATGGGTCGCAGCATCCATTTACCATCAGATGGACTGTGTGCTCGTTCGTCATCCATATTCTGTAAAAAGGAGCTTCTGAAGTAGCTATCGTCAGTGTATCAAAGAGTAAAAACTCCGACTCACGCATGACTATTTCTCGGCTTCTGAAATTTCTATCAAAGTCCACTGCAGAACATAGGCCTCCACATAGGGGGATGAGTGTCAACACATTTAGGATAACAATCTAATCTGGCACAATATATATATAGTTTTTTTGTCCATATAATCTATACAAATAAATAAAATTGAAGTGTCTATTCGTAAAGTCATAATAACAGCTTTCTACTAAATTCATATGAAAGTATATACGGTACTTATAACAAAAACAAATTTATTTTAAATTTTTATCTGTCTGTTTATTCCGGATAATCTCCGAAACGGCTGAACCGATTTTGATGGGACTTTCACTGACAGATAGCTAATATTATAAGGAGTAACTAGGATACTTTTATTCTAGAAAGGGAGTTAGGGTTCCGCGCAAAAAAAAATAAAACCCATAAATTCCAATCATAATAATTCCAATTATCTAGTAAATAAATTATTTAATGAACTTTTGCCCTAGTTGCCACACTTGGCGGGCGAGTTGGCAACCGCAGTTTACTTAGCCGCTGCCCATTAACTGGTTTGTTTCCCTCTGTCGCAACTTATGACAACCATGTGATGATATAGAGTAGTAAACATTCTTACCCCGCCACGCGCTTCTGTGATTTACTTCAATTATTATAATTTTGTAAAAATGTTGCCTGCTTTTATTGTCTTTTAGGTGCAATATAGGTAAAGTAAGTGTAATAACTTTAATTATAATAACTTAACGATTTCTTATATTACCGCAAATACTACACATTAAATGAAACTAATTTTACGGATTTAATCGCATTTTATTTAATCTGCGCAGATCGGAACAAAGATTAATGTTTAAAAGCTGAAGGTATCCTTCGTTAACTGTAACATAATGTCGTATCATGACGTCAATAACCTCAGACCCCGTGATTAATAAGTTAAAATCAAAAGATAAAAAATTTGTGTGTGGGTACATAAGTACGTACGTAGGAAGTTATAATTCTTTAGCGTAACAAAACAAAAAAAAACTTGAGAGATAATTACCCACTGAAGTTGTCGCTTTTAGGTGACAGTGTGCGTGCGTATAGTAACAGAAACAGAAACTTTTTTATTCAATATAGATTATAAATAATACTTATTGAAAGTCACCCTTTTGTTTGATTACCACTGGTTCGGAAAAAACCTCTGTCCTGGGAAGAACCAGCAAGAAACCCAGCGGGACTTTTTTTTATATAACAGCTTACAATCATGATGTTACACAAATTAACAACACAACAAATTAGAAATAGCTTGGTAGCGATCACCTCATTTCCAGGGTTTATTATCATCCATAAATTCCTTTATATTATAATAACTCTTTTTATACAAACTTAGTTTAATAAAGTTTTTGAACTTTGAGCAGGTCAAACTTTGTATATTTTCTGGAATTTTGTTGTAAAAGCGTATACATCGCCCCAAGAATGAATTACTGACTGGATGGAGTCGAGTAAGTGGCACTACTAGCTTGTGTCTGTTCCTAGTATTTACAGAATGAATATCACTTATTTTTGTAAAACTACTTTTATTTTTGTGTACGTACATTACATTTTCATAAATGTATTGAGAGGCCAAAGTTAATATATTAATTTCCTTAAATTTTTGTCGCAGCGACTCTATAGGCTTTAAATCATAAATTGCTCTTATGGCCCTCTTCTGTAAAACAAATATAATTTCAGTGTCAGCTGCGTGTCCCCATAGCAAAATACCATACGACATTATGCTATGGAAACAGCTAAAGTAAACTAGTCTAGCTGTTTCAACACTAGTTAGACTTCTAATCTTTTTTACAGCATATCCTGCAGAACTAAGTCTGCTTGCTAGTTTTGATATATGGGGGCTCCATTGAAGCTTCGCGTCTAGTGTGATTCCAAGAAAAATGGTGGTATCTACAAGACTCAGTTTCTCCCCATTTAAAATTACATTAGTATTTAATTGTTTGACATTTGGAGTCATTAATTTCATACATTTCGTTTTAGTGCCATTTAAATGCAAATTATTAACATTGAACCAATTTAATAATTTAGATATAGCATTATTTAATAATGTAAAAATTTCATGGTGTCGTTTTTAGCTGTCGGTGTGCGCGCGCATCGTAAAAATTCACTCTCATCATTTCTCCCAAACGCCTCAAAAAAAGTATAACTTCAAAAATACGTAATATTAGTTTCTTTTAACAGAATAATTTACTTTGATGATAAAAGGGATGGTTCTTTTTCGTAAACATATTCAAATTCAATGAACCGTAAAAGGTTCCTCGACAAGGTCACAAAACGGGAGGCTAAAAAAAAGCTAATAGCAGGTAAAGGTTTACTACAGTTTAGTGCGAATTAAACTCGAATCCATGGTCACAGATTAATTATATAATATTCAAGTTTTATTTCATGATTTCGCGATCGTGTGACACGTACTTTGCCCTTAATATATTGGGAATTTTCCGTTATTAACGATCGACGCGTATTCAAGTTTTTATATACGATTTTTAATTTTAGAGGCTGGTCTGGTGTGACGATAACCGGATACCCCTTTTAGCGGTAACAAGCTACTATCTAAGCTTAGGTGTGATAACGACAAATACATAAACATAAACACTCACGCCTGTCACCCAGAGGGGTAGGCAGAGATTATGGACTTCCATTTGGCACGATCCTGACACACCTCTCTCGCTTCCTCCACATCCATATACCTACGCATACACGACAAATCTTGGTGTTTATTTTTTAAAAATAGAAGTGCTAAAAATCTTATCGTCCACATGATGCTAAGTGACGTCCGCAGTTCATGGACACCTGCATTCGAAGCAGACATTCATGTCCTCCAGGTCACATTTCAGCTACGGTGATCAGTCTCGATGGAGACTATCCATTTGCGTAGGATAGGATTAGCGCAAGAGTATTATGCACAAACACAGGGGTACTCCCTATTCCCCCACTCGCATAGTCCGATGGGACGGCAATACGACACGACCAGAAAGAGATCAGTCGCAGCACCAACGTCTTTACGTGCTTTCTGAGGTGCGGGGGTGAAATACCACAAACTTCCTGACTGCAGGTTTCTACTGCGAAGTTTTTGGCAGAAAAACCCAATAGATAATTTTGCCTCGACTCGGGATTTAAATAATAATTATTATTAATTTAAACCCGGGACTGCATGATCTGCAGTCAGTTCTCATACGTGGTAGAGCCACGCTGCAGCTATATTAGTAGTATAGTTGCAGCACGAATGGATCGGCTCGACCGGGGAAGGACCACGCTCTCACAGAATACCAGTGTAATATGGCAGTTTGACACTGCTGTGTTTCGTATGGTGAGTGTAGAGAACCGGAGACCCATTTTACTGGAAAAGAGGCATTCTATCTTAATCCTCATGGGTGACGACGCATTCGCATTTTGATTCTTGATAGATGTAGATGTATATGGGTCACAGCAACCACTTACCATCAGGTGGACTGTGTGCTTGTTTGTCACCCTATCCTATAAAAAAATGGTTACTTAGAAGTCCCTGGATACCTGCAGCCAACTTCAACAAAGAAGGCTTCAGATGCGTTGTCACCTCTTAAGGGTAAGTTGGAATATCTCACAACCAAAACTCAAGCACTGCTCTTTGGCGGTCGAGCCGACCCATTCGTGCTACAACTATAGTACTAACTTAGCTGTAGCAAGGCTATACTACGATCAAGTGTATGTTCTGTAAGTTCGTTTGTCATTTCAGTATTATAAAAATCAAATAGGTGTTCACACGCGGTAGGGGTAAAACCACAAATAAATGAATTATAAAATAAAAAATACTTCACGGCAAATTATTTATTTTAATACTAACTGTTCCCCACGACTTCGCCCGCGTGGAGTTTTTTTGCGTGGAACCCTAAAATAAAAGTAGCTTAAGTTACTCCTTATAACATGAACTATCTGTCAGTGATAGTCCCATCCAAATCGGTTCACAGGTTTTTGCGTGATGCGTGTTCACGCCAAAATAGATGGCAGATGACAGATTTTTTCAGACTTACTTAATATTTATCGTTATATTTTGCCCAATTTTCACAATATTTTTATAAATTATAGCTTAAATGTGTTATTCTGATGTATATATATTTACTTATTATATATGCCAGTGCTTAACGAATGAAAAAACTTCCCGAGTGGCAGTCTCATATCGGTAAGCGAAGTGTAGGGCGCCCCACCACTAGATAGAGTGACGACATGTTAAGACATGCAGGAAGCCGATGGATGCAGGTGGGTCAGAACCGTGTTTTGTGGCATTCCTTCGAGGTGGTCAATGTTGAAGTGAGGTGAAGGGCTGTAATGATGATCATGAAGCTAGTGCTTGACCACAATCCCATGTGTGTGTGTTTGTGTGTGTGTGTGTGTGTGTGTGTGTGTGTGTGTGTGTGTGTGTTTTTGTGTGTTTGTTTGTTTGTTTGTGTGTGTGTGTGTGTGTGTGTGTGTGTGTGTGTGTGTGTGTGTGTGTGTGTGTGGGTGTGTGTGTGTGTTTGTGTGTGTTTATATTTATAATGTGGACTATATAATTTCAAACACAATGAAAATTGTTTTATGAATAAAAAAATAAGATCGATTGCCGACGATTCGAACCACTCTGCGCTGAATGCGAACAAATGGTGGAAAAAAAGCTGGCACTGGGGAACCCCTGCTCAGAGATGGGAGGAGTATTTCATGTGAAGCTGAAGTTGCCCCTTGTAAAGTTGCAGGCGGTGTACCGTCATCAAATACTGTCCCACTCTGCTGAGCACGCTAAGCGTTATAGAGGCCACATTGGCATTCTCTTCCAAGTGACCATGAAACTGCACTTCATTCGATATGTCGACGCCGAGGATTTCGATACTGGCTGAGGCAACAAGCAGAGTGCCCTGAAACTGAGGAAGTACGACAATAGGGGTTATTTTTAGCGGTAAACATGCATAAGTAACAACATAAGTCTTCTGGATGTTTAACTGGACTAGATCTAGTCGCCTCCAATCCGAGACTTTGTTCAACAAAGTCTTTCGATAGTTCGATAAGCTGGAAGTTAACATTTCTGCGCAAGAGATAATTTGTAATGACTCTAAAATGCAGCACTTAGAAGCGGATGAGAAGAAAAATCGGTTTGTAGTTCTTTATTAGAGAGTTTAAAAACATGACCGCATTTCTGCTTCACTCCTTCGGAATAGCCAGAAGTGCGGTGGTCTCTATAGTGCCACCATGGAGGATGGGATCGAAAAGCTTTTGAAGGACTTCAAGCACCAGGTTTTCACCCACTTTCATAAGCTCCGCTGTAATTCTATATCCACCTTGTCTTGCCGTTTTTAATATGCCGAAGAACATTCTAATTTTGCTTAGACTGCCGCCCTGGATATCATCGGAATAGATAACGATGCGGCTATTCTCAAGGGAAACAAATAAGCTTAACAACTAGGAGCATTTGTTTGGTTTTCCTGCTAAATAAAGCTAAATAACATTTTGTAATCGATTTCTAGTAAAAACAATTAAAGTCCATAAATGTTTCATCAAGTAAGCATTTTGGAACTTATATTTACTAGTACATTTTATTAAGCCATGGAATTGTAACGTGTTCTCATAGTAAGAAATAAAATGCCTGGAACCAATAAAGGCCAATGCTGATACACGGTATTGCCACGACATATCTCCATAAAATAATGGTCATATCAAATAGTCGGTTTTAGCCGATAATTGAGTATTTTTTTTAAGTCGAAGTGTATATT
Source organism: Parnassius mnemosyne (assembly GCA_963668995.1). NCBI lineage: Eukaryota > Metazoa > Arthropoda > Insecta > Lepidoptera > Papilionidae > Parnassius > Parnassius mnemosyne. Next base: position 4,690,848 of record CAVLGL010000002.1, on the reverse strand, counting down.
TAACTAATTTTCACAATAAATTGCAGATAACTGGTTTTACTAGTAAATCCTCATATATTGTATATACATGTATATTTCTTTGTGTGATTATGTTTATAATATCTACCATAGTATGAAGTTATTATGGATATATTATATAAAATGTAAAATTAAGCCGAAGTGTATATTTAACAAATTTTCACAATAAATTGCAGATAACTGGTTTTACCAGTAAACCCTCATATAATGTATATAGATGTATATTTCTTTGTGTAATTATGTTTATAATATGAATCTTAGTAAGAAGATTTTTTTGCGCCCAGAACCAATTGGAAAGGGCTACCCCGTTACGCGAGGAGGTGGTAAATGCTTTATGCATACCACGACAGCCGGTCTGTCGTGGTTATGTGGGACTCACTATGACTATCCTAACCAGGACCTTAAGTGATACCCACTAAAAACCACCTATGGGGGATGGGCAGTGGCCTTCTTTGAGGCCTCTCTGACGAATCGGAAGCGACCCTCTTTTGGGAGAAGAGGGCACAGTAGTAAGAAGTTATTATGCATATCTTTATATATAAAAATTACGTGTCACATTGTTTGTCTGCGATGAACTCCTAAACTACTAAACTGATTTTAATGAAATTTTGCACACTGTGTGCAGTTTGGTCCAATTCGAGAGATAGGATAGTTTTTATTCCGTTAAGTGACCATCAATATTTTTATTGCGAATTTAAGGTTTTATTTATTAGACAAAGGTTCTTTGGAAAGAGCAGAACGTCTGCCTGGTCAACTAGTATTATATAAAATATATATTTTTAACGTTGCTTAACCTGGAGGTAGACTAGAATAGAACAGAATTGGTTTATTTATATTTAATATAGATTAAAAGAATACTTTATGAAATTCATTTAATCATTATCACTGGTTCAGAAAAAAACTCTATCCTTTGAAGAACCACCAAAAACACAGCGAGACTTTTTATAAATAAAATTTATTTACAATAAAATATTTTAAAGAATTAGTATGATAACATTTAGAAACGATTTAGCGATCACCTCATTCGCAGGGGTTATTATCACTAATTTACCCTTTAGTAGTATAATAACCCTTATTAAACAATTTTTGATTAGTAAAAGTCTTAAACTAACTTTTAATCTTTTTTAAGGACCATATTTTCTGGGACTTGGTTGTAAAATCGTATACATTGTCCCACGAAGTAATTACTGACTCTTTGAAGTTTTGTAACTATATTATTATATTTTGCTGCAGCTATATTAGTAGTATAGTTGTAGCACGAATGGGTCGGCTCGACCGTTTTCGGTTTCGTATGGTGAGTGTAGAGAACCGGAGACCCATTTTACTGGAAAAGAGGTATTCCATCTTAGTCCTCACGGGTGATGACACATCTGCATTTTGATTCTTTATTGAACATAAATGTAGATGTTTATGGGTCACAGCAACCACTTACCATCTGGTGGACTGTGTGCTCGTTTGTCACCCAATCTGTATTTTAAATCTTTATTAATAAATCTATTTTTATTGTGTGTACATTTTTCTTTATATTTTTCTCTTAGGGATTCCTTCGGACCTAGGTTGTAAATTGTTGGTATGGCTCTCTTCTGCAAAACAAAGATAGTTTCGATTTCATTCGCATTATCCTATAGCAGTATTCCACATGATATGCTATGAATCTAACTAAAATAAACTAATGTCGTTTGCCTCTTATCTTTTTTACAGCATATGCTGCAAAAAAAGGTTGCTAGCTAATTTAGATATATGAGGACCCCATTGAAGCTTTGCGTCAACTGTAATTTCGATAAAAACAGTGCATTCAACATGGTAGATTATGCTTTATGCTAAGCCGTGCGTGTGTGGAGTCATTACATATTTCGGTGTTTTGTTGGCGCGAAGTCGCGCGCGACGTACAGCGTACATCATCATCATCTCTCATAATGTTCTCACTATCTGAAGGTTATTTTATATATATAAACTTTAATTATCGTTAATGATTGCCTGCCATTTAAATCTAAGTAACACAAAGTTAAGCATATAGTGTATTCATAAAGTGGAATTGCATTAATATCAGTCTCGAACTCTTTATACAGAAAAGTACTTTATAATAGGTCTTTGAACTTGCCGTTCTGCAGTACTGGCCATTGCAAATCAAAATAATTTTTGTTTGGCTAAGAATTATAATTTCAAATTAACTTTATTTTAAAAACATGGATTTTTTTTTCAAAATTAGTCATTTCTTTATTAATTAGCGTAATGTTTTCATGGCATTTGAATTTTTTTCGTCATCATGGATACGTTAAAAATTCGAATAATTACGGAATATCAGTACCGTTGTAGCAGCAACGCGACACTAGCGACGTTAACGGGGCGAATAATACAAATGAACGCGCCACCTGTTATTGGTTTACCCCATCCGTTCTAGAAATATTGGCCTGAAAAATGAACTTGGTCGTCCCTAAACTTCGGTCGACAATGACGTTATGAATTAAAGGCGATTGTGGAAGCTGATGATAATCTACGGCTGAATTAGCAGCAGATTTCGACGTTACCATCAAAACAGTATTGGCCCATTTGCGTCAAATTGGCAAGATAAAAAAGCTTGACAAATGGGTGCCCCACGAACTCAATGATCGCCAGCGCGAAGTACTCATCGAAACGTGTCTTGCACTACTCAACAGGCACACAAAGGAAGGAATTTTTAATCGCAATGTTACCTGCGACGAGAAGTGTTTGACAATCGCAAGCGCTCAGCAAGTTGGTTGGAACCTGGCTTAGCACCTAAATAAAGCCCTAAACGAAAACTTACCCCTAGATAAGTGATGGTCATTGTTAGATGGTCTAGCGCCGGTGTAATTCATCACAGCCTCTTACCTACATCAACCGGGTTGCGACTTTTCCAGTACTCTTACAGGGAGTAGGAGTAACAGAAAAGTTGCAACCTAGGCGAAGACCCGAATTGATGGAATCCAGCTTTTGTGCACCCGATTTCTAAAAAAAGTAACCACTCTGATTCGTCCAACTACCGGCCTATCGCCACAACCTACGCTAGTAATATATAAGTCAACGCCACTACCTCATTGTTCTCGAAAATAATGGAGTCTATTACCAATTGGCAGCCGAGGCGGTACCTTAAGGAGCACCAGCTAATTAGTGACCGCCAGTACGGTTTTCTTCGGATTCATTCAGCTGGTAATCTTCTTATTTACCTAACACCAATGTGTGTAGGCGATTAAGTTTCATATAGTGAGTCCAAGAGAGAGGCTTTAGCAGTTAATTTGGACATAGCGAAGGCCTTCAATCGGGTTTGGCATAATGCGATTCTTGCGAAGCTTCTATCTTATGGGCTTCCCGTAAAATTATACAATTGAATCACTTGTTTTCTCTCAGACCGTAACATTGAGGTCGTAGTCAACGGTGCATACTCCAACTCCAAGGCTGTGAATGCTGGAGTTCCACAAAGCTGCGTGCTATCGCCTTATCTGTTCCTTTCGTATATCGTGACGGCGCATTATTATTAATAAAAATAATAATTAATTTCCATATTAAGTCGATGTAGTATTTTGAACAATTAAAATGCATTAATAATAAAGTAAAAATACATTCATTTCGACCATTAAGTATTTTAGTAAGGTAAAGGCTTAATATTTCCTATAATTAAAAATTCAATAAATTTACTCAAACATTGCTTGAAATATTCAAAAGATATTAAATAATAGAAATACAAGTCGATTATGTTACATTAATAAAGATAAATAACATTCATAAGTTTAATTGATAGAATGAGGCGTTACTTTGCGGAAATCCATTATAATGGGGTTGTTATAAACTAATTTGCTTAATTCCGCGTGAAGAAAGAAAATGATGTGTCCTGCCCAGTTTTAAGGGGACCTTCCACCCTCCCTCAATCGCGCGCACTATACCCGTCACCGTTAATCCCAGCACTACCACCCCCAGCACCACCACACTAGGCACAACACACCACTCACGAAAATACGACACGTGTTTCGCCTCTACACGAGGCATCCTCAGGTGAAGTAGACTCTGTGGAGGCTGGCCGCTAAGTGACCGCTAAGTGACCGCGAAGTGACCGCTAAGTTCTTCACGCGGAATTAAGCAAATTAGTTTATAACAATCCCATTCATAAGTTTAATATAATAATTGGGAAATGTACATAACTTGGAAGGGAAGGCCAAATTGGCGTCTTAAAAGGTTGGCGTGCTTTGTTGAGGAGCACAGTGTTTCATGCCAGCACACCGCTTGCAACCTTACAAGGCGCATTTTCGACGTCAAATGGAATAATGTTCTCATCTCTGGGTCAGGGCAACCCAGTGCCGGCTCCTTTCACTTGATCGCATCGACTACCACCAGCGATTTTTCCGAACCGATACGACTTCAAGAAAATATTCTTACTCGTTTTCAAAAGACTTGCAATGCATCTGCCATTCCCTTAGTGTTGCAGTTGTTCATGGGCGTCGGTAGTCTCTTACCATCCGGTGAGCCACATGCTGGTTTGTCCCTCTTATATATTAAAAGAAATATTGCTTTTTCACGTTGGTATTGTTAACCGTGGCCATTCCACATAATATAGTAAAAATTATATATATCTACATACATCATATATTACTTTGATCACTGCAGTTGTTTTTTTTTCTTTTCAATATTTTAACGCTTTATAAATGTATATAGAATTCAAAAAAAGCTAAGAACAATTAAGATTAAAGTGATTAAAACTGCATCAAAGTAATTAAATATTCCACACAAACTAAAACATAAGAATAAATCAAATATACATAATTATACACAAATCAAACAAGTATTACTTGGAGTAATTATATTTATAGATTTTTTTAAGTGATAGACGATATATTGACTTTTGATAAAAAGCAACCAATTACAGTTTTTTTTAGTTATGGTTAGATATTTTGTTGAAATGACTTTTAAAGTAAGTCAATTTCCGCAATCAAATAAATTTCTAATAGTAGAGCCATGCTGTAGCTATATTACTGTTAGTTGTAGCACGAATGGGTCGGCTCGACCGGGGAAGGACCACGCTCTCACAGAATATCAGCGTGTTTCGTATGGTGAGTATAGAAAACCGGAGACTTTTTACTGGTAACGAAGCGTTCATGGTTAGTCCTCACGGGTGACAACGCATCTTCATTTCGATTATTAAAGGAGGATAGATGTAGATCTCTATGGGCTACAGCAACTACTTATCATCAGGTGGACTGTTTGTTCGTTGGTCATCCTTATCCCATAAAAAAAGTTCTTCGTAATAGAGCCGCACTGCAGCTATATTATGGCTGTAGCATGAACGGGTTGGCTCGACCGAATAAGGAACACTTCTCACAAAATACCAGCGTGAAATAGCAGCTTAATGCTGCTGTATTGAGTATGGTGAGTGTAGAGAACTGGAGACCCTTTTCACCGGAAAAGCGGCATTCCATCTTAGTCCTCACGGGTGACAATGCATTTATATTTTATTCTTATTCAAGAATAGATGTAGATTTCTTTGAGCTATAGCACTCTCTCAACATGAGTCGGGCTGTGTGCTCGTTTATCATCCTTATTCTATAGAAAATTTTAATTAAATTTTGTTTTAACAAAACTAAAAAATGTTTTAGTTACTCGGTTTGAACCCTGATTGGCTAATTTATTACAGACACAAGTTTATCTAGACGAATGTTATACAATTTGAATACTGTCAGACCACTCTTTAATAAACAGTAGCTTATTAACTAGATACGCTCAAAATTTTATGCAACAATTGTGCGAGCAGCAAATATTCGACTTATGAAAAATCGCCGTTATAACATACGTGGTAAAAATTGTAAATAATTTAATAAAACTAACAAATGCTGCATTTTATAATGACGGAAAAATTTATTTTATTTATTTATTTAAACCAGTGATGCAATAGAAGCGGAAACGGAAACAGACGTCAAAAGTATATTTTAGCAGAAACAGAAACGGAAACGGATTCAGAAGCGGAAGTATAAATATTATGAAAAAGTACATTTTTTTACAAATATAATTTTTAATGAAATTAATATTTATAATTAAGTAGCGGTAAGTTCGTCTCGATAAAACTCGAAACTGGCTTGATCGATTCTGATAAAATCGATTCTTTGTGTGTGTTTGAGTTAGTCACTGAATGGTTTAGATTCACAATTGGACCCGATAGGTTGTCGAGATCGAGAAATGATCCGTGCGAAGCTGGGGCGGATCGCCAGTATTATATAAAAAGTAGTTTGTCCGCTTTTACACTTAGCAGTCTGTTTTGTTGTTCTTCATATAGTATAAGACGTGATATGAGATAGTAATTGATCACTGGTGACGCTGCTTGGAAAAGCTGATAATCATATTGGCGTACTAATAGCAAAAGACTACGATATTTGTGTGCGTTATATTTCCACCACATACTCCTGAAGGTGTCACTGTGTCTCTAAAAGTTGGTCGTCCCTTTCGTTATTGGTAGTCTAGTCTGGCTGGTCTTCATTCCTACTTAACATTAATTCTAACATTTGTAATGATGAATTCGCCATTGATGATGACGTAGGTTGGAATTTATTTTCAATTTGAGTTCGGCACTTTGATTATATCATACGTTACTTAGTAAACTTTCATAGTTGCGGAAGCAGAAGCAAAGGTCTGTTGCATCACTAATTTAAACTTTTGTTGCACAAATAAGCACAAAGGCAGGTTTTACGCCTTTGTCAACCTACAGTATAACAACAACCATAACCTATAGTAATCAGATAACCTTTTGTACAACAACAATAAATATATGAAAATTAGCTAATACCGCTTATTAGCTACGATAGCTTCTCATGATATTATTCCAGGTCATCTTTCCCTCACTATCCGCCTCAGTTAAAAATAGTAAAGATCTTTGGCGCAATATTAACAATATTTAGATATAGCATTATTTAATAATGTTAAAACTTCATGGTGTCGTTTTTAGCTGTCGGTGTGCGCGCGCATCGTAAAACTTCACTCTTATCATTTTTCCCAAACGCCTCAAAAAAAAAGTATAACTTCAAACATACGTAATATTAGTTTCTTTTAACAGAATAATTTACTTTGATAATAAAAGGGATGGTTCTTTTTTGTAAGCATATTCAAATTCAATGTACCGTAAAAGGTTCCTCGACAAGGTCACAAAACGGGAGGCTAAAAAAAAGCTAGTAGCAGGTAAAGGTTTACTACAGTTTAGTGCGAATTAAACTCGAATCCATGGTCACAGATTAATTATATAATATTCAAGTTTTATTTCATGATTTCGCGATCGTGTGAAACGTACTTTGCCCTTAATATGTTGGGAATTTTCCGTTATTAACGATCGACGCGAATTCAAGTTTTTATATACGATTTTTGATTTTAGAGGCTGGTCTGGTGAGACAATAACCGGATACCCCTTTTAGCGGTAACAAGCTACTATCTAAGCTTAGGTGTGATAACGACAAATACATAAACATAAACACTCACGCCTGTCACCCAGAGGGGAAGGCAGAGATTATGGACTTCCATTTGGCACGATCCTGACACACCTCTCTCGCTTCCTCCACATCCATATACCTACGCATACACGACAAATCGTGGTGTTTATTTTTTATAAATAGAAGTGCATAAAATCTTACCGACAACATGATGGTAAGTGACGTCCGCAGTTCATGGACATCTGCATTCGAAGCAGACATTCATGTCCTCCAGGTCACATTTCAGCTACGGTGATCAGTCTCGATGGAGACTAGCCATTTGCGTAGGATAGGATTAGCGCAAGAGTATTATGCACAAACACAGGGGTACTCCCTATTCCCCCACTCGCATAGTCCGATGGGACGGCAATACGACACGACCAGAAAGAGATCAGTCGCAGCACCAACGTCTTTACGTGCTTTACGAGGCGCGCGGGTGAAATACCACAAACTTCCTGACTGCAGGTTTCTACTGCGAAGTTTTTGTCAGAAAAACCCAATAGATAATTTTGCCTCGACTCGGGATTTAAATTATTATTATTATTAATTTAAACCCGGGACTGCATGATCTGCAGTCAGTTCTCATACGTGGTAGAGCCACGCTGCAGCTATATTAGTAGTATAGTTGCAGTACGAATGGATCGGCTCGACCGGGGAAGGACCACGCTCTCACAGAATACCAGTATAATATGGCAGTTTGACACTGCTGTGTTTCGTATGGTGAGTGTAGAGAACCGGAGACCCATTTTACTGGAATAGAGGCATTCTATCTTAGTCCTCATGGGTGACGACGCATTTGCATTTTGATTCTTCATTGAGGACAAATGTAGATGTCTGTGGGTCACAGCAACCACTTACCATCAGGTGGACGGTGTGCTTGTTTGTCACCCTATCCTATAAAAAAAATGGTTACTTAGAAGTCCCTGGATACCTGCAGCCAACTTCAACAAAGAAGGCTTCAGATGCGTTGTCACCTCTTAAGGGTAAGTTGGAATATCTCACAACCAAAACTCAAGCACTGCTCTTTGGCGGTCGAGCCGACCCATTCGTGCTACAACTATAGTACTAATTTAGCTGTAGCAAGGCTCTACTACGATCAAGTGTATGTTCTGTAAGTTCCTTTGTCATTTCAGTATTATAAAAATAAAATAGGTGTTCACACGCGGTAGGGGTAAAACCACAAATAAATGAATTATAAAATAAAAAATACTTCACGGCAAATGATTTATTTAACTGTTCCCCACGACTTCGCCCGCGTGGAATTTTTTTGCGTGGAACCCTAAAATAAAAGTAGCTTAAGTTACTCCTTATAACATCAACTATCTGTCAGTGAAAGTCCCATCCAAATCGGTTTACAGGTTTTTGCGTGATGCGTGTTCACGCCAAAATAGATGGCAGATGACAGATTTTTTCAAACTTATTTAATATTCATCGTTATATTTTGCCCAATTTTCACAATATTTTTATAAATTATATCTTAAATGTGTTATTCTGATGTATATATATTTACTTATTATATATGCCAGTGCTTAACGAATGAAAAAAGTTCTCGAGTGGCAGTCTCATATCGGTAGGCGAAGTGTAGGGCGCCCCACCACTAGATAGAGTGACGACATGGTAAGACACGCAGGAAGCCGATGGATGAAGGTGGGTCAGAACCGTATTTTGTGGCATTCCTTCGAGGTGGTCAATGTTCAGCAGAGGACTTGTGAAGGGCTGTAACGATGATCATGAAGCTAGTGCTGAGTATATATGTGTGTGTGTGTTAGTGTGTGTGTGTATGTGTGTGTGTGTGTGTGTGTGTGTGTGTGTGTGTGTGTGTGTGTGTGTGTGTGGTGTGTGTGTGTGTGTATATTTATTATGAGGACTATATAATTTCAAACACAATGAAAATTATTTTAAGAAAAAAAAATTAAGCTCGGTCGCCGACGATTCGAACCACTCTGCGCTGAATGCGAACAAATGGTGAAAAAAAAGCTGGCACTGGGGAGCCCCTGTTCAGAGATGGGAGGAGTATTTCATGTGAAGCTGAAGTTGCCCCTTGTAAAGTTGCAGGCGGTGTACCGTCATCAAATACTGTTCCACTCTGCTGAGCACGCTAAGCTTTATAGAGGCCAAATTGGCATTCTTTTTCAAGTGACCACGAAACTGCACTTCATTCGATATGTCGACGCCGAGGATTTCGATACTGGCTGAGGCAACAAGCAGAGTGCCCTGAAACTGAGGAAGTACGACAATAGGGGTTATTTTTAGCGGTAAACATGCATAAGTAACAACATAAGACTTCTGGGTATTTAACTGGACTAGATCTAGTCGCCCCCAATCCGAGACTTTGTTCAACAAAGTCTTTCGATAGTTTGATAAGCTGGAAGTTAACAATTCTGCGCAAGAGATAATTTGTAATGACTTTAAAATGCAGCACTTAGAAGCGGCTGAGAAGAAAAATCAGTTTGTAGTTCTTTATTAGAGCGTTTAAAAACATGACCGCATTTCTGCTTCACTCCTTCGGGATAGCCAGAAGTGCGGTGGTCTCTATAGTGCCACCATGGAGGATGGGATCGAAAAGCTTTTGAAGAACTTCAAGCATCAGTTTTTCACCCACTTTCATAAGCTTCGCTGTAATTCTATATCCACCTTGTCTTGCCCTTTTTTAATATGCCGAAGAACATTCTAATTTTGCTTAGACTGCCGCCCTGGATATCATCGGAATAGATAACGATGCGGCTATTCTCAAGGGAAACAAATAAGCTTAACAACTAGGAGCAATCGTTTGGTGTTCCTGCTAAATAAGGCTAAATAACATTTTGTAATCGATTTCTAGTAAAAACAATTAAAAGTCCATAAATGTTTCATCAAGTAAGCATTTTGGAACTTATATTTACGAGTACACTTTATTAAGCCATGGAATTGTAACATGTTTTCATATTAAGAAATAAAATGCCTCGAACCAATAAAGGCCTATGCTGATACACGGTATTGCCACGAAATATCTCCATAAAATAATGGTCATATCAAATAGTCGGTTTTAGCCGATAATTGAGAAATTTTTTTTAAGCCCTAAGTGTATTTTGAATTAATTTTCACAAAAAATTACAGATAACTGGTTTTACCAGTAAACCCTCATATATTGTATATAGATGTATATTTCTTTGTGTGATTATGTTTATAATATCTACCTTAGTATGAAGTTATTATGGATATATTACATAAAATGTAAAATTAAACCGAAGTGTATATTTAACAAATTTTCACAATAAATTGCAGATAACTGGTTTTACCAGTAAACCCTCATATAATGTATATAGATATATATTTCTTTGTGTAATTATGTTTATAATATGAATCTTAGTAAGAACAATTTTTTTGCGCCCAGAACCAATTGGAAAGGGCTACCCCGTTACGCGGGGAGGTGGTAAATGCTTTATGCATACCACGACAGCCGGTCTGTCGTGGTTATGTGGGACTCACTATGACTATCCTAACCGGGACCTTAAGTGATACCCACTAAAAACCACCTATGGGGGATGGGCAGTGGCCTTCTTTGAGGCCTCTCTGCCGAATCGGAAGCGACCCTCTTTTGGGAGAAGAGGGCGCAGTAGTAAGAAGTTATTATGCATATCTTTATATATAAAAATTACGTGTCACATTGTTTGTCTGCGATGAACTCCTAAACTACTAAACTGATTTTAATGATATTTTGCACACTGTGTGCAGTTTGGTCCAACTTGAGAGATAGGATAGTTTTTATTCCGTTAAGTGACCATCAATATTTTTATTGCGAATTTAAGGTTTTATTTATTAGACAAAGGTTCTTTGGAAAGAGCAGAACAACGTCTGCCTGGTCAACTAGTATTATATAAAATATATATTTTTAACGTTGCTTAACCTGAAGGTAGACTAGAATAGAACATAATTGGATCATTTATATTTAATATAGATTAAAAGAATACTTTATGAAATTCATTTAAGCATTACCATTGGTTCAGAAAAAAACTGTATCCTCTAAAGAACCATCAAAAACACAGCGAGACTTCTTATAAATAAAATTTATTTACAATAAAATATTTTAAAGAATTAGTATGAAAACATTTATGTGCGTGCGTGCGTGCGTGCGTGCGTGCGTGCGTGCGTGCGTGCGTGCGTGCGTGCGTGCGTGCGTGCGTGCGTGCGTGCGTGCGTGCGTGCGTGCGTGCGTGCGTGCGTGCGTGCGTGCGTGCGTGCGTGCGTGCGTGCGTGCGTGCGTGCGTGCGTGCGTGCGTGCGTGCGTGCGTGCGTGCGTGCGTGCGTGCGTGCGTGCGTGCGTGCGTGCGTGCGTGCGTGCGTGCGTGCGTGCGTGCGTGCGTGCGTGCGTGCGTGCGTGCGTGCGTGCGTGCGTGCGTGCGTGCGTGCGTGCGTGCGTGCGTGCGTGCGTGCGTGCGTGCGTGCGTGCGTGCGTGCGTGCGTGCGTGCGTGCGTGCGTGCGTGCGTGCGTGCGTGCGTGCGTGCGTGCGTGCGTGCGTGCGTGCGTGCGTGCGTGCGTGCGTGCGTGCGTGCGTGCGTGCGTGCGTGCGTGCGTGCGTGCGTGCGTGCGTGCGTGCGTGCGTGCGTGCGTGCGTGCGTGCGTGCGTGCGTGCGTGCGTGCGTGCGTGCGTGCGTGCGTGCGTGCGTGCGTGCGTGCGTGCGTGCGTGCGTGCGTGCGTGCGTGCGTGCGTGCGTGCGTGCGTGCGTGCGTGCGTGCGTGCGTGCGTGCGTGCGTGCGTGCGTGCGTGCGTGCGTGCGTGCGTGCGTGCGTGCGTGCGTGCGTGCGTGCGTGCGTGCGTGCGTGCGTGCGTGCGTGCGTGCGTGCGTGCGTGCGTGCGTGCGTGCGTGCGTGCGTGCGTGCGTGCGTGTGTGCGTGTGTGCGTGCGTGAACCTGGCTTAGCACCTAAATAAAGCCCTAAACGAAAACTTACGTCTAGATAAGTGATGGTCATTGTTAGGTGGTCTAGCGCCGGTGTAATTCATCACAGCCTCTTACCTACATCAACCGGGTTGCGACTTTTCCGGTACTCTTACAGGGAGTAGGAGTACCGAAAAAGTTGCAACCTAGGCGAAGACCCGAATTCATGGAATCCAGCTTTCGTGCACCCGATTTCTAAAAAAAGTAACCACTCTGATTCGTCCAATTACCGGCCTATCGCCACAACCTACGCTAGTAATATATAAGTCAACGCCACTACCTCATTGTTCTCGAAAATAATGGAGTCCATTACCAATTGCCAGCCGAGGCGGTACCTTAAGGAGCACCAGCTAATTAGTGACCGCCAGTACGGTTTTCTTCGGATTCGTTCTGCTGGTGATCTTCTTATTCACCTAACACCAATGTGTACAGGCGATTAAGTTTAATATAGTGAGTCCAAGAGAGAGGCTTTAGCAGTTAATTTGAACATAGCGAAGGCCTTCAATCGGGTTTGGCATAAAGCGATTCTTTCGAAGCTTCTATCTTATGGGTTTCCCGAAAAATTATGCAATTGAATCACCTGTTTTCTCTCAGACCGGAACATTGAGGTCGTAGTCGACGGTGCATACTCCAACTCCAAGGCTGTGAATGCTGGAGTTCCACAAGGCTGCGTGCTATCGCCTTATCTGTTCCTTTCGTATATTGTGACGGCGCATTATTATTAATAAAAATAATAATTAATTTCCATATTAAGTCGACGTAGTATTTTGAACAATTAAAATGCATTAATAATAAAGTAAAAATACATTCATTTCGACCATTAAGTATTTTAGTAAGGTATAGGCTTAATATCTCCTATAATTAAAAATTCAATAAATTTACTCAAACATTGCTTGAAATATTCAAAAGATATTAAATAATAGAAATACAAGTCGATTATGTTACAATAATAAAGATAAATAACATTCATAAGTTTAATTGATAGAATGAGGCGTTATTTTGCGGAAATCCATTATAATGGGGTTGTTACAAACTAATTTGCCTAATTCCGCGTGAAGAAAAAAAATGATGTGTCCTGCCCAGTTTTAAGGGGACCTCCCACCCTCCCTCAATCGTGCGCACTATACTCGTCGCCGTTAATCCCAGCACTACCACCCTCAGCACCACCACATTAGGCACAACACACCACTCACGAAAATACGACACGTGTTTCGCCTCTAAACGAGGAATCCTCCGTTGAAGTAGACTCTGCGGAGGCTGGCCGCTAAGTGACCGCTAAGTCACCGCGAAGTGACCGCTAAGTTCTTCACGCGGAATTAAGCAAATTAGTTTATAACAACCCCATTCATAAGTTTAATATAATAATTGGGAAATGTACATAACTTGGAAGGGAAGGCCAAATTGTCGTCTTAAAAGCTTGGCGTGCTTTGTAGAGGAGCATAGTGTTTCATGCCAGCACACCGCTTGCAACTTTACAAGGCGCATTTTCGACGTCAAATGGAATAATGTTCTCATCTCTGGGTCAGGGCAACCCAGTGCCGGCTCCTTCCACTTGATCGCATCGACTACCACCAGCGATTTTTCCGAACCGATACGACTTCAAGAAAATATTCTTACTCGTTTTCAAAAGACCTGCAATGCATCTGCAATTCCCCTGGTGTTGCAGTTGTACATGGGCGGCGGTAGTCTGTTACCATCAGGTGAGCCACATGCCGGTTTGTCCCTCTTATATGTAAAAAAAATGTTGCTTTTTCACGTTCGTATTGTTAACCGTGGCCATTCCACATAATATAGTAAAAATTATATATATCTACATACATCATATATTACTTGGATCACTGCAGTTGGTTTCTTTCTTTTCAATAATATTTTAACGCTTTATAAATGTATATAGAATTCAAAAAAAGCTAAGAACAATTAAGATTAAAGAGATTAAGACTGCATCAAAGTAATTTCTTAATCCACACAAACAAAACATAAGAATAAATCAAATATACATATACGTCAAAAAAGAATTGCTGAGAGTAATTATATTTATATATATTTTTTATAGAACAGTGTTTTTTAAGTGATAAACGATATATTGACCCTTGATAAAAAGCAAACAATTAGAGTTTTTTTTTTAGTTATGGTTTGATATTTTGTTGAAACTACTATATTACTGTTAGTTGTAGCACGAATGGGTCGGCTCGACCGGGGAAGGACCACGCTCTCACAGAAATATCAACGTGTTTCGTGTGGTGAGTGTAGAGAACCGGAGACCCTTTTTACTGGTAACGAAGCGTTCATGGTTAGTCCTCACGGGTGACAACGCATCTTCATTTTGATTATTAAAGGAGGATAGATGTAGATCTCTATGGGCTACAGCAACTACTTATCATCAGGTAAAGCCATGCTGCAGCTATATTAGTAGTATATTTTTTGCACGAATGAGTCGGCTCGACCGGGGAAGGACCACGTTTTCACAAAATACCAACACAAAATAGCACCTTAACACTGCTGTGTTTCGTATGGTGTGTGTAGAGAACCGGAGACCCTTTTTACTGGAAAAGAGGCATTCCATCTTAGTCCTCACGGGTGACAACGTATCTGCATTTTGATTCGCAAACGAGGATAGATGTAGATGACTATGGGCCACAGCAACCACTTACCATCAGATGGACTGTGACCATCATGGAATGTGTGCTCGTTTGTCACCCTATCCTATAAAAAAGGTGGACTGTTTGTTCGTTGGTCAACCTTATCCTATAAAAAAATGTTCTTCGTGGTAGAGCCG
Source organism: Parnassius mnemosyne (assembly GCA_963668995.1). Classification (NCBI taxonomy): domain Eukaryota; kingdom Metazoa; phylum Arthropoda; class Insecta; order Lepidoptera; family Papilionidae; genus Parnassius; species Parnassius mnemosyne. The sequence goes on along the minus strand of CAVLGL010000002.1, from coordinate 4,675,679 downwards.
CGCTGCAGCTATATTATGACTGTAGCATGAACGAGTTGGGTCGACCGAATAAGGAACATTTCTCACAAAATACCATCGTGAAATAGTAGCTTAATGCTGCTGTATTGAGTATGGTAAGTGTAGAGAACCGGAGACCCTTTTCACCGGAAACGCGGCATTCCATCTTAGTCCTCACGGGTGACAATGCATTTATATTTTATTCTAATTCAAGAATAGATGTAGATTTCTTTGAGCTATAGCATTCTCACAACATGAGTCGGGCTGTGTGCTCGTTTATCATCCTTATTCTATAGAAAATTTTAATTAAATTTTGTTTTAACAAAACTAAAAAAATGTTTTAGTTACTCGTTTTGAACCCTAATTGGCTAATTTATTACAGGCACAAGTTTATCTAGACGAATGTTATACAATTTGAATACTGTCAGACCACTCTTTAATAAACAGTAGCTTATTAACTAGATATGCCCAAAATTTTATGCAACAATTGTGCGAGCAGCAAATATTCGACTTATGAAAAATCGCCGTTATAACATACGTGGTAAAAATTGTAAATAATTTAATAAAACTAACAAATGCTGCATTTTATAATGGCGGAATATTTTATTTTATTTATTTATTTAAACCGGAAGCGGAAACGGAAACAGACGTCGAAAGTATATTTTAGCAGAAACAGAAACGGAAACGGATTCAGAAACGGAAGTATAAATATTATGAAAAAGTACGGTTTTTTTACAAATATAATTTTTAATGAAATTAATATTTATAATTAAGTAGCGGTAAGTTCGTCTCGATAAAACTCGAAACTGGCTTGATCAATTCTGATAAAATCGATTCTTTGTGTGTGTTTGAGTGAGTCACTGAATGGTTTAGATTCACAATTGGACCCGATAGGTTGTCGAGATCCAGAAATGATCCGTGTGAAGCTGGGGCGGATCGCCAGTATTATATAAAAAGTAGTTTGTCCGCTTTTACACCTAGCAATCTGTTTTGGTGTTCTTCATATAGTATAAGACGTAATATGAGATAGTAATTGATCACTGGTGACGCTGCTTGGAAAAGCTGATAATAATATTGGCGTACTATTAGCAAAAGACTACGATATTTGTGTGCGTTATATTTCCACCACATACTCCTGAAGGTGTCACTGTGTCACTAAAAGTTGGTCGTCACTTTCGTTATTGGTAGTCTAGTCTCGCTGGTCTTCATTCCTACTTAACATTCATTCTAACATTTGTAATGATGAATTCGCCATTGATGATGACGTAGGTTGGAATTTATTTTCAATTTGAGTTCGCCACTTTGATTATGTCATATGTTACCCGTATGAAGTCATGAAAGATCCGATCAAATTCCGTAATAAAAGTAGCGGATACAGAAGTAGACACGGATGTCAAAAAGCGTGCAGAACTTTCATAGTTGCGGAAGCAGAAGCAGAGGTCTGTTGCATCACTAATTTAAACTTTTGTTGCACAAATAAGCACAAAGGCAGGTTTTACGCCTTTGTCAATCTACAGTATAACTACAACTATAACCTATAGTAAGCAGATAACCTTTTGTACAACAACAATAAATATATGAAAATTAGCTAATACCGCTTATTAGCTACGATAGCTTCTCATGATATTGTTCCAGGTCATCTTTCCCTCACTATCCGCCTCAGTTAAAAATAGTAAAGATCTTTGGCGCAATATTAACAATTTACAAATTTTAAGAAAACAAGAACAGACTGCATAAAACTTTTAGAAGAAAGATCTTCCTCTCTCGATGCAGTTAATTTGGCCAACAAATTTTTGTTAACACAATTATAATGATTTTCTGGATAGGAATAAAAGTAATCTAACAATATTTGTGTTGTTAGATACAGATGTAAAAGAAGTCCATTATACACTCATGAATCTTAAAACCAATAGTGTACCGAGTTGGGATTGTATACCAACAAGTTTTCTCAAATTTGTTGGGATTGAGGTTACTCCTTTCATTGGCCAACTTGCAAATCTCTATTTTAATAATAGTATCTTCCCAGAACCATTAGAGAAATCAATCGTTACACCAGTTTATAAGATTGGTGCTAAAGACGAGATTACTAACTATCGCCCGATTTCATTATTAACTTCTATTTCAAAAATTTTAGAAAAACTAATAAATAAAATAATAAATTCAATATCTTATTAAACTCTCAGTTCAGCTTTAGACAGGGTCAGTCTACAGAAGACGCAATCACAGCAATAACCTCACACCTCACGGATGAATTGATTCGTGGAAATAAGTGTCTTGCAGTCTTCTTGGACCTAAAGAAGCATTCGACACGAGACCGTCCCCATACTTTTAAGTAAACTGGAGCTCATTGGTATCATAGGCATGCCTTTAGAACTATTTAACAGTTATTTATCAAATCGACTACTAAGAGATAAATAGGTCAATATGTTAGTAGCTACGAGGGTGACACTGAAAGTTCTTAGAAAATCAAAAACCAAACAAACTAGCAAGTTATTAGTTTTCTTATATCTTTTTAAAATATTGTCCATTTACATCAATACATGGAACCACTTAGAAGAGCACTTTGCCCACTCATCCTTAGGGGTCTCTTCGATGGCATTTTGAAACGCAGCCACTGCTTCCTCGGCGTCCATAAAACGTTTACCTCGAAATTTTTCTTTTATTTTCGGAAATAAATAAAAATGTCAAGGTCAGGGCTATAGGGCGGGTGACCCAGTAATTCCACGTCTGACGTCGCCAAGTAGTCGATTGTTTGACTTATTACGAGTATTTAATTTATTAGTTTTTCTAAAATTTTGAAATAGAAGTTAATAATGAAATCGGGCGATAGTTAGTAATCTCGTCTTTAGCACCAATCTTATAAACTGGTGTAACGTTTGACTTCTTTAATGGTTCTGGGAAGATACCATTATTAAAATAGAGGCTTGCAAGTTGGCCAACGAAAGGAGTAAACTTAATCCCAACAAATTTGAGAAAACTTGTTGGTATACAATCCCAACTTGGTACACTATTGGTTTTAAGATTCATGAGTGTATAATGGACTTCTTTTACATTTGTATCTAACAACACAAATAATGTTAGATTACTTTTATTCGTATCCAGAAAATCATTATAACTGTGTTAACAAAAATTTGTAGGCCAAATTAACTGCATCGAGAGAGGAAGATCTTTCTTCTAAAAGCTTTATGCAGTCTGTTCTTGTTTTCTTAAAATTATTGGCAGATAGTTTTTTTAACATTGCATGTATTTATTAGGTAAATACATCTGACGCCCTTGAAAATTTTACTTTACTACCTGCTCGCCTTGTTTGGACGAATTATAAGCTGTGTGAGCGAGACAAACAGTGAAACTTGAGATGTTCTAATATGTACAGCTGTGAAAATATGGTTTGTACTCTTTTCCATTTGTTAAGGATGCGTAAATTAATGAATTTTTTTTTATTTAAAATCATTTACAAAAATGCTCGAACTGGCTATGTTTAACTATGTTTATAATGCCAATGTCAAACATATCATAGTTTGTCGGTCGTTTACGTACACACTGCAAATGACAAATATAATAGTCTGTGGTCGAACAATCGCACGAAGATTTGAGAAAGAGGAGTTGGCGGCGATTGAGATTTATTAAGTTTAATATGAAATTGACTGAATAAGCTGTGGATATTGTGTGATTTCAAATATTCCCTTTTCAATACTGTGGAGTGTATGTCAAGGCAAAAAATCGTTCTTTTTATATTTTGTATTAATTTTTTTTTCTCTTTAAAACACGTTACACCCACACTAGGATTTTCGCTTGTATCGTGCAGGCAGTTTACAAACATAAATTGCACAAGGACAAACATCCAGACCCGGAACAATTATTTGTAGGCCATATAAATACTTGTTCCGTGCGGGATTCGAACCCGCAGCCCCCAGCGCTGAAACTCATTGCTAAGCCACTGTGCCACGGAGCTATCTTATCTGTTTTTATATATTAACTAGCGACCCTTCCCGGCTTCGCCTGGGTTAGGATCTATTAATGTGGTGTTACTTAGGTTTAAGATAATCATCAAAAATTATTTTTATTTTATCGATTTTCGATTTATCAAACAAATCTACCAAGTTTTTCAGATAAAATATAGTTTATACCACTCCTGCCACTCTACCACTCTATCTGTTCGTGAAGCTTTATTAATTTCGGCACGACATCATTTTTAAAATGGACATTCATGACGTAACGGCATGAAAATAACCCCCTCAGCTCAGTAAAAGGCAGTTATTTCGATATAACAAACAGACACTTCAATTTTATTGGAACGAAGTGCCTTATCGGACGGTACGTTTAGCGGATGGAAGCTAGGCGACAAAAAGTGTAAGATTTTTTCGTCACTACCCCCTGTGTCATAGTGTAGACGGCCTTGTGGCGGTGAAATGAGGAAGTGAGATAGAATAATACCCTTCTCCCTCGCACTTTTCCTATCTTGCCGTGATAGAAATATTATTTTATTTCAAATGACGCTTCATTTTAATAGACGCTAGTAACTAGTTTAGTTTAGTTTAGTTTACGACGGGCTGTTTGCGTGTGGGCAGGAATAATGTGATTATTCGAGCCATGAGATCTCCCCGAAAAAGCTCAACTGTCCTTTGATGTTGCATGCAACTTCGGGTAGTGATCCCGGCGTACCGAGATGTTTAGCCCTGTACGTAGCGAACTCCGGACATTTCAGTAGCACGTGGGCCGCCGTTTCTTCCTTCCCCATACATGCTCTGCACAAGGGACTATCTGTAACACCTATAGTAAATAAATGTTTGTTAAAGGTGCCGTCTCCTGTGACAGCACTTGTTACTATCCTGATCTGCGGCTTGTTCAGTCTCATTAGAACTTTGGTTAAACGACTGTTTATTTCAGGCAGGGCCTCCCTAGCTTGTATACAGTCTACTAGATTTTTCCAAAGCTGAGCGTGTTGATTAGTGAAGTGTCTACGTACCAGTGAACGAACGTTACCAAAGGGGATTGATATGATTGGTTCCGGCCCTATAGTGGCCAGAGCCGACCCTATTCTGGCCAGTTCGTCTGCTGCATCGTTGCCTCTGGATCCACTGTGTCCCTTTATCCATTTCAGAGTCACATTTTTTTACATACCTCATTTAATCGTTGATGGCATTCACCTGTCCCGAGTTCACCACATTGCAACTCAGAGCTTGTAGTACCGCTTTACTATCGGTCAGTATTCTGATGAGGACGTCATTAACTGCTTGAATGATACCCATACATTCCGCCTGAAAGACTATGTTATAGGTAAACAGCGGTGTGCATATGTGGATATTGAGGTCTTCAGAGAAAATTACAGACCCTACACCTTCATTTGTTTTAGAACCATCGGTGAAAACTCTAAGCTCTTTTGGGCTTAATCCTTCCGGCTGGCTGGTTTCATTTAATTGTACGAGTATCTTGTACTTCTTATCGAATACAAATTGTTTAGGAATCTTATCATACTTGGCTTGTAAGATACGAATTTTTGAGTGAATTCTATCAATTATGCCTGTATGAGGGACACTACTCTTAATCCAAAGATTTAGGGTCTTGAGTCTGATGGCAGCTAAAATCGCTTCATGTTGTATATGAAGATGAAGCGTGGTTAGCCACAGCATCTCTTCTAAGACTGCTGTTGGCGTAGACGCTAGTAATTCATTTATTTGTATTTGTTAATCAATAATATAATACCTACTTTTATCAATAATAATATACTACGCAAGGAACTTCGTTCCAACCGAGTGTTCCACGATACTCACGCATTTTTATTTATATGTATAGACATACAGATGTACAGTTGAAAGTGATATACAGCTTTAAATGAGATACAAACTTAAAAATTTTATGAAATAGATCAATGTTCTGATCAAATAGTGTCGTAAGAGAAGACAGACGGAAACAAATCAGCAACAACAACAATAATGGGCAGCAGCGTCTTCCTACTAAGGACTAAAAATAAAAATTGCGGATCCCAACCCGCCAAGTGTGACAACTATGGAAAATATGCCCTCTAAGAGGCAATCTATGGGGAGACATATGTTCAGCAGTGGACTTTAATAGACTGTTAGGGTGCGTACAGATTAAGTAATATGTTGTGTAACTTTTGTTTTATAACACGTCCACATTTTGTAACATTGTTTTTCAACATTACAACATATAACAATACTGTACACATTAGAATAACAATGTTATATGACATAGTCATATGACATTGTCGTTTTTCTTTCTGCTGTTCAAGTTATATAACATTTGAGTTACATAACACGTTTTATAACATGTTATGTTATATAATGTGTACGCATAGTTACAGTAATGGTAATGGTAGGTATAAAAATTCCTGACAAGACTGATTATATTCGTATATAAATTATAATACGCTCGTGCAGTGGTAGTCGAGGTTTAATCGTGTTCATTATTACAACTGCGCAATAAAAAGATGTGTTGTAAAAACTATGACTGTACCACGGCGCTCTCGACTCAATGGTTACGGTGTTTTATTAATTCATTCAAATATTTTATTTTTAAAGAATACCTCTAAGTGTATGAACACTTCTAAAACTGCCGTTAACCTTTAAGTAAACCTTAAAAACGCAAGATGATGTTGCAAAATTATGTTGTAAACAGGATTAAAAAAGTATTGCTTCGGTTGTTAGGTCATGTAGAAAGTCATGACTGCCTCGTTGTTCCAGTGGTTGTGAACGTTGCTGATGATTATTAGGTCCCTGCTTCGAATGCCGGGTCGGGCCAAAAAAAAACAATTGCGCATACACTTGGGCACTACAATCCTGTCCTGCGCCGATGGCTGGCCACTGTGATCGAAATTGTGTTGTTGAAATTGACATATTATCCAAACCGAGTTTTGGTCACGGTTTTTCCATTTCACTCTACATGAAAGGATAAATGAGGAAAGAGTGACAAAGCGATGTTATGTTGCAGAAGTGTACAGCAGAGCGGGGAAGGGACGCCCTAGACTTAAGTTTATCGACCAAATTAGCAAGATTTGAAGATGGGCCAAATTGAGAGTACGCTTAATCACTGCTCATATGTGCGTAAGAACTCATATATAGATGTAAAGGAGGCGAGAAAAGTGTGTTATCCATTACATTCTATAAAAGTTCACTGCTGAACATAGGCCTCCCCCATAGATTGCCTCATAGGGAGAATATTTGCCAAAGTTGTAATGTTACTGTTGATTTGAAACTTTCACCCCTCGGTGGGTCATGGGCTCCTGGTAGATTATCTTATATATCCATCCACTACAGCCTTATAGTCGAGTGCTGAACATAGGCCTCCCCCATAGATTGCCTCATAGGGAGGATATTTACCATAGTTGTAATGTTACTGTTGATTTGAAACTTTCACCTCTCAGTGGGTCATGGGCTCCTGGTAGATTATCTTATATATCCATCCACTACAGCCTTATTTATAGTCGAGTACTGAACATAGGCCTCCCCCATAGATTGCCTCATAGGGAGAATATCTGCCATAGTTGTAATGTTACTGTTGATTTAAAAATTTCACCTCTCAGTGGGTCATGGGCTCCTGGTAGATTATCTTATATATCCATCCACTACAGCCTTTATAGTCCAGTGCTGAACATAGGCCTTCCCCACTGATTATCTTATGGGAGGGATTTTTCCATAGCTTACACGCTTGGCAAACGGGTTGTCAACCGCATTTTTTTATTAATTTCAGTTGTTATTAGGAAGATGCTGCCACCCATCCCCTGTTTCAGTTTCCCTCTGTCGCCTCTTACGACACCCACGCGACGATATGAGGTAGTGAATATTCTACACCGCCACTACACGGAGAGAAGTCCGTAGTTGCTATCTACCCCTCGTAGTGACGGGCGTGAGTGTTTACATACATTAAATTGCTCGATTCTACGACTCTGAGTTTGCAGTCCACACCTTATCATTAGGCTACTGTCGCTTTAACTCTCTTACTTTAATAAATATGAACTATTATTGTCAGCGAAAACAATTAATGCTACTGATTGTTCGGCTACATTCAATAGTTACGTCCTGTCCTGTGCAAACTTTTGGTGACCGGAGACCCTTTTTACTGGGAAAAAGGCATTCTATTTTAGTCCTCACGGGTGACATCGCATCTACATCTTGATTCGTAATCAAGGATAGATGTAGATGTCTATGGGCCACAGCAACGACTTACCATCAGGTGGACTGTGTGCTAGTTTGTCACCTTTATTTTATAAAAAATTAATCTAGATCGAATTACGGTTATGACATATTTATTATTATACTCTAATACGACTAGATAAATATGTGGCGCTGGATCAATGGCTTTAAGTGCTTTTTGGAGAAATTGTCAACTTCCTGGCTCCAGGCAGCTACTGAAAATATCTTAACGGAAAATCTCAATAGCTGATTTAGATTCTGTCCCCGATTCTACTCTCTACTCTACGACTCGTCCTGCACCTGATCTATCTCTGTTTGTGCCGGATTAACGTCGGTAGAGACTGGCTGCGGTGATCTAAATTTGACCTGGAGGACATTACTACAGCAGCTAAGCAATTTGTGTAGACATGCGGAGTTACGGTGTAACAGAAATGACAATTATTTTTTTGAAATAAATTTGCGCAGATGTATTATGAATTATTTATACCCAGTCTTTACGATATAATTAAACTAAAGTCCTTTTTTATGTCTGCTCATACATATTTATTTGATCATGTCGATTAAATAACAATAAATCACTAATAGATTACGTTTATCATAATTGTTGCGGAATGGCTTTACTATTCAAGCGATTGAAATAGAAGAGAACTCAATCACAAGAAAAGTTGTTAAGTTTTTTGTCTCTCCAAAAGTAACGGTTTTGTGGATACGCCCCTATGGTTTAAGAACCGCGATATATATCCATGAGAACACCTGTATCCTGAGGCACCCCTGAGGACTAAGATGGAAAATCTCGTATCCAGTAAAAAGGGTCTGCGGTTCTCTATACTCACCATACAACACAGCAAATTCGAGCTGCTATATTACGCTGGTATTCAGTGAAAGATTGCTACTATCCCGGTCGAGCCGATCCATTTGTATAACAACCATATAATATAGCTGCAACATGGTTCTACCACGTAAAGAATCAAGTTCCTTTAAATTATTATACATAACATGATATAATTGGTCTTCTGCTACAAGAGAAATGTATTTATCTTTCAAATTTTCGACGTCCACAAGAAAATTGTATATATCTATCAAAATTCAAAAATAAAAAAGTCTGAATTATTTGAATTGAAACAATTCTGTAGAACACGGTCCAATTAATCCTAGTGTCTTTTCTATGTAGCCATCACAGCACGCAGATCATTCGCTTTTTAGATATGTTTTGATTATGATGACGCACATACGTTTTTGAATTAATGGCCCATTAAATCTATACGATTGTATCAAACATAAATAGTCAATAATTAAATTAACCGCATGAACCGAGTTCACAGTCATTTCATACACGTATGAGACTAGTCGTATTTAATACCAGTTTTGCTCTGCGCAGAACTTATCGAAGAAAACCTGCAAATCTATAAGTGTGATCTTTGGGCAAGTTAGCTTAGTTATCGAAAATCAACTTACTCAGTTTTCTTGCTATTATCACAAAAACAATGTGCGTTATGGTATGCTTAAAATACAAAATGAAGATCTATTAATGTTATCATATTTTAATACATAAAGCTATTACGTGATAGAGCCACGCTGCAGCTATAAAATTATGGTTGTAGCCTGAACGGTGAGTGTACTAAAATCTGATTACTGCTACCAGTAATCAGAGACCCTTTTTACTGGAAATGGGGTATTCCATTTGGGTCCTCAGCGGTGATAACACATCTGCATTTTGATTCTTAATTGAGGATAAACTGGACTGTGTGCTCTTTTGCCACCCTTATTTTATAAAAAAAGATATTACACCCGCTGATTTTTAAACTAAAATACAACTTAAATAATCTGAGTTTGATTTTTTATGCCGTTCATGCGAGTGTGTTTTTAAAAGACCGTGTTTATTTCACTGGATTTTATTTAATTTGATTTCCATTCCATAGCCTAGCCTACTGCGGAACATAGGCCTCCCTATAGATTGCCTCATAGGGTGGATTTGGCCATAGTTGCCACACTTGGTATGCATGTTGGCAACTGAAGTTTTTTATTATTTTGAGTCGTTATCAAGGCGATGCTTCTGCCCATCCCGTGTTTCAGTTTCCCTCTGTCGCCTCTTACGAAACCCACGGGACGATATGAGGAAGTAATATTTTTATAGAAACAGGGTGACAAACGAGCACACAGTCCACCTGATAGTAAGTGGTTGCTGAGGCCTATAGACATCTACATCTCTCCCCGCTTGCGAATCAAATGCAGATGCGTGGTCACCCGTGAGGATTAAGATGGAATGCCTCTATTCCAGTAAAAAGAGTCTCTGGTTCTCTACACTCACCATACGAAACACAGCAGCATTAGGCTGTTATTTTACGCTGGTATTCTGTGGGAGCGTGGTCCTTCCCCGGTCGAGCCGACCCATTCGTACTGCAACTATACTATAAATATAGCTGCTGCTTGGATCTACCACGTGGTAAATTATATTTTATTTTATTTTATTTAACTTAATTCGCAATATTATTTTTAATTTAATATTTATTAATTTTATTCTTCTTCTTCTTCTTCTTTACTTTTTGGCTTCTCTTATAAGAATTCTGCCAATGTCAAGTTATTAATTTTATTTTAGCTTACTTTCACTATTTATTACTAATACTTTGACATTTAGTTTAACTTAATTTGTATATGGGCCGATAAGGAATCTTTGTTTTCTGAGAATAAATGAAATGAATCAATATTACGTAAAAAATTCGTATCACCTTATCCTTATCACTCATAGTTTTGTACTAAAATAAAAAGAGTTAAATTTTTTTAAGACATAACGATAAAATTAGAAACTAAGAAAGTTTTGTTCAAATAAATTTAAATAAGATATTCCGTTTTTCGATTTCATACAAAATTCTCCTTGTTTTTCGGATAAAATGTAGCTTAGATTTACACCTGAGTTTACTTTCTATCTGTTCGTGAATTTCGTTATAATTGGATCAACCGTTAAGAAAATAAGCCCGGAGAGATAGACAGACAAAAATAAAAATAAAAAAGCCAGCCAGTTGCGAGTCGGACTCGCGCATGAAGGGAAACCCTTCGTACCATCGTACAACACGTTTCTAATAGGGGAGCCCCCTTTAATTTTTAATTTATTTTTATTTTTATTATTTATTGTTATATCGGCAACAGAAATACACATTCTGTGAAAATTTAAACTGTATAACTATTACGGATCATGAGATACAGCTGCACGGACGGACGGACGGACAGTGGAGGCTTAGTAATAGGGCTTCGTTGGTTACCATTTGGGTACGGAACCATAAAGAACATGTATTAATAGCATGCTAGTAACCTTTAGAACTTAATATAGGCAGTTATTTCGATGTTACAGACATATATTTAATTATGTAGAAATAAAAATGTCCCGTTAAAGTCATATATGTGCTATAGATGGACACAGACCCTCTCTAATATGTGAGCTCCACAGGACATAAGCAACAGCCATTGGAAGCAACCGTAACCTGCAAAGTATAGTTTCAGAATTTATACAGCCTTGCTGGGTACAGGCTTCCTTTCACTTCTGAGAGGGTTATTGTGCAATAGGTAGACTTCATATATCCTCGAAATATTGTGTTCACAGACATGCAGCATTCTTGCAAGCGGGAGTCGAGTTCAGTTTGCCTGCGTACTATACTGTCCTCACTTATTACTTGTATTCACTTAATTCCTGAGCAACCACGGCTCTTTCAACTATTTTTATACACATACGTCAAATTCGTTGACAAAAGGCGTCATATTCTGTCACATAATGCCACTGTTAAAAATACGAAATGACAGGCTAAGTTGGCGTGCATGTGAATTGCTAGCGCGTTGATGTCTTTTGTATCAGAGGTATCAAAATTTAAAAAGAATTTTACTAAATCTCTAAATTGAATAAAACTAAATTTACGGATTTTATAATAAAACAAATAAGTTTTAAAACTTCCTTCAAATGTATACAAACCTGCCCTTAAGTAAAATTAGATTTCATTAATATACTTTGTCTCAAAATTCTATTCATTCGTGCGTATCGATTTTTTATGTTTAAGCGAACAATTTGCGTATACACGTGAACAATTTATATGGGTAGGTATAATAATCTTAATACAATATTCAAAGATACGAATGATAGTTAACAAAAAATATTATTTAATAGCCTTACAATTAGTAAAAGATTTTTTGTTAACGTTTTTACATCGTCATTTAACAATATACATATGAATAAAATTATGAATCATAGAATAGCAAAGTATAGAAATAATTGCCTTTTATTAAGCTCAGAATGTTATTTACATTTTAAGAAATTTTTGTTTGTCTATGTGTACGGGCTTATCTTTGGAATGGCTGAATCAATTGTGATGAAACTTTACGAACAGACAGATCACCAGGAGTAATCTAGGCTACATTATATTTACAAAAAAAACTTAAAGATTATTTTTTGAAAATCTCAAAAATTATAAAATAATGACATCTTAAACTTAAACTATGTTACATTAATATATCCAACCCATGCGAAGCCGGGGCCGATCTCTAGATTGAAATATATTACGAATGATTATACCATTACTAAAGGTATTTTATTTGTTTTTTTTGTTTGTTTGAGAAGTAAAAATATTTAACTTCTCAAATATACATGCTTCCTCGCAATGTTTTTCTTCACCGCCAAACACTTACAGCTTACAATTTTATTAGTGTTGACAAGAATTCAAACTGGGTTCCTTCGCGATATATAATATTATGGTATTTTAAGGTTAGCGCTTTCCCTCAAATTTACCATATTAATTAATTCATTATAGCCTATAAAAAGTCTACATGAAATTGGCCTCCCTCCTATATTACCACAGTATATGGTCTTGAGCCACCTGTGTCCATTGACTACCTGCGTGTTTCTTGTCACTCTATCTAGAAGACGGGAGCCACCATACCATCGCTTACCGATACCTAATAAGGCTGCCACTCGAGAACCTTTCTCCTCCATCGGTTGTCGGTTCTTCGAGCTATATGCCCGGCCCATTTCCACTACAGCTTACTGATTCGTTGGTTTATATCGGTTACTGTGAGTCTACTGTGGGTATTATGGATACGGATTCTTCCACGTCAAAAAACTACTTCAATAGCCTTCTCCACAGCTCGCTGAGCGACCTTGATCTTCCTTATACGACCGGCATTGACGACGTCTCAGATTTAATTCATTACCGGTAACACTGACTGACACTCTTGTTTTTATGTTTTGAGAACTAATTTGAAAGTTTTATACCGTTTTCATTAGAAACATTCATGGATGGTAAGATTTTTTTTCTATCATTTTCGTTAAGGTTAAAATTATTAAGAGTTTCTTAGAAATAAAATCAACTATTTACATAAAAATTCCATTTCGAATAAAAAAATTACGTGATTTATATTTTATTTTGTTTATGTAATAATATTAGTAGTTTTAGTTAAACCGGAACTTACCTTTTGATTGTAAGCGAGTGATTATCCGGAAATCGTGTTTTATGACCTTATTTTTACATCGCATTGAATTACAAGCTTGTTTTTCTTTAAGACTGTGAGGTTGTAGACCTTAGCATTTGATGTTAATTTGAACTTGACATCGACATTCGTTTTTGCGAAAACATGTCTTTTGTTGTAAATGAGATGGGCAGGATCTATTCGTTTCATAACTGAATAAATTAATAATAATTTATTCAAATTTATTCAGCTAAAATTATTTGTTTCTAAAAATTCTAAATGTGTTAGTTTTAATCCTTATCGAGTTTTATTTATAGAGTAAGAATGGCAAGCTCTAGGGGAGGCCTTTGCGGATACGCAAGACAATCACAAAACCGGTGTCTAATAATTAATGTATATATTTAAGTTTAATTAAGTTAGTATCACCTCATATATTTTTTTTTCTTTTATTACTTAGTGTTTTCATACGCATATTTTGTAAGATTGTTAATTAAAGGCTATTATTATTATTATCTGTCCTCCATGGTGGCATTACACCGGAGGCGTGGAGCAGAAGTGCGGTGGTCTTGTTCTTCAAGAAAGGTGACAACGCTCTCTTGAAGAACTACAGACCGATTTCCCTTCTGAGCCGCGTCTACGTGCTGTTTTCGAGAGTCATTACGAATCGTCTCGCGCGCAGACTTGACGACTTCCAGCCTCCCGAACAAGCCGGTTTCCGAAAGGGCTTTAGCACCATAGACCACATACATACCCTTCGGCAAGTTGTACAGAAGTCCGAAGAGTACAATTTGCCACTATGTCTGGCGTATGTGGACTATGAGAAAGCCTTTGATTCCGTCGAAATTTGGGCGGTGCTGCAGTCCCTTCAGCGGTGCCAAGTTGACTGTCGGTATATCGAAGTGTTGAAGTGCTTGTACAGTAGGGCTACGATGGCTATCCGAGTACAGAACCAGAATACGAAACCTATCCAATTGCAGAGAGGTGTAAGACAGGGTGACGTCATATCCCCGAAACTCTTCACCGCTGCATTGGAAGACGTTTTCAAGCTTCTGGACTGGAAAGGATACGGTATCAACATCAATGGCGAGTACATCACTCACCTTCGATTTGCCGACGATATAGTCCTTACGGCAGAATCGCTGGAGGACCTAAGCACTATGCTCAATGACCTCAATAGTGTTTCCCAACGGATAGGTCTTAAGATGAACATGGACAAAACAAAGATCATGTTTAATGTCCATGTCACACCTATGCCGGTAGTTGTTGGGAGCACTAAGCTCGAAGTTGTTGACGAGTATGTTTACCTGGGACAAATAGTCCGACTAGGTAAGTCCAACTTCGACCGAGAGGTCAATCGACGGATTCAACTCGGCTGGGCAGCGTTCGGGAAGCTACGACACATCTTCTCGTCAGACATACCTCAAAACCTTAAAACGAAATTGTACAACCAGTGCGTGTTGCCAGTGATGACTTACGGAACTGAGACGTGGTCCTTCACTGCTGGCCGTATGAGGAAGCTCAAGGTCGCTCAGCGAGCTATGGAGAGGGCTATGCTCGGAGTTTCTCTGCGTGATAAACTTAGAAATGAGGATATCCGCAGTAGAACCAGAGTGACCGACATAGCCCAACGGATTAGTAAGCTGAAGTGGCAGTGGGCCGGCCATATAGCTCGAAGAACCGACAACCGATGGGGAAGAAAGGTTCTCGAGTGGCAGCCTCGTACCGGTAGGCGAAGTGTAGGGCGTCCCCCCACGAGATGGAGTGACGACCTGGTAAAACATGCAGGAAGTCGATGGATGCAGGTGGCTCAGGACCGTGCTTTGTGGCATTCTTTGGGGGAGGCCTATGTTCAGCAGTGGACTTGTGAAGGGCTGTAATGATGATGATTATTATTATAAGAATGGCAAATGGGCACACAGATCATTTGATAGTAAGTGGATGCTGTGGCCCATAAACATCTACTTCAATGATCGATTATAAAACAAAATGCAGATTCGCTGTCGTCGGAAGACTAGAATGCTGGGAATGCCTCGTTTCCACTGAAATGGGTATCCGGTTCTTTACCTCACCATACAAGGCCCAGCAGCAATTAGCTGCTATTTTACGCTGATATGCTTTGAGAGCGTAGTCTTTACATGTTCGAGCCGAACCATTCGTAATACAACCATAATATAACTGCAGTGTGGCTCTACCACGAAAATACGTATAAAATTGTACGTTCTTTATGACTTTTTTTCTTTGTTATGTATTTTATACACATGTTATAAAAGTTATTTCATTTAACACAACCTTATCAGGGTTTTCAGTGTTTATGGGAAATACGACTTTGGCTTGTTGAAAATGACACTGGTGCTTGACCAAATTAGCTATTTCGAAGACTTCTTCTTCTTTGTTACGTTATTTATTTATATAAAACTACCTGTTCCCCGCGACTTCGCCTGCGTTTGGATTTATGGGTTTTAATTTGTTTGCGCGGAACTCTAATTCTTTTGCTAAACTAAAAGTAGCCTTAGTTACTTCTTATAACATCAGCTATCAGCCAGTGAAAGTCCCGTCGAAATCGGTCCAGCCATTTTGGAGATTAGCCGGAACAAACAGATAGACAGACAGACAGACAGAAAGACTGACAAAAATTGTGTTTCTGTTATAAGTACCGTATGTATTATCATATGCATTTAGTAAAATGCTGTGAATTTGACATTACAAACAGACACTTAAATTTTACTTATTTGTATAGATAAGAGTGATAAACGAGCACATAGTCCACATGAATGTCGTAGTAAGTGAATGCTGTTACCCATAGACGTCTACATTCATCCTCGATTCAAAATCAACATGCAGGTGCGTTTTCACCCCTGAAGACCAAGATGGAATGCCTCGTTTCCAGTAAAAAGGGTCTCTGGTTCAATCAACATATGAAACATAGCAGAATTAAGCTTGTTTTCTTATAGGATAGGGTGACAAACGAGCACAGAGTCCACCTGATGGTAAGTGGTTGCTGTGTCCCATAGACATCTCACATCTATCCTCGATTACGAATCAAAATGCAGATGCGTTGTCACCCGAGAGGACTAAGATGGAATGCCTCTTTTCCAGTAAAAAGGGTCTCCGGTTCTCTTCACTCACCATACGAAACACAGCAGTGTTAAGCTGCTATTTTACGCTGGTATTCTGTGAGAGCGTGGTCCTTCCCCGGTCGAGCATACTCATTCGTGCTACAACTATACTACTAATATAGCTGCAGCATGGCTCTACCACGTAACAAAACGTATTACTCTCGTGAACGTGTATTCTATGAGAGCGTATTACTCCAGGAGCGTATCTGACCAGGAGGTCGAGACGATTTTAGCAGTAGACTTTTACGTGCTATATTATGATTGTAGCAGGGGTGGGTCGTCTCTCTCCCCTCATCATACTACATCATACTACCGACTGTCTAAATAATTAACGTACAGTGTAAACGATATAACCGTGTAATGACTGTGTAAGAATATCCACTAGCCCATATCGTCCAGTGGGTGTCATATGGTGACATTATGTAACGCCCCCCACTCCCCCTCTATCCATATAGAAATAGAGCTGTCTATAAAATTTATAAAATTTACATGACCGGTACAATCTAATATATAAAAATCTCGTGTCGCGGTGTTTGTTACCAAACTCCTCCGAAACGACTGAACCGATTTGTATGAAATTTTGTGTGCATATCAGTTAGGTCGGTAGAATCGGCCAACACCTATTTTTCAAACCCCTAAATGATAAGTATGACCCACACCTAAATATGTATTTTTATTTTTATAATTTTTTTGATTTTTATTTTATTGTGATTTAGCATTGAAAAATACACAAAACTTCAAATTTTTACCCTTCTACGATCAACCCCTGTTTTTTAATTGCGATTTTTAAAAGTAAAAAATATTTCCTTGTAATAATGTATATGTGACGGCGCTGTCGACGCGCCACAAGCGAAACACATCGAAGCCTAAATCGCGCTATCAAAGTTCCGAAATTAAAGCAGCATATAAAGAATAGCTCCGAACTACCAATCGGAGCGTTAGCCGCTCCACGGGCAGAACACCTTGCCTGGCGGGAGATCTCCCATTTTCCTTCCACCCGCTACATATATGGCAAAACAACGTTTGTCGGGTCAGCTAGTAACCATATATTAATCTTTCTCAACGATTAGGACCCTTATTTACGTGGTGTTTGTTAAGTAACTTAGTTCTTTTAGGTGTCTCTTGGAAGAATATTCCACTTGTATCAGGTTCACATCAATCAATTCCTTATTAACTAATCCCTTCTAATATTAATATACAATAAGAGCTTCGATCTTTCACATTTAAAAGAAATGTGGGTAAGCACACGACTCCGCACACGGGGTGTGCAGTGAGCGCCAAACAACCAATGTGCTTTCCCTGAAGAAGTTAACTTGGGAACTGGACCGTACTCCACAGCAAAATAACTGGCAAAGCAGTAAAAGTGAGCCTGGCACCTTCGTAGTGTGTAAGCACAAACATCGACCGAAGTCATGCATGTCAATGCTTGTAAACGCCATACAGAATACGATCAAATCTAGCCACAGTGAATGTACGTCACACGGTTTAGGCAACACGTCGAATAATAGGCACACTGGCAATAAAAAGTCATTCGTGAGTGCCACCATCTGCCAGAACCCCGTTCCTGCAGACGTGATGTAAGTGTAAGGCATCACCACCAATTGCATGATCAGATATTATAATAGTGAACGCGTCGTAAGTACTGCTACAATATTTCTATATGACTGTACTATAATCGTCGTCGTCATTGTAAAAAAAAAAGTAATAACGAAAAATAAAATATATTTATAAATCTGAGCATAATTATTTAAAATGAGATAAAACACAAATATTCAAAATTGAGCTCAAGACGCGTAATAAAAAACGAAATAAAACCGAAATCTTAAAGGAAACTTCTAGAAATTTATTTTATTCATAATTCACAAGAACGTAATTATTTGAAATTAAACATTAATGTTTTGAGACCAGATTTGAGATTTGAGATTCAAGACACATGAGATCATTATATAAAATAAAATCTAAATCTTGTAAAAAAACTTACAGGCACAAAAACTTAATAAAATGAAGTCATAAAACCATGCATAATAAATTCTCTAAAACAACAACACCTTGTTAATCAATTAATTGCATTATTAAATATAAAATACACTTGTCAGGTCTATACCCACGGAAATGATTATTCATTTTTTTTAAATTATAATAAAATTGGTTGTAAGATAAAGAACACCATGTATATATATGATTACGGGGTTTTACATCGGAATAAGGTGCCTCAGACTTCTTTTCAATTAATTAAGGATAGAAATCAGGATCTAATAGCCAAACCTATTATCTATTTTAAGCGTATAAACAATTACGGTTCTGATGAAGATAGCCAAACCTTCAAAATAATTTTCAATCTCCTTTCGAGCTTTAGTAAAAATACCGTGGAAATACGTGCTTATACCTTAGCCAAATTTAAGAATTACTTGTAATCTGACGTTTGTCCATTCAGCGTTCCATTTATGGATTTTATTGTGTTTCCACTAGACACATCTTGCATTGCTTAACTTAAAGTCTTAAAATTTTTAATGATCCATCATTCTTGTGTGTTCTTTTCTCGACTTGTGAATACGTTACTTTTTTTAGAATCAATTCTTTGTATGATGTCTTGCAGATGGTATCCTTGTTATTATCCAATGCTGCTTATATAGTGATTCTGTCACATTTATTTCAAAAGACTGTTGTTGATTGTCCATAATGATTAGTGGAGATAAACTTAGAAATGAAGATATCCGCTGTAGAACCGGAGTGACCGACATAGCCCAACGGATTAGTAAGCTGAAGTGGCAATGGGCCGACCATATAGCTCGAAAAACCAACGACCGATGGGGAAAAAAGGTCCTTCAGTCTCACCTCCGTACCGGTAGGTGAAGTGTAGTCCCCCCCCCCCCCACACACTAGATGG
The DNA here is from genome assembly GCA_963668995.1 of Parnassius mnemosyne. Classification (NCBI taxonomy): domain Eukaryota; kingdom Metazoa; phylum Arthropoda; class Insecta; order Lepidoptera; family Papilionidae; genus Parnassius; species Parnassius mnemosyne. The sequence goes on along the minus strand of CAVLGL010000002.1, from coordinate 4,656,084 downwards.
AGTGACGACCTAGTAAGACATGCAGGGAGTTGATGGGTGCAGGTGGCTCAGGACCGTGTTTTGTGGCATTCCTTGACGACCTGGTAAAACTTGTGAAGGGCTGTAATGATGATGATGATGACAAGAAGAATATTCTTCTTCTTTTTACTCGCACAACTTCTTAGTGGAATAGACTTTCAGCAGCGATTTGTCCGGACCGATAAAACTTTGGAGCTTCAGAAGCCTAATCTATTTTAAAAGGCTGGCAACGCATCTGCAATTCCTCTAGTGTTGCAGTTGTTTATGGGAAGCGGTAGTCACGTAGTAGCGGCATGCCGCTCGCTGGCCAGGCAGACGTTGTTCTGCCCTTTTCGACGACCCTTCATATAAAAATTCCGTAAATTCGTAATAAAAAAAATATTGAGTGTCACTTATCAGGATAAAAACTATCCTATCTCTCAAGTTGGAACAAACTGCACAGAGTGTGCAAAATTTCATTAAAATCAGTTCACTAGTTTAGGAGTTCATCGTGGACAAACACGTAATTTTTATATATACAGATAAGAGGGGGCAATAATAATATAATAATAAAATTATATATATATATATATATATTATTTTTTTTATATGATAAGGGCGACAAACGAGCACACAGTCCACCTGATGGTAAGTGGTTGCTGTGGCCCATAGACATCTACATCTATCTTCGATTAAGAATCAAAATGCAGATGCGTTGTCACCCGTGAGGACTAAGATGTAATGCCTCGTTTCCAGTTAAAGGGTCTCCGGTTCTCTACACTCACCAAACGAAACACAGCAGCGTTAAGCTGCTATTTTACGCTGGTATTCTGTGAGAGCGTGGTCCTTCCCCGGTCGAGCCGACCCGTTCGTGCTACAACCATAATATAGCTGCAGCATGGCTCTACCACTCTATATATATATAATGTGTGTGCTGCTGTGTCTCCTATTAATAAATAAATAAATAAATAGTAAAGTTACAGGCTGAGGCATTTTATTCTGTTCTGTTCTGTTTCTGTTTATTATAACTTTATATTACATTCCACATCACATAGACGACACAACTGTAGCCTTCTGTGTTATAAATTAATTAAAGGTTTCCATGGGCAGTAGCGATTTACCGTCAGGTGGACTGTAACTTCCTCAGTCACTTCAACTTTACAAAAAAAAGAAACGCAGGCTCTTAGACCATTCGGAATTTTTGGATGAATTTCTGTTTTTTCGATCTTCATAGCCTCCGTCGCCAATCGGCAGGATATACCAAATACAGGTGACCTGGACTGGAAACAATTAGCATATTCCCCGTAAACACTTTTGATGCCAATTATTAATATACGTGTCGGAGTTTTGGTCGGTTTCATACAGACTTTTAAACGTAAGCAATGGAAGGGGGGGGGGGGCAAGAATGTATCTTTAGCATTGGAAGTAAGACTTATTCTATAAAATTAAGTATCATGTACTTGTATCGTTAAAAGTCCACGGTAGATTGCATAATAGGGAGAATTTTATCATTTTTATTTCTTTAGTTGTTATTAGAATGACGCTGCTGCCCATCTCCTGGTTTCCCTCCGTTTATCGGCTCTTGTTACACCCGCGGAACTAACTATATGGGGTAGTGTAGTTACATCGCCAGTACAAGGTGTAAGATTATCCACTTACCAAATACTCGTATTAAGCATTATGTATGGTGGGGAAAATAGGCGAAAAAATACGTGTTTATTTGTATAACAGCAAACTAGTAAATCCTATAATGATAGTGCACTGTCTCAAAATACAACGCAGTCTGTTTTGTTTTAGGTGTTTTCATAATTTATTGTGGCATTGGCTTTTTTGTAGAACAAAGATGAAAACCAGCACACAGTCTCTGATAGTAGATAGTGACCCATACACACCTACATTGATCCTTAGTTAAGAACGTTGCGTTGTTACTCCTGATTATCAACATGGAATGCCTCGCTTCCTGTAAAAAGGCCTCCAGTTCTCTAAAATCACCATAAAAAATACAGCAACAGTAAGCTGCTATTTTTCACGGTCTTTACACAAAAATAATACGTTAATACTTTCACAAAATATGAAAATGTTAATGAATTTCTTAACAATATTAAATAAAACTACTTTTACGGATTTTATCGCGTTTAATTAACTTATTTTATATTCCCGACGTTTCGGTTGCTTTCCAGCAACCATGGTCACGGGGGACTGAGGTGATTGACGTCCCGATTGACCCCCGCCATTACATTAGATTTGATAAACCACAAATTCTCGCGAAAAAACATCGATGCCTGCCAAGGATGATACGTGCCTCACGTAACTCATAAAATTAAAACTAAACCCAAGCATACCACTGCAAGACTTCAAGACACAGTAAGTTCATTCTTCGTAGATCGGACCAAAATTAATAATTAAAAAAGCTGAAGGTACTCCGGGTTAACTCTGACATCGGGACGTCAATCACCTCAGTCCCCCGTGACCACGGTTGCTGGAAAGCAACCGAAACGTCGGGAATATAAAATAAGTTAATTAAACGCGATAAAATCCATAAAAGTAGTTTTATTCAATGTGTAGTGTCCTCGTAAATATAAGTAATCATTCTTAAAAATATGTTGACGCGTTATATAGCGATGTTATTGGGATATTTTGACAGCATCTTAAGCAAACAATCGATGTCCCTGAGTAGCTAAAAAACTTTTGACGTATACCATCGTAACACTTGTTTTCTAGTAGTTTCCACTAATAACTCACGCGCGGAGACATTTAACACAACAAACCGATTTATTTTTACGTATTACGTATACCTAAAACACTATCTGGGGGCACGGCAGTGACCCCGCCAAGTCGAGCAAAAAGGCGGCACGGCCGTACCATCCTTTTCTCGAAGCAGTTCAGGCCATTTTCGAAACCCTACAACTTCGTTGTGAATAAAACTAGAAGTCTGAATTTTCATTAACCAAGTAGAAATCGTATAAAATCAATATATTTCAATTTTAATTAAATTTGCCCCAGTAATTTAAGAATTATAACTAGTCAAAGTTTCTTAATTATGCCACTCACTGACTGACCGATCATCAAAACTCTAAGCCACTTCTAGCAGACTGCATAAATAACTTTGTAATCCCATTATAAATATATAGGATTACAAAGTTACATTTGCAGTGAATGAATCAGTGTACCTATATATGTATAATATAATGGAATAATAGGTGTAGATAGGTACCTAGATATAACTATCTACAAAAAGAAATGAAATGCCATCAAAAACATAACCTGTAAAAAAAACAAGTCTCGCAACTCAGTTCTTCTACCGTAAAAATTTGTGAGATCCATACAATACCAAGTCGGTTAATTTATTCCCTACTTAAGGGTCCTTCTGTCTTAAGTTATTACGTAATTAGCTAACCTAACAACATCTTATAGTGACCATATCAATATTAAAAATCTTTTATGTTTTAAATAAATAAATTGACTTGGCAATCGCACTAAACAATCTATTTTAATATAATATGTATTACTTGAGAGATACATTGTGTTTTCATGCGATGGCCAAGTGAATCTATTTATTTAAAATATAAAAGATTTTTAGTATTGATGTGGTCACTATAAGATGTTGTTAGGTTAGCTAATTACGTAATAACTTAAGACAGAAGGACCCTTAAGTAGGGACTGAATAAATTAGCCGACTTGGTATTACATGGATCTCACAACTTTTCACGGTAGAAGAACTGAGTTGCGAGACTTGGTTTTTTTTACAAGTTATGTTTTTGATGGCATTTGATTTACAGGAGCCGGCGTTTTCCTTCAAAACTCCTGTTTCATTACTACTACTACTACTACTACTACTACTACTACTACACACACACACACACACACACCCAAACATATATAGCAATAGTGGTTTAAGAATATCCGCTACCCCAAATTGCCTCGAGGGTGTCGTAAGAGGCGATAGATGAAAATTGAAACAGGCGATGGGCAGCAGCATCTTCCTAAAAACAAGTCGAAATTATAAAAAACTGCGGTTGCATGGATGGATGAATATATATATACTAGCTTTTTACCCGCGGCTTCGCCTGCGTGCGCTTGAATTTGGGAACATCATTAAATGCTGTTTCCTGCCAAATTTAGAAAAATTTGACCACTTTTAGAGTCACCTCGGTGTCTGTGTCACTGTCTGTCAAAGTTTTTTTTTCATTCTAAAATACTATTAGACGTAGATGATTGGCAACATGCTACAGAAACACGTGAATATATATGTCTAGAAACACCTACTATTTTTTATATCGGACGTCTCTTCTGATGTATCCATAAGAAAGGTAAACAGTCTTGAAATTAAAATGTATTATTATTATTTACATTTTACTATTTACATTTAATCATAGTTAAAGTTAATTTAGTTTTAACAAAGTAATATAATATATGAGACATTTTATTCATATCATTGGTCCTATTTAATATTGATTGGCACCATAAAATAGATGTAGATATTTTTTTTACTTCGAGTAGACTTCAAAATTTCATAAATACAGGTCTACAATAATGAATAGGTACTACACATGGATTAAAACTAATATTACGGGTTTTTTTTACGCATCTTGGATGAAAGTTCCGAGTAAAAGAATATATCGTTGATGTGAAGCACCGAAGCTCCAGGAAGTCTTAAGTAGGTATGTCAACATGTTTAGTATCGTCCCAACCATTATATCGGATCTGATAGACAACAAATCTTTGCAATAGAACACCGAATCCTAACAATGATGATTCGCGAGGCTATTGAAATTTAAAATATAAAAATTTTAATAGGGAAGATAGCTGAGTGCTACCATCTGCTAAGGACCCCATAATTAATAAAATTCAAACTACTACTGCATTTATTCTATTCTATTTTAACTTTGACATCAGGTCGTCAAACACCTCAGTTCTTCCGCCCTTCACGTGACCATGGGTGCTGTAAAGTGCCCAAAACATCAGGAATTTAAAAAGTTAAAATTAAACGTGATAAAGTCCTTAAAATTAATTTAATTTCTTATAAATTTTATTCACATTGAATGTGAGGAGCACTACACTCATGAACGGAAGTAGAAAAATGTTCGTCCTGTTGTGGCGATGAAAGAAATTCCACCACGTCACATCGTCCCGTCGTAAGAGGTGTAATAGAAAAATTTAATTTGTTAAAAAATAGGCTATCAGCGCCGCTAGCGGTGAAAAACGATTTAATGATATCGTCATATGACCATATTATGAATAGCAACATTGTGTTTAGTTATTTCAAATGATTTCTATTCATTGGTTTGGTCAAGCTATATCATGATATAGTCAACAAATAGTGATAAATATCATGAAATGACCACTCTATTTCACGAAATGATAGACTAATTTATGATATATGATCAATTCGACGATCTGGCCAATTATGAAATCTGGATAGTGAAAATTTTGCAATTGCAGACAGACCAGTTTTAATCATGTTACATATTAGTAATTGAAATAAATACTTTATCAATTTTCATATTTTTGATAGACGTCACTATTATCTATTGAAATTATTATACTTTTAAAATAAAATAACAAAAATACTAAAAAACTAAATGTTTGAATTTTTTAATCATTTTAAAAACCTAATCATTTACTCATATAACTGTAAGTTATTTATATTATTTCATTTATTAGTAACTGAAGGCAAAATATACTACTTTTTCCATTTGATGAGAGATGGCGCTGTTTTGAATACCAAATCGGTGTAGTTTCAAATGATTTTACCAAGGTTATAACTATATTTTAAACTTTATTTAGAAATATGGTATTTATTTGAAAAACACCCCTCATCCCGCCTATAACTAAGATATAGTAGAAAATTACCATCTAAAGGAAATAAAATACTTGACCCTTTTTTGATGGTCCGTAATCGGATAAAAAGTAGCCTATAAGTTGCCCCGGGTTACTGACTACCAACATACAAAATTTCATGTAAATCGGTTCAGTGTTTTTTGCGTGAATCCGGAATACACAGACAGACAGACAGACAGACAGACAGACAGACAGACAGACAGACGGACAGACAGACAGACAGACAGACAGACGGACAGACAGACAAAAATTCCTAAAACCACTAATTTGGCTTCAGGACCCTTTATTTAGTCCCCTGGCCTTGTTTTTTCAAGAATATATTAGAATTACAGACACGACTTTTCTACAGATTTATTATATGTATATATATATATTATATATATATATATATATATACTCGTACCGGCAGGCGAAGTGTAGGGCGTCCCCCCACTAGATGGAGTGACGACCTGGTAAGATATGCAGGAATTCGATGGATGCATTCTTTTGGGGAGGCCTATGTTCAGCAGTGGACTTGTGAAGGGCTGTAATGATGATGATGATGATGATGATGATATGTATATATATATATATTCGTGATTAAGAGACTTTTGTTTTTAATACTGCATTATTTCATCGTCTGTTTTTTGTTGCTATTTAATACACTTTTGTGTTTTTATTTCAATATATAAATCTGTCTGATTTTGTCTGTCACAACTTCAAACCGTCGTCATCGTCCTCACGTACCCCATTCATTCGCTGTCGTCAGCAGTCTTCACATTCAGCAAGCCATCTAGCTTTACAAAGGTTCATCGCAGCACTGGAATAATAATGCTTCCTGTTCCTTCAAGCTACTCTCTGCGCTACAGTGTTCAGCACGACTCTGAGCCTTATTGCTCGCCTCTGCTTCACGGTACTCTCGCAGATTTCTTACCTTCTTCTTGACTCACCTCAGACTACAAGGCAATTAATTCCCTGCAACTTGCACATTCGTCGGTATCTAGAGTGCACTATCGACCTCCGGTCTACGCAGGGGGGTGATCTGGCGGCGCTGTCGTCGTGCCACAAGTGAAATGCACCGAAGCCTAAATCGCGCTATCAAAGTTTGAAAATGCAGTATATATAGCTCTGAACTACCATCCAGAGTGCTGGCCGCTCCCCGGGCAGAACATCTTGATCGGCAGGAGATCTCCCCTTTTCCTTCCACCGGCCACAATATTAACCGTAATAAGTATGAATAGCTTCTCTTTGCTTTAATTACAAAATGTTACCCTCATATTAAGATTTCTCCTGTATCGTGGAGACAGTTTACATACATAATTTGCACAAGGACAACCTCCAGACCCGGAATAATTATTTGTAGGCCATACAAATACTTGTTCCGAGCGGGATTCGAACCCGTGCCCTTTAGCGTTGCATCTTAATGCATATCAGAGTGGCAGTATTGGGGCAGCGCGGTGGACATTTCCTTGCCCTAAAACCCTCTGCGAAATGAGAGGAGGCCTGTGCCCAGTAGTGGGACGTATATAGGCTGGTACTTTACTTTTTCTAACATGGAAAGCAGCAAGAATCCTGACTATTTTCTTTTAAATTCATGATCACTATGAACCCTTTATAATAATAATATTCAGTCCATAATCTCTGATAATACAAACTTACAAACTATGTTACGTGAGCAATTAAAATAATAAAGAATTACACAAAAAGAAAAACATTTTTGCGTGTAACCTATGCGCACGGTTAAAGTAAACCTATAAACAATATGAAAAATCCACATAAATATCCTTGTACAGATCCCAAAAAATAGCCACTAGGAGATAGGGTTCATGAAATGAAACTCAACTATCAATTAGCAGTAGGAGTCAATAAGCATCGTATATTATGTAGAGAAACCTTATGTACTATTTGAAACAAATCTTTACAACGCGATATAAATAACACAAGCTATGGACAAAACGACATCTAGTAAAAATAAACATAAACTAAATATTGTAAACAAAGTAATTGACAGATTTCATACATCCCGCCCGCCATGGACAGATTGTCCATAAACTATACATAACCACACGACACATATGTACTATGAATAAAAGAATCAATAAAAGTTATAACATACAGCTGTTAATAGTATGTTAAAGTACATATTTCATAACAATAAAAACATAAGTACTAAAATTTACAATCCTTGAATATTTTATTCCAATATAACACAAAAAAATTACTTAGAATAATGCATTGCATTCAGTAAATAATAACAGACAAACATCTTAAGAATACTTATATTCATTCAGTAATAGGCAAAACACAAATTTTTGATACTGGTCTTTTAATAGTAACACCTTTGCATCGTAAAGACACCACACGGGTAACTCCATCCAAACCAGGATGTTTTGCTATAATTATCCCATAGAGCCATCTAGCCGGAGGAAGATCGTCCTCCTTCACCAGTACAACATCTCCGATTTTCGGGTCAGGAGTATGCCCTTTCCACTTATGGCGTTGTAAAAATTGTGTGAGATATTCACGAGACCATCGCTTCCAAAAAGTTTGCACCATACGTTGGGTGATCTGCCAACGTTTAAGCGAATTTATATTAGAAGTTAAATAATTTTCATCTGGAACGAGAACCAATGGTTCTCCAATCAAGAAATGTCCCGGTGTGAGAGGGAATGGATCATCCATGTTATTATTTATTCTTGATATTGGCCTCGAGTTCAGACAAGCCTCGATTTGAGACAACACTGTACTAAATTCTTCAAATGTCAACAAAGAGTTGCCTATCACTCTTTTGAGGTGGCTTTTTGTAGACTTAATACCTGCTTCCCATAGACCTCCAAAATTAGGACTATAGGGTGGAATTCTGTGCCAGTAAGTTCCATTATTAGCGAGCCAATCAGCAATATCAACAGCCACACTGGACCTTTCTTCTGTTAGGAGGACTTGTAATATTCGATCCGCACCTACGAATGTAGTAGCGTTGTCACTCCATAAATCGGAACAATGTCCACGTCTGGAGACAAACCGTTTAAACGCTGCAATGAAAGCTTCAGAAGTAAGATCACTTACTAATTCGAGGTGCACAGCTCTAGTTGCCATGCAAATAAAGAGACATATATATCCCTTTGTAGACCGATATCCTCTGCCTTTTCCTATTTTTATTGCAACTGGACCAGCGTAATCTACTCCGCTATGACTAAATGGTCTACTTGCTCTCACTCTGGCAGCAGGTAACTGGCCCATGATTGGATTATTAGCTCTAGATGTATAGCGCAAGCAAGTAATACATTTGTGTATATAAGATTTTACCAAGTTTTTTAAATTAATAATCCAGTATCTTGACCGAATGAAGTTAATCATTAATTGTGGGCCCCCATGTAAGGTTTTCTCATGTGCATTTGCAACTATTAGTGTAGCCAAGTTAGAAGCACGGGGAATTAAAATAGGATGCTTTCGTTCTATTTCAATTTGAGCCAATTGCAATCTACCGCTAACTCGCCAAAGTCCATTGTCATCCTTATAAGGATTAAGGGAAGAAAACTTTCCCTTCTTATCAGTAATACGATCATTAAAATATTGTTTTTGACATTTTTTAATACAAATATTTAAGGCTTCTTGCAACTCCTTTGATGTCAACCAACGAGGTTTTATAGTATTCCGATAAAGGTAAAATCTTCTACACCAAGCAACCACTCGTATAAGTTTCCGTAAGGATGAAAATCGATTAATAATATAATCCTCTTCCAAATGTAATACTTCAACGCAGCATAATTTCGATCTTTGTTCTAAATTAGTATCCCATTCCTGGACATTTTTATTGCAAACAGAGTTCTGTTTTAATATTTTCTGATGCAGCCAATCAGGTCCTTGTTTCCATAAATATAAAGTTTCTAAAACTTCCGGACTCACACCCCTAGAAGCACAATCAGCGGGGTTATCTTGAGATTTCACATGAGACCACTGATTACGACCGAAATGTGTGACAATCTCAGATACTCTATTACCCACAAAAGGCTTCCATCTGCTCGGGTGACTGCTCAACCAAGCAAGCACCACTGTTGAGTCCGTCCAAGCTCGTACTCTATTGAGTGGTAAGCAGAGAGTCTTTGCTACTTCATATAACAGCTTAGAAAGCAAAACAGCTCCACACAATTCTAAACGTGGAATGGAGACTTGTTTGACTGGCGACACTTTAGTTTTTGATGCTATCAAACTTACATGAACTTCGCCGTTTTCTTTTACAACTCGAGCGAATACTACTCCGGCGTATGCTTGGTTAGATGCATCGCAAAACCCATGTAGTTCTAAAAGTTCTTTCGTATTGGTGAATATCCATCTAGGAATACTAAAGCCTGTAATGAATGAAAGTTTACTCCTAAAATAAAGCCACTCCTGTAACAAATTAGAAGGTAATTCTTGATCCCACTCAATACCTGACATCCAAATCTTCTGAATGAAGATTTTGGCAGTAATTACTACTGGTGCTATCCATCCTAATGGATCGAATAACCTAGAAATATCTGAAACAACCTTTCTCTTTGTAACAGGAGTTGTTATTTGTGGTAACTGAACACGATACTCAAAATTGTCAGTTACATTATTCCAATATAATCCTAAAACCTTCGTGAAACTTTCATTTTCTTTTCCAACATTTAGTTCTATGTTTCCACTTTGACTTTTAACCACTTCTCCAGTTTTTTCTAATAATTCTCTACTATTACTTCCCCATTTTTGAAGTTGAAAACCTCCCTTTTGCATCATTTTATTAAGGTCTTTGTACACTTGTACACCTTCTTCAACTGTTTCACAACCACTCATCAGGTCATCCATATAGAAGTCTTGGAGTACTCTTTCAGCTGCTGAAATCATATCTTTACCCTCATCATAAGCTAACTGCTGAAGAGTACGTACAGCAAGATAAGGTGCTGATGCAGTTCCAAAAGTAACACGTAGTAGCCTATAATGGCGTAACTCACCTTCTTCATCATGCCATAAAATACGCTGAAAATCTTTGTCACTTTTGGAAACCTCTATTTGTCTGTACATTTTAACTATGTCTGCTATTAAGCATATGGGTCGTACGCGCCAACGCATAACTAAATGTCGTAACTCGGGCTGAAGAACAGGGCCAACCATAAGATCGTGATTAAGAGAAATCCCGTTGGTACCAGGACATGAAGCGTCGAAAACAACTCTAAGCTTTGTTGTAGACTTATCCTCACGAATGATGGCATGGTGAGGCAAATAAACCGCACAAGGATTGTCCCTTTCTTCCTCTGGTACGATTTCCATATGGTTAAGATCAATGTATTCACGAATAACGGCAGAATATCTTTCTTTTAAATCTGAATTCCTTGCCAATCTTTTTTCTAAAAGGTGAAGTCGTCGCAAAGCAATGTGTCTAGAATTGCCATACTGGCACTTCGGATCCTTATCACGAAAAGGAAGCTTTACAATATATCTACCTGAATCATTTCGGGTTGTAGTATTAGCAAAAATAGTTTCACATTTTTGCTCCTCTTCAGTGAAAATTATTTTACAGGTACTAGCAGTTGGTTCTGCTTCTAATTCCCAAAACTTCTTCAATAATTCATTTTCATCAACTTGCAAATGAAAGTTTAAGATGGTGTTACATTTATTTGACTCAAAACTATCTATACATGTTGAGTTAATTTGACCAGATAAGATCCACCCCAGTCTAGTATTCTGTGCTACAGGTAATCCAGAAGGACCTTTGATTACACCATCTTCTAAAATCTGAGCAAATAACTCTGCACCAAGTAAGAGATCAATTTTATTAGGCACACCAAATTTTGGATCTGCCAGTTTAAGTTTGCCTATTTCAGGCCACATCTTAACTACAACTTTCTTAAAGGGCTGAAGTGTTGTAAGTTTGTTGAGGACGTGTACCTTTGCTTCTACATAAAATGTGGGATCGTGGAGTGAACGCAACCTAATAAACACCACAAACCTTGACTTAAGCAAAGAACTGTCCTCACCCCCTATTCCTGAAACTACGAGTTTTGTTGGAACCTTCTGCAGTCCAAGTGCTTGAACTGCTGACTCCGTAATAAACGAAGCTTGTGACCCTTGATCCAACAAACATCGCATTGTCATCTCAACACCTTTAAGTGATTCAGCTTTCACTAATGCTGTTGCTAACAACACTTGACTATAATTACTTAAATAACATGTGACTACTGACTCTGGCTCTGACTCCTTCTGATTTTCATGAATGGCAGTTGTTGAATTAACAGCAACATTTATACCAACTGCATCCGTATTCTCCTTGCGATTCGTGGGATTATTTACAGGATGAAGCAACGAATGATGCTTCCTCTTACAAATTTGACATCGTGAAGAGTGTCTACAATTAAAAACAGAATGATTATCTCCTAAACAATTATAGCATAACCTCCTGGCCTGAGCATAGTCCCGTCGCGATTCTATAGTTTCCTTAGAAAATAACTTGCAATTGCATAATTTGTGATTGCCTTTACAAAATGAACAACATAAATTATTGTTATTAGACGTACTATCATTGGCATAACACACTGTTGCCTTACATTGCCTCGTTTTAGGTTTAGTATCTAAAAATTCCAATGATCGAAACCTATGTTCCAAAAAATCTTTAAAATCAGACAACTTAGGCAACTCAGAAGTTAATTCACTTGACTTAGCTTCCCATTGTTTTCTGGACTCATGATCAAGTTTCTGGCTCATTACGTAAATAATAATTATATCCCAAGTGCTAATATCTATACCTAAATTCTGCAAGCCGTTTAAGCATTCTATTATAGTGTCTAATAGTTCCTTGATCGCATTTGAAGATTCAAATTGAATAATTTTATGATTCAATAACCGTTTTAATATGTGGTTTGAAAGATATTTTTTATTATCATATCTACTTTTTAGTTGAGTCCAGCAAACTGAATAATTCTTACCTGTAATAGGAATGTGACGTACAATTTGTTCAGCTTCTCCCGATAGATGACTCTTAAGGTAATGTAACTTCTGGACGTCATCAAGAGTTTCACAGTTATCTACTAAACATACAAATAAATCTTTAAAAGAAGTCCAATCTGAATAATTCCCGTTAAAAATAGGTATAGTAATTTTAGGTAATCTAACCCCTGAAAAACTTGAAACTTTCGATGATACTTTATCGTCGGAAGAAGTAGATTTAGGATTTTTGTCAGCGCATTCACACAATTTTTGTTTTAATATTGACTTATAATCTATATAACATTCTTCAGTTTTGTCGTAAACTTTCTTTTTGTAATATTCAGACTTAGTTAAATCTTCCTTTAATACCTTTAATATTATTGTACGATGAGTTTCACAAAATGAATTCCACTGAACCTCTAAATTTTCTAATTTACTTTCTATATAAAAAACTGTAATACGATCCTTTGAAGTTTTCTTAAAATTGACATAAGCCTTTTCAATTAAAGAACTAGTTTCTATTTGTAGACATTCATACGCTGACATATCCATTATTCTTTTATTTTAAAAAGTATTTTAAAAAACAATAAAATTTAAATTTGACAACTTCAAATCAATACGCAAATTTTTCTAAGTCTTATAATAGATATTTATTCAAAAATTTCTATGTATTTGAACAAATTGTACCTCGCTATGAAATTGGGTATAGGTTCCCCGTCACATCACCTTTTGGAGAATTATTCTATTATAATAAGTCTAATACTAGAATAACATTCTTAGTCTACAACATTTTCGAAGTCTACACACATGAATTAACTTAGAAAATTACCAACAATTTTTACTAAATATAAAGTACTAGAATCACGAAACACTTCATTTATCACCTTGTCGTCGAAATGTATCCATATGCGTCGCGTGTCGATGAAGATCCCGTCCACTGGCAACTGCTCCCAATTCAGACACCACGCACTAACAGCGCAGCGTGGTTGCACAGCGGAAGACACTGAGTCACGTGTCGATGAAGATCCCGTCCACTGGCAACTGCTCCCAATTCAGACACCACGCACTAACAGCGCAGCGTGGTTGCACAGCGGAAGACACTGAGTCACGTGTCGATGAAGATCCCGTCCACTGGCAACTGCTCCCAATTCAGACACCACGCATTAACAGCGCAGCGTGGTTGCACAGCGGAAGACACTGACTCACTACAATAATTTGCTTCTGCGTACTCACAAGTCGCCTGGTAACGCGTGCACCTTTTTTTACACTATACTTCACCACCACAAGCGCAATCACCTTAGCACAATGATCACAGAGCACTATCGACGACAATCGGCCACCGTGTCGGCACAGCTATGGATACAGACACAACCTCCACTGATGTCTCACTATCCGGCTCGAAGGACCATGTACAGATCCCAAAAAATAGCCACTAGGAGATAGGGTTCATGAAATGAAACTCAACTATCAATTAGCAGTAGGAGTCAATAAGCATCGTATATTATGTAGAGAAACCTTATGTACTATTTGAAACAAATCTTTACAACGCGATATAAATAACACAAGCTATGGACAAAACGACATCTAGTAAAAATAAACATAAACTAAATATTGTAAACAAAGTAATTGACAGATTTCATACAATCCTTGTTGTATTATACTTAAAAAAATCTAGTTTTAGAGAAGGAATAACACACAATACCTCACAGAATACCAGCGTGTAGTAGAGGTTTACCTCTGCGTTTCGCTTGGTGAGTGCAGGTGGCCGGAGGCCCTTTTTACTGGAAATGAGGCATTAGTCCTCACGGGTGACAACGCATCTGCATTTTGATTCGCAAACGAGGATAGATGTAGATGTCTATGGGCCGCAGCAACCACTTACCATCAGGTGGACTGTGTGCTCGTTTGTCACCCTTATCCTATATAAAAAATAAATAAAAAAAAAACAGAAGAATACAAAAAGATGATTTGTACAAGATGATATATTGAAATAAAAACACAAAAGTGTATTATAACAACAAAAAACAGACGATAAAATAATGCACTATTAAAAACCACACGGGTATTCTTACACCGCAACTATGTGTAGTGTCAGGTATATGTACTTATATATAAATATATTATGTTGTTATTTGATTAATTATGGAACTTTTGTTTTTACTTTTGTTTTGTTTTTACTTAGGCCATTAATATTTCTTGTTTACCTTAATGATTTGCCTTGCCCAAAACCGGAAAAAAATATGAATTTTCTTATTGATGTTTACAACTAAAAGAGGTAAAATGTACGCTGTAAATTTGGCCCAAAGTATTGCAAAACAATTCAAGTCTGTGCATAGTATTTACATGTATTATTCTTTGCTAATATTTTTACTATTGTCTTCTTAAAATATTGAAAAAAACTAAGCATGCGCACATATACTTGAAATATTGTAATTCAACTTTACAGTACTTACAATATTTTTAACATGAATTTAGAAGCAAAAAAAAAGGTACTCGTATAGTGCATCATCATCATCATCATCACATCCTATCAAAAATCCACTGCTGAACATGTGACTTACCCATAGATTGCTTATAATTGTTGTAGGGGTATTGGCTATAGTTGCCACGCTTGGCAGGCGGTTTGGCAACCGCGTATTTTTTATAGAATAAGGCTGACAAACGAGCACACAGTCCACCTGATGGTAAGTAGATGCTGTGGCCCATAGGCACCTACATTTATCCTCAATAAAGAATTAAAATGCAAATGCGTTTTCACCCCTGAGTTTCAGTAAAAAGGGTCTCTGTTTCTCTACACTCACCATACGAAACACAGCAGCATCAAGCTTCTATTTTACCCCGGTCGAGCCGACCCATTCGTGCTACAACCATAATATAGCTGCATCGTGGCTCTGCTACGTACAAAACCTCCTGGTTCATTTCCCTCTGCCGCCTTTTATGACGGCCACTAGATAATATGGGGAAGTGAACTCTCTTACGTCGGCACTAAACAAATAAGTTAAAACTTTATTTTATCTTCTTATTTTATTTTTCTTTATTTCAGTTGGAAAGCGATTACGTGTAGCTACTATACATATTCTTCATGTGGATAAAAATTCCAACGAAAGATTTGATAAACTGTGACAAAGTACAAATTGTTGTCCATGTTGCCACTATCATGTAAGCGATTCTTTATTAGTCCGTAATGATTCCGGCCTACTGTTCGACATGGACCCCTTCTAAACGTAGGATACTTAATAGAATCGCAAGTAAAGATGAGACTTCGCTTGTTTTCTTTTCTTTTTAATAAGAGCGACAAATGAGCACACAGTACACACGGTGGTAAGTGGATGATGTGGCCCATAGACAAACTACATCTATCTTGATTAAGAATCAAAATGCAGAATGCCTTATCATCCCTGAGCACAAAGATGGAATGCCGCTATTTCCTGTAAAAGGTGTCTCCGGATCTTTACACTCACAATACAGAACACATCAGTATTAAGGTATTATTTCCATATTTTATACATTCGTGCTGTGACCATAACATGTTGCTACAGCATGACTTTGATCGTTGATATTTGTTCGTCTACTAGCTGATTAACTTTATAAAGTTTTCAATGAGTCAACGTGTAAACTACTTCAACTTTTAATTAAATGTTTTGCTATAAGTAGATTCAACACCCACATCGTTAATGAGTTTCTATTGGTTTTTAGATTATTTATTCTAAGTTATTTCAGAAGCGATTAGAAATGCTCCCAAATAGTTCAAATAATATGGAGTGTAACAACTTCGATTAAGCTGCGAAACAAAAATTTAAAAATTAATACATATCATCCTTTTAATACATGCTTTACCTCCTCACGTTCGTTAATAAATTAGTTGATAACCTCACGCGTTGCGTAAGTTTTCGCGCGTTTCGTTTTCTCGATTATTCAACGAGTAGTTAAAATAATTTAAAATTAAAAATTTTGTAAAGCCGACTTCAATATAAGCGACTTCAATATAAGTTATTTAAGAATAACCCAATAACCATTGGTCTGACCTTGATCAAATTCATATGGGACCACACGAGAACTATCAGCTTTCATATAAAAAAAGAATCATCGAGATCGGTTCACCCAGTACAAAGTTATGAGGTAACACACATATAAAAAAAAACATACACTCGAATTGAGTACCGTCTCTTTTTTGGAAGTCGGCAGAAAATTCGAAACGACATTGACGAATTTAACTAGTTGATTGATAGACTGCTAACAGTTGACACGTTGACAGAAGATCAGTGGTTGATTTTAACTGGTTCATTGATTCAACTCCCATGCCTAATCGCCAAACTTAGCAGCACACCAGATGTTTCACAATTTTGATACTGCTGACTGTCGCCAGTCTGGATATTTTACGTCCGACCATACAATTTATCGAATATCATTAGATTTTGGCATTTTCCACAGTTGCCTCTACAATTTTCACGGGACGAAATGGGGTGGTTTCTTGTGAATTCAGTAACACCATCGCTACGAGACAAATAGTATTCAGATAAGGTTAGCAAAGAAAAATCGGTTCCTTTAACCCTAAGAAACACAGCAGTATTAAGGTGGTATTTTACGCTGGTATTCTGTGAGAGCGTGGTCTTACCACTGTCGAGCCGACCCATTCGTGCTACAACAATAATATAGCGACAGTGTGTCTCTATCATGTAAAAATCTGGGTAAAAGCTGATGCCTACACCACAACCAGCCGCGATTCGCAAGTGAGCGAGTGCTACATGCGCAAGTGTTTGAGAGTTTTAAATTGGCGCGGATAGATTTTGGCGGTCCGTGGTGGCCATTTTATTTTGGTGATATCTATAAAATCATTTGTTTATTATTCAATTACTTACGCCAAATCACCATGGCAAGATACACGACTGAACAGCACGTTCAAATGATAAAACTTTATTATCAAAATGAGTGTTCGTTAATACAAACGTTGCTCGTAATGCGCCCTAATAATTTTGTAATTTTTGTGATGAAATTACCTAATGTTGACGACATTATCTTACAGTTTAAAACACAAATATTAAGTCTTATTAATCAATATGCACTGAAGGAAAACATCGAATAGCTGTGGATAGGGAGAGTATTCAAAAATTAGTTTCGTACAGTTTAAAACAAATGTAATATCCATATCTCATTAATCAATTAATATTTTATTTTACAATATAATATTTTATACAATTGTTATTCAGACTCAGAAGGGCTAGAACCCAGAGCCGTAAAGCCAGTTAAAAAAAACAGTTGTTATATATGATTGAAAAAAAAACTAAAACTAGAAACTTAATTATCATACTAGTCCTACTCCCCGCGGTATCGTGCCAAGAACGCTGACTGCGTTTCCTCGCTGAATGGCTATACTTAGCGTTTGAGCGAGAAAAGAACCAGCCTTCTTATCACCAGCAGCAACGACCAGCCATTAATCAATATGCAGCAAAGGAAAACATCGTGAGGAAACCTGCATGTCTGAGGAATAAGAAAAAATATTTCTAAGACATGCGAGTCTAAACCTCTCTCAGAAATGAGAGGAGGCCTGTGCCCAGCGGTGCGTATGTATATAGGCTGTTACTTTACTTTACTTTAGGTTTAAAGATCTTTATTACTCATTAAGATAAATGCATGTCATTTACATACAGGACATGAGTACATAAATGAAGTTAAATTCCACAGTCATTCGTCAAATTAAATTCACCAAAAAAACATAAACTTCACCCGCGCAACGCGTTCACGATTATTTAAGTGAGTAATTTGCAACAAGATATTCATACAATTATTTCTTGAATGCGTTTAATGAGTTAACAATTTTTTATGTATGTGGGTAATTTGTAATAACTTTATAATAATTGTGCTTAATAATAATTGGATAATAACTTTATAACAAATGACAATATTGTGTTACCGTAATTTGTTCGAGTCTTGGGCAGGACGAGAAAACTCCTGCGACGCGAGCAGCACCGGTTGTACACCTTTTTACGTTTTAATTGTAAGATAGTATGAATATCATTATTTAGAGCATTTCTTATAAAAATTTAAAAAATTTTTGTATATGTACCTGCAGTTTTGTAAATATACATTTTTTAATATTCAATATTTTTGGTTGATTTCTTTAATCAATAAGCTCCACTAAAAACAGTAAGTGTCAAAAAATGTCAGCACCCTTGGGTGACATAAAACGTTAGACAGATGATGAAAATCCGTGATGAATGAGGCACACAAAAAAGGCACAATATTGAGCGCGTAAACCGTTTAGCATATCAATGTACTCTAAATAATGTACGCACGTTTGGTGTTTCAGGATAATGGAATAGATAATATAAATCCTGTTCACAAAAGTTCAGGAAAGAGGTGTTCTTTGGGACAAAAATTTTCTTTTCATGGCTTTTTTCTTTGTTTTCTTCTTAAATAATACATCACAACAAAAGCTTTTGAAAAAAGCGTTGATGTCCATCGTGTATAGTCGCCTCGTATAGACCGCCAAAAAATGGCTCCAGCTTCAATCGGGTTCGACAACCGAGTGGTGTGAACAGAGGTGCCAACATCCGACAAACGGGAACTAGCTATAAATATTCATCATCATCATCATCATTACAGCCTTTCATAAGTCCACTGCTGAACATAGGCCTCCCCCAAGGAATGCCATAAAGTACGGTCCTGAGCCACCTGCAAGCATCGACTTCCTGCATGTCTTACCAGGTCGCCACTCCATCTAGTGGGGGTCGCCCTACACTTGCCTACCGGTACGAGGCTGCCAGTTGAGAACCTTTCTTCCCCATCGGTTGTCGGTTCTTCGAGCTATATGGCCGGCCCACTGCCACTTCAGCTTACTGCTCCGTTGGGCTGTGTCGGTTACTCTGGTTTTACTGCGGATATCCTCATTTCTAAGTATATCACGCAGAGAAACCCCGAGCATAGCCCTCTCCATAGCTCGCTGAGCGACCTTGAGCTTCCTCATACGACCAGCAGTAAAAATATTCATACCCTCTATCTATTAGTTCAACAATTTACTTGGTGTTACACCTCTAAGCGAGGCATCCTATATGCCTCGTTTAGAGGTGTAACACGTGTCGTATTATCGATAATGTTTTTTTTTAAATTGTTTTATAGGATAGAGTGACAAGTGAGCAAACAGTCCAACTGATGGTAAGTGGTTACTGTGACTCATAGACATCTACATCTAGCCTCAATAAAGAATCATATAATAACCATGTCACACGACTTACTGGTCATATCAGAAAACTTATATACATCTTTAAAACCTTAATGAAAGGTTTTTTGCACAATAAGGGTGACAAATAAGCACACAGTCCAACTGATGGTTAGTGGTTGCTGAGGCACGTAGACATCTACATATATCCTCTATTACGAATCAAAACGTAAATGCATCGTCAATGTTGAACAAGGGTGAATATTTAAACCCAAAACAATCTGTTTTCCTATGAATTAAACAAATAAAACTTAGTTTTGTTTATCGATTTCTTAATTAGTAGTTAAATACCGTAATGAAATTTGCTGTCGTACATACGATATGGTCGTATCATTAAAGTGTAGAAAAAAGATAAAGTGAAATTATTTAAGTAAATTTTTTTTAATTTGTTTTATTTGTATTAAAAGTACCCGCAAGTATTTTCATTATTTCTTGACGTACCTAAATATGTTAACAAATGCCAAAAGGAATGTTGGAGGCTTTCTAATTAACTTGTTCAAGTTTTGTTGTAATTTGATAGTTCACGTGAAACATGATTATCGTTTGCTATATTTTGAAATTCAAAACGTTTAAGGGTTGTACTACAATAAAGGATTAACTTTAACACGCTATGGATTGGAAATAATAAGTGATATTTTTGTGTTCTAATGTGTTGATCACTGTTGCAGTTTGCTCCGAATATTGTGTCGTTGACAAGATTGGAGTTTGATGTCGAGGGATTCGTAGAAGTCTCTACAACAATGATCAATGAGGAAGACGTTGTGATGGCTAATCGAACATGGTCAGGTACGGCCAAGCGCTGGTTAGATTAAGCCTACACCGCTACAGTCGGTTACTTATCGGCTGATCTTACGGCAGGGCAATTCAAGCGGCCGCCGAACAAATGGTGCTTTGGCGCTGTAAATGGACGGCTTTCGTAGATTTTGCGCAGTTGCCTCCTTCGCTTCGAAATATGTTGTGGTATTTGTCTCTACACATAGTTTCCATTTTTTTGCAATGTTTTCAAATGTCATACAGTTGCCGTTTCTTAAGAGAATATGTGATTAATTTTGGAAGCTCGGAATTCCATGGTTCGCAATACATTTATCTCGATTTCTTTTAATTTTGCAAAGCAGTGCGACGATTCGCTAGCGCTAGTACGGCGCGACGGCTTGCTGGCGCGAATGTGGCACGAACGCAGCAGAACGAAAATCTGTAGTGCGTTTGCCTGGACGTAGCCATATCGGCGCGTTCCAGACTTAAATGAAGTCTGGGATGGTCGACCGTTGTAATATTTAACAAGAGTTAATATCTGTTAGCAGGTAGTGATAACTGATAGACCGTATGCTGTTCACTGTCTACCGCACGAGGACGTGTGACAGTCAGAGGTAACCTTATCTGTGCGTCTAGAAAATACTAGAGACGTTGCAACACTCTAGCGAAGTAATTATTCTAGTGCAGGAAAGGAACATGAAGTTGCAGGGAGGCTGATCTGTGCTGCACTGGGATATATGTCGAGTTGCTGTTGGTTTACATACTTAGATATTATCGTGTCACTACGTCCCTCACGATACACTTTTGTGTGATTGTGATGGGGACATGTTTGCGGTATGGTTGGTCTGTAACTGTTCTATACTGAATTGAAAAAAAAAGAGAGTAAGAAAAAAAATGTGATTCTTACTATCATTGCAGGGCGTTTGCCGGTCCAATGATATAGCTACAGGGAATAGTGATTCCGGACTAGCATAAATAGTACCGAAAAAAAAAGAGATTAAGAAAAAAGAATAGGTCTTACCATCATTGCAGGGCTTTGTGCCGGTCCAGTGATATAGCTATAGGGAATAGTGATTCCGGACTAGTGAAAACAGTACTTGAAAAAAAAAGAGAAAATAGAAAAAGCTACAGACTAATCATTCCGATCTAACATAAAGATGATTAAAGTTTTGTAGGGCTTACTGCCGGAACAAAACTGATTGTCACCTTAGTCTGAAGGGTCAATATAGACCGGACCAGACGCTGTCTTGTCAGGAGAATCGACCGATGTTTTTCTGTCTACAGATAACTAAGATTGTGATGGAGCGCGTGCGAGGACGCACGCATGTCAGTATGGCCGTGACGGCACGTGCACCATTGCACGTGCGGCGGCGTCGATGTAGCTAGACAGAATTCTTGTAAATGACACGTGCTCCGCACACCTGCACCATTGCACCTGCGGTGGCGCCCGTTTAGCTTGTATAAAACGGACGGAGCTGCCGCCGTTAGGACAGTCTTGGCTCTGACGTGGAACGGTGCGCTTGTCGTATTCCGTTACTAGTTTATTCTCGACTCGTTGGATAATTAATTCGTGTAAACGAATTAATATTATAAATTATATTATGATTTATGCTTTCCGACAATAGAGATAAGAATGTCTTTAAAAACAAAACCGAAATGGATTACAAAAGGAATAAAGTTGTGTAGCCGCAAAACAGGAATCAGTTATGGAAATTTCGCCTTTATCCTAATAAAGACTCAAAAGAAAAATTTAAATGACGTGTGATTGCCGACGAACAGGGCTCGGATAACGGTATATTTTTCGAAACGTTTTCACCTTTAATACCTAAAAACTTATTTGTTTCGTTTATGTTCGAACGGAATCATAATAAAAATGTTTATTCAAATTCAAATTCATTTAACTTCAGACAACAATGATCCATGGGTTAGTATTACATTATCGCTTATAAACTAAGTGTTAGTACTTATAAAAAATTTAATTAAATTATATTCAAACTAAAATCATATTAATTCAAATGAAATCAAATCAAATCAGAAATAAAATTATATTAACTTAAATTCTAATTTGTCATGTACCTGAGAGGCACTCCGTGCGGTCGACACCTAGAAGAATAACCATCCTCTGTATGAGTCATCGTTCGCACGAAGTGCCTCACAATAGGCGCATGCGGATCATCTGCCACCGTTCTCAGGATGCTGTTGTCACTTCTCCGTATCCTTCCTATCAGCGACGCTACTTTTTTCCGAACTATGGCATGAAAACCATCAGTTCTGGTCTGTGCAAACATGCCAGAAGCACTACAGAAGCGGGGGAGTGCCAACATCATCCTGAAAACGTTATTGTACTGGACTCGCAGGGTGTTTAACGATTTTTTGGCATACCTAATCCACAGACCACCCGTGTACAGACCCTGGCAATACGCTTTAAATAATGTTATCTTGACCTGGTCCGAACAGCGGGCAAATCTACGAGCCAGCATATTGCCGCGCACCGCCAAAGCCCTACGCTCCCTCTCTATGTCTAGATCATCCTTAAGGTCGTCGGCAAGAATATGCCCTAGGTATTTAAACTGATAAACCCGCTTTAGCTCCGATCCATTTAAGTTTATTGCAGGGATAGATTCCGGACACCTGCCAGCGACCCTAAAGACCATGTATTGACTTTTTTCAGTGTTGTATACGAGACCATGCGAGGCAGCGTAAGTCTCGCAGACCTTCAACATCTCTCTTATCGCATTTACAGTGGGACCCAGCAACACCATGTCATCCGCATAGCTGATGCTATTGATACAAACACCACCCACACGGCATCCAACACGCATGCTGCTGAGCTCCACTAAGAGATCGTTAACATACAGGTTGAAGAGCTTCGGAGACGATAACCCTCCCTGCCTCACTCCGCACTCCAATCTGTACGACTCGGAGAGACTGTTTGACCATTTAACATGATTGGTCTGATTTGCATACCAATACCGAAAGATATTGATTATCTCTGCTGGAATACCCCTGTCCTCCATCTTCCTCCAAAGTACATCATATGAGACGAGATCGAAGGCTTTGGAGAGGTCCAGAAAACAGGCGTAAACAGGAGTTCTCCGGTCTGTGTAATATTGCACAGTATGCTTGAGGCTCAAAATTGCGCTTTCAGTCGATAGTCCGGGCCGGAAACCGAACTGCGCATCGTGTAGGTGTAAGTAATTTTGTAAGCAAGAGTCAAGCAGACTATCCAATATCTTAGCTATCGTAGTAGCGAGGGAGATTGGGCGATAGTTTCTCTTATCCGAGATATCTCCTGTCCTGTTCTTCACTATGGGCACAACAGTAGTTTTCATTAGATCAGCTGGTAAGTATGAGTGGCTGATGCACATATTGAAAAACAGGGACAGGACCCTCGGCAAATGCACCCCTGCATATTTAAGGTGCTCGATACTAAGCCCGTCGTGACCGGGAGACTTTCCTCTGCTCATCCCTTTTATTACATCTTTTACTTGGCCGGTTGTAAACAAAAGCAACGGTCTCTCCCCGTGCACGGCGGGCCCAGACTCGGTCCTGGTAGCAGATGGACCAAGTGGAGACCTCACCTTAAAATGCTCCATGAGCAAATTTGCGATATCCCCCGGATCATTTTTGCTATCGACACTCGCCGGGAGTCCAGGCCTAACATTCAGTTTCCCTGTGGATTTCCAGAACTTACTGAAATTCTGTTCCGCTCTTAGTTTTGCTATTTGGTCCATTTTTATTTGCTCCTGGTTATTTAAGCACCATTTGAGTCTGCCTTTAAAGATCTTACGAGATTCACACATTTGCTCATATATTAGGCCAGAAGGAGGTCGACTATGCAAAACCCAGTTTTGGAAACGAAGCCTGGCCTCCCGGTGAGCTTCCCTAACGTACTTGTTCCACCCACTCAAGACCTTGTTCCTCCGTGGTTTATCTCTAAGCTGGGGCTTGGTCTGAACGGCTGCGTCTTGCAGAATATCCACAATACGTTTATAAAAGCTGTCCAAAACTAACTTGTGGTTTTCCAAGCTGCATGACCCATGGCTGCATTTCCCAAACTCAGGAGGAAAGTCGACCTCCCGTAAGCTGTTATTACATAGGTTGCGGTATCTATTTATCTGAGATTCATCTCTTTCGCCCCAAATCACTGCACTACGCCGCACTTCATGAATCAACAGCTTAGGCCTTACAGTGTTTAGGTTACATTCCAGATAAATGGGCAGATGATCCGAAACAAACACATCTTCCAAAATCCCTACATTTACAATGGTTTGCCGGGCTGATAGGGAGACCACACAGTGATCAAGCCAGCTCCTACTTCCATGGTACGGGTCAGTAAATGTGTACGAGTCGGTTTTTAATATTTCTCCATCCGTGTGATTTTATGTAGAGTTGTAGTAGTGTGTAGTATGTGAGTGTGTAGTATGTGAGTTTATGTAGAGAACGAAGTTTTAAATCCATCTTGTTCAATAATACGTTTTTAACCATTTTAAACAGTTTTTTTTTTTCATTTTCGGCCCTGCAATACGAAACAAAAATACCTTATAGGTTTAAACATGTTGTGGCACGCGCCATTCATATAGCTTCCTGCGGAATAAACCGTTTTTTACGTTTTCACATCACGTGTTAGAGCCATGCTGCAGCTATATTACTGGTATAGTTGTAACACGAATGGGTCGCCTCGACCGAGGAAGGAATACGCTCTTACAGAATACCAGCGTAAAATAGCAGCTTAATGCTGCTGTGTTTCGTATGGTGAGTGTAAAGAACCGGAGACCCTTTTTACTGGAAAAGAGGCATTGCATCAGAGTCCTCGCGGGTGACAACGCATCTGCGTTTTGATTCGTTATCGAGAATAGATGCAGATGTCTATGGGCCACAGCAACCACTTACTATCAGGTGGAAAAACCGTTCTCATTTCGTTTTAGTTCCGAACAAAATGTTGTACAACGAACCGTCCCATACGTTTTAAAAACGTTAGTTTTAATAACGTTTCCCAACACTGCCGACGAAGTCACACAAGTAATTAATAGCTTTAAAAAGAAATTAGCACCCGGCTCCGGTGGCATTAGCAACAGGGTACTGAAATTTCTCTCCGCGCCGCTCGTTTGCCTTCTAGCAAGCATATTCAGCGCTCATTTTTTCAGCTGCTTCTTCCCGGATGCATCGAAAGAGGCAGACGTATTAAGAATCCTGAAACCGGAGAAACCGCGCAACTTAGCCTCTAGTTACTGACAAATCAGTCTTCTCAGCACACTGGGGAAAGCTTACGAGCGACTCATATTGCATCGCCTCCGTAAACACGTGTTCAGCAACAAACTTCTTCCAGAAGAGCAGTTCGGCTTCAGACCCGAACACTCGAGCACTGAAAAATTACATCGCCTCACAAAATACATTCTGAAAGGATTCAACCTCCCATGAAGAAGTCGCAGAACTACCATAACCGGTGTCCTCTACTTTAATGTCGCAAATGCGTTTGACAAAGTCTGGCATGACGGCTTGCTTTACAAGTTGCACAAACTGAACGTGCCAGACATCATCCACCCACATCATCACAACCTTCCTTGCCAATGGCCACTTTCTTTATCGAAAGTCCCCTCAAAGCTGGAGTCCCATCGGGCTCCGTCCTCTCCCCACTTCTCTTTACACTCTTCACGAGTGACATCCCTAAGGACCCAGTAGTGAATACTGTCCTTTTCGCCGATGATATGGCAATTTTCGTCACCCATAATAATAAAAGAATCCTCACCGAGATGCTCCAAGCAGCCGTCAATCGCTTAGGCGATTGGGTCCGCTTATGAAGAAATAAATAAATCCTGAAAAAAGTGTAGCAATACACTTTCAAAGATCCCGTCTTACAATCGTAAATGCAAAAACCCAAAAAAGGCAATAGATACGATCAACCTGTACGGCCGCCAGATTCCCTGGCTGACAGCCAAATATCTAGGGGTCACATTCGACCACGGTATGACATTCGCGAAACACATTCGCAATGTCCGCAATCGTGCAAAATTCGTCACTAGCCGTCTCCACCCGCTAGTTAACCGCAGGAGTAAATTGCCCTTGAGACGCAATCTCCACCTTTACAAAGCATGCGTAAGACCTATCATGGCTTACGCAAGCGTAGTTTTCGCGCACATAAACTATAGTAATTTGTACCACCTGCAAGTCGTCCAAATTAGATTCATTCGTATAGCCACCGGCGCTCGGTGGTACCAGCGAAACTCCGACTTACAGAGAGACAGTCAACTTCCGACGATCTCTGAATATTTCATGGATATGTCTCGGCGCTATTTCGAGAGGGCCGAGACACATCCCAACCCGCTTGTGGTAAACACAGCCACCTTAGCTCCGACTCTGAACGTTGTGCAAACCCTCTGGAGGCCCCGCAGCATTCTAATTGAACCTCCTGTTCGACTAGATCTGACGACCTAAATGTCGCCGGCCAGTCACACACAAACATTACACAATCACCTAGTGACACAAACACTGCTAGGGCAGCAACGGATGGGATAGAGCCAGTCCGCGCACGAGCCGCACACCCCTCCACACCGCGTACACACCGTACATCCACCCGCGTCCCTGGGCGGTTCTCGCCACCTAGAACATCGAAAGATACGAGTTAGCCCTTAAAGCCGGGGCCCGTCACCCCCTGTTCGGATGTCCGTTAGACAACTCATCCATTTTATGTTAATGTGATCACAGAACTGAACACAATATTATCCCCCTAGGATTATCGAGCCGCATAGGCTAACAGCATTAACATCACAGAATCTAGATCAACCCGTGCGTGACGCGCTGTTGACTGCTGTCACTACTTACGACATAAAGAACCCAACTAACACGCTCACCACTTCACACATAGTCTCTGAAGGATCAAGCACTCCCATTTTGTTGCAGGACATATTTCACACAGCAATAAATTATGAGCAAGCAAGCATACAACTGCAAGACTTCAAGATACTGTAAGTTCATACTGCGTATATCAGAATAAAATTAATAATTTTTAATCTGGAGGTAGCCGTGGTTAACTATGACATTGGGACCTCTTAGTCCCCCCTCCCCCCGTGACCATGGGTGCTGTAAATTACTCGAAAGTCGGGAATGTAAATTAGTTAATATACGCGGTTAAATCTGAAGTGATGTGGGGAGATTCTTAATAAATTACTCACCAATCACTTTTTATAAAAGTTTATTATAAGCAGAAGAGTTCACACAATTAAATATTTCATATATGCTATAGTTCACAGCTACAATAATTCACGAATACAATTGTTCACAAATATAATAGTTCACATATAAAATACTGTTTATAATTTAGCACAAAACATAGCACAGAAGTTAATAGCATGAGAAGGAAGCAAAAGTTCCAAAACAAATAGCAAAAACCAAACAAAAGCCGGACGCAAGCGTCATACGTCTAATCGTCACAGATTATTAATTTTTGATTGTTTATTTTTCTTTTTCAGATTAATGACGCCACAAATCCGTAAAACTAGTTTTATTTAAATGCTTCGTCAAATCAATTTGTCAAAAACTTATTATTTGAAAGTCCTCTGATATATGTCATTTTAGGTCTCAATTTCGAGATTTTTGTAATAATATAAATACACAAACACAAAACAAACAAAAAATTGGTTCACATGTTTTGAATTAAAACCCAAAAAATTATTGCTATTGCAACATGGTAACCGAAATGTATTTGTTTTCGGTACTTAATAGAAAACCTTACATTTCGTCTCCTCGCGCATAGCGAAGTTAGCGTATTGAGAACACAGAAAGAGATCCCATAAGCACACCCCGCACATATAGTGTTGTCTTCAATCGTTCCGTGACACACTGACCCTTTCTGAAAGAGACGCCGGTGTTGAGCACGGTGTAAACATATTTTCTGTACATGGGAGAATTTAGAGGATGCTTTATGTATTTTTTCGAAGATCTTCAACTGTGTACACACAAATATCTAGTCAAGTATTATTAATCAAGAAGCTAAAGTTTTATTGCGTCAATGTCAACATGGTGCTAAATTGTATTATTTCATATAACTGATGTAAAAGAACGTAGAACGCTATAATCAATGGTGAAAATTCTTCCTGTACTAATGATATAGTTTTAAAACTTAAACAGCAATCATTTAAATGTTATGACGAAGTGAATAAAGCCATATCAAAATTAGTGCATTGGTTTAACCTTCATAATCTACATTTTAAAATTCAATAAAACGAAATGTACGAAATTAACAACAATAATTGTTAAAATCACACTATAATAGCTATTTATAACCTAAAACTGATAGTCTCTCAGGACCGTGCTTTGTAGCATTCCTTGGGGAAGGCATTGAACATATTCATAGATATTCAGCAGAAGATAAGGAGCTTTACTTGTGGTAGAGCCATGCTGCGGCTATATTACTGGTATAGTTTAACACGAATGGGTCGGCTCGACCGGGGAAGGACCACGCTCTCACAGAATACCAGAGTAAAATAGCAGCTTAACACTGCTGTGTTTCGTATGGTGAGTGTAGATTACCGGAGACCCGTTTTACCAGAAAAGAGGCATTCCATCTTAGTCACTCACGGGCGACAACGCATCTGCATTTTGATTCTTTATTGAGGATAGATGTGGATGTCTATGGGTCACAGCAACCACTTACCATCAGGTGGACTGTGTGCTCGTTTGTCACCCTATCCTATAAAAAAGGGGGACTTGTAATAGGTTGTGATGATGATGATACAGTACATATGTACCTATGTACTTTACCACCTTAAGACTATCGTAAAAAATACTTCCTTAGAAATAACACAACCTTTAAATTGTTTTAGCCTAACTACATTTGTAGTCTTGACGTTTACTAGCGGTGTATGAATATCCACTACCCCATATTATTCCGTGGGTGTCCTAAGAGGCGACAGAGGAAAACGGTGTTTTTGGATATGGATTATTGCAAATCTGTTTGCTTTGAACCTATCGAGGTTAATACTGAAAGAAATTTTAAGTATTGGTTACAGACAAAATTATTTAAATTATATAAAGAACGCTGCTTATGTAATAGGAAACTAAAAATTGTATTCAAAATGTGATAAAGCGTGTCAAACAGATTTTTGTAATATGGCGAAGGAAGGATCAGCGGGTAATGACGGGTTCATGATTCTTCAAAGTTTTTTCGTAGTCCAAAATAATCTGTATCTCTTGCATCAAAACATAAATGGAATTATTAACAAATCCGACTTACTTGCTGTGTGTTTATCGGAATTAAAAGATGAAAATAAAATGATTGGGATTATTTGTATAACCGAGCACAATATGGTTGAAGATGATATTAAACATCTATGTATACCAAATTTGAAATTAGCCTCAAGTTATTTGTGAAGAAAGGGAAAAGGTGGAGCTTGCATTTTAGTACATTATAATATTAAGTATAACACAATTTACGAAGTTCAAACTCTTTCCGTTAGTAACGAAGTTGAATGTTGTGCAATTGAGCTTGTTGAATTCGGAATAATTATAATATGTGTGTACCGAGTGCCTAAAAATGCTGGTATTGATACATTTTTAATTATATTGCAAAATATTTTACACAAGTACTGTTTTAAATCCAAAAAAAATTTGTTATTGTTGGTGATATCAATGTTGACATGTTAAAGCCAAATATTTTGACAAATAGCATAATACAAATTTTGAGTAGTTACAATTTAAAAATTGAATTTAATGAACCAACAAGGTTATGTAGTGGTACCTGCATAGATAATGTATTCCATAACTTCACAAATCTAAATAGCGAAATACGAGATTTTGCACTCTCAGATCACACAGCCCAACTGCTGAAGATTCCAGTAATGAAGCATCATGCAATGACATATTGGCATGTTTTCAAACGCAATTAATGCAAAAAAAAAATTTAAAAGGTTTGTAGATTGTCTAAACTCTTTCACATTTATCGAACTATTTTCTTTAGATAATCCTAATGACGCCTTGGATTATTTCTTTGACATTTATAAATTATATTATGATTTATGCTTTCCGACAATAGAGATAAGAATGTCTTTAAAAACAAAACCGAAATGGATTACAAAAGGAATTAAGTTGTTGTAGCCCCAATAAAAGAAATCAGTTATGGAAATTTCGCCTTAATCCTAATAAAGACTCAAAAGAAAAATTTAAATGACCTGTGATTGCCGACGAACAGGGCTCGGATAACGGTATATTTTTCGAAACGTTTTCACCTTTAATACCTAAAAACTTATTTGTTTCGTTTATGTTCGAACGGATTCATAATAAAAACGTTTATGAAGAGATCGAAATTTTAAATCCATCTTGTTCAATAATAGATTTTTAACCATTTTAAACAGTTTTTTTCCCATTTTTGGCCCTGCAATACGAAACAAAAATACCTTATAGGTTTAAACTTGTCGTGGCACGCGCCATTCATATAGCTTCCTGCGGAATAAACCGTTTTTTACGTTTTCACATTACGTGGTAGAGCCATGCTGCAGCTATATTACTGGTATAGTTGTAACACGAATGGGTCGCCTCGACCGGGGAAGGAATACGCTCTTACAGAATACCAGCGTAAAACAGCAGCTTAATGCTGCTGTGTTTTGTATGGTGAGTGTAGAGATCCGGAGACCCTTTTTACTGGAAAAGAGGCATTCCATCAGAGTCCTCACGGGTGACAACGCATTTGCGTTTTGATTCGTTATCGAGACTAGATGCAGATATCTATGGGCCACAGCAACCACTTACCATCAGGTGGAAGAAACGTTCTCATTTCGTTTTAGTTCCGTACAAAATGTTGTACAACGAACCGTCCCATACGTTTTAAAAACGTTAGTTTTAATAACGCTTCCCAATCCTGCCGACGAAGTCACAGAAGTAATTAAAAGCTTTAAAAAGAAATTAGCACCCGGCTCCGATGGCATTAGCAACAGGGTACTGAAATTTCTCTCCGCGCCGCTCGTTTGCCTCCTAGCAAGCATATTATGCGCTCATTTTTTCATCTGCTTCTTCCCGGATGCATCGAAAGAGGCAGACGTATTAAGAATCTTGAAACCGAGGAAACCGCGCAACTTAGCCTCTAGTTACTGATAAATCAGTCTCCTCAGCACACTGGGAAAAGCTTACGAGCGACTCATATTGCATCGCCTCCATAAACACGTGTTCAGCAACAAAATTCTTCCAAAAGAGCAGTTCGGCTTCAGACCCGAACACTCGAGCACTGAAAAATTACATCGCCTCACAAAATACATTCTGAAAGGATTAAACCTCCCATGAAGAAGTCGCGGAACCTCCATAACCGGTGTCCTCTACTTTAATGTCGCAAATGCGTTTGACAAAGTCTGGCATGACGGCTTGCTTTACAAGTTGCACAAACTGAACGTGCCAGACATCATCCACCCACATCATCACAACCTTCCTTGCCAATGGCCACTTTCGTTATCGAAAGTCCTCTCAAAGCTGGAGTCCCATCGGGCTCCGTCCTCTCCCCACTTCTCTTTACACTCTTCACGAGTGACATCCCTAAGGACCCAGTAGTGAATACTGCCCTTTTCGCTGATGACATGGTAATTTTCGTCACCCATCATAATACAAGAATCCTCACCGAGTTGCTCCAATCAGCCGTCAATCGCTTAGGCGATTGGGTCCGCTTATGAAGAAATAATTAAATCCTAAAAAAAGTGTAGCAATATACTTTCAAATATCCCGTCTTACAATTGTAAATGCAAAAACCCAAAAAAGGCAATAGGTACAATCATCCTGTACGGCCGCCAGATTCCCTGGCAATCAACAGCGAAATACCTAGGGGTCACATTCGACCACGGTATGACATTCGGGAAACACATTCGCAATGTCCGCAATCGTGCAAAATTCGTCACTAGCCACCTCCACCCGTTAACCGCAGGAGTAAATTGCCCTTGAGACGCAATCTCCACCTTTACAAAGCATGCGTAAGATCTATCATGGCTTACGCAAGCGTAGTTTTCGCGCACATAAACTATAGTAATTTGTACCACCTGCAAGTCGTCCAAATTAGATTCATTCGTATAGCCACCGGCGCTCGGTGGTACCAGCGAAACTCCGACTTACAGAGAGACAGTCAACTTCCGACGATCTCTGAATATTTCATGGATATGTCTCGGCGCTATTTCGAGAGGGCCGAGACACATCCCAACCCGCTTGTGGTAAACACAGCCACCTTAGCTCCGACTCTGAACGTTGTGCAAACCCTCAGGAGGCCCCGCAGCATTCTAATTGAACCTCCTGTTCGACTAGATCTGACGACCTAAATGTCGCCGGCCAGTCACACACAAACATTACACAATCACCTAGTGACACAAACACTGCTAGGGCAGCAACGGATGGGATAGAGCCAGTCCGCGCACGAGCCGCACACCCCTCCACACCGCGTACACACCGTACATCCACCCGCGTCCCTGGGCGGTTCTCGCCACCTAGAACATCGAAAGATACGAGTTAGCCCTTAAAGCCGGGGCCCGTCACCCCCTGTTCGGATGTCCGTTAGACAACTCATCCATTTTATGTTAATGTGATCACAGAACTGAACACAATATTATCCCCCTAGGATTATCGAGCCGCATAGGCTAACAGCATTAACATCACAGAATCTAGATCAACCCGTGCGTGACGCGCTGTTGACTGCTGTCACTACTTACGACATAAAGAACCCAACTAACAAGCTCACCACTTCACACATAGTCTCTGAAGGATCAAGCACTCCCATTTTGTTGCAGGACATATTTCACACAGCAATAAATTACTGCAAGCTGACGCACGTAAGAAGAAATGAGAATTGGAATGCAAATATATTTGAGTCCGCAACCGGTGCATATATATGCGAAAGGATGAGTTTAGCCAGGCCTTACTTATTCGAAATATAAACTGCTAAACAATGTGAAGGCCGATTTGTTTGCAATTGGTCGGGAACAATTCGGGACCAGCTACAGTTTTAGTATTATCAAGAAAGAAAATAAGTGATATTAGTAAAAGTTGTGAAAGTTGCAGTATCACATTTCCAAGGGGAATTTTTTGAAGATTTTAATATTTTATTTCAAGATCCTTCAATGTTTATCCTAATAGTTGTGTATAGGAGTATACAGTCCATATAAGCACTTACGACTGGCGTTAAGACCGGGATCATTTCCGTATGGTCCTCGTCATCTTAGTCGTCAACTCTTTCTTTTGAGAGAGGACTCGTGATCGGGTCCGAACGTCTTACTCTGGGGTAACAGATAAGCGAAAGAGAAACCTGAAATACCTGCCCAGATGTTTCTTGACGATAATAGCGCAATGAGCGGGCTTGAAATAGCTAGTCTGTTTGCAAAACAATTTTACTTAGTCTATACATACACACCTCTAACTCCTAAATTCTTGACATTTACTGGGTAAAACACCACCGGAGTCATTTCTCTGTTTTAAGAAAGGTCATTGTAAAAAAATATAAAAATACCTCGTACAAGGGCGCGGGACCAGATGCCATCCCACCAGTTTTTATTAAGAATTGTGTTTCATATCTTGCTTACGCGTTATTTTTTATTTTTAACTATTATTTAGTAGTAGGCAAATTCCCTACAATTTGAAAAATGGTCGGGTCATACCAATACATAAAAAGGGTAATATATCATCAGTAACAAATTATAGACCTATATCTATACTTTCTTCTTTTTCAAAATTGTTTGAGACAACTGTGTGTCCAATCCTAACTGAACACATTGAAGGCATTATATTAATGATATAATATGACGTCCCACAGGATGCATCATCCGAAATCATCAGTAATGAGGCTGTAATTGCTGCGGAAGTATGATGGGTGCGGCTTTTTAAGCGCGCTTACCATGCATAATCACGAAGTGTGTAGCCTCTGTAATTACTTTCTGACGAGAGCGGATGATCCATACTATAAGGACATTATTTCCTGTGATAAAGGGCTAACCCCTCCATCATATTTATGTATGTTCATTTGCAATTATATATTTATACTATCCAACTAGATGAAAAAACTTTAAACAAACCCCAAATAATAATAATAATTTCTTTATTTGCTTAGAGACTGGTATTTGATTAAATTACAAGTTCCGCCTCTTTGTTGATCTCAATGTTTCAGACAAACACAATACGTCTGGATTTGTATTTGAATCTCGCAATTCCTCCAGCGTGAATTCCAGTCTTTCTTTGCAAGTTATATTCTGATGCATGATAGGAAAGAAGTCAGGAATAAGATGTTTGGGTTTGGGTTTTTTTACCTCGGTTTTAGTATTTTAAGTGCGCTTCAGCACGGTTTTCTGAAAGGCACTTTCTACTGAAACAAATCTGATCTTATTTATTTCGCACATATCGCGTGAGGTTGTCAAGGGACGCCCAGTGGACGTCATTTATACTGATTTGTCCAGGCCTTAGATAAGGCTAACCATATCCTGTTACTGAACAAACTTGAAGCCACAGGAAATCATGGGTCATTGCTTGCTTGGCTCAATTCATATCTAGAGAAAAAGACACAGTTGGTGGCGGTAAGGTGTTATGAATAACAAACGTACTACTCAGAATTTGGCGTACCTCAGAGTTCCCTCCGGGACCCATATTATTGTCGCTCTTTATAAATTATGTCACAAGTACGCTAAAGGTAAGTTACGTTTCATTGCTTGCAGATGACCTGAAGCTCTCGGGACTTAGATCATATCATATTTAGTCATTACTTCTCAAAACGATCTTGACCGATTGGAAGAATGGTGTAAGGCAAACCATATGATGTCAAATCCCAAAAATGTTTTTATATCAAGTTTTCAAAGAAAAATAATCCTTGCACTACATCCTAGTCTTAAAGATACTACGATTATAGAAGGTGAAATGAGAGATCTAGGTGTTATTTTGGACATGAAACTTACCTATGGTCCCCAGATAAATTTGATTTAAAGAAATCTGCGCAGATGCTGGGTATCCTTCAACGCAATATTATAAATCTTACTCTTTAACATCATAGTAAGGAGCCAACTTACAAAGAACTTACAAAGAACTTAAAGAGCTCCAAAGTCTTTGCCAGAGATCTGTCTGCCAGAAAGAGCCAACTGTCAAAGCTGAAGACCGAGTGTGGCAGCATCGTTTACGGGGCACCTGAGATTTTAAGTGAGATTGAGAGGTTCTATGGACAGCTGTACACGTCATCATTGGAGCCACACGCAAGTGTGAGTAACGATCCAAGAGCGAGTCTTATCCGACACTATTCCGAAGATATCCCGGACGTCAGTCTGAGCGAGATTAGAATGGCTCTCGAGCATCTTAAAAACGGCAAGGCCCCAGGCGAGGATGGAATTACAGCGGAGCTTCTGAAAGCGGGTCGAAAACCGGTACTGGAAGTCCGTCAAAAGCTCTTTGATTCCGTCCTCCGTGGTGACATTCACCGGAGGCGTGGAGCAGAAGTGCGGTGGTCTTGTTCTTCAAGAAAGGTGACAATGCTCTCTTGAAGAACTACAGACCGATTTCCCTTCTGAGCCGCGTCTACGTGCTGTTTTCGAGAGTCATTACGAATCGTCTCGCGCGCAGACTTGACAACTTCCAGCCTCTCGAACAAGCCAGTTTCCGAAAGGGCTTTAGCACCATAGACCACATACATAGCCTTCGGCAAGTTGTACAGAAGTCCGAGGAGTACAATTTGCCACTATTCCTGGCGTATGTGGATGATGAGAAAGCCTTTAATTCCGTCGAAATTTGGGCGGTGGTGCAGTCACTTCAGCGGTGCCAAGTTGACTGTCGGTATATCGAAGTGCTCAAGTGCTTGTACAGTAGAGCTACGATGGCTATCCGAGTACAGAACCAGATTACGAAACCTATCCAATTGCAGAGAGGTGTAATACAGGATGACGTTATATCCCCGAAACTCTTCACCGCTGCATTGGAAGACGTTTTCAAGCTTCTGGACCGGAAAGGATACGGTATTAACATCAATGGCGAGTACATCACTCACCTTCGATTTGCCGACGATATAGTCCTTATGGCAGAATCGCTGGAGGACCTAAGCACTATGCTCAATGACCTCAATAGTATCTCCCAACGGATAGGTCTTAAGATGAACATGGACAAAACAAAGATTATGTTTAATGTCCATGTCACACCTATGCTGTTAGTTGTTGGGAGCACTAAGCTCGAAGTTGTTGACGAGTATGTTTACCTAGGACAAATAGTCCGACTAGGTAAGTCCAACTTCGACTAAGAGGTCAATCGACGGATTCAACTCGGCTGGGCAGCGTTCGGGAAGCTACGATACATCTTCTAGTCAGACATACCTCAAAACCTTAAAACGAAATTGTACAACCAGTGCGTGTTGCCAGTAATGACTTACGGAACTGAGACGTGGTCCTTCACTGCTGGCCGTATGAGGAAGCTCAAGGTCGCTCAGTGAGCTATGGAGGGGGCTATGTTCGGAGTTTCTCTGCGTGATAAACTTAGGAATGAGTATATCCGCAGTAGAACCAGAGTAACCGACATAGCCCAACGGATTAGTAAGCTGAAGTGGCAGTGGGCCGGCCATATAGCTCGAAGAACCGAAAACCGATGGGGAAGAAATGTTCTTGAGTGGCAGCCTCGTACCGGTAGGCGAAGTGTAGGGCGACCGCCCACGAGATGGAGTGACGACCTGGTAAGACATGCAGAAAGTCGATGGTTGCAGGTGGCTCAGGACCGTGCTTTGTGGCATTCCTTGAGGGAGGCCTATGTTCAGCAGTGGACTTATGAAAGACTGTAATGATGATGATGATGACGAAGGAGCCAACTTTAATATACGAGTACAATATGGAACCAAACATAGATACGCTGTGCACTCACTTCACAAGATATTTTGCGTTCATATTTAATGGAATTCAACATAGGTATTCCTACGAACCGTGATACCTACCATTCAGTGGTGGTTGCATGGAAAATATCGACAATAGGCAACTGCCGTTATTTTTCATGATACCCTACTTAAATCAATCTTTGAAAAATGTTTACCTCCCCTTAGTTTTAAAATTGTTTCATATATGTATAGATACACGTATAGATACAGATAAAGGAGAAAGATTCTGTATAGGTGCTTTATCGTGGAATGGTTTTACAGGCGTAAACTTTGAACGTAGGTGAATATTTAAAATCTGAACGATCTGATTTCCTATCACCGGAACAAAGGAAAATTAGCTTTAATGTTAAACGTTTTATTAAACATTTATATTTATTTAATGAAATTTTGACAGTGTATCGGCAGGCAGTAGCGCTGTGGTCACAGCGCCACCTGTGGACAAGAATCATAAATTATAAATTAAATTCTTCTGTTCAATTTAGATTATAACGACTGTACCGGAACAAACTTGTGTCTGAAGTCGAGTCTTTATTAAACGAAGTCTCCAATTAGGGACGACTAAATTTAATCCAGTTTACCCCTCAGAAGGCGCAGATTTGCGCGTTTTACGCTAAAAAGAACCACTTTTCATAAAATTACAAGCTGCAAGTCATACCATTTTAGTCCTTAGTGGTGACAATTATCTGTAGTTTTCCACCGACTTCAATTCGACTGTATGTTTATTTTTTTATGTTTTAAACTTCACAACTTTTTTCTGGGTGATTCGATTTTGATGATTTGTTTTTTTATTTGAAAGCTGGTGCGTCACACGTAGTCCCATATAAATTTAATCAAGGTTCAACCAACAGTGTTTGAGTTATTCTTAATAATTTATATTGAAGTCGGTTGTACAAAATTTTTTATAATTCATTATGCTCATATGTGTGGAGTTGGTTGCAGGAGTCTGGAGCCTACAGTAGGCGCTTACGATCAGGTATACTCTAAGTTTGTATATAATTTCAATTTTATATAATAATCTGATACATAAAAATTAATGTTTGTTTCTTCGTATTTCATGCCGTTCATCGGATTGCGGTAAAACTTTGTCAACTTATTGCTCGAAGTTGCGCGAAGGTTATAGGCATAATACCACATAATACAATCAACTTACAGTAGGCGGCGCGTGTATCGTACCGACAGATTAATTTCAAAGTTATTTAAAATTTTAAATGTCATTCAACTTCAATGATTGTATTATAATTTCTAATTAAACAATCTAACTCTTCTAAATTTAAATCGATATTTCCACAATTATTATTTCTGTGGATGCAACGCGCCGGTATCAGCTAATATTATTACAAGAGGTAAAATTAATAATTATGTAACCCGATTTCAATATAAATATAATTAATTGTTGTTTTTTTAAAAACCGTTTGACAGATTTCGATAAAATTTAAATGGCACCACCTTGGAAGTTATACCCTTTGAAATAAAATTTTCCAAATCGGTTCAAGTGTCTCTGAGTAATCGGTGTACATAAATAAAAAAAAGATTCCGACGTATTGTAAACCTTTCCTCTTTTTTAAAGTCGGTTCGCAAAAATGAAATAACTACGTTCGGCGGGGCTTTACCAAGCAAACGGTTTTTTTTTCGTCATTCGTAATGAGTTTGCGGTATTAGTCTTACTGCCTTATTACAATATTTAAGGTAAGAATTTTGAGAGGCTTTTGTTTAAGCGCGACTTACAATCTTATGCTGCATCACCAATAAACGCCAAGTGTGATCAAGCACATATAATAAGTAGAATAAAATTTTTAACGACCCTTATAAATTATGATTTTTTACGTTTCTTGTATTAATAATAATAATTTTCTAAGACCGAATTTCGGCCACGATAACCAAGCTCAACGGAGGGTAGGATTACAATGATTTAGCGTATGCGCAAGCACTAGTGCACCCTCTATTCCCTCACTCTCATATTCCGACGGGACGTTAATCTGACTCGACCGGAGAGAGACTAACGGCTACGTGCGTACGTGGTTTACGTGTTTTCACTACATCCTAGTCTTAAAGGTACTATGCTTATAGAAGGTGAAGTGAGAGTTCTAGGTGTTATTTTGGACATGAAACTCACCTATGTTCCCCAGATAAATTTGATTGTAAAGAAAGCTGCGCAGATGCTGGGTATCGTTCAACGCAATATTATAAATCTTACTCTTTAACATCCTAGTAAGGAGCCAACTTTAATAAATAAATAAATAATAAAGTTTATTCTTTTCTCTCACAAATATAGTAATGAAGTTAAACATACAACTTAATATAAATAATATTAATATACTACAATCAATTTGTGAGGGATGATTATGATAAACAATAAATAAACGAAAAGCAAATGTGTGTGTGTGTGTGCGTGTGTGTGTGTGTGTGTGTGTGTGTATGTGTGTGTGTGTGTGTGTTTGTGTGAGTGTGTGTGAGTGTGTGTGTGTGTGTGTTTGTGAGTGTGTGTGAGTGTGTGTGTGTGTTCTTGACTTAATAGCCATAGGGTTACTATCTTTTTGCATTTAAATTTGGGAAATTTATATATGGATAAAATGGAATTAATTTTGTTGTATAGATGAGAACCTAAAAAGTAGAAGAAGTTATGTGTACAGCTACTTTTGTATGGTGCAATAGGACAAATTTTACTTCTGTTTCTTTTATTTGTTAGACGAGAAGGATCGTAATATGTCAGAGAGTGTTGTTTCATAATAGTGTGTAAAATAAATAATTGGCGGACTGTGGGAACTTTACAGTTTTGGTATAGCTCTTTAGTAGGATAGAGAAATGGAAGAAAGTGACTCGCCTTAAGAAGTGCTCGTTGGGCACGTTCTAATTTAAGTAGATGTGTTTTGGAAGTACCACCCCAAGCTGTTATGCAGTAGGTAATTAATGATTGGCAAAGTGACAAGTAGGTTGATTTTATTATTTTTTCATCTGCCACATGTCGAATATTTTTAAAAATATAGATTATTTTATGTAATCTATTAGTTAGAAAATTAATGTGTGCCTAAAAATTCAGGTTGCTATCAATAATTATACCTAAGTACTTTATTTCATTTACTTTTTGGAGCGAAGGGCAAGAACAATTAATTACATCATTATAATTTTGACAGATATGTGCTTTTATATGGAAATTAGGAGAAATAGGAGTGTTAATTTTTTTTAAATGTAAATGATATATATTTTATTTTAGAGACATTAAGCATTAGTTTATTATATGTTAGCCAGTTAACAATTAAATTGAAACCTTTTTGGGCATTCAGGTATACTTCTTCCCATGTATCACCGCTGAATAAAAGGGCAGTATCATCGGCATAAGAAACAAGCGTCCCATTTATCAATCTTGTCTGGCACATGCTGTTTATATAGGTCAAAAACAGGGTAGGACCCAAAATACTATCTTGTGGTACGCCATGGGCGACGGGAAGATCATCACTTATCCAATGTCCTATTTTGACACATTGCGATCGGTTAGTCATATAACTTTCAAAAAACTTCAATTGTAATCCTATGACACCTCTCTTGTACAATTTGTGAATTAACAGTGGAATAGACACCGTGTCAAATGCCCAAGCCAAATCAAGAAATACTGCTATAAATTTTTTCCATGTGTTTAACGGTATAACTTAAGAATTCATGTACTGCATCACTTGTAGCTTTGCATTTCTAAAACCAAATTGCGCATGTGATAAGAGATTTTTTGATTCAAGATACCTGACCAGTCTATTATTTACTACTTTTTCCAAGATAATTATGGACACAGTATCTATTTCCGCTCTTATGAATAGGGTGAATCATTGAACGTTTGAATTCGTGAGGAAATACCGTTCGTTTCTTGTTATAAAAATTCCATTAAACTCATACCTACACACAACCAGCGAACAAAAGTGTGTAAAAAGACAAGACCTGCTAAAATAGGTTTATAGGATTGATGTCAAACGTAGTTACGCTTCTTTTATTGTATTTTGGTTATTTTAGTCGTACTTAAGGTATTTAGAGATAGATTACAAATATGTGTGAGTATAGGTGTTTACCTCCGCTTAGTTTTAAAAATTCTTCATATATGTATAGATACACGTACTGATACAGATAAAAGACAAAGATTCTGTATAGGTGATTTATCGTGGAATGGTTTTACAGGCGTAAACTTTGAACATAGGTGAATATTTAAAATCTGAACGATCTGATTTCCTATCAACGGAACAAAGGAAAATTAGCTTTAATGTTAAACGTTTTATTAAACATTTATATTTATTTAATGAAATTTTGACAGTGTATCGGCAGGCAGTAACGCTGCGGTCACAGCGCCACCTGTGGACAAGAATCATAAATTATAAATTAAATTCTTCTGTTCAATTTAGATTATAACGACTGGTACCGGAACAAACTTGTGTCTGAAGTCGAGTCTTTATTAAACGACGTCTCCAATTGGGGACGACTAAATTTAATCCAGTTTACCCCTCAGAAGGCGCAGATTTGCGCGTTTTACGCTAAAAAGAACCACTTTATCATAAAATTACAAGCTGCAAGACATACCATTTTAATTCTCAGTGGTGACAATTATCTATAGTTTTCTACCGAATTCAAACAGAAGGAGGTACTCAATTCGATTGTATGTTTATATTTTATGTTTGTTATCTCACAATTTTTTTCTAGGTGAACCAATTTCGATGATTCTTTTTTTTTATTTGAGGGCTGGTTCTTCACACGTAGTCCCTTATAAATTTAATCAAGGTTCAACCAATAGTGTTTGAGTTATTCTTAATAATCTATATTGAAGTCGGTTGTACAAGATTATTAATTTTTAATTATGTACGTGTGAAGTTGGTTGCAAGAGTCTGGAGCCTACAGTAGGCGCTTACGATCAGGTAGACTGCAAGTTCATATATAATTTCAATTTTATACAAAAATCTAATATTTAATTTTTAATTTTTTTAATTTATTTTAAAAAAACGTTACCCCCACACTAGGATTTTTTCCTGTGTCATGGAGGCAGTTTACAAACATAAATTGCACAAGGACAAACATCCAGAGCCGGAACAATTATTTGTAGGCCATACAAATACTTGTTCCGTGCGGGATTCGAACCCACAGCCCCCAGCGCAACAACTGATTGCTAAGCCACTGTGCCACGGAGCCGTCAAAATATATAACAATTATATAAACAATTAATGTTTGTTTGTTCGTATTTCATGCCGTTCATGACATTGCGGTAAAACTTTGTCAACTTATAACTTGAAGGTTATAGACATAGTACAAATAACTTACAGTAGGCGGCGCGTGTATCGTACGGACAGATTAATTTCAAAGGTATTTAAAATTTTAAATATCATTCAACTTCAATGATTGTATTATCATTCCTCATTAGACAATCTAACTCTTCTAAATTTAAATCGATATTTCCACAATTATTATTTCCGCGGATGCAACGCGCCGGTATCAGCTAATATTATTACAAGAGGTAAAATTAATAAATTTGTAACCCGACGATACGAGGGTGGATTGAAAAGTACTCGGCCTAACCAAGAAAATAAACAAATACTAAATCAGTTATATTTTTATTTTTCTACATAATCACCATCAAGTTCAATACACTTTTGCCACCTCCCCTTCCAAGCATTTAGACCGTTGAAAAAAAATGATTCTTCCTTAGAGTCAAAATATGCGTCTACAGCTGCTTTGACCTCGTCGTTTGTCGAAAATCTTTGACCTCCCAAGTGCTTTTTTAGGTTAGGGAACAGAAAGAAGTCTGATGGTGCCAGATCAGGTGAATACGGCGGATGCGGTAACAGT
Source organism: Parnassius mnemosyne (assembly GCA_963668995.1). Classification (NCBI taxonomy): domain Eukaryota; kingdom Metazoa; phylum Arthropoda; class Insecta; order Lepidoptera; family Papilionidae; genus Parnassius; species Parnassius mnemosyne. Next base: position 4,612,705 of record CAVLGL010000002.1, on the reverse strand, counting down.
TCAAAGCCACAGTTGTGAATTTCAGCCATTGACTGTACTGACGTGTGAACACGGGCGTTATCTTGATGAAACAGGACTTTTCTTCTGAGCATTCCTCGACGTTTTTCTTTTATTTCCTCTCGTAAACGACGTAGTAAGGTGCAGTAGTAATCAGAGTTTATATTCTGACCCCTTTCAAGATAATCAATCATAATCACACCTTTCGAGTCCCAGAATACTGAAGCCATCACCTTATTTGCCGACAAAATCGACTTAGCCTTTTTAGGGGGTGGTGAATCAGGTCTTCTCCACTGTTTTGTTGTTTTGTTTCCGGTGTACAGTAATGAACCCATATTTCGTCCATAGTAACAAAACGATTCAAAAAATCATTTGCATCGGCTTCAAATAACTCCAAACAGTCGCGTGAAATAGTCAATCGCGTCCTTTTTTGTTCAACTGAAAGCAGTCGCGGAACCCACCTCGCAGACACCTTGTGGAAACCCAACTCGTTGACAATGATGTTTTGAGTTCGTTCATAAGAGATGCCTATAATCTCGGCTATCTCTCTAATTTTTAATCTGCGGTCTCCCATTATTAAATCAAGTACTTTTTTAATATTTTCGTCAGTAGTTGACGTCGAAGGCCTTCCAGAGCGGGGTTCATCTTTCACACTCTCTCTACCACGCTTAAATTCTGCTATCCATTTTTTGACGGATATGACAGAGCACAATCGCCTAATGTACTGACCATGTCATCATGGATGGCTTTTGATGATAGCCCTTTCTTATGGAGGTACTTAATGACGGCACGCTGCTCGATTTGCTCCATTCGCGGAAATTATGTCCGATTACTTTGTTAATAAATTTATAAAATCACAACTAATTATCGCACACGTTTCGAACTTCACACAATGAACTAGTCTGAACTGAACTAAATAATGTGGGTAGATTTGATTTTTAGAATTGAATGGATCTGTGTTAGGCCGAGTACTTTTCAATCCACCCTCGTATAAATATAATTAATTGTTGTTTTTTTTTTTAAAACCGTTTGACAGATTTCGATAAAATTTAAATGGCATCACCTTGGAAGTTATACCCTTTGAAATAAAATTTTCCAAATCGGTTCAAGTGTCTCTGAGTAATCAGTGTACATAAATAAAAAAAAGATTGCGACGTTATTGTAAACCTTTCCTCCTTTTTAAAGTCAGTTCGCAAAAATGAAATAACTACGTTCGGCGGGGCTTTACGAAGCAAACGGTTTTTTTTTTCGTCATTCGTTATGAGTTTTCGGTATTAGTCTTACTGCCTGATTACAATATTTAAGGTAAGAATTTTTGAGAGGCTTTTGTTTAAGCGCGACTTACAATCTTATGTTGCATCACCAATAAACGCCAAATGTGATCAAGCACATATAATAAGTAGAATAAAATTTTTAACGAACCTTATAAATTATGATTTTTTACGTTTCTTGTATTAATAATAATAATTTTCTAAGACCGAATTTCGGCCACGACAACCAAGCTCAACGGAGGGTAGGATTATAATGATTTAGCGTATGCGTAAGCACTAGTGCAGCCTCTATTCCCTTACTCTCATATTCCAATAGGACGTTAATCTGACTCGACCGGAGAGAGACTAACGGCTACTTGCGTACGTGGTTTACGTGTTTTCAGAGGCATGGAGATGAAACACCACCAACTTCCTGACTCTGGGCTGCTACTGAAAATTCCTTGATCAACCAGGCATTTACGCTCCATATAATATTCTTATATGAATGTACCTAGTCAGGTCATAAGTATTGTCACACAGTAAAAACTTTTCTTTTAGAATTCTGGCCACAAAAAGTTTATTGAATTCGAATTTAGAATTGTTCATGAAAATAAAACTGTATACTTTTTAGAATTTTACTCATTTTTAAATATGGAGTGGACGCTTAAAGAAGACCGTGTTGCAGTTATTGCGTTGCATCGTTGCGGTTACGCGCCAATTCAAATTTTTGACATACTGAAAAATTTGAATATAACCAAAAGATTCGTTTATCGTACCATCAAACGATACAATGAAGACTCTAGTGTAGATGACAGGTCAAGAAGTGGTCGCCGTCGGTCTGTTAGGACTCCAGCAGTGATAAAAGCTGTGATGGCGCGAATTCAAAGAAATCCCAAACGTAAGCAGAAACTTGGCCCTTCAGATGTGGTTAAGCAGAACCACGGTGAAAAGGGTGTTAAATGAAGACGTAGGGCTTCGGGCATATCGAAGAAAAACAGGAAATCGTTTGAATGCTCGTCTAATGGACCTGAGACTGAAGAGATGCCACGCTTTGTTGAAGCGGTACGCGGGAAAAAATATCGGGAAATACTTTTTTCGGATGAAAAAAATTTTACCGTAGAAGAGAGCTACAACAAACAAAATGATAAGGTGTGCGCACACAGTAGTGAAGAAGCGAGCAACATTATTCCGCGTGTCCAACGAGGTCATTTTCCATCCTCCCTCATGGTATGGTTGGGACTTTCTTATTGGGGCTTAACAGAGGTACATTTTTGTGAGAAAGGTGTAAAAACGAATGTAGTTGTGTATCAAAATACAGTCCTGACGAACCTTGTGGAACCTGTTTCTCATACCATGTTCAATAACAAGCACTGGGTATTCCAACAAGATTCGGCGCCAGCTCATAGAGCGAAGAGCACACAAGACTGGCTGGCCAGATTCTGGCTCCAGTCCAGATTTGAATCAGTTAGATTACAAGATATGGCAACACTTGGAAGAAAAGGCGTGCTCAAAGCCTCATCCCAATTTGGAGTCACTCAATACATCCTTGATTAAGGCAGCCGCCGATATTGACATGGACCTCGTTCGTGCTGCGATAGACAACTGGCCGCGCAGATTGAAGATCTGTGTTCAAAATCACGGAGGTCATTTTGAATAAACTTTAGTGTCATAAGAATCTATGTTTTGTTAAGTTCATTTTGGTATATAAATGGTTACATAATGAATAAACTTGTTTCAATTATTTTATATTAAACATGTGACAGAATTTATGACCTGACTAGGTATAAGAGGTTTGATAAAAGTATACTTACTGATGACGAGGCCGGCGGCTCCATAAAGTGTGACTGAGCAGTGCTCGCTCATGTTACTGCTCACGAGGTTGGTGCCGGCGAACGAGCTCAGCCGCGCCACCATCATGCCCAGGCACGCCACCATGCCTCTGTTATATTTAGAAACAGTAATCTCATCATGATTAATGTCAGGCTGTAGTGTGTAGTGCCTGTATCACAAATTGGTCGGCTCTACCTATATAAATAGGTAGAGTGGTGTAAAGGGGTAAAATTACCAATTAATAATTTATTTTAATATTTATTATTATTAATATTGTACAACTGACTTTAATATGAATAAAATGAGAACATCAACACTGTGTGTTGAAGTCAGTTAAATACCCATTATTAAGGACAATTTAAAAACTACTGATCAGATCTTGATCAATTTTATATGGGACTATAAGAAAAGCACCAGCTTTCAAATATAAAAGAATCATCAAAATAGGTTTACCTGGAAAAAATTTCTAAGGTAAACACATATACACGCTTCACTCGAATTGAAAACCTCCTTTTTTCCTGAAATCGGTTGAAAAGTTAAAAGTTTAAAGGCCGGCAACGCATTTGCAATTCCCTTCCTGGTTTTGCAGTTGTTCATGGGCGGCGGTAGTCACTTACCATCAGGTGAGCCGCATGCCCGTTTGCCTTATCCATTAAAAAAAAGCAAATGGCTCATAAAATAGCAGCATAATGCTGCAGTGTTTTCTAAACTGTGTGAGTGTCGAGAACCGGCGATTCTTTTTACTGGTAACAAGGCATTCCATTTTTGTCTTCAGGGATGACAACTTTTAATTGTGTATATATGTATTTATTGACTTGGTAAGATCACGCTGCAGCTATAATATCATGGTTGTAGCACCAGTGGGTCAGCTCGGCCGGGGAAGGACCACATTCCCACATAAGAACAGCCTATAACAGCACATTAATACTGCTATGTTTTCTATGGTGTATAACCGGAGACTATTTTCACAGGAATCAAAGCTTTTCATCTTAGTCCTCAAGGGTGACAGTGAATATGCATTTTGATTCTAAATCGAGAATAGATGTAGATGTCTATGTGCTACAGCAACCACGCTTTTCTATAAAAAGATCAAAACGGACTCGACTTATTGTTTTATTTTTATCACAATTCTGCCAATGTTCACTTCATGATAGTTAGGGTTATTTAAGGTTATACATAGATGATAGTTTATAGGTTGACAAAACTCGAGTAGTCAGCAACCATCCACAGACATGAGTGTAATTGGGTGCTTCTATTGTCTGTGAAATGCTTAAATTAATGTTGAATTTGCGACATAGCGTCTGAGTCAGATACCTTTTTTTTCTTACTATAAGCCAGTGCTTGGCCACAATCCCACCTGGTGGTAAGTGGTGATGCAGCCCTAGATGGTCAATCGCGCTGTCTTAGCATAACAAAAGCCTATTCACTCTTGCCTTGAAGACGCCCAGATTGTATTCGGACGGAAAGATAGACGCCGGCAAATTATTCCACTCCTTTGCTCTACGCATTACAGAACACGAAGCAAACCGTTTGGTTCTAATGCGTGGAATATCGACAACAAAGAGGTGAAGATCAGCCGACCGCCTGGTTGTCCGATGGTGGAAACGAGAGGGAGGAATTAAAGCGTGTAATTCCTGCGCACACTCACCGAAATCCATCCTATAGTATATACAGAAACTGGCTACTCTGCGCCTGTGCCTGCAATCAACTCCAATAAAAGAAATTTACAGATACTTTCTCACATCTGAGGACTAAGATGGAATCCTTCATAGCCTGTAATAATACTTGATCTCTATATATTTTAGTCCGGAACACAGCGGCAGTACACGCATTGCTACTTGGCGCCAGAAGTAGGGAGAAGGAAACAGGTAAAATCTACTCACGCTCTTCAGCCTCCTCTGTAGATGTCTCCCTTTTCGAAGCGGTTCTATATATTCTACCGATTTCAAAATGGAGGAGGTACACAATTCGACTGTACGTTTTTATTTGTGTTACCTCATAAATTTTTTCTCGGTAAACCGATTTTAATGATTCTTTTTTATTTAAAAGCTGGTGCTTCTCGTGTCGTACCATATAAATTTGATCAAGGTCTGACCAATATTTAATGATGATTTCTTATATTTACGCGAACACTACACATTTATATAAAACTGATTTTACGGATTTTATCGCGTATATTAAACTTATTTTATATTCCAGACGTTTCGAGCACTTTCCAGCACCCATGGTCACGGGGGGACTGAGGTGTATGACGTCCCAATGTCATAGTTAACCACGGCTACATTCAGATTAAAAATTATTAATTTTTTTCATATTATTCATATTATAAATTTTTGTTTTTATCTGGAGGTAGCCGTGGTTAACTATGACATTGGAACGTCATACACCTCAGTCCCCCCATGACCATGGGTGCTGTAATGTGCTCGAAACGTCGCGAATATAAAAAAAGTTATCATTATACGCGATAAAATCCGTAAAATTAAGTTTTATTTAAATATTTTATGAGTTATTCTTAATAACTTATACTGAAGTCGGTTGTACAAAACTTTAAATTTTAAATTATGTTATTCAAAGGAGCTTTGCTTAAGGCTAAACTTAATAAAATATTTTTAACTTAGTTTCGCTTACATGAAAACAGATTAAGAAATAAATTACAAATTTTTGTGAATAATGACGGCTCCGTGGCGCAGTGGCTTAGCAATCAGTTGCTGCGCTGGGGGTCGCGGGTTCGAATCCCGCACGGAACAAGTATTTGTATGGCCTACAAATAATTGTTCCGGGTCTGGATGTTTGTCCTTGTGCAATTTATGTTTGTAAACTGCCTCCACGACACAGGAGAAAATCCTAGTGTGGGGGTAACGTTTTAACACAAAAAAAAATTGCACAAGCTAAATAAAATAATATTTTTCAAATGTTCTAAACATTAGAAACTTCACTGTTTGTTATTGAACATATTAACTTGTAGTCCAGCCCGAGTATTGACCCGGGCTGGAATACAAGTTAACATGTTTGTTGCAAGTATCAAGCGTGACTGAATTTGTGACTTACTTCGTTAGACTAATAAATACCTGTATGAAGTGGGATAAAGATCCACGAAATAAGAGGAAACGACGCCAAAAACCATTGCAGTTGTGAGGAAGATGTAGAAAAGGATGAGCCCAGAGAGAGGTTCACCCGTATTGTCGATGGCGAACGCTGCAACTGCTGCCACCAGGAGGATGGTGATCGATAGAACCTACAAAAGAGGTTTAATGATTTGGCATATTTATTTACACGAATACTTTTTTATACGTGGTAGAGCCATGCTGCCCAACGGATTAGTAAGCTGAAGTTGCAATGAGCCGGCTATATAGCTCGAACAACCGACAACCGATGGGTAAGCAAGGTTCTCAAGTAGCAGTCTCGTACCGGTAGGCGAAGTGTGTCGTGGCCGTTACTAGATGGAATGACGACCTGGCGAGACATGCAGGAAGTCAATGGATACAGGTGGCTCAGGACCATGCTTTGTGGTACTGTTTGCGGGAGGCCTATCTTCAGCAGTATAATTTTTAAGAGCTATAATTACGAGAGCCATGCTGCAGCTATATTATGGTTGTAACACGAATGGCTCGACTGGGGTAGGACCACGCTCTCACAGAATAGCAGCTTAAAATATCCTTATTAATGTATAGGAGGCATTCCGTCTTAGTCCTCAGGAGTGACAACGCAGCTGCATTTGGATTATTAATCGAAGCTATTTACTTGTTTTACTTAATTTTAACTCCAGATCTTTCGGGTGCTTTGGTCCCGTGGTCAGGGGGAAGTGAGGTAGTTGAGATTCCGATGTAATAGTTAACCGGCTTCCATCAGCTTTAATATTCAAAAGCTAAGTCTCAACGGAGAACATCCATCAGACAAATTCTATCAAATTTTTTCACACTGCTCAGGACAGTCGCACAAATAAAATTAAATCGCACGCAAAGATAGAACCACTTTATTTCCTCACTCTCATAGTCGGATGGGACAGCAATCCAACATGACCGAAGACAGATCAGGTTATGCGGCTTTACGTGAAATCAGAGGCACGGGGATGGAAGACCGCCAACAATTCTGAGAATTTTTTGACAGTACAACTCAACCGATTTTTTTTTACCCGACACAGTCGAGTCCGAGACCTCATGATCAGTAATGTTTACGACCACTAGACTAACAAGGCAGTCAAAAATGATACTAGAGCAAATAATTTCCCGAATAATGACACTAGAGCCAGAGGCGAATTCAATTTCGACAGCGCCCTAACCTTACAATTCATCGGCCTCTCTGGCAGCTATTTATTATAAAAATGAATAAATTAATAAAAATAAAATAAAATCGATTTATTTCAGACGTTTGTCCATATCGATAATTACAAAAAATTGATCTTAAAAAAACTATGTAATATAACATTATAGATTGTTGCTAATAATTTCGGTTTCGGTTTAAAGAATTTTATTTCTCATAAGAACTTATAATAAGATACAAAGTTATTAAAATATTATATTATTATCACATCTACCTCTTCTAGTGTTGGAAACGATTATTTCTTAGGTTATTCACTTATACATATTAGGTACCATGTAAAAATATTACACTGTGCGTACGTATTTCCTAAGTAAACTTATTTAAACAATTTCATGTTATTGCAGTTTTAATGTTATCTGGTATTGAACAGCTGTGCTCCTAGCTGTGTCCCTCAAACAATAGTGTTTTTTTGTCATAATTAGTTCGTTAGTCATTAGTTTAGGAGTTTATTTTTACTTCTTAAGTTAGTTGTTGTTGCTTTTTTATGTAACTGTACGTTTTAGTATTCTAAATTAGAGGTTTAATTTTTTATTAGGTTGCAAGTGCAAAAGTGTATAGTTGTGTAAAATTTAGTTAGTTTTTTCGTATAATACTTTTATTGGAGTTAGATAATGGTAGGGAAATAATGCTTTGATAATTTTGATTTTGGGTTTTTTGAAATGGATTTAGATTAGTTTTAGCGGCTGATACCCATGTCTTAGATATTCGATGTGTGATTTAGCTAAAGATTTGTATATAATTGTACGTATCTTTTTCGGAATACAGTTTGCGACTTTACGTAATGCATCTAGTAAGTTTTGATTTGACATGATTAATATGCAGTCTCTAAGTAAGTTTGTCATCTACCCAGAGAACTGGATATTTTTCCTGACTTGAACGTTTTATTATTTTGTCATCAATAATAAGATGTGCAAACTCTGGTAAAGGTTTATTCTTTGTGGAAAAAATCATAAATGATGTTTTTGAGGTATTAATTGTTAGTAGGTTATATTTTAACCATTCTCCAAGTAAGTCAATTGTTTGTTTTGAGCAGAAGTTATAATGATGTGAATAGAGTTATCGAAATAGAAATGACATTTGTCATCCGCGTACAATATTAGGTGTCTTGCAGCCCTATTTTATTTATATTTTATATTACATATTTATATACATTAAAAAAAACTAATGGACTTATAATTGAGACTTGAGGACAGCCGTACGATAAGTTTTTATTCGAACTAATAAAATAGTCTATTTGAATAGCTTGTCGCCTATTTTGTAGATATGATGTAAACATTTCGAGAGCCTTGCCTGTAACGCCTATGTTGTTTAGTTTGTGCGGCAGCTAATGATGGCTTACTGTGTCAAATGCTTTTGTTATGTCAATGAAAATCCCCAATGCAAAATTTCTTTGATCGATACGAGTTTTAATATTTGTGATTAAGTCTACTATAGCTGTAAGAGTGCTCGATTTCCAACGAAAGCCATATTGTTGGTTAAATAAAACTCCTTTTTTATTAAGTAATAGTTTAGGCGGCTATACAGTATTCGTTGGAATATTTTTTAAACAACAGGCAAAACAGACACCGGCCTGTAGTTACTTGGGTCAGTCCTATTTCCAGATTTGAAGATAAAACTGACTTTAGCAACCTTAATAGCATCAGATTCAGATTTTATTACACGTAATATTATGTAAAATGTGACACAATCAACTAAGATACATCAAAAATACAAATAAAGTGCCCGCGGTATTAAATTAGACGATATCTACTTTATTTACCTTTCGTCTTCTCGCACATTGTGAAATAAGTGCATTGAGAACGAAGAACGAGAGCCCATGAGCACATCCCGCCCATATAGTGTTGTCCTCAATCGATCCCTGGCACATGGACCCTTCCTGAAACACATAATTCATTCCTACATTCATTCATTGATGTTTGTCCTTGTGCAATTTATGTTTGTAAACTGCCTCCACAATACAGGAGAAAATCTTATTAATGTTAAATACTCGCTGCGGTGCAATAAAATGGGGAAACAGAACACCGCCTGTTGCGCTCTCTGTCGGACTTACGTGCCATAAGACAGGCATAGTGCCGTACCACTGTCGTGTCGATGTGTTTTTTTATGAAAAGTAAAGAATGCAAAATAAAAAGAAAACTATTTAATAATCACATTTATTATTGTTCAAAATTACATATTTAGACTAAATAAAATGAAAAAAAATTAAAATATAAATAAACAACTAATTAATCTTCGTCCGAGTCAAAGTCACTGTAGTACACATAAATGTGCTTTCTGTAAATCTTCATCTTGCTTCGTTGCTTGTGCTTCGGCGTATAGAACACATTTTCGCCAATTATCCACCGTTACACTTGCAATGGCCGTGTGAACTAAAATTGCTCCACGTCAGAAATTTCAAACGTGATGTTTTTATTCACCACTTCTCCCTTTACTCGCGCCCATATAATTTTATCGGATTGTATTTGCAATGATATGGTGGCAGACGGATAAATTCGTGTTGCCAATTTATCCAAATGGTATTATTTATCCGGGCAATGTATACCATCTAAACGTAATTAATAATTATTAAATTACCGCCGCACTTATTTATTAATAAACTACAGCACACTAGTGGACACTGTTTTTCATCCTTCTAGGAATCAATAAGCGGTTATCGATAAGTGACGCACAGCACGCGTTTGTCCCTAGCATACCGATAATTAATGGCACTGTTTAACATTAGTAAAAAAAAAACAAATAACAATTCATTACAGCCTTTCAAATCTCCACTGCTACACATAGGCGGCCTTCATAAATTGCCTCATAGGAGGATGTATGTAATAGTTACAACTTTTGTTGGCAGGTGGGTCCACAAACGCAGTTTTTGAAGTGAATACTTCTTTTACTTCAATAAACTGCGTTTGTGATTTGAAACTTAATGACACGAAAAAGAGACAAACATTTATGTACACCTAGAGGATTTAACCTGCGAGAGAATGAGATAGATTACAGTATACAGTGTTTCCTATTACGAGTAACGATACCTCAACTCATCTTGGCGCGAAGCGCTTTGTCTGCGTAAAGCTTATAACACAATGACTATGTATGCATGATAAGAGGCACAGTCAAGTAAGTTTCTTTTTACATAGAAATGATGTTGAATTTTACGTAGTGAATGCTTATTTATTGAATATGTTATTCTGAATCAATACTAGAAAAATAAAATGCCATCAAAAACATAACTTGTAAAAAAAAACAAGTCTCGCAACTCAGTTCTTCTACCGTAAAAAGTTGTGAGATCCATGTAATACCAAGTCGGTTAATTTATTCAGTCCCTACTTAAGGGTCCTTCTGTCTTAAGTTATTACGTAATTAGCTAACCTAACAACATCTTATAGTGACCACATCAATACTAAAAATCTTTTATATTTTAAATAAATAAATTGACTTGGCCATCGCATGAAAACACAATGTGTCTCTCAAGTAATACATATTGTATTAAATTAGATAGTTTAGTGCGATTGCCAAGTCAATTCAATTTTAGTCCTCACGGCTGACAATGCATCTGCATTTTAATTCGCAAACGAGGATAGATGTAGACGTCTATCGGTCACAGTAACCACTTATCATCAGGTGGACTGTGTGCTCGTTTGCCACCCTATCCTATAAAAAATGGCAATAAACAATCGTCACGCTTGGCAGATTTACGACCGCAGTACCAAAAGTCGCGATCCTTGTTCGATTACAATTGAAATATTTCTTATTGCCGTTACACTCATATGCTAGAGACTTTGTCGTGTTTAATGTTAGCTTTTTTAATTCCCGACGTTTACAGCACCCATGGTCACTAGGGGGCTGAGATGTTTGACGTCCTGATGTCATAGTTTACGAAGGCTACCTTCTACTTTTAAATGTTAATTTTTGTCCAGTCTTGTCTTCGTTTGGCACTAAAAAACTTTACTCCTCACAAAGAGCACTGTGATATGAAATACAGATATATGTTTATCTAGTTCAAACACACATGTCTCATCATTTATTGTAGAATAGAGATTCGCACCGGCTTTGCACGGGTGATTTTAGGTGGCGCTGTTGTCTCTTGACAACAGCGCCACCTACCGGGTCCAATTGTGAATTGTTTAGATCATCCAGCGACCCACTCAAACATACGCAAAAAATCATCAAAATCGTTGCAGTCGTTTTTTAATTTTAGCGAGACTAACGGGCAGCAATTGGTTTTTATATATATAGAGATAGAGATTAAGTATATATCATAGAGTAGTTATATTGTGCTAGAGCAATGCTGCAGGTATATTAGTAGTATAGTTGTAGCACGAATGGGTCGGCTCGACCGGGGAAGAACAACGCTCTCACAAAATACCTAAGTAAAATAGCAGTTTAACACTGCTGTGTTTCGTATGGTGAGTGTGGAGAACTGGAGACCGTTTTTACTGGAAAAGAGGCATTCCAACTTAGCCCTCACGGGTGACAACGCATCTGCATTTTGATTCGCAAATGAGGATAAATGTAGATGTCTATGGGTCACAGCAACCACTTACCATCAGGTGGACTGTGTGCTCGTCTGTCACCCTAATCTCATAAAAAAATATGTATTATGTGATAGTTATGCAAATAATGAAAATTATTATTATTATTGTGGGGTATTAATATAGTATTTCCATCCGGTTGAGCTGTATAAATATAATTGGTAACGGGCAACCACCACAGAGTCTACATCACCTGAAGATGCCTCGTGTAGAGGCGAAACATGTATCGTATTGTCATCAGTGGTGTGTCTTTCCTAGTGTAGTGGTGTTGGGAGTAGTGGTGCTGGGATTAGTGGTGACGGGGATATTGCACGCAATTGAGGAAGGGCGGGAGGTGCTCTTCAAACTAGGTATGACACATCATTTTATTTTATGGAGCGTATATACGCGAGGTAATTTTTACCATGTTTAATATTGCCGTATAAATATATTAAAAGAAAATGATACATATACTTAAATATGCAATAAATATTAAATATTATATATTATTATAAATGTGTGGTGCAAATTAATAAGCCCTTTTGTGACCTTGACCGGCAAGCATACAGTCCACTGTTCAGTAAAACTACAAAATTCACCATTTTCCACAGCTTCAACGATAGTCTTGATCCAAGCTTTCAAAACAGAAATCAATTGTGAAGTATTTACCCGACTTAACTCTTCGACTACGGTGACGTTATTTGAGACCGTCATCTTGAAGAGATCGCAGAAGCCCATACCGGCGCTGCTGGTCGCGTAGGATGTGAAGAACACGTTCAATATAGTCGGAAGAATAATAGCAAAACTGTTGTTTCTGTGAATAAAAAATAGCAGAACTGAAATTGAAGAACGCAAGTTACCGAATAATAATATAATAACGCCCTTTCATTATCACCATCATCATCATTACAGTACGTCACAAGTCCACTGTTGAACATAGACCTCTCTTAAGAAATGCCACGAAGTATAGTCCCAACCCACCTGCACCTGACGCTCTTTATTAAAGTTTACAATTTATGGCCAAGAGTGGCCTTATATTTATAAGAATAATGTTGACAAACGAGTACACAGTCCACCTGATGGTAAGTGGATCCTGTGGTCCATAAACATCTACATCTAGCCTATAGTAGGAATCAAAATACAATTGTGTTGCTACCCCTGAGGACTAAAATGGAATGCCTCTTCTCCGGTAAAATAGTTTACACACACCATACTACGAAACACAGCAGCATCGAGAGTGGTCTTTTCCCGGTCCAACCGAACCAGTCGTGCTACAACCGTAATAAAACTGCAACATGACTCTGCTGCAGCGACTAACGCGACGAATTTTATTAAAAGTTGTTTGATCTTTGTAATTTTGCATCATTAGTAAGAAAGTTTAGAGATAAATAGCCCTCAAATATCTTGTGATTTTTTAAAAAAAAAAGCGCTGGAATGCCACGTTTATAGTGAAAAGGGTCTTTGGTTCTCTACACACGGTTCTATTTTACACTTGTATTAGTTATTGTCATATAGCCGTGGCAGCTCGAGGCCTGAGCGCTCACCGTAAATTTCTCCGGTGGTGGTCCGCTCGACCGGGAAAGGATCACGACCTGGAGTGAAAACGTATCTGCATTTAGATTCTTAATCGATGATAGATGTATGTGTATGTATGCGTCTATGGGTCACCGCATCTACTTACAATTAGGTGGTGTGTGTTCGTTTCTCACCCATGTTTTATAAAAAAAAACTTCAGTTTCTCAGGTATTTTTATACTTTGAAATCATTTGAAATAAGTGTTAAGTGCACCAACGCGCACTGGATATACGCGCGCGAAGAACTAATTCCTTGTAAACCTTAAATGTTCTACTAAAAGCAGGAATCACCACCATATAATATAATATCACAGTGATGATTATGATTCGTAGAATGTCTGATCTAGAAGCTACTTGCCTGACTTTCTTTATTCTGCTTAAACGAGTAGGGGTTTCGAGTTTTATCCTAACTTCGTTCCTTTTTCTACTATCATTTATAACAGAGTATTTTATGATATATAAATAAAAAGTGATTGCAAAACAAAAATAAACATTATCAGAATAACTTACGCTATATAAATAACGAAGGTGAGATAGTAGAGAAGTAACGTCCTCCACAACAAAGGCGGTTTGAACAGAGGAGCGATCTGTGACCACAGGGAACGCAATGAGAATTCACCAACTGTATCTTTGCTGCCTTCTTCTAAATAAATATCCTTTACCTGAAAGTTTATTCAAACGCCTTTTAACTAACGAAAAGTAAATGTAAAAATTATTTTGAAAAATTATATATTAATTTAAAAAAAAAGGCCATGCCGTAAGAAGTTACACACTCTTTACTCATTTGTTGGACACTTGCAAGATATGCATCGTCATAATGGCTGGATGTTTTCTGATAAATTTGAAAGTGGAACACTCATAGTTTCAGAAAATAGAATCTTATACGTAAGCAGTTGCAAGCAGGTCGATTCGACTGATGAAAGTATGATCCTACTTGATTATATGCACTACTTTTAGGCTTAACAAAATTCTGAACTGGGTAAATAACTATTATTCTCTAAGAGAAAACGTTATATTTTTATCATTTCCTGCAGAAGTCTTGTTAAAAAGAAGCAATACTTTCCCTGTTACAGTCTGAATATGTGAATAGTACTTACAGGAAACTTTTCAAGTTTTCCACCGTTCCCCACGTATATCCTCTTCAGAGCTTCCACGGCCTCTTCATTCCTGCCTATGTTGGCTAGAAATTTGGGGCTCTCACTAAAGAAGTACAGTAGCAACGCACCTAGGCCCAAAGGCAGAGCCATTACTAAAGTCAGAAGACGCCATGGACGGAACACTATTCCCAAGAACGGGATGGAAAAGTCCAGCTTTGTTATGAAATATCCCCATACTGAAACAAATAATGCAGTTCATTTATTGAAGTAATACATAGTAATAATATTTAAAATTTCATCGTACGGAGCAGATGGAGCTAGATTCTCGAAATGAAATAAGCTATTAATTGTCACTCCCACTGCATACGTATCACGTGCTCGGCGGTGAAGAAAAACATCGTATTTCGATATTGAGGATAGTGAAGTCCACCGACGACTTAATCCACATTCATAATCCTCTAAAAATGCGAGGAGGCCTATGCCCATCAATGATATATATATATATATATATATATATATATATATATATATATATATATATATATATATATATATATATATATATATATATATATAATGTGCCAGTGCTTGACTACAACAATTCCAATTGCAATAGTGATGAAGTAGGGCTTCATCACTACTTGGTGATAAAACTCACTTTTTAGACACAATTTTAAGATTTCGTTAAATTTAGTAACTACACTAGATTTCAAGTGATAGGGAAATCAGGAGACTTAACGGCATTTTAAAATTAGGTAGCGTTTGAGTAGATGGGCATTAACTTAATAAAAGATTTTTCACTTGAAATTTGTTTTTCAATTGGACAGAAAGGAGAAACAGAAACACTTGTGTGCAGCTGTCGTTCAACTATAGCATTTAGCAGCAGTCTACTTAAATGAAATTTGTTAGGCAAGCTCAAAAATGACGAAATATGCAAGTCGAGGTATGCAAGTAATGAGATGATAAAATAAAAGTTGCAATAGATAAAGATTCAAGTGCAAAATTTATAAATTATATTATCTTGATCCTTTGAGCCGGATACATACTATAATACAAAGTAGGAGTCAGCATCAAAGCACTGGTCATGAGCAGCATGTATCGCGCCCTAGACCTGGAATTGCAGCACTCGCCTAGAAGTGCGTATGTCGCAGATTCAGCGGCACTGGACCTGGAAAGTGGAATAACATTACATTACTTCATGTTTTGGAGCCGTGCTAGCTCAGAAGAGCCGTGGTAGCTCAGATAGTTAGCGCTCGCTGTAAGCTTCACAGTACTAGAGCAACTCGGGTTCGACCCCCGCCGGCACCAATGAAATTGTTAACTGCAGTAAGTTTTAAGTGCTGATTTACCACGTGCTCGGCGGTAAAGGAATACCTCGTGAGGAAACCTGCATGTCTGAGAAATAAGAAAAAATATTTCGAAGACTTGTAAAGTTCGCCAACACGCATTGGGGCAGCGCAGAGGACATTTACTTGCCTTAAAACCCTCTCAGAAGTGAAAGGAGGCCTGTGCCCAGCAGTGGGACGTAAATAGGCTGCAACTTTACTTCATGTTTTAGATCACTTTCATAAAACAATCACGAGATGATTTTTCTTCATGGCAACCTCTAATGGCAGTCGTTATGGCGGGTCGTATCTTTGATTACAAGAATATATTATTTTTGTATAAATATACTAGTGAAATTTATTTAATATATATATATTATAGTCTAAAGAGTATAAAGAGGCAATATAATGACAGTCTGTAAGGCATTCCTCATAAGCGACAAGGTATCTGTAGCGTACTTTACTTTTTTATATAGGATAAGAGTGACAATTGAGCACACAGCCCACCTGATCGCAAGTGGATGCTGTGGCCCATAGACACCCACGATCTATCCTGCTGAATCAAAATATGTTGTCACCTGTGAGGACTAAGATGGAATGCCTGGTTTCCAGTAAAGAGGGTTCACCGGTTCTCTACACTCACCATACAACTCACAGCGGTATTAAGCTGCTATTTGACGCTGGTATTCTGTGAGGGTCCGTCCTCGGTCGAGTCAACCCTTTCGTGCTACAACTATACCAGAAATATAGCTGCAGCATGGCTTTACCACGAAAAAAAACTTAAAGTTGTCTGATCCTGTCAATAGACTGCAGTAACCACTTGCTATCAGGTGTACTGTATTTGTTTGATACTTCAATTTTACATATAAAAACGCCTTCATGATACAGGAAAAAGTCCTTGTAAGTAGGGGTAACGTCTTTTTTTTTAATTTGTAGTATATTTATGAATCGTACCATTTATTATTAAACGCAGTTACGTGAGATATGGTTTAAAACTACGCCTTCTCTATTAAATAAAGTCCAAACACTATTAAATGAATATTTTTATCATTGGCTTATCAAGTATAATAGTAGCTCTTTAAGCCTGCTCTCTAATAACAGATAGCCTCGCAATATGGTTGTTTGTCACCCTCACGGTGATTGGCGATTGGTTGCGTGGTTGGAGGGTAGGCGGGCGTTACGCGGTGGTTTGTTTTTAATTTTACAAGCGGCTGCGTACGTCAGGTGGTGACTGGTCGCATGTTTTAATGCATGGCGCAGTTGCTTGATACTTAAGTAGGGAGCGGTTGCGTCAGCGGGTTGTATAAATAGCACTTGTTTTGGCTCGCCGCTTACTTAGCGGTCAGAGTCTACATTACCTGAAGATGCCTCTTGTAGAGGCGAAACACATGTCGTATTTTCATCAATGGTGTGTCTTTCCTATTGTAGTAGTGTTGGGAGTAGTGGTGCTGGGATCAGTGGTGACGGGGATAGTGCAAGCGATTGAGGGAGGGCGGGAGGTGCTCTTCAAACTAGGTAAGACACATCATTTTATTCAATCGAGCGGATGTACGTAAGGAAATTTTACCAACTATAATATTAGACATAATGTTTTTCTCTGGTTTTTGATTAACAAACGAAGCCGTTATTGGAACAAAGTTCTTTATCGCACGGTCCAAATTTGACGGATGGGGACTAGGCGAGAAAAAGTGTAACACACACATTATGCAAAATAAATAAATAAATAAAAGTAAGATTTGACCTTTCTATAGTGCGAGCGAGATGGAATAATATCCACATCCCTCGCACGTTTTCTTATCTTGCCATGAAAGAAATATTATTTTAAATGACGCTTCATTTTAATAGACGTTAGTAATTCATTTATTTGTATTTGTTAATCAATAATATAATACGTTTATTAAGTATAATATACTACGAAAGGAACTTCGTTCCAACCGAGTGTTTCACGACACTCACGCATGTCTTTTTTAATTTTCGATAAAATCGGATTGAATTTAAGTTTAAATGAATTGGTGTAGAGAGCCGATTACCATTTTTATTAGTAATGAGGCATTCCATCTTAGTTCTTAGGGGTTAAATGCATCTGACTTTGAATTCTTAACCGTTGATAAATGTAGGTATCCAGGAACCAAAGTATCCACTTATCAAATGGTGGACCATGTACACGTTTACCAAGATTATTTCTATAAAAATGGTTAACAATTTTTTGTTTATTTGGTAACCTAAGTTGGTATTTTAGTCAACGCGAGTCTGACAAACCTGTTGGTTCAAGCCCTCGAGTTTTTAGTTCCGCAGTCGTTGCTTATTTCAAATTTATTTTCAGTCTAGGCGCACATAAATTTATTTTACTTACATTGCGGAGCTAGCAAACCGGAGGGTGGCAAGCACCTGCCAATTCGGCGCAAAGCTGCTCAGAGTTGCGCTCACAAAACTACCGCACATAGCACACATCAGGACCAGCTTCCTGCCGCGCGTATCCGACAGATATCCCCAAGGATACGACATCACGATGATCCCTAAGAAATGGAAGTATTATTATTTTTTTATAGAAGAGGGGACAAACGAGCATGTGGCTCACCTGATGGTAAGTGACTACTGCCGTCCATGAACAACCGCAACACCAGGGGAATTGCAGGTGCGTTGCTGGCCTTTTAGAAAGGTGTAAGCTCTTTTCTTGAAGGCCCCTAAGTCGTATCGGTCCAGAAAAAGCACCGGTGGTAAACAATTTCACAGAGAAGTTATACGGGGAAGGAAACTCCTAGTAAAATGCACAGTGGGGGACCGCCAAGCATCCAGATAGTGAGGATGGTATCGTGAATTTTGGCGCGATGTGCATTCGTGAAATTTGGCGGCTAGAATTAATCCGAACAATGCCTCGGAGCACTCCCCGTGGTAGATTCGATAGAAAATGCAAACAGATGCAATATCCCGGTGCATTAAAACCGGTGCCAACTCTGGAGCACCCGTCTTCGGCACAATGGGAGGGACTCCATCAGGCTCACTCGACTTGCTGACGTCCAAGGAGAGGAGTGCTTTGCGAACCGAGTGCTGTGTAAACCGCACATCCGGCATGGAGCACTCACACCGCGGGGTGGTCTACGGTACGTTTCCCCCGTCATTGAAAGTCGAGTTTAACGCAAAGAGAGAGCCTAACAGATCGGCTTTCTCTTTTGCAGCATGGGCCAGTGAGTCTTCCTCTCTGTGCAGAGATGGAAGAGATGGCTGACAGTAGTTCCCTTGGAAAGCCTTGGCAAGAGACCAGAATGTACAGGTTCCCGAAGGAAGGCGAACTAGTTTCTTAGTAATTCTGCCGATGTGCTCAGACCTTTACTTGGCAATGACTCTTTTGAAGGAGCTGGAGGCGGAATTATACGTCCTTTTAAGAGCGCTGATACTTACATCCCGAATCGTTAATGTGTCAGCCCAGGGCCGGTAGCACTCCTCTTTATAGCGTGATGCTATTTTACAGGAGTGGCCAAGGCATGGCTGGGATCTGCCTCCAATGGGCACCACAGAGGATGGAATAAAAAGTTCCATGCCCTGAAGTACCACATCAGCAACATAATTAGCAACAACGCTGGGATCTTCCAGCGAAAAGCAAACCCGCCCCCAAGGGTAGGATGCAAAAAAAGACCGCATCCTATCCTAATCGGCTGACCTATAATGCCAAACACGGCGGCAGCCTACAAAATGCAACCGCGACGTCAGTGTGAGTGGAATGACACTCCGGATAAGATAATGGTCCGACGAGCCTAAAAGCGCGTCGACGGAAACCTGATATCCGTCCGGATGAGAGGTCAGCAGAAGGTCCAACAGAGAAGGTGCATGATCTTCCACATCTCGAATCCGCGTAGGCGAAGTAACCAGCTGTGTAGGATCATATGCCAAGGCAAAGTCATAAATAGATCTCCCCGCATGGTGGGATAAACGTGAACCGAGCCATTCGGCGTGGTGGGTGTTAAAATAGTCAAGGATCACGATCTCTGCGGATGTGATCTGCTGTAACAAGGAATCTATAGCCGTTTGGACGTAGTCGATGAGTCGGTCTATTTCGCTACCATGTTGATAGGGTGGGCCTCCAGTCACCTACACTTACCAAGTAAACCTCTACTTCACGATGATATTCTGTGAAGTCGTGGTACCACCCCGGTCCGAGCCGGCCCATCCGTGCGACAGCAAAAGCTACCGCGTGACTCTACCACTCTATTAAATATCTAAACGCACAAAATGTGTAATATATGAATTCATACATCATTTACAGTTCATCAATGAACTTACCTCCGCTATAGATTGCCTAATATCCCCTACATTTGCCATAGTTGCCCCGCTTGGCAGACGAGGGCAGGTTAGCAACCGCAGTATTTTATTTTATAATTTAACTGTTATAACGACAATAATGCAGCCAACCTCCTGTTTTATTTTCCCTCTGTCACCTCTTACAACACCCACAGAATGATATGCGGTAGTAGACTCTCTTACGCCGCCTCTACGTAGGTAACAGCCTTTTAAAGTCCGCTGCTGAACATAGGCCTCCCCTATAGATTGCCTCATAGGGGGGATATTTGTTGATATCTCATCCCCATTTCGTCCCGTGGGTGCGTCTATTGGCGACTATGTCTTTCACTAGATGAAGGTATACCATCATGTTTACAGCAGTCATAAAATACCCAACTGGCGAACAGCAGCGGCGACTAAGGTACGAGACACCTGTTATTTAGCAAAACGATTAAGGCCAAATTTATTTAGGGCTCCGTACCCGAAGGGTAACAAATGGGACCATATTTCTTAGCCTCCGCTGTCCGTCTGTCCGTTCGCCTGTTTGTCAGTGGGCTGTATCACATGATCCGTAATAGGTAGACAGTTGAAATTTTCACAAAATGTGTATTTATATTGCTGCTATAAGAACAAGTAATAGAAATAAAAAGAAATTAAAAATTAAAGGGGGTTCCCCTATTAGAAACGTGTTTTATGTTGGTACGGAACCCTTCATGCGCGAGCCCGACTCGCACATGAAGGCTTTAATTTTATTTATACAAATAGGGTGACAAGGGAGCCCATAGCCCACCTGATGTTAAGTAGATGATGTAGATTTCAAACGAACTCGATTGACTTCTTAATAATTGTATACGCTTCATTTTCGTTTTACGTAAATACGACTACATTTCCTCTTATTGTTCTCAGCTTAAATGGCTCTCTCCTCTATTGCAGATATTTCAGAATACTGTGCGCATTATTTTCAGTTTTACACGATCAGTTTGTCCCTGAATATCTGAAGTGCAAATTTCAGCATCAGGGTGATTCTAATTAACGTTATATCCGTGCTGTGGAAAATTCTAATCTCCATGTTTCCCTCTATCACAGTCACTAGCTTTTTGTTCTCTATCTACCTGTATCTTTTACTCGCCATACGGTGAGATTATGTAACGAATTACCGAGCAGTGTACGCGCAGCCACAAGTTAGGCATCGTACAAACGCTTGCTCTGGAATTATTTTCGGATGTTCCAGGAGTAGTGTGTGGATTTCCATTTTTTTATAGCCTTTAATTCCAACTTTCCCTTTTCCTGTTTTTATTTCATATATTTTATAGGTGTTTGAATCAGAAACTGCTATAGCAAAACGATATATAGAGTTAGTATATATAGATAGTATTAAGTCCAAGTCTAAGTATGTATATATAGTATGTATATCCAATATATACAGATATACAATCTACATACAATCTGTAATATATTTGTGTAATTATGTTTGTTGCGGCGCTGTTGTCGCGCCACAAGCGAAACACAATATCGAAGCCTAAATAGCGCTACCAAAACTTCCAAAGTAAAATCAGTACAATATATAGGAAATATATTATAATAATAGGGTTTGGATGTTTGTCCTTGTGAAATTTATGTATGTAAACTGCTCCGCGATAGAGGGGAAAATCCTAGTGTGGATGTAACGTTTCTTATAAAAAACGAATAAAAAAAAGGTTAAAAAAGAATAGATCTGCACTACCACATGGAGCGTTGGCCGCTCCCCGGGTAGAACACCTTGGCCGGCGGGAGATATCTCCTTTTCCTTCCATGGCCATCGTGATATGAATACGCAACTAACAACCTTCGGAAACTACAACTTTCAAGCCGTCGTAATTATCCTCAAGGATACCCTTACCTACTACTGCTCCTGCAAGCCAGTCTAACTAGTCTTCATCACGACTCACCGCAGATATATAAGGCAAACTTCTGGCACTTGCTCCGGCACATCGTTCTCACCGGCATCACTTGCAAGTGCGTTGTATGACATGCATTACACACCGGCATATCGTTATTAGTGCCGCATTTGTAAATATTTGAAGTATAGTCTACAGTACCATCTTTCCTTTAAGCAGTCCTTAGCGTAGTAATTAGTCAGTCAACCAGTTTTATACATTAAATTCATACAGTCCACTACAGTTCCTAATATTCTTGGTCCTTCGAGCCGGATAAAAGCTAGAAGAAAGAATATAATTATAGAAGAAAGGCGATAATCATAGAAGAAAAAAGATCATTATAGAAGATCTTCACATTTTTTTATATAGGATAAGGGTGACAAACGAGCACACAGTCCACCTGATGGTAAGTGGTTGCTGTGGCCCATAGACATCGACATCTATCTTCGATTAAGAATCAATATGCAGATGCGTTGTCACCCGTGAGGACTAAGATGGAATGCCTCGTTTCCAGTAAAAAGGGTCGCCGGTTCTCTACACTCACCATACGAAACACAGCAGCGTTAAGCTGCTATTTTACGCTGGTATTCTGTGACAGCATGGTCCTTCCCCGGTCGAGCCGACCCATTCGTGCTACAACCATAATATAGCTGCAGCATGGCTCTAACACGTATAAACTATAGAACGATTCTCTACGAGAGATTGATCAGGGCCACAGCACGAGTACTGCAGTTCGTCGATGCCATACGAGGAAGGCCACAAGCACCGCGCCGTGCACACCCACCGATAGTCGAGCGTGGAGAGCGGCGCAGGGGCTCGCCGACGAGTACTGGAGGTGCTGGGTGAAAGAGTACCTGCCGACGCTGGTTGCGCGCGGGGACTCCCGAGACGCTCAGTAGCGCCAAATTCAAGAAGAGGACCTCGTCGTGGTTGCGGACGGCAACCTACCAAGAAACGTCTGGCCGCGGGGGGTCGTCACGAAGACATTTCCTGGACCGGACGGCGTGGTCCGCAACGTCGAGGTCAGGACCAAGGGCGGAGTGCTGCGGCGACCCGTCAGGAAGATAGCCGTCCTCCCGAGGGAAGCTTAGGCCCGCAGGCTACGCCGGGGGAGGATGTTACGGACGGCGAAGGGAGCCGCCGTCCCGTCGCCCCTTCATACCCCGTTGCGCCCCGCGCACCCCGTACACCGGCAGCAGATCACGCGATGTCGCCGACCAATCACCGCGCGACATCGCCTCACGACGCTACTTACATACTGAGACGCTCTCTTGCGAGATATAAGAAGGGCGTTTTGGTCTGTGAGCTGTTTATTTCGGAAGCGGCACTGGAAGACAACAGCAAGAGAAGAAGCATCAAGAGAAATCAAGAGATACTCCATTGACGATTGAAGAGTAAAGACTCCCCTCTCTGTATATAGTTTATTAGTGCCGCATTTGTAAATATTTGAATACAGTATAGTCTACAGTACTATCTTTTCTTTAAGCAGTCCCTAGCGTAGTAATTAGTCAGTCAACCAGTTTTATACATTGAATTCATACAGTCCACTACAGTCCCTAATAAATAAATAAATATAGCTGTAGAATGGTACCACGTATATGGTTAAACAAAAATATCGTATTTTAAACACGACTTTGATGCTTCTTGAAATAGCATATATTGAGTAGGAAAAAAACATGCGCAAACATGAACTCGGTAAATTTTTTTATTGAATATATTTTTAAAATACTTTATATTACACTCCACCAAATCTAAGAAATACCATTTCCATTACCGGCCATTTCCGGTTGAAAAATCGGTATCTACAATATTCGATTTTTAAGAGATATCGATATCCATTCTGTAAAGTTTGTAATCATTTAAAGTTTTATCTAGATTAATACCAGAATAAATTAGAAATAGTCAACTTAAAACACGAAATTAATCAGTTTTTTCATATTTATTGGTTACTGCTAATGTCTAGAGATAATGTTATATGGGTCTAAAAATTTTAAAAAAACTGCAGTTACTAACCCGCTTGCCAAGCGTGGCAACTACGAAAAATATCCCCCCTATGGGAAAATCTATGGGGGGGGGCCTATGTTCAGCCGTGGACTTTAATAGGTTGTAACTGTTGCATTCATGTCTCTAAATAATTATTTTGCGTTTTTCTTTATTTTGTATAGGAAGCCGGCATCTTCTAAACTTACTTGCAACTTAGTCAACAATAGTAGTCTTGTTTTTAATTTATGATTCAAAATTTTTTTTTAACTCTAAAAATAAAAATTTAAATAAACATATAATAAATTAAAAAATGTAAAGGTTATAATAATTTATCATCATCATATAATAAATTAAAAAATTTAAATATTTTTACCGATTATTCGCAATAGCATGAATTTAAATCATCCAAACGCTACGGTAAGGTGTATAACGACATATCATTAAAACAACGCCCATAAAAGTTGATTGGAGTTTTGATTTTTTGCTTTTATTTGTTTGAAAGATTCGAATTTAAATAACTATACATTAGTAATAAAGAACTATGCTGTAGTAAAATATAGATAACTTCATAATTCTTTGGATTTACGTAAAAGGTTATTTTCAATCGTGTGAGTACGTTTTTTTTTTTATACTAAGTTATTGCGGAATGATTAATGTGAAACGTCAAAAGGTATTTCTTAGATTTAATTGAGATCGAGATAAAAAAAAATATTATTTAATAACCGGGAAAAAACTTCTATCGTTGGGAATCTTCGCCTTAAGTCAAATCTTTCCTACAGCGGGAGTAACAAGTATTAATTAGAATATTCTAACACAGATGCGCACACTTGTCTTATAGTTCAAACACTAATAGTAGAAATAAATTACGCCTTTTTTTAAAGATCATATTCTATTCTTTACTTTAATCATATATGTCTTGAAATTTTTGATAAAACTAAACTTTGAGCAAAACATCGATAAATGATAAAAATGTTCATACTTCGTGGCAGATTGCGCGAAAACTATAAGTCAAATCACTTTAATATGTATAAGAGGTTGATAGAAAATTTATCAAGGATCATTTCGTACCTACACACTTTTCATGTATATTTTACGGTTCTCTTTAAAACTGGAAAACAGCGCGCTTCAGGGCACGTTTTGCGGAACTGAGGGGGGGGGGGGGGTTGATGCTCGCTCGGGAGCGAGAGGGGGAGGTGATAACTTTGCTCTAAATAAATTATTTAGCTAAAGTTATCGAACTGTTAATCTACCTAAGCTTATAAAATGAGACGAGTACAACCACAGTCCAATATCATACAAAAACTTGTTTACGTTTTGTCCAAAAATCCATTATTAGTTGTTTAATATGATAATTAAAGCGCGGTCGCGAAGCAGCAAAAAATTTATAGCTTTGCATTTTTTACACTTGATTCCCACCATATAAAATTTAATTTCTATTGCAACTAAGATAGTTTTAGGACGTTTTGAACAGTTTTTGTGATTCGAAAACCGAGTTTATTCTCAAGTGATAAAAGTGCATTTTTGTATGAATTGCAATAATTTGAAATTCTTCTTGCTCCGCAATCACGCTATAGTTAAAATTATTGTTATGAGCAGTCACATTGTTACGCGGACTGCGCAGGTCCTTGACTATCTCGTATTATAATAAACTCTTTAACGTCGTCGCCTCTTAAAGAGCTGTAGATAAAAAGTTTAGTTACAGACGTAAAAATTAATTAGCTAAGGCCTGAGTTTGTAAATAATAATGTGGTATTATCTAGCACCTTCCTCTTCGCCATAATCTTGTGCGTAGTTACTACCACCCAAAACTCCCTAAACTTCAAACCATCATATGTCTGTCCCATAAATTCAATACCATTGGGTATGGTAATACACATACAAGCCCTTTGTTCTAGAAAATATATCGTCATTAATACGACTTGTAATTGCCTCTGAACTAGGCATCATGAGGACTAGACTGCGATAGCTAACCGCTAAGTTCTTTGTTTTTTAGTTTCGTAACAGCCTACTAAACTCCACTGCTGAACATAGGCCTCACCGCTAGTTTGCCATAATTGCCACGCTTGGGTTGGCAACCGCGATTTTTGGTACGAAGTTCTTTATCGCACGGTACGAATTTGACGGATGGGGGCTAGGCGAGAAAACGTCCAAGATTTTTCCATCACGACCCCCTTTCTATAGAGCGAGCGAGATGGAATAATATCCATCTCCCTCGCACTTTTTCTTATCCTGCCATGAAAGAAATATTTTTTACGCTTGATTTTAATTAACGCTACTAATAATTCATTTATTTGTATATGTTAATCAATAATATTATAGGTTTATCAATAATAATATACTACGAAAGGAACTTCGTTCCAACCGAGTGTTCCACGACACTCACGCAAGGTAAGACTATACGGTAAGATTTTTTTAGTTCAGTTTAACAAATTTTGCAATAACTATTTATATCTTTCACAAATTTGTGAGAAAATCAATTGAAACGTGTCAGCACAACAACAATACTTTTGTACTTATGAGTATATCGACAAGAACCAGAGTTCCTATTAATTGCAAATGAATCATTTCAACTTAGTCTTAGGTGACAACGCATCTTCAAATTTTTAAATCTACCTCAACAATACCTTCCCCTGTATTGTGGGGGCAGTTTACATAGGTACATAAAATTTACAAAAACAAACATCCAGAGCCGGAACAATTATTTGTAGGCCATACAGATACTTGTTCCGTGCGGGATTCAAACCTTCGGTCCTTAGCACTGCAATTCTTGTTGTACCTGAGATATAGTATAGTAATAGTAACAGATGGGCCACATAGTCCAGGAGAAATCGGCGCATGGGTACCGGAAACGATTCCACCTCAATTCTCTTCAAATCGTCCTACTGACGATATAAATGATGTTACCATGGGACAACTCCGAGCCATATATTTCAAACTGAAATTGCTTAAACAATTGCAAGGAATTGTTATTAAACACTTAACTTTTATCTACTTAACTTTACGAGGATTTTGTTTTTAGGTTAGGGTGACAAACGAGCACACAGTCCACGTGATGGTAAGTGCTTGCTGTGACCCATAGACATCTACATCTATCCTCAATAAAGAATCAAAATGCAGATGCGTTGTCACCCCTGAGGACTAAGATGGAATGCCTCGTTTCCAGTAAAAAAGGTCTCCAGTTCCCTACACTCACCATACGAAACACACCAGCATTGAGCTGATATTTTACGCTGATATTCTGTGAGAGCGTGCCCCTTCCCCGTTCGAGTCGATCTGTTTATGCTACAATCATAACATAGCTACAGCATGACCCTACCACGTAGAGAACAGCTACTGAAAAAAAATTAATCAAGAGACGGTTAACGAATATAATTACAAACAAAATCACAACACTTACATACTTAAACTCCTGAATTGATGGTAAGAAAAAGGTTCTCATACTATGTGAAAACTCTAAAAAATTTATGTAATATAAACTTTTATTATATTCACAATAAATTACCCGCAAACGGCATAGACGAAAGAATGCCAATCTCCTTGATAGTCATGCCGAGGTCGCAGGTAGCGGCGGTCGCAATGATGCCCAGCCCGAAAATGTCAATGCCCATGGCAATGATAATCATGAAGCAGGCGAATAGCAGCCCATAGTTGTATTTTCCGTGACCTGTAAAATAAAGAAAAACAGTAAAGTAACTTTACATTGAACTAATTCTCAAGGTCGTCCGTTTGTAATACCGGTATTATGATCAAATATGACATAAATTATTAGCTCTTGTGTTTAGTTTTCAATTCGAGTGTGTTTTTTTATGTATGTTACGCAGATTTTGAAGCAATTCTGATGATTCTGTTTATTTATCAAATATATATACTTCAAGGGAGGTCCATATGGAGATAAAATTCCACTCCTAAAGGTAGCAAATAACTAACTTATTTTATAGCTATTTGATGTCGGTCTTTACTTTTTGTTTAAAGTTATAATTATAGAAATATGTTACCTCCATTTCAAAGTATGAATGATTCATAATATGAACACATTCCCAGCACAAAGAATATTATTGTGATGGGCTACTCATTTGAATATGTATACAATATTTTGCATATGAATTTATTATAATTTAGCTTAAGTAAGAAAAAAAATGTTTTGAAATAAAATGGCAAAGACGATTTTAAAAATGGCTACTGATTTGATGTTGGCCGGCTTAAAAATAAAAGAGGTTCTCAAGTTGGCTGTGTTTTTATCTACGTTACATAATGTTACGCGATATCCTCGCCTAATATAAACCGATTTCAATGATCCTTTTTTTATTAAGTAAGCTATTTCTTAAGAGTGCGCCGATTTCAATTTGATGAAAATATTCTACCTCCAAGAGAGGAAAAATAAGGGATGATAAATAATTTTTAATGTAACTGGTTAGGCGACATTCTGGTTACCTTGAGAATGCCAAGTTCCTTAACCCACTCAAAAGGGACATATAATATAACATTAAAGTAAAACTGCCTTTCATATTGTACTTGTTTTCTAAATAATTGTAGTTAAGTAGGTGGTGGAGCTACTTTTTTAATTTATTTATTCATTTAACATAAAGGTCTATTCATTATTTATATAAGGGTATCGAGGAGCGGGGGGAACTTTGCAAAAATCTCTACATGCCCTTATCTTAGGGGAGGGGGGGGGGAGAGTAAAAGCCATTCTTACGTAATAAGTCGAAATTTAATATTAGAAATCAAAATTCGTTTGGATGTCGAATGGTTTTCTTCATTCTATAATGTACACTTCGATTTATATCTTATTTTAATTTTTTTGTTGTTTATTAAAATTTTGAGATCTTAAATGTGTTCATTTTTATCAATTTTAAATGTTTTAAATAATAATTATAGTACATTTATACGTGGTAGAGCCATGCTTCTACCATATTAATAGTATAGTTGTAGCACGAATGGGTCGGCTCGACCGGGGTAGGACCACGCTCTCACAGAATACCAGCGTAAATAGCAGCTTAATACTGGTGTGTTTCGTATGGTGAATGTAGAGAACCGGATACCCTTTTTACTGGAAACGACATCCATCTTATACCTCACGGCTGACAACGCATCTGCATTTTAATTCGCAAACGAAGATAGATGTACATATATATCTATGGGCCACAGCAACCACTTACCATCAGGTGGACTGTGTGCTCGTTTGTCACCAATATTCTATAAAAAAACATTATTCCCGTGTATTAATCTTATTTTAATTAACAAAAATGTACGGTGCCGTAAAATCCATCATGCTACCGTTAACGAAGGTCCATCTGCCTCTGCATCTGATGCGTTACCAATTGTTTCCGATTGGACAACATGTCTTAGTAACTCATTCAGTCCAGACGACGATTGATGATCTGAATTGATCTAGCTTTTACTGTATAATTTTTATTTTCTTTAAGATTAATTGAAAACTAGTGGATCATTATTTTAAAAGTATTATTCGTTTGTAGATTGTTTAACTGATTTATGTTTGCTCAGTTTAAGATTATTTAAAAACTTACTTTCAATTATAATACCTAATGATATTTTACAGACTAGATATTATCTCAACTAGTTATCTAAAATAATATAATGGTAATCTATATCTGATAACAATAAAAGAGTATTTTTTTATATTCAACTAAGCCAGCGCTTATCTACGATCCCACCTGATGGTAAGTGGTGATGTAGCCTAAGATGGTGAAGCGCACTGACTTAACAAAAGCCTATTCACTCTTGCCTTGAAGACACCCACACTTTAATCGGATAAAAAGACAGATGCTGGCAACTTATTCCACTCCTTTGCTGTACGCATGATGAACGACGTAGCGAAACGTTTGGTTCGAATGCGTGGTAAGTCAACAAGGAAAGGGTGGAGACTAGCCGAATATCTTTTTGTCCGATGGTGGAAGCGAGAGGGAAGAATTAAATTATGCAATTCCCGCGCATACTCTCCGAAATGTATCCTGTAGAAAACCGAAAGGCTGGCTACTTTACATCTGTATTCGAGTATAATCAAAATTATGTGTTAAAAATAAAAATATTTGATTCATGTCAAACTGTGAGTTTTAGTGTAACTGATCCTTTTCTAATAACATTTTATTATTCTGAAAAAACGAGATAGAATCTTACGTAAGAAGGGGGTTCGTGAAGTCTTATGTATTAAAGTTTTTACAGTCTGCCAAATTTCTCAGCAGTTTGTTGGTAGAAGAAAAATGCTCTCTTACTTCCTAATATGCAAAAAAAAGCTTAATACAAGTATACACACTCAAATATAAGAAACCAATTATCAATATAAAATTAAACAGTAATCTTTATATAAAAAAATTACGTGTCACGTTATTTGTCCGCGATGGACTCCTAAACTACTGAACTGATTTCAGTGAAATTTTGCACACTGTGTGCATTTTGATCCAACTTGAGAGATAGGATAGTTTTTATCCCGATAAATGGTCCTCAAAATTTTTTATTGCGAATTTAAGAATTTTTCTAGGAACGGTCGTTGGAAAGGGCAGAACAACGTCTGCCTGGCGAGCTAGTTTAATTATATTTCTTGTGGCGGCGCTGTCGTCGTGCCACAAGCGAAACACAACGAAACCTAAATCGTCATATATAATAATATATAATCAATAAATAAATATCAAATTTCCGAAGTTAAGCAGTATATATAGAATAGCTCCGAACTACCACCAGGAGCATTGACCGCTCCCCGGGCTGAATACCTTGCACCGTGTGACTTACCGACGTGATGTGAACACGCAACCAACATCCTTAGGAAACTACAACTTTCAAGCCTTCATCATTATCGTCAAGAACCCCTACCAAGCACTCCCGAGAATCGTCTTCTGTAGTCTTCAGTTACTGCAAGCCAGTCCAACTTGCCTTCATCTCGAATCACCGCAGATTAATAAGGCAGACTTCTGGTGCTTGCACAGGCCCAACGCTCTCGCCGGCATCACTTGCAAGTTCGTAGTACGGCATGCATTACACGTGCTGCATTGCGCGCGCGCGCGCGCCCGTGTGTGTGTGTGTGTGTGTGTGTGTGTGTGTGTGTGTGTGTTTTATATTGTGAGATGTTCAGTTTGGACATATAGATTTTGCAGCGATATCAGTAAATTTTTTTTAAATCTATTGGTGCTTAGAGTTATAAGGCTAACAATATTCTCGGTGGGAATTTTTGTTTTGCTAGTGGGTGGGGTGGAAATAATGGGTTTTAAATGGTCTTTAAGCGGTCTTCCTACTACAATAACTTGTTGAAGCGATAGTGTTTTGTACAAGTGGTAAATTTAACATTTTGTACACACGGCTTCCATATTAATATGTATATCTGATTTATTGTTGATTTTTTAAAACCCCTCGGCTGATTTCGATAAAATTTAAATAGGGCCACCTGGAAAGTGAAAAAGTTGAAACAAAAAGAATTTTCCAAATCGGTTCAGGCGTCTTTGAGTAATCGGCTAACATACATAAAAAAAAGATTCCGACGAATTGAGAACCTTCTCCTTTTTCGAAATCGTTTGAAAAACCAATTTTAAATAAAAATATTTGTCTTTGACTAGACTCGCCGTGCAGTGCCCGCGTAAGAGAACCTATTGCAATATATCATCTCGTGGGTGTCAAATGCAGATGCTTTGTCACCCAAGAGGACTAAGATGGAATGCCTCTATTCCAGTAAAAAGGATCTCCGGTTCTCTACACTCACCATACGAAATAAAGCAGTGTTAAACGGCTATTTTACGCTTGTATTCTGTGAGAGCGTGGTCCGTATCCGGTCTAGCCGACCCATTCGTGCTACAACTATATTGCTAATATAGCTACAGCATGGCTCTACCACGTGTTAAAACGTTTCTTATAATAAACAACAAATGGGGTTATTATAAACTAATTCACTCAATTCCGCGTAAAGAAAGAAAATGATGTGTCCTGACCAGTTTTAAGCGGACCTCCCACCCTGCCTCAATTGCGCGCACTATACCCGTCGCCGTTAATCCCAGCACTATCACTCCCCAGCACAACCACTCAAAATAAATAACCTCAGTTTCCAAGCCGCCTGATAAGCGTAGAATCAATGTTAAATATTACCCCCTTATTCCCCCCTTATAAGGTATTCTATGGGTGAGGCCTACTTTCAGCAGTGGACTTTTGATAGTCTGTAATAGATGATGAATTAAATTGGAATACACATTTTTTTTCTTTGAGCTCTGACTGTGGATGTTTACTATCTTAACCACATTGATAATTTTTTTAGAGCACGCCGATTGAACATTTTAGAGATAAGCTTAACTTGTTCTTAGTGAACTATAGATATGACATAGCGATCTCTGGCACGGACACGTGCACTCAAAGGTCAGTTCTATTGAAGAAATAACACGACCATATTGCGGAATTTACTGTCTCGAGCAGTTTTTTCAGACCGATGTGACTTTAGGGCCGTCCAAATACCGCATTCCTTAATGGCCGGCAACGACTTCCTCGGCTGCAGTGGTTGACTGATAGTCTCTGATTCAAAGAAAAGTTTTTTTTTATCACGGAAGAAGAACGTTAAACGATCCACTTTCGAACAGACTTTAGTTCTTAATAAAAAATTTAACTTTGCACCGCGGAAAGAAGTTTAGAAAGTGTGGAGAATCAAATACGGAATCAATTGAAATGCGAAAGAGCAAGAGTAAGAAACGCGAGAGTCTTATTTCGATTTCTAAATGTGTTTATAATGTGCACATTTCAATGCGTTTCGTCTATTGACAGCAAAATAATAAATAGATTTATCGTTGTCACCCGTGAGGACCGGCGGAGATCAAACCGGGGTTGCTCGCGTTCTGTGAAATTTACAGCGAGCGCTTAACCCCTGAAATACCACGGCTCACGGGTATGTTTTAGTATAGTTTGATTAATTTAAACGTCTTGAAACGTCGATTCACCAATTCATTGACACAAAAACAAAATCCCTCTATGAGGAAATCTATGAGGGAAGCCTATGTTCAGCAGTAGAATATTATAACCTGTAATAGATGGATGGATGAAATATAGATGAAAGTGGATGAATATAAGAGTAGAGGGAGGCTTAAGAAAAGATGCATGGATTGTGTTAAAGATGATATGCATAAGAAAGGTGTGAGTGGAGCAAGGACGGCTAATAGGGGAGAACGGATAAGGAGGATATGTTATGCCGAACCTAAATAACTTGCGGGGATAATGGCATACGATATGGATATGGATACGCCCACAAACAAACATATGTATTTCTTTGATGTGTTACCGACTGGAGGCGAACATTGACGAATATTACAAATATAATATAAATACGAAATCTATCACCTCCGTGATGTATTGTGTATATATAAAGCACCTGAAACGTCGGGGGTTAAAAAGTTAAAATTAAACGCGATAGAATCCGTAGAACTAGTAATAGAATCTATCTGTGGAATAAGTAAAATAATCTATTTATTATTTTGCTGTCAATAGACGAAACGCATTGAAATGTGCACATTATAAACACGTTTAGAAATCGAAATAAGACTCTTGCGTTTCTTACCCTTGTTGATTCGCTATTCTATTGATTCCGTATTTTTGATTGTCTACACTTTCTAAACTTCCTTCCGCGGTGCAAAACTAAAACTTTTATTGAGAACTAAAGTCTATTCGAAAGTGGATCGTTTAACGTTCTTCTTCCGTGATAAAAAACTCTTCTTTGAATCCGAGACTATCAGTCAACATATAAAAAAACATACAGTCGAATTGAGTACCTCCTCCAGTTTGAAGTCGGTAGGATAATTACGTTGTTTTGTTAGATGAGGTATTTGACGTTCTAATGTAGTTAACGAAGATGATTCAACCATTAAATATAAATTTTTAGTCCGATCTACGCAGAATGAGCTTACAGTATCTTGATGTCTTGCAGTAATTTGGGATTCCATTGAATTGATGTCTTTTAATTTCAATAACCAAGTGAATCTGATGTAATGGTTGGGACGATTCCGAACATGCTCACATACTGCTGGCTTCTCGGATCGTCGGTGCTTCACGCCAGTGTAATATATTCTTTTACGTGGGTTATTATTGCTCTTTTAGTATGTTTCTATGTAAAAGAAATAGCCCTAACGGGGACTAATCACCTGCGCAAGACAAGATTACAGTGTCCGAGTGGATGCGCAAGCTCAGTTCCACTATTAGTTCCTTCACCAACGACTTTACGAGCTTTCCTAGGCACGGGGGTGAAACAACAACAACTTCCTGACTCCTGGTATTTCTTGGCAGAAAATCCCAATAATTGATTTTGGTCCGACACGGGAACCAGAACGACAGGATAAACAGTCGCACTTTCCACCACTAGACAAACATGGCAGTCGAATCAACCTAATGCTGCTTTGAAACTCCTTTAACTGGTAACGAGCCATTCCACATTAGTCTTGCAATTTGGATTCTTAGCGAAGGATAGATCACATCACAAGCATACAATTATTATCAGGTGAACTATGTGCTCGTTTAACACCTTAACTTATTTAGAACGACCCTTGATCCTAATTTTATACCGTGTCATGACGGTGTAAGAATACCCACTACCCCATATCATCCCGTGGGTGTCGTAAGAGGTGACAGAGGGAAATAAATCAGGAGATAGGCAGCAGCGTCTTCCTGATAATGACTTAAAATAAAAAAAACTACGATAGCCAACCCGTTTACCAGGCGTGGCAACTATAACAAATATCTCCCCTACGTGGCAATCTATGAGGGAGACCTAACGAGCACACAGTCCACCTGATGGTAAGTGGTTGCTGTGGCCCATATACATCTACATCTATCTTCAGATGCGTTGTCACTCGTGAAGACTAAGATGGAACGGCTCTTTTCCAGTAAAAAGGGTCTCTGGTTCTCTACGCTCACCATACGAAACACAGCAGTGTTAAGCTGCTATTTTACGCTGGTATTCTGTGAAAGCGTGATCCTTCCCCGGTCGAGCCGACCCATTCGTGCTACAACTATACTTATATTGATATCGCTGCAGCATGACTCTACCACGTCTAATTGGTCAGCAATGGACTTAAATAGGCTGTAACGGTACGGTAACGGAGACCACCAATGATAATTGCCATTGAAGGTTACTTACAATAACATTTTCCTGGGTTCATTACCGAGATAAATAGAATTAGAACATTAAATTCTCTTAACTCAGCAGAGACTTCTTACTTGCAACATTACTCCAAGATTTAGCGGGCTGCACATGTCTTCGGAATAAGTTTATACCTCAGATATGTAGGTTTCCTTACGATGATTTCCGAGCACATGACAAATCAACATTTAGTCCCTGAGCTACAGCGTTCTGCTATTTCAAATAAAAAAAAGAATTTACCTGTTAAATCTAACGCCTCCTCATAACCAAAGGTCTTGTCAACTGCCTTGGCGATCTGACCTTTGTCATACATCTCCAAGTCCTCGTCCGATTTCACATAACTTTTATTATCTATACCCATTTTTTGTTTGTTTGTTTCTTTTTACACTTTGGAGAAATACTGACTGATAATAACACACACAATTTTATTACACAAATTTAAAAATAAAAATGTTTTATTTACATTTTTAAGTCATTTTTATAATGAATTTATTTTCTTTTATATTTTCTGTCACAAGCCGACAAGTCCGTCACGAAACCGTAGCGATACTGAATTGATTAAGTCTTATTGTATTTGATGAGATGTTATTTTCATATGTTTTAGAACAAAAGTAGACATCTTTGTAGTCACGAGACTATTTACGAGATATTTTTTTTTGGATTAACTACGGATTTTATCGCGTTTTATTTAACTTGTTTAACTTATTTTTATTTCTCTTTAATATTGAATTTAAAGTTAAATTAATCGCAATAAAATCCTTTAAATTCGTTTCATTGAATATCAAGTATTCGTGTTAAGAAATCATTATTGATATTGTGTTTTTTTTTTTTAATAAAACTACATGCCAAATACGTTTGTGGTGTAATGTGTTGATAGCTATGCGTATGATACTAAAGTGGGACAATGAGGGTTTTAATCTTAGAAATGTTCGACCTTTAAATTTACATTAATGTAGATTCTTTTAATTTCTATTTTATTTCCCGATTTTCTCAGCAAATAAAGTAAGTTTTTTTTACGTATATTGGTATCAGTTACCTATGAAAGTCCACTACGGAACAAATGGCATGTCCATAAACAGTGAGGATAGTTGCCATAGTTACCACGCCTGGAAGACGGCTTGGCTACCGCATTATATAAATAATATAGTATGGAAGATGCTGGTGGTTTCTTTCCTTCAGTCCCGTCTTATGACACCCACGGGGCGATATGGGTCATAGTGGATATTCTGACGTCGCAATTACACGGGTGTTATGTTTATCTTATTATTTTTATTTGTCAGAACAATAAAGATAACAACGACAGAAAACTTGGATTCTAGCACAAATAAAACAGCCGCAATTAATTATTATTCTAAGGTCACGTCAAGGTTTTTTTTTAATGCTAATCAATGTAGAAAGTGTTAAATTTATTGTTTGAAGTGCCACATAAGATCGAATATCTGTATTTTGCTGTTTTAAATTTGGAAGCAAATTGATTATTAATATAATAATACTATACGTGGTAGAGCCATACTGCAGCTATATTAGTAGTATAGTTGTAGCACGAATGGGTCGGCTCGACCGGGGTAGGCTCTCACACGCTCTCACAGAATACCAGCGTAAAATGGCAGCTTGACACTGCTGTGTTTCGTGTGGTGAGTGTAGAGAACCGGAGACCCATTTTACTGGAAAAGCGGCATTCCATCTTAGTCCTCACAGGTGCCGACGCATCTGCATTTTGGTTCTTTATTGAGGATAGATGTGGAGATATCCATGGGTCACAGCAACCATTTACCATCAGGTGGACTGTGTGCTCGTTTGTCACCCTATCCTATTAAAAAAAATTAGCTAAATGATTTTAATGTGGTCTTGTGCAAATTTCAACCGATTTTATAATTGTTTTTATTGGAACATTTACCAAGAAAAGCCATTATTACCATTTATTGATAAATGAAGATACGCCTCATTTGACGGTAAGTGATTACCGTCGCCCATTAATATCTACAACACCAGGGTAATTTGGTTCGTGGCCGGCTTTTTAGAAAGAAGTAGGCTCTTTTCTCGAAGGTCGCTAAGTCTTATTGGTCCAGAGACCGCTGGTGACAATGAATTCCACGGTATGGTCGAGCGAGGCAGTAAATTCCGCGCAATTGCACGACAGTGAAACGCCAACCATCGAGATCATGAGGATGGAATTTCGTAGTTCCGTTTTAATTTACGAAGGTAGAATTCAGCAGCTGGAATTAATCAGAATAATTCTACTGAGCACTCCTCGTGGCATATGCGGTAGAAGATGCAAATGAATGACAGTTAAAGAAAATGAGAGAGTTAGCTCACCTGATGGTGAATACCTTCATCGCCTACTATGAGATCTGTGCTTAGCCGTGGGACGTATTGCGATGTATTCCAATAATCTGTAGCGTTATGAACTGCACGTATAAATGAAATGTGAATTTACGATATCGTCGTGGTTGCAAATGTTACATGGTATGGACAAGGTGGTGACAGATGTTTTCGACAGGAATGAGAATATGATAACACCTCCCTTAATTTTTTATCTGTTATATCCGTGTCTTAAATAAATATGAATCAGGAGGAAGAAGTTACTAGTTTGTAAATAAATAAATTAAACAAAAACTCCTTTATTTTAAAGAGTCTTACTACAAAGATTTGTCGAGTGAACGCAGGAAATAGAGTGAATGGGGCTCTACAGGCTATTATGAAGAGTCATAATTTGTCAAAAAAGGCACGTATTGCAATTCATAGTGTTGTGTTAGTCCCTACTTTAATGTATAGTAGTGAAAGTTGGGTCTGACAACCGATATTATATATTATATTGAAGTCGGTTGTACAAAATTTTTAATTTCACCACTTCTTATTAAGGTTATTGTTAGAATTCATTACTATAAATTTTTGGTCTCTATTCAGCACCCCGGTTCTGTCTGAATTGATGAACGCAATGCCTTCGCATGGTTTACTGTGAAATGGACTGGTGATGGACATCAAGTAACGTACGACACCAGTAGCAGCAGTAGTAGAAGGCCTGTATTAATAAACGTTACTCCACGGCAAACTCAAGTGCGTAATCATTTGATACGGCCTCATTACGATTTTAGCATCTCAATATCGTTGCTAATTAATAAAAACATAAAAACAGCATCTCAAAACGCTGTACTTAGGAATACTGTTCTGTGACTTGCACTCAAGTACACACACTTGAGAGTCGAGTTTCATTTATTAATCAGTGTGGCACTCAGCCGATATCGTAATCTCAAACCGCATCTTGTGATATGTTTACTAATAAGATCATAACCTCAAGATTGTACTCAAGTGCGTGTACTTGAGCTGAGTAACGTT
Organism: Parnassius mnemosyne; assembly: GCA_963668995.1. Classification (NCBI taxonomy): domain Eukaryota; kingdom Metazoa; phylum Arthropoda; class Insecta; order Lepidoptera; family Papilionidae; genus Parnassius; species Parnassius mnemosyne. Next base: position 4,574,187 of record CAVLGL010000002.1, on the reverse strand, counting down.
TATTAATACGGGCCTTAGTATTTCTCTATATTGAGTTCAAAGCTAGTTGGTATTTAGGAGCACCAACAATGGCAGTATTGGCAGGGGTACTTCTAAGCGGACCTGGGTCTGTGCTTTTGTGCCGGAGCTCTTTTTTTCTTTTAAATTACATTCTCTCTATAATATTCGATCGAACCGACCCAATCGTGCTACAACCATTATAATATACTCGTTACTGCCGCGTGGCTCTACAATGTATGAAATAGTTATTTTTTTTTTTTACTAATATTATTAGGTAGGTATGGGTTTGTTAGTTTCAACGAGTTGAGTGATTTCTTATCTCTAACATAAACCAATAACATCACCCTATTCGAATAAAATATCATTTGTTATCTTCTAAAGAATAAAAAAAATAATATCACTAAATTGTGATTATAATTAAATTGCGCGTCGGAGCGGACACGCGCCATTTTTTATTTAAGTTAAAGAAGTAAATTTTTTTTAATGTTAATTCTATTTATATAACTTTAATTTATAACTATTTCAGAAAGTCCTGTACGATTATTAGTATTGTATTATATCTTTATATTATTATATTATATATTATATTAATATTTGTATTTAATTTTTTTATAGGATAGGGTGACAAACGAGCACACAGTCCACCTGATGGTAAATGGTTGCTGTGACCCATAGACATCTACATTTATCCCCGTTTGCAAATCAAAATGCAGATGCGTCGTCACCCGTGAGGACTAAGATGGAATGCCTCTTTTCCAGTAAAATGGGTCTCCGTTTCTCTACACTCACCATACGAAACACAGCAGTGTGAAGCTGCTATTTTACGCTGGTATATTGTGATGGTAATTGCATGACCATAAATGAACTCTCACGGGCTAATTAAATTAAATAAAGTTACATAATGTATAAGTACCTACATCCCATTGCTGGGCAAAAGCCTCCTCTGCTCTCTGTAAAGGTTGGCAATGACCATGTAAAGGCGGTGCAAAAATAACCCTGTATCGTCCCTTGGGTATAGTAAGAGACGACAGAAAGAAACACAACAGGAAATGGGCAGCAGCGTCTTAAAAGCAACTAAAAAATAATAAAACTGAGGTTGACAACTCGCCTCCCAAGCGCCACGCTACAGTAAATATAGAGTAATATGAGACAAACTATAGAGACATTGTGAGCCATATGTTCAGCAGTGGACTTTAATAGCTGTAACGGTGACTTCTCGATGAGCTAGAGATTTGAAAGTTTTAACATAACTCAGAATCGGATGACAATGTAGGATTATGAAAAAAAAAAACGTTTTAAAAACCTAGTGTATTAAAAAAAATTACGATTGACTTGTTAAGTTATAAATTTGTTTATTGTTGTGTGCGTCAATGGTCTGTATAAGTCTTTTTTTGTTTAGCAGTACTTGAGCCGTTAATTTTAAGTGTTGATTTATCACACGGTCTCCCCATGGATTGCCTCATGGGAGGGATAATTGACACAGTTGCCACGCTTGGCAAACGTCGTTTAAATCGTTATTAAGAAGCCACCAATGCCCATCTCGTGATTTGTTTACCTCTGTCACCCAAGGGATAATATGGGGTAGTGGATATTCTTACACCGCCACTCCACGATCGGGAAGTTAGTTTAAAAACAATTATTAAATTCGTTCCGGAACAGTCATACACAAAAGCGAGTTATTATAACGTGGTAAAAATACGTAGATTTAATAAGTCTGATGTGCAGGTGCGTTTCGCTTTCGGCGCTGTCGTCCGAAGCCTAAATCGCCCTAGTATATCGCCTAGTAGTAAAGCAGTATATATAGAAAAGCTCCAAACTAACACTCATTACTTGTCACCCTTGACACGAGGCTCACTTTCAAGCCCCATGTTAAGAAAGTAACTCGCACCGCGCGATTTTACCTGGGCAGGCTCAGCAGCATGCTGGGCCGATACAGTAAAATGTCTCCCCGCAACAAGCGAACCCTATATAAGATCTGTATACGACCCTCCATACGCGGCCCCCATTTTTACTCATGTTAATCCTAGAATCCTTAACGAACTTCAAATAGTTCAAAAACACTTTTTGTCGTCGGGCTACGAACGCACCCTGGTTCGTCCGTAACGCCAACCTCCACCGAGACTTAGAGCTCCTCACAATTCAACAATTTCTAAAATAATTAATAGAATCAGGCGTTACATTGCGAAAATCCATTATATTATAGTTTTTAAAAAGTTTTTAAACAGTTACCTCGCGTACATCCACTCGATAAAATAAAATGATGTGTATTACCTAGTTTGAAGAGCACCTCCCGCCCTCCCTACTACTCCCTTTTCATAACTTGCCTTAGTTAGGCGCGCCTCTTAACGGCTACTCGCCGCCTGCACCCTCTTTTCCTAAGGGTCGCTTCCGATACGGCAGAAAGGCCCTCCAGGCCAAAGCCAGTCCCAGGTGATGTTTAGTGGGTAGGCACTTAGGTTCATAGAGAGTTCCACATACCACACAGACGGCTGCGTCATATGCTAAGATCATTTACCCCCCCCCCCCTCCCCTGCGTCTCGGGGGGTATCGGGCCCTTTACTTTACATCCGGGCGCAAAAAAAAAACTACCACTCGGAGCGTTGGACTTTCATCGGGCTAAGCACCTTACCCGGCGGGAGATCTCCGCTTTTCCTTTCACGGCTAAACCAAAAAGTACATCACTCAGCATGTGCTGATATGAAAGCATCGCGTTTTTAAAATGATATTTTTAATTATAAATTTCCTGGGCAAACTCGCTCCATCGTAGACCTCATATGTACCCTAGGGCCAAATAGAGATCAAAAGTGAGCCAATTTTAATTCAAAAAATTCTCATTTACACTTCAGATAGATTCAAATGCTTGTGTGAGGAATAATTCTCGATATTAGTCGAATGGCGAATTCGAGCAGCCTACCATTAGGCTTCTGTCACTATAATAAATATTATAACATAACACTAAATATTATATCTATACATATAAATAAAATTGTAGTGTCAATCTGTAATATCGAAATAACTATCTTTTATCAAGCCGATGTGTATATTTGTAGGCTATTAAAATATAAATTAAAATTCGCTGATGGTAATCGATTCCACAAGGAAGTCGTGCGAGGAAGAAAACATTTTCTAAATCGCACAGTGGTGGACCGCCAATCATCCAGATGGTGTGGATGGTATCGGGCGTTCTGCCGCGATGTGCGTTCGTGAAATTTGGCGGCTGGGATTAATCCGAACAATTCCTCAGAGCACTCCCCATGGCAGATGCGAAAGAAAATGCAAAGGGATGCAACATCTCTTCGCAGTGCCAATGAATCGAGCCGATCGGAAAGGACTCGGTCGTCGACGATTCGAGCCGCTCTACGCTGGATGCGGTCAAGTGGAAGGAGCTGGCACTGGGGAGCCCCTGCCCAGAGATGGGAACAGTATTCCATGTGAGGCCGAACCTGCGCCTTGTAAAGTTGCAGTACTTGTAAAGTAAGTAAGTAAGTAAAGTTGTACTACTGGTAAAGCGGTGTGCCGGCATGAAATACTGTCCCTATTACCTTTCATATAAAAAAGAATCATAGAAATCGGTCCACCCAGTAAAAAGTTATGAGGTAAAACACATTAAAAAAAACATACGCGTCGAATTGAGTACCGTCTCCTTTTTGGAAGTCGGCAGAAAAAAAAGCAATGTCTCACTACTGTATTGTTTAATATTTTACAATTTTTTAACGTTTATTTCATTCATCTACTTTTAGGAATATCCATAGTGTGGTTTATGCATTTCTAATCTAATTTGTATTAAATATAATAAGTAATATTTCAGAAAGAAACACTAATATCCTAACTTTTCTATCAAATAATTTAAAATTAAAAATTTTGTACAGCCGACTTCAATATAAGTTATTAAGAATAAGTTAAAACTCAGACCTTGATCAAATTCATATGGAACCACACGAGAAGTAGCAGCTTTCAAATAAAAAAAGAATCATAGAAATCGGTTCACCCAGTAAAAAGTTATGAGGTAACACACATAAAAAAACATACAGTCGAATTGAGTACCGTCTCCTTTTTGGAAGTCGGCAGATTAAGTTCCCCCGCTATGAAATGTCAAATATTTCACCTCATTCCTAAGTGGCGCCGCCCTGGTGGCAGAAAAAGTCGTAGAGAGTCATTGAAATAGAATACATTACTAGTTACTAGTTATAAAAAGTGTAGTAATATAAAGTAATTAAAAAAGTAAACAAAAATAAATATGCAGAGTTCTCAAAACAAATAGTCTGAGAGCTGGCGACGAATTCTGACGTTTTTATCGGTTACAACATTTAGTTTTTATAGAATAACGAGCATAGATAACAATTTTTTTAGGGTCTAGAAAAGTTTGTGCATATTCGTCACTTTCAATATCTAAATTAATTTTATTACAAAGCTGCTTAAGATATACAAATTTATTATAGAAATTATCCGATGAAATATCTAAAAATTTGCATTTTGGAAATAACTTTGTACATAATGATAGCCTATTGTTTAATGTTTATTAGAGCGCACTAGCACTACATAGACACGTATATGTTTCACTTAGTTAAGTGCTAAATAAAGTTCAGACTCCAGTTTTATTATGTTATCACCATGCACTCCTACACCAAGCACAATCACGTCTTCTTTTGTGAGATTGTTAAGAAACGAGTCGTCAAGGCATTTCAGAATCTGTGAGCTTGGTGCTTGACTTATTATAATTGCACTTACATTGTACTTGTCGATAGCCATGAAATAAGTTAAATGAAAGATATTAGACATATACTTTTATTATCAATTAGTACAAAGAAAAGACTAAACAAAATCCCATCACTCTTATCATCAAATTGTATAAAAAAACTAAAACGGTATTGTTGACAAAATTATATTTTTTTACAATTTCAACTTGCCAAAAGGATCTCCCCAAAATTCGTCGCCAGCTCTCAGACTAAAACAGAAATTTTAATGGCTAAACTTAAACCACAGAATAAATAATAGCACACAAACTTAAAACTATGAAACTAAAACATAAACTATGAAAGTTATAATCATATTAATGTAGGTATATTTTTTAATTATTTATTAATTATCTCTATAATTCTCTCCTTCTATTGCCATTTATTGAAAAAAGATAGAGAAACGTAAGCATTTCTTACATAAGTATAAGCATTAGGCCTTAAAAATAATGATAATCTAATTAGACTTAAAATGGAAGATTGACCATTCAGGCACTACTATAAGTAGCAAATTTATATTTTATAATAATGAATTTTTTTATATATCAAGTAATTTAATGCTATTAATATTCTTTCTGGAAATTCGTTCTCATTACTCAACTTTAAATTAAATTGAGTTAAGGACTATACGCGGACACTTATAACAATTTGAAACGAAATAATAATTTAGTTAATAACATGGATAAAAAGCTAACTAAGTTATTCTTTTCCCGTCTTGTCTGGCGGAAGGTAGATTGACGCAACAATTCCGCCTGAAATAAAACAGAATGCAATTATACACTTTGATCAATAATAACTATTTTATTTTTGTAGGCTTATTACAATTTCGAAAATGACATACATAAATATAAAATTAAAGTTTTAAAAAATAAACACTGATCGATCATGACCTTACTCAGACCCGAGACAGGAAACAGTGTCAAATGTGCTCAAATCTGATACTCCGACCGTCAATCTGTCTGCCAGCATCACGATTAGATAGATAGATATATCAATGTTTCACAGAGAGCAGTACACACTACATAGAGATAAGAAGTACTTAGGATAAAAAATTTAAATTAAGATTAGGTTAGATTAAGGCAAATTCTCTTTTTTTTATATAGGATAGGGTGACAAAGGAGCACACAGTCCACCTGATGGTAAGCGGTTGCTGTGGCCCATAGACATCTACATCTATCCTCGTTTGCGAATCAAAATGCAGATGCGTTGTCATCCGTGAGGACTAAGATGGAATGCCTCTTTTCCAGTAAAAAGGGTCTCTGGTTCTCTACACTCACCATACGAAACACAGCTGTGTTAAGCTGTTATTTTACGCTGGTATTCTGTGAGAGCATGGTCCTTCCCCGGTCAACCGACCCATTCGTGCTAAAACTATGCTGCTAATATAGCTGCAGCATGGCTCTACTACGTATAAAATATGCTCATTAATATCCTTGCCGGTTGATGGTGAATAATAAGAAGATACAAAATGATTTTAAAATTATTGGATTAATAGCCGTGGTTCCAAATGGGCTTGGTGAGCATTTGGGTATACTGCGGCGTGACGGGTGTCCTCTCCTCTTGCCCGATACGGCCGAGGTTAAGTTGCAGGGGAGGAGGAGTGTTGGTATGGCGAAGTGCTTCTCGGACTACCGTTCCGAGTGCTTGATTTTCCGAACCCCATTACTTTCTCTTAACAGGCTCAGGAAGGTTCATAACAGGGATAGCGCGCCTTGAGTTCCAGTGTCCGTAATTCGTCCGGTTTTAATAAATGAAGTGCATGAAAAGTGAAAACCCTTTTTATACAGGTGGTAAAATTAAAAATTTTGTACCACCGTCTTCAATATAAATTATTAAGAATAACTAAAAAACCACTGTTCAGACCGTTAATAAATTTATATGGGACCACATGAGAAGCACCAGCTTTCAAATAAAAAAGAGTCATCAAAATCGGTTCACCTAGAAAAAAGTTAACACACATTAAAAAACATACAGTCAAATTGAGTACCTCCTCCTTATTAAAGTGGGTTAAAACAAAATACCAGTTCAACGATTTATGAACCGTTTAAAGTTTTTTTTTAAGTCATCCTAAAGTCCACTGCTGTAAAATAGCCCCATAGATTGCTTCTTTGATCCCAACCATTAGGCAATCTATTTGTCATAGTTGAAACGCTTGGAAAGCGAGTTGGTAATCGCTTTTTTTAGTTTTAGTCGTAATTAAGAAGACGCTGCTGTCCATCTGATGGCCTATATACAAATATATTAACAACTTACTCAAGATAAAGATACTCCACACGTAAATGGACACGGTGCATTGCGAAAACATGTATTCCCCGATCAAACTGACGCCGGCAACAGCAGCGGCACGGGCAACCATCACTCCTAGGCATGACGCCATACCCCTGAAATTAATAACTTAGGTAATCGGATACCTCCAGAAATTTTTCCGGACCGATACAACTTAGGGCCCTTCAAGAAAAGAGCCTACTCATTTTTTTTAAATCACAGTGAACGAGCAACTGAGCGCTTGATACCCACCGGCAACAATAAAATTGTTAATGGCAATTTTAAGTTCTGATTTACCTCAGAGCAAATACTGTCTATGTGATTTCCACGTGCTCAGAGGTAATAGAAAACATACTTTATAGAATAAGGGTGACAAACGAGTACACAGTCCATCTGATGGAAAGTGGATACTGTGGCTCATAGACGTCTACATCTATCCACGATTACGAATCAAAATGCAGATGTGCTGTCACCCCTGCGGACCAAAATGAAATGCCTCGTACCCAGTCAGGGTCTCTAGTTATCTACACTCACCACACGCAACACAGCAGCGTTAAGCTGCTATTTTACGCTGGTATTCTGTGAGAGCGTGGTCCTACCCCGGTCGAACCGAGCCGTTTGTGCTACAACCATAATATAGCTGCAGCATGGCTCTTACCAAGTGCATCTTGAGGAAATTTGCAATAGCATTATTTCAAAAACAAATGAAGTTCGCCGTTAAATATTGGAGTAGCTCTACAGACTAATTACTCCATAACCACTACAGAAATTAGTGGAGAACTGTAGTATGACATACATGGGCTGTTTTATTCATCTTAGTCCTCAGGAGCTATCACACACCTGTAGCCTCCTTTGTTTGAAGTTGATTACAGGTTAGCTGCAGTAACCGCTTACTATCCGGGTAGATTGTGAGCTCGTTTGTTCAACATTACAGCCCTTCACAAGTCCACTTCTGAACCATGAAGCAAATACAAAGAGAAGACGGCATAAGCAACTGTGCACTGTGATTCTAAGTAGGTCCTGACGTCATCATAGTGGGCGTGGCTTAAGTTATTATACTGTCAGCATTCGTCCTGTGCGCTTAAGTGTTGAAAATCGCAAATCGGTGTATATTCGTAGTATTAAGAAGAAAAGGATGAAGTGTTGTGTTTTATCGTGTAAAAACTACTCAGATAGACGCTCTGATGCTATGGATGGCATCATATTTCTTTTGTAAGTAATTTTACACCACCATCGACTTCCTGCATGTCTTACCAGGTCGTCACTCTATCTAGTGAGGGGACGCCCTACACTTCGACCCCGGTACGAGGCCGCCACTCGAGAACCTTTTTTCGAGTTCGTTTGATTTCGTTTCTATATGAAGTAAAAAAAAAAGTTCGTTTGTTAATTCATATAAATAGAAATGAAGTGGCCGTCTATAATAATATATATAACTGGCTTCTATCTAGATCACTTATTTTAACTGGTTAAAATAAGTGATCTAGATTATCTTAAATTTATAACGCTATATAAATAGATCCATTCAAACTGAGCCAAGCCGAGCGGCTAGTTTTATGTATAAAAAAAAACTTACCGATAAGAAGTGGGATAAAGATCGACGAAGTAAGAAAACACTATTGCGATACCAAGACAATCTAATATCATTCCGAAGAAGAAAATGATGCTGGATATCTTGTCGGTCACGTTGACGCAGATGAGGCCGCTCCCGCCGGAGATAATAAATATTACAATTAGTAACATTCTCTTCCTGTTAGCAAATATGGACATGCCAAGACATGCCGTGGTGAAGAATACTCCTTGGATCAGGCCTATCCATACGCTTTCGATGTTTACAGATGATTGACAACTCTCCTGAAGCAAATTATTAAACTATTAATTGAATCAGGCGTTACATTGCGGAAATACATTATATTAAAGACGTTAAAAATTAATCAGGTGAGATCAATAATATAATGAAGATCAACGATAATCAGGTGAAGTAGAAACAGATTGCATTTCATCGATTTGATTTGCGATGAAACATAAACAGAAATTATTTATTCAATATTTATTATAAACTAGCTGTTCCCCGCGACTTCACCCGCGTGGAGTTATTTTTCGCGGAACCCTAAAATAAAAGCAGCCCAAGTTACTCCATATAACATCAGCTATCTGCCAGTGTGTATAAATATTGACAAATATTGACATTAATATTTATACGATACTAACGTCACTCAATTGTTTTGCCTTTCCGGAACCCCTCCACTAACACTTAAACTTTATAGTATGGTATTAAAGTTCAAATTGACTTTTAAGTATTATTACGAATCTTTTGTATGGTAATATAGATAAGTGTTGTTTTTGACTTTTTCAGGCAATTTTTTAAATTTTTCTCTCCGTAAGAACCATCTTCGTGCTTCAAGGAATATTATAAAAAAGAATTAGCGAAATCGGTTCAGCTGCTCTCGAGATTTGCGCTTAGCAACACATTCAGCGATTCATTTTTATATTATAGATAATACTAAACTAACTAACGCAATTTGTGAATAAATAAATTAATTAATTAAACAAAAGAGTGACTTTCAAAGTTTACTTTACCACTGATTCGGAAAATAACCTCTGTCCTGGGAAGAATCAGCAAGAAACACAGCGGTACTAAAAAAAATAGCTAACCATCATATATGTTACACAATTAACAATACAAAACAAATTAGAAATAGCTTGGTAGCAATCACCTCATTCCCATGTGTTGTTATCATCCAATGGATGGCTGACCGCTAAGTGAGGATGCCTCGTGTAGAGGCGAAACACGTGTCGTATCATCGACGAAGGTGTGTCTTTCCTAGTGTAGTGATATTGGGAGTAGTGGTGCTGAGATTTGTGGTGATTGGGATAGTGCACGCAATTAAGGGAGGGCGAGAGGTGCTTTCAAACAAGGTAAGATACATCATTTTGTTTTATTACTTATCTATATTTTATCTAGTTCATTAATTTTAACGTCCATAATGTTAAACTGTTATTGTTCTGCGGTCTTAACTAAGTGTAAAATAAACCTAGCAAGCTAACAGCATAGCCAAGTGGCGAAGCAATCAGCTTTGTAGCGGTTTCTAACGGTTGTCGTTGAGCAATCAGTTTCAAAATAGGAGGTTCAGATGCCTGGGTGATCAGTAATCGATTGCTGAAAAGAGAATTAGAAAATTCAAAACCGTTCTCGAGATAATCGTGGGACAGACGGACAGACGGACAGACGGACAGACGGACAGACATCTTGAAATCAATAAGTGACTTCGCAAGCTTCGCCACTTAATAAGTAATTTTCTGTCAGTGTGGAGTTCTATACAGGGTTATTTTTCAAAGAGTAATCAAATTTTAAACTTAAGTTCAAACAAAATAATGATATACCGTTATTGCAGTTTTTGAAAATACGAGTAAATAAGGCTTCTACTTACTTTTATTTGAAATTATCCCAAATTGAATGTGATCTATGGGCAACAACCTTTTGGCCTATCGATCGACCCTTACGAATGTGTGCGTGCGCCGTAAAATTAGTTAAAATAATGCATTTCCACGCAATTCGAATTAAAAAGATAAAAGAACAGAATGTTTGAGACATAGATTAATGATAGGTCATCGCGCGCTCTGACTAGATACCGCGCTACCTGAAAGAAACAGCTCCGTGATTGCGTCAACTCAATATTCTAGTGTGTATAAGACAATTGCAAGGATGGTAGTGTGCGTGGAAAATTGTATATGCCAGCAGCTTAACTGTTACCCGATAAACGGGAAAAGTTATTTTATGCTATGGCTTAGGAGTTAAGTTCATAGTTATGAATGCAGACCAGAAATACTTAAAATGAATAATTTATTAATAGTGAATGTATGTAAACCTATACATATATTTGTGTATATTATGTATAGGTTTTTCTTCTGAATAAATGGCATATAAATGATAAGGCCTCATTTTTATCAGTTTAATTTCTATATTTAAATGTCTGACTAATATTCACAAATTATTTAAAAAAGTAGTTATATATTATATGGTGTAACCAAAATTTTATTTTTATTATATGTTGTTATAGCAATAATAGCCAATACACATTCTGTGAAAATTTCAAGTATCTACATATTACGGTTCATAAAATATAGCCTGCTGACAGACAGACGGAACGATAGTGGAAACTTAATTCCCGTTGACACTCTTTGGACACGGAAACCTAATAAACGGAAATAATGTTTTAATAATTAAAATAACAATTAATAAAACAATATATAAATATTAGGTCATTTGAGCAATACTACAAAAATAAATTTTAAATAATATACAATTAGGTTATATTATATTAAGTTAAATATATTATATTATAAAATATAGTAACAATAAATTCACATACAAAAATCTCAGCCACAGAACTTTATTTTTGTATACGCGGCAACACCGAATAGCGTCATTGATACTCGTATTTTGTGACTTATTTATGGCTCGTGTTATTTTATGTTAAAATTTTGTAATTATATGATACTTAATGATAGTATGTGATTCCAGTGTCTTTCTTATTTCTTATAGTATTAGTTTTACACAGTTTCACTACGCAAACTGGTATTTTACTTCGGATTATGATCAAAATTTAATAAAATATTCGGTACGTTGACATCACATATCGCCTGCAACGCGACTGGCTCGGGTCCGCCGATTTCGGCGTAGTATTTGTTGCCGCATTTTACAAGAGTGCCGGCGGTATCTAGTCTGAGCGCGCGAAGACCTATCATTTATCCAAGGTTTGAGATTTTGTTTTTATTATTTTTCTTCATCACTTGCCTATGTTATTTATTCTGAACCTTTTCTGCAAACTTGGCCAGTGATCGCAAAATAACCCTGTATATTACTTCTGCCGTGTGGTGGTAGTAAAAATAATCCATCAGTAAAGTAATTAGTAAAGAAATCGCCCTTAGCATCTAAAGTTGTGAACTAGTTTTTTGGCGGGAAATTGACCGCGTAGTTAGAAAGTGAATAAATGAATAAAATATCAACCCTATTCTTATTATGTTCGCGTTGCAGTTGGTCTATCCATTACAGTCTATTAAAGTCCACTGCTGAACATAGGCCTCCCCATAGATTGCCTCATAGGGGGGATCTTGCCATAGATGCCCTATGGTGGCAGGCGAGATTGCAACCGCAGTATTATTATTTTGGGTTATTACTCGGAAGGTGCTGCTGCCCATCTCCTGTTTTAGTTCCCCTCCAACGCCTGTTACGACGTCCAAGGGACGATATGAGGTAGTGGATATTCTTACACCGTGCGGGTGTACGAATATCCACTACACGGTTAGTTTCATTAAAATGCAACAAAAAATCATTGTTACATTTTAATCACCGTGAATGAAAATGTATTATTTGAAATAAATATTTATTTTTATTTAAATTAAATATTGTAGTGGACGCATTTGTTGTTTTGCATAAAATAAATAAAATTGAATACTGGTGTTACTACAGACTTATGACAATTGGTGTTTAGAGAGTAAAGTTGTCAGTAATATCAAATCTATTCTTATTCTGTGCTCGACTTTGACTGCTTTGTTGGTTAGTGGTCGTAAACACGACTGCTGATCATGAGATCCCGGATTCAATCTCGGGTTGGGCCAAAAATAATCACTTATTGAGTTTTCCTCTCAAAGAATTCTCTGTAGCTGCCCCGGGCCAAACAAAACATTTATTGAGTTTTTTTTTTGTCAAGAAATTCTCAGTAGCCGATCGGAGTCAGGAATTTGGTGGAGTTTCACCCTCGTGCCTCGAAGCATTTAAAGCGGTTCGTACTGCGCTTAATCTCTGGATGTGTAGGGTTAAGTACTCTCCCAATGGGGCGATAGAGAGTGAAGGAATAGAGTGCACCTGTGCTTGTGTGCATAATAGATACGATCGCGCCTCATCCAGCTATTATTTTTATTATTAGTATCGAATCTGGTGAGATTCCTGATTTAATAAAGCACAGTAAAGTAATACCTTTAGATTGTTTGTACATTAGACCCCGCCAATTTTAGACCTATTTCTTTACTAACAACACTTTAACAAAATTATTCTTTATCAAATGTTAAATTTCTTTCATATAAATAATTTACTTCATAAAAATCAATTTGGTTTCACAAGGGGTCGCTCGACAACTGATGCCGGTGTTGAGCTGATTAAATATATCTTTAATGGGAGAATTCACAGGATGCTTTGGGTATATTTTGTGACCTATCCAAGGCCTTCGATTGTGTTCACCATGAAACATTAATCAGGAAACTTCAACACTGCAGTGTAAGAAATGATGCTCTAAAATTAATTATTTCTTATTTAAGTAATAAAACTCAAAAAATTATCATTAACAGTCAGTGGCGTAGCGTGCCTTTGATGGGCCCTGTATCAAAATTTGTTGGGGGGCCCCCAATGAAGAGAATTTCATAAACGGCTCAAAACAAGCGTTTTTGCTTTTTTTGTTTTTGCTTTGGTAGAGCCACGCTTTTGCTGTCGCACGGATGAGCCGACTCAAATCGGGGTGGTACCACGACCTCACAGAATACCAGCGTGAAGCAGAGGCTTACCTCTGCGTTGCGCTTGGTGAGTGCAGGTGGCCGGAGGCCGGGTAACGGAATTAAAGAAAAGACTACCCCAGGTACCAGCACCCCTGGAGAATCCCTCGCTGAGCATCCACGATCAACCTACTCCACTCCTGAGCGTGGGTGCTCAGGCTGCCCCGCGTATTCGGGGGGGGGGGGGGGGAGCAAAATTACGCTCGCGACTACGACTGCTCGGGGCAAGCGAAGCAATAAGATCATGGCGACCCCTGTCACGCTATCCGTGAATTTTTGTTACTTCGCCTACGCGGATCCCAGATGTGGAGGATCATATTATATCTTCGCTGTTGGACTTTCTGCTGACCTCTCATCCGGACGGTTATCAGATCTCCGTCGATGCCCCTCTGGGCTCCTCGGACCATTGTCTGATCCGGAGTACGGTGCCACTCACGCTCCCATCGCAGTTACGATCTGCAGCTTGCCGCCGTGTTTGGCACTATAGGTCGGCCGATTGGGACGCGATGCGGTCTTTATTTGCATCATCCTACCCTTGGGCGCGGGTTTGCTTCTCGCCGGAAGATCCCAGCGTTGTTGCCGATTCTGTTGCTGATGTGGTACTTCAGGGTATGGAACTTTTTATTCCATCCTCTGTGGTGCCCATCGGAGGCAGAACCCAGCCATGATTTGGTCGCTCCTGTAAAATAGCATCACGCTATAAGCAGGAGTGCCTTCGGGCCTGGGCTGACGCATCAACGTCTCGGGATGTAAACACCAGCGCTCTTAAAAAGGAGTATAATTCCACCTCCAGGTCCTTCAAAAGCGTCATTGCCAAGGTAAGGTTCTGAGTACATCGGCAGAATTGGCGAGAGGCTAGTTCGCCTTCCTTCGGGAAACCGGGCATTCTGGTCTCTCGCCTAGGCTGTCCAAGGAAACTTCTGTCAACCATTTCTTCCATCTCTGCAAAGAGAGGACGTCTCACTGGCCCATGCCACAAAGGAGAAAACCGATCTTTTAAGCTCTCTCTTTGCGTCCAACTCGACTCTAGGGGGAACACACCGCCGACCATCCCGCGATGTGAGGGCTCCATGCCGGATCTGCGATTTACACAGCGCTCGGTTCGTAAAGCACTCTTCTCCCTGGACGTCAGCAAGTCGAGTGGGCCTGATGGAGTCCCTCCCATTGTGCTGAAGACGTGTGCTCCGGAGTTGGCACCGGTTTTAACGCGTCTATTTCGATACTTCTACTCCCAAGGCGTAGTCCCGAATTCATGGAAGAGAGCTTTGGTCCACCCGATGCCTAAAAAAGGCGACCGCTCAGACCCGTCCTACTACAGGCCTATCGTCATAACCTCCTTCTTCTCCAAAATAATGGAATCCATTATAAACTGCCAGCTCACTTGATGTACCTTGAGTATCACCAGCTGAATTGTGACCGCCAGTACGGTTTTCGTCGGTGTCGACCAGCTGGTGATCTTTTGGTCTACCTGACTTATAGATGGGCGGAGGCAGTAGAGTCCAAGGGGGAGGTATTGGCCGTTAGTTTAGACATAGCGAAGGCCTTCGATCGGATCTGGCACAAAGTGCTTCTTTCGAAGCTTCCTTCCAATAGGCTTCCCGAGAAATTGTGCAAATGGTTCACCCGTTTCCTTGCTGATCGGAGCATCAAGGTCGTAGTACACGGTGCATGCTCTGATTTCAAGCCTATCATCAACGCCGGTGTTCCACAAGGCTGCGTGCTATCACCAACGCTGTTTCTCCGGGATATCAATGATATGTTGCTAACTGGTAGCATTCATTGCTATGCAGACGACAACACTTGTGATGCCTTATATACCGGCCGTGCCAATATTTCTCAAGAAAACGTCACCGAATACCCGGACAAACTTGTGTCTGAAGTCGAGTCTTTGCTGAACAAAGTCTCGGATTGGGGGCGACTAAAACCAGTCTAGTTAAATCCCCAGAAGATACAAGTTTGCGCGTTTACCGCTAAAAAGAACCCCTGTCCTATCTCCTCAGTTTCAAGGCACTCCCCTTGCTTCCTCAGCTAGCATCGAAATCCTCGGCGTCGACATATCGAATAGTGTGCACTTTCATGGTCACTTGGAAGGGAAGTCCAAACTGGCCTCAAAAAAGCTTGGCGTGCTCAGCAGATCGAGACAATATTTCATGCCGGCACATCGCTTGCAACTTTACAAAGCGCAAATCCGGCCTCACATGGAATACTGTTCTCATCTCTAGTCCGGGGCACCCCAGTGCCAGCTCCTTCCACTTGACCGCATCCAGCGCAGAGCGGTTCGAATCGTCGACGACCGAGTTCTTTCTGATCGGCTCGATACACTGGCACTGCGTAGAGATGTTGCATCTCTTTGCGTATTTTATCGCATTTACCACGGGGAGTGCTCTGAGGAATTGTTCGGACTAATTCCAGCCGCTCAATTTCACTATCGCACATCACGACAAAACTTGCGATACTATCCATACCACCTGGATGATTGGCGGTCCACCACTGTGCGATTTAGAAGATGTTTTCTTCCTCGCACAACTTCCTTGTGGAATCGATTACCACCAGCGTTTTTTCCGGGCCGATACGACTTAAGGAGCTTCAAGAAAAGAGTCTACTCCTTTTTAAAAGGCCGGCAACGCATCTGCAATTCCCCTGGTTCCCCTGGTGTTGCGGTTGTTCATGAGCGGCGGTAGTCACTTACCATCAGGTGAGCCGCATTCTCGTTTGCCCCCTCTCCTATAAAAAAAATTAAAATTATTATATATTATTGATTATTAGTTACTATTATTACTTACAATTAATACTCCTAGGAACTAAGCTAGCCAAACAATTAAAATCAAATATACACTTTTCTTGCCTTTTGTTCAGCGAATATAGCTGAAGACGATTCGGCGGCATTCATAACTACTAAGACTATTTCAGTTTTTCTAAATTCTTTGCTTCTACAAACGATATTGATGGCCTTTCCTGTCCCATAGAAGTCCTTGGAAGTTTTGTTTACACACGTTTGGGGCCCCTGTAGCCTGGGGGCCCCGTATCATTGATACGGCTGATACGGCGGTAGCTACGCCCCTGTTAACAGTATGAGCTCTTCCGGGTCGATAGTAAAAATGGGTGTGCGTCAAGGCTCAATTCTCGACCCCTTTCTGTTTCTTGTATATATTAATGACTTACATTACATAGTAGGGGATAACCATAATATAGTGTTATTTGCTGATGACACTTTTTTAATTTTCAAATTAAGACGACAATTACTAAAATATGACGAAGTAAATAGTGCTATATCTAAATTAGTAGATTGGTTCAATGTTAATAATTTGCATTTAAATGGCATTAAAACGAAATGTATGAAATTCATGACTCCAAATGTCAAACAATTAGATACTAATATAATTTTAAATTGAGAGAAACTCAGTCTTATCGATACCACCATTTTTCTTGGAATCACACTAGACGCGAAGCTTCAATGGAGCCCCCATATATAAAAACTAGCAAGCAGACTTAGTTCTGCAGCATATGCTGTAAAAAAAATTAGTAATCTTACCAGTGTTGAAACAGCTAGACTAGTTTACTTTAGCTATTTTCACAGCATAGTGTCGTATGGTATTTTACTATGGGGACACGCAGCTGACACTGCAATTATATTTGTTTTACAGAAGAGGGCCATAAGAGCAATTTATGATTTAAAGCCTAAAGAGTTGCTGCGATAAAAATTTAAGGAAATTAATATATTAACTCTGGCCTCGCAATACATCTATGAAAATGTAATGTACGTACACAAAAATAAAGGTAATTATAAAAAAACAATCATTCTGTAAACACTAGGAACAGACACAAGCTAGTAGTACCAGTTAATCGCCTCCACCGAGACAGAATTCGTTCTTGGGGCGATGTATACGCTTTTACAACAAAATTCCAGAAAATATACAAAATTTAACGTGCTCAAAGTTCAAAAACTTTATTATACTAAGTTTGTATAAAAAGGGTTATTATAATATTAAGGAATTTATGCATGATAATAACCCCTAGGAATGAGGTGATCGCTACCAAGCTGTTTCTAATTTGTTGTGTTTTAATTGTGTAACATACATGATTGTAAGCTGTTTTTTTTTTAAGTCCCGCTGGGTTTCTTGCTGGTTCTTCCGAGGACAGAGGTTTTTTCGAACCATTGGTAATTAAACAAAAGAGTGACTTTCTATAAGTATTATTTATTATTATTGAATAAAACAGTTTCTGTTTCAAAAGAATTTTACACTTTTATACACTCTGGCACTATAATCCTGTTCTGCGCCGATGGCTAGTATGGAGGACATTATTATATATTTAGATAATAGTTTGTAATATGTCATTTACTTTGTGCGCGGAAACAAGGGGGGGGGGGGCTGGCCAGTGACCTCAGTGGCTGTGAAGGCACGACTCGCCTAAATGTATTTGTGTATGAAATACGCCCAAACGCATACGTTTAACGTGCAATTTATAGCTAAAAGCTTTTCATAAGTTTGGTTGGTAATTAAGTGTGAGCAGATTTATATTATAACAATAGTGAATATGTTAGTTTGATTTTTCAAATACAGCTGACCCGCGGTAATCCGACGAACGTTTTGCAAAGGCGGTATCGGATTATCAAATTTATCGGACTATAGCGTACTGCCACAGCACCCTGTTAGTACGGAACTTATTGAAAAGGAGTACCTCGTAATCCGACAAATAACATATCCAATTATTTCATACATCTAAAGAAGTTCAAATATTATTTGTTTGTTTAACAAATTATAAGCATAATAATAATAAAGACTATCATACCCCACCAACAACCGTTTGAACACTCTGTGACGTATCAATCATGCTGCAAAGACCCTGAGTTTCGTTGCTACCACCTGAGTACGCCAAGTCCTTTGAAAATAATTGGGCCAGGAATGGCAGCCAACTCATTAATCCATTGCTCCTGGAATTTAGAAAATGCCCATTAGCTCTATTTTCTATGCTGCTTCCATATTAGCCTTTTGTGGACTAATATAGAAGACTTTATGTCCACTGCAGAATCACCTTATTCACCACGCTCGGCAGTTGGATCGATGATCACGGAACCAGACGTGGTACTGTGGTCGTTAAGAATGGTAGCACGCAGCACGGTGCACGAATGGGTCGGCTAGAACTGGTGAAGTATCACAGAATACCGGAATGAAGTAGTGTATTCATTACTCTCAATATTTGAAAATCCAATTGATAAAATTTTATAAAATTGATGTGTATTTATAAATTTGTTTGTATTATATAGATAATAATAATTCTTTTTTGTGTAAACAGTGCAATAAATGAAAATTTAATTACTATATTAATACGTTGTTAAAAATAATTTCTAATAAAAAATACTTCGTAAAAAATATTTCTTAACAACCCAAAAATTAATGTTTACAAGTTTGTGAAGCTAAGAAGTTTGCACTTCCGACGTGCAGTTCTACGACTGACAGTTTTTTTTTTTAAATATAAAATAAGGGATATAAACGAGCACACTATCCACCTGATGGTAAGTGGATACTGTGGCCTATAGACATCTACATCTATCCTCGATTAAGTAATCATAATACAGATGCTTTGTCACTCCTCAGGACTAAGATGGAATGTCTCGTTTCCAGGAAAACGAGACGCCGGTTTTCCACACTCACCATACGAAGCACAGCAGCGTTAAACTGCTAGTTTACGGTGGTATTCTGTGAGAGCGTGGTGCTATCCCGCTCAAGCCGACCCAGTCATGCTACAACCATAATATAGCTGCAATGTGGCTCTACCACGTATAAATTATATTAATGTATTAAATATCCCCATCCATGCTGTTTCTAAATGTTTTCATAACAATTGTATAAAATATTATATTGTAAAATCCCGCTGGATTTCTTGCTGGTTCTTTCCACTGTACTGTAAATCTATATTGAATAAAAGTGATTCTATTCTATTCTATTCAAATAATAATTATGCATGGCTCGGTTAACGTACAACCGACCTTGTGGGGGTTTTATTTACGGATTTGCCTTGGTGTTTAGAATTATAGTGTATCGAATTTGTTTTTTTTAACTGATGTGACAAACATACTAGGTAACTTTAAAAAAAGAAGGTTACAAAAAAGCGTTGTCACTTTTGAGGACTACACACACACACCCACACCCACACCCACCCACACACACACACACACACACACACACACACACACACACACACACACACACACACACACACACACACACATACACACACGCACGCACGCACGCACGCACGCACGCACGCACGCAGGCACGCACGCGCATACGCACACGCAAACACACACGCACACGCACACGCAAACGCACACATACATATAGATCATACTTATGCAAATATATAAGGATATAATAGATTATATATTTGATATATTTATTACTTTATATTTATGAATATATATATTTTTTAACTTATTATAAGCCAGTGCTTCACCACAATCCACACAAAAATAAGTGGTGAAATCGCACTGTCTTAGCGTAACAAAAGCCTATTCACTCTTGCCTTGAAGACGCCCAGATTGTATTCGGATGGAACAAAGTATTCCACTCCTTTGCTGTTCGCATTACAAAAGACGTATATATATATAGGTGTTATTATTCTGAGTATATATATTTATGTATATGTGTGTCAGACGAGCCTAGCCTTAGTAGTATAGTTGTAGCACGAATGGGTCGGCTCGACCGGGGAAGGACCACGCTCTCACAGAATACCAGCGTCAAATGGCAGTTTAACACTGCTGGTGAGTTTAGAGAACCGGAGACTCTTTTTACTGGAAAAGAGGCATTCCATCTTAGTCCTCACGGGTGACAACGCATCTGCGTTTTGATTCGCAAACGAAGATAAATGTAGATGTCTATGGGCCACAGCAACCACTTACCATCAGGTGGACTGTGTGCTCGTTTGTCACTCGATCCTATAAAAAAAAAACCGACTCTCTCTACCCTTCAGAGCGGAACAAAGCAAGCAGGGCAACACTGCTATTTGGTGGTAAAAATAGGTAGGTAGATAGGTAGGTTTCCAGACGGACTACTAGCCAGAAAAGGAAGGACTCCCTTTATACTTACGGACTGTAGACAACCACAGTCAAATAAAAAAGTTGTAGAGTTCGGTAGAGCATGGGCGGCTTGAATAGT
Source organism: Parnassius mnemosyne (assembly GCA_963668995.1). Taxonomy (NCBI): domain Eukaryota; kingdom Metazoa; phylum Arthropoda; class Insecta; order Lepidoptera; family Papilionidae; genus Parnassius; species Parnassius mnemosyne. The sequence goes on along the minus strand of CAVLGL010000002.1, from coordinate 4,553,486 downwards.
GGTACGGTCTGATCCTTTAGAGACTTCAGTAGAGACTCGTTCGCTTTCCTTAGTGTTGCGCCCGTCTCGTTTATGACTATTTTCTTCACCTGAAATAGTTATTATAATTCTTAAAAACGTGTTATACATTTCAAAGAGTAGTCAAATTTTAAACTTAATTTCAAATATATAAATAGTGAAAACTTAATTTGAATGAAAATAGATTTTTTACGGACTTTATTGCTTTTATTAACTTATTATTTATTCTCGACGTTTCGAGTACTTTACAGTACCCACGGTCACGGAGAGACTGAGGTGTTCGACATCTCAATGTCATGGTTAACCATGACCACCTTCAGTTTAAAATTAATTATAATTTAATAAGTTAATAAAAGCGATAAAATCCGTAAATAATCTAGTTTCATTCAAATATGTGTAGTGTTCACGTAAATATATGAAATCATTATACAAAACTTTTCTTCAATTAAGGCCTTTATTCAATTTAGCCCTGTTAAGTCTTTTATACGTCAAATTTAACATGTAATCGCAAAACAAGAACTTTTCAGAAAAGAATCGGTAAGTAATAGAAATCTTTCTAATGCTATGTTATAATAAAAATCGGTTGTCTGTAAAGTCGGTTTACTGACGATAGTTGAACGTGACAAAGTCATAAGAAAATGTTGCTATAAACAATTGACACCACATTCACTTTTCACTGCACTTCATACTTGACGAAAACATGTAAATGTATTATTGTATAGCAGCTGTCCATGCGGACGCATCGCTCACTCAAGTAGGAGAGAGACAGATGTCGAACGCTGCCGAACGCGGGAGCCGATTGTGCCTCTTTGTCGCTCGTTCCGCGCTCACGCTTGCACTTCATGCCTTAAATGGAACGCCTCAGAGCGAGGTAACGCCGCATGAGTCATGTTTTTTCGTGCGTGCAGCCAGCTTCATCGAACTATAAGACGATGTGACGTCAAAATATTGTGAATGAAATACCATGACTTTTTCTGCCAACATGAAGGAGCGAATAAGAATGAGGTGTAATATTTGACTAAATTTCATAACGGGGGAAGGTAATTTGTTAGAAGAGTGGAGAGTTTCTTGTTGTCATCATTATCATTACAGCCCTTCACAGGTCCAATGATAAACATATTCCTGTCTCGAAGAATGTCACAAAACATCAGGTCGTCACTCCATCTGTTGGGGGAACGCCCTACACTTCGTCTATCGGTACGCAGCGGCCACTCAAGAAACTTTCTTTCCCATCGGTTGCCAATTCTTCGAGCTAAATACCCGGCGTATTGCCATTCCAGCTTATAAATGCCCATTACCTGAGCCTTAAGGTGACCTTGAGCTTCCTCATAAGACTAGCAGTGAAGGACTACGCAATATAAATTCACTTTCTTGTCAGTCTGTTTAGGCATTTGTTTGTCTATTAGGGACAAATTTTGGACTCGGTTCTTATCTAACTCTTCAATATGAGCTGAAGACTTGAAACTACAAACAGCTCTTCAATATACATTAAAACTTTAAATATCATAGGGTACAAACGTGGTTAAAAAATATCGCTATGTTGAATTATTCAACAGTTCTCTGGCACAGTGGCTTAGTAATGAGTTGCAGCACTGAGGGTAGCAAATTCGAATCCCACACGGAACAAGTATTTGTATTTTTTTTTAGGAGAGGGGGCAAACGAGCATGCGGCTCACCTGATGGTAAGTGACTACCGCCGCCCATGAACAACCGCAACACCAGGGGAATTGCAGATGCGTTGTCGGCCTTTTAAAAAGGAGTAGGCTCTTATCTTGAAGGTTTGTATAGTCAATTCTTGGTGTGGATATTGGTAAGCTGCCTCAACGATACAAGCGAAAATCCCATTGTGGGGGTAACGATTCATAAAAGGAAAAAATACTTATTGGGTTCTATTATACTTACGGGATATTCATCGTTGCACCTTCCATTTGTTTTGTGTATTTTTTTCAGAATGCTTAAAGCCTTATCATGATATCCAGCGTTCAATAAATATTTGGGGCTTTCGTGCAAAAAACTCACAAACATTAGTGTAGCAGCAAGGGGGGATGCTATGATCAGGGTCAAAAGTCGCCAGGGCGTGAATGTGATGAGACCCATGTCGAAAGAAAAGGTCAAACTTAAAACGAAGTACCCGTACACTACAAAAATACAAAAATTATTATAATTAATAAAATTTTTACTTTCATATGTATAATTAAGTGCATTTGCACAACAGAACATAATTTACAAGCTGTAAATCATTCCATCTTAGTCGCCAGAGTTGACAACGCAACTGTAGCCTTCTTTGTTTAGGCTGCAGATAGTTCTGATAGTGGACTGTAAGTTTAAACCTGAAGGTGGTTGTGAAAATGTTTATATAAAAATAAAACATACCCATGTAAATACAGAAACTGGACATAAGCGCACTGGTGAGGATCACCATATATCGGTTCTTGTATCGCTTACCACATGATTCGCCCACTAATGTGTAAGCCGGGGACTGGATTCCGCTGGAGCTAAGTAAAATTAAACATTTATTAAAAACTAGCTTTTTACCCGCGGCATCGCTCGCGTAATCAATAATTTAGAAACATCATGAAATGATTTTCCATGCTTAATTTAGCAAAATTCGATCACTTTTAGAGTCACATCGGTGTCTGTGTCTCTATGTCAGTTTGTCAAAGAATTTTATTGAAATCAAACAGAAGATGAACAACATCGTCTTCTGTTTGTTTTCCTGTATCGCCAAAATAATTACAGGCTGCGGTTGGCAACCCGCCTGCCAAGCGTGGCAACTGTGGCAAGTATCCAGCCTATTTGACAATTTATGGGGGAGGCCTATGTTCAGTTCAATGGACTTTTGACAGGTTGTAATGATAACGATGATGAGTTCTAATCTTTCGAATCTTTGCTACCGTTAATATTTACGGTAGTGTGAAAACAAAAAGTAACATCTTCGAAAATGTGAAAGAAATTAAAACAGTATAATTGCGCCATTAAAACTAAAAAAAGTAGCAGCCTACATACTAGTCACTACTGGGCACAGGCCACAGAGCTTTTGGCCAAAAAAAGTGCCAACGCGCGATCACCTCAACTGGGGCACTTCTCAGATATGCAGGTTTTCACCGCCGAGAACGTGGTAAATCGCAAAACAATTCAATGTTTTGCGATTTACTACGCATTTAATTGCAAATAACATATATGTAAAAATATATAATAATGCATATGAGCTATGAAATTTAGGTTTGAATCAGTTTGATTACCGCCTTTGACAAGAAAAATAAAATAAACCTTTGTTTAAGTAAAATCTGCTATCTTTAAAGTATTTTTTTCTGCCGACTTCCAAAAAGGAGACGGTACTCAATTCGACGCGTATGTTTTTTTATGAGTGTTACCTCATTACATTTTACTGGGTGAACCAATTTGGATGATTTTTCTTCTCGTGTGGTCCCATATGAATTTGATCAAGGTTGGACCAATAGTTTTTGAGTTATTCTTAATAACTCATATTGAAGTCGGCTGTACAGAATTTTAAATTTTAAATTATCGTAACAGCCTGTTCATTTACATATCTCATTTGAGCTATGAAACCAGGACTGTCACAAATATCTTGATTTGTTTGATAATATGAAAACTCTAAAATACAAAATCGAAACTAGCAGCTTACATACGTCTCACTAATGTGCACAGGGCTCTTCATTATCTATAGTGTTTTGTGGACAGAAAAGAGTACGCCGCAAGTCTTTAATGCGTATTAACGGTTTTCATTTTTTTATAGGATCGAGTGACAAACGAGCACACAGTCCACTTGATGATAAGTGGTTACTGTGACCCATAGACATCTACGTCTATCCTCAATAGACTCAAAATGCAGATGCGTTGTCACCCGTGAGGACTAAGATGGAATGCCTCTTGTCCAGTAAAAAGGGTCTCCGGTTCTCTACACTCACCATGCGAAACACAGCAGCGTTAAGCTGCTATTTTACGCTGGTATTCTGTGAGAGCGTGGTCCTTCCCCCGTCGTGCCGACCCATTCGTGCTACAACTATACTACTAATATAGCTGCAGCATGGCTCTACCACGTAAACTAGTAAGTCAGCACGTAAAATTTCCCATAGCGGATTAATTTGTCCTCAAAGTACTCGTACACGTTTTGCTCCCTTGCCGTGATGAAATCTCTCGGCGAGCTACACGACTCCCGTATTTGTTTAAATAAAATTCATAAAACTGAAACAAACCGATTGTTGACCATATAATTAGAAGCTAGAAAGAGTAATTAGAAACCCAACAGTGCCACGAACAATTCCATCAAATAGAGATAAAATCTCATAGTGCACATAATTTTCAATTATTTAAATCAGATAACGTGATAACATATGAAGTTAGTAAAATGAAACCTATGCCGACAGACACCCAATATATTCAACTAAAGAGATTTTCTCTTAACATAGATACTATACGTAGTTAATCTCAGTTTGTACACAGTACTGGATACTGTACACACAAAACACACGTGTTATGTATAACTAACAGTGTTGTTAGCCATTTTGCCAAACGTGGTAATTGTGGTAAATCATTTCGATAATAGCCACCGGTCTAGATATTTTTGAGTGTGACTATTTTTGATGCTGCACGAATAAGTATTCAGTAGCATACTAAAATTTAATTTTGTTACTTATCATTAATTTCTCCTTAAGGAGTATGCTAGGGCTGAATCTGAATGACAGGGTGAGAAATAGTGTGATAAGAGAAAAGTGTGGTTTGCAATAGGACGTTGTGACAAGGATTAAGAAAGGAATGCTTCGGTGGTTTGGTCATGTAGAAAGAATGAACGAGGAAAGTGTGACAAAACAAATTTATGTTGAAGAAGTGAACGGCAGGGTCGGGAAGGGACGCCCTAGACGAAGGTTTATCGACCAAATCGGCGATACATTAAAAATGGGCCACATTAGGAGTACCCTTAACCGACGAGCGTGTATGCGTAGATATATGGATGTAAAGGAGGCGAGAGAGGTGTGTCAGAATTGCGATCGAAGTCCGTAGTCTCTGCCTACCCCTCTGGGTGACAGGCGTGAGTGTTTATGTATGTATGTAATTTATTTAGCATAAACTAGAGGGCGCTATATTACATTAACACTATGAAAGTCAAAACTATACTATCTAGTAATATCAGCTATAGAAGGATGAGGTGCGAATGACTCAAAAGCCACCCCAAAGCCGCGATATTTATTTATCATATAAAAAAGGCATAGCGATGTTGATTCTGTTAAAAATCTGTTTCTGTTAAAAAACACGCTATCAGCGCCGATACCGGAGAATAACTATTTGACGATATGACCATATTATCATGAAATAGCAATGTTGTGTTTAGTTATTAATATCTTTAAAAGATCTTTATCTAAAATAATGATTTAATGAGAATTTTGCAACAATTGCATGCAGAGCAGTTTTAATAATTTTACATACATATATGGTATCAAACGTATGAAAATTGATATGTTTTTTAGTTCAAAAACTGTATCAATTTTCATACTTTTGATAGATGTCACTATATTTTATTATTTTTTAAATTTTAATTAATACACTCATAAAATGAAATAACGATCCAAAGAGATTTAAATATATAAGTATACTATAGGGCGGATATTATGAACATTTGCATACAAAAATGTTGAGCTCGCACGTGAGTGACGCTCTCTAGCTAAACATAGCAAAACTACGCTGAATATTTATTAAGAAAAATTTCAGCTATTCCCCGTTAGGTGACGCTAATAAATATAGGGTAAAAACCAGTTTTAGCAATGTTACCGATTCGACATCAAAGTATCGATAATGTTGTTGAAGATTACTTAGTTTGTAATTTTTTATGATATAATAATAGGGAATATGCATGTTTTTTTTATTGTACAAATCTATTTATTATGACTCCTATCTCACCAAAAAAAATCATATTTAAACTTTTTAAGTCATGAATGAAATGAAACGTTAGGAAATAATATATTTAATTTCCAATAACCAAAAATTTATTCAAACAGCAGTCACATGGTGGCATTTTGGATGACGTCACTAGATCCATTAGACGCTATAATAATAGCATATTATTGGTCGGTCGGCGTCGAAGGCACATCGCGAAACGTCAAATCTAATAAGAGAGCGCCACCATATTCTTCAAATTCGTTTCTTTTACAAAAATACACTGTAAATCTAACATATTTTAGGAAAGCACTGAATTTAAAACTAGTTACACGATAAATTATTTCATAAATTGTGAATTTATGAAACCTGACAACCGGGTTCTTCCACAATATCATTGAGGTTGGATTTAATGTAGACGGTTACACCATCATTTTGGTTAAACAACCTCTAAGTACTATTACTCAGTACGCTAAGTTTTTTAAAAGCCAATTTTGCTTTCTCTTTCAAGTGAATATGCTACTGCAGGTCATTCAATATGTCGACGCCGAAGATTCCGCTTTTGGCTGAGGCAACAAAAGAAGTGCTCTCAAATTGAGAAAGTACGACAAAGGTGTTCTTTTTAGCGGTAAACGCGCAAACTTGTGAATTTATGAAATAATTTATCGTGTAACTAGTTTTAAATTCAGTGCTTTCCTAAAATATGTTAGATTTACAGTGTTAACTTTAAACGCCGAAAAAACCGTATTCATACCTTTCTCTATGCGAAAAACCACCTCATCAACTCCTTCGCTTTCTTTGATAGCGCGTGACGGCGTGATTGCTGCAATGTTGATGTATGCCATTGCCCTTCACTGACTGCTACCAATGTGGTTAAATATTTGGTATTCTTATAGATAAAAATCTTTAATTCCAACCTCATGTTAATTTAACTACTGCGAGGTTGAGAAATCTGATATACGTCTTTAAAATTTAAGGAATGTGGCTAATCCTAAATTAGTTAAACAAATCTACCTAGCTCTTGGACAATCTATAGTGGGTTATGGCCTTACTGTATGGGGAGGTGCACCAAAAACGACTATTAAACCACTTGAAACAGCTCAAAGAGCTATTCTTAAAGTAAGCACTTTTCGCCCGTATTTGTTTCCTACATACATCCTGTATCAATCTTGTGAAGTTCTCTCAGTTCGCCAACTGTTCATCCTGCTCACTATTATAAAATAACACTCAAGCTCTGATACAATTGCCATTTCCAAACGCCGCAGAGATATAACTTTCCCCAATAGACCAACATTTAAACATTAATTCGCATATATATATTTTTCCTTTTTGGGTCCATATCTATATTCTAAAATCAGCAAAATTGTGGACATACGAAGCTTAAATATTAGAGAGTGCAAAAGGAAACTATTTGAATATATTCATAAACTGGACTATAATGAAACCGAACAATTACTTAATGTACCTCGTTAAATTTTATACTCAACCTACTACACACATACACACACTGTCATACTACACACAAGGAGGCTTACCTACACTATACAACTTTAAATTACTTATTGGTAAGTGATCTGTTTTGTATACAGTGAAATGTTTAAACTTAAAAGGAAGAGCGCTGCTGTCTGAAACACAGATATTAAGTTATCTAGTTCAGACACAGATGTTCACTGAATTGTATTTATTTTTTGTTAAGCTGTATCTCAAAGTGTTTATATCATAGAAATTATGTTATATTATTTGCTTGAAATAATAAATTATTATTATGATAGGGACATTTCTGTTTCTTAGCTCTTTGTTTGCTACTTTTTACTGCACATACGGGCCGAAGCCAAGTAAATGCCACGTGGAGTGAGTATTTATGTAGGTGGTGTGTTCTGGGTAGCTATATCATTTTCTTCCAATTGCATGAATTTTCTTACAATTCGACAGGTATTTAAAATTGCGGCTTTTTGGAGTAACACTAATTTGTGAGTAATGTCTTGTAAAACGTTCATGCAATTGCTGTCTGTATGTGGTCATGTCGGTCTCTAATTTGGTGATGTGGAAGTAGGTTCGCATGATAAATATGTTTACTTTCTTACTCCATCTCATGCGAACTCTTGGTTTCCCAGCCTTGGTGGACGCGGGCAAGAAGGTTTTTACCCCCCGCGCAACATTCAAGGTTGGCAATGATGAATCTATATGAGAACTATATTTTTTATAGGAGAGGGGGCAAACGAGCATGCGGCTCACCTGATGGTACGAGGGCTGCACTAAAAGTATCGGGAATAGAATATTTCCACTGTTCGTATAACTAACTACCGCCGCCCATGAACAACCGCAACACCAGGGAATTGCAGATACGTTGCCGGCCTTTTAAAAAGGAGTAGGCTCTTTTCTTGAAGGCCCCTAAGTCGTATCGGTCCGGAACAATCGCCGGTGGTAAACTATTCCACAAGGAAGTTGTGCGAGGAAGAAAACATCTTCTAAATCGCACAGTGGTGGACCGCCAATCATCCAGATGGTATGGATGATATTGGGAGTTCTGCCGCGATGTGCGTTCATGAAATTTGGCGGCTGGGATTAATCCAAACAATTCCTCAGAGCACTCCCCGTGGTAAATGCGAAAGAAAATGCAAAGAGATGCAACATCTCTTCGCAGTGCCAATGAGTCGAGCCGATTGGAAAGGACTCGGTCATCGAAGATTCGAGCCACTTTGCGCTGGATGCGGTCAAGTGGAAGGAGCTGGCACTGGGGAGTCCCAGCCTAGAGATGGGAACAGTATTCCATGTGAGGCCGAACCTGCGCCTTATAAAGTTGCAGGCGTTGTGCCGGCATGAAATACTGTCCCGCTCTGCTGAGCACGCCAAGCTTTTTAGAGGCCAATTTGGCCTTCTCTTCCAAGTGACCACGAAACTGCACGTCACTAGATATGTCGACGCCGAAGATTCCGATACTGGCTGAGGCAACAAGGGGAGTACCTTGAAACTGAGGAGATATGACAAAGGGGTTCTTTTTAGCTATAACCGCGCAAACTTGTGTCTTCTGAGGATTAAACTGGACTAGATTTAGTCGCCCCCAATCCGAGACTTTGTTCAGCAAAGACTCGACTTCAGACACAAGTTTGTTCCGGTACTCGGCGACGTTTTCCCGAGAAATATTGGCACGGCCGGTGTATAGAGCATCACCGGTGCTGTCATCCGCGAAGCAATGAATACTACCGGTTTGCAACATATCATTGATATATAGAAGAAACAGCGTTGGTGATAGTACGCAGCCTTGTGGAACACCAGCGTTAATAGGCTTGTAGTCGGAGCATGCACCGTCTACAACGACCTTGATGCTCCGATCTTCGATCCGAGAGCTGGTGATCCAATTGCACAATTTTTCGGGAAGCTCATAGGAAGGGAGCTTCGAAAGAAGCGCTTTCTGCCAAACCCGATCGAAGGCCTTCACTATGTCCAAACTAACGGCCAATACCTCCCCCTTGGACTCTACTGCTTCCGCTCATCTATGAGTTAAGTAGACCAGAAGATCACCAGCTGATCGACCCCGACGAAAACCGTATTGGCGGTCACTAATCAGCTGGTGATCCTCAAGGTACCGCATTAGGTGGCAGTTTATAACGGATTCCATTATTTTGGAGAACAAGGAGGTGATGGCGATAGGCCTGTAGTTGGACGGGTCTGAGCGGTCGCCTTTTTTAGGGATCGGGTGGACAAAAGCTGTCTTCCATGATTTCGAGACTACGCCTAGGAAGTAAGAGTACCGGAAAAAACGCGTTAGAACCAGTGCCAACTCCGGAGCACACGTCCTCAGCACAATTGGGGGGATTCCGTCAGGTCCACTCGACTTGTGGATGTCCAGGGAGAGGAGTGCTTTGCGAACCGAGTGCTGTGAGAACCACACATCCGGCATGGAGCACTCACACCGCAGGATGGTCGGCGGTGTGTTCGACGGGTGTGTATGACGGGGGCTCATCAACAGTCGAGTTGGACGCAAAAAGGGAGCCTAAAAGGACGGCTTTCTCTTTTGCGGCGTGGGCCAGTGAGTCATCCTCCCTGTGCAGAGATGGTAGTGATGGCTTACAGAAATTCCCTTGGACAACCTTGGCGAGAGACCAGAATGCACGGGTTCCCGAAGGAAGGTGAACTAGTTTCTCGCCAATTCTGCCTATGTGCTCTGACTTTGCCTTGGCAATAACTCTTTTGAAGGACCTGGAGGCGAAGTTATACTTCTTTTTAAGTATGCTGGTGTTTACATCCCGAGTCGCCGAAGCTGCAGCCCAGGCTTGATAACACTCCTGCTTACTGCGTAACGCAGTCTTACAGGAGCGACCAAACAAAAGCTAAGATCTGCCTCCGATGGGTACCACAGATGATGGAATAAATAGTTCCATTCCCTGTAGCACCACTTCAGTGACAGAGTCAGCAACACCGCTGGGATCATCCGGTGAGAAGCAAACCCGCCCCCATGGATAGGACGCAAAGAAAGACCGCATTCCATTGGACAGGTCCGAACCTTCAAGACTGCCGAGGCATCGACAACAGATGTCCTCTCTGACGTATACGCAAACTCCAACCCGAGGCACAAAGGAGTGCTCCAATTTGTACCCTGGGTAGGAGAGATACGAAGTATCAGCCGGAGAGGACACCTGCGTCTCGGTCAGAAAGAGCAAGGCCAGCTTCGCCGTCTCGAGATGGTAGTGGACGGCGTTTAGGTTCAAGTGAAGTCCCCTGATGTTGCAGAAATTCACGGATAGCGTGGCAGGGGTCGCCTTGGTCTTGTTGCTCAGATTGCCCCGAGCAGTTATTGTGTTGAGCGGAATTTTGCCCCCTCCCCCCCTTAATACGCGGGTCAGCCTGAGCACCCACGCTCAGGAGTGGAATAGTATGGTCGTGGAAGCTCAGCGAGGGATTCTCCAGGGGTGCTGGTACCCTCCAGGGGTAGTCTATGATGTAATTTCGCTACAATGTTGATGGGGGGGGGGGGGAATTGGGCCTCCGGTCACCTGCACTCACCAGACTAAACGCGGAAGCAGAGCTTCCACTTCACGCCGGTATTCTGTGAGGTCGTGGTACTAACCCAATTGAGCCAGCCCATACGTGCAACAGCAAAAACAGCTGCGTGGCTAGGTGGTGATAATGATCTGGAAGGTGTGTAGGAAATGGTGTTTGGGCTGAGTGGTTCTAAAGGATTGTATGTTCTTTCGGTCGGTCTATTACCACCGTCACTGGTTTGGGCTGTAGCATATTATTATTATTATTATTTCGGGTATCTGTATAGTTTTCTCAACTGATTGGGCTGTATAAATATAATTGTAAATAAAAATGATAAATGTACATAAATATCAACAAAATAAAATAAATGCATATAAATAAATAAAAACCCAACCAGATGGAAGCCCTCGGCAGGGGAGACCAAACGGCCAAGGGTTAGAGGTAAAGGGAAAGAAACCGGCGGACGATGCGGGTGGTATCGAGGAGCACCGCCTTCTGCATTTGAGCTTGGGGCGGTCCGTCACGGAGTCTCGCCTCAGATGACCCGAGAGGCTGACTGGGATTAACCTGTTCGCAGAAACGACTACAGGAATAATTTCGGTCGGCAGTCCGCCCCACATGTCGGTCACCTCGTGAGCCAGGTATTTTGTACTTTTGTTTGTTTCGGCTTTCACGAGGTTCTCGTTATACGGAATGGTAATGTCGACCAAAAATATCCTTGACTGTGCCCGGTACATCAGCACAATATCAGGCTTATTCGCAAGAATGGTCCTGTCTGTGATGATGGCCCCGTCCCAGTAGACCATGGCGCGGTCATTTTCGAGCATGGCTTCCGGCATGTACTTATAATATGGCAGTTTCAGATCCACGAGACCCTATTTCAGAGCGAGCTCCTGGTGTAGAATCCTGGCTACTAGGTTGTACCTATGCAAGTACTCAGAGTTAGAAAGCGCCGAACAACCGGAGATGATATGCCTAAGTGATTCACCGGGATGGCGACAAGCTCGACAAATGTCGACGGTGCCATTCTTTAGGATGTATCTCCGATAGTTATTGGTCTTAATAACCTGATCATGTATTGCACAGACGAAACCCTCGCTTTCCCCGAAGAGGTCACCAAAACGTATCCAGTGGAGGGAGGCAACTGTGTCTACGAAAGGCTCATGTAGAGCCTTGTAGAACCTCCCGTGGAGCTCCTTCTCCTTCCATACGGCCTTCCGGTCGGAAATGCTCTGTATTGTCGGGTCTTCCCATTGCTCGTTGGCTAAGGATAACGGGGTAAGTCCTTTATCACAAAAAATAACGTCCCTATGGAATGGATCATCCGCCCTCGTCAGAAAGTAATTACGGAGGCTGCACACTTCACGATTATGCATGGTAAGCGCGCTTAAAAAGCCGCACCCACCATGTTTCCGCGGCAAGTACAGCCTCATCACCGACGATCTCGGATGATGCATCCTGTGGTACGTCATAATAGTGCGGACTTTTCTATCCAGAGCGTTCAGTTTGGTCTGAGTCCACCTGAGTATGCCAAATGTATACATGAGAACAGGCATGATCTAACCGTTATATGCGTGTGTCTTATTAACGCCCGACAAAAGACTGTTAAGCAGTTTTGTCAAGCGTGCATAAAACACATCGCAAACTGACTGATTCACACCCGCCTCATCGACACCGATAAGGCGGATTTGAAGGTTTGAGCGGGTTGGATTCTGTGACATACCCAGGTATCGATATGTTTCAGCTCCGGAAGGGGTCCTTATGCTGATGGGCATAGATAAATCTATGCCCTCAGAGTTAGCAACCCTTTCCCTTTCGACATGGAGGATCACACACTTATCCGTCCCCAGCTCCATTGTAATAGAATTGCTAAAATCACAAGTGATGTATAGTAATGCCATAAGATGGGAGCGACTGGAGAAGAATAACTTGAGATCATCCATATAGAAAAGGTAAGTCACTTCTGTACCTCCTTTCCGAAGCTGAAATCCCCTCCCGGAACCCTCCAGTAAGGTACTGAGAGGGTTCAGACAGGCAGAACCAGATTGGACTCAAACAATCGCCCTGGAAGATACCCCTTCTTATCCTTATGTGGTTCTCCACAGTCGTCATCCGCTCGCCTAGATGACAAAGTATCGTACTCCACTGCCCCATACACTGCCCGAGGAAGTCTCGAAATGTACAGTCAAACATGTATAGCTCGAGGACCCTCTTAAGCCATGTATGAGGCACCGAGTCGAATGCCTTTTTGTAGTCTATCCAGGCGGCGGAGAGGTTCCGACGGTTGCGTTTAAGCGCCTTGCCAATAACCGCGTCAATGAGGAGTGGTTCCTTGGTTCCACGACCACCACCCTGACATCCATTCTGAGCCCGCGACATGACCTGATTTGAGTTCAGGTGACGAGTGATTCTCGCGCTCAAAATGGATGTTAGTGTCTTGTGTATGGTAGGTAGACACGTTATGGGGCGGTATTTGCTCGAGTCTGTGGAATCCCGGTCTTTAGGAACCAAATGAGTGATCCCAGTAGTGAAGAGGCTCGGGAGCGACTTTTCGTCGAGAGCCTCTTGAAGCTGTCGGGCGAGTACAGCGTGACACACCACGAACACCTTCAGCCAGTAGTGATGCAGTCCGTCGAGTCCCGGACTTTTCCAGTTCAGGGCCCTACGGACCGCCTCAGCTACATCATCCGGCGTTATGATGACGGGGTCTATGGGCGTAACATTCGCACTCTGACTCGCCACAACTTCTCGACTCTGACCACAGGCCGCGCCAGAATTCGATAGTGTCAGCCTGATTCGGCGCTGGGCCCGTTTCACGTACCATTGGTCGCTCCAATGATTCATAGAGCCTCTTCTGATCACTCTGGAACAGACGATTCTTGTTGAACCGTGTCGACCTCTCGGTATATCTCCGAATTCGCTTCCCCCAAGCAGCGATATTCTGCTTTAGGTTGTCTATGCGATCCGCCAATTTTGCGTTATATCCGACTGGGACTAACTGATATTTGTTCCAGCAAACACCAACCTGACGGTGCGCACAATCCTCGGCCTATTATGGGCCGGCTCGAACCGGGGTGGTACCACGACCTCACAGAATACCTTCACGCTGGTTAAAGTTATAATTATAGAAATATGTTACCTCCATTTCAAAGTATGAATTATTCATAATATGAACACATTCCCAGCACAAAGAATATTATTGTGATGGGCTACTCATTTGAATATGTATACAATATTTTGCATATGAATTTATTATATTTCGGCTTAAGTAAGAAAAAAAATGTTTTGAAATAAAATGGCAAAGACGATTTTAAAAATGGCTACTGATTCGATGTTGGCCGGCTTAAATATAAAAGAGGTTCTCAAGTTGGCTGTGTTTTTATCTACGTTACATAATGTTACGCGATATCCTCGCCTAATATTAACTGATTTCAATGATCCTTTTTTATTAAGTAAGCTATTTCTTAAGAGTGCGCCGATTTCAATTTGATGATAATATTCTACCTCCAAGAGAGGAAAAATAAGGGATGATAAATAATTTTTAATGTAACTGGTTAGACGACATTCTGGTAGATACCTTGAGCATGGCAAGTTCCTTGACCCACTCAAATGGGACATATAATATAACCTTAAAGTAAAACTGCCTTTCGTATTGTACTTTTTTTTAACAGTGATAGAGCCACGCGGCAGCTTTTGCTGTCGCACGGATGGGCCGGCTCGAACCGGGGTGGTACCACGACCTCACAGAATACCAGCGTGAAGTAGAGATTTACCTCTGCGTTTCGCTTGGTGAGTGCAGGTGGCCGGAGGCCCTTTTTACTGGAAAGGAGGCATTCTATCTTAGTCCTCACAGCTGACAACGCATCTGCATTTTGATTTGTAATAGAGGATAGATGTAGATGTCTATGGGCCGCAGCAACCACTTACCATTAGGTGGACTGTGTGCTCGTTTGTCACCCTTATCCTAAAAAAAAATTTACATACTATAATTATATTGTCCTCCAAACTGAATTTTCGGTGACACCGGTCTCAAAGGGCACAGGATAATGGTGTTTGCGCATACGCTCATGCACCATTGCATTATGAATAGAATAGAATAGAATAATTTTTTATTAAATATACATTACATGTGTAATTCTTATTAAAAGTCATTTTTTACTTTACCACTGGTTCAAAAAAAACCCTCTGTCCTGGGAAGAATCAGCAAGAAACCCAGCGGGACTTTTTTTTTTAAATAAATTTTACAATATAAATGATTACGAACTATTTACAACATTTATTTTAGAAATTGCTTGGAAGCGACCACCTCATTCCCAGGGGTTATTATCAACCATGTATTCATTTATACTATAATAACCCTTTTTATACAGTTTTAGTTTAATAAAACATTTAAACTTGGTAATTGAGAGAACCTGTACACTTTCCGGGACCTTGTTGTAATAGCGTATACATTGCCCCAAGAAAGAATTACTTACTCTGTGCAGTCGAGAAACTGGCATCACTAGCTTGTGTTTGTTCCTAGTGTTTACAGAATGTATATCACTTTTTTTACTAAAACTATCTTTGTTTTTGTGAACATACTTTTTTTTAAAGATCGAGTGACAAACGAGCACACAGTCCACCTGATGGTAAGTGGTTACTGTGACCCATAGACATCTACATCTATCCTCAATAAAGACTCAAGATGCAGATGCGTTGTCACCCGTGAGGACTAAGATGAAATGCCTCTTTGCCAGTAAAAAGGGTCTCCCGTTCTCTACACTCACCATACGAAACACAGCAGCGTTAAGCTGCTATTTTACGCTGGTTTTCTGTGAGAGCGTGGTCCTTCCCCGGTCGAGCCGACCCATTCGTGCTACAACCATAATATAGCTGCAGCATGGCTCTACCACGTAAAAATACATATACAATACATTAAATTTTCGTAAATATACTGAGAGGCCAAAGTTAATATATTTATTTCTTTAAATTTATCTCTAAGAGACTCTCTCGGTTTTAGATTGTAAATAGCTCTAATGGCCCTCTTCTGTTAAACAAAAATAGTTTCTGAATCAGGCGCATTTCCCCATAGCAAAATCCCATAAGACATTATGCTATGGAAATAACTAAAATAAACTAATCTAGCTGTCTCGACACTAGTGAGACCTCTAATCTTTTTTACAGCATAGGCTGCAGAACTTAGTCTGCTTGCTAATTTGGGTATATGGGGGCCCCACTGAAGCTTTGCGTTAAGAGTGATGCCAAGAAAAACAGTGGATACAACAGGGCTCAATTCCTCCCCATTTAGAAACACATTGGTATTCAGATTTTTAACATTCGTTGTTGTAAATTTAACACAATTAATTTATTTCCGTTCAAATGCAGATTATTAACCTTAAACCAATGCACTAATTTTGATATAGCATTATTCACTTCGTCACATTTAAATGATTGACGTTTAAGTTTAAAAATCAAGGAAGTATCATCAGCAAATAATACTATATCATGACTATCCCCTACAAGGTGAGGTAAGTCATTAATATACACTAGAAACTGGAATGGGCCGAGAATCGAGCCCTGAGGAACACCCATTAGTACAGGTGACCCGGAAGAACTTTTACCATTGATAATAACCTTTTGCTTTCTATTACTTAAATATGAAATAATAAGTTTAAACGCTGTGTTCTTGACACCATAGTACTGTAGCTTGCTGATTAATGTCTCATGGTGAACACAGTCGAAGGCCTTGGAAAGGTTACAAAATATGCCCAAAGCATCCTCTGAATTCTCCCATGCACAAAAAATATGTTTAATAAGCTCAACTCCAGCGTCAGTTGTCGAGCCATCCCTTGTAAAACCGAATTGATTTTTATGTAGCAATTTATTAATATTAAAGAAACTTAACATCTGATCTAAAATATTTTTTTCACAAATTGTACTTAATGTTGGTAGTACAGAAATTGGTCTAAAATTGGCGGGGTCTAATGTACTACCAGATTTAAATATAGGTATGACTTTACTATGTTTCATTAAATCAGGAAACACACCAGATTCGACGCTTATATTAAATATAGTGGCTAGATAAGGTGCTAATATATCTATTATAGATAAAATAACTTTAACGGAAATCCCCCATAAGTCTGCCGTTTTTTTAACATCAATAGTTTTAAAATATTTAACGATATCTTTTGGCAGTACTCTATGGAATTTAAAAGTATTTGAACAAGCCTTTAAATTTTGTTTGAGCAATGATTCGGTGACAGTAGGAGAAGAATTTAATGATTTTGTTGTCAAAAAGGAACATCAGTAAAATGTTTCTCAAAAGCCATAGCAACTTCTTGATCAGATCGCGTTAAATTATTGTTAATATTCAATTGAAAATCCGAGTTGCGCGGTTTGACCTTGCCTGTTTCTCTATTTATTATTCTCCAGGTCATTTTAATTTTGTCGGATGCAGTTTTAATTTTGTTGCTTAAATGTAGAGCCTTAGCAGTGGAGCACACTTTTTTAAATATTTTAGAATATGTTTTTTATATAATCTCTAAATATAACACAACTATTTTATGATCCTTTATCATAAAGCTCGTATAACCTTCGCCTACTTTTATAAATTCCTACTGTCGCCCATTCATTAAATGATTTGCGACTGTTAAAAGAGAAAGTTTTAGAAGTAAATATTCTAGTAAATACACAACTTATAATTTTAAATAATGTAGCACTATTTTTAATAATTTTTAATTTATGTACTCCACTATGCACGTACACGTGAACTATGAAAAGTACACCACACGCTATTTCCTCACTCTTATAGCCCGATAGGACGGCAATCAAGATTAGATATAGGACTAATACCTGACCTAACCTAAACTAACCTAACCCACCACTGCCAACTTTCTGACTTCGAGCTGCTCCTGAGAATTTCTTAACAGAGAATCCCAATCAATAATTGATATTGGCCTGACCTGGGATACGAATCCGAAACCTCATCAGCGGCCAACGCTCCGACTGGTAGTTCGAAGCTATTCTATATATACTGCTTTAATTTCGGAACTTTGTTAGCGCGATTTAGGCGCCGATGTGTTTTGCTTGTGGCACGACGACAGCGCCGCCATATGTGGCCAGTTATAATACTGCCGTTATTAGATATGTCTAATAAGGGCAGTATTATAACTGGCCAGTTTCAGTAATTTTAGAAGATTACAGATGAAAGGACAAAGCTGTAGTTCAATATTGTATCTTAAAAAAAATATTACCCCTAGTCTCACTATCCAGTGAGAAACCAGAGGAATACAAGCCGTCAAAATATGATTAGGAATGACCTTGCGCTATATTGTGACCTCTTAGCTGTCAATTCAAACCAGTTAGATAGGACAAGCAAAACCGATATCTTTTAAATAATACATTATGTAACAAAAAACCCGTTGGTCGTTTCAGGGACGTATAGGTTCACATAGGTGTGGCAATTATGATAACGAAATTTTTTTTGGTGGCTTTAAACGGGGTTTTATAGTTTCTAATCAGATTACTTACTAAATTTAATATTTCTAAAAATGTTATTTGCTTCTGAACTTATCGACGCGTGCCGATATAATATTATCTACGGCCGCTGTGAGGTCACTGACACGGCCGCCACAAAGCAAGCCGATGCGCGATACGAGCTTCCCCAAGGTTTTTGTGTAAATCGTTATAATACCTATCTAGACACAGTTAATCTCCGAAAATTTTAATTTAAGAATAATAGAAATTACAATGAAATATATTTTTTAATAATGTGCTGGCAGTTTATGAATATTCGATTTCCCTTCTTGAATACCTAATAATATTTAATATGTTAATATTTATTTTATATTTTATAATGTCTTACAAATATCAGTTTACGAAGTCACTTAACGAGAACGATTCTTAGACCCGCTAAGTAGATGACGATGTTTTGACGTGATCTAACAGTTTCTGAAATTACGTTCATTACAATCAAAAGCGTCATTGCCAAGGCAAGGTCTGAGCACATCGGCAGAATTGGCGAGAAGCTAGTTCGCCTTCCTTCGGGAACCCGTGCATTCTGGTCTCTCGCCAAGGCTGTCCAAGGGAACTTCTGTCAGCCATCCCTCCCATCTCTGCACAGAGAGGACGACTCACTGGCCCATGCCGCAAAAGAGAAAGCCGATCTGTTGTGCTCTCTTTTTGCGTCCAACTCGACTCTAGATGACGGGGGGAACACACCGCCGACCATCCCGCGATGTGAGTGCTCCATGCCGGATGTGCGATTTACACAGCGCTCGATTCGCAAAGCACTCTTCTCCCTGGACGTCAGCAAGTCGAGTGGGCCCGATGGAGTCCCTCCCATTGTGCTGAAGACGTGTGCTCCGGAGTTGGCACCGGTTTTAACGCGTCTTTTCCGGTACTCCTACTCCCAAGGCGTAGTCCCGAATTCATGGAAGACAGCTTTGGTCCACCCGATCCCTAAAAAAGGCGACCGCTCAGACCCGTCCAACTACAGGCCTATCGCCATCACCTCCTTGTTCTCCAAAATAATGGAATCCATTATAAACTGCCAGCTCATGAGGTACCTTGAGGATCACCAGCTGATCAGTGACCGTCAGTACGGTTTTCGTCGGGGTCGATCAGCAGGTGATCTTTTAGTTTACTTAACTCATAGATGGGCGGAGGCAGTAGAGTCCAAGGGGGAGGCATTGGCCGTTAGTTTGGACATAGCGAAGGCCTTCGATCGGGTCTGGCACAAGGCGCTTCTTTCGAAGCTTCCTTCCTATGGGCTTCCCGAGAAATTGTGCAAATGGATCACCAGTTTCCTTGCTGATCGGAGCATCAAGGTCGTAGTAGACGGTGCATGCTCTGATTACAAGCCTATCAACGCTGGTGTTCCACAAGGCTGCGTGCTATCACCAACGCTGTTTCTCCTGCATATCAATGATATGTTGCTAACTGGTAGCATTCATTGCTATGCAGACGACAGCACTGGGGATGCCTTATATACCGGCCGTGCCAATATTTCTCGGGAAAACGTCGCCGAGTACCGGGACAAACTTGTGTCTGAAGTCGAGTCTTTGGTTAACAAAGTCTCGGATTGGGGCCGACTAAATCTAGTCCAGTTCAATCCCCAGAAGACACAAGTTTGCGCGTTTACCGCTAAAAAGAACCCCTTTGTCGTATCTCCTCAGTTTCAAGGCACTCCCCTTGCTGCCTCAGCCAGTATCGGAATCCTTGGCGTCGACATATCGAATAGCGTGCAGTTTCGTGGTCACTTGGAAGGGAAGGCCAAATTGGCCTCTAAAAAGCTTGGCGTGCTCAGCAGAGCGAGACAGTATTTCATGCCGACACATCGCTTGCAACTTTACAAAGCGCAAGTTCGGCCCCACATGGAATACTGTTCTCATCTCTGGGCCGGGGCACCCCAGTGCCAGCTCCTTCCACTTGACCGCATCCAGCGCAGAGCGATTCGAATCGTCGACGACCGAGTTCTTTCCGATCGGCTCGATACACTGGCACTGCGTAGAGATGTTGCATCTCTTTGCGTATTTTATCGCATCTATCACGGGGAGTGCTCTGAGGAATTGTTCGGACTAATTCCAGCCGCTCAATTTCACCATCGCACGTCGCGACAAAACTCGCGTTACCATCCATACCATCTGGATGATTGGCGGTCCACCACTGTGCGATTTAGAAGAAGTTTTCTCCCTCGCACAACTTCTTTGTGGAATCAATTACCACCAGCGAATTTTCCGAACCGATACGACTTAGGAACCTTCAAGAAAAGAGCTTACACCTTTCTAAAAGGCCGGCAACGCATCTGCAATTCCCCTGGTGTTGCGGTTGTTCATGGGCGGCGGTAGTCACTTAACATCAGGTGAGCCGCATGCTCGTTTGCCCCCTATTCTATAAAAAAAAAAAAAAAATCTATCAAAGTCAACTACTGAACATAACTGAACTGGCTTCCCCACAGATAATCTCATAAAGCGGGTATTTGGCATACTTTCCACTTTTAGCAGGCAGGTTGGCAACAACAATTTTTATTTACTTTGGATCTAGTTGTTGTTAAGAAGATGCTGTGAAGATGGTGCCACACCTACGGGACGATTTGGGTTACCGGATATTCTTTCAACCCCAATACACATTGTATTTTAATAGTTATGTTACTCGTATATATTTCCACTTTATTACTAAATAGATCTGGGAAAAATATCTAAAAAAGGTTATTTAAAGCGTAAAATGTCGTGATTAATTCCAAATTTACTATGTATTCTTAATTTGAAATTTTATTTGATAAAGAATATGTAACAGGAATTACTTTTTAAATAAATTAATATTATTGTTTATTACAGGAATGTACTGCTATCTATCTCATATACCCTAGAAAGACTTAAACTCACGCCTAATTAAATGCTTTTCTAAGTATAAGATTCTGTCGCCTTCTCAGTTTGGGTTTAGGCAGGGAAGGTCTACTAAGGATGCAGTCCTATCTCTAACATCTACCATAGTTGACAAAGTGGATAAGAGTAGCCAATGTATGGCAGTTCCCTTGACCTCAAAAAGGCCTTTGACAGTATCTGTCCCCATGTTTCTACACAGTCTCGAAAACATAGGAATAAGGAGAACTCTTCTCAAGCTGTTCAAATCCTAACTAAGCAATCGCAAACATACAGTCAAAATAGGGGAGTTTATTAGCTAAGAAGAAACAATTTCGTATGGCGTCGGGCAGGGGAATATCCTTGGTCCGACATTGTTCCTTATAAACATATTTTTTATAGAATAAGGGTGACAAAGGAGCGTACAGTCCACCTGATGGTAAGTGGTTGCTGTGGCCCATAGACATCTACATCTATCTTCGTTTGCGAATTAAAATGCAGATGCGTTGTCAGCCGTGAAGATTAAGATAGGATGCCTTTTTTCAGTAAAGTGGGTCTTCGGTTCTCTACACTCACCATACACAGCAACATTAGGCTGCTATTTTACGCTGGTATTCTGTGTGAGCGTGGTCCTTCCCCGGTCGAGCTGACCCATTCGTGCTACAACTTTAGTATTAATATAGCTGCAGCATGGCTCTACCACGTAAAAAATATCTATGACTATTGATGGGGCTTGCATTTTCTCAGACGTAGATAATACCGCCATAATCCTAGCTGATAAGATATGGGCAAAAATTAAAAGGTTAGCCAAAATCGGCCTGTCAAAGATTGAAGATTGGCTCAATCGTAACCTCCTCACATTAATTGCCTCCTAGTCTAATTACATATGCTTCACCAAGTATATACACACTCAACCACCACTCGAATTCCAAAAATAAAGATTCACTACTGTGCCAACCATCCGATTCCTGACTGCTCTTGTATAAAAATATGTTACAGTATACTAGATTCCTGTGGCAATGATGATTTATTGACCAGCGCCTGTCCTGGCATACGGAACTGATCATGAAAGGGCTTAGGAAATTTATATGGACTTTTAAAACATTGCGACACGTTGCCTCAAAGAATCGTTTGCAGACAGTCTACATATCATTGGCCCAATCGATCCTAACGTACCTTTTTGACATGCTGGGGTGGAACAACAAAACAATAATATTTAGACATTGAGAGGGCTCAGTGATCTCTGCTTATGGTTATGCTCTTTAAAGCCTTAAGATTTCCAACCTAAAGCCTTTACCAAACCTATAACCTACTGTCTGTAAGAAAACTTTACCTACTCCATCTTATACTGATAAAACACAAATCCCTCCCGTATGATCCTAAAAGCCAAGTATGAGTAGCGAAAGAAATTACTTGGTCGCTCCAACTGTCCCAGTTAGATCTGCTTTTGCAAAGAGGCAGTATGCAAGACAATCTTCCCACTTATGCAACCTATTGAATAAAGAGATAAACATCTATCATCTAAAACTTCGTGTCTGTAAATTAGCAATGGCTAATTGTCTTAAGTTACCTACAATGACATTGAGGCTATAGTATTATCGTTACCATAATCTATCTACCAACTAATTGGACCGCAGTAACGAAATTGTTAGTGGAAGAAGCTATGCCTGGCTACTTCCGATAAAACTTATATTTACACGCAGGTAAACGAAATTAACTCATATACACAATGCATGCACACTCAAAAATCCACTCGCATACCTCATTCAAGTGCGCTCCTTATCCTTGCTATATTTTGTACTTTCTTTACTTTTATTTTGTTTTCGCTTGCTTAATGTTAAGTTAAAGAGCGCAATCACCTAACACAAGCACCTCCTTGCTTAAAACTTTATCTCCAAATCATGTATGTTAAAGCATTATGTATGTAATTGAAAAAAAAAACATTTTTATTTTTTATTTTTTAGCATTATACATTTGTGTTGGTTATAATGGTTGTGGTATGATTTGTGTCGAAATGATTATTTTTTAACTCTTCCATCTCGTTTGATTTTAGTTACTTTATAGATTTCTAGTGTATCATTTAGTGTAAGCAACGTATTGTTTTCGGTCTGCAGTTGTTTCTGTGGCTTAGTCTGTTTCTTATTAACCTTATTAATACGTTATCTGTGACATTAATTACTCGTATCATAAAGCCTTTACTTAATTATTCAGCAGTATATAATTCCAGTTACCAGTTCATTATGATATGCTTATTTTACCTTTAGTGTTTTAAAACAATCAATATCAACTATTTCTTTTTTTTTATAAAACTGAAATGACAAACGAATTACATCCCACCTGATGGTAAGTGGCTATAGCAGTCCATGTACAGCCAACTTCAGACAAATACAAAAGGTAAAATTAAAAATTTTATTCTACCGACTTCAATATTGAGAACATCCTCAATGTAGTGGAAGTCAATCAAACACGCATTATTAGGGATAACTCAAAACTATAGGTCAGATCTTAATCAAATTTGTATGGGACGTCCCAGTGGATGGGAAGTCCCAGCTTTCAAACAAAAAAAAAGAATCATCAAAATCGGTTCACCTAGAAAAAAGTTTTCACACATAAAAAATACAGTCGAATTGAGTATTCAGGTCCTTCAAATCAGGACACAGCGGTGAAAGCATAGCATTGCATATTTTGCGGCAGATGATGGTATAATGGTGGTTTCCACCCACATAGAGTTCTAGGCAGAAAAAGAGTTCTACCACCTAGTAAAATTAGATATATATACTCACAAGCTTGAACTTATAAACTTTAATACGGCCAGCATAACCCAGTTGACAGAGAAAGCACTAACGACAGCTGCTACAAAAGTGCCGAACAGAGCAATGACGAGACTTTTCTTCCTGCCTTGTGTATCGGCGATGTACCCCCACGGGTAAGACATGAAAATAGACCCTGAAACATAATTTTATTATCATCTGATATCGCTATCTGTCACTTTCTGTCTTTTCTCTTTTTCTATTAGAGTGACAATCGAGCACACAGTCCACTTGTTGTAAGTGGATGCTGTGACCCATAGACATCTACATTCTATCTTCGATGTAGAATGTCTCGTTTCCAGTTAAAAGGGTCTTCGGTTCTCTACCCACACCACATGAAACACCGCAGCATTAAACTGCTATTTTCTGTGAGAGCGGTTTCCCTTCCCCGGTTAAGCCAATCCATTCTTGCAACAACCATAATATAGCTACAGCGTGGATCTACCACGTATAAAACATGTCTCGGCCACGTGTCTTCCGGTGGGGTAATTGCGTAATCCCATTGTCTATGCTGAATGTGTAGAGACATCATCCGAAGTGTTATTGTCTCTTTAAATGTTACTTCAGTTTTAGAGCCTTGTGGAAAAATAAGAGACCATAGCAAGAGATTCAGCGGTTTGACCGTGGTCCCTTGGGAGAGAGCAAAGCCCCAGTGATGTTACGTGCAACACATTTGTGTCATTTGCTGTAAAATATCGGCCTGTGGGGTCCAAGTGCGGTAAAATTCCTAAAGAAACTGTATCTTTTGTCGTAA
This sequence comes from Parnassius mnemosyne, assembly GCA_963668995.1. Taxonomy (NCBI): domain Eukaryota; kingdom Metazoa; phylum Arthropoda; class Insecta; order Lepidoptera; family Papilionidae; genus Parnassius; species Parnassius mnemosyne. The sequence goes on along the minus strand of CAVLGL010000002.1, from coordinate 4,528,689 downwards.
ATGAACTAGTTGTTGCCACTGATGTTAGTACTTTTCTCGCTGGAAGGCTAATCTTATCAATTCAGCGAGGCACGTAGCCAGCATTATTGGTACTAAACCACGTAGAGTATATACTATATGATAATTTAAGTTTTAGTTTTAAAAGCTAGAATAATAAATGCTTTATATTATGAGATACTAAATAATGGGTTAGCATACTTACCGAAATACGGCATGGCAAGCAATATACTCTTCTGACTTTGGTGCAACTTGAAGTCACAAGTTGCTCCGCTTACCACAATGGAAAATCCAAAAATTTCCAGTGCCAAAGAGTGAATACCCAGAATCAGGGTAAATAGAAGTCCAATGTTGTACCGACCATGACCTTGAAAAATTAAATGAGAGAATCAAATGGAAACCAATTTTACGGATTTTATTGCGCACAATTTTTATTTTTTTATAGGATAAGGGTGACAAACGAGCAAACAGTCCACCTGATGGTAAGTGGTTGCTGCGGCCCATAGACATCTACATCTATTCTCGATTACGAATCAAAATGCAGGTGCGTTGTCACGTCTGAGGACAAAGATGGAATACCTCGTTTTCAGTAAAAAGGGTCTCCGGTTCTCTACACTCATCATACGAAACACAGCAGCATTAAGCTGCTATTTTACGTCTGTATTCTGTGAGAGCGTGGTCCTTCCCCGGTCGAGACGACTTATTTGTGCTACAACTATACCTACTACTAATATAGCTGCAGCAAGGCTCTACCACGTAAAACCTTTTTAATTCCCGACGTTTCGGGCGCTTTACAGCACCCATGCTCACGGGGGAGACTGAGGTACATGACGACCCCATATTTATTATCATAGTTAGCTCGCTACCTTCAGCTTTAGAATATTATTTTTATTTTCTAACTAAGTTATTTTATTATTTAATTAATTACTTGATATAGAAAAATTTTTGAAAAAAGAATCTTATAGAGTGGCAGTGTTTAGGTTTTTTTTTATAGAATAAAGGTAAAGGACAAAGAGGTACAAAGTCCACCTGGTAATAGACATTATGACTTATAGACTCCTACATCAGTCCTTAATTAAGAATCCAAATTTCTCGTTACCTGTAAAAAGGGTATTCGTATTATTCGAAACAAGGCACCATTAAGCTCCTAATTAACGCTGGTATCTTGAGAGCGTGGTACTACCTCAATCGAGCCGACCCATTTGTGCAGCAACCATAATATAGCTGCATCTCTACCACGTTAAATTATTACTGTGGGAAATGTCTGCTAAGACAAGTAACGTAATAAAGTATGGCGATGACGTCCATCTCTCTACTCTCCATCTCCCATTGGTGTCGTAAAAAGCGACTTTGGAATATGCCAGAAAGATCTATAGCTTCCCATAGGTGGCATAAATTACCCAGATCGGTGAAAGAGAGAAGCGTCGAGGGTGCTCACGTCTGGTAGGCCAGTTTCTCGACGCCACAAAATTAGTAATTCATTCATGGGATAAAATTTACGCTATTACAAAAAAATCCCAGAAAATATACAAGGTTTACATAAACTTATAAACTATTACCAATTTTAATTTTATTAAACTAAAAGTATATAAATAGGGTTATTATAATAATACAGGCTTGATAATAACTGGTTGCTTACAAGTTGTTTCTTAGTTTATGGGATTTAAGTTATGTAAGTAGTTTGTACCACCCTTCTGGTACTTCCCAGGACAGAGGTTTTTTGGTTCTGGTACTGCAATCGTCAACTTGCTTGCCAAGCTTGGAGATTAAGGCAAATTCTTCCTACAACGGTGGAGGCTCATGTCCAAGCCGTGGACTTTACAGGCTGACGAAGGAAAACATTTTTTCCACGTTATAATCCACGATGCGAAGGATGACACCGGAGTACAAAATCAGCAAATATACTTTTATAATTTGATACAAGTATATTTATCGCACATACCTGCCAACTCTAGCGCCTCATTATAAGTGTAGATCTTCTCCACTCGATTCACATCACTGATGGTCCAAACATTTCTCTCTGTGTCACTTACGTGTCCATTCCCTGGCTCAATACTTTCATTCCTTTGGACTTTTGCCATTATATATTAATTTATTTAATAAGATATTAAATTGCTCTCGTCAAAAGCCAATTACTATTCATTTATATAATTTATACTTTAGCTGAAATGCTGAAGAATTATTTAATAAATAAATTTATTTAAACATTTATTTAAATTTAATCGAAAACCATTTTATATTTGAATGATTTTAACGAGGACTTTTAGTCTGTCATGTTAGCAGAAGACTAAATTAAACAAAACACGCTCCGCGTGTTTCCCCCAGTAGGTACATTTACACAAATGTTTAAATTATATATGTATAGCGATAAAAACATTTTCAGTGGCGAAAATTTGTTCACCTTTCCATATTGTGGAATCGTCAATTAAGAGCAGCTATTATCGTAAAATGGTGCCTAGGTGAAACCTGTATCTGAAGTATCTAATATTTGCACAAAATCATACCGATGGTTTTTTCCTGCTTTGTTTCCCTCAGACTAAGAGAAGAGAAGAGGCGACAGTGGGAAACAAAGCAGGAGTTGGGCAGCATCGTCTGTCTAATAACGACTAAAAATAAAAATAAAACAGTTGTCAACCTGCTTGCCAAGCGTGGCAACTATGGCAAATATCCCCTTATGAAGCAACCTATGTGTATGTGAGGATATGTTCAGCAGAGGACTTTAATAGGTTGTAACGGTAACGGTATACCCATGGTTTTCACACCCTCGTGAAAATTGTTGCGTAGAATTACAACGCTCCTATCTGGAAGAGTTTTGTTCGTAGAGTGATCCGCTAGTTAGCTGATCACTAGTCTAATGTTTTTATTTAAAAAAATAATAAATATACATTAAACATAATAAAATAAATAAATAAAAAAATAAAAACTGCGTGAGTGTCGTGGAACACTCGGTTGGAACGAATTTCCTTGCGTAGTATATTATTATTGATAAACGTAGGTATTATATTATTGATTAAGAAATACAAATAAATGAATTATTAGCGTCTATGCGGTCGGAGCTAAGTTTTGCAAGACCCGCCGCAGAAGAACACCAAAACTCTCCGATCACACTCTTAATCTCATGGCTGTTAGACGGGATATGAAGCTGCAGTCTTCAGTAGATTTGACAGCATACACAACATAGGCAACTGAACAGACAGATCTCCAAATGCAACTTTAATACTGCTCGTATTGAAGAACGATCGAGCGGAACCAGGGCTCCAACGTCTTTGCTAGAGATCTGTCTGCCAGAAAGAGCCAACTTTGGAAGCTGAATACCGAGTGTGGCAGCGTCGTTTCCGAGATACCTGAGATTTTGAGTGAGATTGAGAGGTTCTATGGGCAGCTGTTCACATCATCGTTGGAGCCACACGTAAGTGTGTGTAACGTTCCAAGAGCGAGTCTTATCCGACACTATTCCGATGATATCCCGGACGTCAGTCTGAGCGAGATTATTAGAATGGCTCTCCAGCACCTTAAAAACGGCAAGGCCCCAGGCGAGGATGGAATTACAGCGGAGCTTCTGGAAGCGGGTGAAAAACCGGTACTTGGAGTCCTTCAAAAGCTCTTTAATTTCGTCCTCCATGGTGGCACTACACCGGAGGCATGGAGCAGAAGTGCGGTGGTCTTATTCTTCAAGAAAGGTGACAACACTCTCTTGAAAAACTACAGACCGATTTCCCTTCTGAACCGCGTCTACGTGCTGTTTTCGAGAGTCATTACGAATCGTCTCGCGCGCAGACTTGACGACTTCCAGCCTCCCGAACAAGCCGGTTTCCGAAAAGGCTTTAGCACCATAGACCACATACATTCGGCAAATTGTACAGAAGTCCGAGGAGTACAATTTGCCACTATGTCTGGCCTATGTGGACTATGAGAAAGCCTTTGATTCCGTCGAAATTTGGGTGGTGCTGCAGTCCCTTCAGCGATGCCAAGTTGACTGTCGATATATCGAAGTGCTGAAGTGCTTGTACAGTAGGGCTACGATGGTTATGTTGAAGTTGTTGACGAGTATGTTTACCTGGGACAAATAGTCCGAGTAGGTAAGTCCAACTTCGACCGAGAGGACAATCGAGGGATTCAACTCGGTTGGCCAGCGTTCGGGAAATTACGGCACATCTTCTCGTCAGGTATACCTCAAAACTTGAAAACGAGACTGTACAACCTGTGCGTGTTTTCAGTGATGACTTATGGTACTGAGACGTGGTCCTTTACTGCTGGCCGGATGAGTAAGCTCAAGGTCACTCAGCGAGCTATGGAGAGGGCTATGCTTGGAGTTTCTCTGCGTGATAAACTTTGAAATGAGGATATACGCAGTAGAACCAGAGTGACCGACATAGCCCAACGGATTAGTAAGCTGAAGTGGCAATGGGCCGGCCATATAGCTCGAAGAACCGACAACCGATGGGAAAAAAAGGTTCTCGAGTGGCGGCCTCGTTCCGGTGGACGAAGTGCAGGGCGTCCCCCCACTAGATGGAGCGACGACCTGGTAAGATATGCAGGAAGTCGATGGATGCAGGTGGCTCAGGACCGTGCTTTGTGGCATTCCTTGGGGGAGGCCTATGTTCAGCAGTGGACTTGTGAAGGGCTGTAATGATGATGATGATGATTAAAATGAAGCGTCATTTGAAATAAAATAATATATATTTCATGGCAAGAAGAAGAAAAAGTGTGAGGGAGATGGATATTATTCCATCTCACTTCCTTATTTCGTCGCCAAGGTCGTCTACACTATGACACAAGGGGTAGTGACGAAAAAATCTTACACTTTTTGTCGCCTAGCTCCCATCTGCCAAACCTGTACCGTCCGATAAGGAACTTTGTTCCAAAAACCCAAACAGATGAGTCTTTAATACTGTTATAATTAATGAAATTAAACGCTAACATATATCATAATACTTTTGCTAAAAATTCTATAGATGAAATTATCTGAAATTAACAAATTTAATTTCATTTAATTAATCAAATATCAATGAAGATCTGATATGTACCTTCCTGCAACAATTACAAATTTAGTTTAGTAGTAGCGAAACCAAAATGTAATTATAATTATTTTGATGGAATTAATGTTTGTGCATTGTTTCTAATACATCTATCCAAAAATTATCCAAAAAAACAGACTTTTGAGTGGACCAAGGAATATCACAACCTGAATGTCGTCTAAATAGTTTCAAAAAACCTTATTTCAATATTTTACGACCACTACTGCTGGATTTTTTTTCCAGATTTATTTGGGGCCATCCATAAAGTAATAACTTACATAATAAAAGGAACCATCAAATCGGTTCTCAATTGACAATGATATCGTGTACAAAAAGCATGCACTCGAAGTAATAACCTCCTCCTTTTTTGAAGCCTGCTAAAAATCCGACTCGAAGGACCAATAAATATTGTGGTGTAAGTTAGTGTTATGTTAGTGAACGAATTGTGGCCTGCCATTATCGCCTTCATCACAATTTCAGCCGCCCCTGAGAAACACCCTGAAATATGCCACCAAAACCACCTGAATCCATCGACTTCTTGCATGTCTTACTACCAATTGTTGTGAGTTAGTTAATACAGCAGTTAATGATACAGCTAATTACTAACTCACAACAATTGACTTTTATATGAAAGTGTCCATTCATACGATGATCTTATGATTAATGTTTTCTTATTTATACGATAACTATCGTATGATAGTTATCGTATAAATATTAATTTTTTAAATTTATAATGACACATTATAAATAAAAAAAAATATATTTTTTTACAAAATAACTTGTTTTTTTATAGTATAATATCATTATATATAAAAATTACGTGTCACATTGTTTGTCCTCGATGAACTCCTAAACTACTGAACTGATTTCAATAGAATTTTGCACACTGTGTTCAGTTTGGTCCAACTTCAGAGATAGGATAGTTTTTATCCCGATAAGTGACCTTCTGTATTTTAATTTCTTTAATTTAAATATTTTTTAAGGACAAAGCGTCGCCGGAAAACGCAGAACATAGTCTGCCTGCTAGTATTTAATAAAATATTTTTATAGAATACAATAAAAAATATTGATAATAATTTTAGACAATTGAATAAAATAAAATATATAGTCCGTACTTACTTGAAGATTAGGCTATGTGCGTCTAATACAACATTACACCAATCTTGCAATATCAGTTACAGTAAGTAGGTTAATGTGCGGCTAGATAATTCATAATGTTAATCGTATAACTATTTTTCAATCACAGGATTATCCTATCTTTTTATATAATATATAGATAGCACCTCTCAAGACTTTGGTTATTTTAATAGATTTTATTTAATTAAATATGAAAAAACAACCATAAAGTTTAAGTTGCAAGTAAAATTTATTGTTTAAAGAGAAAATACTTCAATTTCACAAGTTGTGAACGCCATTCGTATTTGTGTATTAACCTAAGATTTTTTGGTCATTTTATTTTATTTTTAAATTAACTAAGCGGGGTACGAACTAATCAAATGGAGTGAATGAGAAATAAACTAAAGTTCACTATTAAAATTCCCGATCTAGAATATAGTAGTTGCTTTTTTGTAACTTTTTTATGATAACAGTATCACAACAATTCCTTATAAAACTTTGAAAAGAGTAACACAACACAGTTATAGAACAACGATAATAAATAAATAATGAAATAGTCTTTCGTTTTTCATTAACTACACTCAATTTATTAGATACAAAATCAATTAAGATTTTTGGTTAATGCCATTTTAATTGCTTTATAGACATTATTATATTAGAAGCACATTTAATATGAATTTATATTTTATTTTAAACATTTATGTATATCAGTATTTTCTTTAACAATTATTTTATTGATAAAGAACCTTGAATGTTATAATCAATTTAGATATTTTTAATTTTACTTATGCGGTATTTTATATTATTTTTTATATTATTTTTTAGCAAATATATATATATATATATATATATGTATATATATATATATATATATATATATATATATATATATATGTATATATATATATATATATATATATATATATATATATATATATATATATATATATATATAGCCTTTTTTAGCCCTTTCCGACGACCTTTCCGGCGTGGACAGGAATGTGTTATGGCAAACACTGAACTCATTTGGGTTGAGCGCTGGCTTGATACAGGCATTAAGGTCTCTTTATAGGGACTCTAGTGCTTGTGTCAGGATCAACGGGGTCTACTCAGACTGGATTGGCATTCATAAAGGTATCAGACAGGGATGTGTGGCTTCCCCGTGGCTGTTTAACCTATTTATGGACAGTTGTTTGCAAACTTTGAAAGTTTAAGAATATGGGTTGAGAATGGGTGAGTCAACCGTCAAATGCCTTTTGTACGCCGATGATCAAGTCATATTTGCATCGTCGGTGGCCGAGTTCCAAATGATGGTTACTTTAATGGTCATTGAAACTGGTATGAAAGTGAACGCAAGTAACACGAAAGTAATGGTTTTTGAAAGAGAAGAAAATAAAACGTTAAGTTAAATAAGAATAGAAGGGGAGTTGATTGAGTAAGTGGATGAGTCTGTATATTTGGGATGTTTATTTAGCAGGGATGGTAGATATGATAAGGATATAGAACGACGAGTGAACGCAGGAAATAGAGTGAATGGGGCTCTACACGCTATTATGAGGAATCAGAATGTGTCAACTAAGGCACGTATGGCAATTCATAATGCTGTGTTAGTCCCTACTTTGATGTATGGTAGTGAAAGTTGGGTCTGGCAGAAGAAGCATTAGAGTAGAATAAATGCTGTAGAAATGCGGTCCTTAAGGAGTATGCTAGGGCTGAATCAGAATAACAAGGTGAGAAATAGTGTGATAAGAGAAAAGTGTGGTTTGCAAGATGACGTTGTGACAAGGATTAAGAAAGGAATGCTTCGGTGGTTTGGTCATGTAGAAAGAATGAACGAGGAAAGAGTGACAAAGCAAATTTATGTTGCAGAAGTGAACGGCAGAGTCGGGAAGGGACGCCTTAGACCAAGGTTTATCGACCAAATCGGCGATACATTAAAATGGGCCAGATTAGGAGTACCCTTAACCGACGAGCGTGAATGCGTAGATATATGGATATAAAGGAGGCGAGAGAGGTGTGTCAGGATCGCGACAAATGGAAGTCCGTAGTCTCTGCCTACCGCTCTGGGTGACAGGCGTGTTTATGTGTGTTTTATGTATTATGAAAGTCACTCTTTTGTTTAATTACCACTGGTTCGAAAAAACCTCTGTCCTGGGAAGAACCAGCAAGAAACCTGGCGGAACTTCTTTTTTTTTTTAAACAACTTACAATCATGTATGCTACACAATTAAAAACATAACAAATTAGAAATAGCTTGGTGGTGATCACCTTATTCCCAGGGGTTATTATCATCCATAAATTCCTTAATATTATAATAACCCTTTTTATACAAACTTTGTTTAATAAAGTTTTTGAACTTTGTGGAGGTCAAATTTTGTATATTTTCTTGTATTTTGTTGTCAAAACGCATACATCGCCCCAAGAACTGGTACTGCTAGCTTGTGTCTGTTCCTAATATTAACAGAATGAATATCACTTATTTTGTATAACTACTTTTATTTTTGTATACGTACATTACATTTTCATAAATGTATTGAGAAGTCAAAGTTAATAATTAATTTCCTTAAATTTTTATCGGAGCGACTCTTTAGGTTTTAAATCATAGATTGCTCTTATGGCGCTCTTTTTTTTTATAGGATCGAGTGACAAACGAGCACACAGTCCACCTGATGGTAAGTGGTTGCGTGGCCCATAGACATCTACATTTATCTTCGTTTGCGAATCAAAACGCAGATGCGTTGTCACTCGTGAGGACTAAGATGGAATGCCTCATTTCCAGTAAAAAGGGTCTCCGGTTCTCTACACTAACCAGACGAAACACAGCAGTGTTAAACTGCTATTTGACGCTGGTATTCTGTGAGAGCGTGGTCCTTCCCCTGTCGAGCCAACCCATTTGTGCTACAACTATACTACTAATATAGCTGCAGCGTGGCTCTACCACGTAAAAACTACCCTGTTCTGTAAAACGAATATAATTTCAGTGTCAGTTGCGTATCCCCATAGCAAAATACCATACGACATTACGCTATGGAAATAGCTAAAGTAAACAAGTCTAGCTGTTTCCACACTGGTAAGATTTCTGATTTTTTTTACAGCATATGCTGCAGAAGTGAGTCTGCTTGCTAATTTTGATATATGGGGGCTCCATTGAAGCTTCGCGTCTAGTGTTATACCAAGAAAAATTCTGGTATCAACAAGACTCAGTTCTTCTCCATTTAAAATCACATTAGTATTTAATTGTTTGACATTTGGAGTCATGAATTTCATACATTTCTTCATTATTAACATTAAACCAATTAACTAATATAGATATAGCATTATTTACTTCGTTATATTTTAAGAATTTTCGTTTTAAACTGAAAAGTGTCGTCAGAAAATAATACTATATTACGTTTATCCCCTACTTTGTAAGGTAACTCATTAATATATACAAGAAACAGTAAAGGGTCGAGAATTGAGCCTTGAGGCACACCCATTTGTACTATCGACCTAGAAGATCTCATACTATTAATAACAACTTTTTGCGTTCTGTTACTTAAATATGAAACAATTAATTAAAGAGCATTACTTCTTACACCGTAGTGTTGTAGTTTCCTGATTAATGGTTCATGGTGAATTTGGATATGTCACAGAATATACCCAAAGCATCCTGTGAATTCTCCCATGAATTGAAAAAATATTTAATCAGCTCAACGCCAGCATCAGTTGTCGAGAGACTCCTTGTGAAACCAAATATATTTTTATGAAGTAAATTATTTACATTAAAAAAAATTTTAGATTTGATCAAGAATAATTTTTTCAAACATTTTAGTAAGTGTTGGCAGTACAGAAATTGGTCTTAAATTGGTGGGGTCTAATGTACTAAATAAATATAATACCAGATTTAAAGAAAGGTATTACTTTACTATGCTTCATTAAATCAGAAAACACACCATATTCGACACACTATATAGTATTAAAAATAATAGCTAGTTGAGGCGCGATTATATCGATTATAAACGCAATAACTTTAACGGGAATCCCCCACAAATTTTCTTAATACAGTTTTCTTAATATCTATAGTTTTAAAATATTTTACAATATCTTTTGATTTATTTTATGAAATGTAAATTTCTGCATACACGCAATGATTCTGTGACGGTAGGAGAAAAATTCAGTGAATTAGTGGTTAAGATCGGAATATCAGTAAACTATTTCTCAAAAACCATTGCAACATCCTGATCTGATTCAGTTAATTTGTTGTTAAAACTTAACCGGTAGTTTGAATTGCGAGAATTGACCTTATATCAGTTTCACTATTTATTATACTCCACGTCATTTTAATTTTATTAGAAGCCGTCTAAATTTTGTTGCTCAAATGCAAAAACTTGACTGTGGAGCACACTCACTCCTTTAAATATTTTTGAATATTTTTTTACATATTCCCTAAATTCGATGCTAGGCTTATATGACCTTTCATGTTAAATTTCATATAACCTTTGTCTGTTCTTATGGACTCCTACTGTCGCCCATTTATTGAATGCCTTCCGACTGTTCAATGAGAACGTTTTAGAAGTAAAAATATTATCATCATCATTATCATCATTACAGCCTGTCATAAGTCCACTGTTGAACATAGGCCTCCCCCAAGGAATGCCACAAAGCACGGTCCTGAGCCACCTGCATCCATCGACTTCCTGCATGCCTTACCAGGTCGTCACTCCATCTCGTGGGGGGTCGCCCTACACTTCGCCTACCGGTACGAGGCTGCCACTCGAGAACCTTTCTTTCCCATCGGTTTTCGGTTCTTCGAGCTATATGGCCGGCCCACTGCCACTTCAGCTTACTAATCCGTTGGGCTATGTCGGTTACTCTAGTTCTACTGCGGATATCCTCATTTCTAAGTTTATCACGCAGAGAAACTCCGAGCATAGCCCTCTCCATAGCTTGCTAAGCGACCTTGAGCTTCCTCATACGGCCAGCTGTGAAGGACCACGTCTCAGTTCCGTAAGTCATCACTGGCAACACGCACTGGTTGTACAATTTCGTTTTAAGGTTTTGAGGTATGTCTGACGAGAAAATGTGTCGTAGCTTCTCGAACGCTGCCCAGCCGAGTTGAATCCGTCGGTTGACCTCTCGGTCGAAGTTGGACTTACCTAGGCGGACTAAAATATTATCAAATTTATTGTAAATACATTTAAACAATGTTCCATACAAAAAATTTGGATTATTTTGGCACGAAAGTTCACTGTGTTACTTCTAAACTTCTCCAAGCGATGTGCATTTACTGGAAAAAACACATGGCAGCGCTGTCGTCGCGCCACAAGCGAAAAACATCGAATCCTAAATCGCACTAACAAAGTTCCGAAGTTCATGCAGCATATATAGAATAGCTCCGAACTACCAATGGGAGTGTTGGCCGCTCTCCGGGCAGCACACCTTGCCCGGCGGGAGATCTCCCCTTTTGCTTTCACCCGCTACAAGACGGAAAAGTCGATTTCAGGATCTTCTTGTAAGTTGTAAGTCCAGAATTTACCCCAAATTGTTATTATTCTTCTTTGGATTTCGTCAACGTGTCTCGTTCTTCTGAATGATATTAGTTTACCGAGATACACATATTCGTCTACAAATTCAAATGGAATGTTATTCACAGTTATAAGCGATGGGCTCTATTCATCATTATTTTGTTTTTAATAGTGTTAAATTCTAGGCCTACATTTTGGCTGGCGGTATGTATAGTTCGCTTACCATCGACTCTATCTGTTTTGGCGCGATTTAGAAAATATTATCATCCGTGAATCTAACATGACTTATATATGTATTTCCCTTTTATATTAATACCTTCTCTAATCCATTTTGAGCCTTGAACAATGTGTACTAATACTGTTATAGTGGTTTTGGTAAAAGGTGATCTCCCTGTTTCACTCCTTTTTTTATTGGAAAGGCGGGGCTGGTTTTTTCTGAGGTTACTGCCTCATTTATTTCTACTTTTAGCTTTTGAAAAGAGTCCACAGCACTTGATGTTGTGCGACTATATAGTTTTTGATAGATGACCGTGGTGCTGTTCACTATATCGGTCCTTGATTGTGTTATTTGATGCTGGAGTTTGCTAAAGACACATAAACCTAGGTTTGCTGGCATTTAATTATCTGTATGCTCTCTATTTTTGCTTACTTTTGTAATTATGTATTTCCTTATTAAGGTCCTAAGAGCGGGTGAAATGCCTAAATTGTTGGATATTTAAGTAAAAAAATCACAATAATTGTTCAATTAATCCGGAAAGAAAAAATACAGGCTGACAGAAGATTTAATAAATGTTTTTAATTGAATAAAATTTTATTTTTATCAACCCCTTATTAGAAAAAAAATCCCCAAAAAGTACCTATCTTTGTCATATTTTGCAAAATTTCTCCAAAACGAAACAAGCTCTTTAAATAAACTTACACTAGAAAAAAGGTATTTAAAATATTAATGTTTTTTAGAGTTTTATTTTTATTCGCCGTTTTACTCGAGAAAATATCATTTTTTTCCGAAATTGAATATATTCGCGCGACCGTGCTTGCTCCGTTGCCCTGTAATTACACGCGAGCTCTGTGGTTTCGGACATCGTCGAGGGTGGACCACGTGTCGGTGTTGGAGCGACTTCGTTTAAATATATTTTAGTTTTTTAAAAGTTTATACTCAATTATAAATACTTTATGAATAGAAATACTTAATTTAGTTACTATCTGTACACTGGTAACTGTAAACATTGTTTTCAAAATAAATTAATTTTTAGTGTCCAAAGAAGAAGAAATTTTTTCGGCGACGTTGATTAGTGAAATTGAAAAAAGCATTTTTATATAATTTAGATGTGTAAAGACCAACATGCTCTCGTTACTTAGATTTCGATAGTTTTTAATATTTATGCAGTTTTATTATTGCATATTTTTATTAATTAGGTGATACTTACTGAATTTTATAACTATGTATTACAATAAAACGCTGTTTTTATGAGCATGACTTTAATAGAACATTATTGGGGAGGAAAATCTAGATACAGATACTTATATTTAGGTGTACTATTATAAAATTTAATCAAACAATTTAAATAAAATAAAAGTGGTGCTTCCCTAAGTGCATAAAGAAAAATAAAGAAATTCTTGTGTTTGTTTTCTTTAAATGTTACACACACCATCATCTGAAAAATATAAAACTTTTAAATTGTACAGAAGTTTCTCTGCGTGATAAAGTTATAAATAAGGATATCCGCAATAGAATCAGAGTAACTAACTAATATAGCCCAACGGATTATTAAAGTGAAATGGCAATTATCTGGCCATATAGCTTGGAAAAGCGTTAAACAATAGAAAGAAAGGTTGTCAAGTGGCAACCTCGTACCGGTAAGCGAAATGCAGGGCATCCTCCCACTATATGGAGCGAAGAGATCGTAAGATATGCAGGAACTCGATAGATGCAGGTGGCTTAGGACCATGCTTTGTGGCATCCCTTGTGAAGGCCTATATTTATATCTATATAAATAGGCCTTGTGAATGGCTGTAATGATGATGATAATGAAGCTAAATCTTGGGCTACAAAACCACTTAACATCAGGTGGAATTGTAGTTAGCGCTGCTTATTATTTTTCTAACCAACCATAAAAATGTATTACGTGTGATGGGAATATGTATATAAGAATAAAGGTTCTCTCACACGGGACAGTAATTATATAATATTATATTTTTCAGTATGTGCGCATAAAAACTTTTAAAATCTATGAATCCCGAGGTATGTCCATATTAAGAGGCTGAATAGAGCTAAATTGATCTGCATGGGGATCGTTTTATGATTTCACATCGTTATCGAAAAAAAAATTACTTACAATTGAGCGTGTTCTAGGTGGCGGTTTTCAAAACACGATTCCACAAAATTCACTTAATAGAATAATAACAAAGTAGCTTCTGAAAATATTTAATTTTCAACACGGAGCCGTCCGATAATCAAAAATATTTATTTTTACTTTCATGCCAAAGACTGTCTTGTTTTATTTTATTGCGGTTAAATGTTGTAAAGCAAGTATTTACAAATGTTTTCATTGTTTTGTTATCAATTGTTTACAATTATTATCACAGTTTAGTTTACATTAGAAATTCTTGGTGGGATGCAATGTATAAATAAAATATATATATATATATATATATATATATATATATATATATATATATATATACTAGCTCGCCAGGTAGACGTTGTTCTGCCCTTTCCACAGACCCTTCGTATAAAAATCCTTAAATTCGCAATAAAAAATTTTGAGGGTCATTTATCGGGATAAAAACTATCCTATCTCTCAAATTGGACCAAAATGCACATAGTGTGCAAAATTTAATTGAAATCAGTTCAGTAGGTTAGCAGTCCATCGCGGACAAACAACGTGACACGTAATTTTTATATATATATATATATATATATATATATATATATATATATATATATATATATATATATATATATATATATATATATATATATATTTACCAGTGGAGCTTCAACACAATCTTAAAATGTTCAATGAAATAAAAAAATTAACTACCAATAATTATTTGATTTTCAGTCGGTGTTTTACATTTGAAGATCAGTTATAAAGAGCCATTAACGAAGCATTTTGCAAAAACGAAACCTATCCTACCTAACTTTTATGTTGTTTTATCAGCTCCATTCTTTTTTTTTTGTGTTTATCCAAGAAAAACCTCGTCAATTTCAAAGAAACACAATTAAGTTCATATTAAAAGAAATGCACGTCATTACAAAATTTCTATATAAAAGGGAGGCTACTGATAAGACTTCCTAAAAAGTTCAATTTTTTATTTTCTTTACTTAAATTCGATACTAAGATAAATATGAAAGTTCTCTTATCTGCAATAATATTTTTTTAGTATTTCTTATCTAACTTAGAGCCTATTTTTGAATTGGAATTACCCACAATAACACAGAAGGTTTTGAGTTTTACTTGTTTTGCTTCTTTAGTTGGAGTTATTTGAATTAAAGAAAGTCTATCTGAAATATCAATAAAACTCTCTATATTTGTTTTAAATTTCTTTTTTATTAAGCAGCTAACTTCACGTTGTCCAGTATTCTCCCCTGTGTAGCAGAATATATGTTCAAGGTTTTCTGTTAACACTGTTCCCGATTCGAATCTTTGCTAACCCGATAATATCGTATTTAAGGCGATTGATTGCCACTTTAAATTCTAGAATTCTTTCATCTGATAATAATGAGGTTGCGCTTAAGATACATACATATATTTTTTTCTTCAGTGGGTTATAGTCGTATTTTTCCGCGCTGACCAGCCATACTACATTTTGTATAGAGGTCGCCATGAATTGCTATTCACAGTTATTTTATTGTGTGCCTTTACTAATTCATATTTGCCTTGTTTCTCTTTGGTATTTTTTAATGAATTTACTTCGATCTTCGAATAAAGTATGCTCTTCTGGGGATGTGGATGGATTTATTTTGTTACTGGTTCGGTATATTTTATTTGTTTGTTTTAGCTTCTTTTTAAAATGACAGTTTTGTCATATTTTAAGAGCTATCTCTTTCTTCAATTGGAAGAAGTATTTTCTAGTTCTAATTATTTTCGAGTAAAATCTTCTTTATTATAAATAATGTTTTTTTTTTCAATTGTTCAGCAGTTTTCAAACAATTCGATTTACATATATATAAACTATGGGTTTAGGCTTTACTCCTTTCTTATCAAGTCTTCTAAAATATTCCAAATCGGATTTTCTCATGAGACTGTCATATTATGATAAAATATTTTGAAAATAACTCTTTCACTAAAAAGACACAAATATATAAATTTATAAGATAGGCCTAAGAGAAAATAAGATGGAATATATACTCATATAATAAAGCGGAAGAGGTTTTTTTTGTTTGTTTAAACACTCTTATCTCTGGAAGCACTCTAACTGGTAGCAGTTCGATTTGATAAATTATTTTTGTATATAGTAGCCAGATTCATGAGGAATAGTATAAGCTATCTAGCTACACCTCTCAGCTAGCCTTTTTTGTTAAGCCAGCCGAAAGAGAAAGCACTCCCGAACTGCTTTATCCGCGTGAGCTAGGGTAATGGTTAGTGATACGTAAATACTATGTTCTAAAAAATATAGATCTTTCCGCCATCTAAAAAAGTCCTTGATACCATAGGCCTATTTCTTATACATAAGGTCTCAACAAGGTTTTATGTGACAAAAATTTATTTAAAAATTAAAAAGTAATTTATGAGCGTTATTAGACATGGCATATTATTAAACCTTATAAACGAAAGTGTTGCTTAATCATCAAGATAGTTTTATGAAGACAAACTTTGCTCCTTATAACATGTTATTTGGACGCATAGTTTAAGAGATAATGAAAAATTAAAATAAAACAACACTTGGTTCGGCGCGCGAACTACGCCTAGCCACCCGATGAGAACCGAAAGAGAATAAGCGAGGTCATGTCGTGCGGCTCAGAGCGTGATATACACGGTTGATACCGTGGGGAACAGCTAGTTCAGTATAAAATGTTTCCTATTATCTCGGCCACCTTTGTGTGCGGTGCTTTAAAATGGCCAATATTGAATAAAATTATCATATCCTAACCATTCTTAACAATCCATGATTTCATATCTTAACGATTTATATTAAATTAGTCGTATTTAGACCATCTAGTGTCTATTTTACGAACCACCTCGAGTCAATCAATTTTTGTTTTGTAAAATGATTTTACCTATAGAATGAAGAAGACGTCGCTATTACAAAGCAATTTTAGTCATAAGAAAATATTTTTAATTTAAAACACTAAAAAGTCTACATGTCCAAAAAGAAGGATTGTAACGTATATTCTGCTATAAAATTAAATTTTATTTTATATTTTATGCCGCACTTGTGGTTGAAAATTATCAAATTAAATAAATAATTAGCTGTGAAATGTGTTTGTGTTATATTTCATTTCATTTGAAGGTTTCACTTCTACCGTGTGTGAACATGTTTTTTTACAATATTTAAAATTCACTTTAATATTATTGTTTCGGTCAAAAATGGTCATTTTGATCCCAATCACGTTCAACTTAACGAATCGCCCGATGGTACCAGGTGTCACGCGTGTCGCGGGGAGGGGGAAACAAAAGGCAGCCTCCCACCGTTTGGCGATGTCGGGCGAGAGACAGTAGCTCGCGGGCAGCGGGACAGTTAATTAGCGTATCTCAGTAGCCGCTGCAGAAGTTTCGCGCGACCGGTTTTGGGTTATGGTCTAGATTTTTAGAATTTGTGCGCATTACTTCGCTACGTAATTGTGGTTTCGTGAAAACCGCCTCGGTTTAGTTTGTCTAGGTTTTAAGTTCGTGACAAGAGGCTTATATGGTATTTGACTGATTAAAGTAATTTCGTTTGAAAGTAATTGCGCCAATTATATAGTGATTGCGTGTTGAAGTGCATTTTACAATGTTTAACTTGCTCGTGTGACGTGGAATTTCGTGCGTGCGCCGAGTAGATACTACGGTCTAGAATTTGAACCGCGAATTCCTTTTCGAGGGCGTCTCCCAGTTGATTGTTTTGGAAATCATTGTTTAATTATACCGTCGCGTTAAGAGCCTTTTGTGTGTTGACTCAGTAGCTAGTTACGTGTCAGCTAGGTTGATTTTGAAGTCTTATTGCGGCGTGTGTTTAATATGGAACAAAGGAGCTTAGTTGTGTTTGTAACGCTGAACCGTGTGACTCATGAAGAGATCGCGTTAATTCCCTATTTGTAATTTGATGATAAATGAATCCGGGGCATTGAATGTTGAACTTTGAACTACTGTTCGTTTCTTGTGTCGGGTATCACGTGTTCGATTCTACGATGAACGTTGAATTAGTCGAGTTGAAGTTAGTTAAATGTACAATAAAGTTGATAGACTGAAATAGTGAAATGAAGAAAGAAATTGTCCATTGTGGACGTCTGCTGGAGTGATGCAGCATTGTGGGGCAGCATGGAAACCGGCCACTGCCAGGTCACCTCAGCTAGGCCAGGTCACCTACATATACACACCACTAAACACTACTTTACATGCATCTACTCTACGGTCTTAGATTCGGATCCAGGTACGTACCATATATTTTCCTAGCCTTCTCCCTATTGTGTAGTATGATAGGTTTTTTTCCATAAGGTCACTTGGACCCGAACCCTCGGCTGCCCGTCGAGGAGGCTACTATGGGCCCTAGCCAAGGCGACCTTTGCAGTGGCAGCTGTGAGCCGTAACAATTATGTAATGCAACTTCTTGTTATTTTCTTCTTTTTATTATCATTACTTTATTTTTGAGTTTTGATTCCACTTTCACTTAGTAAACATACAAAACCGATACTTACGAGTATATTGTTTTCGATTATTTTTACTTTGCGCACTTTGACACTGGGACAATGCATTTATAGTATAAGCTATAGTGATAAGCTGTTATTTTGACATTACAAACAGACCCAACGATTTTATTATTATTATATAGTTTTCTCATCTAGTTGAGCTGTATAAATATATAATTGTAAATGAAAATGATAAACATACATAAATATCAATAAATAAATAAAAACCCAACCAGATGGAAGCCCTCGGCAGGGAAGACCAAACGGCGGAGGGTTAGGGGGAAAGGGAAAGAAACTAGCGGACGATTCGGGTGATATCAAGGAGCACTGCTTACTGCGTTTAAGCCCAGAGCGGTCCGTCACGGAGTCCCAGTTGCCTCAGATGACCCGAGAGGCTGACTGGGATTAACCCGTTCGCAGAAACGACTACAGGTATAATTTCGGTCGGCAGTCCATCCCACATGTCGGTTACCTCGTATGTTATTATTATTTATAAGTATAGATTATTATTATTCTTTATTTCAGAAATTTCTTTCTATAGAGTGGGTTAATAATTACAACAAAAATTAAAGTACTTATAAGCTAGAGTTAGTAAATAACTAAAATTAAAGTTACATATATTACCTACTCTATCTACTTTATATTAACCAGAGCAGGTCTCGAGCCGATATGGACGCTGTTCCAGTGCTTCAAGACAGGACAGCAATAGCGAATCCCTATCGCCACCACGAGGCTGTTAGAGCAGTCCCGGATGCGGCACCATGCGGTGGCAACCCGTTTGCACATGATAACTTGGAAACTGTCTATGCGAGCTTCAGCAAACATTGCCGAAGCGCTGCAGTACCGAGGCAGCCCCATCAGCATCCTAAAGCCGTTATTATATTGGACTCGCAGGATTGCAAGCGTCCTCTGTGTGTATATATATTATTTGTACAGATTAATGTAAAAAGTATATAACGCAATTCTAAATCCAATACAATTTAACTTTCATAAGGATACATCGGAATACATGCACAATATATAAAGTAATAGGTACGTAACTATTACTTACGTACTACGTACTTCTACTTATAATTTAAAAAAAAATTCTTAACCTTAAAAATTCATCCACGGAAGATTAAGTATAAAGCAATTCTGTATTCTTCTGTATTCCTGTAACATATTATAACTATGCCAAAAAATCCTGTGACAGACAGACATAGAAACACCGTGGTGACCCTATAACAGATCCAATTTGCCAATTTTGGTACGAAGTAGTGATAATGTCCCTAAATTGAAAAGCCCACGCAAGCGAAGCCTTCATCTACTATAAAAGTTACAGCCTATATACGTCCCACTGCTGGGCATAGGCCTCCCCTCATTTCCGAGAGGGTTTTTAGGGCAAGGAAATGCCCGCCGCGCTGCCCTAATACGTCTTGGCGAACTTCACATGCCTTCCAATTTTTTTCGTATTTCTCAGACATGCAGGTTTGCTCACGATGTTTTCCTTCAATGTCGAGCACGTGGTAAATCACTTAAAATTACAATTAACAATTTCATTGGTGCCGGCGGGAATCAAACCTGGGTTGCTCGCGTACTATGAAATTTACAGCGGGCGCTAATTATCTGAGCTATCACGGCCCATCTATTATATATATTCACCTATTTCATCTATTTAATAGAAGCCTTAATCTTCATAAAGATAAACCTCCGTCTACGATGTCTCTTGTGAGCTCTGCCACTGATTGTAATTACATATACATATATAGTTATTTTTTATAGAATAGTGGCCAAATACTCAAACCCTACTAATTATTGAGATGACGTTAAGTCTCTTTGTGTCACAGTCACTTTGACTTGAAATGATAGAGACAGCACGACACTTAACGGCATCTTAAAATTGAGTAGCATTTGAGTATTTGGGCATCAGTGTAACAAACGAATACAAAGTAATAATGTAAGTGGATGCTTTTTTTTTTGAAACGTTACCGTCACACTAGGATTTTCTCCTGTATCGTGGAGGCAGTTTACAAACATAAATTGCATAAGGACAAACATCCAGACCCGGAACAATTATTTGACTTTGGTGTGTAGATTTCTACATCTATTCTCGAAAGAGTCAAAATGGTGATGTGTTGTCACCCTAAGCACTAAAATGGAATGCCTCGTTTCCATTAGAAAGAATCTACGGTTCTCTACACAACTATACGAAACACTGCGCATTGAGCTGCTATTTTACTCGGTGTTTATAGCTGCAGCATGGCTCCAAGTAAACCTATCCAATGGGGCCTTCAAGAAAAGAGCTTACTCCTTTCTAAAAGTCTGGCAACGCACCTGCAATTCCCCTGGTGTTGCAATTGTTCATGGGCGGGGGTAGTCACTTACCATCAGGTGAGCCGTATGCTTGTTTGCCCCTTTCTTATAAAAAAAGTAATTCTATAAAACCAAATAATACACAGAGAAGGGTAAAAGGAAACTCATTATTATTATATATTGTAAGACTATATTATTAATAATATTCATATAAAAATATATTATGTTAGATTCACTGCGGCCGTTCCGGTCGCGTACTCTTAGGCAGTATCATACACAGAAGCCCGCTCGCTGGAAAAAAAAAGATATAAGTTATCAAAGCTGAACATATTATGTATTTCTACCAATATTGAAACTACCTTCTCCACAAAAAAAAAGGTATAGTATAAGAAACATTATAAGCTTGAGGTATAACTTAATTTTTTTTTAAAAAGCCCTATATAAAAAGAGCTGGTGATCTTCAAACGGCTGAACAAATTTTCTTAAAACATAGCTAAGAACCCTCTCGATTAAGACATCTTTCAACCGAAAAAAAACTTGATCGAAGTCGGCTCATCCGTTCAGGAGTTATGATGCCATAGTCAGTCACACAGATACACACTACAAATATATAACACCCCCTCTGTTTCCGTTGGGGGTTAAATATAACTGTCCAAAATGTTTAATATTCTGTTACACAATTTTAACATAGTACTCTATATTTATTTAGTTTAATTAAAATAATATATAAGCGCAAACTGTGAAGTGCCAAAACAAACAAAATTATTTTTATTGGTACGAAGAAATTAATTTGTAATTAAAACTGTAGTATGTTATAAACTTGTTGAATAACTTTAGTTAAAATATTTTATTTTATTTTATTAATAATTACAATATGTTTCTATTTATGATAATTACGATTATGTAGTTAGATAATCTATACCAACTTGAAGTTTTTTTACAACGCCTGCAAAAGGTTACTAAGTAATCTGTACCATTTGTAAAAAATAGTGGGGTATAGGTGGGTATCCTTAGTGCCATTTCACACGCTCCGATTGCCGGGTAGCCGGTGCCCGGCGGCGAAGTCTACAGCCATGTACGTTAGCTTTCATACGTACCGGCGTAATTTGTGCGGCAAGCGATCGCCGGGTACACGCCGGATATGGTAAAACTCACGTGCTGTCATACGCACCGGCGGCCAGTCGCCCAGATACAACCACGGAGAGAATACACTACTGGATATAAAATCGTCTCGTGTGAGAGCTGAATGTGTTACCGGACAGTCGGCACCGGCTACCCGGCAACCGACACGTATGAAAACGGCATGTATACTGCCACTACACGGCTAACCGTGTCAGAGGTGAATCAAAAGTCATACAGGATGGATGGAGGTGGCTCAAGACCGTGGTTTGAGGCATTCCTTGGCGTAGGTCCGCAGCAGTGGAATTGAAATGGGCTGTAATGATAATGATCGCGATTGCAGTTCATGACATGGCATTTTCAATAGCCTCCTGTAACGATGCTCACCAGATAAAATGGCACAATGAATTGTAGTCACCGCAACAAGGCAGGAAGATTTAATACTTACATATCAGTAATGTTCCAAATATATATATAGGCACGATACAGTACTGATCGACCAGGGCGCCAAACACCACGTTACCAACAATCGCTCCCACTCGACCGCTCATAACCGTTATTGCCATTGCTGTTGCTCTGCAAAAAAAAATTAATAATAATAATAAAGCTTTTTATTTGTCGCAATTCACATATACTTGTTAAAAATGTACAAAAAAGATCATCAGAAACTTCATAGAAGCATAGGCATACCAATTTTACTATGAACTATGAAATATAAAAGTACTTTTTAAAAAACATTTTGACGTGAAACAAATTAAATAATTTTCTATAATATACACATATACTAGCTGTGCCCCGCGACTTCGCCTGCATGGAATTTACTACGATTTCATGGATATCAATATATTTTGCGCGGTTCCCTAATTTTGGTTTTTGAGTAATGTTACCATCGTATAAATATTGAAAAATATTAACATTAATGTTTATACGATACTAACGTCACTCAATTGATTTGCCTTCCCGGAACCCCTCCACTAACACTTATTCTTTATGGTATGGTATTAAAGTTCAAATTGACTTTTAAGTATTATTACGAATCTTTTGTATGGGAATATAGAAAAGTGTTGTTTTTAGACTTTTTTGGGCAATTTTTTAAATTTTCCTCTCTGTAAGAACCATTTTCGTACTTCAAGGAATATTATAAAAAAAGAATTAGCGAAATCGGTTCAGCTGCTCTCGAGATTTGCGCTTAGCAACACATTCAGCGATTCATTTTTATATTATAGATTTGCTATGTATATTTCAGTTTTATATACAATACTTAACACCTGCCTATAGTTTTATTTCCATTTCAAATTAAACAAACGAAAAAAGTTTCGCTGAGTTTCTTGTTGTTTCTTCCCAGGATAGAGGTTTTTTATCCGAACCAGTGATAAATTAAAAAATTACTTTCAACATTGAGTTATATGTACTACGTACTAGAGAAGCCATTCTAAACAAAAAATGTGCACTACTCTATGTCTTCGCGCATGCGCGGGAGATAGTAATCGCGCATGCGCAATTGATTTAAGCGCGTTGCGCCTGCACGGTCAGTTTTTAATTTAAACTTTAATTTGAAATCTTGTATTATTAACGCCGCTCTACACTGCATGTATATACAACATGTAACAAAAACCCTGTGGTTTCCGTTAAGTACGTTATCAGAGTCAGTATTCAAACGTAAAAAAATAACTTTTTTTCAAAAAAGTTGAACATTAAAAAATTAAATTCAATTTAAAAAAAATTAATTTGCAAATTTTATGTGGTTTTATTACGTCCATTTACCGATGCTCGTGTCAGTAATACGAGCATCGGTGAATGGTGGGGTATTTCACAATCCTCTTATTCTCCGGATAATGCAGAGGTAATAAAACCACATACAATTCGAAAAATATTATTTTAACCTAAAATATTTTTTTAATATTCAAGTTTTTTGGAAAGAAAGTTATTTCTTTACGTTTGAATACTGACTCTGATAGCGCACTTAACTGGAACGACAGGGTTTTTTGTTACATGTTGTATATATATTGAAACCACAGACTAACTAGTAAATTGAAAGCACACCATAGATTACTGTATACTAGTACGTAGTACATATATATCGATGACTTTCAATAAGAATTACATAAATGTGATCTATAGTGATAAAAATATTATTTTCTATTCTATTCTATTCAAAAACAAGTGTGTATGCCATTAGATGATAGAAATGAATATTCATCGTTCAAGAGCAAACAACAAAAATCGTTCAACAAAAAAAATGTCCCGCTGGGTTTCTTGCTGGTTCTTCACAGGACAGAGATTTTTTTCGAACCAGTGGTAAAGTAAAAGTAAAAAATTACTTTCAATAAGAATTACACATGTGATCTACGGGTGTGGCATGAATAGTGGATATACCTTTAACTACGGGTGGGGGACATCATAACTGTTCAGAAAATTTAAAAAATGTACCCAGTAAAAGTCTCACCGTATTCGAGTTATGGGAAATTTTCCGAGTCATTTTGAGCACTTATTTTAAGAAATTTCAATTCAGTAAATGTACTTTAAATGTCTTAATCTGTTTCATTTTCTTCTTTTAGTAAATTCATTTCTAATAACATTCATTTTGTTTGCTAATTCCAACTCCCCAATAGAATTTTAACTTTACTTGTAATTCAACCCTTGCCCACCTTAACAGCAATATTCTTTGCATTGAAAGCTAGAAATACCAAGTGCTATACCATTTCTGAATCTCAATGTAGTAGGAAAGTTATTAATTATTTTGTCACTCAGTTGACCATACATTTTATACACTATAAGATGTCAAATTTTGCAAAACATGTTTTTTTTTAAACTGTAGACGTGGCACCAAAATGGTAGTCAGTATTTGATAGTATAGCTATTAAAGAATACTACAAAAAACCAGGTCGAGAAAATTCCTTCATTTGTGATCTTGGCACCGAAAAGATTGGACAAGAGTAAACAATTTAGAAAATTTCGTAAATGTCCCATAACTCGAAAACCGCGTAATTTTTACTGGGGACGTTTTTTGTTTTCAGAACAGTTATAATGTCCCCCACCCGTAGGTAAAAGTATTTCCACACTATTATTACTGTATATTGAATAAAAAATTATTCTATTCTTATCTATTCTATCCTATCCTATTCTAATCTAACCGAATCTTCTTCGGTACATTAATAGCTTAAGGCTTAAGGCCAGATTGGACAAAATATCGTATTTTAGACACGAATTTGAATTTGAAGATGAATTTGAAGCGCAATAATTAATAATTCTTGAAATAGTATATGTTTAGGCCTAATCTTAAACACATTAAAACTTGTATTCAAAACCGGTTTGACGGCTTGGGCCGGCCGGCGCTCGTTTTGCACGCGGGGCTACGCCCTGCCCAGTCTAGAAGAATCAGTCGCTCGACGCGTAGGCGAAGTTACCAGTGTCTTGACCGCCGCGGCCTTGTCGACGAGTGTTTTTTGCGACCGCTGTGTCGGTAACTGGTCTGGAGGTTGAGGTGCGAAGCGGTCGGCCGCGTGACAAACGCCTCTTATTGATTGTCTTTGTCGTGCTCTAAGTGACAAGAGGCCCTTTTGAGTTAAAAACGCTAAAAATTTGTGACCCGAGAGGAGATCCCTTCGTGTTGGATATAGATTAATTGTGCGCGTACACCGGGGCGCGTAGAAATCTAGAAGAATAATTCGTCCGCGCGGCCGTTGATAACGAGGTTTGTCCTTGTGTAGTTTTGAGTTATCAATTTAACTTTGATTGCAATTAATTTTCTTCGACGAATTGTTTGTGTGGCATTTTAATATCGTACGAAGGAATTTCGCTCTGTCGGGAGAACGCTAAACTTTGTGACTCGAGAGGAGATCGCGTGTGCTCGATTATAATTTGTTGCTAAGTGAACATGGACATTGAACCTTTGACCGAACTTTCTTTAGTTGTGCCGTGTGTCACTTGTTTGATATCGATTAACGTCGATTTGGTTGAATTTGAAGTTAATTAACTGTACAATAAAGTTGATAAACTAATATAGTGAAAACAAAAGCAGAAGTTTTCAATTGGTGAACGCCCACTGGAGGGATCGCGCATTTGAAGAAAGACAGCGCCTGTGGATCTGCTGTCCGACTGCATCGGTGACGTCAGGTGACATTTATACACACTTTCACACACTACTTACATGCACCTCACTTACCACCTGACTGGTACCCTGTGCTCAACCCTACCTCCGGAACTCGGTAAGTTTTGTTTGCTTGTCAGCCGTTTTAGAATAATTATCCAAAGGCCATTGGGCCCGAACCCTCTGGCTGCTCGTCAAGGGGGCTACTATGGGCCCTAGCCCAGTCGACTTTTTCCAGGGCAGCTGAGGGCCGTATCAATTACTGGTAGCAGAGCGTGGTTGATTGATTCTCCAATCACGCCCGGCCGTAATAAATATTTTTTGTGTTTTGTTAGCGGATTGGTGGGTAGAATTAGGAACCACGCCCGTTAGGCTGCGCAAGCATGAGTGTAGTTAGGGTTAGGTACCCAAGTGTCAGGTATTTCGGGTAGGTAGATTAATTATCGTTATCATATAATCGTATAATTATCGTTATCGTATAATTATAGTAGATATTAATTGCCCCGAAGGGTCGATCGCCTGAGCGAGGCATCTTTGCTGACCGACTGTAGTAGTGTACTTGCCATGTAGTGTACTTTGTATTTAAATTAATAAATAGTAATTTGTATTTGTAGTAATTTGTTTTGAATTTAATTTGATAGTAATTTGTATTTAGTAGTGATGCCATCGTACAAGCTACCGGCGCTTCGCCTGCAGGCGGAGCTGCGCTGGGCCGCGAACGCCCATACCTTGTTAGAGCGACCCGATCGGGTCCATAGTTTAGGGAAGCGGCTCGAGCAGGTCGAGGCCCGAAGGGGCGTAGTGGAGGAGGCTTACACAGATCTCGTGGCCTCGGATGCGGAACAGGGAGTCCTAGACTCCTAGACTGTTGGGACGACTCCCAACTCTGGACCTGCCAAGGTTCTCCGGCGCCCTCTCCGACTGGCTGAACTTTGTGAGCCTTTTTGATAGCCTAGTGGACGCCCTGAGGGACTTGACACCTAGCCTTACTGGAGAGGCCCTGGGCGTCGTCGGCCATTTGAGATTATCGGACGACGCCTACCAGACTGCCCGGGACCTCCTCACCGAAAGATACGCCAACGTCCGGCGAATTGCGAACGAATACGTTAGGCAGCTTTTAAGCCTCCCGCTGCTTAGGGACCGGGCCAGATTACGTCCGGACATCGTGAATCTAATCTTGGTGGCCCGTAATGCTTTGAGGCGGCTGGATTTACCGGTGGATGAATGGTCCTTCTTGTTGCTACACATCGTGCTGTCCCGCCTGCCTCTCGACCTTCGGATACATTTTGAGGAGAGTTACGGCGGGGACGGAGCCTCCTATATTCCGCCCTTCAGTGATTCGCTGCGGTTCTTGGAGGAGCAGTGCCGGCAAATTGAGAACGCGGCCGGCATCGTCGACGACTTACGGGTTGCCAACCGAGCCGTGCCCAGTGAGAGGCGGAATCCGCCGGGCAAGTCGTCGTCAACCCCCCTAAGGCCGATCGGAGCTCCCGCGGGAGGGCGCCACCCCCTACCGTCTTACAGTGGCCTAGAGGCCAGGGAGGCGCCCCCTGCTCCTATTGTCGAGCATCCGATCATCGGGTGCCGTCGTGCCCGAAGTTATTGGGTAAGCCAGTTCCGGCGAGGCGAACTATCGCCAAGGAGCGCCGCTAGTGCTACTCGTGCTTGAAAAGGCACCTCCAACGAGACTGCCCGCACCAGCGGCCCTGCCCGTACTGTCAGGGCAATCACCATGCCGTTTTGTGCCTAGGTGCGAACGGCGTCTCTTCTCGGGGCTCGCCGGGCCCTCGATCCCCACGAGTGGGGGCGCTCAGCCACGCCCACTGTCGGGCGACGCTCGGCGCTTGCCTGCCGGCGACCGTACCCCTGGGTTTGAGGGGGGTCCCTTCCCCGACCAATCGGGGGGTCGTTCCCTCAGGGGCGGGGGGGTCGTCGCCCACATTGGGGCGGTATTTTTGAGGCGGTACTCAACTCTCTGCCCCTCTGCCCGCTCTCATCCGATCCGATTGATTTGGAGGTTCAAGCCCCGGGCCACTTCCTGATTGGTCAGCCGCTTAACTCCCTGCCCGAGTACCCCTTCAGGGAATTAAACTCTTCGCGGTTGAGCAGATTTGACCTGCTGCCACAGATGACTCAGAGTTCTGACACCGATGGTCTCTGGAGTACCTACATCTTTTGCAGCAGCTCGTTAATTGGTCTGACAAGACGGATCCTCCTCGGGTTGGAGACCTCGTGTTGGTTAAAGTACCCAACGGTTTGCCTTTGTATTGGCGCCGTGGGCGCATTGTTAAGTTGTCGTATGGATCTAATGGGGTGCCTAGGGTGGCCAAGGTTTTGGTTGGAGATTCGGTCTTGCAACGTGCCGTCGCGACCCTATCCCGTTTGCCAATTTATTCGCGGACATCAGTCCTTATGTCCGGGACGGGGGTTTATTTAAGCCTAATCTTAAACACATTAAAACTTGCATTCAAAACCGGTTTGACGGCTTGGGCCGGCCGGCGCTCGTTTTGCACGCGGAGCCACACCCTGCCCACTCTAAAAGAATCAGTCGCTCGACGCGTGGGCGAAGTTACCAGTATCTTGACCGCCGCGGCCTTGTCGACGAGTGTTTTTTGCGACCGCTGTGTCGGTAACTGGTCTGGAGGTTGACGTGCGAAGCGGTCGGCCGCGTGACAAACGCCTCTTATTGATTGTCTTTGTCGTGCTCTAAGTGACAAGAGGCCCTTTTGAGTTAAAAACGCTAAACATTTGTGACCCGAGAGGAGATCGCTTCGTGTTGGATATAGATTAATTGTGCGCGTACACCGGGGCGCGTAGAAATCTAGAAGAATAATTCGTCCGCGCGGCCGTTGATAACGAGGTTTGTCCTTGTGTAGTTTTGAGTTATTAATTTAACTTTGATTGCAATTAATTTTCTTCGACGAATTGTTTCTGTGGCATTTTAATATCGTACGAAGGAATTTTGCTTTGTTGGGAGAACGCTAAACTTTGTGACTCGAGAGGAGATCGCGTGTGCTCGATTATAATTTGTTGCTAAGTGAACATGGACATTGAACCTTTGACCGAACTTTCTTTAGTTGTGCCGTGTGTCACTTGTTTGATATCGATTAACGTCGATTTGGTTGAATTTGAAGTTAATTAACTGTACAATAAAGTTGATAAACTAATATAGTGAAAACAAAAGCAGAAGTTTTCAATTGGTGAACGCCCACTGGAGGGATCGCGCATTTGAAGAAAGGCAACGCCTGTGGATCTGCTGTCCGACTGCTGTCGGTGACGTCAGGTGACATTTATACACACTTTCACACACTACTTACATGCACCTCACTTACCACCTGACTGGTACCCTGTGGTCAACCCTACCTCCGGAACTCGGTAAGTTTTGTTTGCTTGTCAGCCGTTTTAGAATAATTATCCATAGGCCATTGGGCCCGAACCCTCTGGCTGCTCGTCGAGGAGGCTACTATGGGCCCTAGCCCAGTCGACTTTTGCCGGGGCAGCTGAGGGCCGTAACAGTATATGATATACTCATTTAAATTCTTAATCGGATGGAATTTTTATCCTTTTTTGTAATTAATTTTAATTAATTAAAATTAATCGAGTTACAAAATTATAATTAAAGCGCTTGGAAAAAATTTTGACTTTCGAATTTTAATTTTTTTAAGCGATTACCTTATAATATTTTTCGATTATATTGCATTTTATTACGTTACATTCTTTATCGGCTAAATTTTTATTTAAATCCTTTATTTCCGGATATAAGCAAAATAAAGCTTCAAATAAAGTTATTTTTTGTACATCGAATGCCACACGCTTACTTCGTGCTGGACAAATGTGCGGGACAAATATGCATGCAGCGTAGAAGGGAGGAAACAATTGAATAAATCGCTCATTTCTTAGGTCAATATATTATGTTGAGTAAATAAAAAAAAAATGTGTGCATTTCACACGTGACAGAAGTGCGACCTCCAAAAAACTAAACTTCGAGAGAATGAGACGAATGCAGAGCACCAGCATTTGGATGATTGTAAGGTTTTTTTTTTATAGGATAGAGTGACAAACTAGCACACAGCCCACCTGATGGTAAGTGTTTGCTGTGGCTCATAGATATCTACATCTATCCTCGTTTGCAAATCAAAATGCAGATGCGTTGTCACCCGTGAGGACTAAGATGGAATGCCTCTTTTCCAGTAAAAAGGGTCTCCGCTTCTCTACACTCACCATACGAAACACAGCAGTTTTAAGCTGCTATTTTACGCTGGCATTCTGTGAGAGCGTGGTCCTTCCCCGGTCGAGCCGACCCATTCGTGCTACAACTATACTACTGATATAGCTGCAGCATGGCTTTACCACGTATAAATTGGTAATAATATTTTTTACAATATTATTACCAAGTTTAAAAAATACTCTAAATTTCATTCTACATACATTATATAGATAGATAGATAACACTTTACTGTACGCCAAAAAAACATAAATATTAACAAAAAAAGAGAGAAAGAAATGTGGTACAATAGGCGGTCTTATTGCCAAGAGCAATCTCTTCCAGACAACCTTTGAATGGACAGGATTGCAAGAAAACAATAACACATACTATGTGTGGTGTGGCGACAAAAATAACATTTACATCATACATATATACAAATAAATAAAATTGAAGTGTGTTTGTAATGTTAAAATAACTACTTTTTACCAAATACATATGAAAGTATAAACGGTACTTATAACAAAAAAACAATTTTTAAAATTTTTGTCTGTAAGTATGTCTGTCTGTTTGTTCTGGCTAATCTCCGAAACGGCTGGATATATTTTGACGGGACTTTCACTAGCAGATAGCAGATTTTATAAGGAGTAACTTAGGCTACTTATATTTTAGAAAAAAAATTAGGGATCCGCGCAAAAAAATTAAAACCCATGCAATCCAATCGTAATAAATTTCACGCGGGGAAAGTCGCGGGGAACAGCTAGTACTACATTACATTATAGAGACTCCAAGTCTTTAATTTCATCATCGTAAGTACTTAAATATTTTGTCCCTAATCCTTACTGCTCATAGATAACATTGCATAATCTCCATACTTAATAGGAAACACTGATACTGTATTCTATCTCATTCTCTCGCAGGCATAATCCTATAGATGTATATGTTTGTCTCTTTTTAATGTATTTTTAGTGTCGTTTATTTTTTCATTGAGTTTCAAATCACAACGATTCTAAAGAAAAAAAAAACACTTACACGACATTAGTGGGGAAAATCTCGCAGACAACACAAAACATTACAGCTTCCGTACAGCTCACGATGGCTTCGAACACGCAAGAGAGCAGCAGGTTCTCCAAGGAGGAACGCACTAGATTCAACCCAAGCGCAGCGAGGCCGGAGCAAATCAGCATCATCACTGGAAATAATTATTTCTTATATTTACGTAAACATTATACATCGCTACAAAAGAACACATACATAAAATATACGAGAAGTATCATAATATTTTACGTCACTGCAGCTACATTATAGTTGCAGCATAAATGGGCCCGCTGGAGCGTGGTTCTGCTCTCAAACTTCTTCTACATCAGATGCGTTGTCACCCGTGAGGACTCGTTTCCAGTAAAACGGGCATCCGGTTCTCTACACTCACCATACGAAACACAGTTGCGTTGAGCTGATATTTAACGCTGGTATACTGTGAGAGCGTAGTCGTACCCCGATCGAGCCGGCCCTTTCGTGCTATAACCATAACAGTAATATAGCTGCAGCATGGCTCTACCACCTATAAGCTTGTATGTGGTTTTTTTTTTATAGGAGAGGGGGCAAACGAGCATGCGACTCACCAGTAAGTGACTACTGCCGCCCATGAACAACCGCTACACCAGGGGAATTGTAGATGCGTTGCCAGCCTTTTAAAAATGAGTAGGGTCTTTTCTTCTAGGTCCCTAAGTCGTATCGGTCCGGAAAAAAGGGTGGTGGTAAACTATTCCACAAGGGAGTTGTGCGAGGAAGAAAACATCTTCTAAATCGCACAGTGGTGGACCGCCAATCATCCAGATGGTGTGGATGGTATCAGGAGTTCTGCCGCGATGTGCGTTCGTGAAATTTGGTGGCTGACAATTCGAGCCATTCTGCGCTGGATGCGTTCAAGTGGAAGGAGCTGGCACTGGGGAAGCCCAGCTCAGAGATGGGAACAGTATTCCATGTGAGGCCGAGAGATGGGAACAGCATAGTGCCGGCATGAAATACTACGCCGCTCTGCTGAGCACGCCAAGCTTTTTACAGGCCAGTTTGGCCTTCTCTTCCATGTGACCACGAAACTGCACATCACTCGATATGTTGACGCCAAGGATTCCAATACTGGCTGAGGCAAGAAGGGGAGTGCCTTGAAACTGAGGAGATACGACAAAGGGGTTCTTTTTAGCGGTAAACGCGCAAACTTATGTCTTCTGAGATTAAACTGGACTAGATTTAGTCGCCCCCAATCCGAGACTTGTCCAGCAAAGACTCAATTTCAGACACAAGTTTGTTCCGGTACTCGGCGACGTTTTCCCGAGAAACATTGGCACGGCCGGTGTATAGAGCATCACCAGTGATGTCATCCGCATAGCAATGAAAGCTACCGGTTTGCAACATATCATTGATCATCAGAAGAAACAGCGTTGGTAATAGCACACAGCCTTGTGGAACACCAGCGCTAATAAGCTTGTAGTCGGAGCATGTACTGTCTACAACGACCTTGATGCTCCGATCTGCAAGAAAGTTGGTGATCCACTTGCACAATATCTCGGAAAGCCCAGGAAGGGAGCTTCGAAAGAAGCACTTTGTGCCAAACACGATCGAAGGCCTTCGCAATGTCCAAACTAACGGCCAATGCCTCCCACTTGGACTCTACTGCCTCCACCCATCTATGAGTTAAGTATACCAAAAGATCACCAGCTGATCGACCCCGACAAAAACCGTATTGGCGGTCACTAATCAGCTGGTGATCCTCAAGGCACCGCATGAGGTGGCAGTTTATAACGGATTCCATTATTTTGGAGAACAAGGGGGTGATGGCGATAGGCCTGTAGTTGGACTGCTCTGAGCGGTCACCTTTTTTAAGGATTGGGTGGACAAAAGCTGTCTTTCATGATTTCGGGACTACGCATAGGGAGTAGGAGTACCGGAAAAGACGCGTTAGAACCGGTGCCAACTCCGGAGCACACGTCCTCAGCACAATTGGGGCGTTTCCGTCAGGCCCACTCGACTTGTGGATGTCCAGGGAGAGGAGTGCTTTGCAGACCGATCGCTGTGAGAACCACACATCAGGCATGGAGCATTCACACCGCGGGATGGTCGGCGGTGTGTTCCCCCCGTCATCAAGAGTCGAGTTGGACGCAAAAATGGAGCCTAAAAGGTCGACTTTCTCTTTTGCGGCGTGTGCCGGTGAGTCTTCCTTCCTGTGCAGAGATGGTAGTGATGGCTTACAGAAATTCCCATGGACAGCCTTGGCGAGAGACCAGAATGAACGTGTTACCGTAGGAAGGCGAACTAGTTTCTCGCCAATTCTGCCTATGTGCTCTGACTTTGCTATGGCAATAACTCTTTTGAAGGACCTGGAGGCGAAGTTATACTTCTTTTTAAGCATGCTGGTGTTTACATCCCGAGCCGCCGAAGCCTCAGCCCAGGCCCGATAGCACTCCTGATTACTGCGTAATGCATTCTTACAGGAGCGACCAAACCAAGGCTGAGATCTGCCTCCGATGGGTACCAAAGATGATGGAATAAATAGTTCCATTCCCTGTAGCACCACATCAGTGACAGAGTCAGCTACTGCGTAATGCATTCTTACAGGAGTGACCAAACCAAGGCTGAGATCTGCCTCCGATGGGTACCAAAGATGATGGAATAAATAGTTCCATTCCCTGTAGCACCACGTCAGTGACAGAGTCAGCAACAGCGCTGGGATCGTCCGGCGAGAAGCAAACTTGCCCCCAAGGTTAGGAAGCAAAAAAAGACCGCATTTCGTGCCAATCCGCCGACCTGTAATGCCAAACACGGTGGCAACCTGCAGAACGCAACCGCGAGGGGAGCATGGGTGGCACCACACTCCGTATCAGACAATGGTCCGAAGAGCCGAGAGGAGCATCAACCGAAACCTGATATCCATCCGGATGAGAGGTCAGCAGAAAGTCCAACAGGAAAGGTGTATGATCCTCCACATCTGGAATCCGCGTAGGCGATGTAACCAGTTGTGTCAAACCATATTCCAAAGCAAAAACATAAACAGATCTCCCCGCATGATCGGTTAAATGTGAACCGAGCCATTCGGCATGGTGGGAATCACTTCTCTGCGGATGTGACCTGTTGTAGCAAGGAATCTGTAGCCATTTGGACGTGGTCGATGAGTCGGTCTGTTTCGGCATTACCGCTATGAGACCTATAGAGGCACCCGCAGACGCGTGAATGGTCATCGCTGTCTACGCGTAGCCAAAGGATGGACAGGTCCGAACCTTCAAGACTGCCGGGGCGTCGTGAACAGGTGTCTTCTCTGACGTATACGCAAACTCCAGCCCGAGGCATAAAGGAGTGTTCCATTTTGTACCCCTGGTAGGAGAAGTACGAAGTCAGAGAGGACACCTGTGTTTCGGATAGAAAGAGCAAGACCGGCTTCACCAAAGCAAGGCTGGGGTCGCCTTGGTCTGGTTGCTCAGTTTGCCCCGAGCAGTTATTGTATTGAGCGGAATTTTGCCCCCCCGCGACATAATGATTTGTATTCGTGTTTTCCCGTTGGAATAAGTTATTTTATCGCGGTAAAAATGTAGTATCATATGTGTTATTCCAGGTTATATTCTATCTGTGTACCAAATTTCATCCAAATCCGTCAAGCCGTTTGAGCGTGAAGAGGTAACAAACATACACACACACATGCACAAATTCCCGGATTTATAATATTAAGAATGGATTACTACCATTACTAATATTTACTTTGACCACTACCGGTAAGTTGAAAATGCTTGTGTTAGGAATAGTTCACGGCAATAGACAAAAATACCAACATAGATTTACTTTAGTTTGTCTATTTTTGGTGTCCCTTTTTGGTTTCATCGAGGTTCCTTAGAAACATAACGATTCTAAAGAAGTTTTCAAAAAATTGTCTGTCTGTCTGTCCGGGGTAGGTAATCTTTGGAATTGCCAGGGGCATTTAGACTATATCTTATCCATATATATTTATATTGAAAAATTTACGAAAAACTGATAAACTAAATGGTATTTCATTATCTTAAATGTAAGGTAACGCAACACATTAATAGCTCCTATCCAGCGTGTCAGGGCGTGTAGATATTTGTGAATAATTTGAAAGAACTTACCGAGCATCAGCTTCTTCCCCACCATGTTAATGGTCAGACCCACCCACAGTGCAGTGGGCACGCAACTTAGCGCCACTATCAGCGTGTGGATGTACACTTTATCGTCTATGTTCTGTGGACATTCTGGCAGGCCCTGGAATTACAAGACCTATCAGGTTCATGCTACACAATGTATATATATATATATATTACCGATTTCGTTCAAATTCACACAATATATTGGTTTTTGTCGACACGACAAATTTGTGCTGCAGGCATTACACGCTGCAGCTTGCCTATACCACGTGAAAAGGGTTTCGGTTTGGAGTGCTAAAGAGCCAGTATACATACAGGCTGTTAGAGATTCCATCTTAGTCCCCACAGGTGATAATAGGCTTTTTTGACATTGGTTGCAGATGCCATGTGATCTCTTCCCATCAGACGGCCTGCGAACTTTATAAGTCCAAATCAAAAGAGAATCTTACGTCCACTTCACTTCTTGTGACATTCGCTGACACTTCGCAAACGCCAGCGGACACCCCCTGGTATAGCGAGGAGAACTGGCTGAACCGCTCGAACAGGTCCGGGAACCACATCATCAGGGTGTAGTAGCTGGAACATACACTTTTATTGGGTATCGACTTATTTGAAGACTTTTTTATAGGATTAGGGTCACAAACGGGCACACAGTCCACCTGATGGAAAATGGTTGCTGCGGCCCATAGACATCTACATCTATCCTTGATTACGAATCAAAATGCAGATGCGTTGTCACCCGTGAGGACTAAGATGGAATGCTTCGATTCCAGTAAAAAGGGTCTCCGGTTCTCTACACTCACCATACGAAACACAGCAGCATTAAGCTGGTATTTTACGCTGGTATTCTGTGAGAGCGTTGTCCTTCCCCGGTCGAGCCGACCTATTCGTGCTACTGCTATACAATTAATATAGCTGCAGCATGGCTCTACCACGTAAAAAACTACTGGAAATTAGTCAATCCCTTAGAGAGGGATTACTATTATCGCAACTTTTGGCTGGTAGGTAAAACATCGCACTGTCAAATGCTTTATAACGTATGTTTCATTTGGCATATACGAGATGGTATACTGGTTCATCACTACATACTGGTGGTGGTGACGACAGTGATGAAGTAATCGCACTGTTTAACACAACAAAAACCTATTCATTCTTAATGATTTCTTATATTTACACGAAGACTACACATTAAATGAAACTAATTTTATGGATTTTATCGCGTTTAATTTAACTTTTTAATTCCCGACGTTTCTGGTGCTTTACAGCACCCATGGTCACAGGGGGACTGAGTTGGTTGACGTACCGATGTCATAGTTAGCCCGGCTACCTTCAGTTTTTTAATATTAATTTTTGGTCCGATCTACGCAGAATGAGCTTACAGTATCTTGAAGTCTTGC
Organism: Parnassius mnemosyne; assembly: GCA_963668995.1. NCBI lineage: Eukaryota > Metazoa > Arthropoda > Insecta > Lepidoptera > Papilionidae > Parnassius > Parnassius mnemosyne. The sequence goes on along the minus strand of CAVLGL010000002.1, from coordinate 4,491,973 downwards.
AGTGGTATGCTTGGTTTTGGGATTTAATTTTATTAATTATAGGATCCCAAGCAGATGGCAGCACCCGACCACCTTCTCTACTGAAATAAGGATATTTTTTTTTAATTTCAATAACCTCGCGAATCATTCTTCAAAACATCGCGAAACGTCGAGAATTAAAAAGTTAAAATAAACGCGATAAAGTCCGTAGAAAAACTATTCACTCTTGTCTTGAATACATCCGTATTATGGGCAATCCATCTTACTTCTAGCTGAGCTCTAAGCTAGTTTAAGCTTTAATTTTTAGAAGTTGTAGGTTGCAGGTGTACATGGACTACAATATCTACTTAACCAGGTGGAAGCAGTATACTGGATGTATAATAAAACCCATTATCCTTATGATCTCGTAGGTTTCTCAAGAGGCGACAGAACGAAACTGTAACAGGAGATGGGCAGCAGCATCTTCCTGATAACAATTCAAGATAATAAAAACTGCGGTTGCCAACCAACCAGCCAAGCGTGGTGGCCATGGTATTTTAGGTTAAGGTATATATTGCTATGGGCCAATGTTCTTGATTTTTCAATCGTTGACACTTGGAATAAAGATATTGTGTGGTATTGTATTGTATTGTAAACTAGCTGATATATTAATAAAGTTTTCGTATGTGCGAAGGAAAAAACATCTTTGCTTACAAAATCGTTGTTACTGAAAACTTTAATAACTTTATATTAAATGAAGATATCGCAATATTTTTTTTGATAAGTGCCAAGTGTCTGAGAAATTAAACTTAGAAAACCTAATTGAAATCTATCCGGTAATTTTTCCGTGATGCGCGCACAACTGCAAACCTCTATTATTTTATTTACATAGATATCGCCGAGGTAATATATGCAGGAGTGCTATGTTCATCAGCGGACTTTTGATGGGCTGTCGTCATATGATCGGGTGTTACAACGGATATCTTTTAGCATTTTCTTTCTTTTCTCATACCTGAACATAAGGCCGAAATCAACGAAACAGCACAACACGAGTAGACCGATGTACGGTGGCGTGACCAGTAACTTCTTCCTGACCCAGAAAGCATGCCAGCGTTTGCTCCACTTTAACGGGGTTTTGGTCTCGTTCCCGTTATTGTCAGCCGACACTACCTCTTCCTCCTCACCCTCCTCACCCGCACAGATCATGGACTCCACCTATAGAAGGGTAATTTAATACAATCAATAAACACACATTACTAAATAGTCATATAGATACTAATATACGTACATGCGTAGTGGCCGTGGGTGTTGTAAGTCAGTCGACAAAGGGAAATTAAACAAGAAATTAGCAGCACGATCTTCGTGATAACAATTTAAACTAATAAAAAAACTGCAATTGCCTGTCAAGCGTCGTAGCTGCGACAAATATTGCGCTTCGGTGCCTACGTTCAGCACCAGTTTGTTGGGCTGTTAGGAAATTCCGTCTACAGCTTTTGGTGCACCCGATCCCTAAAAAAGGCGACCGCTCAGATCCGTCCAACTACAGGCCTATCGCTATCACCTTCTTGTTCTCCAAAATAATGGAAAGGATTATTTATTAACTGCTAACTCATACGGTACCTTGAGTATCAACAGGTGATTTGGGACCGCCAATACGGTTTCCGTCGGGGTCGCTCAGCTGGTGATTTTCTAGGTTACCTAACTCATAGATGGGCGGAGGCAGTAGGGTCCAAGGGACTCCCCCTTTGTTGGCCGTTAGTTTTGACATAGCGAAGGCCTTCGATCGGGTTTGCTCTGAACCGGATTTCGGAAAGCCTCAACGAAGAATAGCTATCTGCGAAGGACTAGATATATACTGGAATGTATGCACAAGCCCAGGTGCACTCTCTATTCCCTCACTCTCATAGTCCGATGGGACGGCAACCCAACACGACCGGAGAGAGATCCGGTGCAGGACCAACAGCTTTACGTCCTTTACCCAAGAACTGATTTTTACTGAACCCGGAATGAGGATATCCGCAGTAGAACCAGAGTGACCGACATAGCCCAACGTATTAGTAAACTGAAGTGGCAATGGGCCGGAAAAAAAGGTTTTCGAGTGGCGGCATCGTACTGGCGCACGAAATGTAGGGCGTCCCCCCACTAGATGGAGTGATGACCTGGTAAGACATACAGGAAGTCGATGGATGCAAGTGGCTCGGGACTGTTCTTTGTTGCATTCCTTGGGGGAGGCCTATGTTCAGCAGTGGACTTGTGAAGGGCTGTAATGATGATGATGATGACTGAACCCGGAACCTCATATACAGCAATCACGGTTACGACCACCAAACCAAAGAGACAGTTAGGCTGTAATGATTAATGATTAATGAATACACACTTTATACACTATTATAAGGCAATCTTTTCGGTAGGCCTATAGTCATCAGTGGACTTGTGATAGCTGGTAATGAACAAACGAACTAAATAAATACATAGTCCAAGGCGGCGTCTTATTGAATGTCAAGTAAAGTTGAGCTATGAGCAAAACACTTTTCTTAAAGATAAAATTGTTAATATTTGTAAGATATAAAAGAACCTGAAATAAAGGCTTTAATTGTTGTTTCTTTTGTTTATACAGGTGAGTGAATTTTTATAACAGATATGTAATTGGTTAAAAGATGTAAATATTATTCCCAATTGTGCAACAAGTGATTTATATATTTTTGAACCACATGTGTGGCATATAATATGCGATAAAAGATAAATCTTAAAGTAAATATATGTTACAATCCTTAATTTTATTTATATATATATATATTTAATTTTAGACATGTAGAGCCTAAATGTTAAGAATGTAATAAATCAAAGGACTATTTTCTTAAGAGTATAATATTAAATTGAAAATTGCAAAAACCCCCGAAACAAAAGAGCTGATGATCTTCAAACGACTGAAAATATTTTCTTGAATCATAGCTAAGAACACTCCCGATGAAGTCGCATTCCAAACAAAAAAAGCCGCACCCAAATCGGTTCACTCCTTTAATAATTACGGTGCCACAGACATACAGACACACATTTACAGCGTCATCTACTTCATTCTATAGTCATTTTATAAAATAAAAATTTATTTACTATCAAGGTGGAACGTTAAATAGACGCTAGATGGCGTAACTCGATTATTTTAATATCTATCTCATTCTTTCCCAGGCTAAATTCTATACATGTATATGTTTGTCTCTTTTTAGTGTTGCTTTTTCATTTCATTGAGTTTCAAATCACAACTATTCTAAAGAAGTATTCAATTCAAAAAACCTTACAATTTTGCTTTGATATTAAATAATAGGATGGCCTTTGCTTTTAAAAGAAAGCTTTTAATTATAATGCGAGGAATGTCTACCGTATAGGGGTTAATAAAGTATCATTTCCATTTAGGTGTCCATCTAATTACCTTGTTCCCTATTTCTCACGCTGTGCAAAAGAAATCCACTGCTGTGTATATAGAAAATAAGAGCCAGTATAATTGTTATCGGCTGTCAGGCATTTCATCTTAGTCGTCAGGTGCGACCTTCTTTGCTTGTAGTTAGTTACCACTTATAACCTGCTGGACTCTTAGTTCGATTATGGCTTTACTCAAACGTCACTGAATTTTAATATGTCGTTAAGTCTCGTGGTGTCACAGTCACTTTGACTTAAAGTGATAGAGACAGCACGAGACTTAATGGCATCGTAAAATTGAGTAGCTTTTGAGTATTATGGTATTATATAAGTACGAGGGTGGATTGAAAAGTACTCGGCCTAACCAAGAAAATAAACAAATCAGTTATATTTTTATTTTTCTACATAATCACCATCAAGTTCAATACACTTTTGCCACCTCCCCTTCCAAGCATTTAGACCGTTGAAAAAAAATGATTCTTCCTTAGAGTCAAAATATGCGTCTACAGCTGCTTTGACCTCGTCGTTTGTCGAAAATCTTTGACCTCCCAAGTGCTTTTTTAGGTTAGGGAACAGAAAGAAGTCTGATGGTGCCAGATCAGGTGAATACGGCGGATGCGGTAACAGTTCAAAGCCACAGTTGTGAATTTCAGCCATTGACTGTACTGACGTGTGAACACGGGCGTTATCTTGATGAAACAGGACTTTTCTTCTGAGCATTCCTCGACGTTTTTCTTTTATTTCCTCTCATAAACGACGTAGTAAGGTGCAGTAGTAATCAGAGTTTATATTCTGACCCCTTTCAAGATAATCAATCATAATCACACCTTTCGAGTCCCAGAATACTGAAGCCATCACCTTATTTGCCGACAAAATCGACTTAGCCTTTTTAGGGGGTGGTGAACCAGGTCTTCTCCACTGTTTTGATTGTTGTTTTGTTTCCGGTGTACAGTAATGAACCCATGTTTCGTCCATAGTAACAAAACGATTCAAAAAATCATCTGCATCGGCTTCAAATAACTCTAAACAGTCGCGTGAAATAGTCAATCGCGTCCTTTTTTGTTCAACTGAAAGCAGTCGCGGAACCCACCTCGCAGACACCTTGTGGAAACCCAACTCGTTGACAATGATGTTTTGAGTTCGTTCATAAGAGATGCCTATAATCTCGGCTATCTCTCTAATTTTTAATCTGCGGTCTCCCATTATTAAATCAAGTACTTTTTTAATATTTTCGTCAGTAGTTGATGTCGAAGGCCTTCCAGAGCGGGGTTCATCTTTCACACTCTCTCTACCACGCTTAAATTCTGCTATCCATTTTTTGACGGATGAATATGACAGAGCACAATCGCCTAATGTACTGACCATGTCATCATGGATGGCTTTTGATGATAGCCCCTTCTTATGGAGGTACTTAATGACGGCACGCTGCTCGATTTGCTCCATTCGCAGAAATTATGTCAAATTACTTTATTAATAAATTTATAAAATCACAACTAATTATCGCACACGTTTCGAACTTCACACAATGAACTAGTCTGAACTGAACTAAATAATGTGGGTAGATTTGATTTTTAGAATTGAATGGATCTGTGTTAGGCCGAGTACTTTTCAATCCACCCTCTTTCTATCTTTTTTTATTTTAGTTTATAATTGATCACGGAGTAGACTAGGCTTCGCGTGGATAGACAAAGACCATTTATTTTATCAATTTTTTAAAGAACAATCTTAACTTTTTTCGGATGAAATATAGCCTCGATACCTTTTAACATTGCTCTCTTTCTCTTTGTAAAGTTTCATCAAAATCGGTTCAGCCATTCCCAAGATTAGCCTGGACAGACAGACAGTCAAAAAATTTAAAAATTATTATTTATATCTTAATAATATGCCAATAACCCCCTGAGCTTAATAGAAGTCAGTTGTTTCAATAATACAGACAGACACTCCAATTTTATTTATGTGTATATATATATATATATATATGTATGTACCTAGGTGTATTTATGCCATCTAACCATCACATGGACTGTGCATTCTTTTCTCACCCTTATTTGTATAAAAAATGACAGAGAAGCAAAGTTTTAAAAACGATTTGGAAGATTTATTGTAGAAAACCTCTTACCGGAAAATCCTTCTCTTGCAACTTGGAATTGACTGTGAAAATCCTTTGCAGCACTTGTAGCGCTTGTTCCGGTTTATTTGCATGCAGGAGATATCGCGGACTCTCAGGGAATGGAAATAACAACAAAACCACCAGCAGACTTGGTATTCCACATGCGGCGACGAACACACGCCATGATGTGTATTGAAAGTCAGCGCCGGGGGCTGTTAGGTTGAAGCGAGGATCTTGGATGATGAGCCAGGCGATACCTGAAATTAAAAATATGATAATTTGATTTTTTTTATAGAATAAGGGTGACAAACGAGCACACAGTCCACCTGATGGTAAATGGTTGCTGTGGCCCATAGACATCTACATCTATCCTCGTTTGCGAATCAAAATGCAGATTCGTTGTCACCCGTGAGGACTAAGATGGAATGCCTCTTTTCCAGTAAAATGGGTCTCCGGTTATCTACACTCACCATACGAATCACAGTAGTGTTAAGCTGCTATTTTACGCTGGTATTCTGTGAGAGCGTGGTCCTTCCTCGGTCGAGCCGACCCATTCGTGCTACAACTACACCAGTAATATAGCTGCGGCATGGCTCTACCACGTAAAAACGTCGAACACCTCACTCCTCCCCGTGACAATGTGTTGCGTAAAGTACTCGAAACGTTCGGAATTTAAAATAAGTTAATATACGCGATAAAATTTATAAAACTCATTTAATGTGTAGTGTTCGCGTAAATATAAGTAATTATATTCGGTGCTGTTTCTTCGGTGGTTATTAATTGCTTTCGGTGTTCTACAGGATACATTTCGGAGAGTGTGCACATAAATTGCATGATTTAATGCAAGGAAAGAGGCCCTTATCCAGTAGCGGAGATTTATGGGCTGATGGAGAATGAGAAGATTTTTTTAACATGATTTTTAACAGATTTTTTAAAGGCGCAGATTCGCCAATGACATACCTATTATACGCGTCTAATCATAGCGTTCCAACTCATATCAACTGGATTCTCCAGGAAATCCTTTACTGTTCAGACTACTCTACACTCTTAAGTTCAAGAGATTAATTTGTGAACACCTTTTAAACAAGACATAGTTTCATGATTAGAATGGTTTAGTATATATAATAGGTGTAGTTTGGATTGACATACATAAAGCAAGTTTACACCTTGCATAATAGCTCACCACGCTACGGGTTGACTGGCAGAGAATGCCACAGACAGGTTGAGGCTACTTTAAGCTATAATAAAGTGCTAAATAAACGCGGTACAGACATGCTGCAGCTATATTAGGATTGCCTTGACCTGGCTATGGCCATACTCTCATCTATGTACTCTTTACAATATAATATAATTATTTAAAATAGCTTCCAAATTATCGTCACCAAATACTCACTAACAGTTAGTTATGTTTTAATACGTATTGTTTGTATACTTATCAAGCGCTAGTCACTAAGAGATTAGGTGTTCAATACCATTGTACCGAAAACCAAGCGGCTTAAGCAGACAAATTATGTTATAGAATGAAGTAACTTATTTTTTTAAATATTACCTCAACACTAGGACACTTTTTTATCCTGCATCGTGAAACCAGTTTACATGCAATTATTGCACAAAGACAAACATCCAGACACGGAAAAAATATTTCTAGACTAGGTTTCAAACCCGCGGCCCTTAACGCCGCAACTCAACGCTAAGCCACTGCACCACTGATCCGTCAAATTTAATTATTTGGTTGTGTTTAGTCGATTAAAAAGCATATATTTTTTAAATATTACCTGGCAATAAGATTGTTCCAAAGGTCCAGAACACCTCCAGCCTACACAGCATGACGTCCCGATGCCTCACAGACAAAAAGTCCCCGAAGTATGGAAAGATCAGGCCCGTAGCACCAATAATACCGAAGCCGGAGAAAAACCTAAATGACGTTTTATTTATTTATTTATTACTTTAGACATCTATCATTACAGGTCAAACCGAAAGCCATGGTATCGTCTCTTTATTTCAAACTTACCAACCATCCATTACAACCTATAAAAGTCCACTGGCGCACGTAAGCTTCCCCCATATATTGCCTCATATGGGAATTTTGCCATAGTTGCCAGGTTTCGTAAGCGGGTTTGCAACTGTAGTTTCTTATTATTTTGATTTTTTACCAGAAGATGCTCTTCTCATCTTCTGGTAAAAATCTTAAACACCCACGGAACAATATGAAGCAGTGGATAGTCTTATCCCTACACTTTACGTTTAACTACATTTCAGAACAATTATTGCACACCTCATAACGCAAATCATTATTTAGGTAGTGCATTACTCTCGACATGTCAACGTCCAGCAATTTCGTGGTCTTAAAATGCCTCTATCATAACCATATTGCACTTATACGATATTATGAGTAGCCGTTTATTAATAAAACACTTTAATTAATCCATTTTTTTTAAATCATTTTATATTGCTACTTTGGAAAAAACGGTTAGAAAAAATTTTACATGGACGTCCGGATGTTCATTTTGTTTTATCAATTTTATTGCTATTAAAAATTTAAAGGCGCCTTCATTTTTTTTCTTTAGCCCTTGATAAATAAAGAACAAATGTATCATACAGCCTATATCGATTTTATACTTTGTATAATCGATTTATTTTGGTAATTTATTTTTTTCATCAAAACTAAATGAAACGATCATGAGGCGTGTACTTTTGGATTTTCCAAATTATTTTAATACGTTACTAAAGAATTAAAAGTATATAAAATTAAACTTTATAAAACGTTACTGTGTAATAACGGTGTAATAATATCCAATACCCCATATCGGTCCGTAAGTGTCGTAACAGGCGACAGGGGAAAACAAACCAGGATATGAACAGCAGCGTCTTCGTAATAACAACTAGAAAATAAAAACTGCCTTTGCAATTACGGCTGCCAATCTTGACAACTATTACGAGTATTATGAGGCAATTTTTGAGGATATAATTGTTGAGCAGTGGACTTTGACACATTAAAAATTTGATGATGATGAAACGTTAAACGATATAAGGCAAATTATACAAAACCTTAGCCTCAAAAGTTACATTAATTAAAAAATACATCTATTCATCTCACACGCGGTAGAAGTGAAACCTTCAAATGAAATGAAATATAAAAAAAATTCACGGCTAATAATTTATTTAATACGATGTTACAATCCTTATTTTTAGGCATATAGAGTCTAAATTTGAGTGTAATATATCAAAATAATATTTTGTTTCTATATATTAGAGTAAAATTGTTTTGTAATAGCGCCATCTACTTCATTCTATAGGTAAAGTAATTTTACCGAACAAAAATTGATTGACTCTCTAGGGGGTACGTGAAATGGACGTTAGATGGCCTAAACCAGATATAATATTCTATCTCATTCTCTCGCAGGCTAAAAAAATAGTCGCTTTTTCGTTTCATCACAACCATTCTAAAGAATTTTTCTCTTCAAAAAAACTTAAATTACATCACCATCATACCTGCACGCCAGGAACGCTGGGAATGATTGCACCAGACTGGAAAGAAAGGCAGCGACTGCATCAAGCAGGAGGGCTCCGATGATCGCCTTCTTACGACCGCGGGCGTCCGCCAGGTTGCCCCAGAAGTAGGATCCCACGCACATCCCTGAAATAGTGTTATTACTATTTTTTTTATTTATTTAAAAAAAGGTCTACCTACAATTGTTACAATTTAACATACTAAATCTAAATGTATAATAAAGTCTTATACTAATTGCACAATTACTTACAGGTAAACACCGCTAAACCATAATTAAAATCTTAATTTACATATTATGTTAAGAAAAAAAAATAAAAAAATATAATTAAAACATTTTAAAACAAAACAACAAAACAACCAGTGATTTAGATATTATATGTAATAAGCATACAAAAAAAAATTACTTAATTTGAAATTGTATCTAACAATTACTTAAAATAAACCTTAGTAATATTTTCAGAAGAATTCGTAGTCATACGTGCAACATATATAAGTTGTATATTTGTATATATTTTTATATAATTTATTAATATATATATATATATATATATATATATATATATATATATATATATATATATATATATATATATATATAACTAAAAAGCAGAAGGAAAGTAGAAGTAGAATGTGCGTGCAAAGTAGATGTGATTTAGTGCCTCACCTCTACACCAGAATAAAATAGGCACTTTACACGTGCAATTGATCGATTATATTGATGTAATGGTTATGTCACAAATAAACGCGCGCCTCTCATGTTGCTATTGCGTTTTAGTATCGCTTCCACATTCGTTTGTAGTTATACTCAATGCCCCTTTTGCAGATAATCCTTCGACTAATTTAAACCAACTGAAACTGACCGGAATAAGTACTTTACAAGATATACAAATCGTGGTTTGGCGCAAGGTGACCCAATTTCACGTATTCTTTTTAATATAATTACCATTAAATGTTTCCAGGAGATTAGAAATGTAACAATGTGGTGTGGTCTGGTCTGAAAGAAGATGTAGTGACAAAAATTGAGAAAGGTATGCTGAGATGGTTTGGCCATGTCGAGAGAATGAATGAAGAACGATTGACGAAAGGCGAGTGTGAATTAAAGTATTGGAAGGGGTAGACCTAGGCGGACGTTTCTAGACCAAATCAGGGATGTCTTAAAAAAAGGCCAGGTCAAGAGTACCCTAAACCGAAGAGCATGTATGAAGGGAATAATGAAAGTGGACGAAGCGAAACAAATAGGTAAGGATCGTAGCAAGTGGAAAGAAGTGGTATCTGCCTACCCCTACGGGAAAGAGGCGTGATTATATGTATGTATGTATGTATGTACAATGTGCTTATGACTTTGTATTATATTCTTCTTCTAGAAATTTAGGGGAAAGTCGAAATGAATTTCAAATTGAGTTAAATATAATATTCTAGATGAAATGGGGCTAGATTTTTCCGCCTCTAAATCTAAAATTTGCATTTGTCATAACTTAGAGATAGTAGACAGTTGCAAATATTTGGGTGTTTGGTTGGACAGGTCGCTGCGTTGGAGCAAACATATTAACATGACGGTGGAGAAAGTGCAAAGAAGCCTTAATCTACTTATAGTGTTAGGTGGTGTTTCCTGGGGCTTGAATCCTAAAACAGTTAAGACATATATATATATATATATATATATATATATATATATATATATATATATATGAATATATATGAATGGATAACCTTGAAATGTCTTATAGTACAACTTATGGCCGTTCTGAAAAAAATACGAAACAAAATATATCACAAGTAGTAATAATTTTTTAAAAAAAAAGTCGATTTTTCCTATCTTATTTTACTGTCTTGAATACTATGACCAAAAATGAATGATTTCTATTGTTTTTTTGTTGTTTTATTATTATACACTAACTGTGCTGATAGATAAAAAGTAAACAGTATGAATAGCTTTTGTCAGTTTGTTAGTGTCTTCCATAAATAGTAATATACATACATATATATATATATATATATATATATATAAAACCACTCCAATTCCCAATTCATGTTATAGAGAGTGAGCTTGGTGTAGTTCCACTGTACTTACGGAAGAAGTACTTAGCTTTTAATTTGTATAATTATGACCGAAGTTAAAGTCTGCAGAAAATAATATAACTACTCAGCTATTAGATGAACTCTACACTCTTCGATAAAATTGTAATTGGCGAAACAAAACCATATATGCTTAAATTTGAACAGAATTGACGTAGGTACACATCATATTTCATCCCAACTAAATGGCGACGATGCGAAAGTTATATTCACTATTCTGTGAGAGTGTGTGGTCCTTCCCCGGTCGAGCCGACCCATTCGTGCTACAGCCATGGTATAGTGTGGTTCTACCACCTGCAAATACTTTAAGGGTTTGCCTTTTTAAGTTCAAAAGCAGGAAAGAATGACTAACTATCTAGGTTCAAGCGAAAAGTTAGATTTACAAACCAATGAGTGGGGTCGCAGTGAGCCTTCCCTTATCGCTGGAAGACAGCATGAAATCGCACTCGGCGGCCGGCAGCACGAAGCTGAGGGTCGTTGTGCTGAGTGCGCACACCGCGTATACCGCTCCACAGGACATAAGCAACAGCCATTGGAAGCAGCCATAACCTGCATAAAAAAAAAGTAAATTAAACTTCCAGCCTAAATACGCACGTACTCCAGGTTTTCCACGATTTAGTTCTGCTCTCATAACAGTCTGCTCTCAAGACCTTCTGTCATAGAGTAGAACAGTTTCGTAACTCGGAGTACTAAGAGTATCTATCACCACATTTCCTCCTGTAGATGTCAATGAAGTCGAAATTACACTGGTTGTAAAATACACAAACTAGAAACTATAAAAAGAATTAAAAGAGCGAGATGTTTTTTTTTAAATCGTTACCCCCACACTAGGATTGTCTCCTGCATCGTGGAGGCAGCTTATAAACACAAATTTCACAAGGACAAACATCCAGGCCCGGAACAATTATTTGTAGACCATATAAATACTTGCTCCGTGCGGGATTCGAACCCGCGACCCCCAGCGCAGCAAGTCATTGCTAAGCCACTGTGCTACGGAGCCGTGTTTGCTACTGCAATGGTTAATTCGTTTTGCAAGATTAAGACAAAACCCCCCTTACAACTGAAAAGGCCCACTTCAAGCAGTGAACTTTTACGGACTGTTAAAGAAAACAAGACAGTTCTAGTTGGGGTTGCCACCTTTTTTTTTTTGAACAAATATATTATTTTTCCAAAAAAAAAAGGTGCAAAAACTTTGAGAAAATTCAGGAAATTTTTTTGAATAAAACTACTTTTACGGATTCTATCGCGTTTAATTAACTTATTTTTATTTGATTTTTATTAAATTCCCGACGATTCGGGTGCTTTACAGCAGGTCGCGGAGCATTAAAGGTAACATTTTCTTTAAATTAAACATTAATGACGTTGGTAATTTAAATGCATCGGACCTTCGTTTCATCAACACAGAATTTCGGTTGACACCCAACAAGGTCGAATCTACACGTATAATCGATACATAGGACTTAGCTAACGTTAACGAGATTTACTGACGAAAACGAAACATCCAATTAATTGTCGGCGCCGTGGGGCCGCTGTACAGACATGCGTTCAATTATCACGTGTATAGATTTAGTCTATTCAACTGAAAACTTACAGACACATTGTTGTGTATAATCATTAATTAGAACATCCAGACGCGGAACAAGTAATTGTTCCGGGTCTGAATGTTTGTCCTCGTGCAATTTGTGTTTGTAAACTGCCTCCACGATACAGGAGAAAATCCTAGTGGGGGTAACGTTTTTTTTTTTAAAAAGACAAGAAAAGAAGAAGAAAAGAATATCTTTTATGCTAATAACGGTGACAAAGTACACAGTATTCTTGATGATAAGTGGGTGCTGCCACCCATAGACGACATCCACATGCATTTAAGATATAAAGAAATGTCTCATTGCCTGTAATAATAGTATTATTCACACTATTGAAATTTGGTATTATTCGAAAATCGATACCCTCCAGACCCGATCGGACCATGTCAAGCGGACACCTTTATTGGAAATAAAAATTGTACTTGAATTAACATAATTGGCATTGATAAATTATTTATATTCATTTATAATTGTACTGGTTTATAGTAAATTGTCTCAGAGTATAATTACACACATTTGTAAATTATAAATGAAATTATAACATGACATATCAAAAAAAGATTCTGACCTTCTTGAGGGCTTTAAATAAGGCTAACCTTAATTATTTATTATAAATACGAATATACATATAAAAAACAATGACTCTGCATTTTGATTCGCAAACGTGAATAGGTGTAGATGTCTATGGGCCACAGCAACCACTTACTATCAGGTGAACTGTGTGCTCGTTTGTCACCCTATCCTATAAATATAAATTTTATATATATATATATATATCATCATTATCATCATCATTACAGCCCTTCACAAGTCCACTGCTGAACATAGGCCTCCCCCAAAGAATGCCACAAAGCACGGTCCTGAGCCACCTGCATCCATCGACTTCCTGCATATCTTACCAGGTCGTCACTCCATCTAGTGGGGGGACGCCCTACACTTCGCCTGCCGGTACGAGGCTGCCACTCGAGAACCTTTCTTCCCCATCGGTTGTCGGTTCTTCGAGCTATATGGCCGGCCCATTGCCACTTCAGCTTACTAATCCGTTGGGCTATGTCGGTCACTCTAGTTCTACTGCGGATATCCTCATTTCTGAGTTTATCACGCAGAGAAACTCCGAGCATAGCCCTCTCCATAGCTCGCTGAGCGACCTTGAGCTTCCTCATCCGGCCAGCAGTGAAGGACCACGTCTCAGTTCCGTATGTCATCACTGGCAACACGCACTGGGTGTACAGTCTCGTTTTCAAGTTTTGAGGTATACCTGACGAGAAGATGTGCCGTAATTTCCCGAACGCTGCCCATCCGAGTTGAATCCGTCGATTGACCTCTCGGTCGAAGTTGGACTTACCTAGTCGGACTATTTGTCCCAGGTAAACATACTCGTCAACAACTTCGAGCTTAGTGTTCCCAACAACTACCGGCATAGGTGTGACATGGACATTAAACATGATCTTTGTTTTGTCCATGTTCATCTTAAGACCTATCCGTTGGGAAACACTATTGAGGTCATTGAGCATAGTGCTTAGGTCCTCCAGCGATTCTGCCATAAGGACTATATCGTCGGCAAATCGAAGGTGAGTGATGTACTCGCCATTGATGTTGATACCGTATCCTTTCCAGTCCAGAAGCTTGAAAAACATCTTCCAATGCAGCGGTAAAGAGTTTCGGGGATATGACGTCACCCTGTCTTACACCTCTCTGCAATTGGATAGGTTTCGTACTCTGGTTCTGTACTCGGATAGCCATCGTAGCCCTACTGTACAAGCACTTCAACACTTCGATATACCGACAGTCAACTTGGCATCGCTGAAGGGACTGCAGCACCGCCCAAATTTCGACGGAATCAAAGGCTTTCTCATAGTCCACATACGCCAGACGTAGTGGCAAATTGTACTCCTCGGACTTCTGTACAATTTGCCGAAGGGTATGTATGTGGTCTATGGTGCTAAAGCCTTTTCGGAAACCGGCTTGTTCGGGAGGCTGGAAGTCGTCAAGTCTGCGCGCGAGACGATTCGTAATGACTCTCGAAAACAGCACGTAGACGCGGCTCAGAAGGGAAATCGGTCTGTAGTTCTGCAAGAGAGCGTTGTCGCCTTTCTTGAAGAACAAGACCACCGCACTTCTGCTCCACGCCTCCAGTGTAATGCCACCATGGAGGACGGAATTAAAGAGCTTCTGAAGGACTTCAAGTACCGGTTTTCCACCCGCTTTCAGAAGCTCCGCTGTAATTCCATCCTCGCCTGGGGCCTTGCCGTTTTTAAGGTGCTGGAGAGCCATTCTAATCTCGCTCAGACTGACGTCCGGGATATCATCGGAATAATGTCGGATAAGACTCGCTCTTGTATCGTTACTCACACTTACGTGCGGCTCCAACGATGACGTGTACAGCTGCCCATAGAACATCTCAATCTCACTCAAAATCTCAGGTGCCCCGGAAACGATGCTGCCACATTCTGTCATCAGCTTTGACAGTTGGCGCTTTCTGGCAGACAGATCTCTGGCAAAGACTTTGGAGCCTTGGTTCCGCTCAATCGCTTCTTCAATACAGCTCGTATTGAAGAAGCGATTGAGCGTTACGTTACGATTACGTAAGTCCCGCCGCATGCATTTGGAGATCTGTCTGTTCAGTTGCCTGTATGCTGTTAAATCTGTTGAAGAATGTAGCTTCATCTCCCGTCTAACAGCAATGAGATTAAGAGTGTGATCGGAGAGTTTTTGTGTTCTTCTGCGGTGGGTCTTGCAGAACTTAGCTCCGACCGCATGGACAGTTTCCACGAGCTTGTCATTCAAATCGTCCACTTCATTGCAGTCATCTAGGCACTGAAAACGGTTTTATAACTCGAGCTGAAAGGTTTCGGGACTTTGGATTAGAGCATGAGGGGGACGGAGCGTTGACTTCATTAGACGAGACCTCTCCAACTTAACGTTTAGGTTCAGTGTGCCTCTAACCATTCGCTGATCGCTGCCGGTTTTCACCCTCGCGATCACTGAGACATCACTGAACAGTTGTCGTCTGGTCGTCATAATGAAGTCAATCTCATTTTTTGTCGAACCGTCGGGGCTCGACCAGGTCCACTTCCTGTGGGGCCGCTTCTGGAAGAAAGAGTTCATCATAAAGAGTCCCTCTTTCTCCATGAAGTCAGCTAACTGCTGGCCCCTTGGGTTCCGTTGCCCTATTCCAAATTTCCCTACTTTCAGCTCACCGTTCTCTCTTGTGCCTAGTTTTGCATTGAAGTCTCCCATTAACACCGTATATTGGGTTTTGGAGGAATGCATGGCTCTAGAGATATCCTCATACATTTCCTCCACCTCCTGATCGGGGTGTGCCGAGGTTGGTGCGTAAACCTGTATGACCTTCAGCGAATACCGTTTGGTGATTCTGAGTATAAGGTACGCAACCCTCGTCGACACACTCTCAATCTTTACAACGTTGTTAACGAGAGACTTGTGGACGATAAATCCGACACCTCCTTGGGACAGATGGTCGCCCTCCCGGTAATAGAGCAAGTTGCCGGATTCGAGGATTACCGTGTCCTCCCCCTCTCTTCGGACTTCGGATAATCCTATAATATGCCAGCGTAACTTGTCCATCTCTTCTTCCAGCTCCACAATCTTCTCGTCAGTCCTCAGGGTGCGTGCGTTGTATGTTGCCAGGTCGAGTCGTCGTAGGTGGCAACCGAACCTCCACCGGAGATTCTTAGCACCCCCTGAAGAATATGATATGTAAAATTTACACCCCCAAAGATATGTATATATATATATATATATATATATATATATATATATATATATATATATATATTATATGTACCAAGTGTTAGTATATATATATATATATATATATATATATATATATATATATACTAACACTTGGTACACATTGAATAAAACTATTTTTAAGGATTTTATTGCGTTAAATTTTACGAGATGGAGTGACGACCTGGTAAGACATGCAGGAAGTCGATGGATGCAGGTGGCTCAGGACCGTGTTTTGTGGCATTCTTTGGGGGAGGCCTATGTTCAGCAGTGGACTTGTGAAGGGCTGTAATGATGATGATGAAATTTTACATATCTTTTTTCACACTAAACTGAAATAAAAGTTTTGATTTTAACCTTAATTAAAGAAGTGGAAATGAATTAGCTGCAGTTTTAGTATAGTGCTATTGAAACCAGGTAAGACTCGGATTTTCACGCAGATCATATCTAATAACTTTTCACATCGTTAATATAGTGGATTTTCTCAAAGTGAAACACCTGATTCTAGACACACGGCAGTGTGTTAGCCATGTTCAAAAAAGAAAAGGGCGACGCATCAGCAGTGTGCATATTTACACGAATTATTGCAAGCAAAATTCGAACCCCGCATAACTCAAAAGCTATTGGATCTAAGCATTTTTAATATTGTATGTCTAATAAGAACCACTTGAATACCTAGAATTCCAAATTTCATTAATAAACTTAGCATATTTCTTGAGTTATTACCGTCTGAAATCTATCATTATTATCACTTACTAAATCACTCACAAAGAACCTAGGCCACTTCTAAGTTACTATGAATCTTGAAATTTGAGATCAATATGTATACAAAAAAAATATGAAACTATGAATTATCAGTATACGATGTAAACAGATGTTGACAAAGTTATTGTTGTTAGTTTATTATTGCGATTATTATTATTGTTGTTGTTGGTACTTAACCGCACCAATAACTTTGTTGATATTAAAATCTTATAGTTTAAATTAAAAATAGAAAACAGTGTAGCGTGAGCGCAAGAAAATACGTTAATTCCTCATTTCACTCTCGAAACATAAAACAGCAGCATTAAGCTGCAATTTGACGCTGGTATTGTATTTATTTAGAATAATAAAAGGAAAATTAATAACAAATATGTTATCCCACTAAAGAGATCATTGTGAAAAGAGGGTCATGATGTTCAGTACAACAATACAGTCCTATTTTACGTGGTAGAGCCATGCTGCAGCTACATGAGTAGTATAGTTGTAGCACGAATGGGTCGGCTCGACCGGGGAAGGACCACGCTCTCACAGAACACCAACATAAAATAGCAGCTTAACACTGCTGTGTTTCGTATGATGAGTGTAGAGAACCGGAGACCCTTTTTACTGGAGAAGAGGCATTCCATCTTAGTCCTCACGGGTGACAACGCATCTGCATTTTGATAGAGGATAGATGTAGATGTCTATGGGTCGCAGCAACCACTTACCATCAGGTGGACTCGCGCACCGAGGATTCCGAACAAATCTGTAGGTATATAAGTTTAAAATTATTAAAAATATTTTTATTATATGATGTAACTAAAAATTCATGCTTTTCGCTATTTTTCCTTCATCTGTGCTATAAAACGTTGCTTCGTACCAAATTTCAAGATTCTTAGTTCACGGGAAGTACCCTGTAGGTTTTGATTCCCTTGCGAATGTCGAAAATTTACGGCATAAACGGCTGTATCTTTTGATTGCGTTGGATTAGAAGTTTGATTTTTTCACAGCTCTAAGGGACAGTAGACTTGAGTATTTGATATGAATTTCAGCTTGATACCTCCACGCGTTCCTGAGAAAAAGGATCTTGACAGACAGACAGACAGACAGACGGACAACAAAGTGATCCTATAAGGGTTCCGTTTTTCTTTTTGAGGTACGGAACCCTAAAAACTGATTATTCCACTTTTTCCCATCGGCGAGACAAAAAGGAATCCTTAAATCGTTTCTTGGTGGGACGAATTACACTAGTACAGTAACCCCATCCACTGTTAACATTATTAACCAGTAGTGGTAGCTTAGGAGTGGTTTAGGACAGTAGTCGAATTGCGAATCTAAACCCACACTCACGTTCTTTTGAGTTCACGGTCCGCGTGGTCCGTACTCTGCTATTTGGTTACTGTCGCTTAACTTAAAACTACTGTCCTTTACCATCGAGAGTTTATAAATCACCAATTTAAATTTCAATTAACAATTTCTTTGGTGCTGGCCAGGATCGAACATGCTGCTCGCACTATTAAATGGCAATAAGACTTATTCCAATGGGTTAAGATAAAAAGAATGACGTAATTTTTGGATTCGAAATTAAAATAGCTATTAAACGTAAGCTTTAAGATGACCGTTGTTGTCAGATTCGGATAGTTAATAACAGATGGCTCTAGGTTACTACGAAACTTGAAATTTGAGATCAAGATGTATTAGTATACAAAGAAAATCTGAAACTATGAATTATCAATATACAATTGTTAAATAAAACTTATTTTACGCGTTTAATTTAAATTATTTTACTTATTATTAATTTATTTTCGGATGCTTTATAGCGCCCATGCAAAACGTAGGGAATTAAAAATAAGGGACAAAATGCGTTAAATTACCTTTTTCCGATGTCAAGTATTTGTGTAAATATAAGAAAGGCAGATGGCTCTCTTATAAATTTCTGACGAGAATTATATTTTATCGCCTCGTTTGTAAACGTTATGTATATTATTATGTTCAAACACATAAATTTGTTCTCACTTACAATATTATTGGCATAATGACGGACTATGTAGCTAGTTTGAGAATATTATTTTTAAATTGTATTTCATTGAATCGATATTGAGAACACTTGAGCTCAATCAACAGAGTGCAGCGGAGATCGCTTACCTTCACGCAAATAAACATACAAACTTGTTACGCACTTGAAACCATTTGAAATTGTCGCCGGTTTGAAACAGAAACTTTTTTATTCAATATAGACTATAAATAATACTTATTGATAGTCACTCTTTTGTTTAATTACTAATGGTTCGAACACCTCTGTCTTGGGAAGAACCAGCAAGAAACCCAGCGAGACTTTATTTAAATAACAGCTTACAGTCATGTATATATGTTACACAATTAACCACACAAAACAAATTAGAATAGGGGTTATTATCATCTATAAATTCCTTAATATTATAATAACTCAATTTTTTGTTTCATGATAGAGCCACGAGCTTGCAAGGCCCCATGTACAGAATACGACGGCTGTTTTGTGTCAAATCCCAGTAAGTGATGTAAAAATATTTTTAATTTCAAACCTTACTAATTCTTTACAGTAAGATGAAAACACCTGCATTAATTCCTTAAATATGTCCAGAAATTTTATTATCTGTAATCCTCTAATATAATTATACAAAAATTTTCAAGAATCGCCGCGATTTATGTTTCATCCCTCTCCTGTAAACTTATGTAGTCCTTACTCGGTTATAAAATGGAACAACCGACCGATTTGTAGACATGTCAAAACACAATACTCTTGGCACATCAAGGAAAGATTACTGTTACTTTTATAGCCTATTAAAATCCACTGCTGAAAATGGACCTCCTCCATAGATTACACTAACGAGCACACACTTCACCTTACTGGTGGGTGGATGCTGTGCCTTCATATATGCTCATTTAACAAAATGTTGATGTTTTGTTACCCCTGAGGATAAACATAAGCTACCTCCTTACACTCTCCAAGCAAAACACAGCAGCATTAAGCTGCAATTTAACGCTGGTATTCTGTGAGAGCGTGGTACTTCCCAGGTCGAGCCGATCCTGTGATCCACGGATAATATAGCTGAACCTGATCCACGGATAATATAGCCAATCGCTTATCATTTTCACCCCCCCCCCCTCCCCCACACACACACACACTATGGAAAATTTCTCAAAAGCGCTTATAATGAGGGCATCCACGACTTTTTCTGCCACCAGGGCGGCGCCACTAGAGAGTGAGGTATAATATTTGACACATTTCATAGCTGGGAAGTTAATTTGGTACGGAAAATGTACAGGTTATTGTTTCTTTCTGTACTATTAGCTATATCTTATATTAATAACATTAAAAATAAATAAACCAAACCACAGATATTCATAAAAGTAGAAAAATTAAAAAAAAAAGTTAAAAATGTGCAAAAAATTAAAGAGC
This sequence comes from Parnassius mnemosyne, assembly GCA_963668995.1. NCBI lineage: Eukaryota > Metazoa > Arthropoda > Insecta > Lepidoptera > Papilionidae > Parnassius > Parnassius mnemosyne. Next base: position 4,471,388 of record CAVLGL010000002.1, on the reverse strand, counting down.
AAACCACTAAGGCACTGTTTTGTGTATTATATAACACTCTAGAAACTGATTTTTTTTTAAATTAAAAACCAACTTCTCAATTAAATTACATTGCGTAACAAAAAACTTTATCTCAGTGCCAACTAGCGACATCTGGTGAGCAGAAAATTATTAGAACTCATTATACTAACCTAGCTAACAAAGTTACTGTTTCTGTTACGATAGTCTTACGCTTGGAACTATTTTCGATATCCACGCGGAGTCTATTCTCATCTCAAGGGACTTTAGACGCGGCGTTGCGTTGAGGCGACAAAGTACGAAACGTGAACGTGTGTGTAAGCAGAAAGCGTAGATTTAACACTACACACTTGCACTTGTATACAATATTAGCAGTGAAATAAATGTACTTTAAAATTTTATAGTGCAGTTTTTCAACGTTCAAAGTATGCTATTTAATCTCCATCATCATCATTACAGCCAGCAACATTTTGACATAGTTGCCATGCTTGGCACGCAGGTTGGCAACTGCAATTTTTTATAATTTTGAGTATTTATCAGAAGGATGCTGCTGCCCATCTCTTGCTTCACTTTCCCTCAGTTGTCATATCATAAGGCACCATGGAACGAGACAGTAGTGGATATTTTTTTTATGGGATAGGGTGACAAACGAGTACACAGTCCACCTGATGGTAAGTGGTTGCTATGGCCCATAGACATCTACATTTATCCTCGTTTGCTAATCAAAATGCAGATGCGTTGTCACCCGTGAGGACTAAGATGGAATGCCTCTTTTCCAGTAAAAAGGGTCTCCGGTTCTCTACACTCACCATACGAAACACAGCAGTGTTAACATGCTATTTTACGCTGGTATTCTGTGAGAGTGTGGCCACTTCCCCGGCCAAGCCGACTCATTCGTGCTACAACTATGCTACTAATATAGCTGCAGCATGGCACTACTACGTAAAAATATATACTTACACCGCCACTACATGGTATGCTACGCATACATTTTAACAGTCTGTTATATTAATATACACAAATTGTATTTTCAATAACGGATTAGGCAGGTAATATAAGCAATAAATGAAGTATAAATTAGCAAATTATCAGTTTCGAAATAATTATATGTCGGGGAAAAAGTTTCTTCGTATTTTGTTTGTTTAAACTGAAGAAAAATCTCTTTAGTTGTACTGTTTGTATCTGGCTGGTTTTAATATCAATACATTTAGGATATTAAGAAAATAAAAAAGATTTTTATCTCATTCGGACTTTTCAGAATTATTTCTCGGTAGAGAGTAATTGTGTTCTGTAGGGTAGTATTAGGTTAACATCAAGAGAGGACTGTCAAAACTACTTGTCGCATTTTTTTTTATCAAAAATCCCAAGATTTCTACTGCAACTGGATTACGTCACTACCTACAAGATGGCAATAACTTATCGAACAAAATGACACATATATTATAATTAAATGTAATTAAACTATGAAAAAAAAATCTTGAATTTGTAAGTATATAAAATTCGAAGAAACATTTTCCTGCTTCGAAATTAGCATTTGTTCAATATAGATAACAAAAATACTTATTGAAAGTCATTTTTACCGCTTTCCTACTTTATTTAAATGTCCGTACCAATATCGTATTATGTATTTTGTACTGCCCACAGTGGAAGCCTAAGTAACCAACAAAATAATTAACACGATTAGTTTAATCTGGTATACAGAGAAACTAAATTGAGTTTATTTATACGAAACAGTAGCGTTAAGCTGCTATTTTCTGCCGACTTCCAAAAAAGAGACGGTACTCAATTCGACTGTATGTTTTTTTTATGTGTGTTACCTCATAACTTTTTACTGGGTGCACGGATTTCGATGATTCTTTCTTTATTTGAAAGTTGATACTTCTCGTGTAGTCCCATATCAATTTGATCAAGTTCAGACTAATAGTTATTGAGTTATTCTTAATAACTTATATTGAATTCGGCTGTACAATTTTTTTTATTTTAAATTATACGTTGGTATATATTGCCCAAGTGTATGCGCAAGCACAGGAGCACTCTCTATTCTCTCACATTCATAGTATCTACGATGGAACAGTAAGCCGACATGACCGGTGAGAGATCAGGCGCACCAACGGCTTTACGACTTTTCCAAGGCACGGGAATGAAACACCATCAACTTCCCGACTCCGGGTTCCTACTTATAATAATACCATCGATCACTAATAAAAAAACATGCGTGAGTGCGGTTAACACAGACAAATTAATGAATTCCTAGAGTCTATTTTAATGAAGCGTCATTTAAAATAATATTTCTTTCATAACAAGACAAGAAAAACCGCGAGGGAGATGGATATTATTCCATCTCGCTTCCTTATAGCCATCAAGGCCGTCAACACTACGTCAGAAAGGGTCGTGACGAAAAAATCTTACAGTTTTTGTCGCCTAGCCCCCATCCGCCAAAGTCGTACCGTCCGATAAAAAACTTCGTTCCAAAAACTAGTTACACAATCAGAGACAAAAAATGTCCTTACCGAATGAACATTTGGGTGCACTTTTAATTTGTACGTAGTTTTGTGAATACAACTTTAGGCAATGCATTTAAGATTGAATGTACATAAATGTATATATTTATTTCAACTAGAATTACGTCAAATGAATTGGCGACAGTTTTTAGAGACTTTTGCATGGGGTTGTGTATCTAGTTTTTTATTAGCGATCGATGAATAATACCAACAAAATGTGAGTCGTAGTTTCTTGAATAAATACATTCTAAAAAAATTCTCAGTCACAATGTAATTCTATACTTGCTGTACTTCTATCCCCATAGATAGAAGATACTTCCAAATATAAATCCCGAATTCCAAACAGCATTCGAAACGAGGACGTCGTCAAAGAGCACCAAAATCAAATGTATTGTCTAGATCTATTTATACCGGCACGATCAGATGTGTTCGTTCAGTGTCGCTGTATTTACAAACAGCGCTGTAATTCATGGAAAATGTGTGTGGTGACAGTCATAAGCGAAAGCGGGAATTGTCGTTACTACTTAAGAACAACATAACATACTAAGTTTTAATTAATTAAAACTAGATTCACTCTTGACCTCCATCTGACCCGAGGGTAAAGATGAGTTCTAAAGAGAAGCCTGTTAACACGAACCTTGAAGAGGTCAAGGTTATATGCACTCGGAAAAACACTCACAGGGCATTACACTCCTTGGCTGTGCGCATCATGAAAGAGGACTTATAGCCCTTAGTTCAAATAATCGGGATATAAACCAAGTGTGGATAGTAACCTGCAGTACGAGTAGAAGTATCAATTCTTTACAAAACCATATACCAAATAAAACTATTTTTCCTAGTATAAATGAGTTGAATTTTAATGAAGATCACAGGTTAGCTGACGGAGTGACTGGCTTTTCAGGTGAGCGTACTCGACTCAAAGACATTTTGTACGTGGTAGAGCCATGCTGCAGCTATATTAGTAATATAGTTGTAGCACGAATGTCGGCTCGACCGGGGAAAGACCATGCTCTCAAAGAATACCAGCGTAAAATATCAGCTTAACACTGATGTGTTTCGTATCGAGAGTGTAGAGAACCGGAGACCCTTTTTACTGGAAAAGCGGCATTCCATCTTAATCCTCACGGGTGACAACGCATCTGCATTTTGATTCTTTGTTGAGGATAAATGTAGATGTTTCGTGTGTGTACAATACGTTGGTGTCACAACGTATTGTAGTGAAACAGGATTTTCAGCTTACACATATACAAAAAACAAATTCAGGTCTAGATTGGATGCTATCCCAAAACTATAAGGCAATTATTAATAAAACCGCCGAAGCAGTATATTTTCATAATTTTACTATTAAAATATATTTAATTAAAGTTTTTGTTATTACTGCAATTGCACTGTCATTTGTAATCATTAGGTGTGGAGTTCCATAAAATAAAATGGATCATAAAATAAAATGGATTTGGTGAGTGTTCCATTACCTCAATAGTTTAGGAACCCCTGCCTTAGAGTATAGAAACAGAAACAGAAACGTTTTTATTTAATATAGCAACAATATAGATTATAAATAATACTTATTGAAAGTCACTCTTTTCTTTAATTTACCACGCATAGCTTGCTTGCTTGCATAGATTGCATAGCAAGCATAGTTTGCTTGTATTATATTATATAATTATATTATATTATATTACTACACATATTACAAATATTACAGTAAGGCTATTACTGAAAGAACGTGTACCCAACTGTAGGGCATTTGTGAGCTGTGTTTCCTGACATATGACCTTTTTCTTTCCTTGCAGGTGAGGAAACTTTTCCAAATCATTACCAGCGTCAAGTGATCGTAATCGCGGCAGACGGCACGTGTTTATTTGTTCCACTTCATTAATTCGCTTAGCTTTACTGGCGTCGGTTTATGATCGCAGACGGTGGGACTTTAGTGACCTATATTTATAATACATTTATTACTTAAAGTAGTTAAAAATTAATTGCCTAAAGTCTGCGCAATAAAACAAAATTATGTATTTTACCTATTGATTTGTGATATTGACGCGAATATTACCCAATAAATGAAAATAATTTTATGAGTTTTATTGAGTTTCATTTTAACATTTTAATTATCGACGTTTCGGGCAGTCTACAGTACAGTGGTAGAGCCACGCGGCATCTTTTGCTGTCGCACGGATGGGCCGGCTCGAACCGGGGTGGTACCACGACCTCACAGAATACCAGCGTGAAGTAGAGGTTTAACTCTGCGTTTCGCTTGGTGAGTGCAGGTTTCCGGAGGCCTTTTTTACTGGAAATTAGGCATTCCATCTTAGTCCTCACGGGTGACAACGCATCTGCATCTTGATTCGCAAACGAGGATAGATGTAGATGTCTATGGGCCGCAGCAACCACTTACAATCAGGTGGACTGTGTGCTAGTTTGTCACCCTTATCCTATAAAAAAAAGTACCCTTGGTCACGTCACGTCATTGACGTATGTATTATTAACGTATTTGACATCCTCTTTTCGTAACTAACGAAGGCAAACTTTAACTTTTAAATATTATATTTAGTTCGATCGATCGATCGAACAATCCCCGTCGGCACGAATGAAATTGTTAATTGAAATTTTGAGTGCTGATTTACCACGTGCTCAGCGGTTAAGGTAAACATCGTGAGGAAACCTACATGTGAGAAATAAGAAAAAAATATTTCGAAGAAATGTGAAGTTCGCCAACACGCATCGGGGCAGCGCAGCGGACATTTCCTTGCCCTAAAACCCTCTCAGAAGTGAGGGGAGGCCTGTGCCCAGCAGTGGAACGTATAATATAGGATAGGCTGTAACTTTAACGCAGAACGAGCTTACGGTATCTTGAAGTCTTCCAGGAGTAGGCTGTAGTAGACTTAGATTTAATTTTATCCATTATTTATTAAAATTTGGATTTATCTACCGACTTCAAAAAGGAGACGGTATTCAATTCGCCTGTATGTTTTTTTTATGTGTGTTACCTCATAACTTTTTACTGGGTGAACCGATTTAGATGATTCTTTTCTTATTTGGAAGTTAGTGCTTCACATATCGTCTGACTAATAGTTTTTGAGTTATTCTTAACTAGCTTGTTCCCCGCGGTTTCACCCGCGTCATCACGTGTCGGAGGTGCGCGACATGACCTAATTCAAGCATTATATAATTGCAATTAAATATTTTATTTGATAGCAATGTATGGAAAAATATCTTAAACTTATTAATCAATTAAATTTTCAAAATACCATAGCAACGTGAAATGAAAGAGTTCAGAAATAAAGATCTAACTAATTGAATTTTTAATTATTTTATTAATTCCAATGCTGGAGGCAATAATCGTGGTTGCTGGTAAAGGGCCTGAAACATCTGGAACTAAAAAGTCAAAATTATATTCGATTAAATCTGTAAAGTTAGTAATCATCTAATTTCTTCCCTAGTTTGAAGAGCACCTCCCGCCCTCCCTCAATTGCGTGCACTATCCCCGTCATCTCTAATCCCAACATCAACATCATCATAAACGAGGCATCATTTGGTGAACAAGTTTCTCGCTTGATGATGCCTTGTTTAGAGGCGAAACACGTGTCGATTTATAGAAGGTGTTGTGTCTTTTCTAGTATAATGATTTTTTTTTATAGGATAAGGGTGACAAACGAGCACACAGTCCACCTGATAGTAAGTGGTTGCCCATAGATATCTACTCGGACATCTATCCTCTATTACAAATCAAAATGCAGATGAGTTGTCACCCGTGAGGACTAAGGTGGAATGCCTCATTTCCAGTAAAAAGGGTCTCCGGTTCTCAACACTCACCATACGAAACACAGCAGCGTTAAGCTGTTATTTTACGCTGGTATTCTGTGAGAGCGTGGGCCTTCTACGGACGGGCCGACCAATTCGTGCTACTACTAATATAGCCGCAGCATGACTCTACCACGTAATTAAATGGAGATGGGATAGTAGTGTTGGGACTAGTGGTATAGGGATTAGAGGTGACGGAAATAGTGGACGCAATTGAGGAAAGGCGAAAAGTGCTCTTAGAGTTAGGTAAGACACATCATTCTGTTGTATTACGCGTACCTGAGCTAATAAATTATTAACATCTTTAATTATAAATCGCCGTGGAGTGGCGGTGTAAGAATATCCACTACCCCATATCATCCCGTGGGTGTCGTAAGAGGCGACAGAAGGAGACTAATTAGGAGATAGGCAGCAGCGTTTTCCTAATAACATCTAAAAATCAAAAACTGCGATTTCCAACCCGCCTGAAAATCGTGGCAACTATGGCAAATATCTCCCCTATAAGGCAATCTATGGGGAGCCCTATATTCTGCAGTGGTCGTTATTAGGCTGTATCGGTAATGGTAACTATGACATTCCCTTTTGCCCGGAAAGGGAATGTCATAGTCGCGACAAATTAATTTCCGCAAAGTAACACCTGATTCTATTAATTATATTTATTTCTATTAGACAGTAGTAACTCTGTTACCACTACTTATACTCAAGTTAAGTACTCTTAGTGAGCTCCAAACGCTTTTGTTAGAAGTGGTTACCGATAGTAGTCGGATCGTGGATTCGAACTTGACTTTTTTTAACAGCGGATCCATCCTCTGATAATTATCGTAATTCACCATTCGTACAGATTATGTAGTGCTCTATAACAATTGTTCGGACATATAAGAAAAAATCTAAATTGTATAAATCTTAACTTTTTTATAGGATAAGGGTGACAAACGAGTACACAGTCCATGATAAGTGGTTGCTGTGGCCGATAGACATCTACACGTTGTCACCCGTGAGAACTTATATGAAATGCCACGTTACCAGAAAAAAAGGGTATCTGGTTCTCTACACTCACCATACGAAACACAGCAGCGTTAAGCTGCTATTTTACGCTGGTATTCTGTGAGAGCGTGGTCCTTCTCCGGTCAAGCCAACCCATTCGTGCTACAAATATAAACTACTTGCGTCTTTTAAAAAAAATAAATACACTGAAATGTTTCTTTGTAACAAATAACACTCATGCCAACATTTGCCTACTTTAATTTCCCAAAATACGCGGTTCAACGACCGAGAGACGTCACCGCGACAATTTCTTTGTTGATAAATTAAATTATTTGCAACATTTTCCCGTATGACATTGGAAATAATCTAGAAAAACAACATTTATTCTAATTGATTCGATTATTTGTGCTCGATACTAGTAGTGTTAGTTTAGTTTGTTATTGTAAGAATACGTACTCACGCACACATATGCACCTAAAACAATATGGTTGGTCGCAAATTGTTTTAGGTGCATAATAAAGTGCATGTATGGCATGTAGTGGCGGTGTAAAAATATCCACCACCTCATATTATCCCGTAGGTTTCGTAAGAGGCGACAGAAGGAAACAAACCAGGATATGAACAGTAGTATCTTCCTTATAACTAATAACAATTAAAGGATAAAATACTCCAGTTACCAACTCTATTTCTTTGTTGATAAATTAAATTATTTGCAACATTTTTCCGTATGACATTGGAAATAATCTAGAAAAACAACATTTATTCTAATTGATTCGATTATTTGTGCTCGATACTAGTAGTGTTAGTTCAGTTTAGTTATTGTAAGAATACGTACTCACGCACACATATGCACCTAAAACAACATGGTTGGTCGCAAATTGTTTTAGGTGCATAATAAAGTGCATGCAGGTTTCGTAAGAGGCGACAGAAGGAAACAAACCAGGATATGAACAGTAGTGTCTTCCTTATAACTAATAACAATTAGAAGATAAAATACTCCAGTTACCAACCCTACCAAGCATGGCAACTATGGCAAACATCCTGCGTTATAACGCAATGTCTGGGTAGGCCTATGTTCAGCAGTGGACTTTGACATGCTTTAATGAATAAAAAGTGAGTTAAAACGTTCCTGTATAAAGTTAAAGTTACAGCTTCGGGATTCCGCTTGCGCCGTCGCCCCCGTGCGATCGTGCGCTAGCGGAGTCCGCTAGCTGACCGAGCACCCGTCCCCGTTCGGGAATTCCTCGGTCGGTTCAGTCGAGGAATAGAACGTCAGTCCCGTCACGCCCCGCCGCAGCTAGCGCCGCCGCCCCCGTGCGGTTGTGTTAGCTGTCTACGCTCACCGTCCCCGTACGGTGGGTGCCCTCCCGCCCCGCTAGCGCCGCCGCCCCCGTGCGGTTGTGATAGCGGTCCGTGCTCACCATCCCCGTACGGTGGGTGCCTTCCCGCCTCAGCTAGTGCCCCCGTGCGGTTGTATTAGCTGTCCACGCTCACCGTCCCCGTACGGTGGGTGTCCTCCCGCGCCGCTAGCGCCGCCGCCCCCGTGCAGCTGTGATAGCGGTCCGCGCTCACCGTCCCCGTACGGTGGGTGCCTTCCCGCCTTAGCTAGTGCCGCCCTCCCCGTGCGGTGTGTTAGCTGTCCACACTCACAGACCCCGTACGGTGAGTGCCTCCCCGTCTCCGCTAGCGCCGCCACCCCCGTGTGGTGGTGTTAGGTGCCCGCGGGCCGCCGACTACGTGGTATGCTATGAGCATTCACCACCTCCACCTCCTTCCTCGCTTTCGGAGGGTAGCCTTGTATTAGGCGCAAAAAAGTTACAGCTTATTAAATCCCACTGCCGGGCCTATGCCTCCTCTCATTTCTGAGATGGTTTTGGGGCAAGGAAGTGTAGGCCGTGCTGCCTCAGAGCGTGTTGGCAAACTTCACATGCCTTCGAATTATTTTTTCTTACTTCTCAGACATGCAGGTTTCCCTACGATATTTTCCTTCACCGCCGAGCACGTGATACATCAGCACTTAAAATTCCAATTACCTAACAATTTCAATGGTGCTAGCAGAGATCGAACCCGGGTTGCACGCGTACTGTGAAGCTTACAGAGAGTGCTAACCACATGAGCTAGCTTTTTGAAATTTTTGGTATTCCTTAAAAAAGGTTAAGACACTTTTTTTTTAAAACTCTAAAATTAAAAAAAAAAAAAATACTTTGTATTACACTTATTCGCTTATAATCCATTACGTAAGTAGTGGGTTTTAAACAAACGTGCAAAACATAACGTTTTTTGATTTTTTTTTTACCCCAACTTTATGTTTCTTAAATCATTTTCGAGACGAAAGTTATGTTACTATTTAGTTTGCGACGTTTGCTCAAAATCAACAAACTGCTCTATTTCCAGGCTGAAAACGTAAATAATGGCAACTTTCAACTGGCAAATGTACACACGTCTTAGCATTTTATTGTCTGTGCCCGTCCTATTGTAATGTTGGCCATAAAAACGGTCGGTAACGATTAGCATGTAAAAATTGGTTCCGCGTGGTTTTAAGATACCTTTAAGTACGAAATAGACGAAAATGAAGCTTAACGTTATTAATGTATTTAAATAGAACAAGTGATTTTTTTTGAGAATTATATATTAAAAAAAATTAATATACCTACCACGTTTTCTTTTCAAATTCTTACGTTGTCTCCCGATTGAGCTACTTGTATTCCCAATGAGCTACTCCTATGTTCAAAATTTCAAGTCTCTAAGCTCTTTGGGACGTAGGTTTAAAAACAATTACTAAATTAGATTCGACATACACGAAAGCAAGTTAATAAAAACGTGGTAAAATTACTTGTTCGGGGAGCATACTTACCATTATAGTAAAAATTATATATACTGGGAAGTTAACTTTTTACGATTACGTACTACACTATGTTTCTTTTATAATTCTTTATTTATATCTGTATAAGTTTCAATTTTCTTCAAACGCGGAACAATAATTTACAGGCCAAACAAACACTTTTCCAAAGCATTGTTTCTCCGTGCGGGATTCTCACCTGCGTACCTAAAACGCGGCTACCAAAAGCTTAGTCATTTCGCTATTCAGTGACAAAGTGTACAATCATCTATTAAATATCTATTTAAGACTGAATGGGATAACACATCGCACGTTAACAAAGACTTTAGGGCGTTTTCCAATTTATTTAAGGAATCCTAAAATGTTGTAAACAAAGACATTTTGATTTACTATCGAGAAACAACAGAACATCTGAGACGCAATATTTTTACCTGTACGTTTAGAAATTTTAAAGATGCCTGGTGGATATGTGTGGATTAATTAATTGTGATTCTTCACGAACGGATCATAAGTTCTTTTTTATTATTAATTTGAAGTAGAAACGAGTTCAATGTTCGGCTGGTGAAAGGCGGAGAACTAAACTGTAGCTCTTGGACAATCAGCAATTAATTAAAAATATACTGTCAGTCGTAAGACTGCAGACGTGAAAACTTTTTAGCTTCACAAACTTGTAAACATAATTTTTGGGTTGTTAAGAATTTTTTGGGAAGTATTTTTTATTAGAAACGAGTCCGTATCCCGCGCATTGCTGCCGCAGAAGGAATAATAGTGGAAATATCATTTTAAAATGATAATACCATTATTGGAATTGAATGATATAGAACTCATAAATTTGTCAGTACTATACCTTCGCACAAGTGTAAGCAATAAGTTGACAATGTTTTACCCCAATCTGATGAATGGTATGGCAGCGCATAAAATACGAACAAATAAAAATTATTTTTTATATATTAGATTATTTTTATCGTCGTAATGATATAGTAATAAAATTTTCATTTTGACAGAAAAACGAATTATTATTATCTATGTATATAATACAAACAAATTAATAAATATATATCAATTATATAAAATTTAATTAATTGGATTTTTATGATTACTTTCGTCAATTTTCATCCATAATTTTAACGATTCTTTCATTTTTATCATTATCATTTCATCATCATTTTCAAAAACTACTACTATAGGATTATAGTATCCAACTAAAATAAGAACTTGACTGCCTCGTGGGTCTAGTGTTTGTAGTAGTGCGACTGCTGATCATGAGGTCCCGGGTTCGAGTCCCGGGTCGGGCCATAAAACATGAGTTATTGAGTTTTTCCATCAAAAAATTCTCAGTAGCTGCCTGGAGTCAGGAAGTTGGCGGTGTCTCACCCCCGTGCCTCGGAAAGCACGTAAAGCCGTTGGTCCTGCGCCTGATCTCTCTCCGGTCGTGTCGGTCTACCGTCCCATAGGACTATGAGAGTGAGGGAATAGAGAGTGCACCTGTGCTTGGGCATACACTTGGACACTATAATCCTGTCCTGCGCCGACGGCTAGTCTCCATTGCGACTAGCCACCGTAGCCGGAATTAGGTCTGGAGTGCGTTATTAGGCTGACCACGCATCTGTAATTAAGTGGTGGCGGTGGTGATTAACCATCAGATAAGCTGTTTGCTCGTTTGCCTTATCTTCTATACAAATGTTTAGATGCAGAGTTGTATATTCCGTATGGCTTAATTCTTCCTGCAGTCTTCCACCATCAGACATTTATATGTGGTAGAGCCATGCTGCAGCTATATTAGTAGTATAGTTGTAGCACGAATGGGTCGTCTCGATCGAGGAAGGACCACGCTCTCACAGAATACCAGCGTAAAATAGCAGCTTAACGCTGCTGTGTTTCGTATGGTGAGTCCAGAGAACCGGAGACCATTTTACTGGAAAAGAGGCATTCCATCTTAGTACTCACGGGTGAACGCATCTGCATTTTGATTCGCTAACGAGGATAGATGTAGATGTCTATGGGCCACAGCAACCACTTACCATCAGGTGGTCTGTGTGCTCGTTTGTCACCCTATCCTATAAAAAACCATCAGACAACCAGATGCTCGGCGGGTATCTACCCAATGATTTCTTCTATTTACAGTTCTTAAGTGACTTAAAATTGTTTTTCTTAGTTTTGATCAATGGGTCTCCACCCCTTTATTGTCAGCATACCACACATTTTACCCAAACGTTTGCTTCATCACTCACAGCGATAGTGAAATTGCCAGGGTCATTCCTTCTGATTACAGTGTGGGTGTCTTCAAGGCAAATGTGAATAGGCCTTTTAAGTGCGGCTTACCATCAGGCAGGATAGTACTCGAGCACTGCTTTATAATAAATTAAAAATAATTTAAAATTCATAATTTTGTACAACCGACTTCAATATAAACTATTAAGAATAACTCATAACTATTGGTCAAACCCTGATCAAATTTATGAGGGACCACACGAAAAGCACCAGCTTTCAAATAAAAAAAAGAATCATCGAAATCGTTTCATCAAGAAATAAGTTATCAGGTAACACACATTAAAAAAAAACATACAGTCAAATTGAGTACCGACTCCTTTTTGAAGTCGGTAGAAAAAAAACCGGCCACCCACCGAGGGTTCCGAAGAAATATTTTTATTATATGATGTATCTAAAAATTTATGCTTTTCGCAATTTTTTCTTTATCTGTGCTATAATACGTTGCTTTGTACCAAATTTTAAGATCCTGATTTCACGGGAAGTACCCTGTATGTTTTGATTCCCTTGCGAATGTCGAAAATTTGCGGCATAAACGGCTGTATCTTTTGATTGCGTTGGCTTAGAAGTTTGATTTTTTCACAGCTCCAAGGGACAGTAGACTTGCGTATTTGATATGTGTAATTTCAGCTTGATACCTCCACGCGTTCCTGAGAAAAAGGGTCTTGACAGACAGACAGACGGACAACAAAGTGATCCTATAAGGGTTCCGTTTTTTCCTTTTGAGGTACGGAACCCTAAAAATAAGAGTAAGATTAACTGAAAAACTGGATAGCAATCGTGAGGGTACAAAAAGCTACTAAAAGTTTTTAAAGCGATAATAACAATGTATAGTTTAACTAAGACCCTAATTATAAACTTTAAAATGTTAATCACGATATAATGTTAATATAATAATGCTAGCGATTCGCTCCGGCTTCGCTCGGGTGATTTCAGTAACTCGACAACAGCGCCACCTACCGGGTCCAATTGTGAATCTAAACATTTCTCTAAACAAAATCACACACAGAACATTTCATCAACATCCGTCCAGTCGTTTATGAGGAGTTCAATCACATACACACGGATAGAAGAAATATATATATAAACTAGCTGACCAGGCAGACGTTGTTCTACCGTTTCCGACGACCATTTGCTTTCCTAAAAAAAAAACTCCTGAGATTAGCAATAAAAAAATTGAAGGTCACTTATCGGGATAAAAACTATCCTATCTCTCAAGTTGGACCAAACTGCACACAGTGTGCAAAATTTATTGAAATCGGTTCAGTAGTTTAAGAGTTCATCGCGGACAAACAACGTTACACGTAATTTTTATATGTAAAGATATAATATATTCATATTACGAATATATTTCCTGGCAGTCCGTTGGCACCATAAAAGTGTGACAATTTTATTGAGCCCTCGCTCCCGGATTGGAATTCCCGTGTATTGTGGAAAATCCCGGTCACTCAATAGACCTAGAAATAAAATTACCACTAATGCACTTTTTGCAAACTCCTTTTAAAAGCATGCGAACTATGCTTTACGTTAATTTTATAACCATTTTATCATTAACTGGTTACTTCACCTACGCGGATTCCAGATGTGGAGGATCATACACCTTCCCTGTTGGACCTTCTGCTGACCTCTCATCCGGACGGATATCAGGTTTCCGTCGATGCCCCTCTCGGCTCTTCGGACCATTGTCTGATCCGGAGTATGGTGCCACTCACGCTCCCTTCGCGGTTGCGTTCTGCAGGTTGCCGCCGTGTTTGGCATTACAGGTCGGCGGATTGGGACGGAATGCGGTCTTTCTTTGCATCCTATCCATGGGGGCGGGTTTGCTTCTCGCCGGATGATCCCAGTGCTGTTGCTGACTCTGTCACTGATGTGGTGCTACAGGGAATGGAACTATTTATTCCATCATCTGTGGTACCCATCGGAGGCAGATCTCAGCCTTGGTTTGGTCGCTCCTGTAAGACTGCATTGCGCAGTAAGCAGGAGTGTTATCAAGCCTGGGCTGCAGCTTCGGTGACTCGGGATGTAAACACCAGCACACTTAAAAAGAAGTATAACTTCGCCTCCAGGTCCTTCAAAAGAGTTATTGCCAAGGCAAAGTCAGAGCACATAGGCAGAATTGGCGAGAAACTAGTTCGCCTTCCTTCGGGAACCCGTGCATTCTGGTCTCTCGCCAAGGCTGTCCAAGGGAATTTCTGTAAGCCATCACTACCATCTCTGCACAGGGAGGACGACTCACTGGCCCAAGACGCAAAAGACAAAGCCGACCTTTTAGGCTCCCTTTTTGCGTCCAACTCGACTCTTGATGACGGGGGGAAAATACCGCCGACCATCCCGCGGTGTGAGTGCTCCATGCCGGATGTGCTATTCTCACAGCGCTCAGTTCGCAAAGCACTTCTCTCCCTGGACATCCAGAAGTCGAGTGGGCCTGACGGAATCCCCCCAATTGTGCTGAGGACGTGTGCTCCGGAGTTGGCACCGGTCCTAACGCGTCTTTTCCGGTACTCCTACTCCCAAGGCGTAGTCCCGAATTCATGGAAGACAGCTTTTGTCCACCCGATCCCTAAAAAAGGCGACCGCTCAGACCCGTCCAACTATAGGCCTATCGCGATCACCTCCTTGTTCTCCAAAATAATGGAATCCATTATTAACTGCCAGCTCATCCGGTACCTTGAGGATCACCAGCTGATTAGTGACCGCCAATACGGTTTTCGTCGGTGTCGATCAGCTGGTGATCTTCTGGTCTACCTGACCCATAGATGGGCGGAGGCAGTAGAGTCCAAGGGGGAGTCGTTGGCCGTTAGTCTGGACATTGCGAAGGCCTTTGATCGGGTTTGGCACAAAGCGCTTCTTTCAAAGCTGCCTTCCTATGGGCTTCCCGAGAAATTGTGCAATTGGATCACCAGCTTTCTTGCAGATCGGAGCATCAAGGTCGTTGTAGACGGTGCATGTTCTGACTACAAGCCTATTAACGCTGGTGTTCCACAAGGCTGTGTGCTATCACCAACGCTGTTTCTTCTGCATATCAATGATATGTTGCTAACTGGTAACATTCATTGCTATGCGGATGACAGCACTGGTGATGCTCTATACACCGGCCGGGCCAATATTTCTCGGGTAAACGTCGCCGAGTACCGGAACAAACTTGTGTCTGAAGTCGAGTCTTTGCTGGACAAAGTCTCGGATTGGGGGCGACTAAATCTAGTCCAGTTTAATCCTCAGAAGACACAAGTTTGCGCGTTTACCGCTAAAAAGAACCCCTTTGTCGTATCTCCTCAGTTTCAAGGCACTCCCCTTCTTGCCTCAGCCAGTATCGGTATCCTCGGAGTCGACATATCGAGTGACGTGCAGTTTCGTGGTCACTTGGAAGAGAAGGCCAAATTGGCCTCTAAAAAGCTTGGCGTGCTCAGCAGAGCGGGACAGTATTTCATGCCGGCACACCGCCTGCAACTTTACAAGGCGCAGGTTCGGCCTCACATGGAATACTGTTCCCATCTCTGGGCAGGGGCTCCCCAGTGCCAGCTCCTTCCACTTGACCGCATCCAGCGCAGAGCGGCTCGAATCGTCGACGACCGAGCCCTTTCCGATCGGCTCGATTCATTGGCACTGCGAAGAGATGTTGCATCTCTTTGCATTTTCTTTCGCATCTACCATGGGGAGTGCTCTGAGGAATTGTTCGGATTAATCCCAGCCGCCAAATTTCACGAACGCACATCGCGGCAGAACTCCCGATACCATCCACACCATCTGGATGATTGGCGGTCCACCACTGTGCGATTTAGAAGATGTTTTCTTCCTCGCACAACTTCCTTGTGGAATAGTTTACCACCAGGGATTTTTCCGGACCGATACGACTTAGGGACCTTCAAGAAAAGAGCCTACTCCTTTTTAAAAGGCCGGCAACGCATCTGCAATTCCCCTGGTGTTGCGGTTGTTCATGGGCGGCGGTAGTCACTTACCATCAGGTGAGCCGCATGCTCGTTTGCCCCCTCTCCTATAAAAAAAAAAAAAAATTATATATGGCAATTACGAACTTGCATTGGGTAGTTTTATTTCGTATGATGAGTACAGAGAACCAGAGATCCTTTTTACTGGAAACAGGGCATTCCATCTTAGTCGTCAAGGGTGACAAACGCGTCTGCATTTTGATTCTTAATCGAGGATATATGTAGATGTCTATAGGCTACAGTATCTACCTACTATCAAATGGACTGTGTGTTCGTTTTTTACCCTTAATTATTCCCATATTCTTTAAAACATACAAAAGGTTTGCATATAATTTATAAAGTGCATATAGTTTATAAAATTACATAAATCTTCTCCTGTGACACTTTGATGTGTGTTTTATACTTGGTAAAGCCATTCTACAGCTATATCATAGTTTGGCACGAATGGATGGGCTCGACCGTGGTGGGACAGAATAATAGCGTAAAATAGCAGCTTAATGCTGCTGTGTTTCGTATGGTGAGTGTAGAGAACCGGAGACTCTTTTTACTGGAAACGAGGCGTCCCGTCTTAATCTCAGGGTTGAGAACGCATCTGCATTTTGATTCTCAATCCAGGATAAATTAAGATGTCTATGAGCCATAGCATCCACTTACCATCAGGTGGACTGTGTGCTCGTTTGTCACTCTTATATTATTTAAAAAAAACCTGATTCTTAAAATTAAAAATCAAATTAATAACATGTTTAGAAAATTTAAAAGGTTTTGTGTACAATTAACTCTTCTTAAGACTGGCTGACGTACTCATGATAAACAAAACAGTATCTGGGGCGAGGTCACCGAGCCCATGTTAGCACAGTCCTGTAGCGTGTCTTCGTTAGCTAAAAGCCTATAAGGGAATTATAGCGTAATGACACGGCGCGAGCTTTGCCCACCCTGTCCAACAAAACGTAGACATGTTTTTTTATAGAATAAAGGTTACAAACGAGCATACAGTCCATCTGGTGGTAAGTGGATGCTGTGACCCATAGACATCCACATTTGTCCTCAATTAGGGATCAAAATTCAGACTAAAATAGAATGCCTATTTCCCAGTCATAAGCGTATCTGTTTCTATATACACACACCATACGAAACACAGCAGCATTAAGATGTTATTTTACGTTTTTATGCAGTGAGAGCGTAGTTTACCCCGATCGAGCTGACCCATTCGTGATACAACCATAGTATAGCTGCAGCGTCTTGCTACAGGCTCTACCACGTATATTATCTCCCTAAGATTTGCATTGTCACACTTGACAGGCGACAGTTCGAGTGTACGAGACATACACCTCTGACGCTGCCCGTCATCGCCCTGGGTATTTGTTGTCTGACATAAACAAGATGGTATTAAGTTTTTTCAAAACTAAAGGGACAAACGTACTTAAAGGCCACCTGGTGGTTACTAAAGTAAATAGACCTGCAGCCAACATCAATCAAAAAAGGTTTATTTTCGGACCAGTAATACTTAAAATGAAACACATTATTGGAACACTCCTTTTAAGGCTACAGGAGTTTTGGCGGGAACTTGACGGGCGGCGGATTGCTGCTCCTGTATTATTGTCTGCCGACTTCCAAAAAGGAGACGGTACTCAATTCGACGCGTATGTTTTTTTTTATGTGTGTTACCTCATAACTTTTTACTGGGTGGACCGATTTCGATGATCCTTTTTTCACATGAAAGCTGATACTTCTCGTGCGGTCCCTTATGAATTTGATGAAGGTCAGACCAATAGTTTTTCAGTTATTCTTAAATAACTTATATTGAAGTAGGCTGTAAAAAATTTTTAATTTTAAATTATTTAAATAATGGTTTGAAGTAGAATTCGTTATGTATAATTTAAAATTAAAAATTTTGTACAGCCGACTTCAATATAAGTTATTTAAGAATAACTTAAAAACTATTGGTCTGACCTTGATCAAATTCATATGGGACCACACGAGAAGTACCAGCTTTCAAATAAAAAAAGAATCATCGAAATCGGTTCACCCAGAAAAAAGTTCTGAGGTAACACACATAAAAAAAAAAAAACGAAAAAAAAAACATACAGTCGAATTGAGTACCGGCTCCTTTTTGGAAGTCGGCAGAAAAGTGGTGCGATTTTATGTATTAAGTGTCTGCACATGTGAACTATTAGTGGAAACTGTGAAACAAGTGCTCTGATGGTGATGTGATTCTCAAGATAAGGTGTATGTCTGCTTAGGCGCCTTGAGATACCATCGCCAACTGTCAGCTTTCTGCTTGCTCAAGTTGCCGTCAAAATCTCCCAAGGGCTACACAATGTGACGCATCAACATATTGTGAAACAGAGTACTATGAAATATAATTATACAATGTAACTTCAGGCTCCTTGTTACACAGTAACAAGATACGCGTGGTTCCTTCTGTTTGGTTAAATCAGTTGATAATTAACAACGAGGAAAATAGTACGGTGGCGGCGCGAAGGAACAACGTTACTTTGGAACGTAGTTAGTCATCGTGACTTTTAGGCTGATTACGGTGACTTTATCACCGTAATGTTATTTATTACTCATGTCTAGAGGCGACAGAGGGAAACAAATCAGGAGATGGGCAGTAGCATCTTCCTAATAACGACTAAAAATAAAAAACTGCGGTTGCCAACCCGCTTGCCAAGCGTGGCAACTATGGCAAATATACCCCCTATGAGGCAATATATGGGAGAGGCCTATGTTCAGCAGTGGTTATCGTAGTCTGTAACGGTGTATGTTGTAATAGTGAGAAAAAATGTGAGAGGAAAAAAATGACGAACATTTTTTTTTATTTAATCTCGGTGGGACGCGGATGCTCCGTGCGATCTTTAGGGCAGCGTTGCCGAGGTGGGCTATATTTGTGGGAGTAAAATTTTATTTCCATGGCCCATGGCCAGCAGTGGAAGGAAACTGTAAGAAGTGGGAGAGGGTAATTTTATTATATGTGAAAAAATACCTATGTTTGTGTAAAAAAAGTCATCAAACATCAACATCAAACAATTTATAATACAAAAGTTACGTAAACAAGTTCAATGGTTTAAACAGTAATAAATAACAAAACCAATCAAGTTTACTGCAAGGAAAAAAATTCAAATATTATATGTCATTTCTACTACTAAGGCAAATAATGAATCCCCATATGTTAAAATCCAATTTTATGCGTGGTAGAGTCATGCTGAAGCTATATTAGAAGTATAGTTGTAGCACGAATGGATCGGCTCAACCGGGGAAGGACCACGCTCTCACAGAATACCAGTGTAAAATAGCATCTTAATGCCGCTGTGTTTCGTATGGTGAGTGTAGAGAACTGGAGACCCTTTCTACTGGAAAAGAGGCATTCCATCTTAGTCCTCACGGGTGACAACGCATCTGCAGTTTGATTCCTTATTGAGGATAGATGTAGATGTCTATGGGTCACAGCAACCGGTTACCATCAGGTGGGCTGTGTGCTCGAACACTCGAAATTTCATAAAGGAAAGAAATATACAATATAATTATATCGATATACTCAGTAGGAGCCTCTTGAAAATAAATAAATATTCAATCACAGGCATATATTTTCTTACGCACAGTATTTGAAATGCAAATTTTATAAAGTGTATTAAATTGTTACGAAACAAAATATAAGCAAATAGCTTTTTTTTTTTAAATAGTGTAATTACTTACCTTTTATATAAAAAACTAACCACATACTTTCTTTTGTACCTACTTCATTTTTTTTAATTTGTAGTTACCTTTTAAACTCACGCGGCGAAGGAAATAGACTGAAGTACATGAAGTAAACGTGACGCGAAAGTAAAGGCGGAAACTCGTCATTTGAAGTAAATTATCTAAATTTAGCGAAGCGTAAATTAGTAAGGAAACTAACTCTAATAAAATTTTTAGGACTTTAGTTGTAATAACATTTAAAAAAAAGAATTGTTCTGAGCATTCTTATCTATAGTTCTGAGGAAACGTAGTGACTATATACTCTTAGGTTCTGAGGGGTCCCTTCTAAATATTACCATACTCTTTGGAGGGTTCTACAAATGTTTCAATTGGCGTCCTCATATATTAACAGATTCTCCACAGATTAACCAAATTTATTAACTCATTTTCGTATCATTCCATCTTAGTCCTCACTCCTCAGGGATAACAACGTTATTATATTTTGATTCTTAATCGTAAGTAGATGTAGACGTCTATGGGCTAATGCATGCATTTACCATCAGGTGGACTGTACAGTTTATCCTGTAAAGAAAAAAATCTGGTTCTTGCAGTAAATGTAAATTGTGCGTTCGTGTTCAAACATTAAAAGTTATATATGTCGCAGAAAACTAGTTTAATTAGCCGTTCAATTAACAGTCTAGGCTTTTTACTAAAGGGCGCCGACTATCGGCCTGAAAGATATTCAGCCGATGCGTCTAATACATAATTGCACCTATCTTGTAATATCATTGACCATCTGTCAATGGCCGGCAATATTACAAGACAGGTGCAATGTTGTGTGCTCGTTTGTCACCTTTATTTTACATTAAAAAAAACTGTTATCAGATGGAAAGACAGATGCTTTCAACTTGTTCCACTCCGTTGCTACCTTGACGGCTGATTCAGTTCCCTTGTGATGGATTCTCTCCCGCCACCATCACACGTTTTCTTCAGTCAGAAAATCACTAAACTAACTGCCGTCACTAAATGCGTTGTCTATGCGTCGACCTTCATTCCCGCTTCATTCAAGATAGATGCTTTGGGGTGGTCACTGGGCCGTGTATAGTTATATAATCAAATCAAATGAAATCTGTTTATTTTGTGAACTTAGGTTAATTTACAGATCTTGACATGTACATGATAAAATATAAGGTAGGATCTCTATGTCCCGCCAGTAAAGATATATGTAGTGCATAATTAGTGATGAAATCAACTGAAACACAGAAAATTTGAATATTTATTATATACAATATTAAAAACTATGATAAAAACGAAAGTCCTACAAAATATCACTGAATAACTGAAAGGTTAATTAATCTAGTTGACTGTGACATATATTATGTCACACTCGCAACAACAATCAAAAGTAATTTCGAACTCAGGCTCCGTTCAAAAGTAGTCTTGACTGAAATTATAAACTTAGTTATTACTGACTAGTTTCTCCTAGGTTAAACTAGTTTTTCCTAAGCCCGACAGGATCGGCTAGACTCAACCTAATATCACTGATATTTTAAAAAGTAATTTCAACGTTAGGTGGTGTTGCGGCTGATATTGAACCTGTCGGGTTCATGGAAAAGTAGTTTGGCCTAGGGTAAACAAGTTTGTGCTAAAATTGATTGGCAACAAACATAACAGCTTCGGAAGCCGGTGTTAACAGATGGTGTATCGAAATATTAAAGCCCCGACTTTAGAAACTTACGATACCATCCACGCCATCTGGATGCTTGGCAGTCCACCACTGTGCGATATATACGTATTAGGAGTTTTAACGAAACAGCCTAAGTTGTTTCGGTCCGGAAAAATCGCTGGTGGTAAATGATTTCACAAAGAAGTCGTGGGAGGAAAAAAACTCCTAATACGTATATATCGCACAGTGGTGGACCTTCAAGAAACGAGCTCACTCCTTTTTAAAAGGCCGGCAACGCACCTGCAATTCGTTTGACTCCTCTTCCACAAAAAAAGCTATTATTGGCAAATCTTTAATGTCGTCGTAAAAATTTTTGAAGTTGATTTTTTTAATTTCTTTTCAGTTTTCATTTAAGACTCATAATTAAAAAAAAACTTTTAATAAAACGATTCTGACAAGATTTTGTCGTTTCAAGGTTACTATAATAGATGTTGTGCTTTTAATTTGGTGTTATGGCGGGCACGAGGCAACCGCACCCTGTCCTTCGTTCTAGGCCGCGCTTGACAAATGGTGGCGCGGGAATGAAGGTCGACGCACAGACAACGCTTTTAGCAACGGCAATTAGTGATTTTCTGACTGAAGAAAACATTTATTGGTGGCGGGAGAGAATCCATCACAAAGGAGATGAGTGTCAAGTCAGCAGCGGAGTGGAATAAGTTGAAAGCTGCAGCGTGTTTCTAGTAAATACAACACCGAAAGTTAAAAGTCTAAATATCAATGTTTTTAAATGGGGAAGAAATGAACCCTGTTGAATCCACTATTTTTCCTGGCGTCACTCTCGACGCTCGAAAGCTTCAGTGGAGCTCCCATATATCTAAACTAGCAAGCAGACTGAGCTCTGCAGCTTATGCTGTAAAAAATATTAGAGGTCTCACTAGCGTCGAGGCAGCTAAATTACTTTATTTCGGTTATTTCCATAATATAATGTCTTATGGGATTTTGCTATGGGGAATTGCGGCTGATTTCGAAACTGTTTTTGTTTTGCGGAAGAGGTCCATAGGAGCTATTTACAACCTAAAACATAGAGTCTCTCAGAGAAAATTTTAAAGAAATAAATAATATATTAAGTTTGCCGGAATATTTACGAAAAGTTATTGTATGTTCGCAAAAACAAAAGTAGTTTCAGTAAAAAAGTGATATACACTGTAAACACTAGGCACAAACACAATAAGTTAATGATACCAATTTCTCAACTCCACAGAGCCAGTAATTCATTTATGGGGCAATGTATACGCTATTATTACAACAAAGTCCCAGAAAACATACAAGGTGTCTCTATTACTGTATACAAAGGGTTATCCAAATAAATAAAAGTGTCTGTTTGTAATGTCAAAATTACAGCGTTTTGTTCGGCCGTTCAGAGAATGCGTTCCTGACACGTCGCGATTGAACTGACGACGTAACTTTGTAATGGCGTTGAAGTTACGATAAAAATATAATTGCTGGTTGTTTACCGTTTTAACAATTGATGAGTATTAAAACAACATTATTATATCAATAATCAATGAATGTTATAATTTTGTGCCAAACTGAGTGTCAAATAACTTGGTAAACAATATTTTTTTAAATCTATACTGCGCTATTACAAGGTTATGTCAGCGCTTTATATTTGTAGTGCTGTGCTAACAATAACAGGCAATAACAGTATCGTAATCTGTTCTTATACAGTTATACTTTATAAAATAATACGTTTTGTTTATCTTTTTAAGAATTTGAAAATAATGGACTATAAGATAACTTTTATTAAATATAAAAATAAAACTACGACCAAACCGAACGCGCGAAAGAAAGTAGCATTTTTATATTTAGGTTGAAAATGGTAACCACAAATGGCGTTATAGGCCGCCATTTTGTGACGCTAAAACAGTCGTCTGTTGTCGTTTCGTGCGCATAGACCACGTTCTTCAAGTGTTTTCGATCTGTTTTTATTTGATTACCCGGCTTTCGTTTAATGGACTGTTTCTGCTTTTCAAACTGACATCGGCGCTAAATCGGATTTCGATTGTGTTTTTTATTGTGTTCTTTTTACTTTTGGTGCATAATAATGCCTAAACGTGGACAAACATTGAAAAGTGGAGCCCGCGAGTTAATCATCAAGCTGCAAGATTACTTTGAGCGGGAGCGGCAAAATGGCGGACCCCTGTTACCTGTCTAACAAGTACAAGAACGCGTCTCTCAGGCGCTTGGAGTTAGCAAACGAACGATAACAAATATTAATAAAGAAAAGTTCGGCTCTACTGGCACGGAAGATAATATTTTACGTACTCCGAAGAAGAAACGTAGAACTAAACCCGTGACAGATATTGACACCTTTGACGCCGATGCAATCAGAAATCATATATATGGTTACTATTCCAGAAATAAATATCTCAACAGGAAGAAGCTTTTGGCATCGTTAAGAGAAGCTGGACTGTTTAGCGGGGGTAAAACTGCTTTAACCCATAATCTTAAAAGATATTGGCTTTTCGTATAAAAAAACAGACAAAAGAAAAATTTTATTAGAACGATACGACATAATTTTAAAACGGATAAGTTTTTTGAGAGAAGCAAAAAATATTAATAACTGGGATAATGTCGTGTTCATTGACGAGACATGGCTAAACGCCAATCACACGGTTTCGCGTTCTTGGAAGGATGATACACAAGCGTCGACGTCGAAAGTACCAATGGGTGAGGGTGCCCGTCTGATAATATGCCACGTAGGTTCTGCAAAATACGGCTTTGTGGAGAACGCGTTACTGGCATTTCAATCAAAAACCACAAATGACTACCACGAGGAAATGAATGCCACTACATTTAAAGAGTGGTTCCAGAACGTGCTTTTGCCCAGCCTACCAGAGCCTTCTGTAATATTCATGGATAATGCCTCCTATCACTCGGTTCAAATACAGAAACCACCTACCCAAGCTAATAAAAAATAAGAAATGGTGGCTTGGTTACAAGCAAAAGGCATTGACGCAAATATGCAGATGCTAAAACCAGAGCTAATTAAATTAGTTAAAGAAAATAAAGCGGCAAATGTGCGATACGAAATCAATGAACTGGCTCTGGAGTACGATCATCGCGTTCTAAGAATTCCACCGTATCATTGCCACTATAACGCGATTGAGCTAATCTGGGCTCAAATAAAAGGTTACACCGCCCGCCACAATACTTCCCCGCCATTCAGCACGAAAAAGATGATGACCCTATTAAAAGAAGCCTGCGGGGAAGTCACAAGAGATGACTGGGCAAAGGTTGTTGAGAAGACTAAAAACCTGATTGTGGAACATTTTGACCAAGATATCAGGATTGATTCCGTTATTGATAATAATATAATTATACATGTAGGCGAAGATGATGATGAAGACACCACCTCCTCAAGCGAATCGGAGTCTGATTAATATTCTGTACGCACATTCAATTCAATGTACTTTATTGCATAGAAATACAGATTGTAACTTTGTAACAAAGAATAAATAAAACAATTTTATTATATTAATATTACCTTTTTTTGCTTTCCACTTAAATTACTAAAATATAAATTTTAAATGATTCCGCCAATTTAAAACGAAAATAATCTTAAAAATAACGCGGCGGTTCATTTTGGAGGAACGGTAACGAACTCAGTGTTATGTTGTGCCCATCACTAGTCGTGACTAACTGATAGGTGTCAGGAACGCATTCTCTGAACGGCCGAACTATAAATGCATATGAACGTGTAAACGATACCTATAACAAAAATAGCCTTTTTAAAATGTTTGTCTATCTGTCTGTCTGTCTGTTTGTTCCGGCTAATCTCCAAAGCGGCTGGACCGATTTGGATGGGACTTGGACTGATTGACAGCTGATGTTATAAGAAGTAACTTAGGCTACTTTTATTTTAGAGTATAAAAAAATCCACGCGGGTGAATTTGCGGGGCACAAGCTAGTCTATATACAAATAAATAAAATTGAAGTGTCTGTTTGTAATTTCAAAATAATTACTAAATGCATATGAAAGTATATACGGTACTAATAACAAAAATACAATTTTAATGTCTTTCTGTCTGTCCGTCCGTCTGTCTGTCTGTATGTTCCGGCTAATCTCCAAAACGGCTGGACCGATTTCGACGGGATTTTCATACGGGATTCAGATAGCTGATGTCACAAGAAGTAACTTTTATTTTAGAAAAAGAATTAGGGTTCCGCGCAAAAATATTAACACCCCAAATAACACGCGGGCGAAGTCGCGGGGATCAGCTAGTACCTAATAAAAAAACTGCGGTCGCGAAGCGGCCTGTCAGACGCGGCAACTGTGGCAAATATACGGCATACATGCGGCTATGTGGCAATTTTTTGGTAGGCCTACGTTCAGTGGAAGACTTTTTATAGGCTGTAATTAATGAATGAATGAATGAAACCTACAGAATGCGAGACTAGATCAATGTTATAACCATAATGGCAGTAATTACGTCCATATTTCTCTTAACACGCGGCATTTTGCAAGTAAAGTTTGCAATATTGGTTGAAAAAACGTTAGTTGAAATTGATGACGAACTTCACCGGAGGATTAAAGTGCCCCCACCCTCCATATTAAGCGATAATACATATTTTAAGAGTACCCACTTGATACAATTTATTGCTGGAGGCGTTACTGTCACTAAGAAATCCCCTAACGGAAAATTTAGATATTTTAAAGAGTAAACAAAAATAATGTTTGTTTATACAACATAATATTTTTTTCCAGTTTAGCAACTGCTTTCCTACGAAGTTTCCGTTGATAGGTTTACTTTAATCTATGTATGTTACGGTAACAAGTTATTTTTAGATGAATTTAAATAGATCGTTTTACAAAATTACTGATAGTACGTATATACATATTATATACTATTTAGAATACCAGCGTCAATAGCAACTGTTGTGTTTCGTATGGTGAGTGTAGAGAACCGGAGACCCTTTTTACTGGAAAAGAAGCATTCCATCTTACTCACATCAGTCCTCACGGGTGACAACGCATCTGCATTTTGATTCGCAAACAAGGATAAATGTAGATGTCTATGGGCCACAGCAACCACTTACCATCAGGTGGACTGTGTGCTCGTTTGTCACCCTATCCTATAAAAAAAATTATACTAATAGTACAACTTTACTGGTGGGTTGAGATTTGGCGGGAACTTGACCGTCGACGGATTGTTGCTCCTGTTTTATCGTTGAAATATTAGATTGAAGTTGATACGTACAAGTGGTAAAATTAAAAATTTTGTGCAACCGACTTCAACATAAAAAATAATTTATCGTTGATTTCTTTTAAACCGCTCGAGTGATTTCAAACAACAAAATTGATGAAATTGATTTGAAACAAAAAAAGAATTTTCTATATCGGTTCAGGCGTCTTCGAGTGATTTTTGACAGTGGTAGAGCCACGCAGCAGCTTTTGCTGTCGCACGGATTGGCCGGCTCGAACCGAGGTGGTACCACGACCTCACAGAATACCAGCGTAAAGTAGAGGTTTACCTCTGCGTTGCGCTTGGTGAGTGCAGGTAGCCGGAGGCCCAATTCCCCCCCCCCCCCCCTCCATCAACATGGTAGCGGAATTAAATAAAAGACTACCCCAGGAGGGTATCAGCACACCAGGACCAAACTACTCCGCTCCTGAGCGTGGGTGCTCAGGCTGCCCCGCGTACTCTGACTCGCGACTAATACTGCTCGGGGCAAGCGGAGCAATAAACCCAAGGTGACCCCTGTCACGCTATCCGTGAATTTTTGCAACATCAGGGGACTTCATTCCAACCTTAACGCTGTCCATTACCATCTAGAGACGGCGAAGCCGGTCTTGCTCTTTTTAACTGAGACTCAGGTGTCCTCTTCGGCTGATACTTCATATCTCTCCTACCCGGGGTACGGGAGTTTGCGTATACGTCAGAGAGGGCATCTGTTTTCGACGCCTCGGCAGTCTTGAAGATACGGACCTGTCCATCATATGGCTGCGCGTAGACAGCGAAGACCATCCCCGCGTCTACGGGTGCTTCTATAGGTCTCATAGCGGTAATGCCGATACAGATCGACTCATCGACACGTCCAAATGGCTGCAGACTACGTGCTACAACAGGTCCCATCCGCAGAGATCGTGATATTCGGTAATTTTAACGCCCACCACGCTTAATGGCTTGGTTCTCGTTCAACCGATCATACGGGTAGATCTGTCTATGACTTTGCCTTGGCATATGGTCTAACACAACTGGTTACTTCGCCTACGCGGATCCCAGATGTGGAGGACCATGTACCTTCCCTGTTGGATCTTCTGCTGACCTCTCATGCGGACGGATATCAGGTCTCCGTCGATGCCCCTCTGGGCTCCTCGGACCATTGTCTGATCCGGAGTACGGTGCCACTCACGTTGAAAACGCAGTTGCGATCTGCAGCTGGCCGCCGTGTTTGGCACTATAGGTCGGCCGATTGGGATGTGATGCAGTCTTTTTTTCATCCTACCCTTGGGGGCGGGTTTGCTTCACGCCGGAAGATCCCAGCGTTGTTGCCGATTCTGTTGCTGATGTGGTACTTCAGGGTATGGAACTTTTTATTCCATCCTCTGTGGTGCACATCGGAGGCAGATGCCAGACATGGTTTGATCGCTCCTGTAAGATAGCATCACTCTATAAGCAGGAGTACTACCAGGCCTGGGCTAACGCATCAACGTCTCGGGATGTAAGCACCAGCGCTCTTAAAAAGAAGTATAATTCTGCCTCCAGGTCCTTCAAAAGCATCATTGCCAAGGCAAGGTCTGAGCACATCGGCAGAATTGGCGAGAAGCTAGTTCGCCTTCCTTCCGGAACCAGTGCATTCTGGTCTCTCGCCAAGGCTCTCCAAGGGCACTTCTGTCAGCCATCTCTTCCATCTCTCCACAGAGAGGACGACTCACAGCCCCATGCCGCAAGGGAGAAAGCGGATTTGTTGAGCTCTCTCTTTGCGTTCAACTCGACTCTAGATGACGGGGGGAATACACCGCCGACCATCCCGCGATGTGAGTGCTCCATGCCGGATGTGCGGTTTACACAGCGCTCGGTTCGCAAAGCACTCTTCTCCCTGGACGTCAGCAAGTCGAGTGGGCCCGATGGAGTTCCTCCCATTGTGCTGAAGACTTGTGCTCCGGAGTTGGCACCGGTTTTAACGCGTCTTTTCCGATACTCCTACTCCCAAGGCGTAGTCCCGAATTCATGGAAGAGAGCTTTGGTCCACCCGATCCCTAAAAAAAGCGACCGCTCAGAACCGTCCAACTACAGGCCTATCGCCATCACCTCTTTGTTCTCCAAAATAATGGAATCCATTATAAACTGCCAGCTCCTTCCACTTGACCGCATCCAGCGCAGAGCGATTCGAATCGTCGACGACCGAGTTCTTTCTGATCGGCTCGATACACTGGCGCTGCATAGAGATGATGCATCTCTTTGCGTATTTTATTGCATCCATCACGGGGAATGCTCTGAGGAATTGTTCGGACTAATTCCAGCCGCTCAATTTCACCATCGCACATCGCGACAAAACTCGCGATACCATCCATACCATCTGGATGATTGGCGGTCCACCACTGTGCGCTTTAGAAGAAGTTTTCTCTCTGGCACAACTTCCTTGTGGAATCGATTACCATCAGCGATTATTCCGGACCGATACGACTTAGGGACCTTCAAGAAAAGAGCCTACTCCTTTTGTTTTGTTGTTTTTGGGCGGCGGTAGTCACTTACCATCAGGTGAACCGCATGCTCGTTTGCCGCCTCTTCTATAAAAAAAAATCGATGGACATACATAAAAAATAAGATTCCGATGTGTTAAAAACCTCCTCCTTTTCTGAGTAGGTTAAAAAGTGATGCGATTTTGTATATTAAGTGTCTGTGCATGTAAACTATTAGCGGAAATGACGAAACAAGTGCTTCGATGTTGATATAAACCTCTAGTTATTTAGATCGCTAGACGCCTTATGAACTTGAGTGACTGTCGTCATCGACTGTCTGATTGAACTGTCGTCAAAATCTCCCAAAAACTTCGCAATGTGACGCATCATCATATTGTGAAGAAACAATCTATAAAACGAAGATCCCGAATAAAATGAAGACGTGCCTTAAAGGACAAGCATCCAAGCCAAAAATCTGTACTATAGTGACTTTATTTTAAGTGCTTATCATTTATGTTAAGGCGACACCGCGAAAAAATGCACCTCTTTTCATCGAATAGTATAGGAGTATGACACGACTAACGAAACTGGAATTTTGAAATATGTAAATTCATATCTTTGTTTTGAGTTTTCTTTTTCAAAAACACGATTGTAAAATTTTGACTCGATCATAATTATTTGCGAAAACACCTCTAAAAATAACTATAGTTGAAATTACAACGAAATTACTTAATCTATATGCTTGGGAATCACTTAAGTATATTCATAACATCAATATTCGTAATTTACTTGCTCATTATTTTGATTATTAAAAACAATAATTTTTTTTTAAATATTTTAAGATTCTAAGCGGTTTCTAAGCGGTCTTAATCGTCACGGGCGCTACGCAATTTTAGACCTTATGACGACGTTTTTGAAGGTTTTCTAGAAATTATGTTGCACTCGGGCCAGTCCGACGATAGACCGCTTCAACGCTTTTCGATGTGTCACCTTAACAATTAAATGACAAAAGAGAAAATATCTACATAGGTAGTTCTTTCGATGTTCCTTTTCCGATCAGAACATCGTATTTTGAAACAAAAGTAATCGTCAAAGAACTAAATACTATGAATTGATTTCACATTCTGTTGTCGGTGCTAAGATATGCTGTAGAATAATTAAAGCCCCGCATTCTGAATGTGAAATTATTTTATTCCTATAATAATTTTTAGAAATCGGCTTCAATTTTTTTCAAAGTAATCATTTTTAGTAGACTAAGACTAAGAAATATCACAATCTCAATGTCGCCTAAACATCAATCATCATCTTTCAAAGATTTCAACCCTTATTTGGCCACCATTTGCGTGAAATCTTGTCTCCAAATTTATATGGAACCACCCCTTAAGTTTAAACTATTCAATAAAAAAGAATCATCAAAATCGGATCTCAATTAACTAAGACATCGCGTAACATTCAAAGAAAAAAAATTACACTCCAATTGAGAACCTGCTCCCTTTTTTTTGCAGTCCTAAAAATTCAAAATATGTAATTCTACGCACAATGGCTGGCATCCACGACTTTTTCTGCAACCAGGGCGGCGCCACTTTGTATTAGGTGAAATTTTTGACAGATTTCATACCGAGTTACCGAGGTAAGTTAATCTGTTAGGAAAGTGTAAAGATTAATGTTTCTTTCTGAAATATTAGTTATATTTTATATTATTTAAATTAGAAATAAATAAACCAATCTAAGAATATTCCGAAAATTAGAAAAGTTAAAAAAAAGAGTAAAAAAATATGCCAAAAGTTAAAGAAAAAAAAAAAGAGCAAACTACTGAGGCATTGTTTGTGTATGAATGTAATACTCTAGAAACTGATTAACATTTACTTAAAACTAATTTCTCAATTTAATGGCTTTGTGTGACAAAAAACTTTACCTCAGTCCTAACTAGCGACATCTGGTGAGCGGAAGATTATTAGTGTGTAATGTCACCATAATTACACCTACGATATTTCGTACTTTAATTTTTTTTAAATAAAGCATAGATAAATATATATGTAGCAAGCTAAAATAAAGTTTAAGTAAAAACACCCACCTGATACAGCCTAATTATAATTAAACTGGATCCCTATACCCTTCAGACGGAAACGCAGCAGAGCGTACGTACTGCTATTTGGCCGCAAAAATAGGTTAAAAGGTTAAAAGATGATACGCACCCAGGCGGACACTTAGATAAAAAGAGAGTCTTACCACAACTACCACCGAGAAATGAAATAGTTTACATTACTTATATAGTACGTGAGGGTAATATGGTCATCCGGTTAATATGGTCACTTTCTTATAACTCAAAAACCACAGCCTTGTTTGCATTGAAGGCTTTGTGATACGATAGCACTTTAATCAAATTCAATCAATCAAATTATATCACAGTCAATCAAATAATAAAGGGTCAACAGGGCGCTACATTATTGACGCCATTTTGACAGGTGACATTATAGTAAAAATTTTGGTCGATTTTAGTATTGTGTAGTGTAGTTAATTTTTTTCGAGTTGATTTTACGAAGTGTTCCTAATTATTGCTCAAAGCTTGGTTGTTATATTTTTCTTAATATATTAGATATAGTATACGACTTTGTGTTTTTATCTCTGTCCTCCAAGTTGTGGTTTTAGGCGGCAAAACTTAAGGTGACCATATTACCCTTACGAACTTTATTTGTTATGAAAATATAATTAAAAGTAATATGAAAGCAAAAAAAATGTTATCAATATTGTCCACGTGACTGTACTGTATAAACAACAAATACGCGTGACGTGCAAATACAAACCGGCGTGATGCAGCGCGGTCTCGAAGGGTGCCCGCTGAAGTCGCTCCTTCGTCTCTGCCAACAAAACCAAAATAGATTAGTCAACGCTTGCCAAACTAAGCGCGACAAACGAGCCGGCCGGACTTATAGTACATTAGTTAGTGAAACTGAATGGCGCAGATTAAATAATAGTACGCATATGTTCCCTAGGAGTCGTAAAATTCGTCTCGAAAGTATATGCTATACGTTGTCAGCCATGAGGACTAAGATGGAATGTTCCTTACATTCCATCTTAGTCCTCAGGGGTGACAACGCATATTTTTCTTTTCTGTATTTCTTTATAATTATATAAAAGTTACACCGACACTGCGGTTTTCTCCTGTATCGTGAAGGCAATTTACATACACAATTTTTGTATAGAATAAGTGTTTTTTTTTATAGGATAGGGTGACAAACGAACACACAGTCCATCTGATGGTAAGTGATTGTTGTGGCCCATAGACATCTACATCTATCCTCCTTTGCGAATCAAAATGCAGAAATGCTTTGTCACCCGTGAGGACTAAGATGGAATGCCTCTTTTCGAGTAAAAAGGGTCTCCGGTTCTCTCCACTCATTTTACGATACACAGCAGTATTAAGATCCTATTTAACGCTGGTATTCTGTGAGAGTGTGGTGCTTCCCAGGTCGATCCGACATTCGTGTTACAACCATAATATAGCTGCAGCGTGGCTCTACTATGAATAAGAAGAGTGTCACGATAAATCGAAAAATATTAGGTAGACGATATAAATAATTACGCGAGCAACCCCAGTTCAAGCCCCGCCCGTTCCAATGAAATAGTTAATTGGAATTTTAAGTACTCATCCATTACGCGATCAGCGGTGAAGGTCAACACCCTCTCCCGCACAATTAATTCTATTTGATCCGTACTTATGGCTAATTGACATAGATAATGCTAAATTAATATTTCCGGCGCCGTTGTAGTTTTCGATTTATTATTTAAAAGATAACACATTGTTTTTAATTCAGATAGGTAATGTTCTGGTTAAAACTTTTTAAAAATAGAACTAAAGAATTTGCTCTTGACTGTCATCTAGTTTTTTTATTTATTTTAAAGTGAATAGAGTGAAAGTGAGGAAGTTAATTTATTCGGAAAATGTAAAAGATATTGTTTTTTTTCTGTACTATTAGCTATATTTTATATTAATAACATTAAAAATAAATACAAACCAAACCACAGATATTCATAAAAGTAGAAAAAGAAAAAAAAAGTTAAAAATGTGCAAAAAGTTAAAGAG
Organism: Parnassius mnemosyne; assembly: GCA_963668995.1. Lineage (NCBI taxonomy): Eukaryota > Metazoa > Arthropoda > Insecta > Lepidoptera > Papilionidae > Parnassius > Parnassius mnemosyne. The sequence continues at coordinate 4,437,942 of CAVLGL010000002.1, read as the reverse complement.
CAAACTACTGGCCCATTGTTTGGTGTATTAATATAGAACTCTAGAAACTGATAAACTTTTATTAAAAAACAACAACACTGTGTAACAAAATACTTTACCTCAGTGTCAACTAGCGACATCTGGTGAGCAGAAAATTATTAGTCCTCATTGAAATTTACACTATTAAAGTTTTAGTCTGCCAAACTGCTCGACATTTTCGCATTTTTATATTGAAAACTGCAATATCGACCTTACGAATTCCGATAGAAGTTCAAAGTTTTGCTAATACTATGTCGCAGCTAACTAGCTTAATTAGCAAACTTGTAGTATGAAATTTACAAGTTGAACATGCCACGTAATGTCGCTAGTCTGTGCCTAATTACCTACACGCTATGTGATATATTATATAAATGTATACGGCTTTATGGTGGCCCTTTGGCCACCTCAGCCGCACCTTAACCTATTATCGCTGATATTTCAAGATAGTTGCAATATTATTCAGGCCTGAATATCATTCAGGCCGCTAGTTGAACGGCGCTGTTTAGTAAAAAGGCTAGTCTGTTGACTGTGAAGCTAAAAGCTAAACTTGGCTGCGACATATACATACCTACAAATTTAAACTTTATAAATCTAATGGCCTGTCCCAGCTTTGCCTGTTATAAAGTAGGTAGGTGTAATTAGTTTTAAAACTTCATGCACATTTTTCGTTCCGTTTTTCTGGAATTTTAAAATATAAGTTGATTATCTACGATCTACGCAGAACGTGCTTACAGTATCTTGAAGTCTTGCAATAGTACGCTTGGGTTTGAATTTTATTTTATTAATTATAGGATTCTTAGAAGATGATACTATCCAGCAGTCTTCTTTGCTGAAATTGAGTCCATCTGCCTATTCTAATGTGCTGTAATCGTACACGCAGTATTCCGAATTGCGTAATATTCATGAAAATAAAATCTTTAATATTTTTTTCTTAAATATTGCAAAATTAAATAATTTGTTAATCTCTCCTTTTAATTAATCTACTATGATAAATCCATTTATATTAAACGACCCATCTCACATCTGGTTCAGTTGCAGTGCCATGGCCTTGAACTAGATAAATATTTATTAAACAATGTCAAGTTATAACCACATCGTATCGAACGGATGTCCAACTGAAAACCGAACCTATATGGAAACCGACACCAAAGAACCGGTGTAGAGACGACGCCTAATCCAGATCGAACCGGTAAATTATCAGCTTCATGTTCATCAATCAATTGTAGAAACAATGAAGGTTACGTTTCGCGTCGTACATCGGGAATTGATTTATATTTGTTGTCTGTGATTCCTCGAGACATGCCTACTTAGGTGTTGTCTGAAAAATTAATCGAAGATTTTTAACAATTGCAGTTTTTAAGTATATGTACATAATACATATACTTAAAAACTGAAAATACAAATAAATAAACTTTAACGTATGTCAGGCACAGTTATTGATATGAAAAAATAACAATTAAGTGTAATATATTGCTTGTAAATAACGTTTATTAATATAGTATAATATCAATACTAATATTATAAGGAGAGTGTGCTAATTTTGTGAGGGTAATTTCCGGAACCACTGCACTTGTTTGAAAATTTATTTCAGTATTTAAAAGGTGCATTATTCCAAATCAACGTAGTTAACATATTATGTATATATATATATAAATAAAATTATAATAATTTAATCTAAAATTTGTCTACTTTGTCGGAAAAAATGTGTTGTTCAGTGAGCGTGTTCCTTTTTATATAATCTAGTGTTAATGTTTAATGTAAACATTGTAAGTGTGCTTGTGAAATAAATAATTAAAAATTAAAAATTTTGTACTGCCGACTTCAATATAAGTTATTAAGAATAACTCAACCGGAACAAACTTGTGTCTGAAGTCGAGTCTTTGCTGGACAAAGTCTCGGATTGGGGGCGACTAAATCTAGTCCAGTTTAATCCTCAGAAGACACAAGTTTGCGCGTTTACCGCTAAAAAGAACCCCTTTGTCGTATCTCCTCAGTTTCAAGGCACTCCCCTTGTTGCCTCAGCCAGTATCGGTATCCTCGGAGTCGACATATCGAGTGACGTGCAGTTTCGTGGTCACTTGGAAGAGAAGGCCAAATTGGCCTCTAAAACCTTGCCGTGCTCAGCAGAGCGGGACAGTATTTCATGCCGGCACACCGCCTGCAACTTTACAAGGTGCAGGTTCGACCTCACTGTTCCCATCTCTGGGCAGGGGCTCCCCAGTACCAACTCCTTCCACTTGACCGCATCCAGCGCAGAGCGGCTCGAATCGTCGACGACCGAGCCCTTTCCGATCGGCTCGATTCATTGGCACTGCGAAGAGATGTTGCATCTCTTTGCATTTTCTTTCGCATCTACCATGGGGAGTGCTCTGAGGAATTGTTCGGATTAATCCCAGCCGCCAAATTTCATGAACGCACATCGCGGCAGAACTCCCGATACCATCCACACCATCTGGATGATTGGCGGTCCACCACTGTGCGATTTAGAAGATGTTTTCTTCCTCGCACGACTTCCTTGTGGAATCGATTACCATTAGCGATTTTTCCGGACCGATACGACTTAGGGACCTTCAAGAAAAGAGCCTACTCCTTTTTAAAAGGCCGGCAACGCATCTGCAATTCCCCTGGTGTTGCGGTTGTTCATGGGCGGCGGTAGTCACTTACCATCAGGTGAGCCGCATGCTCGTTTGCCCCCTCTCCTATAAAAAAAAACTCAAAAACTAATGGTCTGACCTTGATAAAATTTATATGGGACCACATGAGAAGTACCAGCTTTCAAATAAAAAAAAGAATCATCGAAATCCCGTTTTACTGGAAAAGAGGCATACCATCTTAGTCCTCACGGGTGACAACGCATCTGCATTTTGATTCTTTACTGAGAACAGATGTAGATGTCTATGGGCCACAGCAGCCACTTACCATCAGGTAGACTGTGTGCTCGTTGGCACCCTATATCATCAACCTATGTTAGCAACAATAGATAAAAATATCTTTTCTCTGCTCCTTCGAATACTTAAGCTGTTTTCCATAGCTGACCTGTTCAAAAAAGAAAATAGGGGACATATTTGCCCAAAGGATACATCACATAGGTCAACGTCGGCCAGCTTTGAAGAAGACCGCGGGTTATTTATCTGACCGCGGGTGAGTATAAATAACAATGTTCTCTAGACGGAGTTTCGGTCACGGCGTTCTGTCTTCAATAGAGACTAGTCATCGGCGCAGGACAGGATTATAATGCCCAACTGTATGCGCGAGCACAGGTGCACTCTCTATTCCCTCACTCTCATAGTCCGATGGGACGTTAATTCGACACGACTGGAGAGAGATCAGTCGCAGGACCAACGACTTAACGTGCTTTCCGAAGCATGGGGGTAAATGAAACGCCGTCAAATTCCTGACTTCGGGCTGTTCCTGAGAATCCCTTGACAAAAAAAATGATTTAGTCCTGACCCGGGATTCGAACCTAGGCAGTGTGAGTTAAAGTTACAGACTATGTAAGTGTCCCACTGCTGAGCACCGGCCTCACTTTTAAGAGGGTTTTAGGGCAAGGAAGTATCCGCCGCGCCGAACATGTCTTCGAAATTTTTTTTTTTATTTCTCAGACATGCTGGTTTCCTCAAAATGTTTTCCTTAATCGTCAAGCACGTGGTAAATGAGCCGTTATAATTGCATTTAACAATTTCATTGGTGCCGACGGAGATCGAACCCGGGTTGCTCGCGTACTGTGAAATTTACACCGGAGCTAAGCCCCCGAGCTACCACGGCTGTAATAACAGCCAATTGCGCAGTATTTATTGCAATCAGCAAGAATTCTGCTATGTATCAAACCAACGTCATCTTTTTCTCGACCGACGCGTGAGAATCATTCTCACACAATCACTTTGTCACAAAGTTTCGTCTTGTCATGCATAATAGGTGTCTGGTGCAATACCATCAGTGAATTTTTATGGAAATCAATTTTATGTAATTTTTAACCGATTTCAAAAAGGAGGAGGTGCTCAATTCGTCTGTATTTTCTACGGACTTCAAACAGAAGGAGGTCCTCAATTCGACTATGTTTTTTTTTATGTGTGTTACCTCATAACTTTTTTCTAAATAAACCAATTTCGATGATTCTTTCTTTATTTGAAAACTGGTGCTTCACATCTAGTCCCATATAAATATGATCAAGGTCTGATTAATAGTTTTTCAGTTATTGTTAATAATTTATATTGACGTCGGTTGTACAAAAATTTTAATTTTTTAAATAATTTTTATTTTATTTTTATGTGTGTTACCTCAACTTTTTTCTAGGTGAAACGATTTGGATGACTCTTCTTATTTTTATTTGAAAGCTTCTTTTTCTCATGTTGCCCCATATAAATTTGATCAAGGTCTGACCAGTAGTTTTTCAGTTATCCTTAATAATTTATATTGAAGTCGGTTGTACAATATTCTTTGTTTGTATGTTTGTATCATGTTATGTTTATATATATTACATTTTATATGCGTTCCTATACCATTCATCTAATACGATGAAACTTGTGTTATTTGGTATGCACGCGCCTGTGAAGGTATCAGACAAAAGAAATACAAGTCTACCACAGTTAGTACATCAAACTATGTAAGCCTATGATAGATGTATTAGGAGAATTAAAATGATTAAAATATTAAAGCCGAGGTTCAACTGCTGCGTTTTAGCGCATTAGCGGACTTCGCATTCTTCTCGATAGTTCTTTTCATAATAAAAGAAAGAGCTTAATCAACCAGAATGCCCTCAACGTTATTAATAGTTAAGTATATTTAATAATTATTAATGTAACACATTCCGTATTATTGAAGTTAAATTTCCTTACCGACGTAATGGAAACATTTTGTAAGGTATTGTTACGCGCCACTATTAATGTCTTGTACATGGCAACACTAGTTACACTAGCGCCCCCTAGTGTCGAGTATTGCGCGCCACTATTAATGTCTTGCACATGGCAACACTAGTCGCACTGGCGCCCTCTAGTGTCGAGTAGCAGAACTAGGAGAGTCGAGATCCTTCCAGAAATTTCGGGACCGATATGTACTCGAACATTCTAGATGTCGCTACAGTAGAAGGTTCTGGAAACTATCTGAGGCCCTATATGAGGCCGGTATGGACCGCGACCGGGGCAGTATTGAATTGGCGATACAAGAGAATACTTCAAAGCGAAATAACGGCGAACTGTGTTTTATTATTAGTGTGATTTTAGATTGTAATTAGTGTTGTGTAATTAAAGTGTCAATTTTGGTAATTCAATCGGCAGTTTTTAATTGTCTCGAACCCGAAGCTCGTAACAATTGGTGTCAGAAGTGGGATAAAATATGCCGATTTTACCTAAAGACGACACGGAGGGTATCCGTACCCGAAGTCAACGCCAACAGGAGACGGACCAGAGACGATTTGGTAATGCAACGCCGCAAACGTCGGAGGGCCAGTTGCTAACCACGGAGGCTGGCCCGTCAGCAGCTCCTGCATCTGCAGCACCTGACTTAGGTGCTCTGATGATGATGCTGCAGGATCAGGCTCGCCGACAGGAGGAACAGGCCCGCCGACAGGAGGAACAGACCCGTCGGCTGGAAGAGCAGCTGCAGCGCGGTATGGAAGAACAGATGCTCCTCAGGAAGGACCTTCACGCTACCTTCGGGAAAGAGATAAAGGAGGTGAAGGATAGGGTTGCTCAACATGACAACCGCCTGTCGGAAGCTGAAACCCGAATCGACCAAGTGAACAATCGGGTTGACAACGTGATGGCTGATGTGAAGAAAACGCTGGACGACCTCAAACTTGGGGATGGAGTTACAGCTCCCATGGTAGCTACAACACCTTCGCTACGTGGATTCAAAGTGCCGCCGTTCGACGGGACTTCTTCCTGGTCGGCCTATAAAATCCAGTTCGAGGCTGTCATGAAAGCGAACGGCTGGAATAAAAGTCAGGCCATGACTGCTCTCACCCTAGGCCTGCGCGACCAGGCATTAACTGTTCTGGAAGCTCTTGGTAAGGAAGTGACTTACGAGCAGCTCCTTGAGGCATTGGAGGCGAGATATGGCGACGCTCACCTGGAACACGTCTTTCGTGCGCAACTCAAAGATCGCGTGCAACGCAGTAACGAAAACCTGCAGCAGTGGGCCCTTGAGGTGGAGAAGCTGGTTCGAAAAGCGTACCAGTCTGTACCTGCGCTTATTGTAGGGAACCTGGTGCAGACATTCATCGACGGCATCCGTGACCTTGAAGTCAGAGCTGCTGTGAGGCTCGGGCACCACGAGACGCTTAAGGACGCCTTGACCCATGCACTGGAGGTGGAAGCCGTGCGGCAGGATCATCGTTCCCACCGCGTCAGGGAGGTTGCAACAGCTAAAGTTCAGGACCGCAATAAAAGCTACAGCCCTAGGTGCTACGGCTGTGGAGAAAGGGGCCATCTTCGATCCAGCTGCCCTAAGCGAACTGTAGGAAGGGAAGGTGATCGATCTCGAGAGGGTAGTGCGGATAATAGCACCGCCCAGCAGCAGCAGGGAAACTGGCGGGTGCTGGCTGATGTTAAAAGAGCCCCAAGGATTTCGATCTCACAAACTCATGATGGGAACAGCTTAATCATCAAGGGCGAAGTCAACGGAACGCCATGTAAACTGACCATAGACACTGGAGCCTCTCGCACGGTTGTCAGTTCCCAACTTATAAGTCGGTTCCTTGGTGACTCCGCATACAACCGAGAACGCATTAATTTGGTGACAGCCACTGGTCAGCGCATACCCGTCCGTGGAGAGAAGGAGATGGAGTTGAAGCTAGGCAACATGATCTACCTGCATAATGTCATCGTGGCTGATATAATGGACGACTGCATCCTGGGCCTAGACTTTATGAGGAAGAATTGTTGTGAGATCGACGTTAAGCAAGGTGTTTTGAAATGTGGACAAGAAGAACTTTTCATGGAAGGGGCGTTACCAGGGAATGTGTACAGCCTTAAGAAGATTGTTCTTCCGCCGAAATCGGAAACGATTGTGCCGGTTAGTCTTCCTCGGAGTCCTGGGCAAGCTCATCGTTGTGTACTCGTGGAAAGGGTAGACAATGACCTTCCATGGAAAGTGGCTCGAACCTTGGTCAGAACCACCGACATCTCAGGAGTACGTGTGTTGAACCTTTGTGATCAGGAACAGATTATAGAAAAAGGCACATTGGTTGGTACTAGTGAGGAAGTAGATTGGCTGCGTCGGTGCGAATATCTATCGACCGGGACCCCCAGCAAGGATGGACAAACGATAGTGACCACACTTTTGGAAGACTGTCGCAGCGTTCTTTCCCCGAATGAAATGGTCAAGGCGAAGAAGTTGTTACTCAAGTACGCCAATGTTTTCTCGTCAAACGAAGCTGACATAGGAAAGACTGGCTTAGTTCAACACAAAATAAACACAGGACAAGAATTGCCTATTCGTCAGCGGCCAAGAAGATTGCCTGTAGCACGTGAAAAGGAAGTGGAAACCATGATTGAGGGAATGGTGAAGGATGGTGTTATTGAACCTTCATCTAGTCCATGGTGTTCACCTGTGGTGCTGGTAAAGAAGAAGGACGGCAGCATGCGGTTTTGTGTTGACTATCGCCGCCTGAACGACATTACAAAGAAGGACAGCTATCCCTTGCCGAGAATTGATGACACGCTGGATATGCTTACAGGCGTAAAGTGGTTTAGTACGCTAGATCTGAAAAGTGGCTACTGGCAGGTTGAAATTGACCCTAAGGACAAGGAGAAAACTGCATTCTCCACAGGAAAGGGTCTGTGGCAATTCAAAGTCATGCCGTTTGGATTGTGCAATGCTCCAGCAACGTTTGAAAGGTTGATGGAGCTTGTACTTACCGGGCTAATTGGAGATGCTTGTCTGGTCTATTTGGATGACATCATCATCGTAGGCCGTACGTTTGAGGAACACCTTCAAAACCTGGAACTCGTGCTCATGAAGATCCAGAGTGCCAACCTCAAGTTGAGTCCAAAGAAGTGCTCACTATTCAAACGGCAAGTTAGTTTTTTGGGGTATGTAGTGTCGGAAGAAGGTATCCGCACGGATCCAGAGAAAATTGCTGCTGTCAAGGAGTGGCCGGTCCCAAAAGACAAGACACAGGTTAGAGCATTTTTGGGTTTGTGCTCTTATTATCGGCGATTTGTGAAGAACTTTGCAGATATAGCCAAACCTCTGCACAAGCTAACCGAGGAGAAGCGACAATTCTGCTGGGATGAAAGTTGCGATATTGCATTCCAGGAGCTCAAGAACCGCCTGTGCAAAACACCTATTTTGGGGTACCCTGATGCGGGCAAGGAATTCATAGTTGACACAGACGCAAGTGATATAGGACTTGGCGGTGTGTTGTCTCAACGGAATGGTGATCAAGAGATTGTGATAGCGTACTTCAGCAAGTCGTTGTCAAAGCCGGAAAGGAACTATTGTGTCACAAGACGGGAATTGCTTGCTGTGGTAAAGTCCTTGCAGCATTTTAGCAAATATCTTCTAGGGCGGAAATTCCACTTACGAACTGACCATGCTGCACTGAAATGGCTATTGCAGTTCAAAAATCCGGAAGGACAAGTTGCGAGATGGATAGAACTACTGCAGGAATACGACTTTGTGATCGAACATCGCAGCGGGAAATCTCATGGCAATGCAGATGCATTGTCAAGAAGACCTTGCCCTGAAGATTGCAAGCATTGTACTAGGCAAGAGGGTAAGGAAGTGGTATCTGTGAGAATGCTCAGGACAGACCAGCTCAGCAATGAGTGGAAGGACAGCCTACAACATGCACAGCAGGAAGATTCGGACATTAAGCCGATTCTGGAATGGATGAAGGCCAGTGCTCCTAAGCCCAAGTGGAGCGACGTCTCAGCAATGAGTTCGACCACGAAAAGCTATTGGGCCCAATGGGACAGCTTGCTGATTCAGGATGGAGTCCTGTGCCGTAAATGGGAAAATGGTCGGGGAGACAGGTGTCATTTGCAAATGGTTGTCCCTAAGGCTAAAGTGCCGGATATTCTACAGCTGTACCATAGTGGTTGTTCAGGAGGCCACCTGGGAGTTAAACGAACTCTCCTGAAGATCCGAGAACGGTTTTACTGGGTCCACTGTCGTGACGATGTCGAGGACTGGTGCCGCAAATGTACAAGTTGTGCGGCTGTAAAGGGACCTCAAATTCGTAGTAGAGGCGCATTGAAATTGTACAATGTTGGTGCACCATGGGAGAGGATAGCCATTGACGTTGCGGGGCCGTTTCCAGAAACTGAAAGTGGTAACAAGTATTTCATGGTAGTGATGGATTACTTCACTAAGTGGCCAGAAGTCTTCGCCATTCCAAATCAAGAAGCTTCAACAGTTGCAGATAAACTAGTTCATGAAGTCTTCTGCCGTTTTGGAGTACCTTTAGAGATTCACAGCGATCAAGGAAGGAATTTTGAGTCTCAAATATTCCAGGAAACTTGCCGAGTTATGGGTACTCAGAAAACACGAACAACTTCTTACCACCCACAATCTGATGGAATGGTAGAAAGATTTAATCAGACATTGGAGAGGTACCTAGCAAAAGTTGTGGAAAAACGGCAACGAGACTGGGACAGGCACATACAACCGTTTTTGTTGTCATATCGAAGCGCTGTTCACGAAAGTACATCAGTGACACCAGCCTTCGCAAACTTTGGGAGAGAATTGCGGCTGCCTGCAGACCTGATCACCGGAATACCACCTGATGCCCCACGCAGTATAACCGATTATGCAAATGACTTGCGGAACAAAATGAATGACATTTATGAGCACGTCAGACAGACGGGCCAGCAAACGTCTGAGAAGATGAAAACACGGTATGACCGCAAAATGAACAACAAGGGCTTTGATGAAGGTTCACTAGTGTGGTTACACAATCCAGTTCGCAGCAAAGGGAAATCTCCTAAGCTTCAAGCTAAATGGGACGGACCGTACCGGATTGTGACAAGGATCAATGATGTAACCTACCGGATACAGAAAGGTGCCAGAGGTACTCCTAAGATTGTCCATGTGGATCGACTGGCGCGTTATTATGGGGTCAATAATGCTCGGGACGAGCATGTCTTAGGAGGGGGCAGTGTTACGCGCCACTATTAATGTCTTGTACATGGCAACACTAGTTACACTAGCGCCCCCTAGTGTCGAGTATTGCGCGCCACTATTAATGTCTTGCACATGGCAACACTAGTCGCACTGGCGCCCTCTAGTGTCGAGTAGCAGAACTAGGAGAGTCGAGATCCTTCCAGAAATTTCGGGACCGATATGTACTCGAACATTCTAGATGTCGCTACAGTAGAAGGTTCTGGAAACTATCTGAGGCCCTATATGAGGCCGGTATGGACCGCGACCGGGGCAGTATTGAATTGGCGATACAAGAGAATACTTCAAAGCGAAATAACGGCGAACTGTGTTTTATTATTAGTGTGATTTTAGATTGTAATTAGTGTTGTGTAATTAAAGTGTCAATTTTGGTAATTCAATCGGCAGTTTTTAATTGTCTCGAACCCGAAGCTCGTAACAGTATTTTCAAAAACGTCACGTTTTCTTGTAACGTATCGCCGCTGGGGCTGCAGGAGTGTACTTTTATATAACCCACTTATGTAAAATATATAATTTAAAGTTAAAAATTTTGTACAACAGACTTCGGATATATATTATTAAGAATAACTTAAAAACTATTGGTCAGACATTGATCAAATTTATATGAGACCACATGAAAAGCACCAGCTTTCATATCAAAAAGAATCATCGAAAGCGGTTCACCCAGAAAAAAGTTATGAGGAATAACACACATAAAAAAAGAACATACAGTCGAACTAAGTACCGTCTGTTTTTGAAGTCGATAGAAAATAAAAGAATAATGATATTATGTCGTAAATAAGTTTCAGTCCGTACGACACACAATTATTTTATATAGGCGATCGAGCTGTGATCGTTCGAAAATTTTCTCAGGGATGACACCGTTTTAATTATACATGGGATGTAAAACATTATCTATAAATATTTAAAAAATTTAGTCAAATCGCTGTAACAGTTTCCGAGAAATGAAATATATAATCCATTTATCCATTAAAGCCATATAATACAGTCGTCCATTACAGCCATATAAGTTTTTTTAAACAATTTTAAGACAACAACTTTAAATTCCAACTTCAATTTTACTAGTTTTAATTTCTCAGCGCCTGTCATAATTTTTCCTTACGATCTAAGGAAAATCTTTCCCCCCAATATCCTGTGCACTCCTCGACTTATTATGATAAATCATTCTCTGTTTTTCGAGTAAGACTTTGGAACTCCTTACCCCAGTCAATTAGAAGTGCTCAATCCTTAAATGTGTTCCAGAAACAGATTAAGGAATACTATTTGTCTCTCTAACCCCTCTCACTTCCTTCGCTTACTTATGGTCATTGATCTACCTGAAGGATGTTATCTTTTTAATGCATAAGTTTGTATCTTTATTTTATTTTTATTTTTTTTATTTTAGTGCACCCTACGCATTGCTCTTTTTCTTATTTTTATTTATTTCTTCTTCTGGGTTGTCCGGAAGAGATTGCTATGTAGCAATAAGACCGCCCGTTGTATTTCCCTCAATAGTTTTTTTTATTTAGTTTAAAAAGATTCTTCCCCAAAGATTAATAAGTTAGGGAGATTTTTCCATAGATGACACGCTTGGCAAACGGATCAGCAACAGCAGATTTTTATAATTTTGAGTTATTGTTAGGAAGATGCTGTTTCCTATCTCCTATTATAGATTTCCTCTGTGAAAATGCTTCTGCTCATCTGCAGTTTCATTTTCCTCTATCGCCTCTTACGACACCTCCAGGGCGATATGAGGTAGTGGATATTCTTACACCGCGACAACACAGTATAATATTCTCTTCTATTATACTGTGGTATGCGAAGGATAAATTATATTATGAAAAATATTTATTGTCGCTACTAGAGGGCGCTGACTGTTACAAGAACAAACCTTCTGGAACAACCTGGCATAGAATCGCGATAAACATGCAAATTATGAGAGTGAATGAACGCGGTTCAACTGAATTTAAAACTATAATCCCAAAGCAAAGTCGTTCTGTTGGTTTGTTTGAAAACAATCTGTCAATGGAGCCGATGAAATGTTATGTCTACGTCCTGACGAGCTATTTCTGGCTCCCGGTGCGGCGGGTTCCAATTGCAGAGTATTGTTTACAACAATTCTTTTGTTCTATATCTGGCAAGCGCATGTGGTTATCAGTTTCTTGTTATGTAATGTGTATTTTATATCGAAGAACGTGCGGCTTAATATTTTCATTTTTATTTTGATTGACAGCTATATTATGGCTGCAGCGTAAATGGGTGCAGCACCGAGGAAGGACCATGCTCTCACAGAATACCAACGTGATATAGCAGAATAATACTGCCGTTTCCTATGATGAGAAAGAACGGTAGACGTGGTAAACCCATGCCGCAGCTATATTACTGGTAAAGTTGTAGCAAGAATGAGTCGTACCAGCATAAAATAGAAGCTAACGCTGCTGTGTTTCGTATGGTGAGTGTAGAGAACCGGAGAACCTTTTTACTGGAAACGAGGCATTCCATCTTTATCCTCACGGGTGACAACGTATCTGCATTTTGATTCGTAATCGATTGTAGATGTAGATATTTATGGGCCACAGCGATCACTAACTGATGGTTGACTGTGTGATCGTTTGTCACCCTGATCCTATAAACAAAAAAAACTCTTTTCACTGGTAACATCTGGCCTAGGGGTAAAAGCGCATCTGCCTTTTAATTCCTAATCGGGGATAGATGTAAATGTCAATGGGCCACTGCATCCATTTACCACCAGGTTGTCTGTGTAATCTCCCAAATGCATCCCAACGTGAATAATGTGACGCAACAACATATTGTGTTGTAAAGAAATTTCTCAACTTACGTTGTTTATGATTTCTAAATGTATTATAGTGTTTGATGTATTCTTTTTGGCTGAATGCCTTGTAGCTAATGCCACAATTAATTAAAAAATATAGCCCAACATTTTTAATGACTTATTTATTGAGAGTTTTGGCGGGAACTTGACCGTCGGTGGATTGTGGTTCTTGTGTAAAGGTATTTATATACATAATGTAAACTGAATACATATTAAACATTTTGATACGTTCAAGTAATGTTATATTGTGTAGGTATTTATGACTTGGGATTATTTTATTAGATATAGTGGACTGTATTAAGAGTGTTCCCTGAAACGTTCAGTTACCGCAGGCACAAAATTATACCAAAACAGCAATAAACTACTCACGATCTTACTAGCCAGCCTCCCAAGTACAGCAGACGTTGTCACCTCCTGGTAGCTTCTTCAACACAGTAGAATACACTAGTAATTAGACTGTACACGGTAGACTTTAATAGGCGTTATAGGTACAACGAACAATCCCATCTGGACCGGGGTGGAGAGCCTCTATTCTTTTTTTTTATAGGATAGGGTGACAAACGAACACACAGTCTACCTGATGATAAGTGGTTACTATGACCCATAGACATCTACATCTATCTTCAATAAAGACTCAAAATGCAGATGCGTTGTCACCCGTGAGGACTAAGATGGAATGCATATTTTCCAGTGAAAAGGGTCTCCGGTTCTCTACACTCACCATACGAAACACAGCAGTGTTAAGCTGCTATTTTACGCTGGTATTCTGTGAGAGCGTGGTGCTTCCCCGGTCGAGCTGACCCATTCGTGCTACAACTATACTACTTATATAGCTGCAGCGTGGCTCCACCACGCATGAACCTACATGATCAACAGGCGCGCATTCGACCAACGAGGCAGGCAGTTTAATTACATCTACCGTCTCTTCAAACTTGTTAATACACATATGTACCTAAATGGTCTAGCGCAAAATTGACCCCTAATCCATCTATAGGAACGTTGCCTCATTCTTTAAGTCCGTGGTGGTCAAGAAAGAGACTGGTGAGGGATATCAACAGAGAACACATATTGCTTGGTGGACTTGTCTTCTCATGATCCTCCTGTAATCGGGTACGGACACCGATAGCTTGGTGAAAAGACCCCGGGGATAATGATTTGACGTGGTCTTAAATTATCTTCAACTGAGGGTTTGGGGTCTTAATCGATCGGTGTCTGACGTAACAAGTCTGCTTTCCTCAAGCATCCGGATATCCATGAGAATTGAGAATTTTCCAACGTTAAAATTAAAAGTCACACTTAAAACCCCAGCGTCGTGGACAACTGTTGCTATAAGTGCCCATATAAACAACAAGTTCAAAGGCCCCGAATGAGTTATATTCGCTGTAACAATTACAGTGGTTGGTTTCTTTGATCTTAATCTCCTTGCGTCAACACCAATCAACGTTAATTGTGGGCGATCCGTCCAGCCAGCTAATCGCTTCCAGCCAGCCTTCAAAATTTCCGAATCACTCCAGTTTTATCCAGATTATTTTAGCTCGAACTGGTTTTGGTGTTTGTTACAATAAATGTTTATATGTATATTGCGAAGGTTTGTAATGCGTTCAATTAATAAAGTGGAAAAATTTCCTAGCTCCTGTCCTTCCATCCGATTATAGTGTGATTGTATTTAAGGTTTCAAGGCAAGAATGAAAAGGATTTTGTTAAGCTCATTCAGTGCCCGTCAAAGTGGGATAGAAGTTAAGGGTTGGCTTATAATAGTTTAAAAAAAACGTAATGAAAAATTCTATCTGCTGTGTTCTGATTCTAAGTATAATGAGAGCCAGTATAAATAATTTCACCGTGTGATGGCGGTGTAAGAATAGGTATTCTTACACCGTATACTCACTACCTCATATCATCCCGTGGGTCTCGTACGAGGCGACAGTGGGAAACAAATCAGGAGATGCTCAGCAGCGTCTTCCTCATCATCATCATTACAGCCCTTCACAAGTCCACTGCTGAACATAGGCCTCCCCCAAAGAATGCCACAAAGCATGGTCCTGAGCCACCTGCATTCATCGACTTCCTGCATATGTTACCAGGTCGTCACTCTATCTAGTGGGGGGACGCCCTACACTTCGTCCGTCGGTATGAGGTTGCCACTCGGGAAACTTTTTTCCCCATCGGTTATCGGTTCTTCGAGCTATATGGCCGGCCCATTGCCACTTCAGCTTACTAATCCGTTGGGCTACGTCAGTAACTCTGGTTCTACTGCGGATATCCTTATTTCTAAGTTTATTACGCAGAGAAACTTTGAGCATAGCCCTCTCCACAGCTCGCTGAGCGATCTTGAGCTTCCTCATCCGGCCAGCAGTGAAGGACCACGTCTCAGTTCCATAGGTCATCACTGGCAACACGCACTGGTTGTACAGTCTCGTTTTTAAGTTTTGAGGTATACCTGACGAGAAGATGTGCCGTAATTTCCCAAACGCTGCCCGACCGAGTTGAATCCGTTGATTGATCTCTCGGTCGAAGTTAGACTTCCTAGTCGGACTATTTGTCCCAGGTAAACATACTCGTCAACAACTTCAAGCTTAGTGCTCCCAACAACTACCGGTATAGGTGTGACATGGACATTAAACATGATCTTTGTTTTGTCCATGTTCATCTTAAGACCTATCCGTTGGGAAACACTATTGAGGTCATTGAGCATAGTGCTTAGGTCCTCCAGCGATTCTGCCATAAGGACTATGTCGTCGGCAAATCGATGGTGAGTGATGTACTCACCATTGATGTTAATACCGTATCCTTTCCAGTCCAGAAGCTTGAAAACGTCTTCCAATGCAGCGGTGAGTGTTTCGGGGATATGACATCACCCTGTCTTACACCTCTCTGCAATTGGATAGGTTTCGTACTCTGGTTCTGTACTCGGATAGCCATCGTAGCCCTACTGTACAAACACTTCAGCACTTCGATATTCAACTTGCCACTGCTGAAGGAACTGCAGCACAGCCCAAATTTCGACAGAATCAAAGGCTTTCTCATAGTCCACATACGCCAGATATAGTGGCAAATTGTGCCTCGGACTTCTGTACAATTTGGCGAAGGGTATGTATGTGGTCTATGGGGCTAAACCCTTTTCGGAAACCGGCTTGTTCGGGAGGCTGGAGCGTCTTCCTAATAACGACTAAAAATAAAAAACTTCGGTTGCCAACCCGCTTGCCAAGCGTGACAACTATGGCAAATATCGGACCTATGAGACGATCTATGGGGTAGGCCTATGTACATATATTCAACAGTGGACTTTAATATGTTATAAAGGTTGTCAGTCTAATAATATAAAAACAATGATCAATCAACATCAGTTGGAAGGATATTGAACTTGGTTATCTTATAAATGTTTATTATTTGGTCTTTTATAATAATATTATATATATAATATAAATCAATAATATTACAAAATCTTTTGTAATATTATTGATTAACAAATACAAATAAATGAATTACTAGCGTCTATTAAAATGAAGCTTCATTTAAAATAATATTTCATTGCAAGATAACAAAAAGTGCGAGGGAGATGGATATTATTCCATCTCGCTCGCACTATAGCAAGGGGGTTGTAACGGAAAAATCTTACACTTTTTCTCGCCTAGCCCCCATCCGCCAAATTCGTACCTTGCGATAAGGAATTTCGTTATAAAAAAAACTTTAATAAAACGCCCTTAATTCAATGTCCGAAAATTCAAGATGGTTGTGTAATTACGTATGCTTGGGATCCCAGAGTTATAACAATTAAATCCAAACTTAAGCATACCACTGCAAGACTAAGATACTGCAAACTCGTTCTGCGTACTTACATATTTGCTTTGTATTTACGTAGTGGGGTCATGTCACGCTAGTGTTTTATAGCTGTAGCACGAATGGATCGTCTTGAACAGGGAAGGACTACGTTCTCACAGCTACCATTGTAAAATAGCAGTCGTGGGGTGAATGATGAGAACTGGAACCTTTTACTGGTATTGGTTTCGTTATAAATTGACAAACGAGACTAGGATCAAATGCCTCGTTTCTAGTAAAAATGGTCTCCTGTTCTTTACTACTTTTGTCACCTTACGAAAAAAGCAGCATTTTTTTAAATTTTTATTGCATTCCCTTAGGAAAAAAAAGACAAAGGGCGGACTCAATCCACCCAATCAACTCATGGATTGGTGAGAGTTTGTAGGTGTAGCAATTGAAAGAAAAGACTAAGAAGAGATAGTAAAATAAATAAACATAATAACAAAATAGATTGTCCGTATATTCTTTTTCATGCTGGTGTTCTGCGAGTCCTAACCCGATCGAGCCGAACCATAATTTCTGCAGTTATGTATAGCTGTTGTGTGGCTCTACCACGTAAACCCATATACATACCAGTACCTACACTATGAATAGGAGGGATGTGTTTCTAACGAATTCATAAATTTAATGGTCCGCCATTTTGCTATCAACACGACATAAAACATTATGGTCAGACTGATCGCAACGGGAGACTGTAGTTGACGTAAGACAGCCTTCCAAGCTCTTAGTGGTTGTCCTAGACATTTATTTACATAAAATAATATACAATATTTAATTATATACTTACAATATTAAAAAACTATTATTAAAAAAACTAAAACTTACAACTTAATTTTAATAAAGTCCTACTCCCCGTGGTATCGTGCCAAGAACGCTGGCTGCGTTTCCTCGCTGAATGGGTATACTTAGCGTTTGAGCGAGAAAAGAACCAGCCCTCTTATCACCAGCAGCAACGGCCAGTCGCGGATAGATTTCCTTTAGGAACTTCACCGCACGTGGACTCCACGGACCGATAGTCTCTACAGCGAATTGCACAAATATTTAGTTATCTCTCAGAGACTCATAATTGCGCCACTTACTTAGTTAAGCTACCTCTGTTTCTCTTTTAAATTGTTATCTATCTACTGTTTCATTTCCCTCTGTTGCCGTCACTACTATATTATACTGCTTTTACTTCGGAATTTTGATAGCGCGATTTAGGCTTCGATGTATTTTCGCTTGTGGCGCGACGACAGTGCCGCCACACTTGTACTCGTATCTGGATCGATCTGGTATGCAATTCGGTTTTGTAATATTTCGTCTCGGCTCGAGTGGTCTCGTTATTACCACGATAACGACGCGTTTGGATATAGATAGCGGCGATAGCAGCGCCAATGGCATTCACCTTCCAGCCCTGACCTTGGCCACCTGATAACACTAACTACGATTTCCTTAAAGTTGACTCACGATGTTTTGGACTCAATACGTTAATGTAGTGTGAGTCGAAAATTGCTGTTTTGTAGTCGTATTACATAGTCATACTGGCTGACCCCGCAGACGTAGCTCTGCCCTTTCTGGTAGGTGGCACGGTGACAGCCTTATTGTTTAGTGGTCGTAAACGGGAATGTCGAATGAGATATCCTGACCCAGGATTCGGGGTCAGGTTTTTCTTTCGAAAAATTCTCAGGAGCAGCCCGAAGTCAGGAAGTTGACGGTGTTTACTCCAGTGCTTCGGAAAGCAAGTAAAGCCGTTGGTCCTGCGCCAGATATCTCTCCGGCCGTGTCGGATTACCGTGCTATTAGACTATGAGAGAGAAGAAATAGAGAGTGCATCTATTCTTGCGTTGCACCTACACTCGGACACTATAATCCCTTCCTGCGCCGATTGAAATTCGGTATAGAGTACATTACTTTATAGATATCGCGATGTGTTGCCAAATTCTAACAGTGTTAGAAACCGAGGTTGACAGTGGTAGAGCCACGCGGCAGCTTTTGCTGTCACATGGATGGGCCGGCTCGAACCGGGGTGGTACCACGACCTCACAGAAAACTAGCGTGGAGTAGAGGTTTACCTCTGCGTTTCGCTTGGTGAGTGCAGGTGGCCGGAGGCCCTTTTTACTGGAAATGAGGCATTCCATCTTAGTCCTCACGGGTGACAACGCATCTACATTTTGATTTGTAATAGAGGATAGATGTAGATGTCTATGGGCCGCAGCAACCACTTACCATCAGGTGGACTGTGTGCTCGTTTGTCACCCTTATCCTATAAAGAAAAAGAATTCACTGGAATTTTTTGGTGTATAAATATTTTTTCCTTATTATGATATTTTATAACAATGTGTAAAACGGAGTAACAGTGAACCTGATGGTAAATGACTACTGTATTAAGTTTTTTTTTTTATAGGAATGCGTGACAAACGAGCACACAGTCCACCTGATGGTAAGTGGTTACTTTGACCCATAGACATCCACATCCATCCTCAATAAAGTATTAAAATGCAGATGCGTCGTCACCCGTGAGGACTAAGATGGGATGCCCCGTTTCCAGTAAAATGGGTCTACGGTTCTCTAGACTCACCATACGAAACACAGCAGTTTTAAGCTGCTATTTTACGCTGGTATTCTGTGTAAGCGTGGTCCTTCCCCGGTTGAGTCGACCCATTCGTGCTAC
Source organism: Parnassius mnemosyne (assembly GCA_963668995.1). NCBI lineage: Eukaryota > Metazoa > Arthropoda > Insecta > Lepidoptera > Papilionidae > Parnassius > Parnassius mnemosyne. The sequence continues at coordinate 4,418,524 of CAVLGL010000002.1, read as the reverse complement.
AACTATAATACTAGTATAGCTGCAGCATGGCTCTACCACGTACGAATGTGATATTCCTTGGTCCGCTCAAAATTATATAAGAGCTTCTAAATAATATGGTAATTAAAGTGTTCGAAGAATTCAAGAAAATTATTTGATTATTCGAAAGTTATGTGGAAACAATGTGATTATTTTAAGTTTTTGAAGTCGATTTTTACTGTTTTATACATGGTAGACAAACGCTGCAACTATATTTTAGTTGTAGCACGAAGAGGTCGGCTCAACCGGGATAGGACCACGCGCTTACGGAATACCAGCGTAAAATAGCAGCTTAATGCTGCTATGTTGCTGCTATGTTTGTGCTATGGTGAATGTAGAGAACCGGAGACCCTTTTTACTGGATAGGAGACATTCCATCTTAGTCCATTTCGAAGTAATCGGAGAACAAAGATAAAAAATTATACACGTCAACTGTAGCACCTCCATGTTTTTTTGAATTCGGTTGAGAATAATTTCGTACCTACGCAAAATTAAAATTGGAACGTTGTTTTCTGCACAGATAATGTTTGTCATGTCTGTGTGTCTATCGGAGACAACTGTCTGACTCATGCGACATCCCCGACCCGTGGGATTATTAAAGATCGTAAACATTACATAAATATTTTATTTATATTTTTAGGTTAAGGTATATATTGCTATGGGCCAATGTTCTTAATTTTTAAGTCCTTGATGCCTGAAATAAAGTTATTGTATTGTATTGTATAAACCACGATAATATTTTAATTTAATGCTGTCTACTCTTTTTTTATAGAATACAGGTGACAAACGAGCACATAGTCCACCTGATGGTACGTGGATGCTGTGGCCTATAGACATATACATTTATCTTCGATTAAAAATCAAAATGCAGATGCGTTGTCACCTCTGAGGCCTAAGATGGAATGCCTCGTTTCCAGTAAAAAGGGTCTCCGGTTCTCTACACTCACCATACGAAACACAGCAGTGTTAAGCTGCTGTTTTACGCTGGTATTCTGTGAGAGCGTGGTCCTACCCCGGCCGAGCCGTCCTATTCGTACTACAACCATATTATAACTACAGCGTGACTCTGTCTCGTACAAACTCATACGTATTTCTCTTGCTCAAATTGACACATCGCGTTACTAAAGTTTGTGCTGACGGACTTACACATCTTGTCCTTGACATATTTTATTAGTCAGAAATGCATGTTTCCTCACGGTTTTTCCTCCCCAAGCAGTTAGAAAAGGAATTAAAATTGTAAGTAACAATTTTACAAATAAAATTGTTCATTATCATTGAATTGTGGTTCAAAGGTCACCCCAGTCGCACCCGTTAATATTATTTGACAAGTCCTTTCGTATTTTGGACAAATTTAACAGAACTCATTAGTTTTTTTCGTTATTATTCGGATTTTACTATACCTAATTTTACTCGAAGGCAACCGGACCCAATTTCAGACATGAATAAATCGAATACGCCTAAGTTTAACCAACCGCAATCGGCTGCAGCTAGTTTAGCCGGCTATACTTAGGTGTAGTGTAACCGCACTTCGGATTTAAACCACTTTTTTTATAAAAAAAAAACCGAAGAGCTTTTTGTGCTTTTTTACCTCTGAGGACTAAGACGGCAGGCCTCATAGACATAAAAATAAAGACATCAAGACATTTATTCCAACACTCACTTTCTACACACATGACAAATTACAATCTATACAAATAAATAAAATTGAAGTATTTGTTTGTAATGTCGTAACAACAGCTTTTTACTATATAAATATCAAAGTATATACGGTACTTATAACAAAAACACGATATATAAAAATTTTGTCTGTCTGTCTGTTTGTCTGTCTGTCTGTTTGTTCCGGCTAATCTCCGAAACGGCTGGACCGATTTTGATCGGACTTTCACTGGCAGATAGCTAATGATATAAGGAATAATTTAGGCTGCTATTATTTTAGGAAAAAAATTAGTGATCCGCGCAAAAATTTAAACTCATGAAATCCAATCGTAATAAATTAGGCACGGGCGAAGTCGCGGGGAACAGCTAGTTAAAAATAAAACAAGTGACTTATTAACAAACAAACAAAAAAAGGAAGGTAGAATAAAGAAAGGAAGTGCGTCCATTATATATTATGTACACGGAAAAACAAGCACTGCAATTTGACAGCAGAAACAGGGAGAGGAGTATTCGGACAGATTCCTGGGCAGAAATGAAGTGCCAGTGATCTTTTTAATTGTTAATCGTTATATCAATCATCAAATTACAATCTCAAAGAATACCAGCGTAAAATAGCAGCTTAACGCTGCTGTGTTTCGTATGGTGAGTGTAGAGAACTGGAAACCCTTTTTATTGGAAACGAGGCATTCCATCTTAGCTTAGCCCTCAGCGTGACAACGCATCTGCAGTTTGATTCTTAATCGAGGCGTAAATGTAGATGTCTATGGGCCACAGTATCCACTTAACATCAAGTGGACTGTATGCTTGTTTGTCACCCTCATTCCCTAAAAATTATGGAGGAAGTTTTTGTTAAGGTTAATGAATGAATCTGTTGTAATATGTGAAGACTTTAATATCAATGTTATAACTAAACAATCTTAATCAAAACATAGGCCTCCACAATAAGAGGGATATTATTTATGGTTGCCATGCTTGGTAAGCGTGTTCGCAATCGTAGTTTTTTCATTATTTTGAGTTGTTTTCGGGAAGATGCTGCTGCCTATCTCCTGTTTCAGTTTCCCTCTGTCGCCTCTTACGACACCCACGGGACGATATGGGGTAGTGGATTCTCTTATGTCATTACATGACAAACAACTACGTTACTATTATCTACTACTGTATACGATATTAGTATATTATTGTCGGTCTGTTTGCAAAGTGTACACATTACTAAGTTTGTATACGACCTGTTTCAATCAGACGTTATCTGAAGGCGTGATAATGTCTAATGTATATTGACTAACGCAAATAACTTCTGTATCACCTTTCAGCATCTCTATTTTCTGCCGACTTCCAAAAAGGAGACGGTACTCAATTCGATTGTATGTTTTTTTTATGTGTGTTACCATTTGTTAACTTTTTACTGGGTGAACCGATTTCGAGGATTCTTTTTTTATTTGAAAGCCGGTACTTCTCATGTGCTCCCATATCAATTTAATCAAGGTCAGATCAATAGTTTTTGAGTATTTCTTAATAACTTATATTGAAGTCGGCAGTACAAAATTTTAAATTATATATTATATACATTTAGCATCGTTGGTATAGTGGTCGTAATCAAGATTGCTGATCATAAGGCCCCTTAGCCGAATTCCGGGTTCGACCAAAAATCAGTTATTGAATTTTTTTGTCAATAAATTCTCAGGAGCAGCCCGGTGTCAAGAAGTTGGCGGTGTTTCACCCGCGAGCCACAGAAAGCACGTAAAGCCGTTGATCCTGCGCATGATGACTGTCCTGTCGTGTCGGATTACCGTTCTGTCGGACTATGAGAGTAAGGAAGGGGTTTTACGTGGTAGAGCCATGCTGCAGCTATATTAGTAGTATAGTTGTAGCACGAATGAGTCGGCTCGACCGGGGAAGGACCACGCTCTCACAGAGTACCAGCCTAAAATGGCACCTTAACGCAGCTGTGTTTCGTATGGTGAGTGTAGAGAACCGGAGACCCTTTTTACTGGAAACGAGGCATGCCATCTTAGTCCTCACGAGTGACAACGCATCGGCATTTTGATTCGCAAACGAGGATAGATGTAGATCTCTATGGGTCACAGCTGCCACTTACCATTAGGTGGTCTGTGTGCTCGTTTGCCTCCATTATCCTATAAAAAAACCTGCTTGTAATGTGTCTGCGTACCTTGGATGCCGTAAGAGGCGACACAGGGAAACAAGTCAGGAGATAGGCGGCAGCGTCTTCCTAATAACGACTACAAATAAAAACTACGGTTGCCAACCCGCTTACCAAGCGTGGCAACTATGGCAAATATCTCCCCTACGAGACAATCTAAGTCGTAGGCTTATGTTCAGTAATGGACTTCAATATGCTGTTACGATAACGGTAACGGTAAGCGGGTTGGTACGTGCGTGCGTGCGTGTGTGCGTGCGTGTGTGCGTGCGTGTGTGTGTGTGTGTGTGTGCGTGTGTGTGTGCGTGTGTGTGTTAGTGTGTGTTTGTGTAGGGATTGGGGTGGGTTGGGGGGTTTGATTGAATCTCTTACATCTGATACACCGCCACCACAAGGAAACTGCGTGTGAATTACAATGTAACCATAATAAAAGCACTATTTCTGCACACGAAATACACACATAAAGCTTGCAACTTTAGTTTAATCAACAAAGTCATATCAATTATAAATGAATTACAGTACGTATAATATGTACACGAAGTCACGCAACTCACACATATATGTTAAATGTATTGCGCATCTATAGCACCGAAACAAAACGCGCTTTCCTCCACAGCCTCACTGTCCATCTTTGCGCTGCTTCAGCTAACTGATCTATTGCTATGATCAAGTCGCTTACTTTAGTCTCTTAGTCTAATGTGGATATCTTGGTTGCCAATTAAATCACGAATCAAGATCTCAACTTTATCCGTTACCGTTACAGCCTACTAAATTCCACTTCTGAACATAGGCCTTCCCCTAGATTACCGGGGGGAGGGGGGGGGGGGAACATATATCCTACTCTTGGCTAGCGGGTTGACAACCGCAGATTTTTAATTAAAGTCGTTATTAGGATGACGCTGGTGCCGACCCCCTGATTTGTTTCCCTCTGACGCCTTTTACGACACCCACGGGATGATATGGGGTAGTGAATATTCTTACACCGCCACTACACGGTAACTTCTAAACTTTATATTTACTTAAATCTGTATGAGCAAACATAAAAAAAGTGTTCGTCCATCAGTTAACACCTCGAAAATATAGTTAATGTTTAGTAGCACGTAAACGTATTTGGCATCGAGCAAATAGTATACAAACGATCATGCGCTTGTCCGCATCACCTAAAAAGGCAGAAGCTAATTGTTTCCAATGGAATTTGACAAGAACTTAAGCAAATGTTTCTTTTTATTCAAGTTGTACATGTATTACGCCATTATAAGAAAAATTGAAATTTACCACGTACTCGGCGGTGAAGTAAATCAACGTGAGGAAACCTGCATGTCAGAGAAATAGGAAAAAAATAAGATTTCGAAGACATATGAAGTTCGCCAACACACATTGGGGCAGCGCGGCTTGCCCTAAAACCCTCTCAGAAATGAGAGGCAGTGGGACGTATATAGGCTGTAAGTTTAAGAAAAATTGATTCATCTACATTTTTTTATAAATACCAAGTTATTATATAATAATTTTTTTTTTATAAAAATCGAAATCGTTAAGTGTTAAATGCTTTACCTATATGTGTCTATGAATGTATGTATGTCCTCCAAAACGAATTTCAGCATGGCTCTATACGTGGTAGAGCCATGCTGCAGCTATATTAGTAGTATAGTTGCAGCCCGAATGGGTCGGCTCGACCGGGGAAGGACCACGCTCTCACAGAATACCAGCGTAAAATAGCAGCTTAACACTGCTGTGTTTCGTATGGTGAGTGTAGAGAACCGGAGACCCTTTTTAGTAGAAATGAGGCATTCCATCTTAGTCCTCACGGGTGACAACGCATCTGCATTTTGATTTGTAGTAGAATATAGATGTAGATGTCTATGGGTCGCACCATCCACTTACCATCAGGTGGACTGTGCGCCGCTTGTTACCCTTGTCATATAAAAAATGTGTCCCTGAAATTCCTAAAATGGACGTTACTTCTAAAGCAATACGAAACACAGTAACATTACACTACATTTACTCGCCAGTATTTTGTAAGAGCGTTACATGGATATATTTGAAAATGCAAAAAAGTTAATACAATTCAACCAATGTGAAATTAAGTCCTCAATTATAACCACGTTTTGCACCAATGCCAGGTCATTAGGAATAGATAAAAGTGATTAATGTAAATAATGTGTCAGTCAACTCTTGGATCGGTGATAAAAGCCGAAAAGTCACTGGAGTCAACGTGTGTTCCCTACACGACTTGGTTTGACATTGTGGCATAATTGTAACTAGATAAGAAATCAAAAGTTTATGCAACCAAATATAATACTTCTAAGGTGATAGGCAATTAACGTATAATTGTGTTGTTTACAGATTCTTTTAACAGAATAAATATCAAGGATATTATAACGCGTAGTGACGGTGTAAGAATATCCACTAGCCCATATCGTCCCGTGGGTGTTGTAAGAGGCGACAGAGGGAAACAAATCAAGAGACGAGTAGCAGCGTCTTCCTAATAACAACTAATCAAAAAACAGCGGTTGCCAACCCGCTTGCAATACGAGGCAACTGTCCTATAAGGCAGGGTAAGGCCTATGTTCAGCAGTGTACTTTAATAGTCTGTAACGATGATATCTAGGAAGTTCTCTGTGGAATTGTTTATTTACTACCGGAGATTTTTCCGGACCGGTGCGACTTAGGGACCTTAAAGAAAAGAGCTTACTCCTTTCTAAAAGGCCGGCAACGCACCTGCGATTCCGCTGGTATTGCGGTTTTCATGGGCGCCGGTAGTCACTTACCATCAGGTGAGCCGCATGCTCCTTTGCCTCCTCTTCTATAAAAAAAATATCCAGTGAGTAACCGTAACACCGTATCGTTCCGTCTGTGTCGTAAGAGGCGACAGAGGTAAACTAAAACAGGAGATGGGCAGCAGCATTTTCCTGATAGCCTCCCGAAATTAAAAACTACTGCGGTTGCCAACGTATCTTACAAGCGTGGTAACTATGGCAAATATGTTTAGTTCAGATATACTGTGATAATAGTGATGATGATATCCACGGTGCAGCGTCGACGTAAGGGTAACCATCACCCTATTTAGTTTAGTGGGTATCGAAATGGGCGACTTTTTTTATAGGATAGGGTTACAAACGAGCACACAGTCCACCTGATGGTAAGTGGTTGCTGTAGCCCATAGACATCTACATTTATCCTCAATAAAGAATCAAAATGTAGATGCGTTGTCACCCGTGAGTACTAAGATGGAATGCCTCTTTTCCAGTAAAAAGGGTCTCCGATTCTCTACACTCACCATACGAAACACAGCAGTGTTAAGCTGCTATTTTACACTGGTATTCTGTGAGAGTGTGGTCCTTCCCCGGTCGAGCCGACCCATTCGTGCTACGACTATACTACCGATATAGCTGCAGTATGGCTCTACCACGTACAAAATTAGTATGTTAACAAATTCTCCCTGATGGGGAGAATTTGTCTACATACTAATTACCCACGTCCAGTGTTGGACTTATACGGGGCTATAATGACGGATAAATACGTATACAACATGCAAGAGATCGATTTAATTTTTTTAATTTATTTTTAAGGCTATTCTGGAAATTTAATTAATGTCGAAAAGTCAGCTTATAAATATTTACCTAACATAGTCATTCATTCAACTTACAAGTCAATATGATGCAACACACTTTTTTAACCCCCGATAAAAAAAGAGTGGTGTTACATGTTTAACGTGTGTATCTGTGTATGTCTGTGGCATTGTAACTCCCAAACGGACTAACAGATTTAGAATGTTTTTTTTTTTGTTTGAAAGGTCACTTGATCGAGTGTGTTCTTAGCTATGATTCAAGAGAATCTTTACATCCGTTTGGAAGGTCATCAGCTCTTGTTTTGGGTTTTTTTTTAAATTTTCAATTTAATATTATCAGAAGATGGCATCACAATAATTCTCTTATTGTGACGGCTCCGTGGCGCAGTGGCTTAGCAATGAGTTGTTCTGCTGGGTGCCGCGGGTTCGAATCCCCCACTGAACAAGTACCTATTTGTATGGCCTACAAATAATTATTCCGGGTCTGGATGTTTTTCCTAGTGCAGTTTATGTTTGTAAACTGCCTCCACGGTACAGGAGAAAAACCTAGAGTGGAGGTAATTTTTTTTTTTTTCAAAAAAGAAGAAACAAAAAGAAGAAGATTGTGGTTTCAAACCTTTAAATGTTTTGCATTATACCTAACCATTATACAATCGAGACCTATTAAGTATCTAATTGTTTTAATTTTTGTGTACTAGGCGTGGCTCGACGCTCGTTACTATGCGCACAGAAATTATAAGCCCAACCGGCAAATCTGTTTCGTTCTCGTTGTCATACAATCCAACAAATACTTACTACCATACATACGGTTAGTCGCAATATCAACCGCTTTGTATTTCTTTTGTTTTTTCTAATAATGTAAATTTAACTTCACCTATATTTACATGGCTATCGAATACGTCGACAGACTTCGGCGATAATTCCAATAAACAGGTCGTTACTTTGATAGGTACCCTCAAAGTTGATTCAAGTAATTTTTCTATATTTTTACGTTTTATTTTCTCAACAGACAGGACATTTATCATTAAATATGATTTATAAGTGCATTAAGAATTTGTGTCTTTATTGTGATAATAAAATGTAGTGAGCAGTTTTCATATTTAATTTAAAAATAGTGCTGCAAAAAAATAATATTTTTTTTGTCTATTTAGCATCCATGACTATACTTCTTCAACTATATATATATATATAAATATATATATATATATATATGTTTCAGATATAATTTTAGCGAGAAAATATTACATTTAAATTTCCACGTCAACCTAAAAAAGTCCTACCTGCTTGTTCTTCCATCTTCACAGCTACCACAAACACAATAAACGTCCTAAAACCACTAAAAAATCTAAATCAAATTCAACTAACTTACAAACTAGTATCACACGAAAGCAAATTTAATTTCACTGGTAAATAAAATCTATCACATGTACAAAGTTAATTGTCTTTTAGCGCGGCGTCTTTTTTATCCCATTTGTTAGGCAGAAAATAATTATTTATATTTTGATCACTTCAGCTTAACTCGGGTACGGAATCGGCGCATTGGAGAGGGCGGGCGTGTGCTACGGGCGACTGACAAGCTTCCACTGTCCGCTAGGGACTAGGGGCGACCGCCATCACGCACTAATTATATCGATATTTGTTCGATGTCAATGACAAGTGTACGTATTCGACACTGAAACCCGCCGAGCACTTCGAAAATAAACCCCTTTCGCGTATTAGGGTCACGGAGCGTTTTTTTTTTTAATTAATAGACAGGAATCTGGAACGTGAACACAGTCCACCTGATGTTAAGTGGTTGCTGTGAACCATAGACATCTACATCTATCCTTATTAAAGAATCAAAATGCAGATGCGTTGTTACCCGTGAGGACTAAGATGGAATGTCTCTTTTCCAGTCAAAAAGGTCTCCGGTTCTCTACACTCACCATACGAAACACAGCAGTGTTAAGCTGCTATCTTACGCTGGATATTATTAATTTGACAGTTTTTTTTAATATAAATTATAAACTAGAGCATGATTACAATCTCACCTGATGATAAGTGGTTATGCAGTACTAGGTAGTAACTTAAAATAGCTTGGTAAAAGTTTATTGTGCTTATCTTTAATACTCCCACACTGTATTCGGAGTTCGTACACAAAAACTGTCACATTTTCGACTTTTCCTGTTACTTGTTATGCAAATGCTAGGAATATCGGAGCTAAGAAAGTATGGAAACGCACTGTGTTCTTAATCCGGTAATGAAAAGTAGATGAACGAAATTAAACTATATTTTAATTTACTATTATACATCTACTTTTAATTACATTATAGTATTTGTAAACAGAATATTATAATGTAATTAAAATCTTTCTAAACACTATGCTGTGCCGTATAGTGGCAGTGTAGGCGTAATTCTACCCCATATTATGGCATGGTATAGGTGTGACATATACCATGCACATAAACTTTGTCTTGTGCGTTAAATTATAAGTTAAAGTTACAGCCTATATACGTCCACACCTCTCAGAATGTCGTTTTGGCGAACTTCACATGTCTTCGAAATATTTATTCGATGTTTTCCTTTACAGCTGAGCACGTGGTGGTAAATCAGCACTTAAAATTGCAATTAACAATTTCTATGGTGCCGGCGGTAATAGAAACCCGTGTACTGTGGAATTTACAGCGAGCGCTAACCATCTGAACTACCACATCTTGTTCGTGTTTATTTTTAATCCCGACGAAAAAGAGGGGTGTTATATGTTTAACGTGTGTATCTGTGTGTCTGTCTGTGTAATCGTAGTTTCCAAACGGTGAAAAAAAAATCGTAGTTTGAAAGGTGACTTGACCGTGAGTGTTCTTAGCTATGATTCAACAAAATCTTTTCAGCCATTTGAAGATCATCAGCTCTTTTTGTTTCTCGGGTTTTGTAGATTTAAGTTACTCACCGTTGTTATACGCTATTGAGAGGATGAGAGTAATATATAACACGCGCGACATACAGCTGTGCACTTCTCTGGAATTGCCCTCACCCCCTCACCCGTTTCGTTTCGTGCGTTCATTAGCGATAATTAATTTTATTACTTTTTTATATCTGTTTCGTTTATTTTTATTTATTATTACGGTACAATCTTTACCTATTAATGTTGAAAAAAAATGAATATTGTAAACTGAATTATCAGAGTTACGTCACAGCGCGAGGTACACACAAGATTCAAGTAAGACTTATTAAAATTTCATTCATCATTCACTCTATCACTATCTTTTTTTTTATAAGATAAGGGTGACAAACGAGCACACAGTCCACCTGATGGTAAGTGGTTGCTGCGGCCCATAGACATCTACATCTATCCTCGTTTGCGAATCAAAATGCAGATGCGTTGCCACCCGTGAGGACTAAGATGGAATGCCTCATTTCCAGTAAAAAGGGCCTCCGGCCACCTGCACTCACCAAGCGAAACGCAGATGTAAAACTCTACTTCACGCTGGTATTCTGTGAGGTTGTGGTACCACCCCGGTTCGAGCCGGCCCATCCGTGCAACAGCAAAAGCTGCCGCGTGGCTCTACCACTGTTAAAATGTTACCACTAGTTCGGAAAAAACTTTTTCTCGAGGAAGAACCAGCAAGCAACCCAGCGAGGCTCTTTTTTATAATAATAATTTACTTCAAATGATAATAAATAATATAGAATAATTTACTCTGTTAATGTTACAGCCTATATACGTCCCAGTGCCGGGCACACGCCATCTCTCATTTCTAAAAGGGGTTTAGGGTGTCTACCGCGCTGTCCCAATGTGTGTTGGCGAACTTCACATGTCCTTTGTCCTGATAATTTCCTTCGCCGCCTAGCACGTGGTAAATCCACCACTATCTATCGCATCTATCACGGACAGTGCTCTGAGGAATTGTTCGGACTAATTCCTGCCGCTCAATTTCACCATCGCTCATCGCGACAAAACTCGCGATAACATCCATACCATCTGGATGATTGGCGGTCCACCACTGTGCGATTGAGAAGAAGTTTTCTCCCTCGCACAACTTCCTTGTGGAATCAATTGACACCACCGATTTTTCCAGACCGATATGACTTAGGGACCTTCAAGAAAAGAGCGTACTCCTTTTTAAAAGGCCGGCGACGCACCTGCAATTCCCTTGGTGTTGCAGTTGTTCATGGGCGGCGGTAGTCACTTACCATCAGGTCAGCCGCATGCTCGCTTGGCTCCTCTTCTTTACAAAAATAAACTTAAAGTTGCAATTAACAATTTCATTGGTGTCGGCGGGAATCGAACCCTGATTGTTCGCATACTGTAAATTTTACACAAAGTGTTAAGCTCCTGAGCTACCACGGCTCATTTACAATGTAGTACAATTGAATTTATGCTAAACGACGATGTGTACAGCTACACGTAGAACCTCGCAATCTCATTTCAAATCTCTGGCGTTCCGGAAATGACGCTGCAACAGTCTGTCTCTAACTTAGACAGGGCAGACAGATCTCTGGCAAAGACTTTAGAGCCATAGTTCCGTTTCATCACTTCTTCAATACGAGTCGAACTGACAGTCACACACAAGTCTCACCGCATGCGTTTTTTTTTATAGAATAAGGGTGACAAACGAGCACACAGTCCACCTGATGGAAAGTGGATGCTGTGGCCCGTAGACTTTTTTATCCTCTATTAAGAATCAAAATGCAGATGCGTTGTCACATCTGAGGACTATGAAGAAATACCTCGTTTCCAGTAAAAACGGCTCTACACTCACCATACGAAACACAGCAGTTATAAGATGCTATTTTACGTTAGTATTCTAGTGAGAGCGTGGTCCTTTCCGCCGACCCATTAGTGTTACAAACATAATATAGCTGCAGCAAGGCTTACCACGTCAATCGCATTTGTAGATCTGTCTGTTCGGTTGACTATACGCTGTCAAATCTGTTGAAAACTGTAGTTTCATTTCCCGTCTAACAGCCACGAAAAAGAGTAGTGTTAAGAATGTGTTAGGAGAGTCCACTGCTGAAGATATGCCTCCCCCTTACATTGCCTCATAGGGATGATATTTGCCATAGTTGCCACGATTGGCAAGCGGGTTGTCAACTGCAGTTTTTTTTATGTTTAGTCGTTATTTGGAAGACTCTGCTGCCCATCTTCTGATTTGTTTCCCTCTGTCGCCTTTTACGACACCCACAGAATGTTGTGGGGTAGTGGATATTCTTACACTGCCACTAGATGGTGTCCATCAGTGTGTTATTAAAATATCCATACAGAACACTCACTTCTTCACCATGAGCAGTAATATCAGTTTTTTCTGCCGACTTCCAAAAAGGAGACGGTACTCAATTCGACTGTATGTTTTTTTTCATGTGTGTTACCTCATAACTTTGTACTGGGCGAACCGATTTCGATGATTCTTTTTTTATATGAAAGCTGATAGCTCGTGTGGTCCCATATGAATTTGATCAAGGTCAGACCAATGGTTATTGAGTTATTCTTAAATAACCTATATTGAAGTCGCTTATATTGAAGTCGGCTGTACAAAATTTTTAATTTTAAATTATTCATACCTTAGTGTGAGTGAAACTCTGTCACCCTTATTTAAATTTGAGCACATTATTTGAATATCTATTTTTTAAATGTCATTATGATAATGATAATGCCTAAACATTTGCGTCATTATCTAAGTGAACGCCGTTACGAACACGATGTTTCGTTCATGTACACAAAACTTTTTTTTATAGGATCGGGTGACAAACGAGCACACAGTCTACCTGATGGTAAGTGGTTACTGTGACCCATAGACATCTACATCTATCCTCAATAAAGACTCAAGATGCAGATGCGTTGTCACCCGTGAGGACTAAGATGCCTCTTTGCCAGTAAAAAGGCTCTCCGGTTCTCTACACTCACCGTACGAAACACAGCAGCGTTAAGCTGCTATTTTACGCTGGTTTTCTGTGAGAGCGTGGTCCTTCCCCGGTCGAGCCGACCCATTCGTGCTACAACCATAATATAGCTGCAGCATGGCTCTACCACGTTTAAAAACTGTAGTAGGACTAGGCCTTTTCTGTGTATGGTATGAGGCAGGCATGGTTTTACCCGGCGGTAAAACTCATAATAAACGATGCCCTTTAAATCACACCATAGACACAGTATCACCGTATTGCGTGTTAATCCGGGTTTCGCTAGTCTGTGGAGTTTGACTACCCTTTAACCATGATCAGGCTCAGAAGGGCTAGAACCCAGAGCCATAGAGCCAGTTTAAAAATAATTTAACCATGATCTTTTTCGCACATTCTTGTCGTAGGTGATCCACTTATCATCACCAATGTTCATTACATTTTAATATAGAATCACAAATGAATATACGATTTATTATGTTTCTTTCAGTGAGCTTGTGTGGTACCCAAAAACGAGCTTTCTTGTATAGCCTGACCTTTTCAAATGTGTCAAAACTGTTTTGTGGTCAATCTTCAATTCCTCAGCTATGTAATAACTACTAATATATAATATCTTGCTCCACTTTGTCAAAAATGGCATCAACATTATCCGTATGAGGGCGACCGGAACGAGCTGCATCTTTGACATCAAAATTCACTGACTGAAAAAGCTTGAACCAACTTTGTGTTACTCTTACTGACTCTGCATTAGGTCTATAAAGTCACAAATTTTTTTTCGCCACCCGAGTCGCATTTTTCCCTTTTTTGTAATAGTACTTCAGAATGTATTGAATATCTTCGTTAGATTCACTCATTTTAGCGGACAGAAAAACAATTGAAAAATGGCGGGAAATTGTTTTTTTTTTACTTTTTATTTATTTTTGTTAATGTCCTATATGTATTGATATTAAAACCAGCCAGATACAAACAGTAAAATCAAAAAGATTTTACTTCAATTTTATGCAAACAAATACAAAGAAACTTTTTCTCCGATCTGTTATATAGGCTGATAAACAAAATACCCTCCTTGTTCGGGTAAAAAGAATGTGGACTTAGAAAAAATTTTATAATGAGTTACTTACCTTAATCTATTGTGTTATGAAAGATAAAGATATAAACAAAAGGTTTCTATTCTATAAGTTGCCATAGTTTAAACGATAATTTAGGTGACTCGTAATCTAAACAGGAAACAGCAGATAATGCGATATCTTTAGCTTTTAAGCGTGGGGTATTATGCTCGTCTCTTCTCGGAATGGGCTTACTTATTGCTTACCCTGTGTTAAAAGTATGCATCTGTATATAGAATAATATGAATTTTACGGATTTTATCGCGTTTAATTTAACTTTTTTAATTCCCGACGTTTCGGGCACCTTACAGCACCGATAGGCACGTGTGATACTGATTATTTAACGTCCTGATGTCATAGTTAGGTTATAGTGTGCTAAGTGCCCGAAACATCGGGAATTTAAAAAAATAAATTAAACGCGATAAAATCCGTAAAATTTGTTTTATTTCATGTGTAGTATTCGCGGAAATATAAGAAATAATTACGTATCTGTATATTTAGGTGTCTTAATAAATTTATAGTTAAGGTACAATTCTGTAGCCGACCGCAGACAGCAGCAGCAGGCGCGACGTGCCGTCGCGACATGTCGCTGCGACATGTCGTCGCGTTATGTCGCTGCAGTCATGATTCCAAGCCCGAATGCAGGCGGCAGCAGCCCGTGTTCCAATCTGTTCCGAATGTTCTATGGGTACTCTATTTATATAAACAAAATAGGTATTATATGTATATTTATCACATAGTACTATATGTATATTTGTCACACTGTTTAAATAATTATTGTGAGATGCATCGTATAGTGCGGCATATTGGGTCACCTGGTTTATCAGTTTATCTTTCACGGAATCGGTGAAACTCATTTTTTGAGAAAAAATCAACGTGTCACTCGGGCGTTGGCGGCACTAGTGATTTGCGGTCGGGCGACATGTCGTATGCCGTTCCGGCAAACGACGTGTCGCTAGCTACAGAAGGTATTTCATATAACTACATAGAAACCAGTAGTATCGCGACGACACGTCGCCTGCTGCTGCACATAAATCTAGCGCTGAACGAAACGTGGAGAGGACGCGCACGAATTGTATTGCACGAATGCGACTGGAGAGCCAATCAGCACGTGCGAATGATATGCGTGAGCCAATCATCGAGACTTATGCGCAATAACGGTCACCGCTAGACTTTCGTGCCGCTACTTATAGTAGGTACTACGAGGGGCACACTGAAATGATCGGGAATAAGAAAAACCACATGCACGGTATAGCTAAATTGTATTTTATTGTTTTTCAAAGTATTCTCCGTTCAACTTAATGCACTTTTCCATTCGTGTAAACCAATCATTAAAACAGTAATTCCAGTCTGAAGTTGATGTTGACAAAATGGTTGATTTGTACGCTTCCACAGCTGCTTCGGGGTCTTCAAACCGTTGACCGCGTAGTAAATCTTTCATTCTAGGCAATGTAAAGAAATTGTTTGGGCTGAGGTCAGGACTGTACGGAGGATGGCTCATCAGCTCAACGTTTTCCTGCTTCAAAAAATCATTTGTCTTCCGAGCCGTATGGGAGCTCGCATTATATTTTTTCGGAGTTCGGCTATCATTTCTGGCAAACAAACCGTGATATACCACTCAGCAGTAACCATTCTCCGTTCCTGTAAAGGAATTGTAGCAATATGGCCCTTTTTCGAGACAAACGTAGCGACCATTTTCTTTAACACTCTGCGGGAGCGAACCACGTTCGTTGGTTTGACTTCGTCTTCGAAGACCCAAACGGCTGACTGATGTTTTCTTTCAGGGTCGTATGAATAAATTCATGAGTCGTCACCTGAGACGATATTATAAACGGCATTTGACTTCCCTCCGTTGAAGCGTTGCAGAGTATTCCGGCACCAATCTACACGAGCCGCCTTTTGCTCTTCAGAGAAATTGTGGGGAACCCAGCGGGAAACTAGCTTTCTTACACACAGCTCATTATGTAATATCGACTGAATTGCAGTCATTTCGATACTGATAACAGCCCTAATCTGCTCGTATGTCACATGATGGTTATCTAATATAATAGTTCGCACAGCTGCGATGTTTTCAGGCGTGACCGCTGTTCTTGGTCGACATGCAGAAGAAACAGTGCTGAGTGACACTCGACCGCGTCGGAACTCGGCATACCAGCGGTATATTGTCGTTTGACTCAGTGCTTCAACATCATAAATCGAAACAAGTTCGCTGAGACATTTATCTTGAGATAAGCCGCGACGAAAACTGTGATAAATTATGGCACGGAAATGTTCACACGTGAGTTCCATTTTTGTTAACGACGTGTCAACTTTAAACCAACATAGTTTTTGTTTTAAAACATTTTTTAATTGTTTGAATGTCATTAAGATTCTAAGAGGCCAGTATTCAAATTCTAAAAAAAGGTTTTATTGTAACTCAATGCGAAATATTCTATTACCGATAATTTCAGTGTGCCCCTCCGTATACACCGCACCGGTAAGCGAAGTGTCGAAGCGAAAGCAAGTATATGAGGAAGCTCAAGGTCGCTCAGCGAACTATGGAAAGGGCTATGCTCGGTGTTTTTCTGCCTGATAAATTTAGAAATGGGGATATTCGCAGTAGTAACCAGAGTAACCGACAATCCAACCAAGTAACATTATTTAATATACTAAAAAAAAGTAGCGTAAAATGGCAGCATAACACTACTGTGTTTGGGAGACATTTGCCATGGTTGCCAAGCTTGGAAAAAATAAAATTGAAGTGACAAACGAACTTACAGTCCATGTGACGGTAAAAGTACTTACTTATCCACCTGTGGCTACAGCAGCACATGGAAACCTGCAGCCGTAACCTGCAGCAGCCTACCACGTAAAATGAGTGCGTGTCGATGTTGTGCTCTTACAATGAATTGAGCATGGTTTCGGCGTCATTTTAAATGTGCGCAAAGTTCAGTATATATTTCTCTATTGGTCTGAGCTAGCTATATTAACAACCATAAGAAATTGAACTTACAGACAATTCTATTGATATAGAATTGTCTGTAGCTTCAATTTGCAGTCCGCACATCCAGCGTAGTACCATAAAACCAAGGCCACACTGTCGACTTTAATGTGCGGGCGGGCGGCGCGTGTCAATACGCCATGTGTACTCGCCATTACCGCAGAAGGTGGGTGTGGGTGGCTCGACCCACTGCTATTTGCCAAGGGATAAATTCTGTTAGTCTACGCGTGCGGATTGTTTTTTCGCCGGATAATTAGAAATAAAGATGATGTTTTCATGAAGAAGTTGCAACCAAGCAAAAGTAAACAGATAAACGAGTACACGGTCCACCTGATGGTAAGTCGATTGTGGCCCATAAACATCTACATTTATCCTCTATTAAGAATTAAAATTCAGATGCGTTGTCATGAGACTAAGATGCCACGATTTCCGTTAGAAGGGTCACCGGTTCTCTACCCTCACCATATACAACATAGCAGTATTAAGTTGCTGTTTTACTCTGGTATTCTGTGAAAGCGTACTCATTACCTGGTCGAGCCGACTCATTGTGCTACAACTATAATATAACAGCAGCAATGGCTCTACCACGTATAAAATAGTATAAAAGGTCTAGGATACTCATTCATCATCATCATTACAACCATACATTTTTACGCGGTAGAGCCACACTGCAACTTTATTATGCTTGTAGCACGAATTGGTCGATTCGACCGGGGTAGGACCACGCTCTCACAGAATACCAGCGTAAAATAGCAGCTTGATGCTGCCGTATTTCGTATGGTGAGTGTGGAGAACCGAAGACCCTTTTTGCTGGAATCGAGGCATTCCATCTTAGTCCTCAGGGGTGACAACGCATCTGCATTTTGATTATTAATAGAGAACAGATGTAGATATCGATGGGTCACGAAATCCACTTTGTGTGAAATACACTTTTTGGACTTTGTGCTCGTTTGTCATCCTTACTCCATATAAAAAAAAATCTTGTAACCAGCTCATGTAAATTATATTACATTAGCTAGTTACAAGACAAACTTCGATTAATCAACATAATATATAGTAGGGTTGCCAACCCTACCATACCATACTATATTATCACAATTTATACTAAAGCAAATAGTGTCTTACATTGTTAGGGATTCAAATACTATACAAATAGTTCTACAAAACATATATGTTACGCTAAACTACTATATTTTGAATAACTTCTTTTTCTTAATTAATTTTGTGAATATTTTTAGCTTTCACAATCTACCTCGTAAAATGTATAATAACCTCAAAAGTATTATAATTTATATGGAAAATTGGCAGCCCTAGTCCAAGTCCACGTGATGCCAGCGTGACTACAAAGCATTCAATCAGCGGTCGTCCGGCTTCACTATTCGGAACTTTCCCAAGATAGGGCTGCCCGAAATGCGCACATTTGAGCTTATATACATTTGTTGATCAACACGACTTAATAAGTCTTTTGAATCTACGTTTATTACTGTGCGGCGTAATAGAATCCACTACCCCATTTATCCCGTGGATGTCGTAGGAGGCGACAGAGGAGAACTGAAATAGGAGATGAGCAATAGCATCTTTTTGATAACACCACCCGCGTGGTCACCATTCCGCCTACCAAGCATGGCAACTATAGCAAACTTTCTCCTTAAGAGACAATTTATGCGGAGGCCAAACATCAGCAGTGGACTTTAAACGGGCCGTAATTAATGAATAGACGTGGTAGCTCAGGTACTTTACACTTTGTAAATTTCACAGTACACGAGCAACCCAGGTTCGATCCTACCTTGTCCTTAACCCCTCTCAGAAGTGAGAGCCTATGCCCAGCAGTGGGAATTATATAGGCTGTAACTTTAACTTTAAATAATGAATGAATGAGTATCGTCTGTGGTTGAAATTCGATCAATGTGTGATAACAAAACTAAGTAATTATTTGGATAACTTTTTAACCGACTTAAAAAAGGAGAAGCTTCACAAAACGACCGTATGTTCCTGTTCTTTTTTGTGTTTGTTACGCGAAATCTTCACCAATTGTGAACCGCTTTTAGTGACTCTTCTAAGAATATAACTCTTTTAATTAAAAAGGTTATACTTCAAGGGTGGTCCAATATGAATTTGTAGAAAAAATTCCATATTTGACCGCATAAGCATTTTTACCCCTAAGTGTGGAAAATATAAAAATGGCCATGAAGATTTTAATTTACTACTTAGACGAGTTGTTACTGTGAGTTTTAGTCCCTTTTCCATTTAAAAGATTCAAAATTCGAACTTCTGAGCTCGGGGCTTGATTTCCTCTGTACGCCGTATCTATGTCCGTTTTAGAACTGACTTCATAAGCTATTATGTGGAAATTATTTTATTCTTTATAATTCTTTGAAGTGCGTTTTCAGCTTTAGTAAAAGTTTAATTATTTTGTAATACTTTACCGTGCCGGAAAGGCAAAGGAATCATTATTCATGGAACCATAAACATAAACAAAACTCTCTTCATTCAAAATAATATTAGGTATATAGTATTTTTTATTGAAAAAACATTTTGAATATGTGTTTTTATATAATTTATTTCACATCTATTAACGGCAACGTACACAAGTTTTTCTTATTTATCTACATATTTAGCTTTGTACCTTTAAAATTATTTAAGTTGAATTTCTCTTGATTTTCTAATAAAAACCTAAAAAAGTGACTTGTATTTTCAATGTTCACATACAAAAAGTAAAATAAAGTTATAGGCTATATATGTAGTTTGACAACTTGGCTCCTCGTCTCGCCTGCTCTCGTTACTGAGAGGTTTTGAGGGCAAGAAAGTGTCCAAAGCGTTACCCCGGCTTCTGTGACGGAATTCACGTCTTAGAAATATTTTTTCCATTACTCAGACAGGTTTCCTCACGATGTTTTCCTTCACCGCCAAGCACGTGGTAAATCAGCACTTAAAGTTGCAATTACAATTTCATTGAAGCCGGTGGAGGATCCCGAATTGCTCACGATACTGCTATTATACGAATCATTAATAGTTTTGCGTGCGCCACGATTAATACATGTATGCGCCATCTTGTATCGAGTAGCAGAACTAGGAGAGCCAAAAACATTCTAGAAATTTCCATGGAAAAACTTTCTAGAACTATCGACACCTAGTCAATCGGGACCGATATGTACTTGAACATTCTAGAAGTTTCTATAGTAGAAGGTTTTGGAAACTACCTGAGGACCATATAAGCTCGGTGTAGACCGCGACCGAGTTAGTAATTGAATTGGCGATACAAGCGAATACTTCGAAGCGATACAACTGCGAACTAAAGTGATCAGTAGTACAATTGTGTTTTGTGATTAGTGTGGTTTTAAGTTATAATTAGTGTTCTGTAATTAAAGTGTCAATTTTGGTAATTCACTCAGCAGTTTTTAATTGTCTCGAACCCCAAGCTCGTAACGGTAATAGACGCACTGTTACTTTATTCCAAAAATGGTTAAGAGAGTGGTACAAACCCAGATGGTTCTTAGACAGAGCAGTCTATCCACCTATATTATAGATACATCCGCTAACGCTTCCGAAAATAGATTTACAATATCTAGACTAACGACTTAGTCAAAGTGAAATATATTTATCCAAAATTGTTTTTTATAATAAAAAAGTGCTCTGGAAGGAAAAGGAGAAATATCTCGCCGGGCAAGGTGTTCAGCCCGGGGAGCGACTAACGCTTCCTTTGTTGCCTGGTCGGCCGTGCTAGCCTTTTTAAGATAATTAATAGAATCGCGCGCACTATACCCGTTGCCGTCAATCCCAGCACTACCATCCGCATCACCACTACACTAGACGCGACACACCACTCTCGAAAATACGACACGTGTTTCGCTTCTACACGAGGCATCTTCAGGTGAAGTAGACTCTATGGAGGCTGCTGTCAGCGGCCAGCTTTCTTTGTTGTCTCGGAGCTGTTATATAGCTTGGTAACTTCGGAATTCTGACAGTGCGATTTAGGGTTCAGTGTGTTTCGCTTGTGACTTGACGACAGCGTCGCCGTAGACCTTATATAAAAATAAATTAACCAGTCAAGTACTATCACCTGCTTGGGATCCCGTAATTAATAAAAATGAAAGTAAACCCAAGCATACCACTGCAAGACTTCAAGACACGTAGATCGGACCAAAATTAATAATTAAAAAATCTGAAGGTACTCCGGCTAAACTCTGATATCGGAACGTCAATCACCTCAGTCCCCGTAACCATGCGTGCTGAAAAACACCCGAAACATCGTGAATTAAAAATAAGTATAATTAAACGCGATAAGATCCGTAAAAGTTGTTTTATTCAATTAACCAGTCAAGGTAAGCTTAAAATGCTTGTCTCAGTGTTCTTGACAGACGACGATTAGTTGAATGGCAGAATCGCAGCCAAGACTTTTAAGTTCGTGGTCCTCGCCCTATCGTTACGCTACTGTCACTCAAAACGCTTTTTACAAAGCACCTTTCAAATGGCCAAAAATAACCCTGTAACAAGTCCCAACTGCGGGAAGACCTCACACAGTAACTCACACATAAACTATTTCTTTTCAACATTACAATTTCACCTTATTTAATTTAACAATATGACAAAAACGTGACAACCCTACAAACTGCCTCAACTTTTTTCCTCGCTCTAAAGTTTCCTTTATTAAAAACAAGCAACGTTTTATTTTGCTTCTAATTATAGCAACACAGCTTCCTTGTTCTAATAATAGCTATTGAATAAAAAGCTTATCTGTGACCCGTTATATTGCAATTAAAGCAACGTATTCACATTTTTAACATTTGCTTTTTTTTAATTAGTCGCTGTATAGTGATGGCGAAAGAAAATCTACTACCACATGTCATCCTGTAGGCTTCGTAAGAATTAACAAAGAGAAATTGTCATGATGACAATTTCCTTTTGTCATTATTCTTTTATTTTATTTTAAAAAAAAAACATTAGCTCCACATTGTGGAGGATGTATGACAGGTTAGGACAAACCCGAGCGGGATTTCATTCCGCGGCCAAGACACTGCGCACTAGAACAGTTTAACGTCTTCGGGACAAGAAGTTCCAGAGAAGTGCAGCCTGAATTTAGAAGGATTTTCCAACGAAATTTGTGAAATTTAAATGGGATCTTATTTTATAATTAGAAGAGAAACGCAGAGTTCTATCATGCGTTGAGGAAGTCCTTGATATAAGAAGGAGTGGATGGATCATTTAAGATAGAGAAAAGAACAAGCAAAATTCTAATCACGCCTTTGTTTCATAGTGAGCCATTTAAGGCGAGAGCGATAGTGATAAATATGATGAATGGTCATACTTACAAAGACTGAAAATATATATGTTGCAATTGTTGAGAAGGTGCTCTAGCTTGTTAAGAATATTTAGCTTAGATATGGACTAGCAAGCGGTGCTGTACTAGGATAAGTTTAGTCTTAAAGGGAGGAAAATTTCAAAATAAAATCAGATTTCAGTGGAAATATCTTCAAATATATCAATTGTTTCTTGGGCGTATTTGCTACTAATTCTGTGTCTTCAAAATTTGCGTTAATATCTATTTTTCATTATTTACAAACTTAAAAGGCTCCATTCTTTATTCCTTGACCAAAACTGAAAATTTTTATGATTTAAAAATGTTTAATATCATTAATATAATAACTTTTAAAATAATTTTTTTTTAATAGTAATCATATTACAGTCGTCGAAATTCATTCATTTTTACAGCCATAGTTACCATGCTTTTCGGGCGGCTTGGTAACTGCAGTTTTTTTCGTTGTTTAGGAAGACGATGCTGCCCATCTTCCGGTTTATTTCCCTCTGTGGCTTCCTCTGACATCCACGAGACCATATAGGGTAGTTGATATTCTTACACCGCCACTACAAGTCGAATTTAGGACTAATAAATGAAAAATATTCTGTATACACAAAAGTTAAAATTAAAGTCCTATATTCTAAATTTGTTGCAAGTAATGAAATTAGATGAGTGACGGTGACGTTTGGCATTATAGCGACCGCTGTTTCACAATTTCATTTCCCTCTATCGCCTCTTTCGACACCCACGGGAAGATATGGGATAGTTTATTCTCTCGCCGCCAATAAACGGTATTTATACTAGTCGTCATCATCATCGTTATCATTACAGCTTATCACAAGCCCACTAACCATCAGGCTTCTCCCAAGGAAAGCAACAAAACACGATCCTGAGCCACCTGCATCTCCTACCAGGTCATCATATCTAATGGGAGGTCACTTCGCTACCGGTGCCGCTCGAGAACTTTTCTTTTCTATCGGGTGCTGGTTCTTCGAGCTATGTAACCGGCCTATTGCCACTTCAGTACTAATCCGTTGGGTTTTGTCGATATAATGACTAGTGTATATCCTCATTATGAAAACTAGCCCTTCCTAGATCACTGAACGACAACACTAATAACCGATTAACACTATTTATAAAACTGATTACAAAATATTGGGCTAGCATGGGCAGGAGACAATTTTATCCCGGGGAAAGGAGGAAATGTTTATCCCTCGTTTAGTTTTATCCACCATTCGAGCATGGGCACACCGGTGGATATAATATCCACAGTAAATAAAATGGAAGATAGACTTAGACTTATTCTTAGACTTAGATTTATTGCATGAATATAAACTCAAACCCACGTCCAATGAACTAGGATAAAATTGTCCATTTCAAATATCAAAAAAGCATAATTTTTTATCTTTTATTTAACTCCATGCTACGGACGGGAGATATAATATGTCTACTCGTTATGTCTAACGGGGATATACTTCTCCCCGTTGCCGTGCTTTGGCATAAGGACAAGGTAATTTTATCTCTTGTCAGTGGATATAATCGGGGAATAATTTTTTTTGTTCCTAGGCCCTGCTAGCCGTGCAGGCAGCACTGGCCCGAATTACATAACATGGGTCACTTTATGTTGGTACAAACTTATTGCTTGAACACCTAAAAGTTTGTACGTGATAGAGCCATGCTGCAGGTATATTATGATTGTAGCATAGGTGGGTCTGCTCAACTGGGGAGGGCCCACGCTCTCACAGAACGCCAGTATGAAATAGTAGCTTAATTCTGCTGTGTTTCGCATGGTGAGTCTGAGAGACCGGGCATCCATTTTTACAGGAAACTGGGGTTACAAAGCATCTGTATTTTGATTCTTAATCGAGAATTTTTTTTTATAGGATAAGGGTAACAAGCGCGCACACAGTCCACCTGATGGTAAGTGGTTGCTGCGGCCCATAGACACCTACATCTATCCTCGTTTGCGAATCAAAATGCAGATGCGTTGTCACCCGTGAAGACTAAGATGGAATGCCTCATTTCCAGTAAAAAGGGCCTCCGGCCACCTGCACTCACCAATCGAAACGCAGAGGTAAACCTCTACTTCACGCTGGTTTTCTGTGAGGTCGTGGTACCACCCCGGTTCGAGCTGGCCCATCCGTGCGACAGCAGAAGCTGCCGCGTGGCTCTACCACTGTTAAAGAATGAAGAATGTAGCCGGTGATCCATTTTCACTGGAAACGGGGGTGTGCATTTTGATTCTTAATCCAGAATAGATATAGATGTCTTTGGGCCACATCATATACTTACCATCAAATGTGCTATGTGTTCGTTTGACACCCTAATCTGATATCTCTCTCTATCTATATATAAAAATCAATTGTTGTCCGTAAGTCTCGCTAAAACTCTAAAATGGCTCGACTGGTTTTGATGAAATTTTTTGTGTGTTTCAATTTAACCCGTGCGACGCCAGGTGTATCGCTAGTTCTTTATAATAACTATATAATAAAAATTTTTGCTAATAATTTTACAAAATAATTTATAATCCCATAAAAATCAGGATTGGCAATACAAATTAATATTTTACGAGATTATAAAAAACGCAACATTTGCATTTGGGAACGTGCCAAGGTGTTAAAAAGAAATTGGTGAAATTTGTTATAGGTAACAATTTGTGGTGTTGTTTTTCCTGGGATCAACGAATAGAACAATATCAGAATAGAATAATTTTTATTCAATATAGATTACAGAAATACTTTTTTTTAATTATTCTAAGCCAGCGCTTAACTACAATCCCACCTAATGGTAAGTTGTGATATATAAGATGGTGGAGCGTACTGACTTAACAAAAGCCTGTTCACTCTTGCCTTGAAGACACCCACATTTTAACCGGATGGAAACAAATGCTGGCAACTGATTCCACTCCTTTGCTGTACGCATGATGAACGATGTAGCAAACCGCTTTTTTTTATAGATTAAGGGTGACAAACGAGCACACAGTCCACCTGATGGTAAGTGGTTGCTGTGGCTCATAGACATCTACATCTATCTTCGTTTGTCAAGCAAAATGCATTCGAACCAATCGTGGTAGATCCATGCTGCAGCTATATTAGTAGTATAGTTGTAGCACAAATGGGTCGGCTCGACCGAGGAAGGACCACGCTCTCACAGAATACCAGCGTAAAATAGCAGGCTTAACACTGCTGTGTTTCGTATGGTGAGGGTAGACAACCGGAGAACTTTACTGAAAAAGAGGCATTCCATCTTAGTCCTCACGGGTGACAACGCATCTGCATTTTGATTTGCAAACGAGGACAGATTTAGATGTCTATGGGCCACAGCAACCACTTACCACCAGGTGGATTGTGTGCTCGTTTGTCACCCTTATCCTATAAAAAAAAAGCCTTTGGGACTCATTAAAATTTCAGGTCGTCTACTAAAACATATATTTCATCAAATATCTAAAAATCTATTAAGAATTTTCGGATATAGCAAATGGAAGAATGATAGGTTATTTTAAGGTATTTACTAAAAAATAAAACACATTTCGTAATTCTTTTGTTTTAAAAAAAATGTTATTTTTTTAATCGCCCTAGATAATTAGTATCATAAGAAAAAACTTTATTTGTTCTTATGAAATGAAAAAATTTTATTTAAAATTTAATAATCTTATGAAATATAATAATTAATAATATGTATAACATTAATTAATTTTCCTACATTAATGACTTTTTCTGCCACCAGGACGGCGCCACTGTAAAGTGAGGTATAATATTAGACAGATTTCATAGCGAGACAGTTAATTTGTTCGGAAAGTGTAAAGGTTATTGTTTCTTTCTGTAATATTAGTTATGTTTTATATAAATAAGATTAAAAATAAATAAACTAAATCACAAATATTCACAAAATTAGAAAATTAAAAAAAGTTTAAAATGTGAAAAAAACTAAAGAGCGAACCACTGACACATTGTTATGTGTATTAATATAATACTCTAGTAAATGATAAACTTTTATTAAAAACCAATTTCTTAAATAAATGACATTGTGTAACTAAAAACTTTACCTCAG
Organism: Parnassius mnemosyne; assembly: GCA_963668995.1. Taxonomy (NCBI): domain Eukaryota; kingdom Metazoa; phylum Arthropoda; class Insecta; order Lepidoptera; family Papilionidae; genus Parnassius; species Parnassius mnemosyne. Next base: position 4,391,824 of record CAVLGL010000002.1, on the reverse strand, counting down.
TGTCAACTAGCGACATCTGGTGAGCAGAAAATTATTAGCCCTCATTACACATCGACATCGATTGTTCATACTTAAAATTAAATTGTCGACGTCTTGCTGTGGTATGAGGTCCCATGTTCTTTGCAAGTGTTCGTAAAGTTGTTGTTCCTTCGTCAAATTTGGCGGGAAATCTCTCAAAGCTTTTCGTTGTAACATGTCCCAGGCATGCTCTGAGAACGGCTGACACCAGCTGCACCGTAAGAGAAGGAGCATTATCGCGCATGAGTAGAAATTCCTGGCCCATTTGGATGCTGTGTGGGACAATAATGGGCTCTACTACCTCTTCGTGGTATTTTTGTGCAGTCATGCTGCCTTAGATCCATACGAGCTGGGCTCGTCCGCCGAATTCCTGCCCACACCATGATTGTCCCCCATTGGTATGAGTGGACCTCCTGAGGGTGCTGTAGACGGCTAACTCTCCCTAGAGTTCTCCAAACGCATGTTCTTCGTGAATCCGGATGAAACCCAAACCCGGACTCATCGGTGAACAGCACCAAAGACCATTGTTCGTCGATGGTAAATGCTCCCGAGCCAACGAAAGCCGCCGACCGCGATTGCCACGTCGCAATGATGGAACACGTAGCGGTCTACGAGCATGAAGACCAAACTTCATGCAACCTCCTTCGCACGGTTTGGCCGCTTACCAGCAGCTGGTGGTCCTCCTGGGAGCCTTTGTAGTAGTTGCATCGCTGTGATATTGTGTTGTCTACTGGCGGTCATTTGGAGAAATCGATCCTGTCTCTGCGTAGCAACACGCTATTTACTCGTGTGCCATTCAGCCACATCCCCAGTACTGCAGTAACGTAACCACAATCTTGATATCACGATTTGCTTGGTGTATAGAGCTCAGAATAGCACCATTTTCTATTATGCCCACGGCTCTACCATTTCATCTTGACGCAAATAATGACGTGACATGACTCTTAAAGCTCACACGGCACGTTAAATTAAAAAAGAAAAACAATCTAATCTCTTTTCATTAATTAATATCAGTAGAACAATTTAAATTTTCCATGACGTAACGAATTACTAACAATTTGCCGCCGTATTTTAACCATTATATTAACAACTAGCTTTTTACCCGCGGCTTCGCTCGCGTGCGCTTGAATTTAGGGACATCATTAATTGCTGTTCCGTGTCAAATTTAGAAATATTCGATCGCTTTTAGAGTCACCTTGGTGTCTATGTCTCTATGTCTGTCAGAGATTTTTTTTCATTCTCAAATACTATTAGACGTAGATGATTGGTAACATGCTACAGAAACACGTGAATATACTTATAATATGTCTAGAAACTCCTACTATTTTTTATATATGGCGTGTCTTCCGAATCCGATGTATCCATAAGAAAGGTAAATAGTCTTGAAATCAAAATGTATTATTATTATTTACATTTTACTCTTTACATATATATATTCATAGTTAAAGTAAATTTAGTTTTAACAAAGTAATATAATGTTTATTTGAGACATTTTATTTATATCATTGGTCCTATTTAATATTGACTGGCACCATAAAAAGATATAGATATTTTTATTTACTTCGAGTAGACTTGAAAATTTCATAAATACAGTTCTGTAATAATGAATACCACACATGGATTAAAACTAATGTTACGGGTTTTTTACGTATCTTGACTCCTCACCGAAAGAAAGCACCGAAGCTCCGGGAAGTCTAAAGTATGTAAACATGTTTAGTATCGTCCCAACCATTATATACAACAAATCCTTGCAATAGAACACCGAATCCTACCAATGATGATTCGCGAGGCTATTGAAATTAAAAATATCCTAATTTTAATAGGGAAGATGGCTGAGTGCTACTATCTGCTAAAGACTCCATGAATAAAATTAAATTCAAACTACTACTGCATTTTAACTATTCTATTTTATCTATGACATCAGGTCGTCAAACACCTCAGTTCTGCCACCCCTTCCGTGACCATGGGTGCTGTAAATTGCCCAAACTATCGGGAATTTAAAAGGTTAAAATTAAACGCGATAAAGTCCTTAAAATTTTTATTCCTTATAAATTTTATACACAGTGAACGTGAGGAACACTACACTCATGAACGGGAATAGAAAACTGTTCGGACTGTTGTGGCGGTGAAAGAAAATCCAACACATCATATCGTCCCATCGTAAGAGGCGACATAGGAAAAAAATAGTAGATGGTATGATCTGCATCATCTTCTTGACAACAGATCAAAATAATAATAGCTGCGGTTGCCAACCCGCCACTATAGCAAATATCCAGCTACTTGACAATTTATGGGGGAGGCCTATGTTCATTTCAGTGGACTTTTGATAGGCTGACGATAATGAGTTCTTCTCATCTTTGCAAGCCTTAATATTTACGGTAGAGTGAAAACATAAATTATCATACCCGAAAACACGAATGAAATAAAAACTGCATATATTGCCCCATGAAAAAGTAAAAAAGCAGCTTACATACATGCTACTACTGGGCATAGGCTGTAGAGTTTTTGGCCAAAAAAGAGTTCGCTGCACGGATTCCAACGCGGGATGAACGTAATGTAAATGATTCAATTATTTACATCGTATATTCAGTAGCATTGTATTATTTCATTTTATCAATGTCTTGCCATTTTAATTTATTTAGAAGTAAGTAGGTGGCACTAATAAAACATGAAATAATGAAAGCCAAAACTATACCATCTAGTAATATCAGCAATAGAAACGAACATTTATTTATTACATCAATAAGGGATAAAATGATGTCAATTCTCTTAAAAGTTCTGTTTCTGTTAAAAATAAGCTGCTCGTATCAGCGCCGCTAGCGGTGAAAAACGATAATGATATCGTCATATGACCATATTATGAAATAGCAACGTTGTGTTTAGTTACTAATAACTTCAAAAGATTTCTATTCATTGATTTGGTCAAGCTATATCATGACACGGTCATCAAATAGTGTTAAATACACATTCATTTCAGTCATTTTTTCAGTGTTTTCACGAAATGATAGACTACTTTATGATATATGATCAATTCTACGATCTGGCCACGACTTACATAAAAATATCTTTAATAAAACTATGATGATAATGAAAATTCTGCAACAATTGCAGACAGACCAGTTTTTATCACTTTACATATATATTAGTAATTGAAATAAATACCTTATCAATTTTCACATTTTTGATAGACGTCACTATTATCTATTGAAATTATTACACTTTTAAAATAAAATAACAAAAATACTAAAAAACTGAATGTTACAATTTTTTAATAATTTTAAAAATCTAATAATATAATCATATAAATGTAAGTTATTTATATTATTTCATTTATTAGTAACTGAAGGCAAAATATACAACTTTTTCCAATTGATGATAGATGGCGCTGTTTTAAATACGACATCGGTGTAGTTTCAAATTATTTTATAAAGATTATAACTATATTTTAAACTTTATTTACAAATATGGTAATATGCTATTTATTTGAAAAACACCCGTCATTCCGCCTATAACTAAGATACAACAGAAAATTAACATCTAAAGGAAATTAATATACTTAACCATCCTTTTTTGAAGTTCCGTTCCGTTCCGTAATCGGATAAAAAGTAGCCTATAAGTTGCCCCGGGTTACTGACTACCTACATACAAAATTTCATGTAAATCGGTTCAGTAGTTTTTGCGTGAATCCGGAATACACAGACAGACAGACAGACAGACAGACTGAAAGACAGACAGACAGACAGACAAAAATTCTAAAAACCACTAATTTGGCTTCACAACGCTTTATTTAGTCCCCTGGACTTGTTTTTTCAAGAATATATTAGAATTACAGACACGACTTTTCTACAGATTTATTATATGTATAGATAAAACCATGGATAACAATAGGATTACTTAGGGGCATAAATAAGAACAAGAGACAAAATGCACTTTAAATTTAAAAAAGACCGCTATAATGAGATACCAAAAATCACATACTTAAGATATAGAAACTATTGTAATAACAATCTTAAAAAATGTAAAAGAAATTATGAAAGCAACGAATTAAAAATAGCAAGTAATGATAATAAAAAAATTAGAAGTGCTATAAAAAAAAATATTACAAACTTGATCATCCTAAGGATTCACCGCTGGAACTTCTCAAAGCTAAAATAAGTCCCCTTAAATCTGTAAACGCGGTGAATGAATAATTTGCTAAAATAGCAGCTGAATTATCAAATAAAATTCCGCTAAATATTCCCTTATTTCTTCTAAAAATAAATAAAAGAACATCAAGGTGTAACTCGTTTCTTCTCCTAGTGAAGAAGAAATCGAAAGGCACATTTTAGGCCTTAAGTCAGACAGCGGTGCAGGATGGGATGGGATCTCTGCTAGAGAATTAAAGCTTCTTAAAGACTTAATTGTACGCCCCCTTACACATATTTTTAATTTATGTATATCAAAAGGCATATATTCTCCTTCACCAAAGAAATCTATAGTCATTCCCATATTTAAAACTGGCGAAAGAGGCTGTATCTTAAATTATCGTCTGGAATCTGGAAGCAAATGAAATAATTTCGAATGCTCAATAAGTTTTTAGAAAGGGAAAGTTAACAACTGATGCTGTACACGCCTTAACAAGTTTTATTGTTAAGAAATCGGATAATAAAAACAAATGTCTAACCATTTTTATTGACCTTAAAAAAGCGTTTGATACAGTCTCTTTCGCTAAGTTTACTGAAAAACTAGAAATGATAGGCATAAGGGATAAGCGGTTACTACTTCTTATGGATTATTTACATAATCGAACATAGCGTGTTAGGATAGGTAACATAGTAAGCGATGAAGGACCAATTAGTTGCGGCATCCCACAAGGCAGTATACTTGGCCCAACGCTGTTTTTATGCTACATTAATGAACTGTGTAACTTAAATATAAAAAATTGTAAAATAATATCGCATGCCGATGATACTACACTAACTTTTTATGGGGATTCATGGGAAGAAGTTTTTAATATTGCACAAGAAGTGTTTAATAACGTCTGTCAATGGCTAGCCATAAATTCACTTTCACTTAATGTTGATAAAACCAAATATACAGTGGATTTCATTTATTAAGACCTTGGTTGTAGCGACCATTTACCTATAGCGACGTTAAATCTAAGTCCCTTGAATTTAAAGCATATTTTAGTACAAAATTCATGTGGCTATAGCGACTTTGGATATAACGCCCAGTTCGGGTGAAGCGACTGTTTTTAATGAATTATTTGTAACAAATTCCTAGAAATCCCATGTAGATATTGCGACCGGAGCCGGCGGCCAAAGAAACAAAGATTTCTTTCTTTCGCAAACATTTCTTATATTTTGTTTACATCCACACAGATAGTCAGCAAGTGTGTAGACCTTTACCATTTGTTTATAGATATCAGCTAAGTAGGTAGGGAAGCTTATACGTTTCGAAGTTAAATTTATGGTTCAGTTACAAAGTGATATTCTGAGTAGCAACTGTAATGTATTGAATTTGTTACCTTTGCCTGTAACGACATCCGGATATAACGACGAAAATAGAGTGGTCCCTTCATCGCCGTTATACCCGAAATTCACTGTATATCGTTTTCGATTCACAAATTACCAAAATATATTAACAATTATAAAATTATAGCACATTCATGTTATCAATTTCCTAGTTCAAACTGCAACTGCTTTAATATAATAAATACACAAGAAATTAAATACTTAGTTAAAACAATAGATAATAATCTTAAATTCAAAGCACATATAAGAAATTTAACCCAAAAAGTCAGAAAACTAACTTACATTTTTAAAAACTTAAGACATGTCACGAATTGGACTTTGTTAAAAACTGTTTATATATCTTTATGCCAATCTATATTAACCTACGGTACTACTGTTTGGGGAGGTTCCGATAAATCACACATGCTTGAATTGGAAAGAGCTCAACGAGTGATTCTAAAAGTTGCACTTTATAAACCAAAATTTTTCACAACTACCAATTTTTTCAGGGAAGCTAAAGTGCTTACAGTACGGGTACAGCTTATATTGTCTACAATTTTAATTAATTTAAAATTAAAAATTTTGTACAGCCGACTTCAATATAGGTTATTTAAGAATAACTCAATAACCATTGGTCTGACCTTGATCAAATTCATATGGGACCCAAATTCAGATGAGAACTATCAGCTTTCATATAAAAAAGAATCATCGAAATCGGTTCGCCCAGTACAAAGTTATGAGGTAACACACATAAAAAAAAACATACGCGTCGAATTGAGTACCGTCTCCTTTTTGGAAGTCGGCAGAAAACACACTTGCACTGTGTTCACACCTAATTTAATAAAAAGCAGAGAGTAATTATGAGGTATGCGAAATGATACAAGCAAAATCTACTTTCGCCCAAAAGTTTTATGGGTACAGAATAGGCAGGTTATATAATAAAATTAATAGACAACACTCAAATTTTCAACTAACAAAATATAAATGTAAAAAAAGTTAACAGATTGACTTATGAAATTAGATTACGCACACACACGTATATTTATGTATGTATACGTATATGCTTTTATATATCATTTTGATTATATACTTTAATTTAAAACATATTACATGCTATATATATTCAATGTGCCTTTTATTGTTATTTACACTTTAGAAATCTTATATTCGATCTTCACAGGCAACGCTCTGTTCATGTCTAGGTATATATTCATCGAATTGGCTTGGGGAGCCAGGAGACCCATAGCACAGGGTAACCTAGTTTGGGCTCCTGTCTTCCACAACAACTTAAAACTCTTAAACTATTTATGTAAAAAATGTAACTGTGTAAAAAGTGGGAGAAATAAATAATTAAATATTATTATATTATTATTATTAAATATTATTATTATTTTGTTATTTCTTTTGTTTTTTTTATTTACATTTTGAAATTTTGAAAATAGAATAAAAGAGATTTCAATCTGTGTATAAACTTTTTATGGAAACCAAAAATATTTTAAACTATAAAGTCGTAAATAATTTAGGCTTAAATTATTAATATAGGCTTGATGTGTATATAATAGTAATTCTTCGAAGATATTTTAAGGCTCCGCTTTACAGCGCAGTGCATTATTCTAGGGGCTATCTATATGTATAAGGGGATATTTGCCATAGTTGCCACGCTTGGTATGCGGGTTGGCAACTGCAGGCTTATATTTTCTAATTGTTATTAGGAAGACGCCGATGCCCATCTCCTGGTTTGTTTCCCTCGGTCGCCTCATACGACAACTCTGGACCATATGGGCTAGTGGATATTCTTACACCGCCACTACACAATATTATATATAGGTTATTCTAGTACCTCGGTACATCCCGATGAGGAAGGAAATGTATAAGGTTATCTCTAGAGCCATGCGTTCCTCCAAAACCCACCATACTGTGTTAATGGGAGACTTAAAGGCAAAATTAGGCATAAGAGAGAACGGTGAGCAGCAGCTGGCTGACTTCATAAAGAAAAGGGGATTCTTTATGATGAACTCTTTCTTTGACGCCACAGAAAGTGGAGGTAGTCGAGCCCCGAAGCCCCTTGACTCAACTTTCAACTCGATTTACAAAATCATTTTCAGTGCCTAGAAGACTTCAATGCAGTTGACGATATGAATGATTAGCTCGTGGAAACTGTCTATGCAGTTGGAGCTATGTTCTGCAGGACCCATCGCAGAAGAACGCAAAAACTATCCGATCGCACTCTTACTCTCATGGCTGTTAGAAGGGAAAAGAAGCTGCAGTCTTCAGCAGATTTAACAAGACTTATGCAACTTCAATACCGCTCGTATAGAAGAACTGATCGAAAGGAACCAAGGCTCCAGTCTTTGCCAGAGATATGTCTGCAAGAAAGAGCCAACTGTCGCAGCTGAAGACCGAATGTGGCATCGTCGTTTTATATATAATAAGGGTAACAAACGAGCACACAGTCCACCTGATGGTATGTGGTTGCTATAACCCATAGATATCTACATCTATCTCACGTTTGCGAATTAAAATGCAGATGCGTTGTCAGCCGTGAGGACTAATATAAAATGCCTCTTTTTCAGTAAAAAGGGTCTCCGGTTCTATACACTCACCATAAGAAACACAACAGCATTAAGCTGCTATTTTACGCTGGAATTCTGTGAGAGCGTGGTCCATTTACGGTCGAGCCGACCCATTCGTGCTACAGCTATACTTTTAATATAGCTTCAGCATGGCTCTACCACGTAATCGTTTCCGGTATACCGGAGATTTTGAGTGAAATTGGGAGCTCTATGGGCAGCTGTACACGTCATCGCTGGAGCCACACGCAAGTGTAAGTGGGTACTCGTACCGGTAGGCGAATTGTAGGGCGACCCCCCACTAGAAGGAATGACGACCTGATAAGACATGCAGAAAGTCGATGGATGCAGGTGGCTTAGGACCTTGCTTTGTGGCATTCCTTTTGGCAGGCCTATGTTCAGCAATGGACTTGTAATTATATTTACATTAATATTACCTAAATGTTACGCGCAATATCGAAATTAGACTGTAATAACGCCACCTACCGTTGTATTCTTTATTTACTAACAGAGCTCGAAGTTTAGCAAAGTCCACGTAGGCGCCGCAACACAGAGATCCATGTCATCACTTCGGCTTAGCCTTACACTCTCCTTCTACTCCTAGTCTCTTAAACGAAGCTGTCGGTCTGCGGACAACAGCCGTACTACACATTCCAAAAACCCTTATATCTGCCACCAAAAGATCTTAGCCGTGGTAGCTCAGGTGTTTAGCACTCGCTGTAAATTTCAAAGTACGCGAGCAACACGAGTTCGATCCACACCGACACCAATGAAATTTTTATTGCAATTTTAAGTACTTGTAATATTGGAGTTATGGGGTCCACCATTAACAGACTCCGAGTAGTCTAGTGGCGGAGAAATGAAACTATTTCTTGATATGCCTTACAATGTGTAGGCGAATGGTGTGGCGAGTGGAAGGAAAAGGGGAGATCTCCCGCCGGGCAAGGTGTTCTGCCCGGGGAGCGGCCAACGTTCCGATTGGCAGTTCGGAGGTATTCTATATATGCTGCTTTAACTTCGGAACTTTGTTAGTGCGATTTAGGCTTCGATGTGTTTCGCTTGTGGCGCGACAACAGCGCCACCACATACTGATAAACCACGTGCTCGGCGCAGAAGGAAAACATTGTGAGAATATAAATAATAGATTTTGCAGTTATGTGAAGTTCGCCAACACGCATTGGGACAGCGCGGCGGACACTTCGTTGCCCTAAAACCCTCTCAGAAGTGAGGAGGTCTGTGGGATGTATATAGACTGTAACTTTATTTTAAGATCTTAGTAGCATATGTCAAGAATTTCAGTCACGGCGGTCTCAACGGAAATAGCCATCTGCACAGGACAAGATAAAAACAAGATAAAAGTGTGTTTGGCACATTTGCTCCTCAATTCCCTCACTCTCATAGTCCGATTGGACGGTAATCCGACACGAACGAACAGAGATCGGGTGCAAGTATTTACGTGGTTCCTGAAGCACGGGAGTGAAACACCAGCAACTTTTTGCTGCTACTACTGAAAATGTCTTAATAGAAAAACTCAATAACTGATTTTGACCCAACTCGGGACCACATCACCAGCAGAGCCCTTGCAACCACTAGGCCAACGAGACAGTCTTAGGAGCCCTTTATTGCCATTAAGGGTATGATTTAGTGTGTACGCAATAGTATTAACTTCCTCATCATCATAACAGCCCTTCACAAGTCCACTGCTTGACATAGTAACTACACACTAACAACTTTTTTACGTGGTAGAGCCATGCTGCAGCTATATTAGTAGTATAGTGGTAGCACGAATGGATCGACTCGACCGGGGAAGGACCACGCTCTCACAGAATACCAACGTAAAATAGCAGCTTAACACTGCTGTGTTTCGTATGGTGAGTGTAGAGAACCGGACACCCTTTTTACTGGAAATGAAGCATTCCGTCTTAGTCCCCACGAGGTTTTGATTTATAATCGAGGATAGATGTAGATTTCTATGGGCCACTGCAACCACTTACTATCAGGTGGGTTGTGTGCCCGTTTGTCACCCTTATCCTATAAAAAAAAATGGCTTCTCGAAGGAATGCCACAAAGCACGGTCCTGAGCCACCTGCATCCATCGACTTCCTGCATGTCTTACCAGGTCATCACCCCATCTAGTGGGGTGCCACTCTTTTCCTTTCTTACCGTTTAGTACCAGTGTAAGAATATCCACTATCCCAAATCGTCCCGTGATGTCGTAAGAGGCGACAGAGGAAAACAAACCAGGAGATCGGCAACAGTGTCTTCCTAATAACGACTAAAATAAAAAAACTGCGTATGCCAACCCGCTTGCCAAGCGTGACTACTATAACAAATAACCCCCTAGAGATAGACCCCCTAATCTATAGGGTTTGATCTATGTTCAGCAGTTGACTTAGTAGGCCGTGACAGTAACTGTATGTTAGATACTCTGGTTATACTGCGGATATCCTCATTTCTAAGTTTATCACGCAGAGAAACCTTGAGCATAGCCCTCTCCATAGCGCGCTGAGCGACCTTGAACTTGACCTTGAATTGGCATAATCAGAACAATTAATTTTATTACGTTATTTACTAATGTTGCATAAATTGTCATTTTAAAGAGAGCGATGCACCAGTGCGAAGGTCATATTATAACAATGTATCACTGAGGTCAATGATCGTCTATCTAGCCTGCTAAAAGGTGCGTCATAAGCTCATAAGAGAATAACATAAGAAAGTCTAACATAAATATTTTATTTGTTGCGGTAGGACCAAAATACATAGATTATGTAAAAATAAGTGTGACCGATAATAAGCGTATTTATCCCGTTTTCAATCGACTTCAAAATAATAATTTAAAATTAAAAATTTTGTACAGCCGACTTCAATATAAGTTATTAAGAATAACTCAAATTACTCAAAAACTATTGGTCTGACCTTGATCAAATCCATATGGGACCACACGAGAAGTATCAGCTTTCATATAAAAGAAGAATCATTGAAATCGGTCCACCCAGTAAAAAGTTATGAGGTAACACACATAAAAAAAACATAAGCGTCGAATTGAGTACCGTCTCCTTTTTGGAAGTCGGCAGAAAAATGAGGATAATCTCAAGTCGACTGTATTTTTTCTGTTACCTTACAACTATTTTCTAGGTGAACCGATTTTGATGATATTTCATTTAAAAACTGGTGCTTCTCATGTGGTCTCTTATAAATTTAATCAAGATCTGACCGGTAGCTTTTGAGTTAATCTTAATAATGCGTATTTAATTGACGTCGACTACATTGATGATGTTCTCATTTTATTTACATTGAAGTCGGTTACAAAATTTTAAATTTTACCACTTGGTACAATAATGTCATTTTAACCATGTAGTGGCGGTGTAAGTATGTCCAATAGCCCATATCGTCCCGTGGGAGTCGTAAGAGGCGACAGAGGGAAACTGAAAGAGGACATGAGCAGCAGCGTCTTCCTAATGATAAGTAGATTAAAAAATGCAGTTGCCAACCCGCCTGCCAAGCGTGGCAACTATGGCAAATTATTTAAACTATTACAAGTTCAATGTAACAAATAAATTGTCTTCTTAATCAGTACATTAAAAACATTTATTCCCCATTTTACACTCTTAGGTGAGAATTTTTTATCCAAATTCACAACGAACCAACCCTAGAGTATTACACATTTAGTAAAAAAAAAAAGAATCATTAAATTCGTTTCATTTACGTAGATATCGCGCAACATACATACACTAATTAAAATTTTGAAATTTTGTTCATCCGAATTCAATATAAATTATTAAGAACTAGCTGTTCCCGGCGACTTCGTTCGCATGTTAGGGTTTTTATGTTTCTGCGCGGAACCCTGATTCTTTTTCTAAAATAAAAGTAGCCTATATTACTCCTTATGAAATCAGCTATCTGCCAGTGAAAGTCCCGTCAAAATCGGTCCAGCCGTTTCGGAGATTACCCGGAACAAACAAACAGACAGACAGACAAAAATTTTAAAAATTGTATTTTAGTTATAGGTATCGTATTTACTTTCATATGCATTTAGTAAAAAACTGTAATTTTGACATTACAAACAGACACTTCAATTTTATTTATTTGTATAGATAACTCAAAAACTATTGGTCAGACCTTGATCAAATTTATACGGGACCAAGCACAAGCTTTCAAATAAAAAAAGTATTATCGAAATCGGTTCACTCAGTAAGAAGTTATGAGGTAACACACAAAAAAACATACAGTTGAATTGAGTACCGGCTCTTTTTTGAAGTCCATAGGAAAACATCCAGTCTAATGAGAGCATCCACAACTTTTTCTGCCACCAGGGCGGCGCCACTAGAAACTAAGATATAATATTTGACAGATTTTATAGCGGGAAAGTTAATTTGTTCGGTAACTGTAAAAGGGTTATTATTTCTTTCTGTACTATTGGCTATATTTTATGTTAATAAGATTAATAATTAAATATTAAAAATTTTGTATAGCCGACTTCAATATAAGTTATTAAGAATAATTCAAAAACTATTGGTCTTACCTTAATCAAATTCATATGGGACTACACGAGAAGTATCAGTTTTCATATAAAAAAGAATCATCGAAATCGGTTCACCCAGTAAAAAGTTATGAGGTAACACACATAAAAAAAACATACAGTCGAATTGAGTACCGTCTCAATTTTAGAAGTACGGCAGAAAATAAATAAACCAAATCACAGATATTCACAAAAATAGAAAAATTAAAAAAAAATTTAAAAATGTGCAATAAATTAAAGAGCAAACCACTGACGCATTATTTTGTGTATTAATATAATGTTCTAGAAACTGATAAACTTTTATTAAAAAACAACTTCTCAATTAAATTACATTGTGTAACAAAAAACTTTACCTCAGTGTTAACTAGTGACATCTGTTGAGCAGTAATTATTAGCCGTCATTGAATACCTCCTCTTTTTTTTAAGTCGGCTCAAAAGTGTCATTAAGCCAGTTTCTATCGTTCTTTTCTTTCTTTTTTTTATTTTTAAAATGAAATTTACTACCCAACAGCCACTAGGATTTTGGCCTTTATCGAGTAACGAGTCTCCTGACGGCTCTGTTGCGCGGTGGATTAGCAGTGAGTTGTGGCGCTGAGGGCCGCAGGTTCAAAACCCGCACGGAACAAGTATTTGTATCTTAAAAAAAAAATTGATGTTTTTCCTTGTCCAATATATGTTTGTAAACTTCCTCCACGATACAGGATAAAATCTCATTGTGAGGGGCAACGTTTTAAATCTAAAAATATTATTAATTGCACATTTCTGTTAGGCTAATTACCTAATAGCATTTATTAATTAGTGGCACATGTAAATTGTTTTTACGCAACTATAAGTGAAAAGCTGCCGCTCTGGTGTGCTGGGCTAGGACCGTCCCAACGGCATTCTTAAAATTATAGGTGACAGGATGAATTATCGCTACTTGCAACACTGTTGTAAAATGCATATGCCCAGTAACTAACATTCACATTTAACCCCAAAGACAATTTTCTATATAAAAACAATCAGGTAGTCAATCAGACAAACTAACGAACGAACCAACAGACTGGCAGAAAAACGACCCAAGAAACGAATTTGACGAACTATACGCTTATATAGAAATGTCTATTCGTAATGTCAAAATAACAGCTTTTTACTAAATGCATATGAAAGTAGGTATATATGCTACTTATAACAAAAACACAATTTTTTAAATTTTTGTCTGTCTGTCTGTCTGTTTGTTCCGGCTAATCTCCGAAACGGTTGGACCGATTTCGACGGGACTGTCACTGTCAAATAGCTGATGTAACAGATGATACAGAGTAACTGAGGCTACTTATATTTTAGAAAACCAGTTAGGGTTCCGCGCACCATAATTAAAAACCCTAAATTATACGTGGGCTAAGTCGCGGGTAACAGCTAGTTGTAAATAAACATCATAATGACCGCTTGATAGATTATCTGCTGTAAAATCTAGTCTGTCGACAGGATTAGTTTCTACGTACGGATTACTACAACGTATTACTTCTACAACAGTTGTGTAAAGGTCAACATTCCGTATACCTTCCCGTATTTATAGAGCCACGCTGCAGCTATTAGTATATGTAGTATAGTTCTAGCGCGATTGGGTCGGTTTCGACCTGGGAAGGACCACGCTCTCACAGAATACCAGCGTAAAATAGTAGCTTAAAACTGCTGTGTTTCGTATGGTGAGTTCAGAGAACCGGAGACCCTTTTTACTGGAAAAGAGGCATTCCATCTTAGTCCTCACGGGTGACAACGCATCTGCATTTTGATTCGAAAACGAGGATAGATGTAGATGTCTATGGGCCACAGCAACCACATACCATAGGTGGACTGTGTGCTCGTTTGTCAACTTATCCTATAAAAAATATGGTATACAGACATGGAAGGCCATTAGGACTTTCTGGCCTTGACTAAAGTCGCGTGTATCACTGCATTTCGTATCCGACATGCACAGATAGAAATGTCTACGTCTATTCGCTTATGTTACTATCACACGTATGGATCGGAAGAGTACATGTTGAAACATATTCCTTCACCATAAATTTAAAACTAAACTTCGAGAGAATGAGACGAATAGAATAGAATAGAATAATTTTTTATTCAATATAGATCACAATATGTATGTAATTATTATTGAAAGTCATTTTTCTGCCGACTTCTAAAAAGGAGACGGTACTCAATTCGACTGTATTTTTTTTATGTTTGTTACCTCATAACTTTATACTGGGTGAACCGATTTCGATGATTCTTTTTTTATATGAAAGCTGATACTTCTCGTGTGATTCCGTATGAATTTAATCAAGTTCAGACCAATAGTTTTTGAGTTATTCTTAAATAACTTATATTGAAGTCGGCTGTACAAAATTTTTAATTTTAAATTATTTACTTTACCACTGTTTCGGAAAACAAACCTTTGTCCTGGGAAAAACCAGCAAGAAACCCAGTGGGACATTTCTTTTTAAAATAAATTTTACAATATCAAAGGTTGTACAAACTATTTACCAACATTTATCTCAGAAACAGTGTATTCATTTATATTATAATACCGCTTTTTATACAGTTTTTGTTTCATTAAATACTTAAACTTGGTAATAGAAAGACCTTGTATATTTTCTGGGACTTTGTTTTAATAACGTATACATTGCTCCAAGAATGAATTACTGATTCTGTGGAGTTGAGAAACTGGTATCACTATCTTATTTTTGTTCTTAGTGTTTACAGAATGTAAACTCACTTCTTTACTAACATGTGGTATATAACATCAGAGCATCAGGGGTAGGATAATTGTAGATTTTATCTATACAAATAAATAAAATTGAAGAATCTGTTCATAATTTCAAAATTATACTGGATAGAAAATATGAATAACTCGTAATTAGGTTCATCGGCGACAATATGTTTAAATAATAGTGATAACAGTAAAGACTCATTATTTTCACCTGCACCCTATGACAGTGTCATGATAAAGAATATTAACTTAAAAAATAATTTAAATATTTAAAAAATAAAGTTATTATGTATTGTGATGACATAGGCAAAAATGTGGTCATGATGTTAAATAACTGCTTAAAAGGACATCTGGTTAGTAATTATTGTCATTCCGCTTGCGCCATCGCCCCGTGCGGTCGTGCGCTAGCGGAGTCCGCTAGCTGACCGAACACCCGTTCCCATACAGGAATTCCTCAGTCAGTTCAGTCGAGGAATAAAACGTCAGTCCCGTCCCAACCCGCCGCAGCTAGCGCCGCCGCCCCCGTGTGGTTGTGTTTACTGTCCACAGTCACCGTCCCCGAACGGTGAGTGCCCTCTCGCCGCAGCTAGCGCCGCCACCCCCGTGCGATTGTGTTAGCTGTCCACGATCACCGTCCCCGTACGATGAGTGCCCTTCCGCCGCAGCTAGGGCCACCGCCCCCGTGCGGTTGTATTAGCTGTCCACGATCACCGTCCCCGTACGGTGAGTGCCTTCCCGTCTCCACTAGCGCCGCCCCCCCCCCCGTGCGATTGCGTTAGTTGACCCGCGCTCCTGTCCCCATACGGTTGTGCCCCGTGCCCCCCTTCCCAAATGAGGGTCGCTTCTGATGTGGCGAAGAGGCCGTACAGGCCAGAGCCAGTCCCACAGGTAATGTTTAATGGGTAGGCACTTCTTAGTGAGTCCCACATAACCACGTAGCCGGCTGCGTGGTATGCTATGAACAATCACCACCTCCATCTCCCGCTTCCGGAGGTTAGCCTAGCATTAGGCGCAAAAAAAAATTGTATGCTTGGAGCATCTTTTAGTCATATAATGAATGAAGTTTTTACTAGTAAGTTTTGCCCTACTAGCACATTAATAATTCTTGTTGGGAGAAGAGGCAATGTAAACAACACTCAATTATTAAAATATATTGATTATCTAAATACTTTAAATGTACATAAAATTATCTTGTTTACATACAGGGTTTATAATTTAAATTTATTAATGGATAACTTTTCATGTAATAATAATTTAAACTTGACATTTAATTGTTATAATTATAATAATAGAATTAATTTAATAGACATAAATAACTTAATAAAGAAACTTTTGACTAGAGATAAGTATTACCTATTAAAATATAATTTAATACAGATAACAAATGTGCTATCTTATTGTTTATATATTAACTCATCCAAGGACTTGACTACATAGACATCTGCTTCTATTGAGCAGTCAAATTACTTTAACATGTAATTTGGAATCAGATCCAAGTCATTTAAAATAGGAAATGAGACAATATTAAAAAAAATATATTAGAAAATGAGATAATCGGTCAAATAAAAATTTAAGGAAATTAAAATATTAACCTTGGCCTCTCAATACATTTATAAAAATGTAATGTACGTACACAAAAATAAAGTGATATTTATTCTGCAAATAGTTATTAGTACCAGATACTCGACTCCACCGAGTCAGTGATTCATTCGTGGGGTCGATGAATACGCTTTTACAACAAAATCCCAGAAAATATACAAAATTTAACCTGCTCAAAGTTCAAAAACTAACAAAGTTTGTATAAAAAGGGTTATTATAATATTAAGGAATTTATGGTTAATAATAATCCCTGGGAATGAGGTGATCGCACCCAAGCTATTTCTAATTTGTTTTGTGTGATTAATTATAATTACATAGTTGTAAGCTGTTATTTAAAAAAAAGTCCCGCTGGGTTTCTTGCTAATTCTTCCCAGGACAGAAGTTTTTTCGAACCAGTGGAAATTAAACAAAAGAGTGACTTTCAATAAGTATAATTTATAATCTATATTGAATAAAAAAATTTTCTTTCTATAGCTATTTACTAAATACATATGAAAGTATATGCGGTAGGTACTTATAACAAAAATATATTTTTTTGAATTTTTGTCTGTCTGTTTATTACGGCTAATCTCGGAAAAGGCTGGACCGATTTTGACGAAACTTTCACTGGCAGATAGCTGATGTCATAAGGAGTAACTTAGGCTACTTTTATTTTAGAAAAAGAATTAGGGTTTCGTGCAAAAAAACATTAAAACCCCAAATAACACGTGGGCAAAGTCGCGGGGAACAGCTATTTTATTATAATATTTTTACCAAGATTAAAAATTATTTCACATTTTATTCTACATAATATATTACGTTACATATAATACAGACGCCAAGTTTATTTTCTAATTAACAAATTAAGTTCTTCATCCTTACTGGTCATAGATCACATGCATAATCTCCATACTTTATAGGAAACACTGTATACTATTGTTACGGCCTACGGCTGCTCCTCCAAAGATTCCATCATCCGGGGCCCATCAGCGGAGACTTTACGAGCAGACGTAGGTCAGGCCTCAATATGGCCACGTGGAATATGTTCTATCACAATAAACTATATGGGAGAAAGCTAGAAACACATAGTACTTACCATTATCCGAAGCTAACTTCGCACCAAGGCTTGGGCAGGCCGTGAGTGTGTGTAATAGTGGATGGCGAGTAGTGTACAGTGAGGTGTAAATGTTTGTGACCTGAGCAAGCTTAGGCGACTAGCAGCGGCCGAGTTCCAGGCTGCCCCAAAATACTGCATCGCTCCAGCAGGCTCGATCCCTGGACCATTTCTTTCTTCATTGTCACTAATTCAGTCTCTTAGTTTCATTGTACATTTAACTAACTTAAATTCGCCTAATTCCACATTCATCGTAGAATCGAACACGTGATACCCGACAGATTCAGCGTTAAACACAACTAAGTTCCTTCATTCGACACCAGAACAACACGTCGCACAAGATTCAAAATACGCCTCGTTGACACGCGAATTAATCTAACTAGCCAACCAAAACACAAAAGGGGCAATAAGCGCGACGACACACTTATAATGATATCTTGACAATTAACCGGGAGAAGCTCTCAAACTAGGAATGCGCGGCTCGAATCCTAGACCGTATATCTACTAGACGCGCGTACACTATTCCGCACTCTCGCCCGAGTTAAATATCGGACAATTCACATATCTACGTGACGAAGAAGCACGTACTTCATCTAGCTATCTAGATCCACGACGGGCCGTGAATTTGAGCCTGACGGTCTCCACGCCTCGTGGCTGGCGGGTCACATACGTTTTGCCCACGCGTCGAGTTACCGACTGCCCATGCGTCGAGCGACAGACTGCGACAGACTGCCCACGCGTCGAGCACGGTCGCCCCACCTCGGCGCTTATCTCACCTACATACCATCGGGTGAGGCACCAGCTCGAACGCAATTGGTTGGCGTTAAAACATGACCAAATTTGGGCATAAACAACTATATTCTATCTCATTCCCTCGCAGGCTCGATCCTATAGAAATGAAATGAAATGAAAGTTTATTGTTTCCAACATATTCTTAAATTAGTACAAGTTTGAGGACTTCTTTTAAGTATAAAGATACTTGTGGTAGAAGGTCCTCGCCCTCCCTTAACTAAATACATTCAACAAAAAAGAAACAGGGTATGTGTGTGTCTCTCTCTGTGTGTGTGTGTATGTATGTGTGTGTGTGTGTGTGTGTGTGTGTGTGTGTGTTCGTGTATGTGTGTGTGTGTGTGTGTGTGAGTGTGTTCGTGTATGTGTGTGTGCGCGCGCGCGCGTGCGCGTGTGTGTTTGTGTGTGCGTGCGTTTGCTTGTGTGTGCATGTGTGCATGTGTTAAAAAAGACAGTGAGTGAATGTGTTATAAGATAAATTGTAATAAAGCTTCAGTTTGATCGTAATTAAGTGTCTTAAGCCACTGCATTATTTTTTTCTTACAGTCATATGTCTTTAATGGATATATTTGCAATATTTTA
Organism: Parnassius mnemosyne; assembly: GCA_963668995.1. NCBI lineage: Eukaryota > Metazoa > Arthropoda > Insecta > Lepidoptera > Papilionidae > Parnassius > Parnassius mnemosyne. The sequence goes on along the minus strand of CAVLGL010000002.1, from coordinate 4,372,431 downwards.
TTAATCTGATTGTATAAGTGTTCTGATTGTTTGTCATATTGATGTTTCGCAAAGGTGGTTTTCGTTCTCCAAATAGGAGCTACGCTATAATTTCTTCTTTTACTACTGTAAATAGGATCAAAGGTCAAAGACTTATGTTTTTTCAATAAAGTGTGTAATATGTACAACTGCCTCACCGAAATCAGCCCACATGATGAATACAAAATGCTAGTATAGATGAATATGTTTGTCTCTTTTTAGTGTCACGTTTTCGTTTCATCGAGTTCCAAATCACAACAATTCCAAAGAAATTTTCACTTCAAATTCTTCTCTTTACATCATTGTTGTCGATAATCAACGCATTAGAACCAAACGGTTTGCTTCGTCTTTCTTAATGCGTAGGTACAGGTGCCTGTCTTTCCGTCCGAATACAATCTAAGCACCGTCGAGGCAAAACTGAATAGGCTTTTGTTACGCTAAGACAGTGCGATTTACCGTCTAGGTCTTCATCACCACTTATCACCAGGTGGGATTTTGGTCAAGCACTAACTTATAATAGGTGAAGTGCTTACCCCGATACAAACAGCGATCTAAAGATAAGAATCATTGCGATAACATTCGTTACACACTCAGCAACAATCATAGTTCGATTGTTGTACATACAAACAAGCTATCGCAAATGTTTGCGGTGTACGAGGGCGACACTGAAAGTTTTTAGAATTGGCCACTTGTAAACGGCATAATAAAAAAATAAGTTCAAATTTTGAAAATGGAACTCTTTGTCAATATTATGTACATTGAGTTATATGTACTATGTACTAGAGAAGCCATTCCGAACATTGACTGTGTTCAACTGAACTGTAGTGCAATCCATACAAACTAAATATTGCGTAATTGAAGATTTGTAAATTCCATAAAATAATTATTATATTACATTTTATTTAGAAATATGTTTGTTTAGATTAAATTAAGATATTTTATATTAAATCCTTATATTAATTTTATACAAATATCTTATTTTATATCAAATTAAAGACTTCGCGCATGTGCGACTACTACTCCCGCGCATGCGCGAATACATAGAGTAGGACACAATTTTTGTTTGGAATGGCTTCTCTAGTACGTAGTACATATAACTCGATGATTATGTATATATATTTTAATAATTTGTCATTTGTTTACGATTTGGCGGCAAATTGAAAATTGTCTATGTCACGTCAGCATGAATTTAACGCGAGAATATTTTCCTACAATGATTTTTTATCACTTTTGATGTAATTTTAAAATTTTAAGTCAACAAGAAAGCTATGATACACTTCGATAGGCCTTTCACGATGAAGCTCCATCTCGTGCCACTGTTTACAGCTGGTTTAATGAGTTTGAACGTGGTCATTACGCAACAATTGTTTTAGAGGATCGAAAAACAGTTTCTGCAGAGTGGTACACTAACAATTGTTTGCCACTTGTCTTGGAAAGCAAATAATCGACTTTTGAAACTTGGCGACGTCAGACGTGGAATTACTGGGTCACCCGTCCTATAGCCCCGACATCGCACCTTGCGATTTTTATTTATTTCCAAAAATAAAAGAAAAACTTTGAGAAAAATGTTTTATGGACGCCCTAAGGACGAGTGGGCAAAGTGCTTTTCTCAGTGGTTCCATTTTTAAACGTGATAGAGCCATGCTGCAGCTATATTAGTAGTATAGTTGGAGCACGAATGGGTCGGCTCGACCGGGTAAGAACCACGCTCTCACAGAATACCATCCTAAAATAGCGGCTTAACACTGCTGTGCTTCGTGTGGTGAGTGTAGAGAACCGGAGACCCTTTTTACTGAAAACGAGGCATTCCATCTTTGTACTCACGGGTGACAACGCATCTGATGATTTTGATTCACAAACGAGGATAGATGTCGATGTCTATGGGCCACAGCAACCACTTACCATCAGGTGAACTGTGTGCTCGTTTGTTACCCTAGCTTATAATAAAAACGGGATGCAGCGATGTATTGATATAAATGGACACTATTTGGAAAAGATATAATAAAACTAATAACTTGCTTTTTTGTTCAGTTTTTGATTTTCTAATAACTTTCAGTGTCACCCTCGTATTTATAAATACATATGCACCGGTGCATATTACAGACGTATCTATGCGCGAAACATTCTGGAGGAATACTGAAAATTTGTTTGCCGCTTTATCCTTGAGCAAACTTTGAAGATACCGTGTGTATATATTTGAACACATGGAATCTCTACAGCACTAAGCTACCGTCGCGTGATAATGACAGAACATTGTAAAACAGTTTCTAATTTCGACCTAGACATATGGTATTGCATAATTAGTTAATTTTATATAGCATAAGAAACGGTTTTCAAAATGGTGGCCGACAAAACTGATGCTGAAGCTCCGACGATAAAAGAAGAAATCCCTCACGACTATCTTTTCAAAGTGACTGGACTGTCTTCCAGTAATTTGGAGAAATTAGCTCAAGGTACTGAATCTTTTCCAAACTTACATTATATATATAACACTGCTACTACTGAAACTAATTTTAAGTCCAACTAAAAGTAAAGTAACAGCCTATATACGTCCCACTGCTGGGCACAGGCCTTCTCTCACTTCTGAGAAGATTTTAGGGCAAGGAAATGTCCGCCGCGCTGCCCCAATGCTTGTTGGCGAACTTCACATGTCTTCGAAATATTTTTTTTCTTATTTCTCAGACATGCAGGTTTCCTCACGATGTTTTCGTTCAACGCTGTGCTAAATCAACACTTAAAATTACAATCAAAATTTCATTGGTGCCGGTGCTACTTACTAGCTTAGCCTACTACTAGGGTAACAAACGAGCACACAGTCCACCTGATGGTAAGAGGTTGCTGTGGCCTAGAGCGATCTACATCTATCCTCGATTACGAATCAAAATGCAGATTCGTTGTCACCTGTGAGCACTAAGATGGAATTCTTCGTTTTCAGTAAAAAGGGTCTCCAGTTCTCTACACTCACCATACGAAACACAACAGCGTTAAGCTGCTATTTTACGCTGGTATTCTGTGAGAGCGTGGTCTTACCCCAGTCGAGTCAACGCATTCATGCTGCAACTATACCAGTAATATAGCTGCAGGGTGGCTCTACGTAAAAAACTAATTTTAAGAATTAAACATAAGATAACATCCGTAAATCTAGTTTTATTAAATGATTGTCAGTTTCTAGCTCAGGGCTCTAACTTTTTAAATATCCGAGGTTTTTTTTTACTCACTGTAATATGTAATTGGTGGTATAGCCCTAGATTTTAAATCCCACAATCTTTGCGTAACATTATATATATTATATATCTTGGGCCTCTTCAAGTGTATAGGCACACATTGTAATCAGACGGAAAGAGAATCGCCGACGGATTATTCTAGTCAAGACGAAGCAAACCATTTGGTTCGAATGCGTGGAATATCAACAACAAAAGGGTAAAGACCCACCGATGATGGAAAGGGAAGGGAGGAATTAAGGCATGTAATTCCTGCGCACCTGTCATTACTAACATTACGATGAAAATAAGTTTGTATAAATAAAAATAGTGAAATATTTGTAACGATTTACCTAGACCGCCATTTACCAAAATAGTTTATTATACTATCAAAGTGTCAACTGAATACTTTCACTTTTCAGTGAATAATTATTGTAGAGAGAAATCCCTATGGAACTATGGGAGAGCCCTATGTTCAGTCGTAGATCGTAATGAATTTTTTGCAATGTGGTATTCGCGATACAGACTCACCTATTGTAAAGACTAAAGTCATATCAAGCAAGCTGTTGCCCCAACTGCTACTAGAGCGTTTTAACGGCGCCGCCAAGGTTACCTCGTACATTAGACACTTCTTCTTCTACATACAAATCTTTTTAGAGTAGTCTGCTACGATCATGGGCGTCATTGCGTGATCGTGACAGCGATAGTCTCGAGTAATAGTTGATACTCATTTAATTACAACAAAAAATGTTTCAGTATCTACTAATGATGTTGCACGCCTCATAACGCGAATGTTATTAGGTAGTGTTATACTCTCTACAGGTCAAGATCAAGCAATTTTGTGTTCTTAAAATGCATATATTGCACCTATACGATAATATGAATAGCCGTAACAAGAAAACTAATTCATCGACTTTGAAAAGAAACGATTTCAAAAAAAATTACGGAGAAGTCCGAATGTTGATTTTGTATGTGGTCACAATAACTCCTAAAAAAATTGACGTAGCGAGACCGGATTCTTTTTATTAGCTTCAAAATTACATCACCTGTTTACCTATTTCATATCAATAGTCTAGTACGTGTAGTTTCTTAATAAAATGATTTTCAACTTTTATAAGTCTTATTGCTATTAAAAATTTAAAGGCGCTTTCATATTTTTTTAGTCTGAAGGACGAATGTACGTACCATACAGCCTTTAACGATTTTAAAGTTTGTGTATACAATTTATTTTGGTAAACATATAAAATTATATTTTTCCCTGTAGATGACACTACCTGTTAAAATAATAGATAGCTAAATTTAAAACACATAAATAATATATTTTAAAGGTCAGGAATAATACAATTTATTTTTTCATCAAAATTAAATGAAACGCTCATGAGGCGTGCACTTTTGGAACTTCCAAACTATTTTGCTTTATTTTTGCATGCTTTATTATTAGTTTGACCTGTACTCGTATGTATCTACGTATCTTATGTATTAATATACACACTATAGTTTTTACACACTTCCATACTGAATAAGTTGATATTTCGCAGACGTATTAAGAACCGATGACAATACAATAATTTCATAACTCATTGATCTTGGGCTTGGAGTGGAGAAATGCTTGTTGTTTACGTTTTTTGAACTCTAATATTAGTATACAAGAAATTACGACAAGCGAGCATACACTCCACCTAGAAAAGTAAGTCTAAGGAAACTGTGCCCATGACTATGGGTTTAGCTGAATACCTATATATCGGATAGTTAAATTAAAAACCATATACAGACGCGATTATACGATTTTATTACGTGATAGAGCCATGCTGCACCTCTATTAGTAGTATAGTTGTAGCACGAATGGGTCGGCTCGACCGAGGAAGGTCCACGCTCTCACAGAAAACCAGCGTAAAATAGCAGCTTAACGCTGCTGTGTTTCGTATGGTGAATGTAGAGAACCGGAGACCCTTTTTACTGGCAAAGAGGCATTCCATCTTAGTCCTCACGGGTGGCAACGCATCTGCATCTTGAGTCTTTATTGAGGATAGATGTAGATGTCTATAGGTCACAGTATCCACTTACCATCAGGTGGACTGTGTGCTCTTTTGTCACCCTATCGTATAAAATAAAAAAATAAAAAAATAGACGCGTTGTCACCCCTGATTACTAAGTTGGAATCCCTCGATAAAAGTGTCCCTGTACTCTATTCTAATATTACGAAACACAACATATATATATATATATATATATATATATATATATATATATATATATATATATGTGTGTGTGTTGTATATATATATATATATATATATATATATACATACATATATTATAATTAAATAGATGGGATGACCACGACTAGGGGGAGCCGTGGTAGCTCAGGAGCTTAGTGCTCGCTATAAATTTCACAGTACGCGAGCACCCGTTTTCGATCTCCGCCGCAAAATTGCTACTTGCAATTTTAAGTGCTGATTTACCACGTGATCGACAGTTAAGGAAAACATCGTGAGGATACTTAATAGGGAAAACAAAGAAAAAGAATTTCAAAGACAGATAAGTCCGCTAACACGCATTGGGGCAGCACGGCGGACACACCTAAAAACCATCTCAGAAGTGAGAGGAGGCACGTGGCCAGCTGTGGGACGTATATAGACTGTAACTTTAACTTTAGATTTTTTTATAGGATTAGAGTGACAAACGAGCACACAGTCTACCAGATCGATCTTCGATTACGAATCAAAATGCGGATGCGTTGTCACTCGTGAGGTCTAAGATGGAATGCCTCGTTCCCAGTAAAAAAGGGTTTCCGGTTCTCTACACTCACCATACGACACACAACAGCATTAAGCTGCTATTTTACGCTGGTATTCCGTGAGAGCATGGTCCTTTCCCGGTCGAGCCGACCCATTCGTGCTACAGCTATACTAGTATAATAGCTGCAGCAAGGCTCTACCACGTATAGATGCGTATGGGGTGGAATAACCGTCTTTTAAGTTTAACATCAATCAAGTCAATCGACGGATCCAACCTAACTCTTTCATCAGCAGTAGACCTTAAAAAAAGACACATTTAATGTATAAAATTAACAGGACTAATAATAATAACTTAGTGCGAGCACTTGACGTTATCTAGCACAAGTGCCATTACTGAAAGTAATTGAATTTACTCTACGGATACGATCTAGATGTGAATCTGTGTCGCGAGTCTCCACGTCTCGTGATATCAAGCAGAGTCTGCCATCTCGGCGTCAGCTCTTTATCCATAAGTTATTTGCGTATACTTCATTGATTGTTGTAGTTAAATACTGGGAGAAATAAATAAAGTAATTGGTAAATATGTGTTGACTCAACGTTAAATAAGTAGACTTTTTATAAAGCGAAGACATAGATTTCGTATTTCGCTGTTTACGATGTCTTTTAGAACAAATTTTTTTGTTAAGGGTTAACAACTCGTTCTCTATGGAAGTGATTTTTTGGTAAGGGACTTATAATTAAAAATATATATATTACTTACCTAACATGTCGCATAAAGAGAATAATTGGATATTAGGTTTGTGATTGTGCAAGCATTGAGCTAGCCATCTATTTTTTCTTTCACAATTATCCAAACCCATATTTTATGGTGTGTGATGGTCACTGTCTACCCCTTCGGGAATTACATGCGTATATGTATTTTGACTCTTAAAACATTTATACGTGGTAGAGCCATGCTACAGCCATGTTGTGGTTGGAGCACGAATGGGTCGGCTGGACCGGGGTAGGACCACACTCTCCCAGAATACCAGCGTAAAATTGTGGCTTAATGCTGCTGTGTTTCGTATGGTGAATGTAGAGAACCGGAGACCCTTTTACTGGAAACGAGGCGGGTCCTCAGGGGTCACAACGCTTCTGCATTTTGATTCTTAATTGAAGATAAATGTAGATGTCTATGGACCACAGCACCCACTTACCATCAGGTGGGCTATGTGCTCACTTGTCACTCTTATTCGATAAAAAAAGACCAGAGCCGTTACAACAACTATCAAATGGGACAGTAAAAATAATAATGAGCAAATATGTTTCACCTGATGCAATCATCACTTGCGTCCGGAATTTCTCTCAATCAAAAGTGGGATATCTTCAGAACTTTATTCCCGATCCGAAGCGAAAACATTCCAACGATAACAGCGAAAGATCAAAACAAAATACGTCTCAGCGCGGTCTGGTTTTACCCGAATTTTCTGGAAAACGGCCAAAACTTTACAGCCATACTCCCGTGATACGGTGTAATGTCACTCAGTTTCTTTATGAGTAGTGCAAAACTGTTATAGGCCAAGAAATATTCTGGTCTTTTTTTATAAAAGTGGCAAACGAGCATGCGGCTCACCTGATGGTAAGTGATTACCGCCGCCCATGAACAACTGCAACACCAGGGGAATTGCAGGTGCGTTCCTGACGTTTTAAAAAGTCAAAGTAAGCTCGTTTCTTGGAGGTTCCTAAGTCGTATCAGTGAGGAAATCGGAAATCGGTCTTTAGGCCGGCTACATACATACGGGATTTCCTTTCGTTATTCCAATTCGGAATCCCGAACGCAGCTAGTCCATATAAAATCTATGGCCCGTCACACACGTACGGTAGTTTTCCGTTCGAAATTTTGCGGACAAAACAGGATTCCGTATGTGTATGGGAGATCCGTTCGGAATTCCGAAACGGAATCTCGAAACGGAATCTCGAAACGGAATTCCGTATGTATGTGGCGAGCCTTATTTTCATTTTTGGCTTTTTTATATTTTATACATAAAAATGGACTCAAACTGTTTCTTGGGGCCTTAGTAGTTACGACTGCCTCGCTGGTTTAGTGGTTGTAGTAGTGCGACTGCTGATCATGAGGTACCGGGTTCGAATCCCGGGTCGGGCAAAAAAATCTGTTAGTGAGATTTTCCATCAAGAAATTTTCAGGGTAGATAACCCGGGGCCGTTAAGATAGTGGTGTCTCACACCTTTGCCTCGTAAAGCACGTAAAGCCGTTGGTCTTGCACCTGATCTTTCTCGACGGCTCGGCTCGACCGGGGAAGGACCACGCTCTCACAGAATACCAGGGTAAAATAGCAGATTAACGCTGCTGTGTTTCATATGGTGAGTGTAGAGAACCGGAGACCCTTTTTACTGGCAAAGAGGCATTCCATCTTAGTCCTTACGGGTGACAACGCATCTGCATTTTGATTCGTAATCGAGGATAGATGTAGATGTCTATGGGCCACAGCATCCACTTACCATCAGGTGGACTGTGTGCTCGGTTGTCACTCTTATCCTATAAAAAAACGACCCCGCTGACACAGTCGGTAGAGCATGACTCCTGTAAGAATGTATACACATATTACATAACCTGCCATAAACTTGTGCCATATATCACATGGCTGAAAACGTCGTTAAGTTATCTATCATCCCGTTGCATTGCGTGATAACTCTAATAGTACCTTTGAATTTATAAAGGAGATTACATGGTAAGTGCCAATAAAATGTTAGTAAGAACTCGAAAAGTTTGTTATATAATTTATTAAGCGAATTCAAGCAAACGGCAACATTATGACTTCTTCTTGATAACTGACTTTACGGCTCTGGGATCTAGCCCTTCTGAGCTTGAAGTTACAATATTATATTATAATAATTATTCTTCATAGTATACTGCTTCACAATATGTTGATGCGTCACATTGTGCAGCCCTTGGGAGATTTTGACGGTAACTTGAGCCAGCAGACAGCTGACGGTTGGCGATGGTATCTCAAGGCTCCTAAGCAGACAGGCACCTTATTTTGAGAATCACATCACTATCAGAGCACTTGTTTCAGTTTCCACTAATAGTTCACATGCGCAGACACTTAATACACAAAAACGCACCACTTTTACATATCAAAGTCCACTTCAAACCATTATTTAAACAATAAAACAGGAGCAACAAACCGCCGCCGGTCAATTTCCCGCCAAAACTCGGCAACATTATAAATTATTATAGTGCGATGAAAGATGACAGATGACAGACTGGATGAGAAACAGATGGCAAACAACTTATGACGTCACATATTGGTACGTTCACATTAAACGTAGTGATTATATACTCTTTGGTTCACATAGTTTCACACAGTGTCTTAGACATCACAAAAATATAATGGCATCCAATGTTATTCTGAACAATGCGCTCAGGGCACACGCTCATGAATTTCGTAGTTCACGAGCAAACCGAGTACGATCGCTACCAATTTAACAGTTGAAACTTTGTGCGAATTAACAACGTAAATCTTTCGAGGGCATGCTAAGTCCGCTAGCAAGCAATGGGGCAGCGCGGCATCATTTCTCTGCATCTACAACTTAATCAGATTTTAGAGACTCGTGCCAAGCACTTAACATACGAGTTATTTTAGTGATTTAATAAATGTTTTAAAAGTTGCTAAATATAACTACTACCAGAGACGTCACAACGGAGACCCTGCAAATGGGGCATTCCATCTTAGTCCTCAGAATTTTGATTCTCAATCGGGTAAAGATGTAGATGTCTATGGACTGCATCCACTTAGGAATCAGGTGGACTGTGTGCTTGTTTGTCACTCTTATTCTGTACAATAAAAAAAAACTACAAATTGAAGATCATATTTGCGGTCTTAACATTAAAAGGCACATCACTATTAAAATAATTTAATGTTTGTGTTTGCATCGCGCGATATTTATAGTTAATAAAACGTCCGACCTTCAGTTGATTGTAAAGTTAAGAGTTTTTAAGACTGTACATGCGTAATGGAAAAGTGACTGATCAAGTTTGAATGCAAGATATTGTGTCAAACCTATTGTGTTTGCAGTGTAGGGGTGGTGTCAGAATATCCACTGCCCCATATCATCCTTCTGATGTCGTAAGAAGCGACAGAGTGAAACTGAACACTAACACTAACAGAGGATGGACAGAGGCATCTTTCTGATAAGTTTGTAAAGAACTGCGGTTGCCACCTCGCCTGCCAATCGTGAAAACGTTTTTTTTTTTTATAGGAGAGGTGCAAACGAGCATGCGGCTCACCTGATGGTAAATGACTATCGCCGCCCATGAACAACTGCAACACCGGGGGAATTGCAGATGCATTGCCGGCTTTTTAAAAAGGAGTAGGCTCTTTTCCTCAAGGTCCCTAAGTTGTATCGGTCCGCAAAAATCGAATCGAAAGAATAAAACTTCTTGTAAATCGTACAGTGGTGGACCGCCAATCATGCAGGTGGTATGAATGATATCGCGAGTTTTGTCGCGATATGCGCTGGTGAATTTGAGCGGCTGCAATTAGTCCGAACAATTCCTCAGAGCAGTCCCCGTGGTAGATGCGATAAAATACGCAAAGAGATGCAACATCTCTATGCAGCGCCAGTGCCAATCCTCCATATGAAGTAATCTATGGCCTACGTTCAGCGGTAGACTGTTATAGAATGGATATTGTGTCAGTATATATTTTGATGACAGTAGCATCAAGGGTGCGGAACAAAGGTCTAAGCGACGATTAAGCCATATCCTCGCTACAACGGGAGTGTCGATGTCCTAACTTTGACATAATCTGTCAGCAATTAAAGATGTTAAAAATCTTTAATATTTATTTATTTATTTGTATGGATCTCCAACAGTAGTACATATTGAATTACTTCTAACACATGCCTTACATCTATCAACAAATTACTATGTACTACCAATTATAGGAACACGTCATTCCAAAACAATAATAATGTTATTATTTGCCTATTTTAGTGGTAGATTGAACAAAAATAATATTATCGAACAAAAGGTAAATCATAATATTTATAACACAAATAAAAGTTAAGTTTAGAATAAAGTTAGTGACTAATTAATTTTTTTTATAAGATAATGGTGACAAACGAGCACACAATGCACCTGATGGTAAATGGTTGCTGCGGCGCAAAGACATCTACATCTATCCTCGATTACAAATCAAAATGCAGATGCGTTGTCACCCGTGAGGACTAAGATGGAATGCCTCTTTGCCAGTAAATATGGTCTCCGGTTCTTTACACTCACCGTACGAAAAACAGCAGCGTTAAGCTGCTATTTTACGCTAATTTTGTAAACTGTTACATTTTTTCATAAAAAGTGTGAGCCCGTCACAACCAATGTCCAGTGTTGCTATGTTTTTACACATACATTGTATACACTTGATATTCGTGTTATTGAAGAATTTTGGCCAAGTTTTGTTCTAGTGCAATAAGGAAATTCCGCGAAATAACTTGATTCAAATAATTATCGTAAGATAATCAACCTATCACGTACCGTGTATAACGTCAGAGGAGACTGAAAGAACGTGAAATACTCAAACTGGCAAAGGATAGTGTTAAAGGTGACAAAAACCTGGAACTGCTGTAGCCAATCCACCTGCCAAGCGAGATGATTATGTCAAATATTCTAGAATCTCTTAATAAGCTAACGTAAATGTCCAGCAGTTCCCTGTTCAAAATATTTTTTTTTCTTAATATAAAGCTATCCATGCTAGGATTTTTCCTGTGTCATGGAGATGGATCCAGACCCGGAACAATGATTTGTAGGCTTTATAAACACTTTTTCCGTAAGGGATTCAAACCCGCGACCCGCTCATTGCAGAGCTACTGCGCTACGGAGCTGCCAAAAAAGTAAATATATATCGTGTTTAAAAACCCCTGGAAATAAGAAGATTGCTTTTAAAACTTTTCTCAAATGTGTTTTGTAGGTTTTGGAACGAAGTTTCTTATCGGAAGGTACGAATTTGGTGGATGGGGTCTAGGCGAGAAAAAGTGTAAGATTTTTCCGTCACGATCCCTTCTGACGTAGTGTGAGGGCCTTGGCTGCTATAAGGAAGTGAGATGGAATAACATCCATCTCTCTTGCACTTTTTCTTATCTTTCCATCAAAAAAATATTATTTTATTTTAAATAACGCTTCATTTTATGTATATGAAAACTCTTCATATATAAAACTAAAAATTATATTTTGTAAAATATTAAAAAACTTGTTTGTGAAACTCTTTATCAGTAGCCTAATTTTATTTATTTGGATCGTTCGAAGACTTAAATATTATTAATACTATAGATGACTATGAAATAACGAAACTTGAAGTATGCGAACCGGAACATTGCAAAAATGTTATACTGAACCCTAATTTATACCTAAAAATTTTACAACAAAACATTAGGAGTATAAACAAAAATTATAATAATTTTAATGCTTTATTGGGAAGATTACAATTAACCTGTGACATTATAATTCTCTCTGAATGTTGGCTCTCACATGTTACTAACCTACCTTATATGCCAGGATATTCTACCTTTAGTACAACTTCTAACTATAATCAAAACGACGGTGTAGTCGTTTTGATTAATAATGATCTTGTTTTTAAAATTGAAGAGCCAAATATTTTAGAGGCAAATTGTTTACTTTTAAAAATAAATAATGACACCGTTATAATTGCCATTTATAGACCCCCCAGTTTTCATAACATTGACAATTTTATTCAGTCGCTGCATAATATACTAGTAAAACACGCTCAACACAAAAATATGCTAGTTATAGGGGATATAAATATTAATATTGCAGACCTAAACCAAACAACATCCAGCTATCTCGAAACTTTATCTTTCCTTGGTTTGACCCCTGCTTACTACACACCTACTAGAGGTAATAGCTGTTTAGATCATATCATACTAAAAACGAAATTAAATTCATATACTTTTATTTTGCAATCTGCCATTACAGACCATGAACCTGTGTTCTTCTGTTTAAATACAAAAAAATGTTTGATACAATCGAAAATAAAACTTAAACAAAAAATTAATTATGAGACTTTACTTGAAGGCTGCAATAATTTTGATTTCAATATAATATTAAACAATGATGAGAATCCAAGTCAATCCATTAACTTTATTATTGAAAACTTACAAAAATTGATTTTAAAAAATTCTATTAACATAAAAATACCTAGAAGTAAAATAACAATAAAACCATGGATAACAATAGGATTACTTAGGTGCATAAGAACAAGAGACAGAATGCACTTTAAATTAAAAAAAGACCCCTATAATGAGATACTAAGAATCACATACTTAAGATATAGAAACTATTGTAATAACATTCTTAAAAAATGTAAAAGAAATTATGAAAGCAACGAATTAAAAATAGCCGGTAATGATAATAAAAAAATTTGGAGTGCTATAAAAAAAATTAATAATCTTGACCATCCTAAGAATTCACCGCTGGAACTTCTCAAAGCTAAAATAAGTCCCCTTAAATCTGTAAACGCGGTGAATGAATACTTTGCTAAAATAGGTGCTGAATTAGCGAATAAAATACCACTAAATATTCCCTTACTTCCTCTAAAAATAAATAATAGAACATCAAAGTGTAACTCGTTTGTTCTCCTAAACACTAGTGAAGAAGAAATTGGAAGGCACATTTTAGGCCTTAAGTCAGACAGCGGTGCAGGATGGGATGGGATCTCTGCTAGAGTATTAAAGCATCTTAAAGACTTAATTGTACGTCCCCTTACACATATTTTTAATTTATGTATATCAAAAGGCATCTTTCCTCCTTCATTAAAGAAATCTATAGTCATTCCCATATTTAAAACTGGCGAAAGAGGCTGTATCTCAAATTATCGTCCTATTTCAATATTACCTTCCCTCTCTAAGATCTTTGAAAAGATTATTAATTGTAGGCTTATTAAATATCTTGAAGCAAATGAAATAATTTCGAATGCTCAATACGGTTTTAGAAAAGGAAAGTCAACAACTGATGCTGTACACGCCTTAACAAGTTTTATTGTTGAAAAATTGGATAGTAAAAAAAAATGTCTAACCATTTTTATTGACCTCCAAAAAGCGTTTGATACAGTCTCTTTCGATAAGTTTACTGAAAAACTAGAAATGTTGGGCATAAGGGATAAGCAGTTACTTCTTCTTATGGATTATTTACATAATCGAACACAGCGTGTTAGGATAGGTAACATAGTAAGCGATGAACAACCAATTAGTTACGGCATCCCACAAGGCAGTATACTTGGCCCAACGCTGTTTTTATGCTACATAAATGAACTTTGTAACTTAAATATAAAAAATTGTAAAATAATATCGTATGCCGATGATACTACACTAACTTTCTATGGGGATTCATGGGAAGAAGTTTTTAATATTGCACAAGAAGGTTTTAATTCCGCCTGTCAGTGGCTAGCCATAAATTCACTTTCACTTAATGTTGATAAAACCAAATATATTACGTTTTCGATTCGCAAATTACCAAAATATATTAACAATTATAAAATTATAGCTCATTCATGTTATCAATTTCCTAGTTCAAACTGCAACTGCTTTAATATAATAAATACACAAGAAATTAAATACTTAGTTAAAACAATAGATAATAATCTTAAATTCAAAGCGCACATAAGAAATTTAACCCAAAAAGTCAGAAAACTTACTTACATTTTTAAAAATTTAAGACATGTCACAAATTGGACTTTGTTAAAAACTGTTTATATATCTTTGTGCCAATCTATATTAACCTACGGTATTACCGTTTGGGGAGGTTCCAATAAGACACACATACTTGAATTGGAAAGAGCTCAACGAATGATTCTAAAAGTTGCACTTTATAAGCCAAAATTTTTCTCAACTACCAGTTTATTCAGGGAAGCTAAAGTGCTTACAGTACGGCAATTATATATATTGTCTACAATTTAAAAAAAACACACTTGCACTGAGTTCACACCTAATTTAATACAAATCAGGAGAAGAAACTATGAGGTATGCGAAACGATACAAGCAAAATCTACTTTCGCGCAAAAGTTTTATGAGTACAGAATAGGCAGGTTATATAATAAAATTAATAGACAACACTCAATTTTTCAACTAACAAAATATAAATGTAAAAAAAAGTTAACAGATTGGCTTATGAAATTAGATTACGAAGAAACAGAGAATTTACTGAAATAGCGGAATAGTGAGATAGAAACACACACACACACACACACACACACACACACACACATTCATGTATATTTATATATGTATACGTATATGCTTTTATATAATATTTTGATTATATACTTCAATTTTAAACATATTGCTTGCTATATATAATCAATATGCCTTTTATTGTTATTTACACCTAAGAAATCTTATATTCGATCTTCACAGGCAACGCTCACTTCATGTCTAGGTATATATTCATCGAATTGTAATAAAGCCAAGAGGGGGAGCCAGGAGACCCATAGCACAGGGTTACCTAGTTTGGGCTCCTGTCTCCCACAACAACTTAAAACTCTTAAACTATTTATGTAAGAAATGAAACTGTATAAAAAGTGGGAGAAATAAATAAATATTATTATTATTATTATTATTATTATTTTAGTAGACGCTAGTAATTCATTTATGTTATTTGTTAATAAATAATATAATACGTTTATCAATAATAATATATGTACTAAGAAAAACTACGTTTTTTTTTTAACTTTACAACTTATTTTTATCATATAATGAAAATTTGAAAAAATTGTCACGCTGTCTTTCTTGCTGGTTTTTCGAATAAGTTTTTTAAAGCCAAGAATTTGACGGTGTTTGATCCCCGGGCCACAGAAAGCACATAAAACCGATGATGCCTGCGCGTGATCTTTCTCTGGTCGTGTCGGATTGCCATCTCATTGGATTATGAGATTAAAAAATAGAGTGCACCAGTGTTTGTGTAAATACTCGTGCATTATAAATTTGTGTCCGAGGAGGTTGGCCGCCGTGAACGAATTTCCGTCTGTAGGACATTTTTATTACTATTTTTATTGCAGTGCACTCACATCTGTGCACAAATATTGCACGCCATATTTAATGTTGTTTTATTTTTGTTTTGTTTTTAAGTTTATGTTTTTACCGTATTTTTGGATAGGTGTAGGTTATAATAATAATAATAATAATAATAATCTTTATTGATAAACATATTACATTCACAAATATTTACAATGGTCAACAGCCCCTGAACTAGGATATTATACCTGTATTTCAGGGGCTAGTTTTCCTTCACTATTCTTAGTTTTTATTAAAATAAAATAATTTGTTTATTGACGGCTCCGTAGCGCAGTGGCTTAGCAATGAGTTGTTGCGCTAGGGCCGCGGGTTCGAATCCCGCACGGAACAAGATATTTGTATGTTTGATCTTGTGATATTTGTTTGTAAACTGCCTCCACGATACAGGAGAAAATCCTAGTGTCGGGGTAACGTTTTTTTTTAAGAAAAATATATAGTTAAATATGTTAATGTTTACAAATATTTCTTAAAACATAACTTAATTTAAAAAAGTATAATAAAAAAAATTATTAAAAATGAATGTAATGTTGGCACTGTAACAAAAACTATGCATGTGTGTGTGTGTGTGTGTGTGTGTTGTGTTGTATGTGTGTGGTTATGTATAGATGTAAGTAAACTGCTATTTAGGTTGGCCACATACATACGGAATTCCGTTTCGGGATTCCGAACGCAGCAAGTTGATATAAAATCAAGGACCCGCCACACACGAACGGTAATATTCCGTACGGAATTTCTCCGGTTCGAGATTCCATATGATGTTGCGACTCAGGCAAAATCTATGGAAGACTTTGCCTGAGCATTTTTCCGTTCAGGATTCCGAACGCACAGGCGGTCATACGGAATCTCGAATCGGAGAAAACTCCGTACGGAGAATTAATGTACGTGTGTAGCGGGTCATAGATTTTATATGGACTTGCTGCGTTCGGAATCCCGAATCGGAATATCGAAACGGAATCCCGAAACGGAATTACGTATGTATGTGGCCGGCCTAAACAGGCCTGAGCCTATCAATGAAGGTTAAAAGGCAAGGTGAAAAAATTAACTGGTAAACCACGCTGCAGCTACATTATGGTTGCTGCATGAATAAGTGGGCTCGACCGGGGAAGGACCGCGGTCTCACAGAATACCAGCGTGAAATAGCAGCTTAATGCTGCTGTGTTTCGTATTGTGAGTACAGAGAATCGAAGACCCTTTTGACTGGTAATCATCTTTCTTAGTCCTCAAGGTATATATATATATATATATATATATATATATATATATATATATATATATATATATATGTGTCTATGGACCACAGCATCCACTTACCATCAGGTGGACTGTATGCACGTTTGTCACCCTTATTCTATAAAGAAAAGTCAAAACAAGATATGGAGATTTCGTTGCAATATACCAGATAATATTTGAAAGTACATTACAATCGACTCTGAATATTTTCGCTATTACAATAGTGTTTGCACAATGATACCAATATTTGTTATTATCTTAAGCACTTATAATAGACGAAATTCCTTATTCTATAATAATCGTTACACGTACCGTGTTGTGGCGGTGTAGAAATATCCACTACCCCATATCATCCTGTAGCCGTCGTGAGAGGCGACAGAGGGAAACAAATTAGGATATGGGCATCAGCATCTGTCTAATAAGGACTAAAAATAAAAATAAAAATGCGGTTGCCAACCCGCTTACTATAGTGCAGTGTAACGGTAGCGGTAATCGTTACACACTTTGTATAATAGACAATAGTAAAATCGTACAACGATAGGCGAACTGTAGGACTGGCCTCCACTACATCACACACACAGTTACACACACACTAGATGCTGTGTCGACCTGGTAACAGATGCAGATAATCGATGGATGCAGGTGGCTCAGGACCGTGCTATGTGCCATTCCTTTGGGGACGCCTAATTTTTTTTTTAATTCATAATAGTTATTTCAAAGTATTATGTTGTACTTTCGCTGAAATAAGTAAAACAAAAACCATTGAATAAAACTATTTTTTACGGAAATCATTATGTAAAACAAAAACCATTTAGAAGACTGTACACAGGAATTCCATGCTTCGTTTCACCATAGGAAAATCAGACGCTCGGGTAGTCTGCACTCTTTCTGCACCTTTGCTGTCACGTTTTTGAACCAAACTGTTTGCTTTGTCGTTCGTTATATGTATCATCTGTGTTTCCAACAGACTCTTTTTTTAAACATTACCCTACATTAGAATTTTCTCCTCTATTGTAGAAGCACATATATAAATTCCTTAAGGACACACAATCGGAACAAATATTTAAAATACCAATACTTGTTCCGTACGGGATTATAACCCATGGCCATCAGCGCTGCAACTCGCCGAGCTGTCTAAGATTCAAGTTTATTTTTTATTTTTTATATATGATAAGGGTGAAAACGAGCACACAATCCACCTGATGGTAACTGGTTGCTTTTGATAGATATCTACATCTATGCTCGATTATGAATCAAAATACGGATGCGTTGTCACCCGCGAGGACTAAGATGGAATGTCTCGTTTCCAGTAAAAAGGATCTGAGGTTCTTCACACTCACCGTACGAAACAACCGAACAGCATTAAGCTGCTATTTTACGCCGGTATTCTGTGCGAGCGTTTTCTTTCCCCGGTCGAGTCGACCCATTCGTGCTACAACTATACTACTAATATAACTGCAGCATGGCTCTACCACGGAAAAGAGTGTGATTGAAAATATTACAATGTGAGTGCCTTCAATGCAAGAACATAAGAAATCATTATGAAAAGAATTTTTATATTATACGCGAACACTACACAATTAAATAAAACTAGTTTTTTTTTACACTTTTATCGCGTATATTACTTCACGTAATAAAATCTGTACAAACTAGTTTTCTTTACTTAAATGAATAGGTCAGTGCGATTTACCATTGGCTACCTCAGATGGGATAATAGTTTTCAAATAATTCGGTGGCAATGTGTCAAGACGGCGTCATGAAAATGAAGTTATTAGTAAGCCTAAGGTTCGTTTTGTTCTATACACATTTCCATTCATTTATTTATAACAGATATAGCAGTTTTCTGTTGTACAGAGGCCTCACTCAAAGATTGCCTCATAAGGGGCATATTTGCCATAGTCACTACGCTTGGCAGACGGATTGGCAATTGTAGTGTTTGAAGTGAAAACTTCTTTAGAATCATTGTAGTTTGAAACACGATGAAACGAAAAAGCGACTCTAAAAAAGAGACAAACATATACTCGTACATCTACTGGATTTAGCCTGCGAGAGCGAGATAGAATACAGTATACAGAGTTTATTATAATTTGTTTTTTTTTTTCATTAAATAAACCCTACGATAATTGTCCTACTTCTGATGAGAATGGGACGAATACAGAGCGTATTCGTCCCATTCTCTCGAAGGTTAGTTTTCCGACGGTTTAATTTCCACCACGTGTGAACTGCACACATGTTTCTTTTGGAACGAAGTTTTTTTTTATAGGATAGGGTGACAAACGAGCACACAGTCCACCTGATGGTAAGTGGTTGCTGTGGCCCATAGACATCTACATTTATCCTCGTTTGTGAATCAAAATGCAGATGCGTTGTCACTCGTGAGGACTAAGATGGAATGCCTCTTTTTCAGTAAAAAGGGTCTCCGGTTCTCTACACTCGCCATACGAAACACAGCAGCATTAAGCTGCTATTTTTCGCTGGTATTCTGTGAGAGCGTAGTCCTTCCCCGGTCGAACCGACCCATTCGTGCTACAACTATACTACTAATATAACTGCAGCATGGCTCTACCACGAGTTAAAGTGTTAGTTCCTTATCGGACGGTACGGGTTTGGCGGATGGGAGCTAGGCGACAAAAAGTGTAAGATTTTTTCGTCACCACCCCTTGTGTCATAATGTATTTTATTTTAAATGACGCTTCATTTTAATAGACGCTAGTAATTCATTTATTTGTATTTGTTAATCAATAATATAATACCTACATTTATCAATAATAATAACGCAAAGAACTTCGTTCCAACCGAGTGTTCCACGACACTCACGCATTTTTTTATTATTTGATCTCTTAACAGGAATATACTGATGCCCATCTCCTGTTTCAGTTTCCCTCTATCTTCTCTTATGACACCCACGGGATGATAATATGGGGTAGTGGGTTCTATCACGCTACCATTACGCGCATAGTACTCACTTTAACTACCTCGTTCGTCTAGTGGTCGTAACCGCGATTGCTGATTACCTGGGTTCGAAATCCGGGTCAGGCCGATATCAGTTACTGTTACTGGGTTTTTCTGCCAAGAAATTCTCAGTGCTTCTGCCCGGAGTCAAGAAGTTGGTGGTATTTCACCGCGGTGCCTCGGAGAATGGGCGCCGCGATCTAATTCGATCTGAAGGACATTATTATTGGTACTTACCTTGATAGTTAAGTTTCATTTTAAAACCTGAAAGAGTTCTTCTAGAACCAGAAGCGGACTTTGAGGTGGCTATAGCGGCAACCGGCTACGGAAGGTTCAACGTGGCGCTGATGCTGTGCACACTGCCCGCCTTTTGGAGCGCGGTCTCGGTCACCAGTTCCGTGTCGTACATCTTCACGAGGGCGCAGTGCGACATGCAGCTCACCCTGCTCGATATGGGCACAGTTAATGCAATCACCTATGGAGGTAATATTTTGTTCAAAAAATATTATTTATTTAAAATCTTTATTGTCCCTTAGGAAAAAAGGATACAAAGGACGAACTCAATGCCTAAAGACATTCTATACCAATTAGAACATGGTGGTGACAATTTGACGTAAGTGTAGCAATTAAAAAAAACAATAGAATCTAAAATAAGTAAACATTATATGTAATAGAATTACGATACAATAAAATTATAACCATGAATTTTATTTTTTTTATAGGATAGGGTGACAAACGAGCACACAGTTCACCTGATGTTAAATGGTTACTGTGACCCATAGACATCTACATCTATCCTGAATAAAGACTCAAGATGCAGATGCGTTGTCACCCGTGAGGACTAAGATGGGATGCCTCTTTGCCAGTAATAAGGGTATCCGGTTCTCTACACTCACCGTACGAAACGCAGCAGTGTTAAGCTGCTATTTTACGCTGGTTTTCTGTGAGAGCGTGGTCCTTCCCCAGTCGAGCCGACCCATTCGTGCTACAACTATACTACTAATATAGCTGCAGCATGGCTCTACCATGTAAAATTGTCAAGCTTTTAGTGTTCTGGCGGTGTAAGAATATCGACCACCCTATATCGTTACGTGGATGTCATAAAGGCGACAGAGGGAAACCAATAAGGTGATGGGAAGCAGGTTTTTATTTATAACAACTCAAACAATATATAGCAGTTGTGAACCCGCCTGCTATGCAGTGCAAGTATGGCAAATAACTCCCCTTTTACGCAATATATGGGGGCCTGCCCCGTATGTTAGCAGAAGACTTTTTATAGGCTACGGTAATGGTAAATTGTGACGATTAACAAAAAGTGTACTTACAGTATATACAGGGTTATTTTGCAATAACCGGCGAAATTTGCAGAGAAGGTTCAGAATAAGTAATATAGGCAAATGGTTCATCGTCATTACAGCCCTTCACAAGTCCACTGCTGAACATAGGCCTCCCCCAAAGAATGCCTTAAAGCATGGTCCTGAGCCAGCTGCATCCATCGACTTCCTGCATGTGTTACTAGGTCGTCACTCTATCTATTGGGGGGCGCCCTACACGTTTCCTACCGGTACGAGACTGCCACTCGAGAACGTTTTTTCCCCATCGATTGTCAGTTCTTCAAGCTATATGACCAGCCCATTGCCACTTCAGCTTACTAATCCGTCGGTCACTCTAGTTCTACTGCGGATATCCTCATTTCTAAGTTTATTACGCAAAGAAACCCCGTGCATAGCCCTCTACATAGCTCGCTGAGCTACCTTGAGCGTCCTCATATGATCAGCAGTGAAGCACGACGTCTCAGTTCCATAAGTCATCACTGGCAACATGCACTGGTTGTACGATTTCGTTTTTAGGTTTTGAGGTAACCTGACGAGAAGATGTGTCTTAATTTCGTGAGCGCTGCCCAGCCGAGTTGAATCCATCGATTGATCTCTCGGTCGAAGTTGGACTTACCTAGTCGGACTATTTATCCCAGATATACATACTCGTCTAAAACTTTGAGCTTAGTGCTTCCAACAGTTATCGGCATAGGTGTGACATGAACATTAAACATGATTTTGCTTTGTCCATGTTCATCTTAAGACCTATCCGTTGGGAGACACTATTGAGGCCATTGAACATATTGCTTAGGTCCTCCAGCAGTTCTTCCATAAGGACTATATCGTCGGTAAATCGAAGGTGAGTGATGTACTCGCCATTGATGTTAAGACCGTATCCTTTCCAGTCCAGTAGCTTGAAAACGACTTCTAATGCAGCGGTGAAAAGTTTCAGGGGTATAACGTCACCCTGTCTTACACCTCTCTGCAGTTGGATAGGTTTTGTACTCTGATTATGTACTCAGATAGTCATCGCAGCCCTACTGTACAAACACTTCAGCACTTCGATATACCGACAGTCAACATGGCACCGCTGAAGGGACTGTAGGACCACCCGAATTTCGACAGAATCAAAGGCTTTCTCATAGTCCACATACGCAAGGCTAAGTGGCAGATTGTACTCTTCGGTCTTCTTTACAATTTGCCGAAAGGTATGTATGTGGTCTATGGTACTAAAGCCTTTTCGAAAATCGGCTTGTTCGTAGGCTCGAAGTCGTCAAGTTTGCGTACGAGATGATTCGTAATGACTCTGAAAACTGAAAACAACACGTAGACGCGGCTCAGAAGGGAAATCGGTTTGTAGTTCTTCAAGAGAGCATTGTTACCTTTTTTGAAGAATAAGACCACCGCACTTCTGCTCCGCGCCCCCGGTGTAGTGCCACAATAGAAGACGGAATTATAGAGCTTCTGAAGGACTTCAAGTACCGTTTTTCTACCCACTTTCAGAAGCTCCGCTGTAATTCCATCCTCGTCTGGGACCTTGCCGTTTTTAAAGTGCTGGAGAGCTATTCTAATCTCGCTCAGACTGACGTCCGAGATATCATGAAATAGTATCGGATAAGACTTGCTCTTGGATCGTTACTCACACTTGCGTGTGACTCCAACGATGACGTGTACAGGTGCCCATAGAAACTCTCAATCTCACTCAAAATCTCAAGTGTCCCGGAAACGATGCTGCCACACTCGGTCTTCAGCTTTGACAGTTAGCTCTTCCTGGCAGACAGATCTCTGGCAAAGACTTTGGAGCCTTGATTTCGCCCGACCGCATCTTCAATACAAGCTGTATTTAAGTTGCGTTAGTCCCGCCTCATGCATTTGGAGATCTGCCTGTTCGGTGGTCTGTATGCTGTCAAATCTATTGAAGGCTGCAGCTTCATTTCCATGTAACAGCCATGAGGTTATGAATGTGATCGGAGAGTTTTTGTGTTCTTCTGCGGCGCTTCTTGCAAAAGTTAGCTCCGACCGCATGGACAGTTTCCACGAGCTTGTCATTTATATCCTCCACTACATTGCAGTCTTATCGCGACCACTGAGAGAACACTGAATAGTTGTCGTTTAGTCGTCATAATGAAATCAATTTCATTATTTGTCGAACCGTCGTCGGGGCTCGCCAAGTCCACTTCTTGTGGGGCTTGGGGGCTTCCGCTTCTGGAAGAAACAGGTCATCATAAAGTGTCCCTCTTTATCCATGAAGTCGGCCAGCTGCATGCCCCTTGAGTTCCGTTGCCCTATTTCGAATTTCCCTACTTTCAGCTCACCATTCTCTCTCGTGCGTAGTTTTGCGTTGAAGTATCCTATTAACACCGTATAGTGGGTTTTGGAGGAATGCATGCCTTTAGAGATATCCTCATACATTTCCTCCACCTCGAGATCTGGATGTGCCGAGGTTGGTGCGTAAACCTGTATGACCTTCAACGAATACAGTTTGGTGATTCTGACTATAAGGTACGCAACCCTTGTCGATATACGCTGCTTTTTAACGCTGTTTATGTACACAGTTTTTTTTTAAATACTTGTTCAAACACTCATTGAAATCGTTTTTGTTTAGTGTTTAGTATATTTAATTGTAGGATATAATAGTTGAAAACGTTGTGCGAGAAATGAGTGAGAAGGCGCGACGTTGTTGGCTAATAATGTACTAATTACTAATGCCTGATGGCCTCGCAATATGACTCACAGAAGGTGCCTAAGGTGCCTATCGGGTTCAGTAATTAAAATCTCAAAAGTCACTGATGTCGTATTCAGAAATTACAATTTTTGCAAAAAACAGGTTAAGCTATATGTTACGGACGATGCATTATATTTCCTACTTGGTAGCGGCCTAGCGTGGGCTGTGACGGGAAACGACTTGCGTTCGCCGTCGAGCGCAGTCCGGAGTCCGGACACAAGTATAAAATGTCAATTCAGCAAAATGTATGTAACTACTGTGTCCCTACATAACATCCCTCCTAAAATTTTTTTATTAAAAATTTCAAACTTACAAAATTGTTTCTTTAAAAATACACTAACCATAATATGAAGTGATAAAATTACTAAGTCAAAACATTACGCTCACATGTGAAACTCTATAATTGGGATTGTTATCACGGTGATACTCGGTAACATGTAGATATACATACATTGCGTCATACTGTTTAACAATGACAACTGGTATTTTTTAACAGAAACAGAAACAGAAACTTTTTTATTCAATATAGATTATAAATAATACTTATTGAAAGTCACTCTTTTGTTTGATTACCACTGGTTCGGATTTTTGATTTTTTTATTTGTTTTTTTGATTTTTGATTTGATTACAAACTGAATATCAAGTCAATACTACATAAATAAAGGTTACATGGGTTTCTCTTATGGAGCCATAGTGACGACAAAATTAATCTTAACATCTATATATAAATTACTAAATACATATTCCAAATCATTGTAAATATATGATAGTACCTATTAAAAGATATATCTTTCTGAAACATATAATATTCCCACTTATTGCTATTACATAACACACTTTATACGTATGAAAATAGAAATACGCGTTTCGTGAATACAAAAAATAGTTTTAGTTGCCATTTAAAAATATTGACACATATAGTACGCAGTCGTTCTCAATATGCATACAACATGTAACAAAAACCCTGTGGTTCCCGTTAAGTACGTTATCAGGATCAGTATTCAAACCTATAGAAATAACTGTTTTTTTAAAAACTCGACCATAATTTCTTTTTATTTTATTAATTTTTTTTTAATTTTATGTGGTTTTATTACCTCTTACTGACACTAGCCGATGCTAAAGCTAAGAAACGCGGGGTTTTTGACAATCCTATTACTCCCCAGACAAATCAGAGATAATAAAACCACCAACAATTTGCATACAATTATTTTTTTAAATATAATTTTAAAAAAAGATTGTTCGAGTTTTTAATAAAAAAGTTATTTCTATACGTTTGAATGATGATCCTGATAACGTATTTAACGGGAACCACAGGGTTTTTGTTACATGTTGTATAGGCACTTGATTGCTGCGCTGTTGACTGCTGCGGAACGGATTGTACCTTTATTTATGACCGGGTGTTCCAGTCCTGTTCCCCTAACCACAACTTGCTCCCTCAGCCATGTCCTTGTGGACTTTAGGCACTGACGTTTTAATACCCATAGCACTATGCACCCTAACAATATGACTGCGATTAATTCTATAACTGCTAAGTGGTTTAATTTCGTCTCCACACTACTATTATTGCTATTAATCACTTGGGCTTGGGCGACTGCTAGATTTTCCCCTTTGCTTCGTCCCCAACCTATAATTATAAGTCAAAATGAGAATTTTCTAATTTCAAAAAACAAGATGCAAAATAATTTTAATAATTATCTGTAAATAATTTTACTTTTATACTTATATAAAATATAATATATTATATATAATATAAAATAAAATTAATGATACGTCATTTTTACTATTCAATGTTCGTACGTCTACAATTTATTATCTGTGCCCTAGATACAAACGAATTATATTGTATTTCGTTTCGAAACAATTTCACTAAACGCTTACGTTGCGAATTAACTGCTTAAAGCGAATACATATGAATCTATTTTTACAACTGTTAAGGCGAAGTTTCAACGTTGCGTATGAAAACATAAATATACACATAAAAATTGTGAAAACTTGTGTTTACGTAAGAAATTGGCACAAAATTACTATATAATATATTTGTTAAAAATTACCATCAAAATACTATTTTTTTTTTGTCTGCATTTAGACCTTTATGGTACTGCAATAAATACATACTTACATTTAGAAATACTACACAATATATACAGTACAGTACAGTACAAACAAAAAACTACAATTAATGTCCTATGAATAGTGTTTAACTTGTACATTTTCCTTGGCATTTCAAACAGATCAGAAAACTTACTGGCCTACGGGTAATTTAATTTACAAATCCGACAGGCGACTTAACTATACGACCGCTCGTAGTTTTCAAAACAGAATATTTTCTTTAACGGGTTGTCTACTAAGTTCTTTACAAGGTTTTACTTGCTCTACCGTTATGTCTTTAGTGTTGTCAACGGGAGTAACATCATTATCATTCAACAGATACGCGGGCATTAAACGATCGATCGAAATACTAGCTTTACAATCTTGTAACTGTACCAAAAATACCTTATCAACGTTTAATCACTCTAAATGGACCATCATAAGGAGGTTTCAGGGGTCGTTAGACAGTATCATCCCTAACGAAAACGTGAGTACAGGACAAACAAGACAAAAAAATGATCATGAATTACTATGAGATTCAAAATAGGCTTCAATTTCGATATTGAATGACGTATTTTGTCTACTTAAACATTATTGTCACTTACCTCTGAATATGTGACGTCATAAAAATCACCTGGTAGCCCTAATGTACGTCCAAAAGTCTCTTCGCCTGCGCTAACGCTATTCTATTCGCTTCTCAGTACAGTACGTAGTCCTAACATTATCGTGGGCTACTCATCAACCCATGACGAATCATTTAACCTGGCTGTAAGTGAAGCTTTTTCTTATAGTATAAGGGTGACAAACGAGCACACAGTCCACCTGATGGTAAGTGAGTGGCCCATAGACATCTACATCTATCCTCGTTTGCGAATCAAAATGCAGATGCATTGACACCCGTTAGAACTAAAATGGAATGCCTCTTTTCCAGTAAAAAGGGTCTCCGGTTCTCTACACTCACCATACGAAACACAGCAGTGTTAAGCTGCTATTTTACGCTGATATTCCTGAGAGTGTGGTCCTTCCCCGGTCGAGCCGACCCATTCGTGCTACAACTATACTACTAATATAGCATGGCTCTACCAAGTAACTTTCAACGTAGCTTTCAACGAACGATGCCAGCGTGGTATGCAGTAGTTCTTTGTCTCGTTACACCGAAAATCTTTAGTAAACTTGCGAACCAATTGCTCTCAAATTGTCTACCCTGATCACTAGGCAATGTAATCGGCATCCATAACGGGCTAACCATCCTTCGAATATTACTTTGGCAACGCTTTCTGCCGTGATATTTTGTACAGGGAAAGCTTCTGGCCATCGTATTTTCCTCTCTATTACTGCCACGCAATATCTATAACCTTGTACAGTAGTCGGTAAGGGTCCGACGATATCTGCATGTATGTGCTCAAAACGATCGACTACGGGAAATTCACTAAACTTTGATAATGGATGCCTGCTGACTTTAGATTTTTGACGTTGAGTACAACTGTTTGCCCATAAATTAATATTTTTGTTCATCCCTGCCCAAAAGAGTTTTTGACAGAGTAACTTTCTTGTAGTGCGTACACTCGCGTGGCTCAAATTGTGTACTTGTCAAATGCTATTTTTTCTAAAACTTTGTGGTAAATAGGGTCTGGTATATTTCGTCGAAGTTTCACAACATATCGGAATATTAATGAAAAGCAAAATACTTTTAATACTTACATTGTTGACGGTGTCAGAAAATGTTGTGCAATGTACTGTAACAAATGTACGAGTACTGTGGGACAGGGAATCGTCTTGACGCGTGATAGTGAGTCAGCTACGATGTTATTCTTACCTTCTATATATCGGTGCCGTGTAGTGGCGGTCAAGAATATCCACTACCCCATATCTTCCCGGGGGTGTCGTAAAAGGCGACAAAGGGAAACAGGCAGGATGGGCAGCAGCATCTTCCTGATAATAGCCATAATTACAATAAAAAAACTGCGGTTGCCAATTCGCTCGCCAAGCGTGGCAACTATGGCAAATAACCCCCAATGATTAGAGCAACAAACAGACGGCCCCCAGTCCCCGGCAGCCCCGCTATTCCTGGCTACGGTGGCGACCATGGTAACGGCTGGGCAGGGGGTGCTAAGAATCTCCAGCGGAGGTTCGGTTGCCACCTTAGATGACTCGACCTGGCAACGTACAATGCACGCACCCTGAGGACTGACGAAAAGATCGTGGAGCTGGAAGAAGAGATAGACAAGTTGCGCTGCCATATTATAGGATTATCCGAAGTCCGAAGAGAGGGGTAGGACGCGGTAATCCTCGAATCCGGCAACTTGCTCTATCACCGGGAAGGCGACCATCTGTCCCAAGGAGGTGTCGGATTTATCATCCACAAGTCTCTCGTTAACAACGTTGTAAAGATCGGGAGTGTGTCGACGAGGGTTGCGTACCTTATACTCAGAATCAGCAAACGGTATTCGCTGAAGGTCATACAGGTTTATGCGCCAACCTCGGCACACCCCGATGTGGAGGTGGAGGAAATGTATGAGGATATCTCTAGAGCCAAGGATTCCTCCAAAACCCAATATACGATGTTAATGGGAGACTTCAATGCAAAACTAGGCACAAGAGAGAACGGTGAGCTGAAAGTAGGGAAATTTGGAATAGGGCAACGGAACCCAAGAGGCCAGCAGCTGGCCGACTTCATGGAGAAAGAGGGACTCTTTATGATGAACTCTTTCTTCCAGAAGCGGCCCCACAGGAAGTGGACCTGGTCGAGCCCCGACGGTTCGACAAAAAATGAGATTGACTTCATTATGACTACCAGACGACAACTGTAGAGTGATGTCTCCGTGATCGCGAGGGTGAAAACTGGTAGCGATCACCGAATGGTTAGAGGCACACTGAACCTAAACGTTAAGTTGGAGAGGTCTCGTCTAATGAAGTCAACGCTCCGTCCCCCTCGTGCTCTGTTCTAAAGTCCCGAAACCTTTCAGCTCGAGTTACAAAACCGTTTTCAGTGCCCAGAAGACTGCAATGAAGTGGCCGATATGAATGACAAGCTCGTGGAAACCGTCCATGCGGTCGGAGCTAAGTTCTGCAAGACACGCCACAGAAGAACACAAACACTCTCCGATCACACCCTTAATCTCATGGCTGTTAGACGGGAGATGAAGCTACATTCTTCAACAGATTTGTCAGTATACAGGCAAATGAACAGACAGATCTCCAAATGCATGAGGCGGGACTTACGCAACTTCGATACAGCTTGTATTGAAGAAGCGATCGAGCGGAACCAAGGCTCCAAAGTCTTTGCCAGAGATCTGTCTGCCAGAAAGAGCCAACTGTCAAAGCTGAAGACCGAGTGTGGCAGCATCGTTTCCGGGGCACCTGAGATTTTGAGTGAGATTGAGAGGTTCTATGGACAGCTGTACACGTCATCGTTGGAACCACCCGCAAGTGTGAGTAACGATCCAAGAGCGAGTCTTATCCGACACTATTCTGAAGATATCCCGGACGTCAATCTGAGCGAGATTAGAATGACTCTCCAGCATTTTAAAAACGGCAACGCCCCAGGCGAGGATGGAATTACAGCGGAGCTTCTGAAAACGGGTGGAAAACCGGTACTGGAAGTCCTTCAGAGGCTCTTTAATTCCGTCCTCCGTGGTGGCATTACACCGGAGGCGTGGAGCAGAAGTGCGGTGGTCTTGTTCTTCAAGAAAGGTGACAATGCTCTCTTGAAGAACTACAGACCGATTTCCCTTCTGAGCCGCGTCTACGTGCTGTCTTCGAGAGCCATTACGAATCGTCTCGCACGCAGACTTGACGACTTCCAGCCTCTCGAACAAGCCGGTTTCCGAAAGGGCTTTAGGACCATAGACCACATACATACCCTTCGGCAAGTTGTACAGAAGTCCGAGGAGTACAATTTGCCACTATGCCTGGCGTATGTGGACTATGAGAAAGCCTTTGATTCCGTCGAAATTTGGGCGGTGCTTCAGTCCCTTCAGCGGTGCCAAGTTGACTGTCGGAATATCGAAGTGCTGAAGTGCTTGTACAGTAGAGCTAAGATGGCTATCCGAGTACAGAACCAGAGTACTAAACCTATCCAATTGCAGAGAAGTGTAAGACAGGGTGACGTTATATCCCCGAAACTCTTCACCGCTGCATTGGAAGACGTTTTCAAGCTTCTGGACTGGAAAGGATACGGTATTAACATCAATGGCGAGTACATCACTCACCTTCGATTTGCCGACGATATAGTCCTTATGGCACAATCGCTGGAGGTCCTAAGCACTATGCTCAATGACCTCAATAGTGTCTCTCAACGGATAGGTCTTAAGATGAACATGGACGAAACAAAGATTATGTTTAAAGTCCATGTCACACCTATGCCGATAGTTGTTGGGAGCACTAAGCTCAAAGTTGTTGACGAGTATGTTTACCTGGGACAAATAGTCCGACTAGGTAAGTCCAACTTCGACCGAGAGGTCAATCGACGGATTCAACTCGGCTGGGCAGCGTTCGGGAAGCTACGACACATCTTCTCGTCAGACATACCTCAAAACGAAATTGTACAACCAGTGCGTGTTGCCAGTGATGACTTACGGAACTGAGACGTGGTCCTTCACTGCTGGCCGTATGAGAAAGCTCAAGGTCGCTCAGCGAGCTATGGAGAGGGCTATGCTCAGAGTTTCTCTGCGTGATAAACTTAGGAATGAGGTTATCCGCAATACAACCAGAGTAACCGACATAGCCCAACGGATTAGTAAGCTGAAGTGGCAGTGGGCCGGCCATATAGCTCGAAGAACCGACAACCGATGGGGAAGAAACTTTCTTGAGTGGCAACCTCGTACCGGTAGGCGAAGTGTAGGGCGATCCCCCACGAGATGGAGTGACGACCTGGTAAGACATGCAGGAAGTCGATGGATGCAGGTGGCTCAGGACCGTGCTTTGTGGCATTCCTTGGGGGAGACCTATGTTCAGCAGTGGACTTATGAAAGGCTGTAATGATGATGATGATGATATATCGAATGTCTATTGAGGACTCGCTGATGAATAACAGCTTCCTAGTTCGTCGGGATGTTTCTTTGTTGCTATCTAATTTCTTAAAAGCATGAATCAATGGTTTGTGGTCTATAAAAATAACTAACTGTTGTCTAATGCCTAATAGCTAAAAATATTGCCAATATTGCCTATCATAGGCACTATACTTTTGCTCTGCAGTACTCAATTTTTTAGAAAAGTACCCTAAAAGCCTCCATTCATCACTTACGTTTTGCTGTAGTACGGCCCCCACACATGTATTTTTTATAGAATAATATGACAAACAAGCACACAGTCCACCTGATGATAAGTGGTTGCTGTGGCCCATAGAATTCTACATTTATCCTTGTTTGCAAATCAAAATGCAGATGCGTTGTCACCTATGAGGACTTAGATGGAACGCTTCTTTTTCAGTAAAAAAGGTCTCCAGTTCGCTACACTCACCATACGGAACACAGCAATATTAAGCTGTTATTTTATGCTGGTATTCTGTGAGACCTACACATGTATTCGAAGCATCTGTCATGAGAGCTATATGCGAATCTGTAAGCTCTTTGTAAGCTGTTTTTGTAAGCTCAACTTACACTTCTCGAATGCAGCTAAAGATTGTGTAGATACATGTTCAACTCAGCCTGGTACTCTACTGC
Source organism: Parnassius mnemosyne (assembly GCA_963668995.1). Taxonomy (NCBI): domain Eukaryota; kingdom Metazoa; phylum Arthropoda; class Insecta; order Lepidoptera; family Papilionidae; genus Parnassius; species Parnassius mnemosyne. Next base: position 4,340,421 of record CAVLGL010000002.1, on the reverse strand, counting down.
GATTGCTGCAACCTCTTCTGGCAAAAGTGTGATTCCATCTGATGTTAAAAATTCAATTTTTGACTTACCGAAACTGCACTTGGCGATGTTGATTGTGATGTCATACCGGTTTAGTCGGTAGGTGTTCCAGGTGCTGTCTTTAATTAATACAGCTGACACAGTCATCGATGAATGTATAAACAAAATGCATACCTTCCTATATTCATGAACCTTTGAAATATTTGTGCTCCGTTGCGTATTCCAAACATCACTCGCGTAAATTCAAATAGACCAAATGGTGTGATAATCGCTGTTTTCTCAATATCCCGCTTCGCTACAAAATTAAAATGGTAGGCTCTATTAATGTATATTTATACTTTATATGATGGCACACATTATGTTTATCTAACTCTTTGAAACAAATAGGCTTCGTAATTTTTCTCCTCGCTTCTCGTCCACTGTCTTCACTGCGGGTTCCCTGGAATTAATAATAGACGCATTAACGTTCAAATTTGTTAGTTTATCTACAAGTTTTCTCAACTTAATATCAACTAACAATCCATAATAATTCAAAAATCAGCCCCTAATATTGGCTGTCGAATATTTGCTATCACAAAAGTCCATTTAAAACCTCGCCGCAAACCTAAATTTAATTCAAGGGTTCTTATTTCATAGGTTTTAATCTCGGTACCATTTGCGGCGTACCACTCTTTATAACTCTCTTATACTCTTTATAACTATATTTATTTTTACACGGATTTACTGAAATGTTAGCACCTGTATCAACGAGTAAACGCAGCCCGGTATTGGAGTCGGTGACACATAGGTGGTGTGATAGCTGCACCGCGCAAGCTCCCGCCATGGCCTGCACGTCTGCTAATTTTCCGACTTCTTCTTGCATGGCTGTTCACGTTGCCGTGCTCTCTTTTGGTAACGGAAGTGGTACGAACAGAGCCAATCAGGAGTTTCAGGTGTTCGTCGGTTGGAACTTGAACGAGGTCTTCTAAAGTTTCGATAACGAGATCTACTCCTTCCTTGCCGATGATCATGACTGACCTACCTCCTTTGTCTGACTTCCATAGTGTTTAATCTCGAATTTAATTTTGCTATGTCCGCTAAAATTAATGTTGACGTACTTTGGTCACTTTAGGCCAATGTACATGTTACCTCTGCTACCTGCATGGGTCGTGTGGCATCCATGACCTTATCTGCTGTTGCGGCCAAACTATCCGAACTTTTGCTATTCGCGACTGCTAATACTGCTCTAATCGCAAGCGGTAAACGGTTTTGCCACAGGAAACGAAGTGTATGGTCTGGTATCTTACCACGTGCTAGTTTTTTCATACAACGTCAAAGTTTTGATGGACTTTGTTCCTCCAGTATCACTTCACTCAGGAGTTTATGTAGTTGTCTCGTTGCGGATTCTTCGTAAATTGACAGCAAACGCTCCTTTAGTGCTTCGTATTCGTGCGTGTTCAAATCACGTAGGGGTCACCAATGTGCGAGATATGTATGAGAATGTGCGATCTTCTTGGCTAATAATGTATTAGTTACTAATGCCTGATAACCTCGCAATATGACTCACAGAAGGTGCCTAAGGTGCCTATTGGGTTCAGTAATTAAAATCTTCAAAGTCACTGATGTTGGATTCAGAAATTACAATTTATAAGTTAAGCTATATGTGACGGGCGATACAATATATTTCCTACTTGGTAGCGGTCTAGCGTGGGCTGTGACGGGGAACGACTGGCGTTGGCCGTCGAGCGCACTCCGGACACAAGTATAAAATGTCAAATAAGCAACATGTATGTAACTACTAACTGTGTCCTTACGAAGTTTTAATGTAATTTAAGAATAATGTAATATACATATTTCATAAATTATAATGGACAAAGTCGTTCCTATTATAATAGTTGCGGGGAATGGGGATGGATTGATAAATAAGCAAACTAAAGGATTCAGATATATCATATTTTTAAGTTACCGAAGGATAATAAAAGGTGAATTTATTTAATTATTTTGTTAGATAGGTACTTATAGCGTAAAAAGGATAAAGTTTTTTTTTTATAGGATAGGGTGACAAACGAGCACCCAGTCCACCTGATGGTAAGTGGCCACTGCGACCCATAGACATCTACATCTATCCTCAATAAAGACTCAAGATGCAGATGCGTTGTCACCCGTGAGGACTAAGATGGAATGCCTCTTTGCCAGTAAAAAGGGTCTCCGGTTCTCCACACTCACCATACGAAACACAGCAGCGTTAAGCTGCTATTTTACGCTGGTTTTCTGTGAGAGCGTGATCCTTCCCCGGTCGAGCCGACCCATTCGTGCTACAACTATACCACTAATATAGCTGCAGCATGGCTCTACCACGTATAAAAAAGTAATATATTAAATACAGAAGTACTTAATACCTAAGTACTTTATTACAAAACTATGTTGAAATTTACTTCACTACTCAAATACCTATTTACCTACTCGTATACTTGTCTTTTGTAAATAAAAGTAATAATAACACAAAATACTGAAATCAAACATTGTTTACAATATTTTTAACTAAGTAGAATACGATCACATTTCTGTTCGGAATCGTACTTCATGTTTTTTTGTTGTTTACTCTAGCTACCTATTTCTTACGAGCCAAGCATAGCGATTCCCGACGTACGGCCTTGCAAGTTGCATGCGTTGGGTATCACAGAACTCACATAGCAGCGGAAATATGGTCGACCATAGTCAGAATAAGTACTTTACCTAAGTAACCTTACAATTTCGCAATGTATTTTTTACTCTTTATTAACAGCCCTTAGTAACCATGGAAAGTCCGTTGCGACGTAGGAAGGAGAAAAGATGTAAAGTAATACGGACACTCGCGTGCAGCGATAAAGTTTTATTTAGCTTTCGTGCAAGATATATCTGATTCATAATAACTATGTAGGCTATTAAAACGTCGGCAAGCAGTCAACATCAAAAGAGTGCCACTTATGAACTTATTATTCTTCTTATTCTGTGTCTAGACGCTCCCTTACTCGTATATAGACCTAGTATTAAATTGTGTACCTGTCAAGATCCTTGATTACGATTTTGATTTGGATTTCTTCAGTGTCTTGTCTCCGTTATCGGCATTTATGTCAAGTGTCAATCTCGTTATGAACGTATTTTTACATGGTAGAGCCATACTGCAGCTATCATCTTTGACCACGTTCTTAACATAATACCAGCGTGAAATAACAGCTTAATACCTTTGGTATGGTGAGTGTACAGAACCGGAAACTCATTTTACTAGAAACACGACATTCCATCTTATACGGGTGATAAGGCATTTGCATTTTGATTCTTAATCGAGGATAGATGTAGATGTATAGGGGTCACAGCATCCGTTTACCATCAGGTTACTGCGAGCTCGTTTGTCATATTTAATATACAAAAAAATGTTTTACCATGATTTTGTACAGCTATTAACACCCACGGTTTCTCAGACATTAAATCATTATCATCATGTTTAACCTAAGCAATGACTTCTTCTGCCAAAGATTTTTATAAATTCTAAGCACTAGATGTGTATACGTGGTATAGCCACGCTGCAGCTATATTATGTTTGTAGCACAAATGGGTCGGCTCGACCGGGGTAGGATTACGCTCTCACGGAATACCAGCGTGAAATAGCAGCTTAATGCTGCTGTGTTTCGGAGACCCTTTTTACTAGAATCGAGGCATTCCATCTCAGTCCTCAAGGGTGACGACGTAGAATACCGGCGTGAAGTAGAGGCTTTGCTTCTGCGTTTTGTCTGGTGAGTGCAGGTGGCCGGAGGCCCAATTCCCCCCCCCCCCATCAACATGGTAGCGGAATTACAAAGTAGACTACCCCAGGAGGGTACCAGTACCCCTGGAGAATCCCTCGCTGAGCATCCACGACCATGTTATTCCAATCCTGAGCGTGGGTGCTCAGGCTGCCCCGCGTATTCTGGGGGGGGCAAAATTCCGCTCAAAAACAAAACTGCTTGGGGCAAACTGAGCAACAATAACAAGGCGACCCCTGCCACGCTATCCGTGAATTTCTGCAACATCAGGGGACTTCACTCTAACCTAAACGCCGTCCACTACCATCTCGAGACGGCGAAGCCGGCCTTGCTCTTTCTGACCGAGACGCAGGTTTCCTCTCCGGCTGATATTTCGTATCTCTCCTGCCCGGGGTACAAATTGGAGCACTCCTTTGTGCCTCGGGCTGGAGTTTGCGTGTATGTCAGAGAGGACATCTGTTCTCGACGCCTCGGCAGTCTTGAAGGTTCGGACCTGTCCATCCTTTGGCTACGCGTAGACAGCGACGACCATCCGCGCGTCTACGGGTGCCTCTATAGGTCCCATAGCGGTAATGCCGAAACAGACCGACTCATCGACCACGTCCAAATGGCTACAGATTCCTTGCTACAACAGGTCCCATCCGCAGAGATCGTGATCCTTGGCGACTTTAACGCCCACCATGCCGAATGGCTCGGTTCACGTTTAACCGATCATGCGGGGAGATCTGTTTATGACTTCGCTTTGGCATATGGTCTGACACAACTGGTTACTTCGCCTACGCGGATTCCAGATGTGGAGGATCATACACCTTCCCTGTTGGACCTTCTGCTGACCTCTCATCCGGACGGATATCAGGTTTCCGTCGATGCCCCTCTCGGCTCTTCGGACCATTGTCTGATCCGGAGTATGGTGCCACTCACGCTCCCTTCGCGGTTGCGTTCTGCAGGTTGCCGCCGTGTTTGGCATTACAGGTCGGCGGATTGGGACGGAATGCGGTCTTTCTTTGCATCCTACCCATGGGGGCGGGTTTGCTTCTCGCCGGATGATCCCAGCGCTGTTGCTGACTCTGTCACTGATGTGGTGCTACAGGGAATGGAACTATTTATTCCATCATCTGTGGTACCCATCGGAGGCAGGTCTCAGCCTTGGTTTGGTCGCTCCTGTAAGACTGCATTGCGCAGAAAGCAGGAGTGTTATCAAGCCTGGGCTGCGGCTTCGGTGACTCGGGATGTAAACACCAGCACACTTAAAAAGAAGTATAACTTCGCCTCCAGGTCCTTCAAAAGAGTTATTGCCAAGGCAAAGTCAGAGCACATAGGCAGAATTGGCGAGAAACTAGTTCGCCTTCCTTCGGGAACCCGTGCATTCTGGTCTCTCGCCAAGGCTGTCCAAGGGAATTTCTGTAAGCCATCACTACCATCTCTGCACAGGGAGGACGACTCACTGGCCCACGACGCAAAAGAGAAGGCCGACCTTTTAGGCTCCCTTTTTGCGTCCTACTCGACTGTTGATGACGGGGGGAACACACCGCCGACCATCCCGCGGTGTGAGTGCTCTATGCCGGATGTGCTATTCTCACAGCGCTCGGTTCGCAGAGCACTCCTCTCCCTTGACATCCACAAGTCGAGTGGGCCTGACGGAATCCCCCCAATTGTGCTGAGGACGTGTGCTCCGGAGTTGGCACCGGTTCTAACGCGTCTTTTCCGGTACTCCTACTCCCATGGCGTTGTCCCGAACTCATGGAAGACAGCTTTTGTCCACCCGATCCCTAAAAAAGGCGACCGCTCAGACCCGTCCAACTATAGGCCTATCGCGATCACCTCCTTGTTCTCCAAAATAATGGAATCCATTATTAACTGCCAGCTCATCCGGTACCTTGAGGATCACCAGCTGATCAGTGACCGCCAATACGGTTTTCGTCGGGGTCGATCAGCTGGTGATCTTCTAGTCTACCTGACCCATAGATGGGCGGAGGCAGTAGAGTCCAAGGGGGAGGCGTTGGCCGTTAGTCTGGACATTGCGAAGGCCTTCGATCGGGTTTGGCACAAAGCGCTTCTTTCGAAGCTCCCTTCCTATGGGCTTCCCGAGAAATTGTGCAATTGGATCACCAGCTTCCTTGCAGATCGGAGCATCAAGGTCGTTGTAGACGGTGCATGTTCTGACTACAAGCCTATTAACGCTGGTGTTCCACAAGGCTGTGTGCTATCACCAACGCTGTTTCTTCTGCATATCAATGATATGTTGCTAACTGGTAACATTCATTGCTATGCGGATGACAGCACTGGTGATGCTCTATACACCGGCCGGGCCAATATTTCTCGGGAAAACGTCGCCGAGTACCGGAACAAACTTGTGTCTGAAGTCGAGTCTTTGCTGGACAAAGTCTCGGATTGGGGGCGACTAAATCTAGTCCAGTTTAATCCTCAGAAGACACAAGTTTGCGCGTTTACCGCTAAAAAGAACCCCTTTGTCGTATCTCCTCAGTTTCAAGGCACTCCCCTTCTTGCCTCAGCCAGTATCGGTATCCTCGGAGTCGACATATCGAGTGACGTGCAGTTTCGTGGTCACTTGGAAGAGAAGGCCAAATTGGCCTCTAAAAAGCTTGGCGTGCTCAGCAGAGCGGGACAGTATTTCATGCCGGCACACCGCCTGCAACTTTACAAGGCGCAGGTTCGGCCTCACATGGAATACTGTTCCCATCTCTGGGCAGGGGCTCCCCAGTGCCAGCTCCTTCCACTTGACCGCATCCAGCGCAGAGCGGCTCGAATCGTCGACGACCGAGCCCTTTCCGATCGGCTCGATTCATTGGCACTGCGAAGAGATGTTGCAACTCTTTGCATTTTCTTTCGCATCTACCATGGGGAGTGCTCTGAGGAATTGTTCGGATTAATCCCAGCCGCCAAATTTCATGAACGCACATCGCGGCAGAACTCCCGATACCATCCACACCATCTGGATGATTGGCGGTCCACCACTGTGCGATTTAGAAGATGTTTTCTTCCTCGCACGACTTCCTTGTGGAATCGATTACCATCAGCGATTTTTCCGGACCGATATGACTTAGGGACCTTCAAGAAAAGAGCCTACTCCTTTTTAAAAGGCCGGCAACGCATCTGCAATTCCCCTGGTGTTGCGGTTGTTCATGGGCGGCGGTAGTCACTTACCATCAGGTGAGCCGCATGCTCGTTTGCCCCCTCTCCTATAAAAAAAAAAAAAAAAAAAAAAAAAAAAATCTGCATTTTGATTCGTAATCGAAGATATTTTCATCGTTTTCAGTAAAAAGGGTCTCCGGTTCTCTACATTCACTATATGAAACACAGCAGAGTTAAGCTGCTATTTTACGCTGGTATTCCGTGAGTGCATGGTCCTATCTCGGTCGAGTCGGTCGAGTACTAAGGTGGATGCACTATTCGCGTTGTAGCTATAATATATGGAGCTATATTATAGCTATATATAGTTACTTTATTACGAATAGAATTTAAACCTGGTTAGTATGGGTTACCGATAACCATTTTCCAAAATCAGTTTCAGATTTACATACCTTTCTTATATGTTATCTCTCTACATTTCTACCCATTACTCACTCAAGTAATTAAACAAATTCCTTAATGCTTTAATATTGCGTCATTAGTAGCGAGTTATCTTTCCCATTATGTATACGGAAGGATTTTTGCAACGATCATTTGAGGTGTTTGTGTTTTTTTTACGAAATCAGATAATGCAAACAAAGTGTATAAATATTTATGTCTATAAATTATTATATAAAACTAAATTTACAGATTTTATAGTGCTTTATATAAGCTATGAGATTTGGGAAAACTGCTGAAGGAACTAATTTAAAAGGCAACCTTATTTTTCTTAAATTGAATAAGGGTGACGAACGAGCAAACAGTTCACCTGATGGTAAGTGGTTGCTGTGACCCATAGACATCTACATCTATCCTCGTTTGCGAATTAAAATACAGAGCGTTGTCAGCCATGAGGACTAAGATAGAATGCCTCTTTTCCAGTAAAATGGGTCTCCGGTTCTCTACACTCACCATACGAAACACAGCTGCGTTAAGGTGCCATTTTAGGCTGGTACTCTGTGAGAGCGTGGTCCTTCCCCGGTCGAGCCGACTCATTCGTGCTACAACTATACTACTAATATAGCTGCAGCATGGCTCTACCACGTAAAATTCCTTCCTTACTCTCATAGTCCGACAGAACGGTAATCCGACACGACAGGACAGTCATCAGGCGCAGGATCAACGGCTTTACGTGCTTTCTGTGGCTCGCGGGTGAAACACCGCCAACTTCTTGACACCGGGCTGCTCCTGAGAATTTATTGACAAAAAAATTCAATAACTGATTTTTGGTCGAACCCGGAATTCGGCTAAGGGTCAGCAGGGTATGATCAGCAATCTTGATTACGACCACTATACCAACGATGCTAAATGTATGTAATATATAATTTAAAATTTTGTACTGCCGACTTCAATATAAGTTATTAAGAAATACTCAAAAACTATTGATCTGACCTTGATTAAATTCATATGGGACCACACGAAAAGTACCAGCTTCCAAAAATGAATCATCGAAATCGGTTCACCCAGTATAAAGTTATGAAGATGTGGCGGCACTGGCGTCGTGCCACAAACGAAACACATCGAAGCCTAAATCGCGCTAACAAAGTTCCGAAGTTAAAGCAGTATATATAGAATAGCTCAGAACTACAACTCGGGGCGTCGGCCGCTTCCCGGGCAGAACACCTTATCCGGCGGGAGATCTCATCTTTTCCTTCCTACGGCCACAAGGTAACACACATTAAAAAAAAACATACAGTCGAATTGAGTACCGTCTCCTTTTTGGAAGTCGGCAGAAAATAGAGATGCTGAAAGGTGATACAGAAGTTATTTGCGTTAGTCAATATACATTTAAACATTATCACGACTTCAGATAACGTCTGATTGAAACAGGTCGTATACAAACTTAGTAATGTGTACACTTTGCAAACAGACCGACAATAATATACTAATATCGTATACAGTAGTAGGTAATAGTACGTAGTTGTTTGTCATGTAATGACATAAGAGAATCCACTACCCCATATCGTCCCGTGGGTGTCGTAAGAGGCGTCAGAGGGAAACTGAAACAGGAGATGGGCGGCAGCATTTTCCCGAAAACAACTCAAAATAATGAAATAAACTACGATTGCGAACACGCTTACCAAGCATGGCAACCATAAAAAATATCCCTCCTATTGTGGAGGCCTATGTTTTGATTAAGATTGTTTTGTTATAACATTGATATTAAAGTCTTCACATATTACAACAGATTCATTCATTAACCTTAACAAAAACTTCCACCATAATTTTTTTAAAGTATTATATATAGAACATAGGGGTCTGTAGACGCTCACAACAATGAGGTGCTCAAAGTCATTGTTCTGAGCCAGCAAGCCATTTCTACAGTTCGCTCAACAGAGAGGCTCACAATATCTTTACGTTCTTTACATGATTATAAGTTACTAACTAACATTAAGGAGCCAACTCTTAAATCTATTTCTCTATTGAAAGAACTGACCATCTGATGATTACTGAAGTTTTTGCGTGGTAGAGCCATGCTGCAGCTATATTATGCTTGTAGCACGAATGGGTCGGCTCGACCGGGGAAGGACCACGCTCTCACAGAAAACCAGCGTAAAATAGCAGCTTAACGCTGCTGTGTTTCGTATGGTGAGTGTAGAGAATCGGAGACCATTTTTACTGGCAAAGAGGCTTTCCATCTTAGTCCTCACGGGTGACAACGCATCTGCATCTTGAGTCTTTATTGAGGATAGACGTAGATGTCTATGGGTCACAGTAACCACTTACCATCGGGTGGACTGTGTGCTCGTTTGTCACCCGATCCTATAAAAAAAAAGTTATACATTTAGTTATAAGCTTTTAAAGTAAGAATGTTCAGAAATAAATAAAATATGCATTTTGTTGCTATTTAAGAACAGATCAATTTCTAATTGTTTGCTTATCATGCCTTGTATATTTTGATGCACCAGGTGTAAGTGATTTTTATTATTATTTTTTTATTAGATAAGGGCGGCAAACGAGCGCACAGTCCACCTGATGGTAAGTGGTTGCTACGGCCAATAGACATCTACATCTATCCTTGATTACGAATCAAAATGCAGATGCGTTGTCACTTGTCACCCGTGAGGACTAAGGTGGAATGCCTCGTTTCCAGTAAAAAGGGTATCCAGTTCTCTATATTCACTATACGAAACACAGCAGTGTTAAGCTGCTATTTTATGCTAGTATTCTGTACTACTAATATAGCTGCAGCATAGCTCTACCACGTAAAAGATTTTGTGGAGTCATACAATTAGTGATTTATAAACTACGTTCTAAATTATTTAAATTATTATAATTGCTAGATATTACATCTATTGTCTAATTTTCTAATTTAAATTACTTGGAACTGATTCCAAATTGCATTTCAAGTCATTATATTGTTCAACAGAAGCAGAACTTTGTAGCCAAGTCCTTGGCTGAGTTAATATGTAAATAATAAGATAGCACATTTGCTTTCTGTCTTAAAATATATTTGAATAAGTAGTACGTATCTCTTAATTAAATTTGTCTATTAAATGAATTCTATTATTATAATTATTACAATTTATTTAAAAAGAAAATAAATATTGATACATAGGTACTATGTTTATGTATCTTATATTTATGTACATAACATAATATACAATATTTTATTATATACAATATTAAAAACTATAATAAAAAATCTATAACTAGTAAACTAACTTAATTATCATACAGCCCTACTCCCCGCGGTATCGTACTAAGAACGCTAACTGCGTTTCCCCGCTGAATGGCTATACTTAGTCTTTGAGCGAGAAAACAGCCAGCCCTCTTATCACCAGCAGCAACGACCAGCCGCGGATGGAGTTCCTTTAGGAACTTCACCGCACGTTGTAGATTAATTATTAATATATATTATTAATATAATGTAATTATTAATTATAAATTTGACATTTAATTACAATTAAATGTCAAACTTAAATTATTATGACATGTCAGATTATTCATTAATAAATTTAAATCATATCTTATTTTATTTTCCTGTGATCACCCCTGTATGTAAACAAGATAATTTTATGAACATTTAAAGTATTTATATAATCGATATATTTTAATAACTGATTTTTGTTCACATTGCCTCTTCTCCCATCAGGAATTATAAATGAGCTATCAGGGTAAAACTTACCAGCTAAAACTTTATTCATTATAATATGACGACTAAAGGATGCTCCAGGTATGCAATATTTACTGATCAGTTGTCCTTTTAAATAGTTATTGAACATCATTCCCAAATGTTGGCCTATTTCATCACAATACATAATTACTAATTTTCTTTTATATTTAAATCTAACTGTTCCCCGCGACTTCGCCCGCGTGTTAATTAGGTTTTTTTTGCGCGGGACCCTAATTCAAAGTGGCCTAAGTTACTCCTTATAACATCAGCTATCTACCGGTGAAAGTCTCGTCAAAATCGGTTCAGAGATTAGCCGGAACAAACAGATAGACATACAGACAAAAACACAATTGCATATGCATTTAGTGAAAAGCTGTTTTGTTGACATTACAAACAGACCCTCCAATTTTATTTATTTGTATACATTATTTTTAAGTTTATTTTCTCTATCTTAATTTTAGTTATTACTGGTGGCAAGTGGCAAGGCATCAGACCTCAGGTCTTGCTTGTTTAACGTTGGTTGCAAGTGTTCCTCGACTGCGGTATCCTCTTAACATCAGGTGGACCAATTGTGTGTGACTCTTTTAACTTTAAAAAAAAACTAGACGTCACAACATCACGTGACTTAACGTTGATTTAATTCATTTTGATTGTAAAAAGCCAACTTGACTATCAAAAAAAACTATTCAGAACCCGGATAAGTAGAGAATAAAAAAAACATGTGTGCAGTTCACACGTGGTAGAAGCACAACTTCACAAAACTAATCTTCGAAAGTATGAGATCAATGCAGTGTAACTAGTCAGGTGTAGGATAATTGTTGTATTTATTTATTACAATATTGTTACCAAGTTTAAAAATTATATTACATTTTATTCTACATATTACATTATACATTATACAGACTCCAAGTTTAAAATTTCATCATCGTAACTACTTAAATATTTTCTAATCACAAAGTATGAGGGGCCATACCATTAGGCCGGCCACATACATACGGAATTCCGTTTTGTAATTCTGTTTCGGAATCCCAAATTGGAATTCCGTGAACACATCACACACCTTCGTATATTTACGCTCAGTTGAGAGACGTTAGCCATTGAGTCTAGACATTCTGCCAGCGAATAATTACGACAATTTTCTGATTGCGATTCCATTGTTGCTGTATCATTGTTACTGGGTGCATCCTCTTATCATCCTAAGCTTTCAATATAGTCAATATTATGTAAAAAGATCTATCCATCCAGAGATATTTTTTTTAAATACGGATGTACACCCTTTCGACAAATTATTAAACAAAATAAAATGAAAGGTTACGAAAAGCTATACACATATAAGATTAAATGTAAAAACGTACATAAACTTACCTACTCCCTTCGGACGTGCGACGAACCCTGAGCGCGTTCTGTACGGAATTTACGAATGTGTGTTGCGACTCATACAAAATCTATCGAAGACTTGCGTTCGGAGCCCCTTTTTTTTCGGGATTCCGAACGTACAGGCGGTCATACGGAATCACGAATCGGAGAAAATTCCTTGTGGTCCTTGATTTTATAAGGACTTGCTGCGTTCAGAATCCCGAATCGAAACATCGAAACTGAATCCCGAAACGAAATTCCGAACGGGTCGGCCACACACATACGAAATCCCATTTTGCCCGCAAAATATCGAACGGAAAACTACCGTGCGTGTGTGATGGATCATAGATTTTATATGGACTTGCTGCGTTCGTAATTCCGAAACAGAATTCTGTATGTATGTTTTCGGGCTTATACTCTTAGATCACATACATCATAACAGAAACACTGAGCTGTATTCTATCTCATTCTCTCGCAGGCTAAATCCTATAGATGTATATGTTTGTCGCTTTTTCGTTTCGTCGAGTTTCAAATCACAACGATACTACGGCCGGCCACATACATACGGTATTCCGTTTCGGGATTCCGTTTCGATATTCCGTTTCGAGATTCCGAACGCACCAAGTTCATATAAAATATATGACCCGTCACACACGTACGGTAGTTTTCCGTTCGAAATTTTGCGGGCAAAACGGTATTCCGTATGTGTGTGGCCGACCCTGAGCTGTCAAAAAATTAAACTTCTGAGCCAACGCAATAATAAGATACAGCCGTTTATTCCGCAAATTTTCGACATTCGCAAGGGAATCAAAACCTACAGGGTACATCCCGTGAACTCAGAATCTTTAAATTTGGCACGAAGCAACGTATTATAACGCAGATAAAGGAAAAATTGCGAAAAGCATAAATTTTTAGTTACATCATATAATAAAAATATTTTTAATAATTTTAAGTTTATATATCTACGGATTTGTTCGGAACCCTCGGTGCGCGAGTCCGATTCGCACTTAGCCGGTTTTTAATGTCAATGGTATATGTTACTAGGCATAGGCTTTTTTACTAACCCATAGACGCATTTTTAATATAGAGCCGTCTAGTGTAACATTCATGAAGATTTTTGTAACTTTCCATAGATAAAAAGTCGTTTAAAGTGTAGAAGTCAGCGAGGCCGCTCTAGTCGCCCTAACGTTCAACCGGAAAAAGTTTTAGGAGACTATGGTCGCCCGGACGTTTGAGTGGTTAGGAATTTCATTATATCAAGTTTGTCTAATCGTTCTATTCTTAGGTATGATCTCATCAGCCATGTTGTGGGGTTTCCTGTCCGACACGCTGGGCAGGCGACAGATCCTGGCATGGGGATTCTTCTGCTCTGGTATTGTGGAGATTGCAGCCGCGATGAGTCAGAGTTTCACAATGCTGCTCGTCACTAGGTTCGCCAGTGGGTTCTTGTAAGTGAATTGGTGGTTGTTTTTCCAATTAATCCGCTTTATACGTGGTGGAGCCAGGCTGCAGCTATATTATGGTTGTTCAATGAATTGATCGACTAGACCAGGGAAGGACCATGCTTTCACAAAATACCGGTAAAAACAGCAGTTTTATTCTGGTGTGTTTTGTATGGTGAGTTTAGAGAACCGAAAACCTTTTTTACTGGAAACAAGGCATTCCATCTTAGTTTTTAGGTGTGATAACGCATCTGCATTTTGATTCTTAGCTGAGGATAGATGTAGATGTCTATAAGCCACAGCATCCACTTACCATCAGATGGACTGTGTGCTCGCTTGTCACCTTTATTCTTTTAGCTGCAGCGTGGGTCTAAAAGCTATGAGTTAGATGTGCTGAATAAATTTGTTTTTATTTCTTCCTTTCTCTTAACCCCAAATCCTACCACAATCACATTTACACTTCCCATTTACTTATTAAATAATTTGCTTGACAGATTCAACGGACCCTTCGCAGTCCTGATCTCTTACATAGCTGAGCTCCACCGCACAGAACTTCGCGCCAGGGTCATCCTTCTCACTAGCCTGTTCTTCACCATTGCCAACACGACGCTGCCCCTTCTTGCCTGGGCGATACTGACCAATGACTGGGACTTTTACCTCTTCGATGACACATTCGGTAAGTAGATCCAAAATAACACTGTTGTCCACCTAATTTGATCGCAGCTAAATTTTGAACTGTAAGCAGTACAGTGTAGGAGCGTTATCGTTTAACCATAGAGCAACACATGGCACCGACAGACCGGAGTGGAGTAGCCATAGCGTTTTTTCCAGAGACAGACTCGGATCAGTCGCTTGACCCACGGAGCAAACCGTGGCTCGACTGATCTGTATATTGTATGAGGGCAAGCGGCCTGTGTTATTAAGCAAATCCGAAACAACACTACCGTTTAATTTAAGTTTGAAAAACAAGTAAATAGCAATAATAATGTGATCAGAACTACATAAAGATGAAAGGTATCGCCATCTTTTTGTAATTTTGACGAGACGGATCTCTTTTACAGCAAAAACTGAACAATTCGGCATTTTTGTAGGACGTCGATTCAACCGCACAACTAGATTTAGTTTAGTGAGCAGTGCGGCTGCAAATAGTTTTGTTATACGTTTAGGACCACGTGGAGTTATACTTTGACTAAGGGGAATGCCTGCATATGGCTGATGCCCTCCAGTCCGCTGGTTGTTGCTCTATGCGTTTAACGCAACACTTTTTAGTCGACCTAATAAAAGTAGGAGGTTTACAATTTGAATGTATGTTTTTTTTGGTATGTGTGTTACGCAATATCTCCGTCAATGAGGACTAATAAGCTTACGCTCACCAGATGTCGCTAGTTGGTACTTGGTACTAATTTAAACATATTTGTCACACAGATGGTCACACAGTGTTATCGTCGTTGAAAAGTTGGGTTTTAAATAAAAGTTTTCGGTTTCTTATATATGTATAAACACAAAACAATGCTTTAGAGGTGTATTCTTTATTCATTAACATATTTTTAACTATTTACCGATTCTCAGAAAGAAAGACGAAAGACGAGACGAGTGGGTACGATTGTCCAAAAAATAAAGAAGCTATACTTCACAGATTTTTCGTTGTCTCTAACAAAAATGCAAACCAACAGTGATCCACTCATGGAACCTGTTCCTCCTGGCGACCGCGCTAGTGCCCCTGCTCACTGGGCTGGCGTTCACCTGTCTGCCAGAGAGTCCCAAGTTCCTAATGTCGAGGGGGCGAAACACTGAAGCGTTGGAGGTGTTCCGAAAAATATACTCGATGAACACCGGTAACTCCAAGGAGAGTTATCCAGTAAGTACATGGTAACTTTTTTGCACATGTAAAGGTAACAAACGAGTACACGGTCCACCTGATGGTAAGATGCTGAGTCCTATTAAAACCTACAACTTCCTTTTAATGTTCAATACTTCGTTACCAGTAAGTGTCTCCAGTTCTCGGCACTTAGGACTACTGGACTACAAACGCAATAGAATTATCCTGCTATTTATGTTTGTAATCTGTGAAAGTAGCCGGTGGTTAACGATTCTACACAGACGTCGTACGAGGAAGAAGACTAAACGTAACTGAACGACGTGCAGTAATGGTAGTCCTCTGGCCACACCTTGGGACAGATTGCGCACTTTATCTCAAATGAAAAACATCATAAAAGTAAAACTCCACAATTGGACATGGGCTGTTCTCATTGTTGGGAAGCCTTAATCGTCACGCTTGGCAGACAGGTTGGCGGTTTTTTTATAAGACTAGCTTCTGCCCGCGACTTCGTACGCGGATCCTGTTGCTTATGCCAGCGACAAAATCGAAGATCTGAAACTTGAATTTTTTGAATTCTAAGAGCCCGGGGACGGGAAATCAACGTGATTCGCGAGACGATTCGAGACGTTCTAGATCTTTCATTTTTGTAAGTCAACAGGAAATGCCCATCAGACTAAACAACTTTTGCTAAGACGTCATTCCTATATATGTAATAGTGTCGCTGGGCTTTGGATGGAGTGTAACTCCTTGTGTGTTATTAAGTTAATATATTGGTAATATTGTTTAGATCACGTTCACATGAGGCTTAAGTAATTATAGAACAAAAATACTTCAACGCAAAGCTTCCGGATAAACTATGTTGAAAGTTGACCCATCCGGCACGTGAACATAAAGATTTCTAGAACTGGTAACCCGGGAAAGAGCGACGTACAACTGACCATGCGAGAAACAACTGACACCGAGATCTACTCCAGCAAAACGAAAAGTCTGCTCTTGAGCCTTATTAATTGTCATTGCATAACACAATGGTACTGGGATTATAATAATAAACCGACGATATATGATGTGGTTGGGATTGCACTATACAACATAATTCAGGCCTCAGAATAAGTTTTACTTGGTGTAGTTGTGGATAGGTACCTTCCCCAATCTTTAATAATTTATCAGAAAATTGACGATCATTGATTATCTCCAGTTCTCACTCGCATGTTTATAGTTAAATGTACCGATTGTATATCACGCCACAAATAAGAACTTTTTAGGCAAGCCCTAACCTCATCAGCTCGGGTTCCCCGTGGTGTTACCGGTAAGGTTTGTCGGAAATCACCACAAAATAAAACCGTGATACCGCCCATTGGTCGATCATTTTGTCTTATATCCCTTAAAGTTCTGTCTACCGCTTCTACTCCTTTTCGGTGGGCCATCGTACATTCATCCCATATGATTAAATTACACTCACGTAATACCTTAGCTTTGTCGCTATTTCTTGAAATACCACAGATTGGACTTTCCGTGCGATCTAAATCAATTGGTATTTTAAACATAGTGTGAGCAGTTTTACCTCCAGGTAGCAATGTTGCAGCTATACCTGATGAAGCCACGGCAAGAGCAATTTTACGCTGATTTCGAACATAAGCTAATATTAATTTAGTCAAAAAGGTTTTCCCAGTTCCTCCAGGTGCACCTAAAAACCATATTGGTCCCAAATTATTTTGAACACTCTCGCACACGTGATCATAGACTGAACGTTGATCTGCAGTCATCATTGGGACACCGTTTTCTAATGTTGCCAGCAGTTCCATTGAGTTGTAACCAATCTCTGCAGAATATTCCCTATTGGTAACCTCTCCGACTGAGGTTGGTGTTGGCAAACCATATTAACTGAGTGATTTGCCGCCTACTGCTATTAAGTCGTCGTAAACGTTTCATCCCACTCGATTAAGCTTAATCGACTGGGATGAAACGTTTTCTAAATTTGGTGACGTTGACGAAAAGGTTCAAATTTTTTACCACAAATTGTATAACATTATTCAAGAATGTGTTCCAAAACGCAAACTACATAAGTCTCGTCACCCTTCATGGTTCACTCCGATGTTAATAAAGCTGAGATCTGAGCAAGACAAGCGAAGGCGGAGATACCATAAATATAAGAACTCCAGAGATAAGCTAGAGTATGATATAGTTCGTAATCGCTGTCATAAACTATTGCACAAATGTTACAAGGAATATAGAGCTAATTTGGTATACAATATCTGTGAAAATCCAAAAGCATTTTGGCGATATTTAAAAGATAAGCAAAAGAGAAACTCTAAAATACCTGCCCAGATGTTTCTTGACGACGATAGCGCAATGACCGGGCCTGAAATTGCTAGCCTGTTCGCAAGACACTTTTCCTCAGTCTATATAAATACACCTATAACTCTTAAACTCTTGACATTTACTGAGCAAAACACCATCGGAGCTCTCAGTCATCTCTTTGTTTCTAGAGAGGTCATTATAAAACATATAAAAAACTTCGATATTTACAAGGTTGCGGGACCACATGGCATTCCTCCAGTTTTTATTAAGAATTGTGTTGCATATCTTGCTTATCCCTTATTTTTAATTTTTAATTATTCTTTATTAGTAGGCAAATTCCCTACAATATGGAAAAATGCTCGGGTCATACCAATACATAAAAAGGGTGATGTATCGTCAGTAACAAATTGCAGACTCATCTCTATACTATCTACTTTTTCAAAATTGTTTGAGGCGACTGTATGTCCATTCCTAACTCATCACATTAAAGCCAATATAAGTGTTTTTAGCACGGTTTTCGAAAGGGCCGTTCTACCGAAACGAACCTCATCTCATTTATTTCACACATTTCGCGCGAGGTTGACAAAGGATGCCAAGTGGACGTCATTTACACTGATTTTTCCAGCGCCTTTGATAAGGTAAACCATGCCCTGTTACTGAGCAAACTTGAAGCCACAGGAATTCACGGGTCATTACTTGCTTGGCTTACTTCATACCTAGAGAAAAGAACACAGTTGGTGGCGGTGGGGGGTTATGAATCGCAAACGTACTACGCAGAATCTGGCGTACCTCAGGGTTCCCATCTGGGACCAATATTGTTCTCGCTCTTTATAAATTATGTCACGAGTACACTAAAGGCAAGCTACCTTTCCTTGTTTGCAGACAATTTGTTTGAAGCTCTCGAGAGTGATATCAACTAAATTTGACTCTTTACTTCTTCAAGATGATCTTGACCGACTGGAAGAATGGTGTAAGGAAAACTTTATGATGTTCAATCCCAAAAATGTTTCTATATCAAGTTTACTAAGAAAAAGAAGCCTTACACTACTTCATATAGTTTTAAGGAAGGATGCTAGGAAAGGAACTATGCTCACAGAGGTTGGTGAAATAAGAGATCTAGGTGTTATGTTGGACATGAAACTCACCTCACGTTCCTCATATTAATAGGATTGTAAAGAAAGCTGCGCAGATGCTGGCCTTTTTTAAACGTAATACCAGAGGCTTTCAAATAAGTACTAAAATCTTAGTTTTTAACACCCTAGTAAGGAGCCAACTGGAATATGCACAATTATGTACAATATGGAACCCAACATACGCTGTGCACTCCCAAAGAATAGAAAGTATTCAGAGAGCTTTTACAAGACATCTTGCCTTCATATGTAGTGGAATTTCACATAGGTGTCCCTACGAACAACAATAAGCATTTTTTGAAATACCTTCCCTGAATAGTAGGAGAAAAATTCACGACCTGCTGGTATTATATAAAATAGTAAACGGACAGACTGCCTGCTGTGAACTATTACAATATTTCTCCCTAAATGTACCATACAATATCCCTCGTCGTCCAATAACAAAACTGTTACACACTCCTCAATCCAGGACTAACATGGGATCATACGCCCCGGTACCGCGAATGTGTGACACCTATAATTCAGATAATTCAGCCTTCAAGATGAACATCCAGATGAGTCACAGGTGGATTTCCCTCTCAGTGTAGGTTTCGGACTCGCGAGATAATGTATGCCTATCGCGGTCAGCTGTGAGACGTAATTCCCTCTCAGTGTAGGTTTCGGACTCACGGGATAGTACATGCCGTTCGCGATCAGCTGTGAGACGTAATTCCCTCTCAGTGAAGGTTTCGGACTCACGGAATAGTACATGCCGTTCGCGATCAGCTGTGAGACGTAATTCCCTCTCAGTGTAGGTTTCGGACTCGCGAGATAATGTATGCCGTTCGCGGTCAGCTATGAGACGTAATTCCCTCTCAGTGTAGGTTTCGGACTCGCGAGATAGTGTATGGCGTTTGCGGTCAGCTGTGAGCCACAATTCTCGTTGTGAAGCAGTTTCAGCTTCTCGGGATAACACATGTTGTTCTCGGTCAATGGTAAGCCTTAGCTCTCGTTGAGAAGAACTTTGAGACGCCCGTGATGTAGCTCGTCTCACTCTGTCAGCTGCTAATCGCATCTCTCTTTCTGGAGAGCTTTCATTGGCTCGAGAAGTTGAGGCACTAACTCTCATAGAGTTTAACCGATGTGCTCTTTCCTCTGCCGATTTTTGAGAAGGTACATTTCTCATTCTCTTAGCTTCTCTCGAATTTCGAGATAAAGATAATCGTTTTTAGGTGGCATTGTGTATTTTATTTTTAATCGACGGCATTCAGTTACCTAACAAAATAATCTACGTTAGAGGTCCTAACTATAGCTACCATACACTTAAAAAAATCTAAATGCCTACTTAAATAACAAAACGGATCCTAAATAAATCCTTAAATCCTACCTAACCTAAACTACGTCTAATAGAATGAAATAACCTATTTGATACCTAGGTACCTATTTAAAACTACAGCTAAATAAAAAAAAGTTTAATTTATAATTAAGCTAATACTAAGAAATATTTAAACACTACCAAAATAATTAATACCTATTTTATAAAATAACAACCAAAGAAATCTAAAAATAAATTATTAAACGTAAGAGTAGACTTAAAGTCGCGCTGATAAGCACGGTTTGTTAAAATCAATTATTGTCTGTCAAAAGGTCGAACACTCTGAACGTCTATTCGCATCAACAGCCAAATATTGTATGAAGCTCGCACTTTTTTTTTGCGCCTGAAGCAATTGGAAAAGGGCTACCCTTTATGTAGGGAGGCGAAAATGCATTACGCATACCACGACAGCCGGTCTATCGTGGTTATGAGGGACTCACTGCCTACCGGGGGAACCTAAGTGATACCCTCTAAAACCGCCTTTGGGGACTGGCAACCAGCTGTTTAAAGCTTCTTATGCCGTATCGGAAGCGACCCTCTTTTGGGAAAAGAGGGCGCAGGCGGCTATTAGCCGCTGAGGGAGTGCCTACGAAGGCAAATTAATTATGAATAACTTAATTAGAGTTGGCCTGAGCCGCCAGGAGGCAGTTCAGGTCGTTTGAAAGTTTATTAGGCGGGTCCGAGAGGGAGTTCCTCGGCCTGCGGACGCTATAGCGGGAGGGGAGTGGGGCCGCATAATTAGCTGCCTCACGAATAAAATGATTGGAATGCGACTCTGAGGCTTTGAAGAAGTTCTCAGAAAGTTTTTTACGGAATTGTTGGATTGTAGGGAGCTCGAAGTCCCGATGAAGGTCGGCATTACGGACGTACCAAGGTACGTTCGTAGCTCGACGACAGAAGAGGTTTTGATCTACTTGGAGTTCATGAATAATTTTAGGGTCAGCGTGGGCAAAAATGGGGCCCGCGTAGGACATGACTGGTCGTATACAGACCTTATAAAGGGTACGCTTGTTTCTGAGCCTACCCAGGTAAAAACGTGCGTGACGTGTTACTCTTTTGACGTGGGACCTGAAAGTGAGCCTCGTGTCAAGGGTGACGCCTAAATATTTGGCAGTCGTATGCCAGGGGACAGGGGTCCCTAGCATACGTGAAACTCGCACTCGGACCCCCCGCCTTTTTATACCTCCCGCCGCGAGCCGCGTCGAGCGCGGCGACCGTTGCACAAAAATAATCCTTATAGCATGATTCAGTATTCACGCGCGATGGCTTATTAGCGTATTTCATGTATAACTTTGGTGTTTCTATACCGATTTCTATGATTCTTTTTTATTGAATAGATAATTATGTTAACTTTTTTTAAATAAGGGATGAGTGAGAGTGTTATAAACGTAAGAGTAGACAAATATAATCAGAAAGCTCCGAACTGCTAAGCTATCGGGAGTTACACGTGTTATTGTGAGTCAACCATAAAAGATTTTATATAATTTTAAGGAGAAAATTTCCATTATACATGATTTCTGTGTAGCTTTAACCATTATCGCTGCACACGCGACGGAAGCTTAAAAAATGGAGTAATTTCTCCCGTTTCCCCAACATTTACCTTCACTGCTCTGTTCCTATTAATCGTAGCGTGATGAAAAGTATACTATAACCTGCCCAGGAGTATGAGGAATGATTGTACCAAGTTTCTTTAAAATACGTCGAGTAGTTTTTGTTTCTATAACGAACATACAGACAGACAGACAGACAAAAATTTTACTGTTTGCATTTTTGGCATCAGTATCGATCACTAATCACCCCCTGATAGTTATTTTGGAAATATATTTCATGTACAGAATTGACCTCTCTACAGATTTATTATAAGTATAGATAAGGGTGACAAACGAGCACACAGTCCACCTGATGGTAAGTGGTGGCTGTGGCGCATAGACATCTAAATTGTATATCTTCGATTAAAAATGAAAATGCAGATGCGTTGTCACCCGTGAGGACTAAGATGGAAATGGAATGCCTCGTTACCAGCAAAAAGGGGCTCCGGTTCTAAAAAAAAATTGTATGGCCTACTGGGTCTAGATGTTTATCCTTGTGCAACTTATGTATGTTAACTACTTCCACGATACAGGAGTAAATCCTACTCTGGGGGGTAAAGATTTTTTAAATAAAAAAGATGGATAATCTTACGACGCCTCGACTCGGCCAATCTTTAAAAATTTGAAAACTTAGACGCTTACACGAAGTAGAAGTTCGCTGCTGCTATATTATGGTTGTAGCACGAATGGGTCGACTCAACCGAGGAAGGACCACGTACTCACAGAATACCAGCGTAAAACAGCAGCTTAATTCTGCTGTGTTTCGTATGGTGAGTGTAAAGAACCGGAGACTCTTTTTACCGGAAACGAGGCATTCCATCTTAGTCCTCACGGGTGACAACGCATCTGCATTTTGATTCTTAATCGAAGACAAATGTCTTTGGGCCACAGTATCTACTTACCATCAGGTGGACTGTGTGAATAATTTATGCAAGATATAGTATCAGCCTTGTAAACAACTACTGCTTTTTCTGCCGACTTCCAAAAAGGAGACGGTACTCAATTCGAGTGTATGATTTTTTTTATGTGTGTTACCTCATAACTTTGTACTGGGGGAACCGATTCGATTTGATTCTTTTTTTATATGAAAGCTGATAGTTCTCATGTGGTCCCATATGAATTTTATCAAGGTCAGACCAATGGTTATTGAGTTATTCTTAACGGTGGTAGAGCCACGCAGCAGTTTTTGCTGTTGCATGTATGGGCCGGCTCGAGCCGGGTTGGTACCACGACCTCACAG
Organism: Parnassius mnemosyne; assembly: GCA_963668995.1. Classification (NCBI taxonomy): domain Eukaryota; kingdom Metazoa; phylum Arthropoda; class Insecta; order Lepidoptera; family Papilionidae; genus Parnassius; species Parnassius mnemosyne. The sequence continues at coordinate 4,317,168 of CAVLGL010000002.1, read as the reverse complement.
AATACCGGCGTGAAGTAGAAGCTTTGCTTCTGCGTTTCGTCTGGTGAGTGCAGGTGGCCGGAGGCCCAATTCCCCCCCCCCCCCCCCCCCCCATCAACATGGTAGCGGAATTACACGAAGAACTACCCCAGGAGGGTACCAGCACCCCTGGAGAATCCCTCGCTGAGCATCCACGACCATGTTATTCCGATCCTGAGCGTGGGTGCTCAGGCTGCCCCGCGTATTCTGGGGGGGGCAAAATTCCGCTCAAAAGCATTACTGCTAGGGGCAAACTGAGCAAGAACACCAAGGCGACCCCTGCCACGCTATCCGTGAATTTCTGCAACATCAGGGGACTTCACTCTAACCTAAACGCCGTCCACTACCATCTCGAGACGGCGAAGCCGGCCTTGCTCTTTCTGACCGAGACGCAGGTTTCCTCTCCGGCTGATATTTCGTATCTCTCCTGCCCGGGGTACAAATTGGAGCATTCCTTTGTGCCTCGGGCTGGAGTTTGCGTGTATGTCAGAGAGGACATCTGTTCTCGACGCCTCGGCAGTCTTGAAGGTTCGGACCTGTCCATCCTTTGGCTACGCGTAGACAGCGACGACCATCCGCGCGTCTACGGGTGCCTCTATAGGTCCCATAGCGGTAATGCCGAAACAGACCGACTCATCGACCACGTCCAAATGGCTACAGATTTCTTGCTACAACAGGTCCCATCCGCAGAGATCGTGATCCTTGGCGATTTTAACGCCCACCATGCCGAATGGCTCGGTTCACGTCTAACCGATCATGCGGGGAGATCTGTTTATGACTTTGCCTTGGCATATGGTCTGACACAACTGGTTACTTCGCCTACGCGGATTCCAGATGTGGAGGATCATACACCTTCCCTGTTGGACCTTCTGCTGACCTCTCATCCGGACGGATATCTGGTTTCCGTCGATGCCCCTCTCGGCTCTTCGGACCATTGTCTGATCCGGAGTGTGGTGCCACTCACGCTCCCTTCGCGGTTGCGTTCTGCAGGTTGCCGCCGTGTTTGGCATTACAGGTCGGCGGATTGGGACGGAATGCGGTCCTTCTTTGCATCCTACCCATGGGGGCGGGTTTGCTTCTCGCCGGATGATCCCAGCGCTGTTGCTGACTCTGTCACTGATGTGGTGCTACAGGGAATGGAATTATTTATTCCATCATCTGTGGTACCCATCGGAGGCAGATCTCAGCCTTGGTTTGGTCGCTCCTGTAAGACTGCATTACGCAGTAAGCAGGAGTGTTATCAAGCCTGGGCTGCGGCTTCGGCGATTCGGGATGTAAATACCAGCACACTTAAAAAGAAGTATAACTTCGCCTCCAGGTCCTTCAAAAGAGTTATTGCCAAGGCAAAGTCAGAGCACATAGGCAGAATTGGCGAGAAACTAGTTCGCCTTCCTTCGGGAACCCGTGCATTCTGGTCTCTCGCCAAGGCTGTCCAAGGGAATTTCTGTAAGCCATCACTACCATCTCTGCACAGGGAGGATGACTCACTGGCCCATGACGCAAAAGACAAAGCCGACCTTTTAGGCTCCCTTTTTGCGTCCAACTCGACTCTTGATGACGGGGGGAAAACACCGCCGACCATCCCGCGGTGTGAGTGCTCCATGCCGGATGTGCTGTTCTCACAGCGCTCGGTTCGCAAAGCACTGCTCTCCCTGGACATCCAGAAGTCGAGTGGGCCTGACGGAATCCCCCCAATTGTGCTGAGGACGTGTGCTCCGGAGTTGGCACCGGTCCTAACGCGTCTTTTCCGGTACTCCTACTCCCAAGGCGTAGTCCCGAATTCATGGAAGACAGCTTTTGTCCACCCGATCCCTAAAAAAGGCGACCGCTCAGACCCATCCAACTATAGGCCTATCGCGATCACCTCCTTGTTCTCCAAAATAATGGAATCCATTATTAACTGCCAGCTCATCCGGTACCTTGAGGATCATCAGCTGATTAGTGACCGCCAATACGGTTTTCGTCGGGGTCGATCAGCTGGTGATCTTCTGGTCTACCTGACCCATAGATGGGCGGAGGCAGTAGAGTCCAAGGGGGAGGCGTTGGCCGTTAGTCTGGACATTGCGAAGGCCTTCGATCGGGTTTGGCACAAAGCGCTTCTTTCGAAGCTCCCTTCCTATGGGCTTCCCGAGAAATTGTGCAATTGGATCACCAGCTTCCTTGTAGATCGGAGCATCAAGGTCGTTGTAGACGGTGTATGCTCTGACTACAAGCCTATTAACGCTGGTGTTCCACAAGGCTGTGTGCTATCACCAACGCTGTTTCTTCTGCATATCAATGATATGTTGCTAACTGGTAACATTCATTGCTATGCGGATGACAGCACTGGTGATGCTCTATACACCGGCCGTGCCAATATTTCTCGGGAAAACGTCGCTGAGTACCGGAACAAACTTGTGTCTGAAGTCGAATCTTTGCTGAACAAAGTCTCGGATTGGGGGCGACTAAATCTAGTCCAATTTAATCCTCAGAAGACACAAGTTTGCGCGTTTACCGCTAAAAAGAACCCCTTTGTCGTATCTCCTCAGTTTCAAGGCACTCCCCTTCTTGCCTCAGCCAGTATCGGTATCCTCGGAAGTAGTGTAGTTGTACCACTTCTAGACCACCTGAGTCAGACGTGGTTCAACGACGTTCGTCGACGCCCGATCCTAAAAAAAAAAAAAAAAAAAAAAAAAAAAAAAAAAAAAAAAAAAAAAAAAAGGTTTTGGCATGCTCTGATCACGAATCCATTTTTGTGTAGAATGCACGGTTCCGGAGATGTGTAGATCAATTAGCTAATATCTAATTGATATCCGGTAAGGGCCTCCACCGTCATTAGCGTCCCATTGTTCCTATTTCTATTGTTCTATTGTTCATTAATCACCCTCATTGCAGCGTGTGCGTCGACTATATCAGTGCTATTGTTTATTATAATTCTTTGTTTATACAACGCTAATCTGAATCATCAATAAAACACATTACATAATTTTGTTACAATTTTTATTTATAAAATACAAAATCTTATTAATTATTATCTATAAAATAGGAGCGAAACATCTCATCCACTAAAATATCGTTGTACAATGTGTTCCTTGTAAATATACTCGTAAAACTATGTATTGAACATCCTTGAAACTTATATAGTAAATACATTCAGCAATATTCGCCACAAACTGAAGTCCACTCATTCTGAATCCTATCAACATTCCAGTTCCATCTTTTACAATTCCTTTTTAAAAACTCTAGATGATATCGTACAGGTGATCGTCCATATGAATCAAAATATTGACCGACGTCATTCGTATCGATATATAAAGCTACCCAATGTGACCCTGGTTTATCATCTGTATCCAAATTACATATTATATACGTTGGTACGTGGGTATACATAGGCAGTCTATTAGCTGCATAAACATTATTTTCTAGACTGGGATGAATCTTTTTCAGATGTTGTTGTACATCTAGTGTATCCATGATATTACTGCTATTAGTAGATTATTACAGTACCTAGCTACTCAATGAATAACATAGGAATGGTCAATTATAGTGATTTCTACATATTAAATTGCATTTTTGTGATATACAAATCGTACTTGAGTCATTGATCACCAAACAAAACACAATACGAAGAAATGTTGAGATAGGCAACGGAAATGTGAGATAAACTGATATGTTTCTAAATATTAAATTGCATTTTTGTGTTATACAAATCGTACTTGAGTCATTGATCACCAAACAAAACACAATACGAAGAAATGTTGAGATAGGCAACGGAAATGTGAGATAAACTGGTTGACGCATAAAGTAATTATCAACTCATTACGGAAATACTTTAGATTAGAATTTTTACGTACTGGTGGTATATAAGACCAACAAACGCAGTCATCGAGTTAGTGTACGGTCGTTTGGCTACAGTGGATCTATCAATAGTACATTTGTGTTACTTCAATACACCAAAGGCTATGGATGTAAGTGTTTATTCTATTGACTAAATTACTTTTTTTCTGTTATTTTCATGTGTGTGTGTATTATTTTATTTAAATATTGTGTATGTATATGATTAAGCCGTGGTAACTCAGATGGTTAGCGCTAACTGTAAATTTCACAGTACGCGACCCGGGTTCGATCCCCGCCAGCACCAATTAAATTGTTAATAGCAATTTTAAGTGCTTATTACCACGTGCTTGGTGGTGAAGGAAAACATCGTGAGGAAACCTGCATGTCTGAGAAAATTTCGAAGGCATGTGAAGTTCACCAACACACATTGAGGGAGCGCGGCGTACATTTCCTTGCTCTAAAACCCTCTCAGAAATGAGAGGAGGCCTATGTTCAGCAGTGGACTTTAATAGGCTGTAACTTTAACTTTTTTAACTTTTATGATTAAGTGTTAACAAATTGATATTAACATGATAACTGTGTTGTTGCAGAAATCATTGAGCTTCGATGAAGATACCTATAAACAGTATTACTACTCGCCACTCTCCCCTCAAGAAGAGAGTGATAACCTCGTCATTAATAAAAACACATGCGATGGTGGAAAAAGAAAATCGCAATCGATTGATCATTTTTTTGAAGCTGAATCAAAAATAAAAAAGAGGAAGCTGTTATCATCAACCGTAGCACGAGCCGCTAGAGATGGTGTATCATACATTTCTACTAATTCTGACGACGGAGACCAAGCGACGCATCTCATCAAAATTGAAATGTACGATATGAAGAAGCTATCCAAGATTCCAACTACTGATCATTGGAAACATGCTTCCACGAGAATTAAATATTACGTAAAGACTAATAAGGATAGCATCTACGACAATACAAACGCCCTCGTATACAATATAACAAAGACAATAGCAGAAAGTGAAAAAGTTAAAAAATACTTTTTTAACAATGACAGTCATTAGCTGATCATTAGTGAATGTGATTCTGTTTACTTCAATTACAGGAAGACAAGAGCGGAAGGAAGAGATGAGTGTGGCATACGTGTACAAAACACATCATTGAATAACAAAACTACAACACTGAGTGGAGAAGAAAACGAGAAGAGTATGCAGTACTCAAGAGCTGAATATCCATTCTTCAGTTCAAAATCTAGCCGTTTGCTTAGTTTCGAAAACTGGCCTCTAGTTATGCGACAGAAACCTGAAGATCTTGCCGAAGCTGGTTTCTTTTATACTGGCCATGCAGACGGGACCAAGTGTTTCCATTGTGGTGGTGGTTTAAAAGATTGGGAAGATGATGATGATCCTTGGCAGCAGCATGTTCAGTGGTTTAGTCAGTGTGCTTATGTAAAATTTCAACTCGAACAGTGTTTTGTATTAGATTAAATAGAAGATTTATAAAGAAATAAAAAAAATATATTGCATACAATTTGTTTTATTTAATTTTATAACGTTTCACATAGTTACATACACACAAAATGCATTACACATAACACATAAAATCTAACACACAACACATATTATAACCTTAACTACTATAGTCTACAGTAACATTTCTGTTTTTATCTATCTCAATAATATTATCAAACTCAGCATAAACTATACAGTTAATTGTTTGTATTAATGAGGATTCAAATCGTACTTCTATTCTTACACTACCATGCTTTATGAGATTCCAATGAGTTGATGAGTTAGCTGATAAATCAGGAGTTAAGTCAAATGCTAATAGACAGTAACCTTTGCCATACTGTTCACAAGAGATTCCATTTCCTTCATTAAGAAAGTGAATACCAGTTCCCGAGAATAGAGTATGATATGCTGATGTAAATATGCTATTATTAAAAGATGGTTGCAAAGCTTTTGAAGGTATTTGTTGACCATCAATATATAAGCTGAAAGAATTAATACCATAGTTTTCAAAGTTAAATGGATTTTTAGTAAGGGAACCATTAAATGCAGAATTGTTCACAAATCCAATTATACATCTTTTCGGTACCTGTCCTAAAAATATATTATCAAGAGTTTTTCCTTGAACACCTGAAGGAATTGTTAAAACTTTTACTTCAGCTCGAGTAATAGGATATTTAGCAGTGGTAGAAGCTAAAACTTTTTGATGTGCGAGTAATACACTTGGATTAATTCGTGCTCGTCGCACAATAAGAGTTGCGTCCGTAATGCAAACTTTAAACTTTACATCGTTCGACCCAACAATTAAATTAAAACTCTCTCTTGATCGAACCAATTTAACACTCATTTCAACACCATTAATTAAAAATTTATCTTGGTTAAAAATGTCACCGTGAAGATGACCAATCATTTCTATTTCCTTACTTTCACTAATCAATTCCTGTCTTTTAACAAATCCTATGTTTTTACCATCTGTAGAATCCATTTTTCCTGCTGTATCCTCATACCAAAGGCTACAAGTAAGATGAGATTGTTTAGCAGCAGGGGCATAGTTTAAAAGGGTTTCCATGTATGCTCGATATGCATAGGTATTATTAGGTGGTGATACAAGTTTTTGGTTTAAATAAACATCAAGTTGACTAAAAAGTGAATGCAGCCAATTATTTACAGGTGCTACTATTGTAGTAGATACCAAGTTAGTTGAATCTTGATTTAATACTTTTGCCTTTATGTGGAGTAATGTATGAGACAAATCTATGTAGTCATCGCCGGTCCCAGGAACTTGAAACTCGATAGGTCCATCATCACCAAGAGATGAAATTGGTTTATAATGAATCCACAATCCATTTTCAATGCTAGTTTGTGTAGACGGTAGTGCAAACAAATCCAATTCTGACTTAACGCACTCGCAAGAATGATTATGAAGGAAAGACATATTTAGTTTGAAAATATATCTTTGATATTTTTTGGTTTTAGACTAAGTTTTTTCGCAGCTTTCACTTTAGCAGTTAATGGTGGAATGAACGATGTCAATCGTTTTCTTTTAGTTTTATACCCAGATCCAGTCATGTTAAATTGATCAATTTTCTCATCAGCCTTTCGTTTTAAATTCGTACTAACTTGCTTTAGACGATCTTTTATTGAGGCTTCCATAGGACGGGCTTGAACCATATCCGATAAAAGTCCTACTCCAGCGCTTAATGCCTCCTTACCAATCACTCGAGCACCACTTGAAAGTAAAGGTAAAACTGATCTGAATAACCCCCCTAAGAAGCTCCCAATACCATGACCGCGTTGATATGGTGAACCCTTATAAATTACTCCAACTCCTGATCCAGCTTGATGTGTATAATAATTTTCATATGGACATTTATGATGATCACGAAGAGAATTCATTATTATAATTTTCGGAAATGTAGTTTAATACACACGGTTCCAAACTGGAATGGTATTTTTTGTCCTGTACTCGATCTTATAACTATTTCCAACGTATCGAACTCTCTTCGCATAACAGGTAAGTAGTGAGGTTGAGAGAAAACGTGCATTTTATTTGCACCATAAATGTATTTTGTAGGATCTAATGAAATTACTCTTAATAAAGGAGTCATAACATCACCCACAATCTGAGGATCGATAATGTCGCAATATAGAAATAGTTGAGATGGTAACCCTAAGTGTAAATTAGCAGGACACTTTCCAAAATTTCTCTCTAGGAGATTTTTATTTGGTTCATAACCTAGCTGTAAACTTAATTTGGGTGATAATGTTACGGATGTTATATTTTTATCCAATACCGAAATAGACACAAATTTTGTTATTTCATCATAGCGAAATTTCAAGTTCTCTCCGATACCATTTAACACTCTTAAAATATGCTCAACGTTATCATAGTTGGTAGCTGGAATATGTTTTTTGTAGTACACTGTGGATGGCTTATCTTCATTAGGCATTAACATAGATTTTGTAATGTATATAACATTTCATGGTCTTGAACAGTAAACATGGTACATGGATATTGAAACTCGACAACTCCAACCGACCATTCACCTTCTAATTTTATAGCTTTTGGTAATTTCGTTGAAAAATTTGTGGTCTTGTTATCAGGAAAGTATTCCATTGAACTATTGCTGAGCAAAGTTAAATAGAAACTTTCTTTATTCATATTTCTTTTAAACTAGAAGCTAAAATCCAACTGTTAAATTTATCTGGATAACCTTTCCACTTCACTAATACTTCTTTTCTGTTACTTGAATAACGAGTGTCAATTATTTTATCTATTTTATGTTGTGAGGTGGGGTTGTAAGTGATTTTCTGTAATTCTCTTTCATAAAAAGTACCAATTATTGGTTCATTTTGTAAATCTGTTATTGTATAAACAACCCATGGAGATCTATCAATTATTGAAGATATAATAAATATTTCATCACTCCAATTTGATTCATATCCTTTTTGGAATACATGTTTATATTTAGTTATTCGAACATAATCACCCACATTGAAATTTGGTTTAGGATTTTCTAAAGAAAGTTTTTTTGACCGTCTATCATAAAGATTAGTCCAAACTGTCATAATATTGTTGGAATTTACATCACATGGGCACATCTTAATACTAGAGTGAAAGCTGTGATTATAAGAGTATATTAAATCTTGTAAAACATCTATATATCTATAAGTATTATTATGAGTGAAATAACGCCACATTTTCATTTTTAGTGTTCTTTGAAATCGTTCAACAATACTGGCCTTAATGTCAGGATTGTTAGTGGTATAGTAATTAATCTTTTTGGATTTAAAGTATTTTTGTACATCTTTTGAAACAAATTCTGTACCTTTATCGGATTGTATGTGAGTAGGTGTTAAATTACTTTCAGTAAATATACTTTCAAAACATTCTTTAGTTGTTTCTGAGTTTTTCTTTTTCATTGGTCTTGCAAAAGCATATTTACTAAATACATCAATAATACAAAGTATATACTTGAAACCATCATTATATTGAGAATAAGTTCGCATATCACTTAAATCAGCTTGCCACAGTTCATTAATATTTGATAGAATGTACCTATTACGCGGGAATTTTTTTCGAATGGGTTTATGTAATGTGTATGTTTCTTGTGATTTTAACCATTCCTTTACTTGCTTTTTATTCATTTTACCCTTCATGGCTTTTGATAATTTATCAATACTACCAAAACCAGCGGGATTAGATGGATCATAATAAATCCTGTTAATTTCTTCTAGTACGGAGTCCATTTTTCCCACTCAAGTCCTTTACGTATTTTAGTTGTAGACTTTTTATCTCTACTGCACGGTGTAGAAAACTCTTGAACTTCAATCTCAGAGGGTTTGTTCAGATCTTTTGCTTGAAGTTGGTTAATAAACTCACATCTCCTTGGATTTCCAATATAAGTAAGTGGTACTTTAATATCTTTTAATGCTTCAGCAAATCTAACCCACCCTACCGGATCACTTCTTTTTAGGGGTCTTAGTGAATCATTTATTAAATCAACAATATTACTTCCAGGAATTTTTTCACTATCAATTATGACTGTACCTTCGTTATCCCAATGTATTTTACTTTTACTTGTTTCAACTAAGTTTAATAATAACTGCCCTTTTTTATGATAAGTTTTTGGTATTAAACTGAGTATTTGAGCTGGTGTGTAAAGTGGATTTTCATCATTTTCTTTACTTTTAATGGATCGATTCTCCTCCAGCAAAGATTCAATATCAACTGAAGTTTTTAGATCTCTATCTTTATTTTTAAAACCAATTTTTGACTCATTTGAATCTTCATTAGATGTATCAGAATAAATTGGTAATTTGAGTGGTTGACGATCCTCTTCGGTAAAATGAAGGTATCTTTGCAGTGTTTGTAAATATAATATCCATTTCTTTCGGTCTTCCGTCTTACTATTCATAATATTTTGCATTTCAATATCTAATCGAGATAAATTACTATTAACCTTATTTTCTTGTTTTAATTTTTCAATCAATCCAGGTTCGATAAGTATCATTTTCTTTGCATTTTCCATGTTAACTGGCTAGACCACTCACTAATCCACTCAATATTGCACCTAATATTGTTGGTAAGAAAGCCCCTCCTTTTTGTATAATTATATTTTTTCTTAGTTTATGTTTACACTTACGTACTAGTTTACGGAGTATGTTTTTATGTTTATTCAATTTTTGTTTATCCTGATCTTTAAGAGGTACTTTTCCTTGTAAAACGTTATGAATACACTCACAAATACAGTTAATTTCTTCTTCATCACACGTTTTAAGTAATGCTCTTTGATATTTTGGTTTAAGCGTATGCAAAGCGGTTAGCAAATGTTTATACGTTGTGAGTCGACGATGCATCATTTAGCAATGATTTCAATTGTTTGATTCTTGGTGTATTTAAACTCTTTTGTGGGGACGTAGACTGTACAGAAACCATTAAATGGAAAGACATTTGTCTTGATACGACAAAAATCATTGGTATTCTGTTTTAAATCTACCATTAAATATCCATGCGCCTCTAGAGTTGCATCCCTGTAGGCATTTTCAATGAATTTTGGGTTATCTGGTGATACTTGTCTTGCTAAATATCTTATTTGAGTTTTATCTCGAGGGTTTTTAAAATATATTATATAACTTGAGTTTAAAGATATGTCTCTTTGTCCTTTACCCTGATGAAATAAATTTTGTGTTAGATAAAATACACTAAGATTCCTGTGATGACTACCTTTTGTAAATATATCCACAATTCTTCCATCGGACTCTCTCATTAGATCATCAATAATAACAAGATGTGGGTTTTCACCATCAAACATATTAAGATTTGGAATTCCTTGATGATAGTTAACATTTGGTAAATTATATAATGGTTGCATTTCATCAAAGCACCATGTGATCTGATTAAAATCACAATTACATATTTCTGTAACTGATTTTATGAAATTTGTTACAAAATTTGACTTCCCACACCCACTTGGTCCTGCCACAATAGCAGTGAACGGATGGATAAAGTGAAACATAACACACGTCTAAAGTTCAAAGGGGTGAAATAAAAAATGAAAGTGTTGGTGTAAACAATTAATATATATTCCAAAAATTATATAAAACAGAATTATCTGTATACTATTTCTAACACAATTAGTACATCATAATTTTACAATTAACTCAACCTCAAATAAATAGAAACAACAATTAGTACATCATAATTTTACAATTAACTCAACCTCAAATAAATAGAAACAACAATTAGTACATCATAATTTTACAATTAACTCAACCTCAAATAAATAGAAACAACAATTAACTTAAATTATTTACAATAAAACAATGTTTAAATATGTAATAAACTACGTCATATTATAGTATTATCATAATTTTACAATCAATATAAATTTTTCTTAAACGCAGACATAAAAGTAGAAACTATCAACACTTAACGCAGTTTATAATGACCCCAAGCTAATGTTTCAATATTATTATCTAAAATATGTCTCTTTGTGTCATTATATGATAAACCTATCTTATTTAATTTTTGTGTGAAAATTGTGTGTTTAATTGATTTAAATCTAAGCATGCTATAATATTGCACTTTTTTATTAAATAGAGAAGACTTATAACTATTCATTGTCATCTTTTTAGTGATACATTTATTTACCCCTTTTGCCTTGGCTATAGTCTTATTCTCTAAGTTAAAAGCGTACATTTTGGATCGTAAACCCACAAATTCTTTCATGATTTTACCATTATTTTCATCTTTAAAAAAACCTAATTTCTTTTTATTTAATTTTGGATATTCAAAAATATTATTTGTATCATAATCTGAGGTATCAAAGTATGATGAAAGGTCAGGTTTTATATCAGTGTAAAAATCATTTGTAAATATATGATATATTAAACTATCCGTATCTGTATACAATAATTTGATTTTACTAAACTTTTTAATCATATAGTTATAATGAAAATCATACATTAATGTTTTTGAAATATTTAAAATGCAAAACCCTAAATAAATTGGTTTGTTATATATTAACTTCGTTTTTCGCAACTGAACCGCAACTAGGTTTTCCGAAAATATTGAAAGGCTATGAAATTGTGGTTTAGCGATTAGATCTTGAGCACCTAAAGCTTTACCCTGGTTCTCCCAGTGCGTAACTAATTTTATGTTAACCCTTTTTTCAATATTCTCCATAGTCTTACCGAAGACTGAATTATTCATTAATTTATAAAAATCTTTTTCGAAATCTGATTTTGCTAAAGTTCTTAATTTTGTGTTTAGATCTATGTACATCTTCAACCAGGGAAACTGTTTAAATTTTAAAACTCTATGAATTTTAGTTAATTTAACCCCCATTTCTATGCACTGCTTTAAATTTCTGTAATGAATTACATATTTATCTTTATTATTTAAATTTGGGACTAGTTTATTCTCATTAATATTGCCTACACAAATGTTTTCTGGACATAAAGGAAAGTCCGAATGTAAATCATGAAGTTCATCTGGATATTCCAAATCAACTTCTAAAATAAAACCGAAGTCTGATGTCTTAGACACATTAAATTCTGTATTTGGATTTACCCATTCGAATCCACCAGTAGGAAGATATTGAGACATAGCCCAACCATATAAATTGTTGGCATCAAAATATGTGATATATGAATTTGGTTTCCCTGTATCATAATCCTCCATGTATTTGTTATTAGCTCTAGCATAACGATTACTACATTGAGATACACCACCTCTGATACCTGATCTAATAAATGCAATTTTCTCATAATCTGTTAAAAGTTCTAATTCTATTTTTGTATATTTTAACATTGCATCCCAACTTAAACCAGGTGCTGTGTAATAATGGGCAGGGTCTAAATCATATGTATTAATACATAACTTTCTAAAGTTTTCAAATACATCGGATAAAAGTAAAACGTCTGTTTTTAAATATAGGTTTGAATAATCTAGCATATTACAACACCCAAAATGTTCCCAAACATCTTTAGCATGATTGTAATCATCATTTGAAATATGTGAATCTGTGAGTGAACTATAAAAACATTTTTGTTCAGGGAGCGATGTTAGACTTAAACTATCATATTTAGTCATAAGTTCATATGGATAAACACCTTTCCGTTTTAAACGAAAGAAATCTTCATCATTAGGGTAATTTCTACGTAATTCTTGAAATTGATCATTACTGAGATTTTTGGCCAATTCTTCTAATTTACACGATAAAAACTTAAATGAATCTAAGAATCTCAATATAATTTCGTGGTTATTCACTTTTAATTTTTTGGAAAAGGATATATATTTTTCTTTATTTTGAGGGATAACTTCGACTTCACCATCACAAAAGTTTAACGCGTGAACAATAAAATGAGCATCATAGTGACTAAGGTTGTGTAAAAATATTGGTATATAACTAGGTATTCTGATCTTCGAACAACATGATTCATGAGCAACACCTATAAAACTACCAGTGTACCAATCAAAATCATAAAAATGTTTTGCCAACTCAGTTTCACAAATATGACAAATGGTTGCATTTGAAATTTGGTTTTTGTCTTCATTTGTTAGCGGAAGTGGTGGATATTTTTGAAGTCTATTTATTTCTTTTAGATTGTTAGATAAACTTTCCATAAACACTTGTGCACAGTTGGGTCCGCAATATGTTACATATTTTGATAATTTATCATCATATGAACATTTTATATAATATCCAAAACTATGTACTTCATGTTTCTGAATATTATGAGTGAAAGGTTTGGAAGGATCGTTAGAACATGATTCTATTGGTTTTAAAAATGCTTCAAAATCAGCATAAACTACGAATGGTATCTTTAACTTTTTTTCATAACTATCAAATTTAATTTTATCATTTGAAATAGGTTGACCAAACCAATTCTTTTTTTTTTTAAAGTTTCACTGTTTGGTAATACTGTACAAATGTGAGCACAATCGTATTGTTCATGGTTATTTAACCTTTCCTGAGATGGAAAACGAAGTAGACATGCTTCACAAATGTACATGATGTGACCGTCTTTTGAAATTTGTTTACTAACTAACCGCGATAAATTTTTTATATAGCAATAATGATTTTTTGTATCCTTGGAAAAAAATAATAAATTGATATGTCTATCTTTACGACACTTTGTTAAAAATAATGGACCTACTATAGAATTACATCGTTTTTCTTTATTATATTCTAACCCAAAAACATTAATACTAATATCATTTAATTTCTCTACTTTTGCTATGTCAGAAATTTTAACCGGAAAGGAAATACCATCAAATTTAAGTTTATTTGCATGTTTAACGTACGATGATACCCGATCGGTGTGTTTGTTTACAGGATATAACGCCGAGAGTAACGCCCATTTAAAACAAAAATAATCCTTGTTTTTTACATTTATAACAGCCTTTTTTAATTTTATGTCACGAGGAAGATCTATGTATGAAGTACCGCGTAGGGGGTTAAATTTATTAACATTCATGTCTATAGATTTTATGTTTTTTAGACTCCATCCACTATCTTTTTTTTCGAAAGCACTAATTTTAGTAGTAATTGTATCATTTAAAGATGAAAGAAAAATATTTAAGTCATCTCCTTGACAAATAATATAGTTAAGCGTTTGAAAATCGAACGTATCATGAATATCTTTAGTTTGTTGAACAAAATCAGCATGCAATATGAAGTTTACCTTAAAAATTATGTGTTGATGAATACACTCTTGTAATAAAAATAAAATATCATCTTTAATAGAATTTAAAAATAGTTCAGGAGTTTCAAAATTTACCCATGTCGAACGATCTACTCTACTCTTGATTTTATAAGTTAAAATCCTATTTCCAAAAGCAGATTCAATAACACTAACGTTTGATAAAGAATTATGTGAATTTAAAAGATTATTTTTATGAACATTACTTTTAAAATGATTAGCTAAATACCGTTTCTTGATAAATATATGGCACGTTGGACATTCCACTTGATCATCGTTACTGATACTGTTCCCTGCAGAGGTATGCGCTTCTGCTTCCGTTGTTGGTTTTTTGATGATCTTGGATTCTTTGCTGCACGTTCGCTTCGTTCCTCTTCCAAGTTGTAGTGGTTGACTGCTAAAATGTTTAAATTTATTAAAAACTGTATAAGACAATATGTAAATTATGATCGAAATGAATGTTTATTTTACATACTTAAACTGTGTTTCAACCATCGCACAGTGATGATACAACTCATCATCGTATGACGAATCGAACAGTTGACCCCTCTCCATTTCTTCACAAACTTTAGACAACTCCTGATTTAATTCGCTATTGAATAGTTCCGTATTCTCTTCCATGATTGTGGAGAAAAAAGCACTGGTGCACACTTCACTGAAGTTTTCCCTTCCTCTTTTTTATTTTTGATTCAGCTTCAAAAAAATGATCAATCGATTGCGATTTTCTTTTTCCACCATCGCATGTGTTATTATTAATGACGAGGTTATCACTCTCTTCTTGAGGGGAGAGTGGCGAGTAGTAATACTGTTTATAGGTATCTTCATCGAAGCTCAATGATTTCTGCAACAACACAGTTATCATGTTAATATCAATTTGTTAACACTTAATCATAAAAGTTAAAAAAGTTAAAGTTACAGCCTATTAAAGTCCACTGCTGAACATAGGCCTCCTCTCATTTCTGAGAGGGTTTTAGAGCAAGGAAATGTCCGCCGCGCTCCCTCAATGTGTGTTGGTGAACTTCACATGCCTTCGAAATTTTCTCAGACATGCAGGTTTCCTCACGATGTTTTCCTTCACCACCAAGTACGTGGTAATAAGCACTTAAAATTGCTATTAACAATTTAATTGGTGCTGGCGGGGATCGAACCCGGGTCGCGTACTGTGAAATTTACAGCTAGCGCTAACCATCTGAGTTACCACGGCTTAATCATATACATACACAATATTTAAATAAAATAATACACACACACATGAAAATAACAGAAAAAAAGTAATTTAGTCAATAGAATAAACACTTACATCCATAGCCTTTGGTGTATTGAAGTAACACAAATGTACTATTGATAGATCCACTGTAGCCAAACGACCGTACACTAACTCGATGACTGCGTTTGTTGGTCTTATATACCACCAGTACGTAAAAATTCTAATCTAAAGTATTTCCGTAATGAGTTGATAATTACTTTATGCGTCAACCAGTTTATCTCACATTTCCGTTGCCTATCTCAACATTTCTTCGTATTGTGTTTTGTTTGGTGATCAATGACTCAAGTACGATTTGTATAACACAAAAATGCAATTTAATATTTAGAAACATATCAGTTTATCTCACATTTCCGTTGCCTATCTCAACATTTCTTCGTATTGTGTTTTGTTTGGTGATCAATGACTCAAGTACGATTTGTATATCACAAAAATGCAATTTAATATGTAGAAATCACTATAATTGACCATTCCTATGTTATTCATTGAGTAGCTAGGTACTGTAATAATCTACTAATAGCAGTAATATCATGGATACACTAGATGTACAACAACATCTGAAAAAGATTCACCCCAGTCTAGAAAATAATGTTTATGCAGCTAATAGACTGCCTATGTATACCCACGTACCAACGTATATAATATGTAATTTGGATACAGATGATAAACCAGGGTCACATTGGGTAGCTTTATATATCGATACGAATGACGTCGGTCAATATTTTGATTCATATGGACGATCACCTGTACGATATCATCTAGAGTTTTTAAAAAGGAATTGTAAAAGATGGAACTGGAATGTTGATAGGATTCAGAATGAGTGGACTTCAGTTTGTGGCGAATATTGCTTAATGTATTTACTATATAAGTTTCAAGGATGTTCAATACATAGTTTTACGAGTATATTTACAAGGAACACATTGTACAACGATATTTTAGTGGATGAGATGTTTCGCTCCTATTTTATAGATAATAATTAATAAGATTTTGTATTTTATAAATAAAAATTGTAACAAAATTATGTAATGTGTTTTATTGATGATTCAGATTAGCGTTGTATAAACAAAGAATTATAATAAACAATAGCACTGATATAGTCGACGCACACGCTGCAATGAGGGTGATTAATGAACAATAGAACAATAGAAATAGGAACAATGGGACGCTAATGACGGTGGAGGCCCTTACCGGATATCAATTAGATATTAGCTAATTGATCTACACATCTCCGGAACCGTGCATTCTATACAAAAAAGAAGCAAAGAAAGAAAGAAGAGCATGCCAAAACCTTTTTTTTTTTTTTTTTTTTTTTTTTTTTTTTTTTTTTTTTTTTTTTTTTAGGTTCGGGCGTCGACGAACGTCGTTGAACCACGTCTGACTCAGGTGGTCTAGAAGTGGTACAACTACACTACTCTCGGAGTCGACATATCGAGTGACGTGCAGTTTCGTGGTCACTTGGAAGGGAAGGCCAAATTGGCCTCTAAAAAGCTTGGCGTGCTCAGCAGAGCGGGACAGTATTTCATGCCGGCACACCGCCTGCTACTTTACAAGGCGCAAGTTCGGCCTCACATGGAATACTGTTCCCATCTCTGGGCAGGGGCTCCCCAGTGCCAGCTCCTTCCACTTGACCGCATCCAACGCAGAGCGGCTCGAATTGTCGACGACCGAGCCCTTTCCGATCGGCTCGATTCATTGGCACTGCGAAGAGATGTTGCATCCCTTTGCATTTTCTTTCGCATCTACCATGGGGAGTGCTCTGAGGAATTGTTCGGATTAATCCCAGCCGCCAAATTTCACGAACGCACATCGCGGCAGAATTCCCGATACCATCCACACCATCTGGATGATTGGCGGTCCACCACTGTGCGATTTAGAAGATGTTTTCTTCCTCGCACGACCTCCTTGTGGAATCGATTACCATCAGCGATTTTTCCGGACCGATACGACTTAGGGACCTTCAAGAAAAGAGCGTACTCCTTTTTAAAAGGCCGGCAACGCATCTGCGATTCCCCTGGTGTTGCAGTTGTTCATGGGCGGCGGTAGTCACTTACCATCAGGTGAGCCGCATGCTCGGTTGCCCCCTCTCCTATAAAAAAAAAAAAAAAAAAAACTTATATTGAAGTCGGCTGTACAAAATCTTTAATTTTAAATTATAATATTTTAAATTCAAATGTCCAAAGAATACATTCGCTTTAATAATAACAGTGCCTGGTGTCTATGGCCTTAATCGCCTTACACCACACCAATCAATATTAATTGTGTGCGATCCCAGCCGGGCTTGCTAATCGCTGCCACAGTATTATTAAAACTACGTCGCTACTTAACCGTTCTTAACAATGTCGGATTAATTCGGATATATCCAGATGTTTTTGACTCAAGCCGATGTTAGTTGTAACTTACTAATGATCGTATGGATTGTGAAGCCACACTGTTTAAACAAACAAGCTAAATGGTTAAAAATTTGATTAAAAAACCCGACAGCGTACAAAAGTTTAGTGAAAATAGAAAATGTTATACCCTATGTTATTCACGCAACTAAGAAGTTTTTTACGTGGTAGAGCCATGCCGCAGCTATATTAATGTTATAGTTATAGCACGAATGGGTCAGCTCGACCGGAGAGGGACCACCCTCTCACAGAATACCAGCGTAAAATAGCAGCTTAACAATGCTGTGTCTCGTATGGTGAGTGTAGAGAACCGGAGACCCTTTTTACTGGAAAAGGAGAATTCTATCTTAGTCCTCACGGGTAACAACGCATCTGCATTTTAATTCGCAAACGTGGATAGACGTAGATGTCTACGGGCCACAGCAACCTCTTACCATCAGGTGGACTGTGTGCTCGTTTGTCACCCTTATTCTATAAAAAAAGACAAATCTACGACATCCTTTATGTTAAATTCTATCAAGCCGTTTGATGTGTTTACCCTCTCTCTTTGGTAGTCGAGTGAAAACACAACCAATCTTAATATACATATAAAAATCACGATGTTCGTTCACGCTAATCTACGAAACTGCTTGACCGATTTTAATAGAATTTTGTTAATGTGTATGGCTTGCTCCAACTTAAGAGAGACAGTTTTTAATCCCGATACGTGACTCCCAATATTTTTTATTGCGAATTTATGGATTTTTCAATGTCAAAGGGCAGAACAATGTCTGCCTGGACAGTTAGTGTTGTTATATAAAGAAGTTTATAATTACGCACAGGTTTAAGCTAGAGTATCAATCCATCCATCCATTACATCCTATAAAAGTCCACTGCTAAACATAGGCCTCCCCCCTAGATTTCCCGATAGGAGGGATTTTGCTATAGTTGCCACACTTGGCAAGTTGGCAACCGCAGTTTCTTATTATTTGAAGTTGTTATTAGGTAAATTCTGCTGCCCATTATCTGTTCTAGTTTCCGTTTGTTGCACAAACGCACGCACGCACGCACTCACGCACGCACGCACGCACACACAATACAATAAAACTTTACGTGGTGCAGCTATATTAATTGTATAGTTGAAGCACGAAGGGGTCGGTTTGACCGGGGAAGTACCACGCTCTCAAATAATACCAGCGAAAAAATAGCAGCTTAACACTGCTGTGTTTCGTATGATGAGTGTAGAGAACCGGAGACCCTTTTTCACTGGAAACGAGGCATTCCATCTTAATCCTCACGGGTGACAACGCATCGGCATTTCAATTCGCAAACGTGGATAGATGTAGATGTCTATGGGCCACAGCAACCACTTACCATCTGGACTGTGTGTTCGTTTGTCACCCTTATACTAAAAAAAAAAACCTTTAAATGTTGATGGAATCAGTGTCAAATTCCATAAAGTATTTTAAATTTTTATCAAATACAAAGACAAATATACGAGCCTTTGAGATTTCATCATTATTACAGTTCTTTACAAGTCCACCGCTGAAGATAAGCCTCCCCCAAGGAATGCCACAAAGCACGATCCTGAGCCACATGCATCCACCGACGTCCTGCATATCTTACCATATCGTAGGGGAGACCGTGTTACACTTCGCTTACCGGAACGAGGTTGCCACTTCATATCGGTAAGAGCAACCCAGAAAACCTTTCTTCCCCATCGGTTGTCGGTTATTCGAGCTATATGGCCGGCCCTTTCTCATTTCAGCTTACTAATCTGTTAGGCTATGTCGGTTACTCTAGTTCTACTGCGGAGGTCCTCATTTCTAAGTTTATTTATTTATTTAAAATCTTTATTACACTTAAAATGTACGATTGGCGGACTTAATACCTTTAGGAATATTCTCTACCAACCAACCACGAGCCAAGCAGAGATACTTAAGCAACTTAACTATTTTGATCACGTAGGGAAACCTCGAGGGTAGCCAAGACAACTTGAGTTTCCTCATACGGCCAGTAGTGCAGGACCACACTTTGAGATACTTATAAACTAATTAGCGATTCTCTACACAGGTGACTAGGTTAGTGCAGGAGAGATCGCAGCAACAGGGTCGGGGGGTAGATGCGTTGAAAGGAGGCTGGACCCAGCTGGCGCCGCTGTTTAAACCACCCCATGGTGCTTGGCTTCTGCTCATGTGTTCAATTCACATGGGATGCATGTTTGGGTAAGAACATACAAACAAACACGACTTATTCTTTGCACGGCTTTTTTGAAGTCCGATTTTTATAAAACCATTTTTTTAAACTTACTTACGCTTTAAAAAAAGCGTAAGTACCACACTCGGAAGTGTTTTAAAAAAATGGGTCGTCACGGGACACCTGATAGATGAGAAACACCATAGTTGAAAATAGAATTTATAATTAACGAATAAAGAAATATGGAGTAAAATAGACAAGTCAAGTATACTATAGTGCAATAAAAATTCACGCAGTACTTACATAAGTCACACAGAGTAGCAACGTAGTGTATATTAGCATACGCGCACGCACACACGAGGGAGTTGAGAGCGGTTGCATAATGGGGGCATGACGTCATAAGAGAGCGTCATACCCAGTATATAAAAAGTACTCTGTGGTCATGCCGTTTGCCGTCACGGCGTACGATTCGGTTTTACTGTCAGGGCGCTAGATAGATGTTTCACATCAAAAATGTCCCCTGTAGCGTAACGCGGAACACTAATTTGAAAGTAGAGAATATAAAAATTAAAACTAAAAATAGTACTGTAAATACTTTACTAAGGACTAAGTCCATTTACCTTGCAAAACAGAAGTATAATGCTCCTATTTTAAGTTGGTATGTTATGCAAATGTTATGGTTTTTTCGCGGTCCACCCGACCAATTCGCACTGCAGCCAATAGTTTCAGAGTGACTCTACGAAGCATAATATACTCTAAGTAACTAAATAGTATATAAGTAACTAGACCTTAATACAATTACGTTTGCCGTGTTATGGTGCATAAAAAGAATCCATTATCTCATATCATCCAGTAGGTGTCCTCGCTTGCTAGCCTGCCAGGCAAACGTGGTAACTATGGCAAATATCCCCCTGTGAGGCAATCTATGGGTGAGACAGAAAGTAACAGAACATAGTCTGTGACTTTTTATGAGATGTGACGTAAAAAAACATACCAATACTTGGTCATGCTCTTGAAGGACACAGACGATTTTGAAGATTTTTACTGTATGCACTGTATGTACTGTACGCATGTATATGTGTATGTATGTATTTATATATGAACATATTGTGTGTACTTAAGTATATATGTGTATTCATGTGTGTATATGTATATGTATATTTATATGTATATACAATTTTTTTAGCCCTTTCTATTTTGATTACTGCTGCACCGCCTCTTGCTCAACACCACTACACTAGGAAAGACACACCACTGACGACAATACGACAAGTGACTTTGCGGTTAGCGACCGTAGAGTCTATATCACCTGAGAATGCCTCGTGTAGAGGCGAAACACGTGTCGTATTGTCATCAGTGGTGTGCCTTACCTAGTTTAGTGGTGTTGGGAGTAGTGGTGCTGGGATTAGTGGTGACAGGGATAGTGCACGCAATTGAGGGAGGGCGGGAGGTGCTCTTCATACTAGGTAAGACACATCATTTTATTTTGTGGAGCGGATGTACGCAATGTAATTTTTTGTCAACTTTAGCGATTAATTATTTGTGTATAAGATCTGCGTAAAAATAAAAATGATGCGTCTTACCTAGTTAGATGAGCACGTTCCGCCCTCCCTCAATTGCGTGCACTATCCACGTCGCAGTTGCGCATGCTTAGTACCTAGTTTATTTTTAACAAATTAGCGACCCGCCCCGGCTTCACCTGGATAGGATCTTTTAATGTAGTCAGATTTAAGATAAACATAGACGCATTGCTCTCTATTGGTCTATAAAATTCACTATTGGTTTAACCATTCCAAAGATTAGCCCGGACAGACAGACAGAGAAATAAATAATAACAGCATACAAATAACTCCCTGAGCTTATATATATATATATGTGTGTGTGTGTACCGATATATATATATATATATAGAACCGGAGACCGTTTTTACTGGAAACGAGGCATTCCATCTTAGTCCTCACGGGTGACAACGCATCTGCATTTAGATTCTTAATCGAAGGTATATGTAGATGTCTTAAGATGTTTGAAGCTTGTTATGTAGATGTTTCAAGCTTTCCCATATATGCTTGTGTGTGTTACCGTGTCGCAGGCCTTTACCGTGCCTTTTGATAGTCGACAAAGGAGATATAGGGGTCTCTCATGCTCTTGATACTTCTCTATAATTACCCCATGCGTGTGTATGTGGTCTACTGTAAAGAACTCCTTTCTGAAACCTGCTTGTTCTATAGGTTGTCTAGCGTCAATTATAGGACTGATTCTTGCGTTGATTATGGCGGAGAACAGTTTGTGTATATATATATATTGTTCCGATCTATCAGAATGAGCTTACATTACGTTGAAGTCTTGCAGTAGATAATTACTTGGGCTTGGATTTTATTTTACTAACTAGCTGTTCCTCGCGACTTCGCCCGCGCGTAATTTATTACGATTGGATTTCATTGGTTATATTTTTTTGCGCGGAACCCCAATTATTTTTCTAAAGTAAAAGTAAGTTACTTCATATAACGTCAGCTATCTGCTTGTGAAAGTCCGGTCAAAATTAGTGCAGCCGTTTCGGAGATTAGCCGGAACAAACAGACAAACAGACAGACAGACAAAAATTTTAAAAATTGTGTTTTTGTTATAAGTACCGTATATAATTTCATATGCATATAGTAAAAAGACGTTATTTCGACATTACAAACAGACACTTCAATTTTATTTATTTGTATAGATGTATAGATTACTGTGAAACTGGTTTTATTTTTAGTTCCAACACCCTCCGCCTCTGGTACCCTCAGTTGGCAGCGATGATCGGGTCAGACGTCAATGGAACGCTGTGTTCAGCGATCGCCCCTGTTACTACATCTACGGAGAGCTCCTGCACGCCACTAGAGACGGACATGCTCACCTACCTACAGAGTGCTATGGTCGGCGCCGGCTCCGTACTCACTTATAGCATCGGTGGCGCTATAGTTAATAGGTATAGTAACGCATACAATAATAAATTATCGGACAACATTATTAAGTTATTCTTCTCTTATTTACTCGGATACGGAATTCGGCTCCGACATGGAGACCGAGACATGCGCACCGTCCAAGCCTCCAACCAAGGCTTCCGCCCCTAAATAGGCGGCGTAGCCTCACTCAGCCCCCTCGTTCCCGAACGCCACACCGGCGAAAAAGCCAGCCCGCACGGCGAGCGCTCAGCCCCCAAAGCCCGCGGCGAAACCCGCTGCTGAATGTAGTTAAAAGCCGCCACCAACCATCATAGTTAAAGACAAAACCAAATGGAACAACCTTTCCATTTGGTTAAACTCAAAAAAAATAGTAAGTATTGTTTAATACATCCAAATAATAAAATCTACTAATATAATACTCAACACAGCGCGCGAGTACATTTACCGGCGCCAGAGAATACCACGCAATTTTACGCTTTCGTATTAGGACCCAATCAACGAGCACGTCAGTCTAAACTCCGTTAATAAATATTGTATATAGCTTAATTATAGTCGACGCTATTTTACTGAAGGCAATAAAATGTTGCTCCTTCGAGCTGGATAGTGGTGCAGCGGCCCTGCAGTGACCGGCTTGTTAGCTCGGCCGAGAAGAACTAATCTAAAACTACTAAAACTAAACTAAAGAATAAATAATAACGAAGCATTCCATCTTTTTCTCAGGGGTAAAAAAGTTTTCGTAGACCAGGACTAAGCGCTTATAAAACTTTGGTAACAAAGGTTTATCAAATTTACGGCGGGGGCCGTCTAGGATATTCACAAACTGCAGACTTCCAGGAACGTTGATGTTTCACGTTCACGTCAGCTATGTTGTTTTACGAGGGTTTTAAAACCACAAATTTTTGATGATCAAGATTCCTGCCAAGGATGGTACGTAAGGTTATTGAAATTAAAAAACATCCTAATTTCAATAGAGAGGGAGGCTGAGTACTACCACCTGCTTGGGATCGTGTAATTAATAAAATTAAAACTAAACCCAAGCATACCACTGCAAGACTTCAAGACACAGTAAGTTCATACTGCGTAGATCGGACCATAATTAATAATTAAAAAATCTGAAGGTACTCCGGGTTAACTCTGACATCGGGATGTCAATCACCTAAGTCCCCCGTGACCATGGGTGCTGTAAAGCATCCGAAACGTCGGGAAGTTAATTAAAAAAATAAGTTAAATAAACGCTATAGAACATTCGTAACAGTAGTTTTATTATTCAATGTGTAGTGTTCGCGTAAATATAAGAAATCATTATACAATAGTGGTGTTATTTGCTCGCGTAGGTGCCTATCCCAAATTCTAAAAGTATGGGTCATGTCCAACTGTTACCACAGATGCGGTAAAAAGCTGGTGGCAGGCTTCTGCGGCATAGTTAGTGCCGTGACAGTTGTGTTGATGCCGTTCCTGGGTACAGGGGCCTTCGCCGTGGTCGCGATGGTCACCACTGCGCTTTCCTTCACTTCTCTTTGCGGAGCATCATTGTCTAGCATCAATGTAGACTTATTTCCTACGTCTTTAAGGTATGAGTTAGAATTGACGGCATTTGGTTTAGTAAATGTAAACTGTGCTGTGCTGTGCTGCCGTGTAGTATTCCCAATAACGACTGAAAATAAAAAACTGCTCTTGCCAACCCGCTTGCCAAGCGTGGCAACTATACCCCTAAGAGGCAATCTATGGGGGAGACCTCTGTTCAGGAGTGGACTTTAATAGGCTGTAACGGTAACGGTAGGTTTCCTCACGATGTTTCCCTTCACCGCCGAGCACTTGCTAAATCAGCAATAGCAATCAACAATTTAATTAATGTCGTGGAAATCGAAGTGGGGTTGCTCGCGGACTATGAAATTATCGGTGAGTGTTTAGTGGGTTACAAGCGTAGAAAAGTGCCTAACGTTGAGCATTGCAATGAGGACATCCACGACTTTTTCTGCCACCAGGGCGGCGCCACTAGAAAGTGATGTATAATATTTGACAGATTTCATAGCGGAGAAGTTAATTTGTTCGGAAAATGTAAACGTTAATGTTTATTTACGTACTATTAGTTATATTTTATATTAATTACATTAAAAATAAATAAACCAAACCACAGGTATTCATAAAAGCAGAAAAATTAAAAAAAGTTAAAAATGTGCAAAAAATTAAAGAGCAAACCTTTGAGGCATTGTTTAGTGTATTAATGTAATACTCTAGAAATTGATAAACTTTTATTAAAAACTAACTTTTCAGTTAAATGTCATTGTGTGACAAAAAACTTTACCTCCATCCCAACTAGTGACATCTGGTGAGCAGAAAATTATTAGCCCTCATTAGTTTAGAAACGAATAAACCAATCTACGGATATTCCTTGAAAAAAATTAAAAAAAAGGAATAAAAAATGTGGAAATAATTAAATAGCAAACCACGGAGGCATTGTTTTGTATTTTATTATAATACTCTAGAAACTGATAAAAATTATTTAAAAATAATTTCTTAATTAAATGGCATTGTGTGACAAAAAACTTTACCTCAACCCCAACTAGCGACATCTGGTGAGCGGAAAATTATTAGCCCACTTTGACAACGCCTCCGTCAAGTGTGACGGTTATGCAAGAAGGTTATAACAGTTATGTGAAAGAACGATGTTCAGCAATGACATACATAATTATGTGATGATGAAAAGACTACTTAATGTACAAAAAAAGTAACTTCAATTTCATAAGGATAAAAAGATAAGAAAAAAATTATATGTTTTATGTGATACCCAATTAAATACTTAATAATTTATTGGTAATTGTTGACAGAGTAATGGCTATGGCGACGTTCCTAATGAGCGGACGTTTGGGCACCATCGCCGGAACTGTCATTTTTCCTGCCCTCATCGACTACGGTTGCCTGCCACCATTTCTTACTATTTCCGCCGTTTTGGCTGGTAAGAAAATTTGTTCGGTGTAATGAAAATAAAAATTATACCTACATTTCTTTTATTACGGTGTTTAAAAAAAATTGTTACGAATATTATGTACTATTTATTGAGAAAGAGAAGCGATGTAAAATTTTGAGAGCACTGGAGTGTTAAGTAACTAATTAAGATTCTAATCGTGTTTTTTTTTATGTTCTTATATATTTAGAATAAGGGCAGCAAACGAGCACACAGTCAGCCTGATGATAAGTGGAGATCTATCTCGCTCCGAAAAAGTAGATACGTTGTCACCTCTGAGGACTAAGGTCACAGAACACTATTACTCTTAGGATAGTATGCCTCGTTGCAAGTAAATAGGGAATCCGGTTCTCTACACTCATACTGAACATCAAGCTGCTATTTCACGCTGGTTTTCTGTGACAGCGTGGTCCTGCCCCGGTCGGATCGACACATTCGTGCTGCTGCCGCTACCATGTGTATTAATGTAATGCTCTAGAAATTGATAAACTTTGATTAAAAACTAACTTCTCAGTTAAATGACATCGTGTAACAAAAAACTTTACCTCAGTGTCAACTAGCGACATCTGATGAGCAGAAAATTAATAGCACCTTTGAAGCATTGCTACCTGTGTCTACTCTTCCAACATCAAAACAATGTTTTCAAATTGTGTCATACTTCATAATACAATTATTCATCACTAGATGGCGCTAAAACTTAAATATATTGAGCTAGCATCAATAAAAAATAGGCAACATTTTGCCTAATACCTTTGGCATCAATTAGATGTGGATTTTTTTAAAAGTTAAACACAAAGCTAAATTCCATAAAATATCACTCTAAATTCTTATTTTTACTACTAAATCGCACTACACTAAATAATTAAATCGTGTTCTATTTTCAGTTTGCGGTTTCGGATGCTTCCTCGTTCCAAATACAACGCTGAAGAAACTGGAGTAAATGTTAGAGTGACAGTTTAGATATTTTTTTTATTATATTTACTTATTTACATTGTAAATATTATGTTTTAAATTGTACGTGATCTTGTCAATATGTATAGAAATTGATTTACGGATAAGGTGTAAAGAAAACCACTAGATTTAAAAATATTCTCTTTCTTTATTTATAATTTATCATAATCTAATCTCATTCATCTCAGTCAGACTCACAACAATAAACCAGCGAATCATGGAGAACGGTCGCTATTTATGTTAGTTTAAGAAAAATTACATATTTTCCTGTTCTTAACATTTTCTAAACAAAGCAGTTTTATGGGTTATGAGGAAAAATAATTTTCAAGAAAACTTGGTCATTTTTATGGGTACAGAAACAGAAACATAACAGTGTAAAATAAAATCTTTTTAAGAATATTATTTATGCATAAAGGTTTCAGATAATGCATGCAATCATTTAATACATTGTTTAAAATATGTCAAGAAGCGTTTTATAGATATCAAAAAAGGCAACGGTAAATTATTTACGTTTTCGGTACAATTTTATGACAAATTTCCTAAACAAACGAATAAAATTTAAATGACCATGACCCATAATATGAGAGAAATATATATTGTTCCAAATGAATATTGTGTATATTTAAAAACGTTTAAAATAAATATCTAGTACCTATTGTAATTAAATTCGAAAAAACTTCAACAATCTTGTTGTTTATTGAATTGTAAAATTTCGAATTAACCAACCTTTTAAAAAATTACACTATCAAAGCAAAACTAATTAACGATTTTAAATATTTTTAATAAGTAAAAATCCGTTAGAAAATCCTGAATTCTGAAAAGGTTGGAAATTCAGTCTATTGGTGCAGTTTTTATATATATATTAACAAAATAAGCAACGTGTTTACAGAATTGAGTAATTTATGGTTAAAATTTATTTTCTAATAAAAGAAGTGATTACGGATTATGCATTTTTCAGTAGCTATTACATTTTATGGTTTGTAATAAGCAAAATATAATGTAATAAATGAATAAACAGCGACTATCCCCAGTCATCCACATAAATGCTATATATTTCTCGCTTCCATAATTTTGACGGATTTGATATTTAAAATACCAGGTACTGTTTTGGTTTCGATACAAAATATACGTTCAGCTTGACATCCACATTCGCTAACTGGCCCTCCACATCATAGTCATAACAAACAGACAAAGCTAGAATGTTCACAAAAGGACTAGAATGAAAAAAATCTTATTGTCAAGTCGACTCACTTTGTCTAAGCACTCCTTAAATTCGAGCTTTGTTTAACATTATTTAATATATTACACTCAATCGTTTAGGCCAGTAAAATTGACAAGTGTTACCCTATAAAATTTTGAGGTTATATTCTCAATATACTTTGAATACAACGCAAGGCACAGTTTTTTATATCTGGTTTTATATTACCTATCTATTTAAATCAACACATTGCACTATCTCCATTAAGAATTTCTTTATAAACATTGGCAGATCTTTCTCGAACTACGAAAACTAAGAGCACTATATTCATTCTGGGTTGCCCACAATTCAAGACACTTCCGAATCTGATATCGGTTAAAATGCGTTGCGCACAGTCTTTTCGCGTTTGTTTCTTTACCGCCCGATTCTCGATACAAAGTTGTGTCAATTCATTTGTACAAAAAATAAAGTAGGTCTAATCTACGTCTTAAATAATTACAATCCTTACATAAGGCATATTTCATAATTATAAATAGTTAATTACAAATATTTATAGTACATTTAATAATTTTATATACACAGTCTCGCGTTTTATTAAAGCCGAGTTATACAATTACACGGTTAAGCACGAATTGTGCCTGTGACTATGTTGGTACATCTGCTTTATATACATATATATAAAAATAAAGGCAGCTTCACATTGTGTGCAAACCGACGTTTTATCTCATTCCATATTTCATTTGACAGTGAATATAAATATTTATAAATATAATATATACAAAATTAACAATTTGTCGATCAAAACTGTTTCGGCTCACACTAAATGTAAAACTAAACAAAACTGCATAACCAGAGGGAACATGAGGCGTTCAAAAAACGCTCCACAGCAAAATTGGCCATTCCAATCTGGGCGAGCGTTAACATCTATTTGTTTGTGACAAACCACAAACAGAGGTTGGTCAATTCAATTCTGATTAATAAAATAGCAAATTATCTATTTTAACGCCTTTTGTGCATCTATTTTTTGCGTTTGTGTTATGTGCTGCAGGTTCAAATCCAAAACTAGGCACTGTTTGTATGCCATTCAAATTATTGTTCCGGGTCTGGACGTTTGTACACGTGTAAGTTAACGTTTTTTATAAGCAAAAATCTACTATTAGGTTATGTAGCTTTAAAAATGTAATTGTACATGATTTACTATTGTATACGTAAATCTTGTTTGTTTCAACTACCTGCGTAATATATATGAAAACATAATTTCATTGACAATTTATTATAATTTTAATGTAAACAATATTGTTATTGAACCGGGGTCCCCCAGGGCTCCATTCTATCTCCACTCCTTTTCACACTCTACACGAGTGAAATCCCGAAGGACCCAGTAGATATAATTTAATAAATACACATTAACAAATGTACCGATTATAAAAACAAGTGTACAATATAAACCCAGTCTTTGGGTTCACAAAAATGGTTTTCAGCCATTAGTGTTTGAGAAATCAAAACATAACATTTAAGGCTCTTCAGCTTAAAGCCAAAGGGCTTATGTATAAAATAGAAAACCGACAAAATAACAGTCCTGTTATGTTTAATTTACCCGATGTAGCAGTAAAAGTCAGTTAATAATTCACAGTCAATTGAACCACTTCACTTCTGGTCTCTATCCACTTTAATCCATAAATTTGTGGTTATTTATTTTCACAAAACATATATTCAATATCACATACTTTAATTGCTCGTTTTATAATTAATATTTGCAAACAATAAATGCAATTATCTTACAAAAACAAATAACCACAAGCGCTAATTCACTTTAAATGTCTTTGGGTCAGCTCGGGGGAGCCAGGAGGACTTCGAGCCAACAGGGGCACGCCGTCACGTCCCTCCGGGAGTATTTGGGCCCCCAGCCCTTCGCGAATGAGATCCTCACGGATCGAGGGTCAACCGGACCTATGTGCGGGAGCGAGACGGCCGGCGGTGGGGCAGACGGGTCAAAGATGCACAGACAATGTCCCGGGGCCACTCGCCACACGAGCAGAGCTCTGGCTGCGGCTGCATCTAGGGCCGGCGAGCTGACAAACACTGGCTCTTGGCTACGGTTGTAAAGCCAGACCCCGTCCGACTCGAGGGACAGCGTCACTCCGAGACCGATCTTTGCCCGAGTTTTTCGCACCTGAAATTTAAAAAAAAACATCTTGATAAAATACATTCTTGCAAAAATATTATGGTTTCGGGAAAACATCGAATTTGAATTCTTTATAAAAGTAAAAGTATATGAGACGTTTAGTAGAATAGAATTTAAAATAAAATAATACTGGACAGAACAAGACAGTTAAAGAATTGTTACTGGCAATATCACATTTGTTAGATATGTAAAAAAAAATATGTGTTCTATTTGAATAGCCTACTTTTGTAATAAATATCAAGTCACTAAAAAAAAATCGAGAATATCAGCTGTCGCCATCAACCTGTCTAATAAAACGCTCGTGGTGTGAAACCTACGAACTTCGTTAAGGCCTTTTAATATTCTAAAAACGTTAAATGATATAATATGCTTAATACAAGAGCTAATATCATTCATCTCACATAATCCTGCAAAATTAATCATAAAAATTCTTACGGAAATATAATATATTTAATAATGAAAGATTGTATGTATATATTTGACATAAAACATATATGAGACAGTGGTCACAATATACGGCCGCGTTTTCTCTAACGAACGTTCGTAAATTGATTTGTGCTTGCGCTGTACAGATAACCCCTGATAACATGGCCGATACGCACGCTGCTTGCAGATATATCGAACTAATTATTCACTAATAACCAACTATCGATACTCGAATGGGGACTTGCGCGGAAACATCCTTGTTACTTCACCGCCTAACTGTTTTAAAAGACTCCTTTTTATTTCTTATAACGCGACAAGAACTAGACGAAAAATTAAGGTTCTATTAATTATTATTAATAATTATTTATGTCGATATGCAATAAAAACAATTTGTACAAGGGTGAACAAACGAGAACGCAGTCTACCTAATGGTAGTGGATGCTATGGCCTATAGACATCTACGTCTATGCTCAATTTAAAATCTGTTAGAAAAAATGCGTTGTCACCCCTGAGTGTTTTTTTTTATAGGATAAGGCTGACAAGCGAGCACACAGTCCACCTGATGGTAAGTGGTCGCTGTGGCCCATAGAGATCTATGATTGGACTAGGCGTGGACTTCCCCAGTCGAACCAAACCATTAGTGCTGCAGACATAATACACCTGCATTGTGACAGTGACTATTTCTTAACTTTACTCTACCACCTTAACTTTCGAATAATTTAAAATAAAAAATGTTTTACAGCCGACTTCAATATAAGTTATTAAGAATAACTCAAAAACTATTGGTCTGACATCGATCAAATTCATATGGGACCACATGTGAAGTATCAGCTTTCAAATAAAAAAAGAATCATCGAAATCGGTTCACCCAGTAAAAAGTTATCGCATAAAAAAAAACATACAGGCGAATTGAGTACCGTCTCCATTTTGAAGTCGGCAGACAAGCATCAGATACGTATTTGGCTAAATACAATCCCGCTTATAAATTTTAGAAATCTTTTCTAGAATCTACAAGCAAATAAAAGCCTTGAATCCTCAGGGTATGCAAACTCTAAAATACGCGTATGTTTCTAGCTGCCCCTAAAGCATGCTGAGAATTCTTTTGACTGATAACTTTTACATAAAACAACGTACGTTTACATGGTGGAGCCACACTGCACCTCTATTATGGTTGTAGCACGAATGAGTCGGCTCCACCGAGGTAAGACCACGCTCTCACAGAATACCAGCGTAAAATAGCAACTCAACAGTGCTGTTTTTCGTATGGTGAGTGTAGAGAACCGGAAACACTTTTTACCGGAAACAAGGCACTCCATCTCAGCCTCAGGGGTGGCAACGCATCTTATTAAGGATATATGTAGATGTCTATGGGTCACAACAACCACTTACCACTGTGTGCTCGGCCTGTGTGCTCGTTTGGCACCCTTATGAGGGTCTTACATCATTAAGAAGATTGGACGTAATGTTCACGCTTGGCAAACGGACTGGCGTTGTCTATAGTAACCTCGTTGAATCTGCGCGAAGATAAAGTTGCCCCGATAATTCTCAAAGCTGTACGACGGTTAGGTACATCACGTACGCAACCTGGCTATGCGGTATGGAGCACGTTCTTTGTCGATTTTGACGCAAATCGCGCGCGTTTCCAATCTATTTTTGTGCGCATTGTACGTCAAGTCGAAAGATGAAAGAATTGTCTCCGGCTCGACGGTGCACAGGAAACTGATCCTTATCGTACATATGTTTGTAATTGCGTGTTTTTACTACTTAGTAATTAACATTTGGTTATTAGGCGACAAGCACACTTACGACGATTTTCAATCAAGCCTGGCTTATTGCAATTTGTGCGAAGTTTTGGGTATCTTTAAGGTGCTACACCTTTTGGTATTTTCTATCACTCGACTTTTGGTCGTATTTTTTTTATCTGACTATATTATGCTTTCGCAAAATGAATTATCCTTATTGCCTACATAGGTAATAGAGTTAAAATTAGTTTGAATTATATGTCGTAGATCTTCAATTTTTTGTCACGTGGATTTCACATTGTAACGTCCATACTAACCATCTATTTTCTATCTATCTATATAAATATAATGATTGAGGTTTGCAGTTGTGCGCGCATCACGAAAAAACTACTGGATAGATTTCAATTACGTTTTCTAAGTTTTATTTCTTAGACACTTGGCCCTTATCTAAAAAAAAAATATTGGGGTATCTTCATTTAATATAAAGTTATAAAACTTTTAAGAAACAATGATTTCGGGGTTTTTCACACGGTCAACTGTACATCACTTGCTCTCGCGTTAGTAAGCCATATAATTTATATATTTTAGCTACAAATCGGGCAAACGAATTTTTGTAAGCGAAGTATATTTTTGCTTGCGATCTTTTTGATGTTTTTTTCCTTCGCACATACGAAAACTTTGTTAATATATCAAGCAACGCGAACGAAATCGCAGATATCAGCTAGTCTAACTATATACATCGGTCAGCTATGAAAGTGCTGTATATTGTAACTTGAAAAATTTGCAGGCCTTCGACAGCGAGACTAAAATTTGACTTAGTAATTATTTTAGCAAGGGCTATTCTTTAAGCTCACCTGATCAGCTTGCGGCGCGTCGGGCCTGGATTCTAATGCGTCCAGACACAATCCATGCCGTCCCGAACCGCAGGCCCCACCTCCACCCCCGAATACGTCAACCGCCCGAACTCGAACCCCGAACTGTCTGCCCACGCGTTGTGTCAACTCCCAATAGGCCAATCGACACCACTCCGCCTCCCAGCTCGGGCGCTCTAGAAAATAAAACAATCTGCCATATAAAATCTGCTGTGTTTCTGCGTAGGTATTAACAAAATTAAGAAATAAGTTAAAGATTTATACGTGATAGAGCCACGCTGCAGATATATTAGTTATAGCACAGAGTAAATTATAGAACCAATGGCTCGGCTCGACCGGAATAGGACCACGCTCTTACAGAATACCAGCGTAAAATAGCTGCTTAAGGCTGCTGTGTTTCGTATGGTGAGTGTAGAGAACTGGAAACCCTTTTTATTGGAAACGAGGCATTCCATCTTAGCTTAGCCCTCAGCGTGACAACGCATCTGCATTTTGATTCTTAATCGAGGGGTAAATGTAGATGTCTATGGGCCACAGTATCCACTTAACATCAAGTGGACTGTATGCTTGTTTGTCACCCTTATTCCATAAAAAAAATTATTCGATGAATTTATAGCTAAGGTCACATACCCTCTCTGTCTTACTATTGAATCAACAGCAAAAAGAAAAGTTTTTGGCAGGATCTTGGCCACCGGCGGATTGCTTCTAATGGTTTATTCATTCATTGGTAGTTCATTCATTTAAATAATTGTTTGAAGTGGATTTTGATATATAAAAGATTTTATATATTAAAGGCCTACGCATGTGAACAAGGTTTAAGTTTTTATGCCCGATTTGGCGACTTAAGAAACTGGGATACTATCGTCATTGACTATCTACTGGCTTAAGCTGCCATCAAAATCTCCCAAAATTATCGCAATGTGACGCATCAAAATATTATCAAGAAAGTTATATGTTCCAAAATTTATTACAGCGTTCGATATTTTCTTTTTGGCTGAAGACCTTGTAGCCACAGTAATTAAAAAAGAAAAAAAAACCATTCATTTCTTTAGAGTGTACTAACTTTCCTGATCACACTAAATTTAAACTAATTAGCTCATAAAAAAAAACTGTTCTTAGTTTTGTTCATTACTTTAAATCTTTAAAAAAATATTTTTACAAAATATTACGAACGTCAAATTTTGGCGCTAACGCATTGCCAGTCGCGCCAACAAATTGTCCGTCGCCGTGTCAATTGACATATTACGGCGACTTATATTCCATACACGATCGGTCATAGACTTAGACAATCAATTACATAAACACGATTACAAAAATGTGTTTTTGTCATTTGTAAGCATGTATTTAAACTTGTTTACCTTGTTTTAAACATTATATTATAATACTTTTAATTTATTTTAAACTTATGAGTGCCACTTTGGAAATTCATCGAATTATTAGTTTGTTAATTACATAATGAGTTAAATGACACTAAATTATACGCATCACGTTTTCAGGGAGGTATGACAATATCTTCGTAAGCCCACCCGTAAATTATAAATTAGTTATTGAATTTTGATAAATTAACATAGTTAGACTGACAAAAAAATTACAATTGGTTATTATGTCTTAAGTCAATGTATGCAGGTGACTCGGGGCGGTCCTTTTGTGGCATTCCTTGGGAGAGACCTATGTTCAGCAGTGGACTTGTGAAGGACTGTAATGATGATGATGATTATATCTTAGTAGTAGCTCCCTCCAAGCTTAAAAGAAGCCAGTTATTTCAATAATACAGACAGATACGACTTTATTTATATGCATAGATATTCAATATTCAATTTTATTCAAATAATAACAACTAAGTGAATTTATTTGTACTTATAAAGTTAAACCAACTGTTTAAAATAATTACTTCAACATTGTGGTTTAATAACATTAAAATCCTATCAAAACCAAAGGCCGATCCCAAAGAACCACCATCAAGATATTGCCCTGTCACACAATATGCCATGAAAAATGGTACGTGGTTAAATCGTGGTGCTGGCGCCAGGGCGGCGGGCGGCGATCGATCGTCAAGGTTACCGACGCGCAGACACGTGCCACCACCACATCGCTGCTCATACATTGATACCTTGACTTATGGTATATCTTGGTTGGTGATATATGAATAGAATAGAATAGAATCATTTATATTCAATATAGATTACAAGAATACCTACTTATTGAAAGTCATTTTCAAAAAGTAATCAAGTTCGGGAAAAACCTCTGCCCTGGGAAGAACCAACAAAAAACTTTTGCCAGCGAGACTTTTTTAGGGTTCCGTACCTCAAAAGGAAAAAACGGAACCCTTATAGGATCACTTTGTTGTCCGTCTGTCTGTCTGCCTGTCAAGACCCTTTTTCTCAGGAACGCGTGGAGGTATCAAGCTGAAATTCATATCAAATACTCAAGTCTACTGTCCCTTAAAGCTATGAAAAAATCAAACTTCTAAGCCAACGCAATCAAAAGATACAGCCGTTTATGCCGTAAATTTTCGACATTCGCAATGGAATCAAAATCTACAGGATACTTCCCGTGAACTAAGAATCTTGAAATTTGGTACGAAGCAACGTTTTATAGCACAGATAAAGGAAAAATTTCGAAAAGCATAAATTTTTAGTTACATCATATAATAAAAATATTTTTAATAATTTTAAACTTATATACCTACAGATTTCTTCGGAACCCTTGGTGCGCGAGTCCGACTCGCACTTTGCCGGTTTAAGCATAGTTTACAATGTAATATTTTATACATTTAGTATGAAAGCATTCAGGAACAGCATGATAGCTATCATCTCGTTCCCAGGGGTTATTATCAATCATATACTCTTTGGTAGCTTTTTTGCTTGGTAAATATTTTAAAACTTTTAATAGATAAGGCCCCATGAAGGAATTTCTGACTCTGGAGTGGAGTAAGTGGTATCACTGTTATATAAATGTTTGATATTGCTATGATATCTTGCTTGGTGAGGTGATGGTTATCAAAGTATTTCTATTTTTTTTTTGTAATGTTAATTATAGTGTTATATCAAATGTTTATAAACTGATATTCCTTTTCAAAAAAAAAAAATAGTCCCGCTGAGGTGTTTGCTAGTTCTTCCAGAACAGCGGTATTTTCCGAACCCGTGATAAATTAAACATATGAATGACTTTCAATAAGTATTATTTATAATGTATATTTAATAAAAAAAGTTTCTCATTCTATTTATTTTAGTAAGAACTAACAACGTAAAAGCGATATGCAGATTGAATTTGGAGGAATACTTCGCTACAGGTAGAACCATGCTGCAGCTATATTTGTAGGACGAATGGGTCGGCTCGACCGGGGAAGGACCACACTCTCACAGAATACCAGCGTAAAATAGCAGCTTAACACTGCTGTGTTTCGTATGGTGAGTGTAGAGAACCGGAGAATCCTTTTTACTGGAAACGAGGCATTCCATCTTAGTCCTCACGGGTGACAACGCATCTGCATTTTGATTCGCAAACGAAAATAGATGTAGATGTCTATGGGCCACCGCAATCACTTACCATCAGGTGGACTGTGTGCTCGTTTGTCGCCCTATCCTATAAAAAAAAAACTCCGTGCCGCTACTGAGCATTTCTCGAGTCTCGACAGAAAAACCGACATTCGAACCCGAGACTCTCTCTTGTAATAAGCAATCTCGTTTATGACAACTAGACCAACGAGGCGAGTATGCAGCTATACTCCATGCACGCGGGGACTCGCGCTTCATATAGTGTAAGCAATTTTTAAAATCTTAACACTCATTGCACGAGAAAAGCCGCGAAAAGGTAAACGGTGAAACGTGCCGTGTGTGCGACACACGGATGAGGACCGCCGTGTTATCGTGACCAGGGTAATGACACACCTACTTTCGGTGATAGCTTATCAACAGCAAATACCTCGGCCGGCATTCTTGGAATTCTTCACCAGAGAATGGCAATCATTTTGTTTCGATATTTTAGATTTTTTTATTGAAGTAATTATTATATAGTATATTAAGGGTGAGAAATAGTATGATAAGAGAAAAGTGTGGTGTGCAAGATGACGTTGTGACAAGGATTAAGAAAGGAATGCTTCGGTGGTTTGGTCATGTGGAAAGAATGAACGAGGAAAGAGTGACAAAGCAAATTTATGTTGCAGAAGTGAACGGCAGGGTCGGGAAGGAACGCGCTAGACGAAGGTTTATCGACCAAATCGGCGATACATTAAAAATGGGCCAGATTAGGAGTACCCTTAACCGACGAGCGTGATTGCGTAGATATATGGATGTAAAGGAGGCGAGAGAGGTGTGTCAGGATCGCGCCAAATGGAAGTCCGTAGTCTCTGCCTACTGGGTGACAGGCGTGAGTGTTTTTGAGTTGTGAGGCAACCCAGCTTTGGCTGGGCGTTAGAAAAAAAATTCTGTGATGAAATCTATCTAATGAACATAATAGTGTACAGTTTTTAATAAGCCGAAATGGCAAAGGCCCGGCCATATAGCTCGAAGAACCGACAACCGAAAGGTTCTCGAGTTGCAAGCTCGTACTGGTAAACGAAGTGAAGGACGTTCCCCCCACTAGATGGAGTGATGGACTGGTAAGATATGCAAGAAGGTGGCTTAGGACGGTGCTTTGTGGCATTCTTTGGGGGAGATCTATCTTTTGCAGTTTACTAGTAAAGAGCTGTAAAAAAACACTGTAGCCCGTAGTATTAACTTGGCTCCAGGTGTCCATGGAATGCAGTAGCCACTTCAATTCAAGTGGACGGTAAGTTCATTTCTCACTTCAGTTTTATAAAATAATACCATTCGAAATGTCGGGAGTATAAAAATAAATGTAAAGTCAAGAAACGTGATAAAATCAATTAAAAAAAAAAGGTTGCTTTTAATGTGCATTGTACGCGAATATTAGAAACAATTATTATTATTATTTAGAAGTATCTATGGCGCAGTGGCGTTAGGGGCCGCGAGTTCGAATCCCCGCACGGACCATGTATTTGTATGGTCTACAAGTAATTGTTCCGGGTCTGGATGTTTGTCCATGTGAAATTTATGTATGTAAATTGCCAACATACAGGAAAAAATCCTAGTGTGTAACGTTGTTTTAAAAACAAAAAAAAATATGAGCTAACACAGCTGCTAATACATGTCACGATATAGGAAAATGAATTGAAATGAGGCAAATAAATACATCGCCGTTAGTACGTTCGACTTTTGCTTTGTTTTCTTGAAAATCGATTCAGCACTACAATATCTTGCACGGCCGTTGGTCGGAGTTATGTTTTAAACATTAACATAATAACACATGGTTATAATATGCAAAATGTACGAGGTACATCTATACAAATAAATAAAATTGAAGTGTCTGTTTGTAATGTCTAAATAATTGCTTTTTACTAAATGCATATAGAAACTATTTAAGGTAAATATAATTTAAAAAAAAAACAATTTTAAAATTGTTATGAAGCTATACTCCATGCACCGTCTGTCTGTTTGTTCCGGCTAACCTCCGTAATGGCCGGACCGATTTCGACGGGACTTTCACTGGCAGATAGCTGATGTTATAAAGAGTAAGTTAAGCTACTTTTATTTAAAAAAATAATTAGCGTTCATCGCAAAAAAAAATATGAAATCTAAATCATAAATTCAACGCGGACGAAGTCGCGGGGAACAACTAGTGTCAACCTAAAAGTTAAGAAATAAAAAACTGGACTATAATTTTTTTAATATAGATTAAGGGTGACTCGCAAACACATAGTTGTCCATACACACCTACATCTATTCCCGATTAAAAATTAACATCAGATCAGATACGTTTTTTTTAATACTGTAAAAAAAAACGTTACCCCCACACTAGGATTTTCTACTGTGTCGTGGAAGCAGTTTACAAACATAAATTGCACAAGGACAAACATCCAAACCCGGAACAATTATTTGTAGGCCATACAAATACTTGTTCCGTGCGGGATTCGAACCCGCGGCCCCCAGCGCAACAACTGATTGCTGAGTTGTCACTCCGAGGACTAAGATAGAATGACACGTTGCCAGTAAAATGGTCTTCGGTTCCCTACACTCACCATACGAAACACAGCAGCCTTAAGGTGCTGTTTCACGCTAGTTATCTGTAAGAGTGTTATGTTTCCCCGGTCGAGTCGACCCATTCGTGCCACAACCATAATATAGCTGCAGCATGACTCTACCACGTATAAAATAAGTAACCTAAAAGTTAAGAGATAAAAACTCGACAGTGAGAACCTTCATTCAAATATTAGTGTGTTTTTTTTTACCAAATTATATTTAGGGAATTATTCATAACACGCGAAATAAAAAGAGAATTTAAATTATGCAAAATAAATTTTAAAAAGTTACAGCCTATATACGGGGCGTGCTGGGCACAGGCCTCCTCTCATTTCTGAGAGGGTTTTAGGGCAAGGAAATGTACGCCGCGTTGCCCCAATGCGTGTTGGCGAACTTCACGTCTTCGAATTATTTTTTTTCTTATTTCTCAGACATACATAGGTTTCTGTCTGATGATGTCAGGGCCGTGATGGCAAGTTCACTACTGAACATAGACCTCTGCATACATATAACGAACATATGCCACAAAGTGTAGATAAGCACCCACATTAATGTAAGGGAGTATCGTTTTTTCTTTTTTTTTATAGATTAGGCTGACAAACGAGCACACAGTCCACCTGATGGTAAGTGGATGCTGTGGTCCATAGACATCTACATTTATGCTCAATTAACAGTCAAAATGCAGATGCGTTGTCACCCCTGAGGTCTGACATGGAATGCCTCGTTTCCAGCAAAAAAGTTCTCCGGTTCTCTACACTCACCATACGAAACACAGCAGCATTAAGCTGTTTTACGCTAGTATTCTGTGAGAGCGTGGTCCTACTCCTGACGAGCCGACCCATTCGTGGTGCTCTTTCTATAAGCTCTATCACAAGGTATTATATATATATATATATATATAGACTGTCTATTCTAATTAATAATAATAATGTCCTCGAGACCGAATTTCGGTCACGGCGGCCAGTCTCAACGGAGACTAGCCATCGGCGCAGGACAGGATTATAGTGCCCGAGTGTATGCGCAAGCACAGGTGCACTCTCTATTCCCTCACTCTCATAGCCCCATGGGACGGTAAACCTACACGACCGGAGAGAGATTAGGCGCAGGACCAACGGCTTTACTTGCTCTCCGAGGCACGGGGGTGAGACACCGCCAACTTCCTGACTCCGGGCAGCTACTGAGAATTACTTGCCGGAAAAACTCAATAACTGTGTTTTTATGATCCGACCCGGGATTCGAACCCGGAACCTCGTCATCAGCAGTCGCGTTTACAACCACTAGACCAAAGAAGCAGTCTTATCTATTCTATAGATAGATAGAGAGATAGGGAGTTCTTTAAGTTCTATTAAAAGTTATAAATCTATTCTAACGAAAGAGGTAGCAAGTAAATATTTCATCAAATTTCCTTCAATGACCTTCACAACTGCTGAAAACGCAAAGTAAGGTAACGTAGCAATCTAGCGTGTAGTTAATAGCTACGGTAGGCGTTATTGGAGCCTTGAGTGTCGACAGTTCAACGACCCGGCGATTGTGGATAATTGACGCGCACAACGACACAGCCTCAATTGCAAATATTAGTATGTTACGAGAGAATTTGTCATGCGCGCGGCGGTGGTAGCTTGAGGAAAGTGGAGAAGGCAAATTACACTAAATTCCACAAGTGGTACAGCCGTAGTACCGTTGCAGAATGAGTGTGACGGCTCGAACGTGAAAGAGAAAAATACATGTGTGCAGTTCACACGCGGTAAAAGTGAAACCTTCAGAAAAGGAGAACGAAATAATAGAAAACGGTGTATAACAGTATTCTATCTCATTCTCACGCTGGCTTAAATCTTGTAATGTATATCTTTGTCTCTTTTTAGTGTCGAAAACCGCGCAGAGTATACCTACGTAAAATAGCAGCGTAATTCTGCTGTGAATCGTATGATAAATGACGAAATCCGCAAACTGTTTTAATGTCAACATGTTGTGTTCTATCATAGTCTGTATGAATCAACGCATCTGCTTTTTGATTCTTAATTAACAGGAGTGCATCAGGCGTGATTTAAATGGACCCAGCTTATACGTGTTAGAGCCACGCTACAGTTTTATGGTTGTAGCACGAATGGGTCGGCTCAACCGGGGTGGGACCACGCTCTCACAGAATACCAGCGTAAAATAGCATCTTAATGCTGCTGTTTCGTATGGTGAGTGTAGAGAACCGGAGACCCTTTTTACTGAAAACGAGGCATTCCTTCTAATGCCTCAGGGGTGACAACGCATCTGCATTTAGATTCTTAATCGAAAATAGATGTAGATGTCTATGGACA
This sequence comes from Parnassius mnemosyne, assembly GCA_963668995.1. Classification (NCBI taxonomy): domain Eukaryota; kingdom Metazoa; phylum Arthropoda; class Insecta; order Lepidoptera; family Papilionidae; genus Parnassius; species Parnassius mnemosyne. The sequence continues at coordinate 4,275,123 of CAVLGL010000002.1, read as the reverse complement.
GTGGCATTAACTTATCATTAGATCGACTGTGTGCTCTATTGTCACCTTTTTTCTATTCAAATAGCCGATCTATATTTAATATCAAATCTTAATTAGATTTAAAACTTTAAACGGAGTAAGTCTCCTTATATTCTGAAGCCTTTTGTACTTCACATGCGTCTATATGTGCCAGTATGTGCAGTTTACCGAGCACGGAATAAAGAAGCATTTAATATTGCAAATAACGACCACCGGGGAATCGCACTTCGGTTTCTCGTTTGTAATGGCATCATTGTAGATCGCCCGGATTCGATTTTTTATAGAATGACAGTAACAAACTAGAAAACTGTCCACCTGATTGTAAGTAGAAGCTGTTGCCCATAGAAATGTACATTTCTCCTCGACTAAGAATCAAAATGCAGATACTTTGTCACACGTGAGAGCTAAGATGGAATGCCTCTTTTCTAGTAAAAAGGGTATCCGGTTCTCTACACTTATCATACGAAACACAGAAGCATTAAGCTGTTATTTTACGCTGGTATTACACAAACCTAAAACAACGTTTCTAGGTTTAAATTTAGACATAACTCTGATAATGATTAGAATGCAATCCAGCTAGGGTTTTTTTTTAAAACGTTACCCCTACACTAGGATTTTCTCCTGTATCGTGGAGGCAGTTTACAAACACAAATTTCACAAGGACAAACATCCAGACCCGGAACAATTATTTGTAGGTTATACAAATACTTGTTCTGTGCGGGATTTGAACCCGCGCCCCCCAGCGCAAGCAACTCATTGCTAAGCCACTGCGCCACGGAGCCGTCCATGTAGGGTTGCATATCTGTCACACAGGAATGTGACACACATACGTAAAACTTTTATTACTGGAATTTAAATCCTTTTTAATAAGCTGATCCCTACGTTAAGTATAGTGACCGAGCGAAGCACGGATCTATTTGTATGGAAAAACTGTTTGTTTTAAACAGAGCATATATTATATTTATTTATTTATAAACAAATGGAAAAAGCAGCCATTAATTAACAACCGTGTATACGTGGTACAATACGTGGTAGAGCCACGTTGCAGCTACATTATGGTTGTGGCACGAATGGATCGACTCGATCGGGGAAGGACAACGCTCTCACAGAATACCAGCGTAAAATAGCAGCTTAACGCTGCCGTGTTTCGTATGGTGAGGGTAGAGAACCGGAGACCCTTTTTACTGGAAACGAGGTGTTCCATCTTAGTCCTCACGGGCGATAACGCATCTGCATTTTGATTCGCAAACGAGGATAGATGTAGATGTCTATGGGCCACAGCAACCACTTACCATCAGGTGGACTGTGAGCTCGTTTGTCACTCGTTTACTATTAAAAACCCATTCGTGTTGCAACCATAATATTGCTGCAGCATACCGTAAGAACTGTACCACGTAAGAATCTATTGGACTTATCATGATGACGCTATACTATCAGGTTTATACGTGGTAGAGCCATGTTGCAGCTATATTATTAGTGTAGTTGTAGCACGAATGGGTCGCTGGACCGGGGAAGGACCACGCTCTCATAGAACACCAGCCTAAAATAGCAGCTAAACACTGCTGTGTTTCGTATGGTGAATGTAGACAACCGGAGACTCTATTTACTGGAAAAGAGGCATTCCATCGTAGTCCTCACGGGTGACAACACATCTGCACTTTGATTCGCAAACGAGGATAAATGTAGATGTCTATGGGACACAGCAACCACTTACCATCAGGTGGACTGTGTGCTCATTTGCCACCCTATCTATAAAAAAAGGTACTCAATTATTCAATACAGGTCTAATCATTTTTGATAACTCACCTTCGCCGTCAGTGGCGAGGGATCCGGTAGGAAGCCGCTCGTGGTCTGTCCTCCTAGCGTCCTCTGTGCTCTCGCCATGTTCTGTAAAGAAACAAATAGAGATTTCTTAGTTTACGTTAAGCTATCCATCATCCTAACACGAATAGTTAGTACACGCAAGATATCTATAGGGTGAGTGACTTTTATTACCGGAAATCTTTTTCACCGATAAAGAGGCATTTCATCTTAATCCCCAAGGGTGACAACACACCCATGTTTTGTTTCTTAGTCAAGGACAGATGTAGGTGTGTCTGGGCCACAGCGTCCACTTACCAATAGGTGAACTGCGTGCTCGTTCTTCGCCCTCGTTTCGGTTTGAAATGGTGTATTGATACATAAAAGTGTGAACTCTAAGTGGAAACTACGAAAGAAGTGCTCCGATGTTGATATAAGCCTCAAGTTATTTTGTCCGCTTAAAAACTTGAGATACTGTCGTCACCCACTATCCGTTGGGTTAGCAGTCGTCAAAATCTCCCAAGAACGTCACAATATGACGCATCGGCATATTTTCATGACGCATAGTGATGAAGTTTTTGAAACAAAATATTATAAAGCACAATTTATTTTGTAATTGACATTGGCAAAAATACAATCTTACGAGTCCATAACTAAAGAAAAAAAACTAAAATGTAGAAATGATACTTTTAATAAAAAATTCACGTACACTCTATACACGCTTACCATTACTGTTGTAGCCTATTAAAGTCTACTCCTGAACATAGGCCTCCCCCATAGATTGCCCCCATATCCCTATATTCCCATAGGGGGAATATCTGCCATAGATGCCCACGCTTAGCAAGCGGGTTGGCAACCGCAGTTTTATTTTTATTTTTAGTCGTTATTAGGAAGACGCTGTTGCCAATCTCCTGATTTGTTTCCGTCTGTCGCCTCTTACGACACCCACGGGATGATATGGGGTAGTGGATATTCTTACACCGCCACTACACGACTTACATACACTAATAAACCACACACGCTTAACGAATGATAAATAAAGAAACCTTTAATTCGCTCTCCCAACTCAATTCAATAACTCTTAAGTTATTACGAGCATAAAAGAAAAAAAAACACTACGCAACGACCTCCACTAAAATATTCTAACTTAATTCAAAATTAGCAAAACAATTTAAAACCAACCGAAATGGTATACGCAGTACAACTTAATATTAAGGTAAACAAACACATAGGCAATAGAAATATCTGCGGCGATGACATGGTAATAAGACTAGTTCATCAGGTTCTTGTATGACATCACGTCTGGACACCTGCGGACGAGCGGACATGACGCACGGGCGTGGCGGGTTATTTATTAGGAGGCTGGAGCAGTGTTCTATTGGAGGGGGGATAAATTAATTTATCTATATATAAAAAGTTTTTTTGTGTGTCTCGTATACGTACCTATACCATCCGACTACGATGAAAGTTTGATTAGTTGTTGTTTTTTTTTTTTTAATATAAAATTTATATGACAATCGAATTTACAGTCCACCTTAGACATGTGTCATTAATACATTTCTAGTGACTTAATCATTCAAATGGATCATTTCTAGTTTCAGTACTCTGAGCTCTGTGAGACCCGCTCGATAATCTCGGTCGTCAGACATTACTATACAGCCTTTGGTCGTAGGTTCCGTCAATCGTTTGATCAGGAACGTTTAAAAAATGTAATTGCAATCATTAATACTTTAACGCGACCCGGGTCAAGTGAACGAAGCATTCGCGATTGACACATGTCCTAGTCCATCTGATGGTAAGTGGCCACTGCAGCCCATGGACATTTGCAAACAATTTCAAACAAAAAAGGTTACAGATGTGTTGTCACCTCTCCCCTATTTAGATTAAGATGGAATGACTTACAGCCTGTTATTATACTGTCTCTCTCTACCCTTATACTATTATGCTGTCTGTCTCTACTATTATACTGTCTCTCTCTACCCTTCAGACCCTGACAGGAACAGGAACAAAGCAGTGCACGCTGCTTGGCGGTAGAAATAGATAAGAGAGTGATAATTACCGGGATGACAGAAAAGGAGATCAACCACCTAGCCACCTAGACATTGAATATAATATTATTAAATGAAACTAAACGAAACTCGGATAATTATTTTTTATAAAAAAAATGTAATAACGATCACGGCTTTATAAGCAGAGACACGTTAAAACTGTGTCCACTTCATTTGACACGATACTGACACACCTCTCTCGCTTCCTTCACATCCATATATCGTATTAAAATTCATACATGTTTGTTAATTCAACCCATTTTAGATATATGGCTAATCTCTTAAAACATAAGTATAGTTAAAATATAACCTTTTTTTTATAGGATAGGGTGACAAAATAGCACACAGTCCACCTGATGGTAAGTGGAAACTGTGATCCATAGACTCTACATATATCCTCAATTAAGAATCAAAATGCAGATGCGATGTCACCCGTGAGTAGTACTCAAAAGTACTACTAGGTAAACTAAGTAAGAATCAAAATGCAGATATTTTATTAACCCTGAAGACTAAGATGGAATGCCTCTTTTCAAGTAAAAAGAGTCTCCGGTTCTTTACACTCACCATACGAAACACAGCAGCAGTAATTAATTACCTCCTTGTTTGAAGACGAACGTGTGAACTATTTTTAATAGTCGATAATGTGTTAATTTTACAGTATATTGCAGTTATCATTCACGAAGTTATGACACCATAATTAAGCGTAGATAGAATTTTCAAATTCTTAATTACGTTCTTTAATTAAAAATGAAAGTTAAATACGATAAAGTGTTGCCCACGCAAACATTCGTAAGCATTATATTAATTAACGCAAGAAAATTTTAAATTATTCTGAAATTAAAATATTAGCGATATTAATCAAAACGTAAATTAAATTGAGATGGCGCTATTGTTAATTAAAATAAATAATAATGGCGCCACCTCTCTAATTACGAATCTAAATGACTAATTAGTAATTAATTTTAAAACAAAATTCATACAGAGATTTTATACATTACACTGCCTAGCTTTAATATGAATTTTAATTTAATTAGAGATGTTGAAAAGAATAATGTTTAGTGTTGCAAGCATTAAAATAATTCAAAACATAACAGCGGCGTTGGCAATGTATTTAATTGCGCAAAATATCTCGCAGTCGCATTTAATCATTTATAATTTCAAAGTAAGCGCCAGGGCGGAAATGTAAGCCCGTATATATCAACATAGATGTATGAGGCACCTCGCATACATTGCCTGATTTGCATACTGGAGATGAAATCAAGGTTACCGGCTGTCTATACATACATCCACGTAACTACTGTCCAAGTATGTGTCCGTATAGCGCCTCAACAAAATCGTTTCGCCGTAAGAGGATCCATTAACCTAACACGTCCTGAGAGTGTGAAAAATCGACGTTTCGTGTATTATGTAATATTTATAAGTATCTGTGTTTGAAATCCTGGTTTCGAAGCCTATTATGAAACATATCATTTTCGTAATCAAGCACTTCGTCATCAAACACTATTATATATGTATATGTACATATATAATAAGTATGGTATAACGACGCGCCATAAATCGAACTTATCTTTTATGTCAGAAGGAGTTTGGCGCCAAAAATCAAAACGTCTTAATTAAAATTCTGACATCAACTATGGCGCCATTCCCTGCCAACAGCTGTTGTCAGGGAATGGCTAATTATTTATTGTGTACATTGTCCATTGTCAAAACCGAAATATTTTAAAAACATTAATAAAGAATAATCAGTTTATATAAATACTTATTGTCCCTTTTGATTTTCTCAGAAAGATATCTTTTTTAGCGCAGTGACTAGGGCGTTTGGCTACAATGATGGCGCCTGTGCGGAATTACTTGTACGGCCAAGTATAATTGTTCCGGGTCTGTGTTTGTCTAGATGCAATTCATGTCCGTAAGTCGCCTTCACCATATAAGAGAATTTCCTAGTGTAAGAATAAAGTAAATAAAAATAAAGAAATAGCAACAAAATGAATTAGAGCTCATTCCAAAACGAGTCGACTGCATCTCATCCAAACCATGTTGATTTCGACTATCAATGTCGCAATGTACGCACACAAGCGCAGGATTCACCTACACTAGCACACAGAGAAAATAAGGTAATACCCGCGTCGGCAGTATTAAAAATCGTTTTATATTCTCTGTTACGTCCTGTGAAAGAAGCGACTATATGCAATTTCAGAAAAATCCTATGACTTCCGATAGATGGTGGTAAAATCGTCTCGTTAACCGGTAAACGGTTACAGTCTATCAAAAGCCAACTGCTGAACATAGACCTCCGCCAAAGATTGCTACACAGGGGCAGATATATGGGAATATCTTCTTCATTACAACTTTAATGCCCAAATACCCATACGCTGCCCAATTTTAAGATGCTGTTCTGTATCGTGCTGTCTCTATCACTTGAAGTCAAAGTGACTGTGACACCACCAGACTAAACGACATCCTAAAATTTAGTAGCGGTTAAGTATTTGGCCATCAATCTTTCTTCATTACACAATTACACACACAACCACACATCTTCTGGTTGGTAAGTGGATGCTTCAGCGAATTGACGTTCACATTTATCCTCAATTAAAAATCAAAATGCAGATCAGTTGCCACACCTGAGGACTAAGATAGAATGCCTCATTTCCCGTAAAAAGATTATCTACACTCACCATACGAAACACAGCAGCATTAAGCTGCTATTGTACGCCGGTGTTCTGTGAGAGCGTGGTCCTACCCCGGTCGAGCCGACCCATTCGTGCTGTAACCGTAATAGAACTACAGCGGGGCTCTACCGTGTAAAATCATGGAAGTAAATTTCTAACAATAATAAAATTGCCAATGTACAGATTTTAGTTTAGAATAACCCACTTTCCGTTATTAATAAACAGCGCCGCACGTATGAAATCGTCATTGTTATGGAAACATCGTCCCCACGTGTATAGAAGTTTATGTTTTCAGCTGTGTTTCGAAAACAACCGCCACCGGCACCGGGCTGTTTAAAATATGTTGCTCAATCCCAAGGGAATGTTGGTTTGTAGCAGAAAACGCTGCCAGAATCGCCTGGTAACTACAGACAAGTTTAGCTGGAGTTTAACTGAACCTAGATTCCTTAAACAAGGTTAACAAACTGATAAGTGAAGGCTGTACAAAAATAAAAATAAAATGTTATATCTAAATTAGGTACCGTATATACTTTCATTTATGCATTTAGTAAAAAGCTGTTATTTTGACATTACAAACAGACTTCAATTTTATTTATTTGTGTAGATTAGTTTTCGAGGTATTTTGTCGTTCTACAACACAACAAATACCTATTCTCTTCTAATTAGGTGAGTTTCCATTCAACGGGCTCTTGTTTCCCTCTGCAGATGTTCCTGAGAAAAACCTTTGTTTACTTTCAGCCGATAACTGTATCGAGGAAACCAAAAATAAAGGAACCGCTCTTAGTATTTTGCATAATTTTGTCAACATTTTTTTCTGGTATTTTCGTTATTTTTTCGTACGTAGTCGAAATAAGATAGTGAATTATTTTACATCGCAACCACGTTCTACAAAAGAAATTTCAGTATAAATTATATTACAAGCATAATGTTATCTAATATATACAAATTAATATTCGTTTGTTCGTATTATCAGCGTTGCTATACCGTTCATCAAATCGCGGTAAAACTTTGTCAACTTATTGCTTGCACTTGCGCGAAGGTTATAGGCATAGTACAATTAACTTACACTAGGTGGCGCGCGTATATATAATTTATTTGAAAGTTATATATCATTCAATTTCAATGATTGTATTATCATACCCAGTTAAACAATATAACTCTTCCATATTTAAAACCATATTTCCACAATTATTTCTTCTGTGGTAGCAATGCTCCGGGTACCAGCTAATAATATATATTATTTTGTAGGTTTATATGAAATTATAATTATTATGTATTTATATTAAAGCGCTAATACAAAGTCCGATACAAGAAGCTGTTTAGTGAAAGTGTGTACTGAAAACATCGGATGTACGTCACGCATGCCTCTCCTCGAGAAGTGCAAGCGGGAGGGTGCGGTGTTCACACGGACTGACAACCGAATAGTTGAAAGCTCAATGACACCGACCGGCGGCGGCTTACACATTGCGAGACGGGGTCGATTCGACAGTTTTTTTTTTAAAAAGAATGTGGGTGACAAACGAGCACGCAGCCCACCTAGTAAATGGATACTGTCGCGCATACACATCTACATTTATCCTCGATTAAGAATCAAAATACATATGCGTTATCACCCCGGAGGACCGAGATGGAATGCCTGGTTTCCAGAAAAAAGGGTCTCCGGTTCTCTACACTCACCATACGAAACATAGCAGTATTAGGCTGCTATGTCGCGCTGGTATTGTTAGAGCGTGGTCCTATCCCAGTCGAGTTAACCCATTCTTGTTGTAGATCATAATATAGCTGTAGCAAATACGTGCAGTGTAGACAACAAAAAATATTAGTGTACAAGTTGAAATGTCATTATTATCATCACCATTAGTCCTTCACAAGTCCACTGCTGAATATAGGCCTCCCCCAAGGAATGCCACAAAGCACGGTCTTGAGCCACCTGCATCCATCGACTTCCTGCATATCTTACCAGGTCGTCACTCTATCTAGTGGGAGTCGCATTACACTTCACCTACTGGTACGGGGCTGCCAACCATCGGTTGTCGGTTTTTCGAGTTACATATATGGCCGGCCCATTGCCACTTTAGCTTACTACCTTTGCCAGTATTTTGTGTTTTTTTTTATTACTACTGGCAAAGGTATCTTACTGAGATACCTTTTCCAGTAGTAATAAAAAAACAAAATGTCATCGTTGTCTTAGATACATAACAGTGAAAAGTTATTGATTCATTTTTGTGGTTTTAGCCATTGACTTGACTTACATATGTAGTTAAGTATATATTACTGTATAGGTAATTTTCATATCAATTGTTTTAGCTGAGGTTGTAGTCATGGGTGCAGACTTATTATTATAACCTCAAAAGTGACGAAATACATAAGTGTAACGTTCTATAATCCTCGGATTTAATTGATATATTTTCAATATAGGATTGAGATTGTGCCTAGGGTAACGGATTAATCCATACATTAGTCATGTTCGCGATATTTTATAGCCAGTTCACAGCATGTGTGGACCGTGACCGATGTTCTTTGATTAAAAGCCGTTTTATTCTCTACTTTATGGTCATTATTATTGTCGTGCATTGTAAAAATCACCATTTCAAACGTGATTTGTAAAGGTACCCACTTCTATCTGACACAGTAACGCTGCAATTTGTTCGGACGGACATTTACAAACTACACGAAATAATTTAAAATTAAAAATTTTGTACAGCCGACTTCAATATAAGTTATTAAGAATAACTCTAATAACTCAAAAACTATTGGTCTGACCTTGCTCAAATTCATATGGGACCACACGAGAAGTGTTAGCTTTCATATAAAAAAAGAATCATCGAAATCGATTCACCTAAATATGCTCTCTCATGGCATGGCTCTACCACGTAAATACACATAAATTTACGTGGTAGAGCCATGCTGCAGCTATATTAATATTATAGTTGTAGCACGAATGGGTCGGCTTGACCGGGGAAGGACCACGCTCTCACAGAATACCAGCGTAAAATAGCAGCTTAATGCTGCTGTGTTTCGGTATGGTGAGTGTAGAGAACCGGAGACCCATTTTACTGGGAAAGAGGCATTCCATCTTAGTCCTCACGGTCGACAACGCATTTGCATTTTAATTCGCAAACGAAGATCGATGTAGATGTCTGCGTGCTCGTCTGTCACCCTTATTCTATAAAAAAAAAACATACAGTCGAATTGAGTACCGTCTCCTTTTTGGAAGTCGGCAGATAAAGCATTCAATTAATTTCAGTTTTATTTATTTTCTTCATACATCTGTCATTTGAATTTGTTTGCTTCACGGATATTGATTGGAACTTTATCTAATAAAATTATGAACAAATAAAATTAAAACATAAATACCAAATAATAAACAAATTAAAGGAAATAACTCTTTTACAAATATTACCGTGTAAAAACATAATTAATATATTATTATTTTCACAAGTTAATATAATATTTGCGGGCGATAAAAATCCGTGCTAATAATTGAGTATTATTTCTATAGTTTTTATCTAGCAGAAAGTTTCCGTTCAACAAAACACTATTCCCATGCTAAAATAAAGTCGTAAAACGTTCCAAGAAATGATCACATAGTGATTTAATATTTATGTTAAATTGTTGACATGTTTTTTATGCTCTGATATTCCGCGTTTTAATTTTATTGCCATAATTTAAAAAGGAAATTAAAGTAATTATAAAACGCGGAATTTCTGATAGCAAAGTAGTCTGTTTCGCGTTGGTTAATTAAAACACTATAAAAATAAAACTAACATCTTTTGAATATGAAAGAATATATTATAATATAATATATTATTACAAGATTTCCTTTGTTTTAAACTATTATTTATTCTGTGGTTTTAATTAGTCTAATATTATATAAAAAAATAATTTTTGTTTGTTCGTATTTTATGAGCTGCCATATCGTTCATCAAATTGCAGTAAGACCACAGAATAAATAAGTAAAACTGCCAAATTATTGCTTGCACTCACTTACGCGAAGGTTATGGGCATAGTACAATTAATTTACACTAGGAGGCGCGTGTATCGTAGAGCCAAGTTATATATCATTTAATGAATGTATTATCCTTCCAAATTAAACAATACATATATATATATATATATAACTCTTCCAGATTTAAAACCACATTTTCACAATTATTTCTTCTGCGGCAGCAACGCGCTAAGTTAATAAATAATAATTATAATATTTAATGTGTATTGTACATTTAATAATTAATTTATATAATGAAACACATTCTATTATATTAAGTTACTATATAATTATAATTAATTCAAATAGAATTAATTTTTAAGAAATATATAAAATCTTTGAAAATTGTATAATTAAATAATTAATAAAAGAGGCTAGCAATTCTTAAAATTTGTTTTATTATTACATAATCAGATATGTTCAGCAGTGTACTTGTGAGGGGCTGTATTAATGCTGATTATGATTATTATTTAAATAATTGAATTAGTCTATTTTTACTAAATTAATTTGTATATGTATTATCTTTTTTATTTGTAATATTTGCGCATCTAAAGTGATCTCCATAAGTTCAAATAAGTAAGTAGGTGCCTACTTGAATATTTGCACCAACTTAATATTATTTTTGTTATTTGTGTTGATTTGTAAATAATGAATCTTTAATTGATTTTAACTATATTTTACTAATTTATAATGTAATAAGTGTTTTTCAAATTAAATCCATAGTATTTTATACAACTCCTTTTTTAATATTTCCCAAGAATGTAAATCATTGAAAACAACGATACAGCCTGTTACTGTATGAATATGTGTTTCTAAATTATATTAAAAACTTTTAACAATAAGTCAAAATTTAATTTGCCGCATTCCCCTCTCTTGAATAAAAAAATAAAACAGTTAAAAAAAACTCACTTTACCGCACATACCACCACTAAACGCCTACTCAGGCGTGGTACTCCACATTAATCACCGATCCAGATAAGTGGCACGACTTTAAAAATTATTCTAATGAAACTAACATAAATCACGTAATGACGTGGCGATTGGAGGACGCCGTATGTAAAGGGCTTCACCGGTGTCGCTGTCGCTTGTCATTATCACCTGGGTGCTTATTCACGTGAGTGGAATTATGTTTATTCTAATTCATACTACAATCTTAATATTAAATAATTACGATGCCGTGAGAAAATTTCATCAAAGTATTTTTGTCCCGCGGATGTAGGAAGCGAATATGGGAGATGCCATAGTCTCCGATAGATGGCGTTATAATCATTTATTTTATACAGCAGGAGGTCTAGGCCTTTAGCCGGCTGTTGAAGACGAAATATTCTTGCGAAAATTTTTTGTTTATTACTATCAATAAATTATGTTTTAAATGTTAAATTGCAATTTAATATACAAACATATAAATAAAATTAAGTATCTGTAATGTCAAAATAACAGCTTTTTACTTAATGCATATGAAAGTATAAATACGTTATCTACTTATAACAAAACAACTACCTATAATATGTGGGAGAAAATAAACACCAATTATAACAATTTTTAAAATTTTTGTCTGTCTGTCTGTTTGTTTGTACCAGCTAATCTCAAAATGGTTGGGCCGATTTTGACAGGGCTTTCACTGGCACATAGCGGATGTTATAAGATTTCAGAAAAAAAAAAGAGTTAAGGTTCCGCGCAAAAATATTAAAACCCATGAAATCCAATCGTTATAAATACCACGCGTTAAATAGATTTTCGTAAAATATACCGGAACGATTTTCATTATTGTAAAAAGTTGTTACATATTAACTCCATTATATTTATGTTGGCAGCCCTGTTAATCTTCCCCGTGTTGAGGACATTTAGAGCCCCGAATGCCCACTTTAAAACTTCCCTGATAACACCCGACGCATTACCGTTCCGAAAGCATTATCCAAAGGTCTCCATCACGCCTCCAAAACACTCCAAGCGAGATTACACAGGACAAGGTGCCTGCGGGTTAACGATCTCTCCGCGGTGCTACAATCGCAACACTGGCGGAACTTAAGTATACAATTACCTAACAAATTGGTTTATCTTATGATAATGATACAATTGATTACGTGATTTTGTGTTAAAAATAACGCAATATCGCGGTATCGCTAGCAACCGCTTTTGTGTATGAGTTGGCGGAATTAACTCTCCCGCCAATTTTTTTAAAGTATTAGCTAAACACTAGTTACAATTTAGTAAAGAACTGTTTGATATCATTGAGTTATATGTACTACGTACTAGAGAAGCTATTCCAAACAAAAATTGTACGCTACTCTATGTCTTCGCGCATGCGCGGGAAATAGTAAAACTTTTTAATATAAAATACTCTTATTTTAATCTAAAAAAACATAATTCTAAATAAAATGTAATAATAATTATCTTATGGAATTCATAAATCTTCAATTTACGCAATATTTAGTTTAGTGTACGGATTGCAGTACAGTTTAGTTGAACAGTCAATGTTCGGAATGCGAAATCTAGTGCGTAGTATGTATTATATCGATGTTTGACATTAATTTATTTTCAACACAAACACATATTCAATAAAACAGAGACATATTTTAATGATTCATAAAAAATAATGTCTATAATGATTTCTTATATTTACGCGAACACGTGTAGTGTTCGCGTAAATATAAGAATTGAATAGTACTTTAACGGATTTTATCGCATTTACTTATATTTATTTTTAAAATTCCCGACGTTTCACAACACATAGCTGACGTGAAACACCAACGTTCCGGGAAGTCTGCAGTTTGTGAACATATCCTAGACAGCCCCCGCCATTACATTAGATTAGATAGACCACAAATTCTCGCGAAAGAACATCGATTCCTGCCAAGTTTGATACGTGAGGCTATTGAAATAAAATAAAAACATCCTAATTTAAATAGAGAGGGAGGCTGGGTACTACCACCTGCTTGGAATCCTGTAATTAATACAATTAAAACTAAACCCATGCATACCACTGCAAGACTTCAAGACAGTAAGTTCATTCTGCGTAGATCGGAAAAGTAATTAAAAAAAAACTGAAAGTACTCCGGGTTAACTCTGACATCGGGACGTCAATCACCTCAGTACCCCGTGACCACGGGTGCTGTAAAGCACCGTAAAGTCGAGAATATAATTTAAAAAAAAAGTTAATTAAACGCGATAGAATCCATAAGAGTAGTGTTATCCAAATCTGGTTTAGATGTTTGTCCTTGTGAAATTTATGTATGTAAACTGCCCCCATGACACAGGAAAAATATCCTAGTTTAAAAAAGGAACAAAATAAAATAAGTATTAAAAAAGAGGTCTTATTAGGGCAGCAGAAGTATAACACTAAAGGTCCACCAAACCGCACTAGCGGAGGCAAACAGTGACCGGCAATATTCGTGTCGTCCGGACGGCGCCGGCGCCTTGATAACTGGACGATAACGTTAATGGATACGCTCCTTATCAACACTCGCCCGATATCCGAGCGAATCACTTAAAAACAAGGCGCTTTCGAGCCGAAAACACTCGAAACCCTGACGCGTAAGGACGGAAACGCCACGTCCCCGCCGAAGGATTAATATAATGAATGGGTTCGTGAGAAGAGGATGCTGCTCTGAAATGCCGACAACCACCGGTGAAAATACTAGATGGTATATTAAATTAAGGCAATATAATTGCAGTTTATACTTTTGACTTGTAATTTTATAATTATTATATCAATTTATTGTTAACAATACATTACAATATATACAAAATTAAAAAAAACTAACATAAAAAAAAGATAAATTATCATACAGTCCTACTCCCCGTGGTATCACGATGATTTTGGCGTGCAATGAACGCTGCGTTTCCTCGTTGAATGGCTATACTTTGCCTTTAGGTCGACCTAATACATACGGAATTCCGAATAAATTTCATATAAAATCAAGGACCCATCACACACGTACAGTAGTTATCCGTTCGAAATTTTGCGGGCAAAACGAGATTCCGAATGCGTGTGTCCGACCCGTTCGGAATTCCGGTCGGATCGGACACCCACATCGGGTTGAATGGTTTTAACTGTCGGTCTGCTGACAGCTAAAAACGACACCATGAAGTTGTTATGATGCGCGCGCGCCCTTTGACACCTCAAAGCGACAACTTCATTGGGTAACTGTCTCTCAAGTTATCGTGGGAAGTGATTGTAACAACGTTTGAACAGAACATATGCCTAGCCTCGCCATTGCTCATCGTAGCTCGCCTAGCTAGCCGAGTGCAAGTTAGAGCCAATGTGTATACGGTTTGTTTGGTATGCCTTGCCATCACTCGGGATCGCACGCCGAAAATCGTCACACTTTGGAACAGTGTCGATTTTTCTGCACAAATCAAAGGCGCTCGCCAGCACTCGGCAAGTGGCGTCCACATGTTAGTTGGCCATGTCAGTATGTTCACTCGTCCAAACTTGACCAACATGTAGACTAGCACTCGCCTTGTATCAATTTGCCTACGCTCGCGTTGGCTGGGGCTTAACCAATATGTATTGTCGGCTTAAGGCGGCAGGCGCGCCAGTCCATTGCGGCTTACTTAGCTTATAAGTTAAGTTAGTAAGTTTTTACCATTAAAAAATCTGTTATGTTCTTCTATTCATTCAGTAGTCTAGAAGAGGTTTTTTTTTAAAAAGAATGAGGTTT
Organism: Parnassius mnemosyne; assembly: GCA_963668995.1. Classification (NCBI taxonomy): domain Eukaryota; kingdom Metazoa; phylum Arthropoda; class Insecta; order Lepidoptera; family Papilionidae; genus Parnassius; species Parnassius mnemosyne. The sequence continues at coordinate 4,259,936 of CAVLGL010000002.1, read as the reverse complement.
GCAAATGAGCACACAATCCACCTGATGATAAAAGACGCTATGGTATAAACATTTACATCTATCCTTCATTAAGAATCAAAATGTAGATGCATCGTCACCCCAGGACTAAGATGGAATGCCTTGTTACCAGTAAAAGGGTCTCCGGTTCTCTACACTCACCATACGAAATAGCAGCATAAAGCTCCTACTTTACGCTGGTATTCTGTGAGAGCATGGTCCTACCCCGGTCGAACCGACCTATTTTAAACTGAAGTACATAATTTATACTTCCGATTTTTGCAAATTCATTAAAATCGCCATTATTATGATATAAGGTATCAACCTGATAATGAAGTCAGCAATTAAAAATTGTATATTTCGCACACAATCATATACCAATCCTATACTTATAAATTAATAAACACACAAATTTCAAAAACCCGAGCATTACACCTCAAGCCTACTGAGTTAATTAAACTAGAAATTTTAATATTTATCGGCTAACATCTATCTACTAAATCACTTAATTTAGTAGATGTCACGGTTGATAACAAAGGGGGTAAAATAAGTTTGCTTATCACGCAAATTTAGACAAGCGTGAAAACCTTTAGGGTTGGAGCCCGTCTGCGCCCCGGGAAACCCTATGATGAACGCTGGAGGGAATCCCGAAGCTATAATGGAAAAGTTAGCGAACCACCCCTTGCGAACATTGATTATGGCGGGATTTCCTGTGACGTGATATGTTGATCCTGGTCTATATGAAGACGATTGCAGGATAACGATACCAGTAGCTGCATTTTTGTCAGTTTGCCAACATTTATCATTTAGAGTTTTAAATATTTTTCAACTTCTAGACGATATACCTACGATGCTTATTTAACTTTATTTCATAAAATACTTTTAAAAAAAAATCTATTAATTTACATATTTTTAACAACTTTCAAAAGTATTAAACCAGTACAAACTTAATTAATGCTAATTATATCCATTCAACAGTGTTAAATATTTTTGGTAATGAAATAATGTATTAGTGACAGGATGAATATGCAACATAACATAGACTTTTTCTCGCATTATCTATCTTTCGATTGTCAACAAATTCGATTATTGTAAGGGTCGAGGGCAAATAAGGCTTTATTAAAAACAAATACATCGTGGTTGCCGTTGCGTCGAGGAAGAGAAGAAAGCACAGGGTTTGCCTTGCCGCCGTAAGCATTAATAATGTAGTTTAAAGATGGCTGCCTACGTTGGAATGCGCGCGCTGGGACCAGCTCTAATAGGGCTGCGCGCGAGTCGGACATTTAAGTTGTTATTATTCACTATTAACCTTTTATGTTTCTCAGACATGCCGGTTTCCTCGCGATATTTTCCTTGATTATCGAGAAAATGGAGATCGATATTTAAATTTTGCAAATAGCTATGATAATAACCAGATAGAGCCTTTTTTTTCATAGTAAATTGTAAACCACACTTTCAACAATGTCAACACTTTTGTATTGTGAAGATTTGTAGTTAGTATTCATTGCTAGCTATAATAGTAATTTACACTAAGTAAATTCATACTTTATATTGAATTGATTTTGAGAATTAATTTGAATTTCTACATTATAGTTTGTAAAAAATACATACATTTACCGCTTTAATGTTTGGATTAATTTAAGGATGGATATAATGGAGGCCTTTCGATGGATATCAGAAAGTATCACATGAAAGAAAGAATTAGCGCGCAATTAGCAGCATTGTGTAACGCTCCGATTAATTTCAATGAAAGTGAGATAGTATTATTTTATTCTTCTGCTTTTGCTTTTATCAGCCAGAAAACTTCACAGTTGGACCTCTTTCGATTTAAAAAAAATACCATAATCGGCACACTTAGGTAACGGATTGGTGATTGCTTTACCAAGCCTCTGGAACCTTTGACACTACCCCCCTTCCCTGGTCTGTGTTAGGTCTCGTGTAACCATCATGTTATAGCTATCGAAAGCCATGAGATCTTACTGCCATTTTGCTATTGTCTTCTTTTATGATACATACAGAATATAACGTAGCGAACTTGTCAGCATAAAGACAATACCTACATTTAAAGTTAAAACAAGACTTAATTTACCTTAATTAACATTAATAAAGCGTAACAAAATTTCGATGTCTTTGAAATTCTTTCCTTTGCTAAGCCAAGTCGAGGTATATTGCTATAAATCCGTTATAATTATTGTAAAATATAACGTTTTTAATTAATACATTAATCTTTTCTTTTCATTATTACTAGTAGCCCGATAAAAAAGTAACAGCCAACCAGAAATTTTAAATTATTAAAAAGTAAACTATCGATTAAAACGCGAAGGACAACACTAACAGTCCCTAATTTCCAGGAAGACTCGGGCGCCGCCGACTCTCGGCCGGATTCCTCGATCCCGCGCTTTTCGACGCCGCTCAACGATCTATGATCCGTATTATACGAAATAAATCTCAATATTACCATAATATCTCTTAGTTATGGCTCGATAAGTTTGAATTAGACGGCGCTTAGTTTCTTGCTTCTGCGTGCGCTGTTACTTTGTGAGAGTACTAAATGTATAACATGTGTCATAAGAGCAAGTTAAATACTCAAAGACATTTCATGAATTATTGTATATTTGTATATAAAATCAAATTCTTACGTGTGAACTCTTTTGTGTTTTAATGTCACCATCATGTGTAATTTTTAATGAAAGAATAGATTGCTTATATTTTCGCTGGACTACCTGGCAGCAAATAGAAACGCGAAAAATAAAAAAATTGTCTGAATTACACAATGAGTTTAATTATAATTTATTTTAAACAATTTTAGCATCAAATATTTTTTTTAAATGACTAACGAACTTACTGTACAAGTTCAACCAAAGAGGGCTTTAGAACTTTAGATGCGTTGTCACCTCTGAGGACTAAGATGGAATGCCTCACAGAATAGAATAGAATATATATTTTTTTAATTCAATATAGATTATATAATTCTTATTGGACCATTTTTTACTTAACCACTGTTTGGGATAAAAACCTCTGCCCTGTTAAAAACCAGGAAGAAACCCAGCGGGACCTTCTTTTTTAAAGTAAATTATACAGTATCAAAAGGTTGTACCTACCATAGACAATGTCTATGGGTTGTACAAACTTTTCACAACATTTATTTTAGAAACAGCTTGGAAGCGACCACCTCATTACCAGGGGTTATTATCAACCCATGTAGGTATTCATTTATACTATAATAAACCGTTTTATATAGTTTTTGTTTAATAGTACAGAAGTTACAGCCTGACAATCTTCACAAGGGAGAAATACTAGTCCTAGGCCGAAAAATAGTTCTACCACCTAGTATAATAAAGATGAAATAAGTGCACAAGTTGGAATATTTTTTTTTATAGGATAAGGGTGACAAACGAGCACACAGTCCAGCTGATGGTATGTGATTGCTGTGGCCCTAGACATCTACATCTATCCTCGATGACGAATCAAAATGCAGACGCGTAGTCACCCGTGAGAACTACGATGGAATGCCTCGTTTCCAGTAAAACGGATCTCCAGTTCTCTACACTCACCATACGAAACACAACAGCGTTAAGCTGCTGTTTTATGCTGGTATTCTGTGAGAGTGTGGTCCTTGCCCGGTCAAGCGGAACCATTCGTGCCATAACTAGTGGAGTGGAGTCCGTGGTATTTCTCTTATATGTATAAAGATTAAATTTCCACTAACCTTTAGGCTTTACGTCATCCATCACGATCCGACTGTATGGTGGAGGAGGGGTTTCTGTAACAAATAAAAATAAATTAATTCCAGTCTGTTTTAAAATCTAAAACAGTGGGACAAAACAGCGGTAAAATTATAATGACGTCATTAGAAACACTAATAGAATACAATGACAAACGAACACCTGATGGTTAGTGCATAGTGTTGCCGAAAGACCCTAAATGTAGCTCTCTCTATATCGTCAGTCGGTCGGTCCTTGATTAAGAATGAAATCCACGAGTTGTCAACCCTGAAGACAGATGGAATAGCGCGTTAACAAAATCGTTATAGAATTAAAGTAACAAACGAGCACACAATACACCTGATATATTGAGAATCAAAATCTGAACGCTTTGTCGCTGAGACTAAGTTATAATAGTTCGTTACCAGCAAAAAGTGTACCCGGTACTCATCACTCACTATAAGCAACACGGCAGCATTTAACTACAATTCACGCTGGTATTCTGTGAGAGAGTGGTCCCTTACAGGTTGAGCAGAGCCATTCGTACTACATAATTCGCTACCGCATGGCTACTATGTCTCGTCGCTGATATTAGAGTTTTTAATTTTAACTTCTACACGAATCACTAAATGCACAGTGCATGTGATAACCACGCGACGGCGCAGCTATTGCATGCTCTGTGACTAAATATCTATGTGCAGCTCCGAAATATTAAAAAAAATATACATGTAATATATGGCTATGTCACTTAGTAAGGTAAGTTAAAATGCATGAGTTAAGAGAGGTTCACGACAAAAGTCGAATAGCGGACTGGAACCCATGACCTTTGAATTCGCGGCCCGCATCCTACCATAGGACTACTGACGCTTAAAAAGCTCTTGAATATTAAATTAGTATAAGCTAAGTCCACAATGAATATTAAACTAAACAATGTACGTGAAAGTTCGTTTTTAAGGCTCCAAAAAGCAGTACGTAAACCTCACTCAACCAAAAAAAAAACATCAAACAAGTTTTTCAATTCCTTAAAAGCAATCAACAACCGCGTTACCCGCGGGCCCAAAAACAAAGAAGCCCTAAAACAAACATCGCACAACCGGACCAGGTAAAATACCAGACAGCAATTAGGACCGGCGGAGAACAGCCCCAAAAACAGGCAACCTATATTTTGATGTATTATCTGAATTTTGTCTTTTTATATAATTGGCGGGTTTGAATAAAACTGTGACGGACTGGCGGCCATTTTATTTATTCTATTATACAAATTATGCATTGGTTATGGTCACATAATTTCTTTTTTTCTCTATGGTCAAACTGTTTGTATTGATGAGAACATTGTGGTAACATTTTTTGGAGGCATATCTACAACAAGTAGAAAACCTAAAAGCACATACAAACCTATGTTTCTTCTTCCCCCAACGTCACATCGTCATATTTTACTTACACGAAGATTTCTTTTAGAATGTTCATCACTGTCGTCATTTATTGATATCATCAGTGCATTCCATTATCAATTATTGCTCGTACTAGGGTACTTCTAGAAACTACTGAGAAGAACGGCCTTTACTTAAGTCTCCTGTCTTATACCATTAAGAAGATTGTTCGAAATTATTTATTTTATTTCAGTCATTTGATTTAAGTTTAGCTAGGATTGTAACTTTACAGATTAGGTCATAGTTTTTATTAAGTTGGCAACGGTAGTTCAAGTATCGTATCAAGTACGAAATCCCGCCGCGGCGGTCCAACATTCACATTCCGCGCGTACGCGCCATGCCGAAATGTTGTCGTTTGAATCCGGAACGCGGTCTATTCAATTTTACGAATGAGCCGGCACGCGCTGTTGGTCATTTCGAATTTCGAACGCTATCATTTCATTATTTTTAAATTCCAAATGCGAAATGCATTTGCGATTCCGGCGCCGGCGGGGGCGGACGTGTGAAGTCGTTCCTCTTACTGTTTGACAGTATGCGAATACAAATTGCGCGGGCCGCTTACTGAATTCAATAAGATTTTATGACTTACTGCATTATGCCGTGAACGCACAAGTGTTTAACGGCACTTGCGCAAGAAATATCTAAACAATCGGTGCATACACCTATGCATACTAAGTTGTTGGCTTCTACGATTTTGGCATAAAATCGCTCTGACTTTTAAAATAATTTCTGTCACACGTTTCAACAGCCTTTAAATATTTATATATCTGCTTTAAAACATAAAAGACAAAGGAGAGGGCATGAAATTATCTCATGTAAACACAACTGTAATTTTTCAAATCACTGTACATGAATATATTAATATATTATGTACGTGTGAGGCTTTAGAATTTCATAATATAGTTGTGTAATTATCCGTTTGAGATTTATATTAATAAATATTATGTGTAAATTTCAAACGGGTAATCGATTAACACTGTCGGAGAATTCGAAGTACCTACTGCAACTATGATTCACATACTGCATTATATACGCAAAGACAGTCCTACTGAAAAACGGTGGGCAATGAAAGTAAATGACCCTAAACGCCTAGCGCGGCATCTAGAAGATATAAATAATATCAGTTGTTGACTTCAATGCTCGCCGTGCACAATGCCCGTCTTAAGCAAATCTCAACCATATATTGAACGAATAAAAACCTTTTACATTTATTCTCCAAATAACACATACAACGTTGTAATGTTAGAAAACATACATAAATATTATTATATGTAGAGTGGCGTGACTGAAATTTCTTTTGAATCTACTACGTTATATGTAACATTGCTTAGTTAAAATAAAAATAAATCTCTGACACATTTAAAATAAAGTGCAGTTTGCTGTGGTAATTAAATATTAATCTAGTAACTTTTGAAATAGGGCAAATGGTAAAGAGAAATGACTTCTAATATATTACAGGAAGGTTGAGATTCCATTGCTTTGTTACCTTATGTGGAATTCAATCAAATAATTATGAGTGTTGAAATAATATAATTAGAGTATAAATTCAAATGACACAGAAGGAATGCAACTGAAGAAATAGATCTATTATAGCCAAAAATCCCTATTTTTTCGGACATTCAGTTTTTATTTACGTGAACTTTCTCTGAATGTAAGTTTTTAAAATTAAAAACTTGACTTTAAGGATTGCTAGATCATCGCCAAGTAAAACGTTAATGGTATACTCTGATCTTTGGCGCAAAGCTTGTTTTCCTGTGTGAAGAACCAAGTTGTTCGCTTACGAGGTCCTTCTTGGGACAGTCCACGGGCCCACAGGAGGTCAAGATGATGGCGACTTCATATAATGGTTTATTTGGTTTAACTACACCATGAACATACTTTTAAATTTTGAATGAATAAATTACACGGGTATTTGTTGATGAATTAACCCGCGATAATACAGCTGAAGAGAAACATCGACGATCCAGGAAGTCTACACTCTGCAGTTTCTGGACATGTTCTGGATCATTCCCAACATTAGCATCAGATATAATTAACCACAAAACATCGAAAAAAGACACCGATTCCAACCACGGATGATTCGTCACACACATCCTAGTTACAATAATAAAAATGGCTAGATAATTTCATCGGCTTAGGATCCCATAATAAATTAAATCAAACTAAAGTCCAAGCATACCACTGCAAGACCATAAGCCATGGGTATTATAAAACATTGGGAATTAAAAATAATTTAAATTAAACGCGATAAAAACTAGCAAAAAATGGGTAGTCGTTTGAAATATAATTAATAAAAAAAATACGTTTTACTTTGGTATGGTACTACGCAAACTGAATCAATAATCAGCTAATCGCGATACTAACGCGCAAACACCGTACTGAGCAAATTCATATTTAAATTCAAAACATTTATTGTAAGTTAAGTGTTACATTTGGCGTTAATTCAAAATACGATATGTCTTACAACTTAACCACCCTTTTCAGGTATTACAATATTTATTATACTAGCGATCCGCTCCGGCTTCGCACGGATTTCTGGATCTCAACAACAACGCCACCTACCGGGTCCTATTTTGAATCTAAACCATTCTGTAATCAACTTATCATCATTATTCATCATTACAGCCGATCACAAGTCCATTGCTGAACATAGGCCTCCCCCAAAGAATGCCACAAAGCACGGTCCTGAGCCACCTGCATCCATCGACTTCCTGCATGTCTTACCAGGTCATCACTCCATTTACTGGGGGGACGCCCTTCACTTCGTCCGCTGGTACGAGGCCGCCACTCGAGAACCTATTTTCCCCATCGGTTGTCGGTTTTTCGTGCTATATGGCCGGCCCATTGCCACTTCAGCTTACTAACCCGTTGGGCTATGTAGGTCACTCTGGTTCTACTGCGGATATCCTCATTTTTAAGTTTATCACGCAGAGAAACCCGAGCATAGCCCTCTCCATAGCTCGCTGAGCGATCTTGAGCTTCCTCATACGGCCAGCAGTGAAGGACCACGTCTCAGTTTCATAGGTCATCACTGGCAACACGCACTGGTTGTACAGTCGCGTTTTCAAGTTTTGAGGTATACCTGACGAGAAGATGTAATTCCTTCAACGCTGCCCAGACGAGTTGAATCCGTCGATTGACCTCTCGGTCGAAGTTGGACTCACCTAGTCGGACTATTTTTATTATTTGTCCCAGGTAAACATACTTGTCATCAACTTCGAGCTTAGTGCTCCCAAAAACTATCGCCATAGGTGTGTCATGGACATTACACATGATATTTGTTTTGGTCCATGTTCATCTTAAGACGTTGGGAGATACTACTGTGGTCATTGAGCATAGTGCTTTGGTCTTCCAGCGATTCTGCTATAAGGCCTTTATCATCGGCAAATCTAAGGTGAGTGATGTACTCGCCATTGATGTTAATACCGTATCCTTTCCAGTGCAGTAGCTTGAAACGTCTTCCAATGCAGCGGTGAAGTTTCGGGGATATAAAGTCACCCTGTCTTACACCTCTCTGCAGTCTTTAGTGTAGTACCTATCCAGTTTCGTACTCTGGTTCTGTACTCAGATAGCCATCGTAGCTCTACTGTACAAACACTTCAGCACTTCGATATACCGACAGTCAACTTGGCACAAATTTCGACGGAATCAAAGGCTTCCTCATAGTCCACATACATAGACATAGTGGCAAATTGTACTCCTCGGACTTCTGTACAATTTGCCGAAGGGTATGTATGTGGTCTATGGTGCTAAAGCCCTTTCGGAAACCGACTTGTACGGTAGGCTGGAAGTCGTCGAGTCTGCTTGCGAGACAATTCGTAACGACTCTCGAAAGCAGCACGTTGACGCGGCTCAGAAGGGAAACAGTCTGTAGCTTTCAAGAGAACTTTGTCGCCTTTCTTGAAGAACAAGACCACCGCACTTCTGCTCCACGCCTCCCATGTAGTGCCACCATGGAGGACGGAATTAAAGAGCTTTTGAAGGACTTCAACTACTATCAACTTAATCACACACACACACACAATTTTATTGCACAGGAACACGGACATCCGTGATAAATAAAACTTTCTTTTGAATCATTTTGTCTATTAATGAAAACCGCATCAAAATCCGTAGCGTTCTTTAAAAGGTCTAAGCGTACAGACGACTGGAAGCGAATTTGTTTTATACTATGTAGAGATTTGATAGGTATGTGCCTTACATAAGTTACATACTGAATAAAGTTGTTAGTTACAAGAGTTAAACAATTAATCAAAATTATTAAAAAAAATACGTAATAATAAAATAAAGAAAGGATATGTGATTGTATTTATTGTAGAGTATTTTAATTTCGTATATTTCTCCTAAATTGTAAAAACAGCTTTGTACTAAATATTTTTTAATTTCTTATTAAATACAGCAATGAAGTGTCATGTCCGACATTTCTCGTAAACTACGTTGTCACTCTAGCCGGCAGCAAACTAGTACGGTGGCCCTGCGACGTAATTAATCTGAACATTTAATCTACACCAACAAATATTGTACGCATGTCTGCCGGCGTGTCCTTCGTAAAAACAAACCGGTCGTCTTCGCCACGTCTATCTGGCGGAAAGCGTGCGTAAATTACAATGAGAGGAGTGAAAAACCATACATTAATTAATAAATGTTCAAGATGGTTGCGAAGGTAAAGAATGGTGAAATTCCATTCTCATGTTGATTTCTTATGATTAAGCAAACTAGTTTTCACGGATTTTACGGCTCCCAGCCATCTTCTCTTTTGAATGCCCAGGCATTGCCTACCATCTAATTGAAATCCTACATATAATTGCTAAAATTAAATCCCAACCCAAGCATACAACTGCAATACTTCAAAATACTATAAGCTATTAAATTTAGGTTAAAATTTAGAATCTTTATACGTTTTAGAATTTTTATACGTGGTAGAGCCATGCTGCAGCTATATTTCTGGGATACTTGTAACACGAATGGGTCGGCTCGGCCGGGGAAGGACCACGCTCTCACAGAATACCAGCGTCAAATAGCAGCTTAACACTACTGTGTTTCGTATGGTGAGTGTAGAGAATCTGAGACCCTTTTTACTGGAAACGGGGCATTCAATCTTAGTCCTCAAGGGTGACAACGCATCTGCATTTCGATTTGCAAACGAGGATAAATGTAGATGTCTATGGGCCACAGCAACCACTTAGCATCAGGTGCACTGTGTGCTCGTTTGTCACCCTATACTATAAAAAAAAACCATACGTTTGAACAAGCATCCAAAGAAATAAATCTTTATAAAAATATCCACAAGATGGCCGGACATAAGTAATACAATAAAAAAAATCAATTCGCGTACGAAACAAGAGATTTTTGCAGAGAATTTAAGACGAATGGACCGAAGCAGAATAAACATAGCCTAAATGTAAGTTACAAAAACAATAAATCGAGTTTAATAGGCCATATATTGCTGATCTAAGTGGGAATAGCTCCGAGTCAAGGATTGGAGTTAACGAGTGCTACTTAAGGTGGAAGCTCCAGGGTGGCCCGCGAAATTCAAATGTTCTTGCGTTTTTTGGAATTTGCAGGTCAGGGTCAGTCGACCGTAGCGATTATGTGTTTACAGAATTATTATCATTAAAATCACCAATACAATCCTGTAAGTTCCTATAATCCCTTTGAATGAGTTTTTTTTTTTGGAAATAGACATACAGTGGGATTATACGAACTTAGAGAGTTGTATTGATGATTATAATGATTATAACTCTGTAAATACATACTCGTTACGATCGCGAATCATATTTTGTTAAACATACAACCTGACCCTGACCTGCAAATTCCAAAAAACGCAAGAAAATTTGAATTTCGCGGGCCACCCTGGAGCTTCCACCTTAAATGTGTCTCTAAACTAGATACACTGAAGATGATCCTTGATATTTTGATTGTGATGATGATCATCTTTCTTCCTGATCTTTATTAGCCACTAAAAGTTCACTGCCGGACATGGGTCCCTCTCGTTATAGGGAGAATTCGCCTTAGTACGTGGTACTGGTAGACGGTGCAGCTATATTATGGTTGTAGCAAGAATAGGAAGGACCACGCTCTCATAGACGACAGACAGACACTGTTGGGGAATTTGATCCAACATGGTTAGGTTAGATCAAATTGCCAAACAGTTACGTAGCAATATTCATAATGACCAGACATATTATAAATACATGATAAATAATGAAGTTTAAATCTGTATTAATTATATAGCCCGGGCAATATGATTAATGTCTTGTCATTAATCATATTGCCCGGGCATTATAAATTGTGCTCTGATTAATCACTTCGTCCATAATATATACATTACTGCAAGTGTACACAAGTGCCTCCGCCACTTCGATAAACCTACCCGTGTTAAGGGGCAAATTGGATATGCAATCGGTGCGTTTGGGGTACTATGTAATCAGGCTGGAAGGTGCGAGTGCCCACGGAAACGACACTAAGCTACTCTTGTCAAGCGTATTATCACCGTCAAAACAGTTATTTATTACGACAAGCTTTATATTAAATGGTAGAGCTATACAGCAATTATTTTGACCCATAACTAAAGGCTCGTTAGATGGAATCTTATACTCTCACGAAATTCCACCATACAAACAAAATCATAACGCTATTGTGCAACACGTCACCATCGGTAAAATTGGAAATATTTTACTATCAATATGATGTTAATTTTATTGGATGGCAACACATTTTTCACATAGACCGTAACCTCTTCCCGCCCTACTAAAGATAGATCGTTACGGGGAATCTATTTGTAATATTTATTAATATTCAACGTAACATAACAATGTCTCATCTGCTTCCTCAAAGGCATCCTAATAAACCGTTTAAATCAAGCCCCCATATAAATTACTCAAATTCATAAAGTACAATGGACTTGCACGCAAGCGTCAAGACCGTAAGTTTTCAACGCCTTGGGCGCAACGAGTGTTTAAAAAAAAAGAGCCGCTGTACGCGCGGAACGCGTGTGAATCGACAGAAATAGCCCGCCCGAATTATAACGTGTCGGATGGCGCCAGCGTCGGCGCCGGTCGGCCGCCGTGCCCACGCGCAGCGCCCCGGCCTTCCTAAACAATGTTTGATCAAATGCACCAACAGTAGTCGACGCTACTGGTACATTTTTTATAGAATAAGGGAGAGACAAACGAGCATACAGTCCACCTGATGCTAAGTGGTTCCTGTGGTCCATAAACATCCACATCTATCATCAGTTAAGTATCAAAATGCAGATGCGTTGTCACCACTGAGGACTAAGACGCAATGTCTCGTTTGCAGAAAGCAACACTAAGCTGCTATTTTACGCTGGTATTCTATGAAAGCGTGGTTGGTCCTACCGACCCATTCGTTAGTCCTCGGGTGGCAATGACATCTCATCTGTAGCCTTCTTTGTTAAAAGTTGACTGCAGGTGACCATGCACCAACGCTTCCCTTATCCACGGCTAATTTCTTACCCATGTCCAAATATGCTTTAAGTTTTTTTTTATAGGATAGGATGACAAACGAGCACACAGTCCACCTGATGGTAAGTGGTTGCTGTGGCCCATAGAAATCTACATCAATCCTCGTTTGCGAATCAAAATGCAGATGCGTTGTCACCCGTGAGGACTAAGATGGAATTCCTCTTTTCCAGGTCTCCGGTTCATACTTACCGGTTCATACACACACCATAAAAAACAGCAGCATTAAGCTGCTATTTTACGCTGGTATTCTGTGAGAGCGTGGTCCTTCCCCGGTCTAGCCGACACATTCGTGCTACAACTATACTACTAATATAGCTGCAGCAGGATAGCTCTACCACGTACAGCATGGCTCTCCCACGTACAGCATGGCTCTACCACGTACAGCATGACTCTACCTCGTACAGCATGGCTCTACCACGTACATACAATTAGGCTGTATCCCATTGACACCTCCAACCAATTTCTATATGGACAATTAAAAAGTCATGACTAATAACTTGATTTTCATTGAAAAGTCCTGACATTTTGTTGCAAATGTAATTATCAAATGGGAAAAATAAATAAATCAATTATTAGTTGCATTCGGATCAATACACGTAGCGAATTCCACCCCTCACAAACATCCTGACATTGCCAACACCTGAGAAGAGACCGAAAATCCTGACATGTCAGCACTTTTTCTGACAAATCCTGACGTATGATATCTCTATTTTCAAGACTCATGTTCCGATCAAAGTTATATCAAATTCCTAAAAAGGTTTTAAAATAATTTTGACTTTCTAAAAAACATTCGTTTTTAAAATAACAATTTGTGCCACAAAACGAAACGCAAGTGACAGTAAAATACGAAATTAACGGCGCCTAAAACATGACAAATATTGGCCGAACTAGCCCAGTTAGAACATCTGTTTACTATATTGTGGCAGTTGATTTGTTACATTTAAACGTAAAATACGTTAGCTATGCTCGAATAACGTGGTAGAGCCACGCTGCCGCTATATTACAGTTGTAGCAAGAATGGGTGCGCTCGATCGCGGAAGCACCACGTTGTCACAGAATGCCAGCGTAAAATGGTAGCTGATGATGCTGTGTTTGATATGGTACGTGTGGCTTTTTTTATAGGATAGGGTGACAAACAAGCACACAGTCCACCTGATGGTAAGTAGTTGCCGTGACCCATAGACATCTACATTTATCCTCAATAAAGAAACAAAATGCAGATGCGTCGTCACCCGTTAGGACTAATAAGATGGAATGCCTCTTTTCCGGTTAAATGGGTCTCCGGTTCTCTACACTCACCATACAAAACACAGCAGTGTCAAGCTGCCATTTTACGCTGGTAATCTGTGAGAGCGTGGTCCTTCCCCGGTCGAGCCGACGCATTCGTGCTACAACTATACTACTAATATAGCTGCAGCATGGCTCTACCACGTACAAAATAGTAGAGAACCGACGCGACGATTCTTTTTACTCGAAACGAGGCTTTCTATCTGAGCCCTCAAGGATGGCAACGCATCTGCATTTGATTCCTAATCGAGGATAGATGTAGGTGTATACGGGCCACAGCATCCACTTACTAGGTCTCGTTTGTTACCCTTATTCTATAAAAAAATACCGAAACAATTAATTATAATATATAATATTACATTACATCTAAAATACGCATTAAACCGCGTGTTACTTATTACGTATAAACAAATCTAATAAAAAGGTTAACTCCCAAATCTGAAACCTGTTCAAGGATTCAGTACTAATAGAAAAAGAATTCAAAGTTATTTAAACAATGATCTATATGTTTTTCTTAAACAGTTCTTAATACTGGCAGTACTATCTGACGTATATACCGACAATCTTAAATTGCAAACCAACATAACCCGCGAAACGATACCAATATTTATAAAAATTAAAGTTTCTTTGATCATATTTTCTGCGCTGCCATACCGTTCATCAGATTGCGGTAAAACTTTGTCAACTTATTGCTGCGTGAAGGTTATAGGCATAGTATAATTAACTTACAACAAATTTATTTTAAAGTTATAATATCATTCAAATTCAATTAATGTATTATCATTCCTAATTAAACAATACAACTCTTCCAAATTTAAAACGATATTTAATCAATTTTTTTGTTTTTGTTTTTCTTTTTTTAAATTATTTGTTTTTGCGGCAGTAACGCGCCAGGTACCAGCTAGTACCTAGTAAATAAGATAGGTTTAATTCAGTTGGGAACTAAGAGTGAACTTGATTTTTTTTATAGATTAAGGGTGACAAGCGAGCACACAGTCCAGCTGATAGTAACTGAATGCTACTGCCCATAGAAATCTATATTTATCCTCCATTAAGAATCAAAACACCGATGCACTGTCTGTCACCTCTGGACCTGAATGACTTGTTACCAGTAAAAAGGGTGTCCGGTTCTCCACACTCACCATACGAAACACAGCAGCATTAAAGCGCTATTTGACGCTGGTATTCCGTGAGAGCGTGGTCCGACTTGCTGCAGCAATAATACAGTAGCAGCATGGCTCTACCACGTTAAAAATTGATGGTAGTTGTTGCAGCTACCCATGGATAACTTCAAGAAACTTCCACATAGATGACCACAGATACATCGTCACTCCTAAGGACTAAGATGAAACGCTTCACAGTCTGTAATTAACCGCCTGTACCGCATAGTTGGTACACTGCTGGAAAAGAGTGGTGCCAGCCAACTCCAAACAGGAAAAGGACATCTAGACCTGATATTTTCTAAATATAACTTAGAGAATTGTATAATTTGAAGAAATATTGGATTGCATTTAGAATTTCAAGTTTATTATAAGGGTACATTCTGTCATCAAACATTCGAAGTACCGACGCTATTGTCTCGAAGTGTAGCTTCTGGGACTGATTCCATGTAATATTACATACACATATATAGTCATTCTATTTCATAATGAAGGTTTCACCTTGATTGTAGTAGTGACGTGTACCGACAGGCGCGTTTGTGTGCGTAACTTCGTCGACTGAGCGCTCCCGATGCCTACGCACACTAACATAATGTGTGTGTGCACAGTTAACACATCCAAAGTCAAACCTTCATCGTCAAATAGATTAACTATAACGCCATGTATTGCTATCAACTCACAAACAACGCTACAAACTATACAGAGAGATGGCCAACACCAACAGCCACGTGATGGTCGGCGGCGGACCCAGCCATGCGTCAGCCGACTATCCTATTCAACTCACGCTATATTTAAAGTAGGCGGGGATACTATCGCCTATTGACACACCTCATTCGCTGACCAACTGAATATTCATCCTCGACCGTCTCGCTCGCACATTGTTTACACTAAGTGCCCCTGGTATTTGCTGGATGGTTATGAACGACCGATTAATTAATAAAATAACAGAGCACGGACTTGCAACAGTGATCTTTCTAACCGCAGAACCAAAGTACCAATATGCAATGCAATAACTTTAAAACCTTTGCTGATAACAAACAAAAAGTACGTCAGTCAAAACGTTTTGTTATTACATAAAATAATAATGCAAAAAATTAATTAAAACAAATATAGCATTTCTTAAACAGGACTTAAATAAGTGTGAAAGAACTGCACAATGATACCTACAACTATATAAAAACAAATTCAGACTTGAGTAATTTGATGTCAGAAATAGTAATTAAAATTTCCAACATCGTGCAAAATCAATGCGAAGAACAGACCGACAGTGCGTAAAGTTTATTGTAATGGTAATTGCAGAATGCGGGTTCCGCCTATTGGAGACCGCCCTCTCATTAAGTCTAACAGCAGGCCAAAACTTGCTAATGTATACAGAACAAAAGGGTTAAGCTCCAGGATGTAACCAAGAGCACTATAATGGATAGTATTTCACAAATGGTGTGATCTCAGATCTCTGAGGGTGTGATAGTTGACAAAACTGACTTTAGGCTAACTAAATATGAGTGTTGATAAACCAAAAAAAAAACCAGTTTAAACAGTGGTAGAGCCACGCGGCAGCTTTTGCTGTCTCACGGATGGGCCGGCTTGAACCGGGGTGGTACCACGACCTCACAGAATACTAGCGTGAAGTAGAGGTTTACCTCTGCGTTTCGCTTGGTGAGTGCAGGTGGCCGGAGGCCCTTTTTACTGGAAATGAGGCATTCCATCTTAGTCCTCACGGGTGGCAACGCATCTGCATTTTGATTCGCAAACGAGGATAGATGTAGATGTCTATGGGCCGCAGCAACCACTTACCATCAGGTGGACTGTGTGCTCGTTTGTCACCCTTATCCTATAAAAAACAAAATAAAAAAAAACCAAAAAATTAAAGATGAGGCGATCAATTGGGATTGGAAGGCCTACGTTCAGCAGTGGACTTTTAATATGCCGTAATTAATTAACGATGATGAATTGCTTTTTCATATATACAGACATGGAACAGGAAGTTCAAAGTGATGTAATTGTCCTGTTTTTTTTTTACCAGCAACTGTAGTTGAATTGACCAAAAAAATTTGACGAACGTAGAGCGAATAGTAAAAACAATAATTAAAAATGTTGTACAACCGACTTCAATATAAATAGTTGAGGATAACTCAACAACTATGGGTCAGACCTTGATCAAATTTATATGGGACGACATGAGAAGTACCAGCTTTCAAATAAAAAAATCATCATCGAAATCGGGGTTCACCTAGAAAAAAGTTATGAGGTAACACACACAAAAATACATACAGTCGAATTGAGTACGTACCTCCACTTTTTCAAGGTAGAAGAAGAGAAGATTGTTTAATCGATAGAATACACAAACTATAGGAACGACTAACCTGCCATTTTTTGATGCTTACATTTTGATATATGGATTTTAAATGGCAATAAACACGTTTTTAGACATATACGGATTAAAATTGCTAGATTCGATTTAATGTGACGAAACGTTGGAATTTTAATTTTTAGGTGCTAGTAGAACATACCTACGCGCTTTGCGCTTAAGGCATGCAAAAATATAAGTCGCACCTGTAAAAAGAAATTTCAAGACACAATTATTGATTTTTTTTTAAATACTAGGAATGCTATTAAACATTACTAATATTCCCTTTTAACGCTTCTGATAAGCCGATAATGCTTGTGTTAGACGTGGTTCACGACAGTAGTCGAATGGCGGATTCGAACCCACGACCTTTCGAGTTCGCGGTCCGCGCATTGCCATTAGGCTACTGACGCTTAATGAATTCAAAAATCAAACAAAAGATCCACCACTTGTAGCCACCTATACGTATATGAAACCGTCAATTTAAACAGACAAATGTAAAATAAGCATTCGAAACATGTCGGCATTATTTCGAAGCGTGCATTTGAAATTCTATAGATGGTTCGTGGAACGTAACTCGAGAGGGCAACCGATATCTTTCGAGCCGGGATCGGAGTATTCAAGATGCGAGTGAAGTGCTCAATGCACTGCACCGAAGCCCTATCGGACTTAAACGCAAAGCAATCGAATTATTTTTAACATAACCCTGCAACGTAGGAACAAAAAGTTCCATATATTATGCGAAATTTATAGAGCAAGCAAAGCAAAAATATTTAATACTAATAGTTGTTACCCGCGCCATCAACCGCGTGTAATTTAGGGTTTTAATTATTTTGCGCGGAACCCTAATTCTTTTTCTAAAATAAAAGTAGCCTAAGTTACTCCTTATAACATCAGCTATCTGCCAGTTAAAGTACCGCCAGAATCGGTCCAGTCATTTCGGAGATTAGCCGGGACAGACAGATAGACAAACAATTTAAAAATTGTGTTTTTGATGTAAGTACTATAATATATACTTTCATATGCATTTAGTAAGAAGCTGTTATTTTGACATTACAAACAGACACTTCAATTTTATTTATTTGTACAGATGCATAGAAATTTTTAGACGTCCAATACCGAAACATTTGACGCAGCAATAAAACTTCTCCAAAGTTAATTATGCCCATTTATAGCGATAGAGCTAAATAGAGCGACCGATTGCTTATACTTAATACTCTAAAATTTATAAGATCGCCATCTTAAAATAATTCTCTTCTATTATTCTTATTCTTCTTCTATTAACGATCCTATAACATAATTCCTACATTCTTCTTTCTATTCGTGGAATATTCTAGAGATCATCTCCAATAACTTTATAATTATTAATTCTGCAACGTGAACACTAGTAACTCATATTTTTATATTAAATAATTTATTTTTATAATAAATTAATGTCATATTTTCTACTAGATGTTCCCCGCAACTTCACCCGCGTGTAATTTAGGGTTTTAATCTTTTTGCGAGGAACCCTAATTGTTTTTCTAAAATAAAAGCAGCCTAAGTTACTCCTTATGACGTCAGCTATCTGCCAGTGAAAGTCCCGTCAAAATCGGTCCAGCCGTTTCGGAGATTAGCCGGAACAAACAGACAGACAGACAGACAAAAATTTAAAAAAGTTTGGTTTTGTTATAAGTACCGTTTATACTTTCATATGCATTTAGTAAAAAGCTGTAATTTTGACATTACAAAAAGACACTTCAATTTTATTTATTTGTATAGATAGGGCCACCTTAGTCCTCGGGGTGACAATGCAAACTGCATTTTGATTCTTGATCGATGATAGAAGTCGATGATAGATGTCACCTGATGGAAGTGTATATTTAACATCAGGTGGCATCTTTCATCATAGAAAAGGTGTAAATTAAGAATTTCGGAATTTAATCACGGACAAATTCGACAGCTATGTGGCGCAGTGGCTTAGCAATGAGTTGCAGCACTAAGGGCCGTGGGCTCGAATCCCGCACGGAACAAGTATTTGTATGGCCTACAAATAATTGTTCCGGGTCTGGATGTTTGTCCTTATGCAATTTAAGTTTGTAATATGTAGGTAACATTTTTAAATAAAAAAAAAGATTGTAGTAAATCCGATGGCGGTCAAGTTCCATTTAATATTTAATAATTTAATCATCGACTGATTAGATCAGGCGTAACACCTGTTGAATGGTTACCGGATCTGTATTTACAAATATCTCGTACATAATATGTGTATATACTTCATTGTTAATATATAACAATGTCTTTATAATAAATTTGTCACTTCTTTTAGTTATTTCTCCGAAATCATAATCAAAAGTAATTATTATTTTATCTTTAAAATGATATGTACAAGTTTTATTTTAATATAAAAAGGTAGGTAATTACAATATCTAGACAAACATCTGTTGTGCTTATTCTCTTTAAAAATGGCCTATCAACTTTAAAAAATTGTTTCCGCCATTTTACACACAATTTTCGCATAACATTCAAATAAATCTCATCTTTTAATTTTTTGTGTTTAATTACTATTTTTTTTTTTGTGTTATTGTACAAGAACGAAATATACGTCCTAAAATAAAAAGGATATCCTTACATAGATATAAAAGCCAAAGTGATTCTCATCCACTAATGAAAACACTACACGAGTATGTTTCAATAATACATATTTCACTACGCGTACAGTTAAATAACGCAAAGACCAAATTAACTACAACTTTATCAACAGTTTATCGTAACGCAATGATAGAAATTTCAGGTAAATTATTTTTTTTTTGACATTATTTTACCGAATTCAACACAACATTCATTCGATTGTTAAAAGCAATTCATTCAAAAACGAGTTTTTTAATATATTAGATTAAATCTATCGTTTTCGAAACAGACAAAAAAGATAAGATAATGGAGTTTGGACTCCCTAAACTCCCGTTTGTATGATTTTGGTGTTTCATTACAAATTCTTGCACGTGTTACATCGGGTCACATAGATGCTTCTCTATGCTAAATCTGAATGCACTTTATTCAAAAATATTACTTATAAACTTTTTTCAATCTATTTACCGCAGATATGCAGTTTCAACAAACAATTCAAAAATACTTACGAACCTTAATAATGATGTGGATAAAAATGATGAAAACCAAGAGAATTATTTTTGAATTGTTTGGTGAAACTGCATATCTTCGGTAAATAGATTGAAAAAAGTTTATAGGTAATATTTTCGAATAATGTGCATTCAGATTTAGCATAGAGAAGCATCTATGTGAAACAATGTAACACGTGCAAGAATTTGGAATGAAACACCAAAATCATACGAACGGGAGTTTAGGAAGTCCAAACTCCATATCTTATCTTTTTTGTCTATTATAATATTTAATATTATTATTATAATTAAATTGACACTGGCATTAAAAGAAAATATTAAAAAGATATAAAAAACATGTGTGAGTGTCTTGGAACACAAGTTCCTTTCGTAGCATATTATTATTGATAAACGTATCATATTATTGATTAACAAATACAAATAAATGAATTACTAGCGTCTATTAAAATGAAACGTCATTTAAAATAAAATAATATTTCATTCAGTCAAGATAAAAAAAAGTGCGAGGGAGATGGATATTATTCATTTTCGCTTCCTTATAGCCGCCAAGGCCGTTACACTATGTCAGAAGGGATCGACAAAATATCACAAGGCTCAGAAGGGCTAGAACCCAGAGCCGTAAAGCCAGTTTTAAAAAAAATCTCACACTTTTTCTCACCTAGTTTCCATCTGCCAAATTCGTACCGTCCGATAAGGAACTTCGTTCCAAAAACAAATTAAAGGTAACATTCCATAGTTGTAGAAAATATTTGGAAGTACAATTAAAAAAATAAGCATACAACGTAATATATTACAAAATTCCTTGTATATTGAAAGAGCAACCCTTCAGTTTCCTAAGAAAAAGTAGAGGATAAACGGAGCTGTTATCGCGTAAAAGATCTAGAAAGGAGCACGGTAAATGCTATAAAGACCGTAGCGGTTTAGCAAGAGCTGGTGGCCAGACCGGTTCTCTCAGGTGGCAGTCAATGGGCCGCTGTCACTGACGGGCAGTAAACACTCTGAGATCATCGATAATTTAGACACACGGACCAATAACTATACTATCGTTTAAATTATGAAGATATAAAATTGCTATAACCATGTCTAACTTACAAAATCAATTCCTATATAATATATTAACGTACATTTAACAATTATGTGTTAAGTTCGTTCAAAATGTATTACCTAACAAGAAAACATTAACTGACTTATTGATATAATATAATCAAATTTTTATTTACGCGAATACTACACATGGAATAAAACTAATTTTACGGATTTTATCACGTTTAATTTTAACTTCTTTAATTCCCGACGTATCGGGCACTTTACAGCAACCATAGTCACGGGAAGGGGCGGGGGGGGGGGGGACTGAGGTGTTTGACATTACGATGTCATAGTTAGGCTACTTTTAACTTTTAATTATTAATTTTTGGTCCGATCTACGCATAACGAGCTTACAGTATCTTGAAGTTGAAGTCTTGCAGTAGTATAATCAATTGTAATAAAACTTAACGAATTGACAGAGAGCAATGTCAGGAGTGATCTAGGCAATTTTTATCCAAAAAACTTGGGCATTTAAAAAAAAAAACACGAATAATTTATAAAATAATTTGTCTTTACCCAGGCGAAGCCGGCGCGGATAGCTAGATGTAAATACAATCTTCGATAGTAAATTTATCAATAATTCAGTTCTTAATAAAAGTGCATTTAATTTTTTTAAACGACATTCTCTCAATTTTATAATATAATTTAAAGTATTGATATTAAATCTTTAAAGTAAGCTTAAATTCAAAGAATTATTTTAAATTTGTTATGAAGTTTAGTAGGATTGTGTAGGTACTGGGTTTTAAAACTCTAATATTGCAATTCCAATTTTGAAAGTTACGAGTTTAAAAAAAAACCAGAAACAACACGCATTGTTTATGAACTGTGATGACCCACCCTAGTGAGAATACCAGGTTACAGGTAGTCATGAAATTATTATATTGTCATCAATTCAAGATACGCCTGAAAAGTTTTAGATTGTTCAGACGTCTGGAAGTGAGTGTAAACTGAATTAAGAATAAAAAAAAATGTAGTGAGATTCCCCATTAAATTCATACATACGTACATACATACAAGCTAACAACAGCGTTTTTAATAGCAATTTCATTGTATTTCTTATTTATAACAATCACAAAAATGTATTCCAGTTTCATCGTTCATATCTAAAATTACATTAAACCTTTAACCGGCGCCACAACTCCTTCACAAGTCAAGTAGGTACGCTGCTAATAGAGATAATTCAACGCCAACAAATTGCGAGATAAAAACGAACCTTCAAAAATCTATTCAATAGCATCTACCTTTACCGACCATACCATTCACAAATTCGACAAAGTGAAGCCACGCCGCAATGAAATGAGCGAACGAGAGAAAAAAAAACACGATCACGAATATCGAAACGGGCTTACGCGTACCTGCGCCAGCGCCCCCCTCCCCTCCCCCTGCAGGCCTCCGCCCCGCGTCGCGACAGGCGCCGGCGCCAGTCAGCCGCCGAGCAATTATGGCTAAATAAATATCGGACACGGCGGCACCGACGCCACGCAACAGATGGATTCCGGTGTCTCTAGACGACATCAAATTTTCGGTGAACCGAGAAAGAGCCCTGCCTTTTAGGATAGTCGATAGTTTTCACTTGCCTACAACTACAATAAATAATACTGTACTATTTGTGTATAACGGCTAAGCGTTTTATTGGATATCTGCATTCGTATGCTATTTTAGTTTGAATGGTGAATCATTTTGGAACGTTAGATTTCATAGAAAAAAAAACACCGTTAGGGATGGTGGTGATCTTTAATCCTGACACTGCGGTCGCGGCGACGCCTGCGCTCGATAAGATAAGATGCCTCCTCTCCCCCGCTCACGGTGTGCTCGAAAAGCGCCATCGAATAAAAACATTCACAAATACAGGCCGGCGGGCGCCGCCGCACCGTTGGCGCCGATTCGCAAATACAGCTCGAGCACGCACTCTGTGCCCGAGATTGATATGCACGAGCTATTTTACATTCACTTCCAAACACCCAACTAGGCCCTCTTTATTTGAAATGTTTGTGTAAAATAATAGCACACATACTAAGAAAATGTTTAACAAGAATTCAATGACGCAACCGAAGAATAAAATAAATTAGAGAAATAAATATATCGACGATTAAAGTTTACATTTTTATGACGACAAAGCTTATAATATAGAAATATAAAATAAAACATAATGAATGCGGCACTGACGCTAAACTGACACTAAAAAAAAAGTAGCTGTAAAGAGCAATGTTTGGTGTAAACAATTAAATGTGTATAATCTGTGTTCTGCGCAGAATATAACCTGTGGTGCGGAGTTTTGGCGGGAACTTGACCGGCGGCTGTTTGCTGCTCCTGTATTATTGGTTTAATAATGGTTTGAAGTGGACTTTGATATGTAAAAGTGGTGCGATTTTGTGTATTAAGTCTCTGCGCATGTGAACTATTAGTGGAAACTGTGAAACAAGTGCTCTGATGGTGATGTGATTCTCAAAATAAGGTGTCTGTCTGCTTAGGCGCCTTGAGATAACATCGCCAACCGTTAGCTGTCTGCTGGCTCAAGTTGCCGTCAAAATATCCCAAGGGCTGCACAATGTGACGCATCAACATATTGTGAAGCAGTATACTATGAAGGATAATTATTATAATATATTGTAACTTCAGGCTCAGAAGGGCTAGATCCCAGAGCCGTAAAGCCAGTTATTAAGAAGAAGTAACCTGTGGTGCGCGCGAAAACATCAATTCGCTGATGTCTTATTAGATAGTACTCTGTAAACATAAGTACCGCAAACCAGTGTAATAAAAGAAATCAGAGGAATGATAAATTATACAACGACGTCATCATCGGAAGCGTAGTTGTGCCGCGAAAGTGAACAAAAACCTGGCGACGAAAAGCCGTCGAGACCGACAAAAACCCGCGCAGGTGAGGTCCTCAGTTTGTGGGCGCCCGATGGAGCGTGACATTTCGATTCGATCATTTTCAATGGCTACTACAGTCGAAACGTGTTTACGGAAATCCACCAGGTAATGGTAATTGCTGTGTATATCATTAAAAGCCTTTATTTATGAGCTTCGAACCTTTACAGATACTTTTATTTTAAATCGACGAGTTTTTGACATTGCAAAAAAATAATAAGCAATTCTTTTTAAATTAAATTAATGGTGCCTTCCAGGAACTTCTGTAGTTCGGAAATGTTTTGCTAAAAATAAGTGTTAACTATGCCGTCTCTACAATGTACTGATCTCCATACAATTTCTATAGAAATATTTGTTTTGACAACTATTAAAAAATTGAAGATTAAAAAAAACTTAACGTTTACCTTAAATGAAACTAATTTTTACGGATTTTATCGCGTTTAATTTAACTTTTTAATTCCCGACGTTTTATCTTGAAGTCTTGCAGTGGTATGCTTGGGTTTGGATTTTATTAATTATAGGTTATAGGATCCCAAGCAGATGGCAGCACTACTCTATAGAAATTAGGATGTTTTTTAATTTCAATGACCTCGCGAATCATCCTTGGTAGGAATCGGTGTTCTTTTGCGGATTTGTGGTCTATCTACAAGATTTTAAAAACATATCGAAATTGATACGAATTCGATACTCTAAAATAAATATCGATATTTCGATATTTTTTGCCAAAGCCATTTTTTTGCAACGATAATTAACAACAAAAAATGTATGTAACATATCTGCAATTTTTTTTTAAATTAACTCTGTAGGAGTAGTTTTTTAAGATAAAAAAAAAATTGAATAGTATTCTATTTTATATTTTTTTAAAGAATGTCCTTTGATTATCTCGTGGGGACAGTTAACATACATAAATTTCACAAGGGCGAACATCCAGACCCGGATAATTATTTGTAGGCCATAGGTACAAATATTTGTACCGGACGAGAATCGAGCCCGCGGCCCTTAGCACTGCAAGTCATTGTTAAGCCACTGCGCCACGGAGTCGTCAAATGAATTAAAGGTATATAGTTCAAAAGTTCAGTGACCAATTGTTAAGGCGCTGACGCGTCCCACGAGAGGTGTCCCAACATACAATTCAATATTTCCCCCTAGCTTTCTTCTTAATTAATATGCTAACAGGCATTGTCAACACCTACGTGCAAGTATATGAACACAACGCTAGTGGTGTGGGCGACGGCGACGTTCGGTAAGTGGCGGCGCTGCGCGTGCGACTGCGTCTTAAAATCTCATTAGTTAAATAACTGTGGGAGTTACTAACTACAATACCAATATACTCGTCGTAGAGACCTACCATAGAAGACTGAAAACGTTTGTATGACGACTCCAATATAAATAAAATGAGAATTTACAATGTAATCGAAGTCAATTAAATATGCCATTATTATAGATAACTCAAAAACTACTGGTCACATCTTGATCAAATATATGAGACCTCATGGGAAGCGTAAGCTTTCAAATAAAAAAAAGAATCATCAAAATCGGTTTACCTAGAGAAAAGTTCTATGGTAACATACATTTTTTGAAGTCTGTTGAAAAGGCATGGAGTAATGAAAATATACGCAAGTACATAACTTATCTGTTTTAAAAGGAATGAAAAATTTGATTTTCAAAAAATCTTCTTTTCTGTCGACTTCCAAAAAGGAGCCGGTACTCAATTCGACTGTATGTTTTTTTTAAGTGTGTTACCTGATAACTTTTTACTGGGTGAACCGATTGAGATGATTCGTTTTTTATTTGAAAGCTGGTGCTTCACATGTGGTCCCATATGAATTTGGTTAAGATCAGACCACTAGTTTTTGAGTTATTCTTAATAATTTATATTGAAGTCAGCTATACAAAATTTTAAATTCTAAATTATTGTCTACAGACTTCCAATATAAATCTTTGATTTTTTATAAACGGTGACAAACTAGAAAACTGTCCACCTGATTGTAAGTAGAAGCTGCGGCCCATAGAAATGTACATTTCTCCTCAACTAAGAATCAAAACGCAGATACTTTGTTACCCGTGAGAGCTAAGATGAAATGCCTCGTTTCTAGTAAAAATGGTCTCCGGTTCTCTACACTCACCATACGAAACACAGCAACGTTAAGCCGCTATTTTACTCTGTGAAAACGTGGTCTTTACTTAGTTTACTTTAAAATCAATTACTAAATTAGACCCGAACAGACAGACGAGAATTAATAGAAACGTGGTTAAGAAGAAATTGATAATATTGTAATTATAAATAAATAATTTAAAAATAAAAATTTAGTACAGCCGACTTCAATATAAGTTATTCAGAATAATTTTAAAACTATAGGTCTGACCTTGATCAAATTCATATGGGACCACACGAGCAGTACCAGCTTTAAAATAAAAAAAGAATCATCGAAATCACCACCACCCAGTAAAAAGTTATGAGGTAACACACATAAAAAAACATACAGTCGAATTGAGTACCGCCTCCTTTTTGGAAGTCGGCAGAAAAAGACCTAACAAGTGCGAGAAAGGTCTTGCGTCTTGAGGGTTCTGTATAAAGTTAATATTGTATATATGTAGATAGTTCATATATCCCGGGAATCGATTCTCAACGACTGTTGTGTTTTCGATACCGACGTATGCCTTAATTTAACAATGATAATACTAATTTCTATAGGTATAATAACCGTGTATTGGCGGTGTATAACCACTACCCTATAACATCCTAAACATGGGTGTCGAAAGAGGCAGCAGAGAGAAGCTGCATCTTACGGTAGCGCTACATAAAATAAAAACTGCGTTACTTAACGCCTGTGAAGTGTGGCAACTATGGCAAATATCCTCCCTATAAGGTAATCTGGGTAGTATGGGGAAGGCCTATATTGAGCAGTGGACTTTCGATATGCTGTAAAAGTTATATGTATGTATAAATGTGTTAACAATTAGGTATGTGCCTGCTTTCACCATAATAATTAATTTACTAAAATTCATAAATTTAATATTTCATATAAGCACTGCTCTAGTGTAAAGAGACATTGGCGGGAAAATTTATTTTTCAACGTAAGTTAATTACGTGACATAACTACTAGTAAATGCAATAAAATGCCGTGAGACCGAGCTTCTTGCCTAATTTCATGATTCTAGGTCAATAGGAAGTACCCCATAGGTTTTGATGAGCTAGCGAGAATTAAAATATCATATGACGTATTTAAATCGCCGTATCTTTCTTGTGACATCTACAAATGGCCGTAGATCTAAGCATTTGATAATAATTTTAACTTGATACATCTACTGGTAATAGTTAGGCGAATAGGTTGATACAGTCTGGTGACAGACGGACAACAAAGTGATATAAGAGTGCCGTTTTTTCTTTTAAACTACGGAACCCAAAAAATCAGTAATACACATAAATGTTGATACTTAAAAGAAACTCATATTTGAATAGAAAATAACTCTTTTTGAGAATTGAATTGTCGATGATAGATAGGTAGATTTTAAAGTTGTAACAGATCCGTCGAGTGTTATAAAATGAAAACGAGAAATAGGTACCGAGCAGCAATGATGTATAAACTTATAGATACGTTGTCCGCACTCTAAAATGGCAACATGAAATGAAGCCAATTGGCCACATCGCGCTTAGTCATGCACCAACCTGTCGCGCGACGCTACGTTTGTTTTTAATTTATTATATCGTGATTAGTGTGTGTAAACCTGTGCAAAACATAAAGAAAACATGCCGTCGTGTGTTTTCAGACGATGTACAAATTATACCCCAAAAGTTAAAGACAAAAATGTATCATTTCATGCGTAAGTTCACAAAACTACCTATTTTCATTTCATTTTATTCGACGACGCCGTCCGTCTAATGGCGGCCGGCGCATGCAGCTAGTAGTCACGTGCCGTTAGGGGAGGTTGGGATACTATTACACTAGTGTTTTTTTTTGATAGAATTTATAATATTGTTTGAATATAATATGTACTTGTTATGTCATGAATATTAATTATCGTTTTCCTTTTTATTTTAGATTGCCTAGAGATGGGCTACTAAAAGAAAAGTGGCTTAACATAATAAGGGTTCAAAGACGTGAAAACGATTGGCTATCAACGCCCTATACTAAAGTTTGCTCAAAGCATTTCTCAGCTAGCGATATATATGTGACGAAGAAAAATTATCGAAGAATAAAAAAGACTGTAGTTCCTATTATTATGGTAAAATTATACGTCATTTTTAAACACATTATTTCAAAGTATTGGTTTTCATGAAATAACCGGATTTTTTATACTTTTTTTTTAGCAAGAAGAACAAAATATTATTTCATCACCAACAAGTTTGGAACATGTTCAAGTGTCAGAAGAAGGTTCAATTTTTGAAACGCCAAGGAAAGCTATTTTGAAGAAAAAGATTAGTAAACTTTCCTTAGAAAAACGCAAGTTACACGCACACGCAGTTATTATAATTTAGTAAATTACAATAATACAATAATTAATTAATTACTGTTGCAGAATACAGCATTCATATTTTAAACATTAATATTTTTATTACTTTATTCGTAAAGTAGGTAATACGTTATATGGTATATCAACTATTTTATAAACTAGAAAATCGAATGTCCTTTTTTCCCCATATGCCTCTGATAGCTACGTCACTCATGCGCTCGACCAACGGAACTGAAGATGTTATTTGTCTCCCTCTAGCAAGTGGCATCCCGCCGTACGGTGTCATATTATCTTTCTCTTTCTTCACGCGTATAAGTAGTTCTAGTATTTTCGCCGTTTTTAAGCGCCGCGATGTTCGTTCATGACGTGTCTATATATAATACGTCATTGCCGAGCAGTCACACTATTAAATTGAATTATGCGACGAGGAAGTCGACGTAGTTGCAACGGGACGTTCACGGGCAAGCCTGCTTTAAGTATCGCTGCTAATGATAGTGAACGCTTTTTAACAGGAAGCTAAATTGATAGCGTTTACACAGAAATGTCGGACAGACATGACAAAGGTCGTGGCGCGGCGCTCGAAATGCGTTAAACATCACAGGCATTCCATCTCACTCCTCAGGAGTGACAACGCATCTTGAATTTTGATTCTTAATTGTGGATAAATGTATCTATGGGCCACAGCAGCCACTTACCATGGTGAGCTGTGGGCTTGTCAATCTTATGCTATAAAAAAGAATATGGACAAAGGCTGGTAGCGCCATTGCCTGGCGAATTGAAGTTAACGGGCTGCGCGCGCCGAGTGTCTCGGCTTTGTGGCGCCAACGGCCAACGTCGTGACCTTGTCTACATGTCTAGTTATCGGTGACCCTCGCGCGACAGATTAGCCACACGTCTTGCCTGCGCCGACGCAGTAAATGTGATAAATACTCCTTTACAGTCACGTCTCGACACGATACTCTACCTAATAGGGTTACCAAATGGAAAATTGAAATGTACTAACAAATAACATGATTTCCATGGAGAAGTCCCGAGATTTTGTTACAAATTTAACAAGTGTGAAAAACAAATTTATTGCTTTTGTGCACTCTCAATCCATCTCCTAAATTCCACCCCTCACACGCAAAAACCTATTGTATTTTATTGTAAAATCAAAAAAGCACATTTCCAAAACTTTTTTCTTTTGACCCAATAGAATATTGAGCGAAAAGGTACTGAAATGTCAGGACAAATCCTAACAAACGATATCACTAACCAAAAGTCATAACTAGTCGCCGATTTTTATCGTAGTTCGCACATTACACTGACGAAGAGGCGGTTGAATTGGCCTTAGAAATTTCGGTAGCGAACTAAAACGATCGCTGATGTCAGCAGCTAATAATAGATCGCATAGCGCCAATGTTTACAATATAGGGGATGGAGTACATTACGCGGTTTTGAACGTGCAATTTATACCTACGCGGCGTTTAGGTAGAAATGGACAGTTGACGTCACGTGCAACGTAACGACAGATAGATACAGAAGCAAACAGTGGCGATAAATATATCGATACGATAGCAATTTGCACTGATATTGATGCAACTCCGGCAGGCACGTGAACACGGTACATGGAAAAATACAACGAATTCTTCAACAGTGTGTGCAAACCTTTTGCAACCAACAAATCCTAATTACACACGTCAAGATAAAACGTACAAGTAGGTGATAAGATTTCATCACACACAACATGAATTCGACGCTTTACCGAGCACTAATTTCTAACTTTCTAAAGAAACTAATACTATAAACGTGACGGACATGACCGCTGTATATTTACAACGGTGTATTCAACATTCATGCGAGCACAATCGATCAATTGAAACTGTTCACATATTTCGGATTCCTCAAGCTGTAACTGATCAGCCACGTCTTCGCAGAGCGTAAACAAGATCACATTCCGTTCGGAACACACCAACCGCACGCACTGCGTTAGCACACGTTTGGTACACTTGTTGCACGGGTCAATGGCCGCGTCACGTACCGGGTTTGCAGAGGCGGCTGAAGTGGTACGGGTTGCAGCACTGCTGGTCGGTGCACAGCGGGAGGCGGCGAAGCTCGGCGAGGTCGCGAAGGTCTGGGAAGCGGAAGGCGCGGGAGGCCGGCAGGCGGAGGTCCGGGCCGGGGATGCAGGTGGAGGCCTCGGGGCCGAGGTCCAGGGCGCGGGCGAGCCTTCGCAGCTGGTCGTTGGGGACCGAGGGGGCGCCGGCCGCCGCCAGCCGCCGCCGCAGCGCGCGTCTCCGGAACATCACATGCCGCCGACGGCGTCACGAGGCGCGCGGTCGCCTGCGCCGCGCGGCACTAGCGTACTGCCGGCACGTCATCACTAGCCGCGTGCGGGCTCTCGACTGACAGCGTGACAGCGCTCGGCGGACGGCCGCCGCCGGAGCGACACCTGCACGCACCGTTTACCCCGACGATGCTTTGTTCTTTTTTTTTTTGGTTGAGTTTATGGAAATTGCCCCGTGTGTGCTGCATATTCGTATCGGTCACCCATGATGCACACATACAGTATAAAGTCGTAAATTTGAATTGTTGTTTTTATAAACCACTAATTGACTGCAAGTAGTACGAAAGTATTGACTTAATTTATACCACTGAATCTTAACTGAAAGGTGCTACCAGATATTGTTTGCCATCCATTAATCCATTACATCCTATAAAAGTCCACTGCTGAACATAGGCCTTCCTAATATTTTGGCATAGTTGCTACGCTTGGCAAGCGGGTTGGCAACAGCAGTTTTTTTTATTATTTTGAGTTGTTATCATGAATTTATGAAGATGCTGCTGATCATCTCCTGTTTCATTTCTTGTTGGCATTACTTTGAATTGTTGTTCAGTCAAAATAATTTTTTATATTCATTAACAATATTGTATAAATTCCTGTATTACTTAAAATAAATAATTCTATATCAAAATAACAGTCAGAAATGGCTTTTGTAAAATGGTACGCAATACCATTCACGTGACGCGAATTCGCTTATGTTTAAATTGATTCCGTGTTTATTAAATTAATTTATGTGGGTACCAGAGTTTGCAGAATAAATAGTCAATTTTATTACATTAGGATGATCGCTATAACCAAAATAATAATAAGACCTACGTTAGTTTAATCAATGATTCTCTACTTGTTGTTAATGAAATAAAATTATTTATATAATATATTTTACTTAAATAATACTTTAACTAACAATAAGTTCCAACACAAAATATGTTAACCCTATTTGATAACATTCCTATAGATAAATTAAGCCCCAAATTATCTTTTCAATATGAATATTTAAAAAATTTACAAGTTTCCAATAACAAACTGTTTCTAACGAAAAGAGATACCTTACCACGAAAATGAAGTTAAATAGAGAACATTACCTATACACTTAATTAGCAAAAAATTATTGAAACACAGAGTACGCATTTTAATATTGATTACAAATGAAAGACAATTTGAAGGAGATATCATCAAAAATTTGCCAAATTGTCGAACTAACTTCATGTTATGGCAATACTACGGTGGAGTGGAAGGGAAGTGCGCGGGAGGCGGGGATGGCTGGCGCCACCGGCGGCGTCAGGTGCGCGCGGCTGTGTGCGTGCGGCGCCACCCGACACACACCCGGTAGCGAAGACGCGACACGATTACAAAACTTAAATGTACTCGCATTAGCAACATCTCAGAGACAATATTTAATATTGCTTATGATACTTTTAACTTAAATTTCACGACTGTATTAATTAATTATTTTCATAATTATCGAAGAGATAATTACCGTGTCTAAGGATGTACCTACGTTCAGTTTTAAATATCTATGTAATGAAATTATGTATTACGAATCATTAACAACTTCCTCATTCGTTTAACGCATTCTATAAATATGATTTGCATATTTTTGCAGTATGTTTGTTTATTTGCTTTTAGATAAAATAATAACATTATTTCTTAAAATTATGCTTTTAGTTAACCAATACAAGTCTACAATAAAACGTTTCTCGCCTTATACATATACTTGAGCTGTAGTAGCTCAGGGGCTGAGAACACAACCATGATTCGTTCTGATTCCGAGTCAGACCCAATGAAATTGCTACCTGATATTTTAAATAAAAACAAAAAACATCGTGAGAGAATATATTTCGAAGATAACATTAAGATCAAAAATATCGACACGCATTGCAATAGTGCAGCAGATATTTCCATGCCACAAAACCCTCCCAATAAATATAGGTGGCCTGTACCAAGCAGTAAGACATATATTGGCTGTAACTATATAATATTATATATTTATGTATAAACGAATAAAGCGAGGAGATATGATAATGATGACGAGCTCGCTAATGTATTCACACGAAATAAGCAAATAAAAAAAAAAAATTTTTCGGTCAGTACATAGATGGTTAACGTAAAGAAAGCACGACAATACCACAAGTTTAACTGAATAAATCGAATTATGGCTGAGTCGTGGACACGGCCGCTTGTTTTACGTGAATACATGTACTTAACGAAACAAACTCAATATGTCCCCACCCTTCGCCGCTCACGGTGCATCACATTAATGAATTCGTTTATCCTTTACCGCGTGGCATAATTAAATTTTGGATGTAGATAGATATGTAGATGCAACACCAAACTGTATCCCCCGATTTTGTTCATCATCATCAATTTTTTGAATTGCCTCCCACTATAAAAGCAAATATAGAGACGTGTTCACGTCAAAGATAAATAAGTATAAAACGCAGCCCGCATCCTCTGCGCACACCTAATCTATGTCACCGTGTGGCCGCTCGGCGACATTGCAGCAAGCCAATAAATTACTCCGGCGGGCGATAGCGCGGCCGAATCTCGTCGCATCTCGGCCGAGTATTGCCACACGCCGCAGCCTCAGTGGGACCCGCCCGAGTTCTATTGCTATCAACGCACGCGATATACTAAAGAGTTTTAATCGTTCAGTAAGACCCGACGTTTCAGAACTTAATGCACCTAATAATTCAATGGTATGATTATTGTGGCGAAGATTATTGTTGATTGTTGATTTATACGTGGTAGAGGTACACTGCTGCTATATTATGGTTGTAGCACGAACGGGTCGGATCCGTTCGTGCTAACAGACCACGCTATCACAGAATACCAGCGTAAAATAGTAGCTGAATGCTAATATTTCGTATGGAGAGTGCGGAGAACCAGATACTCTTTTTACAGGTAACGAGGCATTCCATGTTAGTCCTCAGTGGTGACAATGACGATACATCTACATTTTATTTCTTAATAAAATAAAAAGATACATATAGGCATTTAAGGGCCACGGTCACAAGCATCCACTTGCCATCCGCTATAATATTCTATAATATAAAAAACAAAAAAATTGTTATAAATTACATTATTGCAACAAAAAAAAAGATTAGTAAGTACCTACCACAACAAAATTCCAGAAAATATACAAAATTTGACCTACATTAGGAGTACTTACTAATCTTTTTTAATTTTTATATTATTATTTTATACATATATTTTTATTAATTTTTTTTATTATGTTGGTATTGGTGAAATTTCATCATTTTCTATAAGATGGAATGCTTGAGGTGTCTGGGGTCTCCATTTTTATTATCGTTACCGTTACAGCCTATAAGACCACTGTTGAACATAGGCCTCCCACAAAGATTGCCTCATAGTGTGAATGGCTTAAAGTAGATTTTGATATGTAAAAGTGATGCGATTTTGTGTATTCAATGTCTGCGCATGTAAACTATTAGTGGTAACGATGAAACAAGTGCTCAGATGGTGATGTGAATTTCAAAATAAGGTGTCTGTCTGCTAGGCGGCTTGAGATACTATTGTCAACTGTCTGCTGTTTCAAGTTGCCGTCAAAATCTCTCAAAAACTACGCAATGTCACGTATCAACATACTGTGAAGCAATGTAGGTACTATAAAGAATTATTATCACATGATACTGAGATAAATGAAGACATGGCTAAAAGGACTAGCATCCAAGCTAAAAATATTAATGAATAAAAAATAAGACGTATATATAGACACCCTTTAATTTAAAATCATCAAGCAGTTTTGGGTATCAAGCGTGATATAAGAATAGACATACATATACATATTATATACATACACTTATAGTTTATACATGCATTCAATTGAAAACATGTTTGTTTGTTTACAAGAAAGTTGAAAGTTCTAATTTTTACACAGTATTGCATTCGAATACGCGAGTAGGTAGTAAGGGTGACAAATGCGTACACTTAACATTCACATCTGTCCTCAGTTAAAAATCAAAATGTATGCTCGTTACCAGTAATAATATAAAAGTTTAAAAAAAAACAACCGCATTGATGTTCCTGCTGTGGGCTGTGATGATTCTGATAATTATTTTATTTTATCCTGGTGATCCTTATCAGGATACTAGAATAAAGTTATTAAATTATTATATTGTCATCGCTTCTTGATACGAGTACAAGCCAATGGTGAAAATTACTTTATATGATTCCGTTATAATATAGATAGATAGATAGATAGATACACGCGAAGCTAATAAAAGCGTCTTCGCTTTTCGTCTCTCAGCATACGAAACACAGCATCATATGATGCTATTTGAAGCTGCTATTCCGTCTGAAGATGAAGATGCAATTATTGATGACGATTTTTTAGAGAATCTCCTACGTTTGCATATATCATTTTAGTAGGTACTAATTTACCAAGATAACTTCTATACATCTTTGTATAATAATAGAGAAATAACACGAGACAATTGAAATGTTTCAAATTATTTCAAGTTATGTGTAATCACCGTGTTGTAATGCAAGAATTGCAAAAAGAATATACCTAGTCAGGTCATAAATTCTGTCACATGTTTAATATAAAATAATTGAAACAAATTTATTCATTATGTAACCATTTATATACCAAAATGAACTTAACAAAACATAGATTCTTATGACACTAAAGTTTATTCAAAATGACCTCCGTGATTTTGAATACAGGCCTTCAATCTGCGCGGCCAGTCGTCAATCGCAGCATGAACGAGGTCCATGTCAATATCGGCGGCTGCCTTAATCAAGGATGTCTTGAGTGACTCCAAATTGGGATGAGGCTTTGAGCACGCCTTTTCCTCCAATTGTTGCCATATCTTGTAATCTAACGGATTCAAATCTGGACTGGAGGAGGGCCAGTCTTCGTGCCGGATGAAGTCGATTTCACGCGCCGCCAGCCAGTCTTGTGTGCTCTTCGCTCTATGAGCTGGCGCCGAATCTTGTTGGAATACCCAGTGCCTGTTATTCAACATGGTATGAGAAACAGGTTCCACAAGGTTCGTCAGGACTGTATTTTGATACACAACTGCATTCGCTTTTACACCTTTCTCACAAAAATGTACCTCTATTAAGCCCCAATAAGAAACTCCCAACCATACCATGAGCGAGGATGGAAAATGACCTCGTTGGACACGCGGAATACGGTTGCTCGCTTCTTCACTACTATGTGCGTATACCTTATCATTTTGTTTGTTGTAGCTATCTTCTACGGTAAACATTTTTTCATCCGAAAAAATAATGTGTCGATATTTTTTTCCCGCGTACCACTTCAACAAAGCGCGGCATCTCTTCAGTCTCAGGTCCATTAGACGAGCATTCAAACGATGTCCTGTTTTTCTTCGATATGCCCGAAGCCCTAAGTCTTCATTTAACACCCTTTTCACCGTGGTTCTGCTTAACCCCATCTGAAGGGCCAACAGTTTCTGCTTACGTTTGGGATTTCTTTGAATTCGCGCCTTCACAGCTTTTATCACTGCTGGAGTCCTAACAGACCGAGGGCGACCACTTCTTGACCTGTCATCTACACTAGAGTCTTCATTGTATCGTTTGATGGTACGATAAACGAATCTTTTGGTTATATTCAAATTTTTCAGTATGTCAAAAATTTGAAGTGGCGCGTAACCGCAACGATGCAACGCAATAACTGCAACACGGTCTTCTTTAAGCGTCCACTCCATATTTAAAAATGAGTGAAATTCTAAAAAGTATACAGTTTTATTTTCATGAACAATTCGAAATTCGAATTCAATAAACTTTTTTGTGGCCAGCATTCTAAAAGAAAAGTTTTTACTGTGTGACAATACTTATGACCTGACTAGGTATATACATTTAGATGTTGTGGAGGATGATAGTCCGTAATTACATTCAAAATACGGCACACAGTCCAGCCGATAGTAAATGGAAGCTGGGGCTCATAGACATCTACATCTATCCTCTATTAAAAATCAAAATGCAGATGCGTTGCCACCCCTAAAGAATTAGAAAGAATGCCTCGTTTTCTGTAAAAAGTATCTCCGGTTCTCTACACTCACCATACGAAACACAGCAGCATCTAATTTACGCTGGTATTCTGTAAGAGTGTGGTCCTTACACCGGTCGAGCCGATCCATTCGTGTTACAACCATAATATAGCTTCAGCCTGGCTCTACCACGTAGAAACATTAATTAATTTTTCTACGACCATTAATTCTCTACATTCCCTATATAATTCCAAAAAATATGACTGATATGACGGCTATCAGAATTTTCAGCCTACAGAAACTACATTGACCGGCACTACCACCTCAGTTGAATGTTCAAATCATGCAGGTATATTTTTCAGGCTTATAGCACAGAATAAATAATACGGTTATAGTCAAACGTTGTTAGTGTTTCAAATAGAAAATCTATACGAGCACAGAAGAAATTTCCCTCGTTTCGTCACCTAATAATTTGTAGAGTGGCTTATCTATGCCTTATATATTATATTATCTATGAGTACAACTCTACATGCTCTTCGTTTACAAACCATGCAATCAGGGTTTATAATTTTCTGCTCACCAGATGTCGCTAGTTGACACTGAGGTAAAGCTTTTTGTTACACAAAATTATTTAATTGAGAAGTTAGTTTTTAATAAAAGTTTATCAGTTTCAAAAGTATTATATTAATACACAAAACAATGCCTCAGTAATTGCTCTTTAATTTTTTGCATGTTTTTAACTTTTTTTAATTTTTTTACTTTGATGAATATCTGTGGTTTGGTTTATTTGTTTTTAACCCTATTAATGTAAAATACAGCTAATACCACAGAAAGAAACATTAACCTTTTCATTTTTCGCACAAATTAACTTCCCCGCTATGATATCTGTCAAATGTTATACCCAGTTATACCTTACTTTTAAGTAGCGCCGCTCTGGTGGCAGAAAAAATCGTGGATGCCCTCATTACCTACTACGTGTAAGTTCTAAAATTTTTGAATAGATGGCGCTTTTTTAAATTGTATATATTTTTTTATTTTCATAATAATACTTATTCCACCACATAATGGATCAGAGAAGATTATTGGTGCCTTATTTCATACTTGTGCCTGACGTTATATACCAGCTCTTTAGTATTCAAACCGGTAGAAGGCGGTGGCCTTGTGTTCCATTTGTCGAAATCTCATTCACTCACTATGACCTGATAAGAGAATAAAATTCGGTGACGGAATATCAAATCTCTAATCAATGCTATACCTAAAACTAAGGCACTCGACTAGAGACAAAAATTTTTGAAAAGAATTCCTTTATAGAATAAAGACTGATTAGCGGGCTTACAGTCGGTCTAATGTTAAGTGGATGATGTTGATGTTTACCTCTTCTTTCGCCTTTTAAAACGGTCGTAGACCTTTTAAGAATAAGCCATCAGGCATGCTTACAACAGCTTAATGCTGCCGTGTTTCGTATGTTGAGTGTAGAGAACCGTAGACCCTTTTTTTTACTGGAAACGAGGCTTTCCTTATTAGTTCTCAGGGGCGACAACGCATTTTAATTTTTAATCGAGGATAAAAGTAGATGTCTATAGACCACAGCATTGATTTACCATCAGGTGGACTGTGTGCTCGTTTGTCACCCATATTCTATTTAAAAAAGAATGCACTTCTTGAGGGTGTGGCAACACTTACCACGCTGGACATATTGTGGGATAATACTTAGCGACTTAAGTAGGTATTATAAAATTTCGAAAATCTAAACAAAACAAGGAATTAACCATAAATATATTTATTAATCTAACACCACAACATCCAAAGCAGGGATGCGCAGACTTTGAACCACTGTACAAATACTGCGGGTTAAAGGCAAGTATCAAATTGAATGAATGATATAATATAGAGATTGAATGATATATAAATTGCAGGTAGAATAAACTTTAAATAAAATAACATAATATTTTTTTTATAGGATCGGGTGACAAACGAGCACACAGTCCACCTGATGGTAAGTGATTACTATGACCCATAGACATCTACATCTATCCTCAATAAAGACTCAAGATGCAGATGCGTTGTCACCCGTGAGGACTAAGATGGAATGCCTCTTTGCCAGTTACATTCTATATAATGTGTCTTGGAGGTGTGATAAAATGTAAAGAATTTGAGAAACCTATACGTTTTGCTGTACAGATTAGTTTAAAATATTGACGTCATTATGTATGTGGCAGGTTTATGACAAAACCTGGTTTTTAATCAGAAACCTAGGCTTTTGATCAAGAACCGGAAGAAGACAAAATTACTTTACGTTATCATAAACCTGAGAAAATCTAGTTTTGTGATCAGAAAACTAGACTCATTTAGTTCTATTATAAAATTAATGTAGTTTGTAATTTCTTTAAATAAATAAAACGAAAAGATAACCTAACTTATGCTTATCGCTATAATATACGCGATAGAATCCATAAAAAAACAGTTTTATTTAAACGTTTACTGTTCGCGTAAATATAGGAAATCATTGCGCAGACATGTTACATTTATTAAAGCGAATCGCAATACTAAAAGCCCTAATATACTTACGTTAATATTTAAACATACCCTTTCAAACTTTCCAGGCATCCAAACGTAATTTAAGCGCACACCAAAAATTCACAAACCATAAAAGTCATTAAATATTATTTTATTATCAACTTTTGTAAATATATTATTTTACCTATCTAAGTTATTGCCCGCGAAATTCGTTTGTTTTTTAATATTGGCACCGTCCGACATTACCGCCGATTGTGTCAGGAATGGCGCGAAATAACGCAAGCGAGCGTATTTATGTAGCGCCCTCACAAACTCATGAATGAATCTGAAACGTATTTTTACAACTTTATATTCATCCGACACGTTGGCTCTATGAACAAAGGAGAACTGCATGCTCTAAAAGTGTTTTTTTTTAAACGAAAGAGGTAAAAGAGTCGCTTAATGCCTTATAACTATGTATATATCTCTATAGCTAAACAAATTTGATAATTGAAGAATATCCGTCGGCATCAATGTTTATAGATCATTGTTTTTTTTATTTTATAGATGTAAGGGTGACAAACAAGGACACATTCCACCTGATAGTAAATGGATGTCGTGGCCCATACACATACATCTATTCTTGATTAAGAATCAAAATACAGATGTGTTTGTGTTGTCACCTCGAGGACTAAGATGGCCTCACAGAATACCAGAGTTAAATAGCGGCTTAACACTGCAGTGTTTTATATGGTGAGTGTAGACAACAGGAGACCCTTTTTAGTGGAAAAGAAGCATTCCACCTTAGTCTTTACGGGTGTATATATAAATGTAGACAAACACTTATCATCAGGTGGACTGTGTCCTTGTTTGACACCCTTACTATAAAAAAACAACAAAAAAACAATGATCTAAAAAACATTGATGCCGCCAGATGTTCTTCAATTATCAAAGTTGTTTAGCGATAAAGATATACATAGTTAAAAGTCATTAAGCAAATCTTTTACCTCTTTTGTTTAAAAAAAAAAATACACTTTTAGAGCATGCATTTCTCCTTTGTTCTTTAATCGCGGAGGACTGTGTGCTCGTTTGTCACCCTTATTCTATAAAAAAAAAAACTTTTTAATGATTTTGTTAATAAATTTTTGTATTTGAGTAACCAGACTTAAGGAAGTCCAATTTTTTGTTGCGTACCTCCTAGTTGGTGGACGGACGAAGCTCTAGCAATTACTTTATGTTTAATTATCCATCCAATCTTCTTCTCCTTCAGTACGTGAAACTCCACTGCTGATCGCGATTTAAGACGCTGCTCCCCATCTCCAGTCTAGCTATTTTACACCTGACGGAACCGGAACTTTCCGGACTTAAACCGGAAGGTTATACCGCTATCCATCGGAAGCTATGAGATTATTGTGGCATAGTTACTACCACATATCGTTGCCCATACACCTATATCTATTCTCGATTATGAATCAAAATGGAGATGTGCTGTCTGTCACCCTTGAGGACTAAGATGGAATGCCTCGTTTCCACTAAAAAGGGTCACCAGTTCTCTACACTCACCATACGAAACACAGCAGTATTAGCTGCTATTTAATTTAACGCTGGTTTTCTGTGAGAGCGTGGTCCTTCCCCGGTCGAGCCGATCTA
Organism: Parnassius mnemosyne; assembly: GCA_963668995.1. Classification (NCBI taxonomy): domain Eukaryota; kingdom Metazoa; phylum Arthropoda; class Insecta; order Lepidoptera; family Papilionidae; genus Parnassius; species Parnassius mnemosyne. The sequence continues at coordinate 4,218,552 of CAVLGL010000002.1, read as the reverse complement.
TTCGTGCTACAACCATAATGTAGCTGCTGCGTGGCTCTACCACGTCAAACTAAGGTATAAGAAAACTCCTGATAACGTTATTGAAATGCCGGGAGAGATAAAAGTGTACGTTGTGTACCTTCATTAGTAAGTTCTATTATAAAATCGACGATTAGTTGGAGGATTAAGACGTATGACAACATAATTTAAAATTAAAATTTTTGTACAACCGACTTCAATACAAATTATTAAGAATAACTCAAAAACTATTTGTCAGTCTTTAACCAAATTTATATGGAACCACATGAGAAGCACTAGCTTTGAAATAAAAGAAGAACCATCGAAATCAGTTCACCCAGAAAAAAAATATGAGGTAACACACGAAAAAAACCATACCTTTGGAATTTAGTACCTCGTTCTTTTTGTTGAAAATACGATTCAGACACTTCTAGTCTGTAAGACCAACATAAAATAAATAAATAAATAATGCGTTTATTTCAGTAATCTTGTTTACAACATGTTGCTGAGACTTCCCAGTGAGTAATCTGAGGATACTCGTGTCAGGAATGACTCGCTACTTCCCTTAATGTGGAAGTGCCAGGGTGGCCCGCGAAATTCAAATTTTCTTACGTTTTTTGCAATTTGCAGGTCAGTGTCGGGTTGTATGCTTAACAAAATATGATTCGCTACCGTAACCAGTATATATATACAGAATTATAATCATTATAATCATCAATACAACCGTCTATGTTCGTATAACTCCAATGTATGGCTATTTCCAGAAAAACTCATTCAAAGGGATTATATAAATTTAGAGGGTTGTATTGGCGATTTTAATTATATAAACACATACTCGTTACGGTCGCGAATCATCTTTTATTAAACATTTAACCTGACCCTGACCTGCAAATTCCAAAAAACGCAAGAAAATTTAAATTTCGCGGGGTTTCTTCGAGTGAGGAAAGAGAGGAGAGAAGAGAGACCAACGGATCAGTAGACTGGATTGTCAGTGGCCGACCTTATAGCTCGCAAAACCATAACCGATGGAGAATAAAGGTCCTGAAGCAACCTCGTACCAACAAGCAAACTGAAGGCTGTCTCCTACTATATAGAATGACTAGGTTGTCACTCCATCTCTAGAGATGCAGGAAGTCGATGGATGCAGGTGACTCAGGACCGTGTCCTGTGACATTTCTTAGGCAAGCCATAGGGCCATTGAACATAGGTTCAATAGTGCATTTGATTATGAATGTAAAATAGAATTATTATAAAATAAAATAATTATGATTTCTTATGTTTACGGGCACACTACACAAATAAAAATATTTTTAAGGATTTTATCGCGTATATTAACTTATTTTATATTTCCGATATTTCCAGCACTTTATCCGTCAATTCCCAATGAGTTAAAGTGATCGAAACCTCGGGTATATAAAGAATGTTAATATAAGCGATAAAATCCGTAAATTTAGTTTTATTCAAATGGATTTATAATTAAAAACATATTTATTTATTATTAATTAAAGAAAAAAATGAGGCCAGAGTACATTCGCATTCCACATTTAAAAGTTTAAATGACTAAATTAAATAAATTGTACACTAATATTTTTTCCTAACAGTGTAAAAAACACATGAATTATTAGGCAAATGAAACAATTTCGTCATTATTATCATTGCCCGTTATTTATACGGCTTTGGCGCCCGTGAGATGGCGCCTGGGATCTGGGGGATGCGCGCCCCGCCGTCGCATCGCACCCGACTCGGTCAATCAAAAGAAATTGTTACCGAAAACAAAATATTACAAGAGCAAGCGCTACTCCAATGTCAACGTCTGTTTAACTTTGAGGACTTCAATTTATATTTGTTGCGAGTTGTACGCTAAAGCGAGCGGAAAAATTAACAGGCCGTTCAGAGAGAATACCAATCTGATATTTGTAGCGTACTGTGCAAAAACAAAATGTAATTAGTTTATTGTATGTGATTGGTTGACAGTGAACGTAAACCTTAGTAATTTATATTAATTAGATTAAGTAGATTAGGTGTAATTAGGGCCGTGGTAGCTCTGAGGTAAGCGCTCGTCATAAATTACACGGTACGCGAGCAACATGGGTTCGATCCCCGCCAGTACCAATGTAATTAAATAAACTACGATAACCTAACAGACGTTACATTTAAATATTGTCAAATCTAACTAATCTACTGTAATGAGAGTCCTCATTAGTACTAATGAGTGAAGTCGTGATAAATAATGTTTAATTTTTTTTTCTTTTTTATTACCGTTAAAACATTATTTTTATGTGAGGTATATTAATCTTGGGGAAGAAAGGTTCTCGAGCGTCACATTTGTACCGTCAAGCGAAATGTGGAGCGGCCTGCACTAGATGGTGTGACGACCCGGTGGAAATTATACGAGACGTCGATGACAGCATGTGGCACAGGAGTCAGGACCGTATTTAGTGGCATACGTAGCAGGAGGCGTATGGTCTTGTTATGTTTTTTTTTAAAAAACGTTACCCTCACTAGGGGTTTTCCGGTATCGTCAAGACTGTTTACATACACGCACAAAGTCGACCTACCAGACCTGGAACAATTATTTGTAGGCAATACTAATACTTATTCCGTGAAGGATTTGAACCTGCGGTCCTTAGCACCACAATTCAATGATAAGCCACTGCGCCAAGGAGCCGTTAACGATGATGATGACGAACACAATATTAATAGCATACGTACATCTCCCTGCTGAATACAAGCCATCGGTTGTCGGTTCTTCGGGCTATATGGTCGGCCCACTGCCGGTTGAAGAAAGGTTCTCGAGTAACAGCCTCTTACCAGTACGCGAAGTGTAAGCGACCCCCACTAGATGGAGTGACGACCTGGTAAGATATGCAGGTGGCTCAGGACCGTGCTTTGTGGCATTCCTCCCAAGGCCTATGTTCGGCAGTGGACTTATGAAGGGCTGTAATGATGATGATGATGATGAACACAAGCCTCTCTCCTTTTCGGTTATAGTACAGTCAAAAATACACCTTGTTGGCACAAAGCTTATATAGGGGATAGTTATATAGGGGAAAATACGGTATTTAAGTTCTATAATGAGTAAATAAAATAAAAAAGATACTGTGGAAAGTTTGAGTTAAGAATAGATCAGTTCTTGATGAGATGAGAGCTCACATGGTAGAGTCACGCTGCAGATATATCATGCTTGTATTCTTACGTTGAGGTACGAATGGGTCGGCTCGATCAGGGCAGGACCACGCTCTCACCGAAATACCAGTGTTTCGCATGGTGAGTGTAGAGAACCGGATGTCCTTTTTACTAGAAACGAGGAATTCCATCTCAGAGCTCAGGGGTGACAACGCATCTGCATTTTGATTCTCAATTGAAGATAAATATAGATGTCTATGGACCACAGCATCCACTTACCATCAGGTGGACTGTGTGCTCGTTTGTCATCCTTATTCTATAAAAAAAGGAAATCTTTTTTACTAGAAACGAGGCATTCCATCTTACTCTTCAGGGATGACAACGCATAGCTGCATGCGCATTAATAATCGAGAATAAATGTAGATGTCTATACGTCACAGCATCCACTTACCATCAGGTGGACTGTATGCTCGTACGTCACCCTTAATCTATAAAAAAAAATTGATTTAAGTGATTGAACATGTATACCGAAGTAAGTGAGTACGTGTTTACCAACCAAACATTTGAATTAGGGACGATTAACTTGCATGTATGTATGTATACCTGAATAAAAGTTGCAAGCGGCATATGAGTAGTTATAGTATAATAAAGCGAAGAGTGGATTGGCAGCGGTGGCCGCCGGTCGCCATGGCGTCCCCGCTCGTCGCCGGCGCGGCGCGCTGCCTCGCCGCTCGGATACCTACGCCGTAGCCCGCGCAGCCGGCTGTTTGGCGCCAATTGTCTTCGCAAAATCAAAAATGGCGGGACACATTGTATAATGTATATTATGAATTTTAATGTGGCATTGATATGAGATTATAGCATAAATATTAATTTTTAAAGGATATTGTAAAAACTCGCCTAAGAACCAACATATATTTGACAAATACCAAAATTCTTATTCTAAATTATGCATTAGATAACATTTATATAGCTTACATTAGCAATAACATAGTAATGTTTCATAAAAATAAAACATAACCTCAAAATCTCTATTATAACTGCTAATATCTAAGTTTTCAGAAGTGTCCGTCAGGAGTTATTGTTCTTACATACATATGTATAATTTCGGACTTAAAAAGATATCTTTTTTCACTGTTGGTTCTAAGGCGAACATTGTATGGACGCAGAACAATGTCATTTAGAAAAGCGGCAACCGCCTATTGGTTGAGGGTGCTGACCGCAAATTCAAAAATCTAGTGTGTGGACCACCCATTACAAAAGCTATAATACTTTACAGCTTACCTGAAGTGGAACAGGCAATATTATGATATTATTTTTTATGATTATAAGTATACGTATATTATATATTTTCTACGTGGTAGAGCCATGCTGCAGCTATATTATGGTTGTAGCACGAATGGGTCGGCTCGAACGGGGAAGGACCACGCTCACACAGAAAACCAGCTTAAAATAGCAGCTTAACGCTGCTGTGTTTCGTATGGTGAGTGTAGAGAACCTTTTTACTGGCAAAGAGGCATTCCATCTTAGTCCTCACGGGTGACAACGCATCTGCATTTTGAGTCTTTATTGAGGATAGATGTAGATGTCTATGGGTCACAGTAACCACTTACCATCAGGTGGCCTGTGTGCTCGTTTGTCACCCGATCCTATAAAAAAAAATATTTTTAGGCTTCGCACAGGTTATTTCTGGATGTCGACAACAACTCCACCTACCGGATCCAATTGTGAATATAAACTATCCAGGGACCCACTCAAACACACAAAAAACAAATCATGAGAATTGGTCGAGCCAGTTTCTAGTTTTAGTGAGATTAACAGACAGCAATTAATTTTTATATAGGTATAGAGATTTAGATTAGATAGGTATACTCTTACAGGACGATGATGCTACAGTGGTTTTGTAATCTGCAGCGTATTTAAAATCATCACGCCATCATGTCTCTAAGTAACAAAGATATATGTATATTGACGACGGCTCCTTGACTTGACGGCTCCGTGGCGCAGTGGCTTAGCAATCAGTTGTTGCGCTGGGGGCCGCGGGTTCGAATCCCGCACGGAACAAGTATTTGTATGGCCTACAAATAATTGTTCTGGGTCTGGATGTTTGTCCTTGTGCAATTTATGTTTGTAAACTGCCTCCACGACACAGGAGAAAATCCTAGTGTGGAGGTAACGTTTTTTTATAAGAAAAAAAAATATCTATATACATAAATAAAACTAAAGTGTCTGTCTGTAATATCGAAATATATAAATAGAATTTATGTGTTCTGATTGTAATATCGAAATGTATATAATTAAAAATTCAACTGTCCGTCTGTTATACTGAAATGACTGCATTTTATTGAGCTGAGGGGTATGTACATGTCATTATGGCATGAAGAATCATTTAAAACTTTTTGTCTATCTGTCTGTCAATCCGAGCTAATTTTCGGAGTGATCTCGGTTATATCTTAACTAACTTGAAAATATTTTTGAAAGCTCATTTTTTTACGTGGTAGAGCCAGCTGCAGCTATATTAATGGTATAGTTACAACTATAACGACTACAGCACGAATGGGTCGGCTCGAGCGGGGAAGGACCACGCTCTCACAGAATACCAGCGTAAAATAGCAGCTTAACTCCAGCTGTGTTTCGTATGGTGAGTGTAGAGAACCGGAGACCCTTTTACTGGAAACGAGGCATTCCATCTTAGTTCTCACGGGTTACACCGCATCTGCATTTTGATTCGTAATTGAGGATAGATGTAGATGTCTATGGACCACAGCAACCACTTACCATCAGATGGACTGTGTGCTCGTTTATCACCCTTATTCTATAAAAAAGGCGAAAAATTGATAATATAAAATTTCTTTGAGGATAATTTTAAATGTAATTAAGGCCAAATTTATAGATCATACACAGACGAAGCCGGGGCGGGTCGCTAATAGTCAATAACGACAAACATCAAAACTTTTTGAAGTCTCCAACAAATAGAAAGGGATAAACAAATCTTTTCAACTTGATCGAGTCGTGTATTTATTGAGCTAAAACTCTTACCTTGCTTCTATTTACTATCTACTCTTATGTTCCGCACTCAGTATAACTGATACAGTGAAACAATATTAAAGTGTAATGCTGGCACTACACAATCGTGTTCGTTCGAATCTATTCGAACTCGTTCCAATCACAATTTAAGCTGCCGTATAGACGCCGCATAATCAAAATCTATAACTTAAATTAAGAATTTAAATACAGCCGAAATAAAAAGATCTGATGATCTTCAAACTGCTGGACAGATGTTTTTGAATCATAGCTAAGAACACTCTTAATTAAGACATTTTTCAAACGAACACAATCTTAATCAAAATCGGTTTATCCGTCCACGATCTATGGTGCCGCAGACAGACACGCAGATACTCACATACACACTACAAAATAATAACAGCCCTCTGTTTTTGTTGGGGGTTAAAATGTAACTGATAACGACGACACGGTAATGTAACTGATACACTGGTGACGACGATGTAACCTCGAATATTAAGATCACCGAAATATGTGGAGCAAAGGTCTCTTACTCGTACTTTGTTTCCTTTTTTTTATCACTTTATTGAATAGGCGGCGGTATCAGTATCGTCGATTCCTTACTACAATAATTGGTACCATAGATTATTCTTATATAGTCCTTTTTATATGGCCCTTTTTAATGGAAATGAGGCATTCCATCGTAGTCCTCACGGGTGACAACGCATCTACATTTTGATTTGTAACAGAGGATAGATGTATATGTCTATGGGCCGCAGCAACCACTTACCATCAGGTGGAATGTGTGCTCGTTTGTCACCCTTATCCTATAAAAAATATATTATTTTTATATAGTATAATATAACTTAACACCCCCGAAACAAAAAGAGCTAATGATCTTCAAACTGCTGAGCCAATTTTAATAAAACATCTCTAAGGACCACCGCTAGAAAACCTGATTTTAAATTTTAAAAAAACGCACCCAAATCGGTTCACTCGTTTAAGTGCTATGGTGCCACAGACAGATACACAGACAGACAGATAAACACACATAGTAGTCAAACTCATAACACCCGTCTTTATGCGTCCGGGTAGCTTCCCGCCATCTGTACGTTTAGATCTTTTAAACTACGCAACGCATTTGGATGTGGTCTCTATCAATAGACAGAATGATTTAAGAGTAAGGTTTATAAGTAGATATAATAAATACATATTATAAATTATATAATTCTTCTGTACGTGTGTATGTGAACTCCTCCTAAACGGCTGAACGAGAATGGTTTACATTCACAATTAGACCCGCTAGGTGGTGTTATTTTTGTTATCCAGAATTAATAGAATCAGGCGTTACTTTGCGAAAATCCATTATATTATTTATTATAAATTTTTTAAAAGCTTTTATGTTATCCAGAAATCAACCGTGTGAAACCGGGGCGGATCGCTAGTATATATAATAAAATGTACATTAAAAACCTAGACGTAAACGATGATTTAGAAATAATCGAATGTGTATAGAATTTCACTTTACCGACGATGGCTGCGTATACTCAACGAACCTTAAAACGCAAAAAAGCCCTGTACCTAGTACCTACACATCGAGTTCTAGAGGGATCCTTAAAGCGGTGGACAAACCATCTGGCGCCGGCATAAAACTATAAGAAATTTATTATGTAGGTTTTAACAAGACATCATTTTACTGTTTATTGTCAAAAATCTCTTATTTTTAACCGAGTTCAAAAAAGGAAAAGGCTGTAATAATCGACGCGAATGCGATTTTATGTGGATATTTACCTATTTCTTTGTTATTAAATGTGTTACCTCATAACTTTTTACTGGGTGAACCAATTTCGATGATTCTTTTTTTTATTTGAAAGCAGGTGCTTCAGATGTGGTCCCATATGAATTTGATCAAGGTCTGGCCAATAGTTTTTGAATTATTCTAAATAATTTATATTGAAGTCGGTTGTACAATATTTTTAATTTTAAATTATTTTTATTAAATACGCTTTATTTCAGGGGCAGTATCGAATTAATTTGATTAAAAAATCCATCTTTCAAGGTTTTTGAAAAAGGGAATGATGATTTTACGCGATAGAGCCATGCAGCAGCTGTGTTATAGTTGTAGCACGAAATGGTCGGCTCGAACGGGGAATGAACACGCTCTCATAGAATACCAGCATAAAATAGCAGCTCAATGCTGCTGTGTTGCGAATGGTGAGTGTAGAGAACTGGAAACCCTTTTTACTGGAAACGAGACATTCTATATTAGTCCTCAGGGGTGGCAACGCATCTGCGTATTGATTATTAATCGAGGATAAATGTTTTTTTTTATAGGATCGGGCGACAAACGAGCACACAGTCCACCTGATGGTAAGTGGTTACTGTGACCCATAGACATCTACATCTATCCTCAATAAAGACTCAAGATGCAGATGCGTTGTCACCCGTGAGGACTAAGATGGAATGCCTCTTTGCCAGTAAAAAGGGTCTCCGGTTCTCTACACTCACCATACGAAACACAGCAGCGTTAAGCTGCTATTTTACGCTGGTTTTCTGTGAGAGCGTGGTCCTTCCCCGGTCGAGCCGACCCATTCTTGCTACAACCATAATATAGCTGCAGCATGTCTCTACCACGTAGAATGTCTATGGGCCACAGCGTCCCCTTACCATCAGGTGGACTGTGTGCTCGTTTGTCACCCTCATTCTATAAAAAAAAAAAAAACTATTGAGACGAAATTACAGTTGTTATCTTTAACTTGTGATCTTCCTTAGACCATTCCTAAAAGTAAAACATTTAAACTTTTAATAAAGGCAACCTGACCTCAAAACTAATATAATAACCACATCATAGATTTAACATATATAATATTTTTTCTAGAAGATAATGATTTCACTTCTGGCAAGGCCTTTACAAAAGTACCCCAAATGAAGTATGTTTTGAAAGATTACGGCATATAAGTAAAAAAAAAATCTCCTTATTATTAAAGAAAAAAAGTCGTTATAAAATGTTAAACTTCAGCAACATTCGTTCTATAAAATATTATATAAAAAAATTAGTAACGATATTTATTACATTCTTCCTTTAATAGATAACAATTATGTACATGTGACAGCGAGTATCCGAACGTTCGTATCTCTAGCGCCGCGCCGGAGCGGTGCCACATACATGAAAAATTATCATCCCATCGCTACAGGGAGTAAACAAAGTTCTAACCGGACTTCGTTCTTGTCTTACGTTTTAGTAAACAATCATTTGCATTTCAGCTGTGGTTTTTCTTGGCGGTTGTGTAGTTTTATACGAAGGTACATGCGTATAGATTCGATAGGTGTCATAACTTATAAATTGATTTGTTAAAGTTGCATCCTTTTTTTCTTTATAGGATAGGGTGACAAACGAGCACACAGTCCACCTGATGGTAAGTGATTGCTGTGGACCATAGACATTTACATCTATCCTCGTTTGCGAATCAAAATGCAGATGCGTTGTCATCCGTGAGGACTAAGATGGAATGCCTCTTTTCCAGTAAAAAGGTTCTCTACACTCACCATACAAAACACAGCAGTATTAACCCTTTCGCTGTCCCGTGCACTGCATATAGGTCATTGCTATTGTCTTACTATTGTCTCTGAAAACCGGATAGTGAGAGTGTTAAGCTGCTATTTTACGCTGGTATTCTGTGAGATCGTGATCCTTTCCCGGTCTAGCCAACCCATTCGTGCTACAATTATACTACTAATATAGCTGCAGCATGGCTCTACCACGTATATCCTGTTATTTATTTATAATTATTTTTGTATGTTTAAATTTAATTGTTCTTGTACCTAAAATCTATGTCTCGGTTCTCAATACTCCATACGAAACAGGACCATTTTATGCTGCTGTTTCATGACCTCTTTCTTGCTGGTATTCAGTGTGAGCGTGATCCTTTCCCGGTCGCCGACCTTTTAAGGAAAAATTACGGAGCAATGTGGCTCTATAAAATATTTTATTTGTAATCGCCCTTATATTACAGAAAAGGATTGTGAGCATTTTAGCGCTGATACGATATTTGTATACACTACGCATATTTAAAAAAAATTAAGTCACATAATAACTTACGACCTACCTGATTGTAAGAGGCTACTACAGTCTATGGACATAACAACTTTAATCAAAGAAGACTACAGGCACGTTATCGCCACTGAGGACTAAAATGGAATGCCTCTCAACCCATAATTATGTTGTCTCTATATATACCTTTTAGACTGAAACTCAGCGGTGCGCACTATTGCTTGGAGTTACAAATAGGTAAAAAGGTGATGCCTAATCAGGCAGATTCCTAAGCAGAAATAGTTCTACCATTTAGTATAATTTACACCTAAAAATGACACCTAAAGAAGTGTACGTGGAAGAGCCATGCTGCAGCTATATTAATAGTTGTAGCACGAATGGATCGACTCGACTAGGGAAGGACAACGCTCTCACAGAATACCAGCGTAAAATAGCATCTTGATGCTGCTGTGTTTCGTATGTTGTGTGTAGAGAACCGGAGACCCTTTTTACTGAAAAAGAGGCATACCATCTTAGTCCTCACGGCTGACAACGCACCCGCATTTTAATTCACAATCGAGGATAGATGTAGATGTCTATGGGCCGCAGCAACCACTTGCTATCAGGTGGAATGTGTCGTTTGTCACTCTTATCTAATAAAAAAAAATGGAAAACAGGCATTCCACCTTAGTCCTCACGGGTGACAATGCATCTGCATTTTGGTTCTTAATTGAGGATAAATGTAGATGTCTATAGGCCACTGCATCTACTTACCATCAGATGGACTGTATTCGTTTGTCACCCAATTCTATAAAAAAAAATACTGCTTGGTGTCGAAGAAGGTGATGCCTAACCTGGCAGACTCCTAAGCAGAAATAGTTCTACCATCTAGTATAATTTACACCGAAAGATGACATGATCTAAACTGATTTAAACAACATTGTAGAAATTCTATTGAAATGTAGAGCTCATAATCGTATTTTTAAATGTGCTCTACATTTGAAGAGACACTAGAACATTTCATTAAATTTTACTATACTCTGTGCACTTATCGCTTTGTTATATAAATCTATACTTCTTTAATCTTGGCGAGACTTACAAATCTCAGATATAAACGGAAGTTTTAAAGAATTAGAACGCAACAGTGATAACACCAAGACGTACTTGTTTTAGATTTCAACGGGGTAAATCCGTAGATACGTTTTTGTATTTCTGAAAAGAGATATTTGTCTTCCTTTTATTTGCTTTTTAATACCTACTAGTAGTTAATGGAATTGGATTTTGTTTTTATATTTAAATATTGATACCTTTATAAGAGTAGGGAAACACTTTGTCTAACAACTATTTTGTTATAAATTATGTAGAAAATATTTTCTTCTTTAAAGTTTAACTTCAATAACTAAACACGTTCGCTAGTGACAGATTATTTATTTATTTATTTATTTATTTAACATATATCCACTTATTACTATCATTACAGGATTGCCCTAATACGATAGATAAGTCGTACTTTAGTTATGTTAGATATAATACGCTTATAAACTAAAACATAGAAATAATCAATTCGCTCAGCCACCGCATTGAGTGTACGTATCGTGCGGGTGATTGGCGCCTCACGTAATAGGTTGGTTCTCGCGCGCGGCAGTTCCAGCAGTCGCACTCGTCGCCGCCGTTCGGCACTTCGATCTGGCACGCACAACTTCATCTTCTCCAGGATAGCTGGGTTGTTAACTACACCCCTTAACACCTTCAACAAGCAGCAAGCAATGTAGCCAGCGGTACTTCCCTTCTTATACCGAGAACAAACAGAGTAGGATACAGTAACGGATGATCCGAATACACTCCATATAACTTGAGATATAAAAATCTAGCAAACTTGTTTTGAACACTTTTCAACATTGACTTATACTTGTCTTAATTTGGAGCTCAAATCACAGAGTTGCACTCCAAATGACTTTTTACCATCGCTACATACCCTTATTGCGTTGATGTTAGTGAACCCGTTCGATTATCACAGGACAAAACCAAGATTGCGGTATGCTCTCTTGCAGACTTCAGTAATGTGTTCTCGAAACTTTAAATCACTTATGAAGTAAACACCCAGATCTTTCACTTTCACGACGCGCTGCAGCTGCTCTCCCTCCGTGTGATACGGGTGATGGAGCGGAACACGTGCTCGGCTAAATGACAACGTAGAGCATTTGCCCACGTTAAAATAAAGTTTATTGTCCCGACTCCACTTCATGCCCACTGCAGTCTAGCATGGTCTAAGATATCTCTTACTTCGATAACTAATTTTAGGTCATCGGCAAATAAAAGGCACGTCGATTCCTTGATCACCTCCGGTAAGTCGTTTAACATAATGATAAAATGGAGAGGACCCAAATTACTTCCTTGACAGACCCCTTAACTGACCTTGTAAAATACTGCTCAGAGTATTACCCGCCATAGTCAACGTACTGACGTCTGTCTCGCAAGTAGTCGGCGAAGAACTTCAACGTATGTGGTGTGCAGCCCACTCCGGCCAACTTCGCCATCATGATATCGACAGTATCAAATGCCTTACGAAAATCGAAATAGACCACATCAACCTGTAACCCTGCATCAACTGCTGGGACTACTTGTGAGATTAAATGCAGGAAGTTCCCGGTCGTACTCTGACCAGAGCGGAAGCCATGTTGCGAGCCAGACAACAGATATGATATTTTTACCTGCATATACAAGCAGTGATGAATGGCCGATTCGAATACTTTGGCTGGTGTGCACAATATCGCTACAGGTCTGTAGTCACTTGGTTCCGGACCTCCACGACCTTTCCGAATTGGAACGACTCGAGTAAGCTTCCACATATCAGTAGAGGTCGCGATATTCAAGTATTAAAAAAAATGTAGTAACGAGTAAAGTGAAAATCCCTAATAATAATCTTATTAAAGAAAATCTCTTCACTCGTCGACACGATTACGCCTGGGTAAAAATTTTTTTTTACTGTTGATATGTCTGTAAACTAACATGATAGGTCATCGAGTGGTAGCACTTTCTTCCTCATGATATTATCCTTTAACGCCCAGCACGTGGTAAATCAGTAATTAGCTCATAAAATTGCTATCAACTATGTGACTCCTTTTCTGCCTCACACCAACGCAAAATAATAGTAGTAATATTTCTATGTGTTATAGTTACTGCGCAACATCCGAGAATGGGCGGGAATCAGGAGTGCTGCAGAGCTCTTTCGCCTTGCGACGAAGAAGGAGGAGTATTCAAAGCTGACTGCCAAACTTCGCTAGTTGGAGAGGCACTCGAAGCAGAAGAGGATAGATATTGTAACATTTGACCTTTATGAAAGAGCGTAACCTGCACGAAATTAAATTAAATTTCATATTTATACAAAAAAAACTGTTCATCAACTAAACTTTTCATTCACAGAATCTTTATCATTTACTACGATATTTTTAATAACCTCATACAACATCCACGGAATAAGATGAAGGATGGACATTAATAAGAAACATTGGTCGACGGGGAAGAACTGTAATTTGACGTAAGCGTGGTAATTTTAGTTAAAAAAATTCGTCAAGTGTTGGCGCCATCTAAATTATTTTATATAATGAATTTTTTCTAAATTTACCCTCGTTTAAGTTGCTAACTATATTTCGGGCATTCGTATCCTCACCCGCACGCCTAGTATGTATGATATATCGCTGAGAACATCAAGTAATTACATAAGGTCATGGTGTAAATTCGCGTGAAAAATAAAATGGCGTCTTACTTATATTGAAGAACACCTTTCTCCCTTCTACAGTTACACACACTATCGCCAACACCACTAACCATAACATCACCACACTACGAAAGTCACACCACAGTCAATAATAGGTTTCTCCGTCTCTAAACGAGATCAGTAGACGTAGATTCTGTGATAGCTTTTCGCTAAACTAGCACAAATAATGTCACTTTAGTATGTCAGAAAATGCTTCACCGAATTTAGCCTCTTCACCGTTGTTACTTCTGTGTCAGTTGTGACCAGTCTATAGCCGCTTGAGTTTGTAATCATGAAGTTGTCATCAGGTATCATCATCACAAGTCACCTACTGAATAAAGAACCCCCCATATAGTTTTTCTTTTATAGGATAAGGGTGACAAACGAGCACACAGTCCCCCTGATGGTAAATGGTTGCTGCGACTCATAGACATCTACATCTATTCTCGATTACGAACCAAACTGCAGATGCGTTGACACCCGTGAGGACTAAGATGTAATGCCTTGTTTCCAGTAAAAAAGGATATCTAGTTCGCCACGTTCACCATACTAAACACAGCAGTGTTAAGCTGCTATTTTACGTTGGTATTGTGTGAGAGCGTTGTCCTTCCCCGTTCGAGCCGACCCATTTTTGCTACAACTATACTAATAATACAGCTGCAGCATGGCTCTACCACGCTTTCACTAAATAGTAGCGTACTGCTTCTGTGTTTCGTAAGGTGAGTGTAGAGAACCGGAGACCCTTTTTACTGGAGACGAGCCGACCCATTCGTGCTACAACCATAATATAGCTGCAGCGTGCCTCTACCACGTAATGTGACGTAATAAAATATTTTAACACACTTGATACCCAAATGATCCATATAATTTCATTCAAATCGCCGTCGAGCGGAGTTTCCAATGATTTACGAAGCAAGTGTTAACGTATTCACGAGTCGGCAATCAATCGGCGGGAATGTCGATAAATTGTCCGACTTTCCGATTTCTGATTCAACAACGCGGATAATGTGTTTGTTTCTTATGTTCGTGCTCTATGAATATTACATTATCTATATTTTGTTTTCTTTTTATTTCTTTCTTACCAATCAAAATAGATTTATAAAGTTTAGAAATTACTGTTATCGTTCTTATTATAATAAAAATTCCTATTAAAACACAACAAAATTTAAAAACTGTAAATCGTTTTGTACATATACACAAATAAATAAAATTGAAGTGTCTGTTTGTAATATTAAAATAACAGCTTTTTACTAAATGCACATGGAAGTATATACGGTACTAATAACAAAAAAACAATTTTTAACATTTTTTCTATCTGTCTGTCTGTTTGTTCCGGCTAATCTCTGAAACGGCTGGGCCGATTTTGACGGGACTTTCACTGGCAGATAGCTGATGTTATAAGGAGTAACTTAGGATACTTTTATTTTAGAAAAAGAATCAGGGTTACGCGCAAAAAAATTAAAACCCTTGAAATCGTAGTAAATTCTTCGCGGGCGAATTCGCGAGGGACAGCTAGTAGGTACAAATAAAAATCTCCTACAAAGTCAATTATAACTTATTTGAAAAAATCTATTTTATATATCTGTGAATGTGGAAACTTCATTGGTTTAAGATTACTATTAAATGTTTTATAATGTATTTTTTATTGTACTGTAGTTTCCCTTAAAAAAGCAAATGAATAAATAAATAAATATACTATAACGTGCATATATTTGTCAGCGGTATTCTCTTTAAATATTGGTCTTTTTCTGCCGACTTCCAAAAAGGAGACGTACTCAATTCGACTGTATGTTTTTTAAATGTGTGTTACCTCATAACTTTTTACTGGGTGAACCGATTTCGATGATTCTTTTTTTATTTGAAAGCTGGTACTTCTCGTGTGGTTCCATATGAATTTGATCAAGGTCAGACCAATAGTTTTTGAGTTATTCTTAATAACTTATATTGAAGTCGGCTGTACAAAATTTTTAATTTTAAATTATATAAGTCTTAAGTGACAGGACGTGCTGATGGCCCACCTGCGCTATTCTTTGTGTATAACAACATCAATAAGACTAATATAGGTCTTCCCCAGCTTGAAAGACCGACGTCGCGTTACATCACACCCGTCGTTCAGGGGCGAGAAGATGGAAGGTAGTAGTAGGGGCCGCGGGGACGGGAGAAGTGTTAAGTTGATTATTACGATGAAGTTAACTGCATAAACTAAATTCATGTAAGTACCTATCTCCTGTCTGCCTAGGAGTCTATCTGGGTAGGTAGCACCCTGTTACCTATTTCTAGCGTGAGTACGTGAACTGCTGTGTTCAGGTGTGAATGGTACAGCGAGCCAGCATAATTACAGGATAGAATAGAATAATTTTTATTCAATATAGATTACAAGAAAATTTATTGAAAGTCATTTAACCTCTACCACTAGTTTAAAAATAATTAAAAATTAATTTTTTTTATAATAAGACAAATAAGACCCACCACCGAAAAAAATTTTACGCCATGTGGTCATTCGTTTACATTTATATGTTAATGAAAAAATAGCTCTTACAGATAACAAATAGGATTGCCGTTAAAAAGAAAAAAGTTAAAGTTACAGCCTATATACGTCTCACTGCTGGGCACAGGGCCCCCCTCATTTTTGAGAGGGTTTTAGGGCGAGGGAATGTCCGCCACGATGCGCCAATACGTGTTCACGAACTTCACATGTCTTCGAATTTTTTTTTATTTCTCAGACATGCAGGCTTCCTCACAATGTTTTCATTCACCGCCGAGCAAGTGGTATACTTACTTAAAATTGCAATTAACAATTTCATTAGTGCCGGCGGGGGTCAAACGCGGGCTGCTCGCGGACTTTGAAATTTACATCTGAACTACCACGGCACTAAAATAATTAAAAATTAAAAATTTTGTACAACCGACTTCAATATAAACTATTAAGAATAACTCAAAAACTATTGATCAGACCTTGATCAAATTTATAAAGGACCACATGTGAAGCACCAGCTTTCAAATAAAAAGAATCATCGAAATCGGTTCACCCAGTGAAAAGTTATGAGGTAACATATATAAAAAAAAACATACAGTCGAATTGAGTACCGGCTCCTTTTTGAATTCGGTAGAAAAAGTTAAAAGGAAAGGGATTGCTGTAATATGGAAATAGTAACTGACAGCCCTGTTTTACGTATTTTAGCTCCCGAACTCTAATGACGTACGGTAGTGTTACCAGTAAATTTACGCATCACAACTGCGCTCTAGTCATCCATCAAACCGTTTTAATGATATCTCATCGCATCTTTCAAAATCGGAGACTGCATAAATGTTCTCACATTAGCGTGTTTTGTGGTTGTCTTTGACAGTTCATCATATATATATCATAAATTTTAAACGAAAGTATGTTGATGTGCAATTTGTTTGTTAGACATTTTCGCGATACAGAAGAAATTCCTTGAGTGGAGGTGGTGTTTTTTTAATCAAATATAACTTGTCAAGTAAAGGACGCTCCTTAGATTGCCTCATAGACACTGACCTTTATATATACAAGCTCATAGAGGTGATTTTGCCGTAGCTATCACGCTTGTCTGGCGTTGGTTGGCAACCGCAGTTTTTCGCACCGGGATCTCCGTTCGGAACGCAACCGGGGCCTCTCTTTCGCTTTGCTTTATTGGAAGCACGTCCCAGGGGCAGAATTTACTACCCCCAGCACTCTCGCAGTGCTATCACGATGTCTCGGGACCACTTCCGAGCCATTGTCCTCCTCGGGGGCTCCGTTTCTGGTAGGGGAACACCGTTTTCAAGAGGGGGGCTGTGACGAACGCCTTGGTGACGTCGTCTCCGCGCAGGACCCGCCCTCTCCCGATCCCGCTCAGAAGCTTCCTTTTGAATCATAACAGATTCACAGAAGGTGGCTACGGCCGCTCCTAGGACTGAATACCTTGTCCGGTTAGAAATGTCTTTACCTTATATGGCCAAAGAAGGTAACAGATGCGTCATCATGCCGTCTACCTGAAGACTTAAGTGGTTAGGGGTTCTTTTCGGTCTAGATGTCCATATGGGTTGCTGCTTACCAGCACATTGTAGCTTCACGGCAGAAATATGCAAGATTTGGGGGGGTAGGAAAGCTAACTCATACAGCACACTGTTCACCTGACGTTAAGATGACGTTGTGGCATAGATATATACATGTATCCTCGATTAAGAATCAAAATACAGAATGCATAGTCATTCCCGAAGTTTAAGATGTAATGCCTAATTTCCAGTAAAAAGGGTCTCCAGTTTCCTACACTTACCGTACGAAACACAGCAGTTGTATGCTGCTATTTTACACTGGTATTCTGTGAGAGCGTGGTCTTTCCCCGGTCGAGCCGAACCATGTATAAATTGCCTCTGAATACCGGCCTAACCACAAGGGTGACAATACATCTTTAGTCTTCAATGATTGAAGTTTACCATCACTTACCAGCAGTTGCTGATAAGCTGATTTATGTACTCTGACAATTTGTTATTCATGTTATAGTATTAAATTAGTCACACATTAAATATATAAAACAAAATTTTAATTTTACAATGTGTTTACTGGTGACACAGTTAACACAATGTCTATCAATCAAGCGTGAAAACACAAAGGAATTGTACGCGTAGCTGTTTACGTCGCTGAGAAAGCGCGCCAAGACGACTGGCATCGGCGCCATGTTGTCACGTCCGCGCCATCACTGACAATAAAATAATTCGGCTCTTTCAATAACTGCTCCTTCTAATACAGATCACAAGTGCCTCTCGTTAATATTTGTTTGTTCTGGTTAGCGCGGCAGCACAGTTGACAATGACTTTTTTTTACAGAATAAAGGTGACAAATTTAAAAGGCGATTTACCAAGCTTACCAAGCGCGGCAACAATGTTAAATATTCCCCTCCTATGACCTATGAGGCAATTTATGTGGATCGTCTATGTTCAGCAGTGGACTTATAAGCTGTAACGATAACGGTAACGGTAAGGGTGACAAACATGCACAGTCTACTTGATGGAGTTACCGTCAGGTAGACTCAGTTTTTTATTATAGGATAGGGTGACAAACGAGCACACAGTCCAGCTGATGGTTAGTGGTTGCTGTGACCCATAGACATCTACATTCATCCTCAATAAAGAATCAAAATGCAGATGCGTCATCACCCGTGAGGACTAAGATGGAATGCCTCTTTTCCAGTAAAATGGGTCTCCGGTTTTTTACACTCACCATACGAAACACAGCAGTGTCAAGCTGCCATTTACGCTGGTATTCTGTGAGAGCGTGGTCCTTCCCCGGTCGAGCCGACCCATTCGTGCTACAACTATACTACTAATATAGCTGCAGCATTGCTCTACCACGTAGAAAATGTTCGGATGCAATGGCCCATACACATCTACATTTATTCTCATCTAGCGATCCGCCCCGGCTTCGCACGGGTGATATCTGGATCTCGACAACAACTCCACCTACCGGGTCCAATTGTGAATATAAACTATCCAGGGACCCACTTAAGCACACAAAAAATTCGTCAGAATCAATCGAGCCAGTTTTGAGTTTTAGCGAGACTAACGGACAGCAATTGATTTTTATATATAGATTAAGAATTTAATACAGGTGTGTTGTCACCCCTGACGACTGACTGGATGGATTACCTCGTTTCCAGTAGAAAGGGTCACCTGCTCCTTCTAATTTAGATCGCAAGTACTTATCTATACTAAAATAATAAAGCGGAAGAGTTTTTTTGTTTGTTTAAACGCGCTAATCTCTGGAACTACCAGTCCGATTTGAAAAATTCTTTTTGTATGTTATAGTTAGATTCATGTGGAATATATATAGGCTATCTAGAATTACGCTATATCACTTAGCTAGCCTTAAATATGGATATTTGTTAAGCAAGTCAGAAGAAAAAGCACCCCTGAAATGATTTGTCCGCGTACGCTGGTGTTATCGTTAGGGATACGTAAATACAATGTTCTAGAAAAATATAGATCTATACTCCGTCTAAAAAAAAGTCCGCGATACCATATATCTATTTCTTATACATAAGCCATAATTAGGTATTTTGTGACAAAAAAATATTGAAAATTTAAAAGTGATTTATATGCGTTATTATTAGGCGTAGCCTATTTATCCTTAAGAACGAAAGTTACTTCATCATCAAGACAATTTTATGAAGATAAACTTTGCTCTTTATACCATGTTATTTGGACGCATAGTTTAAGAGATAATGTAAAATTAAAATAATTCAATACTTGGCTGGACGCGCGAACGATACATAAACCCTAGCCGCCCGGTGAGAACTGCGAGAACTGCTCAACCGGGAGGGGGAGGGAAAGTGGATAAAACTTAACTTCGCTCTACATCATCCATAATATGCCGACAGATAAAAGTACTACATTAATTATGCCAATTTTTCCATCCATTGCTATCAAATAAAATATTTAATTGCAATTATAAAATGCTTGAACTAGGTCATGTCGCGCACCTCCGACACATGATGACGCGGGTGAAACCACGGGGCACAGCTAGTCGTTAATATGTGTCTGTTATGGTTAGCGCGGCAGCACAGTTTGCAATGACTTTCCATCACAAATAGAGTTTGAATTAACTTTCAGATTGGGTACAATTTAGAACGTCTTAAAATTAAAAACCTGGCAGTGATACTCTTGTTTCACGTCTGGGCACTCGTATTTAATTTCGTAGTCCGTGAGCCCGAATTCGATTTTCGTCAACACGTCTAAAATTGTTGAGTTAATAAGTGCCCGACGGTAAAGGAAAACATCGTAAAGAAAATCTACATATCTAAGAATAAAAAACACATGCGTGAGTGTCGTGGAACACTCGGTTGGAACGAAGTTCCTTTCGTAGTACATTATTATTGATAAACGTACTAACTAGCGTCTATTAAAATGAAGCTTCATTTAAAATAATATTTCTTTCATGGCAGAATATGAAAAATTGCAAGGGAGATGGATATTATTCCATCTCACTTCTTTATAGCCGCCAAAGCCGTCTACACTAGGTCAGAAGGGGTCATGAGTCGTGACGGAAAAATCTTACACTTTATCTCGCATAGCCCCCATCCG
The DNA here is from genome assembly GCA_963668995.1 of Parnassius mnemosyne. Lineage (NCBI taxonomy): Eukaryota > Metazoa > Arthropoda > Insecta > Lepidoptera > Papilionidae > Parnassius > Parnassius mnemosyne. The sequence goes on along the minus strand of CAVLGL010000002.1, from coordinate 4,197,559 downwards.
CCAATTTCGTACCGTCCGATAAGGAACTTCGTTCCAATAATAGAATCATACATATTCGACTGCTTTGGGTCGATGTAGATGATATGCACTGTACGATCTAATAATAAACATGATAGACATCTGTATGTACAACGTTAGATATAATATTTACACATATAATTCTTCTATACGTGTTTTTTCACTGAACTCCTCCTAAATGGCTGGATCGATTTTGATGGTTTTTTTGTGTTTGAGTTTGTACCTGGATAGTTTAGATTTACAATTAGACTCTGCAGGTGGCGCTGTCGTCGAGATCCAGAAATCTAAAGTCGCTCGACTTCGCACGGGCACGCTTTGGGTGGTCAATTATAATACAAAAGTTCGAACATATAGGTCACTTATTTTAATATGTTGTTTATTACATGTAAAATTACATTAATAAATTAATAACAAAACAATTCTCTTTTATGTACACTTGCGTGACATTTGGCGGCCGCACGTTTAATTTAATTCAATAGAAAGCTAAGAGATGAGTCTTTTGATCAGTTAAAGTACAGTTGAAGTACATTGAAAAAGCTCGTAAATTGTGTGCAATATATATTCGCTTTTGTCAGAGCTATATTAGTACTACATAATATATACAGCATAATATATGAGGAGTGAAAATTTTACATTTATTTAGATATTATAACTTAATATGACGGCTCCGTGGCGCAGTGGCTTAGCAATGAGTTACTGAGCTAGTGGCCGCGGGTTCGATTCCCGCACGGAACAAGTATTTGTATGGCCTACAAATAATTGTTCCGGGTCTGGATGTTTGTTCTTGTGAAAGGACATTGCTCTGCGCCCATACATTGTTCGCCCTGGAACCAAGAGCTTCGGAAAATTATGTATTTTATTGTTGATCATTAGTAAATTCCTATTTGATCTTATTTTTATAGCGGACTAGCTGCATAATAGATATATTTCAAAAAAAGTATCAGATTTTTGAGGTTATAATCGAACCATGAATATTACGGTTTTTTGGAGATTCGAGTAATTTTTAACAAACTGAAAAACGATGTCCTAAATCATTTAGCTATTTCTAGTACCTATCTACATAATTAGGTATGCAATTTTTATTCTAAAGCCTAAGTCTATGTAAGTGCAACGTATAAATGCATAGAATGTAGTTAACAAACCTGCTTTCTGAGCATTGGTTTTGAAATGAGAGATAATGTTTGTGTGTATTAATGTAAAAATAAAAATATATGTATATAATGGCTGTTGTCATTGGCATATACGGTACGGTAAGATACCTAGTACCTAAATGTATAAGGATTTAGGCTGTCAGTCACGCCGCTAGACATGCCGTCGAACAGCGAGCGTATCAACCACGGTTTCAACCAAGTTTCAACAGCGCGCGCATGAACAGCGTGAATATTATAGACTCATAGAAATAGACTACTATCTAGTACATTTGCAAGCGTGTGCGTCAGGACGACGCTGTTTAAACGCGTGACTATGAAACCAGCCCTACCGACTTAGTACCTAATTGGTAGTATAAGTTGTTTTTACACGTACATTAGCTTATTATGTTTGAAATAGAAATAAAACACAGATTAATTTCATGTTTATTGTTCATTCTAAATTGGAAATAAGAATTTTGTCTAAAAACTGTGCAGGGATGTCAATATTATTTTGATGTCTCGTAAAGCTCAAGTACCAAATAATGGTCGTGTTACGCAGCAACCGATGGTTCTGCGTACAACGATGCAATTACAGCAATATTGCACGATTGCTTTTCTGTTCATCTTTAAACAATATTGTACCACCAGCAGAGCCGCTATTTACACAAAATAAACTTTCCATTGCGTATGCGTAAGTCCGTTTATGAATGCTAGGTTATCGTTTGAGCGGTACACAGTTCCAAAAATCACAGCAAGGTAAGTCGTTCTTGAAAGCAATCAGAGTCCGTTAAAATAGCCAAGTCGTAATGTTCAATATATAGTCCCGAAAGTCACCACAACACCGATACAATTATGTACAAAGACAATTACAATTGCAAAAAACGCCAACCAATGTAACTTTGACAGAATTAGAGAGGACGGTACAAAGTAGGCATGTCCATTTGAAATCGTTTAATCGATTGTATATAGTAACAGAATCAATTTTCCAGATCGATATAGATCTGAAGAATCCTTGTCCGATGTCGATACAGAAACCTCTAGAATCGTACTTATTCAAGAACTAGCTATATTTCAAACGATTCAAGAAATACTTTTGCATAGTTGGAACATTTGTTCTTTGTGACAGACAGAAAAACTGTTCTGTTCTGGGTTCGATCCCAGGGTCGGGCAAATTATTATTGGGTTTTTATAACTTGAAATTCCCAGTAGTAGCAAGGAGTCTGGATTTGTGTCCGGTGTTTGGCAATACGCGTATCCTCTATTACATGGGATATATAACATAACAGTACTTACACACCTCTACCTACTCCTTCTGGAAAATACTGGCGTAATGTTATGTTTATTAATTCAATGATTTTTCTATACAGTTACTTGTATTTACGGTAAGTAATCGTCAATAATGTTCTGTGTCTATATTAGGCATGTTTGAAAATGTCGCGATTGATCAAAAATAGATCTGTTAATGCTTGATTTAACCGAGAATAGATTCTAGTATGTTCGATTTGCATCGATTTGGAGATCGTATTTTTTTCATGAGAGACCATTTAGTGACATCAAAAATAGGAGCGCCAAATACGATACGACTTATGAATATTTCCTAAGATTTATTATAGCCGTACGTTACAAACAGTATATAGTATATATCATCATTTGTCATACGATAATATTAATGTTTTTTTTTTTATAGGCGAGGGGGCAAACGAGCATGCGGCTCACCTGATGGTAAGTGACTACCGCCGCCCATGAACAACCGCAACACCAGGGGAATTGCAGATGCGTTGCCGGCCTTTTAAAAAGGAGTAGGCTCTTTTCTTGAAGGTCCCTAAGTCGTATCGGTCCGGAAAAATCGCTGGTGGTAAACTATTCCACAAGGAAGTTGTGCGAGGAAGAAAACATCTTCTAAATCGCACAGTGGTGGACCGCCAATCATCCAGATGGTGTGGATGGTATCGGGAGTTCTGCCGCGATGTGCGTTCGTGAAATTTGGCGGCTGGGATTAATCCGAACAATTCCTCAGAGCACTCCCCATGGTAAATGCGAAAGAAAATGCTAAGAGATGCAACATCTCTTCGCAGTGCCAATGAGTCGAGCCGATCGGAAAGAACTCGGTCGTCGACGATTCGAGCCGCTCTGCGCTGGATGCGGTCAAGTGGAAGAAGCTGGCACTGGGGAGCCCCAGCCCAGAGATGGGAACAGTATTCCATGTGAGGCCGAACCTGCGCCTTGTAAAGTTGCAGGCGTTGAGCCGGCATGAAATACTGTCCCGCTCTACTGAGCACGCCAAGCTTTTTAGAGGCCAATTTGGCCTTCTCTTCCAAGTGACCACGAAACTGCACGCTACTCGATATGTCGACGCCGAGGATTCCGATACTGGCTGAGGCAACAAGGGGAGTACCTTGAAACTGAGGAGATACGACAAAGGGGTTCTTTTTAGCGGTAAACGCGCAAACTTGTGTCTTCTGAGGATTAAACTGGACTAGATTTAGTCGCCCCCAATCCGAGACTTTGTCCAGCAAAGACTCGACTTCAGACACAAGTTTGTTCCGGTACTCAGTGACGTTTTCCCGAGAAATATTGGCACGGCCGGTGTATAGAGCATCACCAGTGCTGTCATCCGCATAGCAATGAATGCTACCGGCTTGCAACATATCATTGATATGCAGAAGAAACAGCGTTGGTGATAGCACGCAGCCTTGTGGAACACCAGCGTTAATAGGCTTGTAGTCGGAGCATGCACCGTCTACAACGACCTTGATGCACCGATCTGCAAGAAAGCTGGTGATCCAATTGCATAATTTCTCGGGAAGCCCATAGGCAGGTAGCTTCGAAAGAAGCGCTTTGTGCCAAACCCGATCGAAGGCCTTCGCAATGTCCAGACTAACGGCCAACGCCTCCCCCTTGGACTCTACTGCCTCCGCCCATCTATGGGTCAGGTAGACCAGAAGATCACCAGCTGATCGACCCCGACGAAAACCGTATTGGCGGTCACTAATCAGCTGGTGATCCTCAAGGTACCGGATGAGCTGGCAGTTAATAATGGATTCCATTATTTTGGAGAACAAGGGGGTGATGGCGATAGGCCTGTAGTTGGACGGGTCTGAGCGGTCGCCTTTTTTAGGGATCGGGTGGACAAAACTGTCCTACTTTACTTATAATAACACGTACGTCTCTACTTCTTCCATAATTGTAACAATATTAATAATAATATCTGTATCTAGTCTGCAATATTGCTCTTTTTTAAAAAAAACACATTTATAATTAATGCAGTAACGATAACAGTTTTTTTTTAATTAATTGTCGTAAACTCGTAAGTTATCGTTTAATAAGACGTAAAATATACTCCTGTCTAAACGATCATTAGAAAATCCTGAATAATTATCTTTACGAATATTTTTCTTCAGCAATATTCTAACTACCTATTCAAAATCGAGTATGACATTCAATAGGTATAGTAGGTTTTTAAAATTATACTTGTAGGAAATAATATAAAAGAATATAAAGAAATGGTAATATAATATTTTTATTGTAGCTTCTTTTAGCAACTTTATTCGAAATAAATTAAAATGTAATTCAGATTAAAAAATATGCAACAGTTCATTAACAATTTTAATAATCGATTGCAATCGATTGGGCATCCCTAATCATTCTTTGAAACCACATGATGTTTGGCGAAGATGGCGGCGATTAATGTTATTAGTCGAATATAATACTTTTTAATGTTCATTTTTGCATGCAACTAGTCCGTGTTATAAAAGTATTTGCAACTAATATAATAAAATAGAAAATTAATTATCGTGTATGTCCGATGCTTTTATTACACAGGGCGGTTTTGGACATTGTCCTTTATGTATGTAAACCGCCCCCACGATACAGGAGAAAATTCTAGTTTGGAGGTAACGTTCTTTTTTGAAAGCTAAAAAAAGCTAATTACTATAGCAGTGTGATGGGGAATACATATTATAAACATTTTCCCCAAATATAAACGTCACCTTTAAATAAAAGATGGGCAAACCTTTATGGTAAGTGACACCACACTTCATTTGCAACAGCAAACGTTGTTCTGTCCTTTCTGATAGGTGACATTCGAGTTTCAATTCGAATTCACCTCGGACCAGTCTAGTAATAGTGCAGATTTTGTGATTTCCTTTTTTGATTCTAAGCTTCGTATTGTATTTTTTTTATAGGATAGGGTGACAAACGAGCACACAGTCCACCTGATGGTAAGTGGTTGCTGTGACCCATAGACATCTACATCTATCCTCAATAAAGACTCAAGATGCAGATGCGTTGTCACCCGTGAGGACTAAGATGGAATGCCTGTTTGCCAGTAAAAAGGGTTTCCGGTTCTCTACACTCACCATACGAAACACAGGAGCGTTAAGCTGCTATTTTACGCTGGTTTTCTGTGAGAGCGTGGTCCTTCCCCGTTCGAGCCGACCCATTCGTGCCACAACCATAATATAGCTGCAGCATGGCTCTAACACGTAGAAAATGTATATGAGCCATTTTGGTCCATAAAAATTATTTAATAACTGGCCAATAGAGTTATTCAGATCGTAGTATAGCATAGTTTTGCTTAATTGCGGACATTTCATCAGACTGAAAACGTTTTATTGTTTTAATTAACCGCTCATAAATTATACGACTTCCATTCTTGACTCACCTAGTCTTCGATTTATGATAATTTTAGGATTTTTAACGTACCACAATAACATACGTCCATTACCTAATAAATCAACGAGAGTAAAAATTTTATCGATTATGATGGATAATAATAATAATAATTTTATATTATGTTCGACATTAGAGTGATCGGGGGCTTGGCTAATTTTTTGTGTAAAATATTTATGTTAATACGTACATTATTTTTTTTAGTCTTTGTAGAAGATGAGTCATCTTTATCACACTCTGAATCATAATTTTATGTTAGTTTTTAGTAATATCAATGTGTTAGACGTTTGAATTATTGTCTCTGGAATGCCTCTTTTTTGGAATGTCTCCGGTTCTCTACACCCACCATACGAAACACAGCTGCATCAAGCTGCTATTTTACGCTGGTATTCTGTGAGAGCGTGGTCCTTCCCCGGTCGACCCGACCCATTCGTCCTACAGCTACCGAAGATTCGAACCGCTCTGCGCTGGATGCGGTCAAGTGGAAGGAGCTGGCACTGGAGAGCCCCTGCCCAGAGATGGGAACAGTATTCCATGTGGGGCCGAACCTGCATCTTGTAAAGCTGCAAGCGGTGTGCCGGCATGAAATACTGTCCCGCTCTGCTGAGCACGCCAAGCTTTTTAGAGGCCAATTTGGCTTTTCTTCCAAGTGACCACGAAACTGCACGTCACTCGATATGTTGACGCCGAGGATTCCGAGCAGAGCCAACAAGGGGAGTGCCTTGAAACTGAGTTTATAGAAGATGACTTGACTCTTATTGATAATAGATAAAAATCTAAAATTACTTTATTTTATATGTTTGTATTTCATCTGCGAAAGTTTTAATATCCAGTTTTAATATCCAATAATATACATCAATTTTACAAGGAAAATGTGTGAATATAATAAGGAATATCCCTGTCTATTTGTCTCGTGTCGATACACGGAGGGAGGGTTATTTGTTTATTAGTAGTGCCGGCTCCCCATCGGTGCATCCTGGCCGGGCGCCGGGCCCTGACGCCCGGTCGTCGCGCACAGTTGCCAACACACACGGCAAAAATTCAGGACATCGCAAATCAGGTTATCTGTCACATTTATTACATTCTACTTCTTTTTCTAACCTCATGTAACTATCCTATCTATTTCATTTATAATCTTAGTTTTTGTATACCATAAATGACGTAAATTATTGACAGCAATTTATAATACATGTTACAAGTTCGAAAGACATCTAGAAATTAAATGTAATCGAAATAATCATTGATTCAACTATACTAATGGTTACTTATAGAATTCCCTTTTTATCAGAAACGAAACAGTCCATCTTAATGCTTAGGGGTGACAACCCATCTACATTTTGATCCTTAATCGAGGATAGATGTCTATGAACCACATGATCCACTTGCTATCAGGCGGACTGTGTGCTCGTTTGTCGCAATTAATATATAAAAAATCTACTAAATAGAATAAATATTGTCTCTAAGTTAAAACTTAAATGTTGGAGGTCTACGTTCCATTTCTTCCGCCAAGCAATGACGCTGAATATTAAAAGTTAAGAACCAGTATAAATATAGATGGTGGGGCTTTCTTTATCCTGAGGGGTGACAAGGCCCTTCCTTGTTTGAAGTTTATGGCAGATATCCATGCACTGCATACCGTGTCCACTTATTTGACATTATTAAAGTTGTTAAAATGTATTTTGCCTACATTCGCTCAATGAAATACAATGATGTGTCTTGTCTAGTTTGAAGAGCACCTCCTGCTCTCCCTCAACTGCGTGCACTATCCCCGTTACCAGCTAGCTGTCTCACTCCGCACTTTAGGCATGAAAATATACCTACGCTGCGCGGCCCCATACAAGGGGCTAATTCCGTGTGGTTGTAACGCACGCGTTCGAGCTGATGCGCGCCTTACGTTAACAAAAACGTATTTTTCTCTTGTAAGTATTTAGGCACTTTTCATATCTATTTTTGAGTTTTTATTAAAGTATGAAGCTAAAAGGTACTGCATAGCATGCGGGTGCTTAAATAACAATAGGAATCGACTTTTCATTCTTTACTGTTCCTAAGGACACCGAAAGGTAAGATATTGTTATTTATAGGTAGATCTAGATAATTAGCTACCTAGTTACTTCTTTATTTGATTAGCATCCCGACCACATCTTCCCAATTTTCGATTTTTTCGCGTATAATGCCAAAGATCTTAAATAAGTTCAGTGTAAGTAGACCTCCCAGTCCTAGTGACTGCCTACTAATGCAAGATCAGCATATAGTGGTTATGGTTTAACACTTGGTCGATAAAAGAATGAAACTGAAAATAACAGCACTTCTCATTGCCACTCTTTCCTTAATAATGAAGAAGTATTATAACCTTCGCGGAAGTGCATGCAATGTGTTGACAAAATTTTACTGCAATCTGATGAAAGGTATGGCAGCGCATAAAATACGAACAAACAGAAATTAATTTTATATATTACTATATTAATTTCTTTAATATCATAACTAATATTTATAAACATGTATGAAAACAGACGATCCGCAAAAGTGCCGCCACCTGGTAACCCTAGTCTTGTACTAGACTATTTCCTTGACACAAGATGTGATGTTAAACGTCGTTATCTTAGAACTTTTAACGCCTCATCCCGTCTTATTACAAAATGTGGTTTATTCATACTTATCCTGTCTTATTACAAAATGTGGTTTATTCATAGTTTAAGAAGAGTCTCACAAAAGAAGACACAGTCTTCGCGAAATTTGGACGTTAGCTAATAAACTGCGCATAACATTTTAGTTCGCATATTTGTGCGGGACTTCTTAAGTGAAACAGATTATAGTTTAAACCTGAGCCCAATTATAAACAACTCTTTGCAATGAGACGGTTTATGTTACTTAATAAACAAACATTTTTCATACTTAAATAATTAAAAAAAAAATACATTTTGTTTAAAAGTTCTCCCATATCTGGTAACATATTAACAAAAGAGCCTAAAATAAGTGAAAAAATCTGGACATTTAAATGAAATAAAACTAATTATACAGATTTTATCGCGTATATTAATTTATTTTATATTCCCGACGTTTCGAGCACTTTACAGCACCCATGGTCACGGGGGGCGGGGGGGGGGGGACTGAGGTGTATGACGTCCCAATGTCATAGTTAACCACGGCTACCTCCAGATTAAAAATTATTAATTTTAATTTTTGTTTCGATCTACGCAGCATGAACTTCGGGAAACGTCGGGAATATAAAATAAGTTAAAATACGCGATAAAATCCGTAAAATTAGTTTTTTATTTAAATGTGTAGTGTTCGCGTAAATATAAGAAATCATAAAAAAATCTGGAGAATTATGGAATACTGTTTATTAGGCAATCTAATTAACCGGTTCAGTGCGGGTGGCACGCCAGGCGTGCCATCGATTACTTTTGTGTGACGTATGACACGCGAGTCGTTTGTTTTTAAAAATCGTTATAACTCGCTCAAATTGCTTTTTTGGAAGATTTATCCAGAACAAAATATTCATTATTTTTTAACGTGTACATGGTACTATTTTTACTTTGTGGGTTTTAAATCATGTTGTGGAAAAATTGTCTAATAAGTAACAAATAATAGCACTCATTGCGATCGCTCACAAACTCAAGTTGTAAATAAATTTCTGGAAAACAAGTCTCCTGTTAAAAAAAAAACAATGCGTTTGTCTTATTGTTTAATTTTGCTTAAAATGGTTGAACTGCCGTCTTATTACTATCATATGGCCGAATAGACCTACGAAGTACCATGTGCTTTTGTGATATGGTATAAGGTTTATTTTTGCTTGAAACAGTTCGAAACCGGTCTTGCATAAAAAAGTTCGCTAATAAATAGTCTTTTGTCTATCCGCCGCCGTATAGCGCCAACGTTTGTTTCCTTTTGAAAACACTTGGTTTGCTATTCTTACTAATTAGACGTTCTCAGATCGACTTTACTTTTACATTTGTATAACATTAAATAATATTTAACATTTGTAAATATCAATGAATCATAAACCTTATTTTTTTCCAAATTAAGGTTCTTCATTGTTTGATATTTACAAATGTTATTATTAGGTGAAAATTTAATTTAATAAAAACCAAGGTTTCCAGGGTGATTTAGCTGTACCTACTTATATGAATGATTTTTTTATAAAACAAAAAATAGTACAAAAGGTTTGTAATCTCTGCATAAAAAAGGTCACTTTCTCTCAATTTCAAAGAAAACACGTAAAAAAACACGTAGTTACCCACTAAAAACAAGTATCCTTCCGTTTGTAACTTATGTTTGATGTCAACTAAACTTATTTAGGTCTAAACAAGTGAAAAAAGCATAAAAAAAGAACATTACTTTTACACATGCCTGGTGTAATAAAAATAAAAAGGTGTGTAATATTTGTTCACAAAATCGGTGCCACAACGAATCGGTTAAGTGATTAAAATTAAATCAGTGATTAAACGTTCGCTGCAGATTAAAACAATTCATCGTCGAATAGAATAGAATGAACCGTATAGTGGTGGTATAAGAATATCCACTACCCCATATCATCCCGTGGGTGTAGTAATAGCACAGAATAAATAATAGCACAACAAGTAATAGTAAGAGGTGACAGAAGGAAACTTGAACAGGAGATGGACAGCATCCTCTTCCTGATAACGACTCAAAAAAAACGAGGTTGCCAACCAGCCTGCTAAGGGTACCAAACTAACGACAACTACTGGACATGGTTGTTGTTACCACAGGATATAAGAAGCGATCTTACGACATAACAAGTCCTGATGGTGTACGAATCGACGAGTGTAAGTGACTCAGGACTATGAATTTTTTTTAATAGAATAAGCGTGAAAAACGAGCACACAGTCCACCCGATGGTAAGTGGTTGTTGTGGCCCATAGACATCTACATCTATCTTCGTTTGCGAATTAAAATGAAGATACGTTGTCAGCCATGAGGACTAAAATAGAATGCCTCTTTTCCAGTAAAAAGGGTCTCCGGTTCTCTACACTCACCATACGAAACACAGCAGTGTTAAGCTGCTATTTTACGCTGGTATTCTGTGAGAGCGTGGTCGTTCCACGGTCGAGCCGACCCATTCGTGCTACAACTATACTACTAATATAGCTGCAGCATAGCTCTACCACGTATAGGTATAGGATTTCGAGATCCTGTGAGTTCCGCCAACACACGTTGGAGCTACTTGGTAGACCAATCCATAACTCTTCGGAAATATTAAAAATAAGAAAGTAGTAATCTAATTTGCTAAGCTAAGATTCACTTACCATTTATGTATAGAAAAGGATGACAAACGAGCACATGGCCCATCTGATGGTATGTGGTTGCTGTGGCCCATAGACTTCTACATTTATCTTCGATTAAGAATCAAAATACATACGATGTGTTGTAACCCATGATAACCAAGATATCTAAAATTAGTACTAATTACTCGACTCCACAGAGTCAGTAATTCATTTCGGGGCATTATCGGCAGCTTTTACAAATAAATTTCAAAAAATAAGTATACTAGATTTGTCGTCCGCCAAGTTCAAAAACCTTATTAAACAAAGATTGTATAAAAAGGGTTACAATAACATTAAGTAATTTATGGATGATTAACTGTATGGTACTCGGCGCGTTACTGCCGCAGCAGAAATAATTGCGGGAATATCGTTTACAATTTGGAAGAGTTACATTGTTTAATTAGGAAAGATAATACCTTCATTGAAGTTGAAAGATATAAAACTTTTAAATAAATTTGTTGGTACGATACGCACGCCACATTGTGTAAGTTAATTGTACTATGCCTATAAACTTCGCGCAAGTGCAAGTAATACCTAAGTTGACAAAGTTTTACGGTAGCGCATAAAATACGAACAAACAAAAATTTATGTTTATATATTAGATAATACATATATTAGATAATAGCCCCTGGAAATGAGGTGATCGCTACCGAGCTATTTGTAATTTGATTTGTGTAGTTAATGAGGGCTAATAATCTTTCAAATCTAGAACACGTGTAGTATTGGCTGGTGACTTTAACATAAACACATTAAAAAGAGGTAATATCACAAATGAACTTCAAGATTTATGCTATAATTACAATTTAAAAATACACATTGATGTACCTACACGTAAGTCATCTTGCATCGATCATATTTCGAGTAACATTCCGGATGCAACTGCAACAGTGTTACCACTTTATTTATCTGATCACGACACAGCACAATAGTTAAGTTTCCCTATAAAACGTGATCTACAATAGCAAGGGATATATTATATTTATAAAAGAGATTACAAGTTAGATAATATTAGGAAATTTAAAGAATGTCTACAAAAAATGTATTGGTCTGAAGCGTATACGGCCAATGATGCTAACATCGCTTTCAGTAGTTTTCATGACCTATTCTGCCTTTTGTATAATCTTTGCTTTCCAAAAGTACGAATTAAAGTAAATATAAATAGTAATAAAAAACAAAAGTGGATTAGTTAAGGGATGAAAGCAAGTTCTAAAATCAAACGAATCCTAAGATATAAATACTATAGAAATACAAATGCTGTTAATAAAGCAAAATATATGACATATTCCAAATTATTAAGGAAACGTATTTATAATTCAAAAAAAAAATTCTAACATAAAGTTTATTAATAAAAATTACAACAATTGTAAGGCCACGTGGAACATAATTAAAAATGAAATAGGTAGCTTACATAACAAAAATAACATCGAAAAAATTATAATTAACAACACAGTCATCACAAACGCAATAGAAATAGCCTCTGCGTTTAACAATCACTATATTAATTTAACACTTGAAACAACAAACACATAAAGAAAAAACTTACTAAGTAACAGTTATCACATCAACTCTATGTTTCTCAAACCTATGTCGAAAGACGAAGTTAGGAGAGAGACAATGTCATTAAAAAATACTAGTTCTGCGGGCTAATGACGACATAGGTACAAAAATTATAAAAAATTGTATCAACGAAATTATAAAAATCTCGACTCATTTAATAAATCTATCTTTTTCGTGTGGAACTTTTTCAGATGCACTTAAGTTATCCATTGTTAAACCACTGTTTAAAAGAGGACAGAAATATATAGTCAATAATTATCGCCCAATAACGTTGATACCTATTATGTCGAAAATTATATGAAAAGTGTATGTACAAAAGCATAATCGAATTCTGCAACAAATATAACATTATAATTAACGAACAATATGGATTTCAAAAAGACAAATCTACAACGTTGGCCATTTTTTCTCGCCTAAAAATAATACTGGAAAATTTAAATAATAATCATTTAACTACAGGGCTATTATTTGACCTATCTAAAGCTTTTGACTTGGTCTCACACGACCTCCTGCTACAAAAACTTGAAAAGCTTGGGATTAGAGGACCTACTCTTCAAAGGATATCTTCATACCTCAGTAACGTCATGAAAATAGATGAAAATAAGGATCTAATACCGTATTTGTCTGAATATAGATTCAATAGGTATGGCGTTCCACAAGGAAGTGTGCTCGGTCCTATTTTATTTTTATTATATATAAATGAAATTATTAATATATATATATTAACAATGTCATTTATATATAATAGAAATAAAATATAATTGTGACCTCTAATAAAAAATGTAATACTATTGATGACCACGAGACTGACATACATAATACTATAGATAATTTAATTGATTGGCTTGACATAAACAATTTGAAAATAAATCTTGACAAATCTGTATATATACAATTCAATAAATGTAATAATAAGATATATAATTTTAATCTTAACATACCAAAAATAAAAACAGTAACAAATAAAACATTTTTAGGAATAACTATAGATGAAAATTTAAACTGGAAATTGCATGTAAACAATGTATCTACGAGATTAAATAAATTAGCATACATTTTATTTACAATATAATAATAATAATTTATATAATTACTATAAAACGAATCTACAGAAACAGCATAGTAGCGACAATCTCATTCCCAGAGGTTTATTATCAATCATGTTACATACATGATTAATGATATCTTTGATAGTATAATAACCCTTACTAAACAATTTCGCTTAGTACATTTTTTTAACCTTTTGACAGAGAACGCCTGAATATTTTGTGGACTTTAAAAGGGTATATATTGCACCATAAAGGAATTACTGACTCTATGGAGTTGAGTACCTGGGGGTAGAGTAACTTTGTCCCCCTTATTCTATAAAAAATACAAGCTTTTGTTCCGTGTCCATTTGTGTCGTATTTCTCAAATGAAAAAGCGAATAACTTCATATAAATATAATTTCTGATTTCACATAATATATGACAAGTAAACGGAACTTTATATGTATTAACATTTAGAATTGTATAGAGTTGGTTATCATATACATTGTTGATGAATGGGGCTTTGTTAAGTAGCTGCTGCAGTCCATGAACACCTACAACAAACTTCAAGCAAAGACAGATGACGAGATGAGTTTCCACTCCTGAGGACTAAGATGGGATACCTCATAGCCTGTAATTGTGTTAGCTCTCATCAGAAAAAAAAATATTTCGAAGACATGTGAAGTTCGCCAACACGCACAGGGAAAATTTCCTTTCCCTAAAGCCCTCTTGGAAATGAGAGGAGGCCTGTACCCAGCAGTGGGACGTATATAGACTGTAACTTTAGCACAGCAGCAGTAGGAACACAGCTTGCACGCACTGATGTTTAGTGACGGAAACTAGAAAGAAATACCCCAAGTAACAAGCAATGTTTATTTAATTGTAATAATTTCTTTAATCTTGTCCATCATGAACATGTAAAAGTCCACTTCTCGACATGGACCTCTCGATCCCATCGTAGAAAGGATTTGGCTGAATCTTCACGCTTGGCATGCGGATTGACGGTCGCAGTATACCAGACATTTCACACATTTGAAGCTGCTTCCCGTCGCATGTCTGATTTATATTATATGTATTTATATTATATGCATGTATGATTTATATCATTTATATAGATATTTATTTATTTATATTAGATTATTTATTATTATTATTATTTATTTATATATAGATTAAAATAATAGCCGATGTTGTAAATGTTAGTATAAAGTGTAGACGCGTTTTTTTTTAATTTTTGCTTTACACAAAATATTTTAAAAATAAAATAATGTGTATGGCGATGGGCTCACCTGTTTCTCCTATAGTCGCCGACATATTCATGGAGGACTTTGAGGAGAAAGCCCTTCTTACTGCTCCTGTAAATCCAAGATTCTACAAGCGGTACGTAGTCGACACTTTCACAATTTTACCATCTGACCAAGTAACTGCATTTTAAGACCACCTTAATTCCATAAACTCTAAAATACAATTCACAATGGAGTTAGAGGCAAACAATTCTTTAGCTTTCCTAGATGTTTTAGTCATCCGAAATCCTGATAGCACTATTGGTCACACTGTGTATAGGAAAAAGACCCATACCAACCGATATTTAAATGGTGAATCGCACCATCATCCATCACAGTTAGCTATCGTGGAAAAATCTTTGTTACAGAGAGCACGAGGGATCTGTGACAGAAAACATCTGGCCGCCGAGCTTCAGCACTTCGAGCAAGTATTGCAAGACAACAAACTTCGTGTCCAGCGCCTACGTTACAGTGACCGAGTGAAGCCGGCCACAGTCGAGCGTGTGCCTGCTGTACTACCATATGTCAGAGGAGTCACAGACAAGGTTGGCTATATTTTGAAGCGAGCTTCTATTAAAACATACTTCAAGCCGCCGAAGAAGATTAGTCAATTTTTACCATCCGTCAAATGTAATATCCCTCTACAAGATGCAGGAGTGTATAAGCTTGCTTGCGAATGTGGCCTCTCTTACACAGGACAAACAAAAAGATCCATTAAAACCCGCGTGAAAGAACATATGGCTGACGTGACGCACCGACGTTCTGGGAAGTCTGCAGTCTGTGAACATGGACATGTTCATAGACTGCAGACTTCCCAGATCGTCCCCGCCATTATATCAGATTTGATAGACCACAAATCCTCGCAAAAGAACACCGATTCCTACCAAGGATGATACACGAGGCTATTGAAATTAAAAAACATCCTAATTTCAATAGAGAAGATGGTTTGGTGCTGCTATCTGCTTGGGATCCTATAATTAACAAAATTAAATCCAAACCCAAGCATACCACTGCTAGACTTCAAGATACTGTAAGTTCATTCTGCGTAAATCGAACCAAAAATTAATATTAAAAAACTGAAAGTAGCCGGGCTAACTGTGACATCGGGACGTCAAACATCTCAGTCCCCCCCCCCCCTGACCATAGAGTAGAGTAATATACACCGGAACCCGTGACCATGGGTTGCTGTAAAGCACCCGAAACGGGAATTAAAATAGTAAATTAAACGCGATAAAAACCGTAAAAGAAAAATAGTTTTATTCAATGTGTAGTGTTCGCGTAAATATAAGAAATCATTAAAATAAAATAAATTGTACTTTGCTACCTTTTATACAACTGAAGTGACAAACGAATTCCACCTAATGGTAAGTGAGTGCTGCAGTCCATGGACACCTGCAGTCAACTTCAAATTGGGTTATACTTGGAAGGAAGATAGAAGGATAAATAATAGCCACGCTGCAGCTATATACCACGCTCTCACAGAATACCAGCGTAAACTAGGAGCTTTATGCTGATGTTTCGTATGGTGAGTGTAGAGAACCGGAGACCCCTTTTACTGGAAACGAGGCATTCCATCTCAGTCCTCAGGGGTGACAACGCATCTGCATTTTGATTCTTAATCAAAGATAAATGTGTGTGTGGACCACAGCATCCACTTCAGTCTGAAGAATAAAGGTAACAAACGAACCCACAGATGAACTGTGGGTTCGTTTGTTACCTTTATTCTTTAAAAAAAGTCTATAGATGCGTTGTCACCTCTGAAGACTAAGATAGAATGCCTCAAAACCTGTATCTATAGTGGTTCTTAATACTTGAGACCGGAACACAGGAATGACGGCTCCGTGGCGCAGTGGCTTAGCAATGAGTTGCAGCGCATGTGGGTCGCGGGTTCGAATCCCGCACGGAACAAGTATTTGTATGGCCTACAAATAATTGTTCCGGGTCTGGATGTTAGTTCTTGTGTAATTTATGTCTTTACACTGCCTCTACGATTCAGCGAAAAAAAAATGCACGCACCACAGCCTGCCGGCAAAAATAGGTAATAGAGTAGAGGATTTCATCTGGGTAAGTAATCTAGAATTTCTAGAAATAAAAAGAGTCCTACCTATACAATTTGTATATCACCACAAAATATTTTTTTTATTAAAAAAATACAAACAAAGATATTCATATTACTAATATTTCCTGTAACCACTCCTCGTAAGCTTAAAGTGCTAGTGTTAGAAGTGGTTCACGACAGTAGTCGAATGGCGGATTCGAACCCACGACCTTTTAAGTTCGCGGTTCGCACCCTGTCATTAGACTATTGTCGCTTCTAATTACAAATTAGTTTTAAAATCTAATCGTTTTTATATCCTTCTTATAGAAACAGAAACTTTTTTATTCAATATAGATTATAAATAATACTTATTGAAAGTCACTCTTTTGTTTAATTACCACTGGTTCGGAAAAAAACCTCTGTCCTGGAAAGAACCAGCAAGAAACCCAGCGGAACTTTTTTTTTTAAAAATAATTATATTTATTACGTGACCGAGCTTTGTTGCAGCTGTATCATGGTTGTACCAGTTCGACCGGAGAAGGACCACGCTCTCACAGAATACCAGCATGAAATAGCAGCTTAACACTGCTGTGTTGAGAACTGAAGATTCTTTTTACTGGAAATGAGGCATGCCATCTTAGTCTTAAATATAGTGTATGTGAGTGTGAGCCACAGCGTTCAGTTATCATCAGGTTAACTGTGTACTCGTTTGTCACCCTTGTTCTATATTAAATTAAATTGTCACATATAAACGAAAAGGCTTTAGCACCATAGACCACATACATACCCTTCGGCAAATTGTACAGAAGTCCGAAGAGTACAATTTGCCACTATGTCTGGCGTATGTGGACTATGAGAAAGCCTTTGATTCCGTCGAAATTTGGGCGGTGCTGCAGTCCCTTCAGAGGTGCCAAGTTGACTGTCGGTATATCGAAGTGTTGAAGTGCTTGTACAGTAGGGCTACGATGGCTATCCGAGTACAGAACCAGAGTACGAAACCTATCCAATTGCAGAGAGGTGTAAGACAGGGTGACGTCATATCCCCGAAACTCTTCACCGCTGCATTGGAAGACGTTTTCAAGCTTCTGGACTGGAAAGGATACGGTATCAACATCAATGGCGAGTACATCACTCACCTTCGATTTGCCGACGATATAGTCCTTATGGCAGAATCGCTGGAGGACCTAAGCACTATGCTCAATGACCTCAATAGTGTTTCCCAACGGATAGGTCTTAAGATGAACATGGACAAAACTAAGATCATGTTTAATGTCCATGTCACACCTATGCCGGTAGTTGTTGGGAACACTAAGCTCGAAGTTGTTGACGAGTATGTTTACCTGGGACAAATAGTCCGACTAGGTAAGTCCAACTTCGACCGAGAGGTCAATCGACGGATTCAACTCGGTTGGGCAGCGTTCGGGAAATTACGGCACATCTTCTCGTCAGGTATACCTCAAACCTTGAAAACGAGACTGTACACCCAGTGCGTGTTGCCAGTGATGACATACGGAACTGAGACGTGGTCCTTCACTGCTGGCCGGATGAGGAAGCTCAAGGTCGCTCAGCGAGCTATGGAGAGGGCTATGCTCGGAGTTTCTCTGCGTGATAAACTTGGGAATGAGGATATCCGCAGTAGAACCAGAGTAACCGACATAGCCCAACGGATTAGTAAGCTGAAGTGGCAATGGGCCGGCCATATAGCTCGAAGAACCGACAACCGATGGGGAAGAAAGGTTCTCGAGTAACGACCTGGTAAGACATGCAGGAAGTCGATGGATGCAGGTGGCTCAGGACCGTGCTTTGTGGCATTCTTTGGGGGAGGCCTATGTTCAGCAGTGGACTTGTAATGATGATGGGCTGGGCTGTAATGATGATGATGATGATATAAACGATTGAAGATACGAATACATCAAAATTGGAAGACTTTTAATCTATAACTATTTTATGGTCCTTAATTGTTAATATAGGATAGGATATAGGATAGGTCCACCTGATTGTAAGTGGTTGCTGCGGCCCATAGACATCTACATCTATCCTCGTTTGCGAATCAAAATGCAGATGCGTTGTCACCCGTGAGGACTATGATGGGATGCCTCTTTTCCAGTAAAAAGGGTCTCCGGTTCTCTACACTCACTACACGAAACACAGCAGCATTAAGCTTCTATTTTACGCTGGTATTCTGTGAGAGCGTGGTTTACCCCGGTCTAGCCGACGGCCGACCCAGTCGTGCTACAACTATACAATTATTATAGCTGCGGCATGACTCTACCACGTAAATATATAACTGCAGCATTGTATTTGGATTTATATTACATATCTTACTTAATTTAATGGCATCTGTTTTGATTTTTTATATGTAATTCGTAGTTGACTGATAGAATATGTCCAAAGACATTAAACTCGCCAGTCATACACTTTATTCGCAAAAGTTAGTATTATTAAAAAAAAACAAAAGCCAAAACCAATTTATTTTTCGCATGGATATTGCCTCCAGGTGTAATCCGAAACGACTTCAAAGTTATAGACGACCTGTAGGTCAGAGCACGTGTTTAAATAGCTACACGGTCATTAACCGTAAGTGAAGATATGACACAACCGTCGAAGTGGAGTGCGTACAGAGCAACAGAGTCACAGAGACACGGCTAGAGACGGCTGGCGACAGGAGCGAGCTGCGTGGAGCCCCGCTCGGGCTCCGAGGCGCCCGCCGCCGGCGCCGCAAACAGACGGCGCCCCGCCGTCCGCCTGCTGTTACGTGCCTTAAGTTATGAGCGACAGCGTCAGCTATCGAGTGTCTTCTTTTTTTTACGTGAATGTAAATTTAAAATAAATTTGCTTCTAAGTTAAGTTGCTTTATAAGTTACGGGGTTTACCTAAAAATTAAACTAGGGATTTTTAAATTGTAATATAATATGTATATTACAATATATATTATATTATAAATCTTAACGCCGGCTCTGTCGCGCAATGGCTTAGCTTTTGGCGGCTGCCTCGAATCCCACATGGAACAAGTGTTTGTATGACCTACAAATAATTGTCGCGGGTCTGAATGTGTAAACCGTCACATACATAAATTAGTAGTAACATTATTTTAAAAATATATAAAAAACTAAAAACAACAAATAAATAAATAAAAGTACTGCACTGATGACATATTATCTCGCTACTCCTGTCGTTTGAACCACATATTCAGAGAGCCTCACTAATGATTGCGCATGATTTATTTGGGAAGCTCATTTTTATTGCCGCCTGATTTCGGCCCCAAAATGATGGAAAGGTGTAATTTTTGTTTGTTTTCGCCTTATTTGTATCGTATAGACTACAGACAATGGCAACGGGGAGTCGCAAATTATACAAGTATATTGAATTGTAAAAAGATAGGTAAGTGGTCATTGACATGGATATTTTAAGCTCTGTTGAATTTAATAAAATAGTTTTTTTGCTGCAAAACTTCAAGCTGAAAAAAACTTTATTAAATTAAGATGAGTCAGTCAAGTAAACGAGTGTACGTACGAATAGCTGATGGTAGATGCATGCTGTCGCCCATAAACCATAAACATTAGACACCTACATTGATCGTCGATTAAAAATCATAATGCAGATGGATTATCACCGCTGAAAACTAAGATGAATAGGCCTGGTTATCAGAAAAACGTTTTTTTATATAGAATAAGTGTGACAAGCGAGCACACAGCCGACCTGATGGTATGCGTACGCTGTGACATCTACATTTATGCTAGATTAAGAATAAAAATGCAGATGGGTTGTCACCCCTGAGACCTAAGATGGAATGCCTCGTATCCAGTAAAAAGGGTCGAAAAATACGAAATTATATGCTGCTATTTTATGTTGGTAATGTGCGAGCGTAGTCCTACCCGGGGCGAGTCGAACCATTCGTTCAGTAGCCAACAATATTATATACAAGTATGTATATTATATACATGCTGAACGTACTGGTGTATGATAGAAAATACTATAAAAATTGTATTTTATAAATACAATACTGTTGCTATAAATGTAAATAAATTAAGGTACTTATGTCACAGTACGTATGTATTGTATATACAGAATGTCCCAGAAATCAACGTCAAGCCGGAAACGGGCAATAGGCCAAGTCGTGACAGTTATTAGAAAAATATAAAAAAGACTCTTGGTCATGTACTTTTCAAATTATAAGGATTCAAAAATAAATCTCAAAAACTGACATCCTTCAAGTTCTGTGACTACAAATATGAACTTTCCGTCAGTTTTTTTTTCTGTGATGTAACCATGAATAACCCTTCTGTAAATTACTGTTAAAAGTTAAAACAGAACTGCCTCAGTTTTAAATAAAATGTTACATTTTTGTCCAACATTGAATTCTACGCACGTGGTAGAGCCATACTGCAGCTATATTGTGGTTGCAGCACGAATGGGTCGGCTCGACCGGGGAAGGACCACGCTCTCACAGAATACCAGCGTAAAATAGCAGCTTAATGCTGCTGTGTTTCGTGTGGTGAATGTGGAGAACCGGAGACCCTTTTTACTGGAAACGAGGCGTTCCATCTCAGTCCTCAGTGGTGACAACGCATCTGTATTTTGAGGATAAATATAGATGTCTACGGGTAACAGCATCCGACTACCATCAGGTGGACTGTGTGCTCGTTTGTCACCCTTATTCTATAAAAAAAAACATTCAAAATAATTACATCACCCAACTTTACTGTAAAAAAAAAACTTTCTGGGTTCCAAAATGGTATGACACTTTCTAATTGCTAATACTTAATTCAATAAAAAAAAGTAATTTGTTAGTTTTGGGTGCATTTGAAATAAAATTCAGTTGTTGGATTTCTTTTATGATTTTTATGCGCTATCTACTACATTCTATAAGTAAAGTTCTAAATTGATTAACTATCATGGTGGTACGTAGAAAATGTAGTAGATGGCGCTATTACTCAAATGCGATCACTCTTTCTAAAATAAATACGTGTACCTTGATAACTGTCTCAAATAAAATTAATATAAGATTAGTATTTGAACGAAAGACCGTTGTAGTCTTGTAATTGTAATTGTTTTATTACTGTAAACTTTATGGCATGTAATGGCCTGCATTCGCGATTTGTATGATCGACCTGAATGACGCGGTACGTAGTTTTTACACCACCACTTTTCGTCACACAAAAAGCTTGCAGATCAGAATTTCAAAGCCCTCCCTTAAAAAGTTTCACTTCAAAAAAGGAGCAGACTTCGTCTAAGACAAATTTAGCTTAATATGTTGTAAATGGTTTAAGGTATAATCCCCTTCAGGCTTTGCACCCATCTTCGAAACAACCTGTTATAATTATTTTAATTCAATGCGAGCGTTTGTGTTCCGTTTGTGCGAAATCATTACCCTTCATTCGGGACCCCCCAACAAATTTTGATATAATATGTACAAGGCCCCTCTATAGCACGCTACGCCACTGGCTAGACTAGAGATAGACTACCTCTTTGGGCTAGTGGTTGCAAGAGCTACTGCTGGACAAGGGGACTTGGTTATTGTGTATTTCCTTTGATTATATACACGTCTAGATGGAGCGTTGGGCTGCAATCGCAACAAAAACAACCGGCCCGTTTTGAAGCGCTTGTGCGCATACTACGCACACAAGCATGCGTTACTACTATTGTTTAACAAGCGCGCTGCGTCACTCGGAGGCGAGCTGAGTGATACCAGCTCTTGAATATTTCCCATTAGATTAAGTACATACTCATTTGACTTTTTAATGTTTTGTCTATATATATTTAATTTGATTTGCCTAGTTATAAAATAAAAATAATGAATTGTAATTTTATTTTATTTTCATTTTAATTATCAGTATTAGTCAATATGTATATACATTTTGACTTGCTCACTTATAAAAATAACGATTTAATATATTATGTTAAATAGTTTTCGCATTTGTACTATGTACAACTATTTGTCATCTTTGATGTAGGTACTATGTTTAGCGAATAAATAACTAATCATTTTTTGGTATTTATATGATTACTTTTGGTATTTATGTATTTTAGTTATAGTTTTAAATATACATAAATATGAATAAAATCAGAAGGTTCTCGAGTGGCAGCCTCGTACCGGCAGGCGAAGTGTAGGGCGTCCCCCCACTAGATGGAGTGACGACCTGGTAAGATATGCAGGAAGTCGATGGATGCAGGTGGCTCAGGACCGTGCTTTGTGGCATTCTTTGGGGGAGGCCTATGTTCAGCAGTGGACTTGTGAAGGGCTGTAATGATGATGATGATGATCAATAAAATAAAATACAAAAATAAATAAATAAAACCCAACCAGATAGGAACTCTCGGCAACGTAGACGAAACGGCCGAGGCTTTGATTGTATACTTGTTTAATAAGATGAAAGTTAAACAAAATTTTGTAGATTAGTATTTTATTTATTTTAGTAACAACCAAAAATACAATGAAAAAAAATTACAGTAATTTATAGATCAAAAGCCATCTCTTTGTGTTTGTTTTCGGAATAGTTTTCTCTTTGATTTTATTGCCTGGTCTACGTTATCTAATTTATAAATATGGTGACATCTTATTTGCAAATATTTTTCTATTATTAGTCTTAACAGGCTTGTTTGGTGATGTTGACAACAATCATCGATATTTTTGAAATAGGTATGACCGACAAACTGACCAGTTATTTTAAGACATATCTGTTCATAATTAGAGGATGATGTTACTATATAGCCCCGTTTTATAAAGTCTCTAATTACGTACTCAGAAGCCTTACAAATGTTGAATAACAGTGGTAGAGCCACGCGGCAGCTGTTGCTGTCGCACGGATGGGCCGGCTCGAACCGGGGTGGTACCACGACCTCACAGAAAACCAGCGTGAAGTAGAGGTTTACCTCTGCGTTTCGCTTTGTGAGTGCAGGTGGCCGGAGGCCCTTTTTACTGGAAATGAGGCATTCCATCTTAGTCCTCACGGGTGACAACGCATCTACATTTTGATTTGTAATAGAGGATAGATGTAGATGTCTATGGGCCGCAGCAACCACTTACCATCAGGTGGACTGTGTGCTCGTTTGTCACCCTTATCCTATAAAAAAAAAAAAAAAAATGCGTCTTCTGAAGCATACATAAGACCACCCTGATCTCGAACACTAACTAATCTATGAAATTTTAATATTTCGTTTGATTTAATGGCCTGAATACAGCTACTACATTTAATCAGTCCACAAATACGTCGTACAACAAACCCTGCTACTTGCTCGAAATAATCTGTATATTCTGGATTAATTAATAAGGAAATATCAGTTTGTGTTAAAATATCATGTGGAACAGCGCTTACAGTATCACACTCATCGTCATCTTCTGCTCGCATTTGAGTTGTAGTTTAGTTTATGCATTTCACTGCAGAAGTATATGTTAGGATACTGACGCTTTCTAAAGGCACACAATTACCAGAATCAACTGCTTTGAGCTCCATGTGGCATAGAAGCTTTCTAAAAATTCCCTTAAATTGTCTCGCATTCGGGTTATCGTTGTAACCTCCGTGCATTCGTACAGCACCAAAAAATAATTCAATGTGATCTTGACTTAAACGGTATGTTGCCAAATATTTTAGTTTTTTAGTGGGTATAAGGAAGTCATACAATTTTTTTAAACTCTCGATACCAATTAATATCCCTAGAAAACCGGTAAATACTTGTGATTTTAAAACAGCTGTATAGGTTTTTATAATGATTGTTTTTGAATGTTCTCCTTCTTTATAACTTCTTTTTCTAGAAACTTTAAGACTTAATTTCAAGATATATTCTTTTGCTTTCTCTAATAAATCGAATCATCATCATCATCATCATTACAGCCCTTCACAAGTCCACTGCTGAACATAGGCCTCCCCCAAAGAATGCCACAAAGCACGGTCCTGAGCCACCTGCATCCATCGACTTCCTGCATATCTTACCAGGTCGTCACTCCATCTAGTGGGGGGACGCCCTACACTTCGCCTGCCGGTACGAGGCTGCCACTCGAGAACCTTTCTTCCCCATCGGTTGTCGGTTCTTCGAGCTATATGGCCGGCCCATTGCCACTTCAGCTTACTAATCCGTTGGGCTATGTCGGTCACTCTAGTTCTACTGCGGATATCCTCATTTCTGAGTTTATCACGCAGAGAAACTCCGAGCATAGCCCTCTCCATAGCTCGCTGAGCGACCTTGAGCTTCCTCATCCGGCCAGCAGTGAAGGACCACGTCTCAGTTCCGTATGTCATCACTGGCAACACGCACTGGGTGTACAGTCTCGTTTTCAAGTTTTGAGGTATACCTGACGAGAAGATGTGCCGTAATTTCCCGAACGCTGCCCAACCGAGTTGAATCCGTCGATTGACCTCTCGGTCGAAGTTGGACTTACCTAGTCGGACTATTTGTCCCAGGTAAACATACTCGTCAACAACTTCGAGCTTAGTGTTCCCAACAACTACCGGCATAGGTGTGACATGGACATTAAACATGATCTTTGTTTTGTCCATGTTCATCTTAAGACCTATCCGTTGGGAAACACTATTGAGGTCATTGAGCATAGTGCTTAGGTCCTCCAGCGATTCTGCCATAAGGACTATATCGTCGGCAAATCGAAGGTGAGTGATGTACTCGCCATTGATGTTGATACCGTATCCTTTCCAGTCCAGAAGCTTGAAAACATCTTCCAATGCAGCGGTAAAGAGTTTCGGGGATATGACGTCACCCTGTCTTACACCTCTCTGCAATTGGATAGGTTTCGTACTCTGGTTCTGTACTCGGATAGCCATCGTAGCCCTACTGTACAAGCACTTCAACACTTCGATATACCGACAGTCAACTTGGCATCGCTGAAGGGACTGCAGCACCGCCCAAATTTCGACGGAATCAAAGGCTTTCTCATAGTCCACATACGCCAGACATAGTGGCAAATTGTACTCCTCGGACTTCTGTACAATTTGCCGAAGGGTATGTATGTGGTCTATGGTGCTAAAGCCTTTTCGGAAACCGGCTTGTTCGGGAGGCTGGAAGTCGTCAAGTCTGCGCGCGAGACGATTCGTAATGACTCTCGAAAACAGCACGTAGACGCGGCTCAGAAGGGAAATCGGTCTGTAGTTCTTCAAGAGAGCGTTGTCGCCTTTCTTGAAGAACAAGACCACCGCACTTCTGCTCCACGCCTCCGGTGTAATGCCACCATGAAGGACGGAATTAAAGAGCTTCTGAAGGACTTCAAGTACCGGTTTTCCACCCGCTTTCAGAAGCTCCGCTGTAATTCCATCCTCGCCTGGGGCCTTGCCGTTTTTAAGGTGCTGGAGAGCCATTCTTTTCATAAATCGAATACCTCCTGTTTATTAAAAATTAATAATGGATGGCAAAATCCATGTTGGCTTAGATTTCTACTATTGAAAATATCAAAAACATTATTTATTAACATGATGAACTCTTCGGTATCTTTGCTATCCTCGAAACCTGAGATTTTTAATTCCACCCGACAAAATTCTATGGCTTTCGCAACGCTTCTACTAAGCACTTGTGTTGCAAGTTTGACATTCATTATTGAATTTCTAAAATAAATGTGTTTTTTGTGAGTTTATTAGCTAAATGTAAGCCAGTTTTACTTTGTAAATCACACAATTTTTTTACATATTCCCATCGTATTTCTTTTTTATTTTCATTCAAGAAACATTCTTTGGATTCAAAGTGATTTCTTATTAATTTTACCATGTGGCAGGGATCCAAAAAAACGGCGACATCGTAATCGGCGTAAGGGTGCTTGAATGTAGTTTTTAAATGCCTCGGATCACATTTTATTTCACACCCCAGTATTTCCATTGCGGACAGGTTTATAGGATGTCCGTCAAAAGTAATTGACACAACGTCTAATCCTACATCATTGCATCTTCTAAGAATAATCTTAATAATATTACTTTTTTGAACGCCTGTTAGCCCATGAATAAGGAAATAGGCAACTGGTAATTTCCAGGGCTCATTAAGTGAGACCAGTATAAAAACGTATGCCTCGGAAGCCATTCTGTTTATATTTTCATCGGGACCAGAACCGATATCAACAAGCCCGTCGTCTTTGTGAGTTCTATTGTTCCAAAATTTTTGCTGTCGAATAGCCATTTCATCTGCAATTAGAGCGCAGATAAGGTTTTTTCAGAATTTTCTCTTTTGGATTTCAGTGTTTGAAAGGCATCTTCAGTGAGTCCTGGGGAACCATCGATATTGGAATACCATTTAGTCAAAGTTTTGGTATGTGGGAGGCATGTCTCAAATTTTCTTCTAACAAACAAAACGTGACAAAAAGTGCAGTGTCAGGAGTATCAAATATCGATTCCAAGTCTGAAAAATCTTGTAAAACGGTCGTTGGCTCATCATCAGCACTCACCGGTTCCTTCGCAGGTTTAGGTTCAATAATTTGATTTTGAATATCAATCGCCATATTTGAAGCGGACGCGTCCTGTTAAAAATAAATGAATCGTATTAAAAACTAATGATTATGATTGTAAAATTCTGAATTAGTTGTAGCTCGCCAGGTTGTGCCTAGCCGCTTACTTGTTTTATATTTGTTGAGGATTCTGTTTCCGTCGCTGACAGAAACAGACACTGTAACAAAATAATTTGAGATTAATAAAAGATTACTCTGCTCGCTTGATGTGTTGTATTAAAAGACATACTGCACGATATTTTCATTACTAATTTAAAAAAATGATTTAAGAACTATCCTACCTTGCTTGGTACCGATCCATTCTTTAGCCGTCGTAATCCCTTTTTTGTAAAATATAAATCATCATCAGAGAAATGTTCGGAACACACGACTGAAGTCTTGTGAGGTTTCCACTGTTCTTCATTTCGTGTCCGCTGTATAACGTCTCTCCAGCGATTTGCAAGTACGGAATCCGTAGGAAATCTGAAACCCAAAATATTAGAAAGAACTAACAAAAATACTATTTAGTGCATAACGTCACGGGTTTCATTTATTTTTTGTAGGTAAGTTATCATGTACTGATCAAATAAATAATGTAATTTTTAAAATAATAATGTTCTCTTGATCGAAAAATTATGTAATAAAATTTGTATTCTGTGTCCCATAGTTTCGCCAAATCTCCCTAGTAATAAGCTGACAACACCGGCTAATGAAACAAACCTACAAAATAACGAATTAAAATGTCGTGTTTTCTTAAAATAATAGCGGTTAAATAACAAAACTTACCGATGAAAAGTGATCTTGGTATTATTATACGGTTTTCCCACATAATTACGACACAATTTGACAGCACAAACCGGCATAATTAATTATTTTTCGTGAGCACGTTATCCTTAACTGGCTCAAATGACACTGACGTAAGCGAGAAGCGAGTCTACCAATTTTAGTAGACTTTTTTGGGCCGTTCTGTACGGACTGAGACTGTTCCTAGTCTGGATTTGTGCCCGGTGCAGTGGCGTAGCTACCCAGGGGCTAAGCGGAGCAGTGCCCGCGGCCCCCAAGCTAAAGGGGCCCCTCGGCCCTCAAGCACGATCTTCAAAAAATTATGTACTATCCTAGTTGTATAAAGAATTTTTGAGTTTTAACTTTTAGGCCCCTGACCGCGAACGGCTCGAACTTAAATCATAAAAATTACTCTCACTTCCAGAACATAAATAAAACATTGCTAAAGATAATTGTCTACTTCGTTTTATTGTCTTGCGGCTCACCTGATGGCAAGTGTCGACCACCGCCTATTAACAAATACAACACCAGGGGAATTGCAGACGCGTTCCCAGCTTTTTAAAAAAGAGTAAGCTTGTTTCTTGAGTTGTATCTGTCCGAGAGTAGTGGACTACCAGACATCCCGATGATGTGGATTTGTGAAATGCGTTGATATAACTTTATGGCTGGAATTAATCCGAACAATTCCTCTGAACACTCCCCGTGGTGAATGCGATAGAAAATGCAAAGGGATGCAACATCTCTTCGTCTCGTCTTTCGTCTTTTTCGGTCGTGGATGATTCGAGTCACTCTGAGCTGGATACGGTCAAGTAGAAGGAGCTGTTACTAGGGAGCCCCTGCCCAGGGATGAGCACAGTATTCCATATTAGGCTGAACCTGCCCTTTGTAAAATTGCAAGCAGTGTGCCGGCATAAAATACTGTCCCGCTCTGCTGAGCAAGCCAAGCTTTTTAGAGGCTAATTCAGCCTTCCCTTCCAAGTAATCACGAAACTGCACGTTATTCGATATGTCAACGCAGAAGACACCGGTACTGGCTGAGGTAACAAGGGGAGTTCCCTGAAATTGAGGAGATACGACAAAAAGGTTCTTTTTAGTAGTAAACGCTTAAACTTGTGTCTTCTGGGCATTGCACTTAATTAGATTTAGTCGCCCCAATGCGAGACCTTATCCGACAATAACTCGACTTCAGACATAAGTTTGTTCAGGTACTCGGCGACGTTTTCCTGAGAAATAAACCGTATCATACCGACCTGAAGGCGAAATTATACTTCTGTTTAACAGTGCTGGTGGAGCACTCCTATTACAGGAGCAACCAAACCAGGCACCACAGATGGTAGAATAAAGAGTTCCATTCCCTGAAGTACCACATCAGCGACAGAATCACGTTGGGATCATCCGGCGAGAAGCATACCCGCCACTGTCCTCAAGGGAAGGATGCAAAAAAAGACCGCATCCTGTCCCAAACGGCCGAACTATAGTGCCAAACACGGCGGCGATCTGCAGAACGCAACCGCGATGGGAGTGTGAATGGCACCATAGTCCGGATCTGACAATGGTCCAATGAGCCAAAAAGGGCGTCAACGGAGACCTGATATCCATCCGGATGAGATGTCAGCAGAAGGTCCTACAGTGAAGGTGCACGAACCTTCACATCTTGAATCCGCGTAGATGAAGTAACCAAATGGCTTGGAATATGGTATGGACCATATTCCAAGGCAAAGTCATAAAGATATCTTCCCGCATGATCGGTTAAACGAGAACCAAGCCATTCAGCGTGGTGGCCGTTAAAACCACCAAGGATCACGAACTCTGCAGATGGGACCTGTTGTAGCACGGAGTCTGCAGCGAGATATAAAGGTGTTATAATTTGTGTCTCGGATAGGAGAAAAGTATCGACTGGAGAGGACACCTGCGACTCGGTTAGAAAGAGCAACGTCGGCTTCGCCGTTTTCAGGTGGAAGATACCTAGTGGACTTCGTTCGAATGAAATCCTCTGATGTTGCAGAAATTCACGGATAGCGTGGCAGGGGTCACCTTCGTGTTACTACCTGCTTATCACGGGCAGTATTAGTCTACTACTATCAACCCCCCCCCCCCCCCCCCAGGGGTGCTGTTACCCTCCTGGGAATGTTTCTCATTTCATTAAAGTACCATGTACTATGGGAAAAGGGGTTAGGCCTCCGACCACCTGCACTTAACAAATGAAGTAAACTTCTACTTCACGCTGGTTATCTGTAAGGTCGTGGGTCTCCTTGGTGGGAGCTGGTCCACCCATTCATTTATTACAGCTCTTCATATCATGTCGGCGGGACTTACGCAACTTCAATACAGCTTGTATTGAAGAAGCGATCGAGCGGAACCAAGGCTCTAAATTCTTTGCCAGAGATCTGTCTGCCAGAAAGAGCCAACTGTCGAAGCTGAAGACTGAGTGTGGCAGCATCGTTTCCGGGGCACCTGAGATTTTGAGTGAGATTGAGAGGTTCTATAAGCAGCTGTACACGTCATCGTTGGAGCCACACGCAAGTGTGAGTAACGATCCAAGAGCGAGTCTTATCCGACACTATTCTGAAGATATCCCGGACGTCAGTCTGAGCAAGATTACAGAGATACAGATGGCTCTCCAGCACCTTAAAATCGGCAAGACCCCAGGCGAGGATGGAATTACAGCGGAGCTTCTGAAAGCGGGTGGAAGACGGGTACTTGAAGTTCTTCAGAGGCTCTTTAATTCCATCCTCCGTGGTGGCGTTACACCGGAGGCGTGAAGCAGAAGTGCAGTGGTCTTGTTCTTCAAGAAAGGTGACAACGCTCTCTTGAAGAACTACAGACCGATTTTCCTTCTGAGCCGCGTCTACGTGCTGTTTTCGAGAGTCATTACGAATAGTTTTGCGCGCAGACTTGACAACTTCCAGCCTCCCGAACAAGCCGGTTTCCGAAAGGGCTTTAGCACCATAGACCACATACATACCCTTCGACAAATTGTACAGAAGTCCGAGGAGTACAATTTGCCACTATGTCTGGCGTATGTGAACTATGAGAGAGCCTTTGATTCCGTCGAAATTTGGGCGGTGCTGCAATCCCTTCAGCGGTGCCAACTTGACTTTTGGTATATCGAAGTGCTGAAGTGTTTGTACAGTAGAGCTACGATGGCTATCCGAGTACAGAAGCAGAGTACGAAACCTATCCAATTGCAGAGAGGTGTAAGACAGGCTGACGTTATATCCCCGAAACTCTTCACAGCTGCATTGGAAGACGGTTTCAAGTTTCTGAACTGGGAAGGATACGGTATTAACATCAATGGCGAGTACATCACGCACCTTCGATTTGTCGACGATATAGTCCTTATGGCAGAATCGCTGGAGGACCTAAGCACTATGCTCAATGACCTCAATAGTGTCTCCTAACGAATAGGTCTTAGGATGAACATGGACACAAAGATCATGTTTAATGTCCATGTCACACCTATGCCGGTAGTCGTTGGGAGCACTAAGCTTGAAGTTGTTGACGAGTATGTTTACTTGGGACAAATAGTCCGACTAGGTAAGTCCAACTTCGACCGAGAGGTCAATTGACGGATTCAACTCGGATGGGCAGCGTTCGGGAAACTACGACACATCTTTTCGTCAGACATACCTCAAAACCTTAAAACGAAATTGTACAACCAGTGCGTGTTGCCAGTGATGACTTACGGATCTGAGACGTGGTCCTTCACTGCTGGCCGTATTAGGAAGCTCAAGGTCGCTCAACGATCTATGGAGAGGGCTATGCTCGGGGTTTCTCTGCGTGATAAACTTAGAATTGAGTATATCCGCAGTAGAACCAGAGTAACCGACATAGCCCAACGGATTTGTAAGCTGAAGTGGCAGTGGGCCGGCCATATAGCTCGAAGAACCGACAACCGATGGGGAAGAAAGGTTCTTGAGTGGCAGCCTCGTACCGGTAGGCGAAGTGTAGGGCGTCCCCCCACGAGATGAAGTGACGACCTGGTAAGACATGCAGGAAGTCGATGGATGCAGGTGGCTCAGGACCGTGCTTTGTGGCATTCCTTGGGGGAGGCCTATGTTCAGCAGTGGACTTATGAAAGGCTGTAATGATGATGATGATATCATGCCTTGCCAGGTCGTCACTCCATCTAGTCCGGCTCACCCGTGCGACAGCAAAAGCTGCCGTGTGGCTCTTCCACAGTTATGTTGTCTGCCTATATTATTCGTCATCGTTTACACGTTAAACATAATACTTACAGAAACAGAAACAGAAACTTTTTTATTCAATATAGATTATAAATAATACTTATTGAAAGTCACTCTTTTGTTCGATTACCACTGGTTCGGAAAAAAACCTCTGTCCTGGGAAGAACCAGCAAGAAACCCAGCGGGACTTTTTTTTAAATAATAGAAAGAAAGAAAGAAAGAAAAATATTTATTTGGTACACAATCGTAAAAAACACTTAAAAGACATAAACACAGTAATTAAGTTACAAAGAGAATAAAAATATTTTATGCTATTAGTGCACCAAAAAGGTTTCCACTCAGCGTTAAATTCACGAAGTTTAATAATAAGAAACTTCATGAAAGCTGATTTTCAGTGGAACCTATATATAAGAAGGTAGATGGCGATACCGTCAGCTTACACAAATATCTTAAAAACCAAGTAACAGATCTCAAAATATGAAATAATGATAGTAAAAACCAAAACAACAAGGTTATAAAAATCATAATAAAAACAAACAAAGGTACATGTGAGTGTGTGTGTGTGTGTGCATGTGCGTGTGCGCGTGCGTGTGTGCGTGCGTGTATGCGTGTGAGAGAGGGATGTGGAGACAGGGATGAAAATGCTGAGTGACAACTAAGTGCTAGACTTTTGTAAGGAGAGCAAAAACATTTTAAATTTTAACTTGAATGAATTTATGGTTTTCGAGTTTCTTATCGGGGGGGGAATATCATTCCAGCACTTAGTAGCGGAAAAACGAAAACTACCACGGAAAGCAGCAGTGTTATACGGTGTGTAGTTAAGTCGCGGTGCTGCTCTAACGCAACGCTGTGAGAAATTGAGCTTGTCGTATAAGTAAGAAGGTTCCCCAGTTTTAACTACTCCGAAGAGCAGGGAGGCGAGGTGAAGCTTCCGTCTGGTGGACATGTTCATCAAGTCACGTCGGTTTAGGAATGGAGTGACATGAGATCGAGTTGGTATTGAAAAACAGAAACGTGCGCAGGCGTTTTGTATTCGTTGTAATAGTTTTTTAGTTCTTGCCATTAAGCATTCACCAAAAACAGCGTCACCATACGACAACTTTGACAAAATGAGAGTTTCACACAACTTAATGCGCATATCCACAGTCAAGTACTCGCGAATTTTGTATAAAACTTTAAGTCTATAGAAACAGTTACGCATTGTCTCTATAACATGTTCCTCAAAGCGCAACCTGTCATCCATAATCAAACCCAGGTTCCGAGCTTCCGATACGCGATCAATAGGACAACTGTCAACAGAAATTTGGGGATTCCAAGCTAGGATGTTGTCAATTTGTTTACGTGTTCCAAGCAACATGTACTTTGATTTAGAAGGGTTAATTACCAAACTGTTGTCACTGCACCATTTTGAAATACATTTCAAATCAGCTTGAATTTTACTAGTTGCCAACTCCGTATCGCAAGGTTTAAACGATATAAATAATTGGAGGTCGTCAGCGTATAAGTGATACTTACTAAACTTGATTGTAGTTACGATATCTGATATGTATAATATAAAAAGTAGTGGTCCTAAAATAGAACCCTGTGGTACACCTCTAACAACAGGCATTGTTGACGATACCATATCAGAGCCGTTATCACCGGATATTTTAACGTATTGCAGACGATTGGAAAGGTAACTTGTAAACCACTTTATAGTGGAAATGTCGAAGCCATAGTAGGCTAATTTAGAGAGAAGAAGCGTTATGTTTATCGTATCAAAAGCACGGGAAAAATCAAGCAAGACCAATAAAGTACCTTGCCCAGTGTCCCGTGCTGTTAAAACTTCGTCCACGACATCCAACAATGCCGTAGTAGTACTACGAGACCTTCTGAAGCCGGATTGTTTTTCAGGTAGGATTTTATTTTCTTCTAGGTATTTTGTCATCTGTGTACAGACAATTCTTTCTAAGATCTTGGACATGAATGGTAAAATACTAATTGGACGAAACTCCCCATAGTTACTTGGGTTTGGTTTCTTTGGAATCGGTTTCACAGAGGCTACTTTCCATTTTTCGGGAAAAACGCTCGTTCTAATAGATTCGTTAACCAATCTCGTAATTAGTTGCAGAGTTTTTGGTAAAGTAAGCAATATCATATCTAAAGTAATGCCATCATCACCCCGTGCATTTGTTTTAAATGATTTTATTACGTTTAATACCATTGTTTCATCAACTGTCTTTAATTTGAAAGTATTAATGCCAAATCTATCAAATTCAAAGCGAGTTAAAACTGACAATCTAATGGGGTCTTCACTGATGTCGGGAAGTTTAAGAAAGTATGTATTGATATCTTCAGGATTACATAAATGGGATGCCATATTACAGTCCTCTTTCTTAAAGTTGGCAACACTTTGTTTGATATTTTTCCATAACAGTTTTGGCTTGTTAGTAAAATTGATATATTTATTGAAATATGCTATTTTTTCGCTACGCATTGCCGAATTTACAACGTTTTTCAGATCTTTATAGAATTTTATGTGAATATCTAATTTAGTAGTTTTACTTTTAGCGTATGCCCTATCGCGTAACTTCATCATTTCTTTAATAGTATAGGTTATCCATGGATGTGATTTATTTCTTATTAAACAAGTTCTCATAGGAGCATGAATATTAAAAAGTTCAAGTGTTATTTTTGTAAAATTTTCCACCATTTTATTCAAATCATCATTTATTACATTTTCCCATTCTATACATTCCAGGTCCAGATTAAAACTGTTAATGTCAATTTCTCTTAATGGTCTGTAAGTAATTAATTTAGGAGGTCCTCTAATATTTTTAATATTTAACTGGCATGTCAATAGCGCGTGATTGCAAAGATCGGGAATATGATTAATAGATACACAATGTACATTCGTATTGGAACATATTAAATCAATTAGAGTTTCACTATTTCCTATGAAATGAGTCGGCTGGTTCACATACTGAGTAAGTTTCATGTAGTTAAAGAAATTTTGTAGCTTTTGCGCGTTAGGTTTATGCGTATGTAACAAGTCAATATTGAAATCTCCAAGTAAGATGGTATGCTCGTAATTAGCTATAGAGGAAATCGAATCTGTAAGTGCGTCAATAAATTTGTCTACATTAAGCCAAGGGGGTCTGTATGCTGTACCAATAGCTACCTTGATACCATTAACATTGAGCCCTATCCATATCTGCTCAACAGAGTCATTGTTACCTATTAAAATTCTACGAGCAGTGATACCAAGCCTAATATAAAATCCCACGCCACCTCCTCGCATACGGACTTTAGTTGAACGTGGTAGGTGAACTAAGCGATAACCTGGTGGCGATGGTGCACGCTCTTCCTCACCTTGCTTAAGCCATGTTTCATTTATGGCTAAAATGTCCATGTCGAATCTCAATATCGCTGCGAGAAACTCATCATGGCGGGTTCCCAAGGAGCCAGCATTTAAAAACCCGATTGATAGTCTTTTATTTTTTTTAAATTTAAAAACAAAAGCATACGAAATTTGGCAGTACTTACAATGATCTAAAAAATTGCACAGAAGTGTTAAATGACGCCATCCAATGGACCAAATAAAATAAATAGAATAATTGTTATTTTCATAGAG
Source organism: Parnassius mnemosyne (assembly GCA_963668995.1). Lineage (NCBI taxonomy): Eukaryota > Metazoa > Arthropoda > Insecta > Lepidoptera > Papilionidae > Parnassius > Parnassius mnemosyne. The sequence continues at coordinate 4,161,552 of CAVLGL010000002.1, read as the reverse complement.
TATATGAAATAGTGTATCGAAAATGTGATTTATTAAGTGTATGTAGGTAACGTCAATATGTATGGGGAGAAAACAATGCAACGTGAGAGAATAACAACAATTAAATAAAGATTTACAATAAAAGTGGGTGGAAAAATGATTAGCATTAAAAATGAGATCATATTTAGGACCGAACAATACTATTGCCCAAAAACTTTAATTAAATCGCTTTCAAAGCGCACTCGATGATGGGGCTCACCGTTTTCTCTTCTAGCAAAAACTTTACCTTGCCGTGTCCAGACATACTTCCAATTATTGCGTTTCGCTTCTGTACGTACTTTATAAAATAGTTGACGATTATGTCTGGTTAGCCTTTCATTCACATAGAAGGGACAGTCGACGGAATTGAGTCCCAGACCAGCTGTAGTGCAGCCTCGACGGACTCGCGCCGCTGCTAGCAGACTATCGCGATGAACACGGCGTGCCAGCCGCACTACGATGGGGCGCGGCCTAGATGTCTCATTCTGCTCAAGCCGCAAAAGGCCTACACGCTCTGCACTTACTATATCGCGATCTTCTAGCGCTACACCTAATTTAGTTGCTACTGCCAAAACAATATGTGTAGAACGTTCATTTTTGTCTTCGGGTATTCCCGAGACCTCGATATCATTGCTTAAGAGTTCCTGGTCACGGTCATTAAGCTCAATTTTGAGATCCGTAATTGTTTTCTCGAAAAATGATATGTCATTGGACGTCTTTATCTGCGAATTTTTCTCCACCAGCTCCATTCGTGTCTCCAGGCAGTCAAGTCGCTGATTGCACGCATTTATTGCGGTAAGCAGGTTGGTCATCGTTCCCCTAAACTCTTGCATATCATTACGCATTTCTTTGATGTCTTGGCGCAAAAGTTTTAACTCATTTGCCAGATCACAAGTTGGCAAGTTAGGTGTTGATGATGCGGATGCTGAAATGGCCGTAGATTTCAGCTTTTCATTCGTGCGACTACGCAGAGTCACATTTGTACGTCCAATGTCTTGGTTGCTATTTGGTGACAATTGCAGGTTGTGTTTTATTGGTGTGTTGGTATTGTCAGTCTTAGGTTCATTGCTTCTACATTCCTGACATTTCCAGTTTTTCTTATTATCTGCTGACATAATATAAAACCGCTTTTCTGACACGTTTGTGCAAAGAAGATCATAATATTTACAACAAACATGACATTTTAAGTATTGCTTGTCGGTTATTTCTTGCGAACAACCATTGCATTGAATTTTATTTGGTACTAGTGGTGCCATCTCTTCCTCCACGTAAGCAACTCAAATGAAAATGGTGACTTTATCGACTTATAATCTGATCGGCTTAGTAACAAATGTCTATGGATGATTCTAGATGGCGTTGTTTGAAACAAATAAAATTTGAAAGGATTCAAACTTAATTTAACGGTCACCCAGAAAGAATAACTTTTGTAATATTATCTTCCTCGATCAGATTTTGAAGTTCACTTGAATTTAACAGTCCAGAACTAATACTTACAACTTCGATTATAGTCTTGTTCCAAACAAAATACAATTATTCGATTAAATATTTTTCAGCTAATTATCACAAAATATTCACACACACACGACAATATTCGTTGAAAATACTTTCACAGCTCAATTGTATCAAAATGCACTGATTGTAATAACTTTTAGATAAAATAACTCATAAATACTATTTTTAAGCAAATAATTGTACAGAGCCAATGTTACTTGAACGAATGCACGCCATCTATCTCCCTAATAATATCTTACAATAATAGCTTACAATCACATGTTACACAAGTTAACAACACAACAAATTAGAAATAGCTTAGTAGCGATCACCTCATTTCCAGGGGTTATTATCATCCATAAATTCCTTAATATTATAATAAGCCTTTTTATACAAACTTAGTTTAATAAAGTTTTTGAACTTTGAGCAGGTCAAATTTTGTATATTTTCTGGAATTTTGTTGTAAAAGCCCCAAGAATAAATTACTGACTCGATGGAGTCGAGTAACTGGTACTAGTAGCTTGTGTCTGTTCCTCGTATTTACAGAATGAATATCACTTATTTTTGTAAAACTACTTTTATTTTTGTGTACGTACATTACATTTTCATAAATGTATTGAGAGGCCAAAGTTAATATATTAATTTCCTTAAATTTTTGTCGCAACGACTCTTTAGGCTTTAAATCATAAATTGCTCTTATAGCCCTCTTCTGTAAAACAAATATAATTTCAGTGTCAACTGCGTGTCCCCATAGCAAAATACCATACGACATTATGCTATGGAAACAGCTAAAGTAACCTAGTCTAGCTGTTTCAACACTGGTTAGACTTCTAATCTTTTTTACAGCATATGCTGCAGAACTAAGTCTGCTTGCTAGTTTTGATATATGGGGGCTCCATTGAAGCTTCACGTCTAGTGTGATTCCAAGAAAAATAGTGGTATCTACAAGACTCAGTTTCTCCCCATTTAAAATTACATTAGTATTTAATTGTTTGACATTTGGAGTCATGAATTTCATACATTTCGTTTTAGTGCCATTTAAATGCAAATTATTAACATTGAACCAATTTACTAATTTATTTTTCTCGGGAAAACGTCGCCGAGTACCGGAACAAACTTGTGTCTGAAGTCGAGACTTTGTTGAACAAAGTCTCAGACTTGGGTCGACTAAATCTAGTCCACTTCAATCCCCAGAAGACACAAGTTTGCGCGTTTACCGCTTAAAAGAACCCCTTTATCGTATCTCCTCAGTTTCAAGGCACTCCCCTTGTTGCCTCAGCCAGTATCGTGATCCTTGGTGTCGACATATCGAAAGACGTGCAGTTTCGTGGTCACTTGGAAGTAAAGGCCAAATTGGCCTCTAAAAAGCTTGGCGTGCTCAGCAGAGCGGGACAGTATTTCATGCCGGCACACCGCTTACAACTTTACAAGGCGCAGGTTCGGCCTCACATGGAATACTGTTCCTATTTCTGGGCAGGGGCTCCCCAGTGCCAGCTCCTTCCACTTGACCGCATCCAGCGCAGAGCGTTTCGAATCGTCGACGACCGAGTTCTTTCCGATCGGCTTGACTCATTGCCACTGCGTAGAGATGTTGCATCTCTTTGCGTATTTTATCGCTTCTATCACGTGGAGTGCTCTGAGGAATTGTTCGGACTAATTCCAGCCGCCCAATTTCACCATCGCACATCGCGATAAAACTCGCGATACCATCCATACCATCTGGATGATTGGCGGTCCACCACTGTGCGATTTAGAAGAAGTTTTCTTCCTCGCACAACTTCCTTGTGGAATCGATTACCACCAGCGATTTTTCCGGACCGATACGACTTAGGGACCTTCAAGAAAAGAGCCTCCTTTTTAAAAGGCCGGCAACGCATCTGCGATTGTCTCTTGAATGACAACTTTACCTAATTTTTAAGTGAGGGTCTTTTGGAAATCTGTAAAATATATAATTATAATCATCAATATTAATATTGTAAATGCTAAATTGTGTCTGTACTATAGATTTCGGGATAAAACTTATCCTAATGCTTAACCCAGTGTAGGTATAAGCAACAAATATGATTAATTGCATTCAAACAGATTCAGTAGTTTCAATATGATGCGCGAATATATATATATATATATATATATATATATGAAAGTTTGGATGTTTGTTACTCCTTCACGCAACAACTACTGAACTGATTTGGATACTCTAAATTAACACATAGCCTACATTTTATTCCAGAAAATAAAAAAAAATCCTGAGGCAATTAAAAAACCTTAATCCACGTGAACGAAGTCGCGGGCATCATTTAGTTCTCTCTATCTATCTGGAACTGGAAGAAGAGATAAATTAGTTGCGCTGGAATATAATGGAGATGTCGGATTTATCGTCCACAAGTCTCTCGTTAACAACGTTGTAAATATTGAAAGTGACTCGACGAGGGTTGCGTACCTTATACTCAGAATCACGAAACGGTATTCGCTGAAGGTCATACCGGTTTACGCACCAACCTCTGCACATCCAGATGAGAAGGTTGAGGAAATGTATGAGGATATATCTATATTTCCGGACCGATACGACTTAGGGACCTTCAAGAAAAGAGCCTCCTTTTTAAAAGGCCGGCAACGCATCTGCGATTGTCTCTTGAATGACAACTTTTTGCTTTCTCTTACATCTCTTAAATATGAAATAATTAATTTAAGAGCTTCACTTCTTACACCGTAGTGTTGAAGTTTCCTGATTAATGTTTCATGGTGAACACAATCGAAGGCCTTGGATAGGTCACAAAATATACCCAAAGCATCCTGTGAATTCTCCCATGCATTAAAGATATATTTAATCAGCTCAACACCGGCATCAGTTGTCGAGCGACCCCTTGTGAAACCAAATTGATTTTTATGAAGTAAATTATTTATATTAAAGAAATTTAACATTTCATCAAGAATAATTTTTTCAAAAATCTTACTAAGTGTTGGTAGTACAGAAATAGGTCTAAAATTGGCGGGGTCTAATGTACTACCAGATTTAAATAAAGGTATTACTTTACTATGCTTCATTAAATCAGTAAACACACCAGGTTCGATACTAGTATTAAAAATAATAGCTAAATGAGGCGCGGTTGTATCTATTATAGACGCAATAACTTTAACGGGAATCCCCCACAGATCCGCAGTTTTCTTAACATCAATAGTTTTAAAATATTTTACAATATCTTTTGATGATACTTTATGAAATGTAAAATTCTTTGTACAAGCATTTTCATTTTGTTTAAGTAAGGTTTCGGCGACGGCAGGTGAAGAATTCAGTGACTTAGTGGTCAATATAGGAATATCAGTAAAATATTTCTCAAAAACCATTGCTACGTCCTGATCTGATACAGTTACTTCTCTGTTGATCTGTTACAGATTACAGTTACTCCCCCCCTCGGATAACCCTATAGGATTATTCGAGGTCCGAAGAGAATTATATTCCAGCGCAACTAATTTATCTTTTCTTCCAGTTCCAGATAGATAGAGAGAACTAAATGATGCCCGCGACTTCGTTCACGTGGATTAAGGTTTTTTAATTGCCTCAGGTTTTTTTTTTCTGGGATAAAATGTAGGTTGTGTTAATTTAGAGTATCCAAATCAGTTCAGTAGTTGTTGCGTGAAGGAGTAACAAACATCCAAACTTTCATATATATATATATATATATATATATTCGCGCATCATATTGAAACTACTGAATCTGTTTGAATGCAATTAATCGTATTTGTTGCTTATACCTACACTGGGTTAAGCATTAGGATAAGTTTTATCCCGAAAAACTATAGTACAGACACAATTTCGCATTTACAATATTAGTATTGATGATCATAATTGTTTATTTTACAGATTTCCAAAAGACCCTCACTTAAAAATTAGGTAGGCACAATGAGGGCATCCACAACTTTTTCTGCCACCAGGCCGGCGCCACTTTACAGTGAGGTAAAATATTTGACAGATTTGATAGCGGGGGCTAAGATGTTTTTAAAGTATAGATACGTCATACTCGCTCTAAAATGGCAATACGAAAGTCAGGTAATTGCCCGACTCGCATTCAATCGGGCACGCTCTCGCGTCGCGGCTATACCTTCGCTACAGCGCGTAAATCTTTTTATTATTCGTGGTAAAAATGCCTTCCTGTGTTTTTAGGTGGTGCACAAATTACACGGCAACTGTCAGAGACAAGAAAAACGTCTCATTAATATTTTGAAAATAGATGTTTTGTTCATAATTGGTTTTATTATTTCAACACTAATCGCTAGTGTAAACTTTGACGCTAGCTAGTGTGTTCATTTCCATATCAGCATGTCACGCGTTCGCACCAATGAGTGCTCAGCAGCAATCAATATGATGTATATCCATCTTTTTTTAACGATAGGTATGCCGTATCATTTCTCTTTTTATTAGCACAACGTGTCATAATAAATAACTGTACGTAGATATAATACTACCTGCGCCACTTTAAAATACAATAATGTTAGTGTGTAACCTGTCTATCTTTTTTAATACGTCTTTGAGCGGGGAACGATAATGTCTTAGGAAAATGTAATATTTAAGGTTTCTTTCCGTATTGTTAGTTATATTTTATATTACGACGGCTGCACTAAAAGTATCGGGAATAGAATATTTCCACTGTTCCTGTCATATTAAAATATTTTTAAATGAAAAGTCCTTGCTTTTAAAAATCGAATACCATTTATTTATTTAAAAAAAGATTCTCGGTCTTGCCACAAAGTTTTATCAAACTTGTTTAGTCGTTGAGAAAATGGAATTGACTCGAAAAAATTCAAGAGCGATGATTTATTATGACTTTCGAAGTGGTTTAACACAAAAACAGTGTGTTGACCGGATGATTTCTGCATTTGGTGATGAAGCCCCATCCAAAACCACAATTTATCGCTGGTTTGCTGAATTTCAACGTGGACGTGTCAAGCTCAGTGATGATCCCCGTCAAGGTCGTCCAAAAACTGCAGTCACCCAAGAAAACATTGATGCTGTGCGTAAGCTGATTGAGGAAGATCAACATGTGACATACCGCGAAATTCAGGCAACTCTAGACATTGGCATGAGTCAAATACAAATAATCTTGCATGAACAATTAGGTGTAAAAAAGTTGTTTTCCCGATGGATACCGCATTCGCTCTGTGAAGAGCAAAAAGCGGCTCGCGTTACTTGGTGCATCAGAACTCTCGAAAGATTCCACGGAGGATCCTCAAATGCTGTATACAACATCGTATCAGGTGACGAATCCTGGATATACGCGTACGAACCCGAAACAAAAAACCAGTCACGAGTTTGGGTGTTCGAAAATGAGTTAAAGCCAACAAAAATTGTTCGTTCACGGAGTGTTGCAAAAAAAAATGGTGGCCACGTTTGTCTCCAAAACCGGCCATGTTACGACTATTCCTCTTAAGGAACAAAGAACGGTTAATGCAAAATGGTATGCTAGCATTTGCTTGCCACAGGTCGTTTCTGAACTCCGTAAAGAGAACTGCAACCGCCGCATCATCCTCCATAACGATAATGCGAGTTCTCACACCGCACACAGAACAAAAGAGTTTTTAGAGCAAGAAAACATAGAATTATTAGACTATCCGCCGTACAGCCCCGACCTAAGCCCTAATGATTTCTATACTTTCCCTAAAATAAAGAATAAATTGCGTGAACAGAGATTTTCATCACATGAAAAAGCTGTGGACGCCTACAAAACGGCCATTTTGGAGAACCCAACTTCCGAATGGAATGGTTGCTTCAATGATTGGTTCCATCGTATGGAAAAATGTGTCAAATTTCGCGGAGAACACTTCGAAAAGCAATAAATACATTTTTAAATAGTAATGTTGTGTCACTTCCTTGATTCCCGAAATTTTCAGTGCCGCCCTCGTAATTACATTAGAAATGAATAAACCAAACTATAAATTTTTATAATCTTATAATTTTATATAAAATTAACTTAAAGTAGAAAAATTTAAAAAAGAGTTATAAAGTGCAAACAATTAAAAATCAAACCACTGACGCATTGTGTTGTATTAAAACTGATTTCTCAATTAACTGACACTATGTAACAAAAAACTTTACCTCAGTCACAACTAGCGACATCTGGTGAGTGGAAGATTATTAACCCTCATTGTGCAATCGTAAGTGGTTGGGAAACTACCCGCACAAGTACTATCTGTTCGATGCACTATAATCATCCCAATTTCAAACTTTGCCTAATAAACGTCAAATTAGTCTGTAATGCTTTACCAACATTATTGTTAACAGATGTTGTAAGTAGGGATGCTCGATGTTGACAGCGATAGCTCAACATCGATAAATGATGTAGCGATCGTGGTCAAATATCTCATCGCAAGTTTTTTTATTTTATTTTAGATATGTAGAACCAAAAACATTGTTCTAAACGTGCATTGGATCGTCTTTAAGATCAACCATCGGATTTTTTTTAAAACCACCGACAAAGAAACAGGCAACCAACAACATCGCCAATAACAAAACGAAATCAGTGACAACTGTGACATTACAGTTGACACTTGACAGTTAAATTTGATACATCATAATTATGGAGTGTAGAGTAGAAGGAGGACCATCTTATAAGGTGCGAAAGTTGAAAAAGTGTCCCAATATATACTGAAAATAGAGGTTCCAAAACCTACCACAATAGCGCTGGCGTCTGAAAAACTACGATATGAATATAGCTGTTGTAGACGGAGTGAAGTCAGCTGAATTAAAATATTTAAAAATTTAATGACTAGAGTAGTTAGTAAAATGCCAGTATACAAAACCTCAACTATTTACGTACTACAAAACCAAGCGGATTGGTCGGTCCTTGTTTATTTCTCCATCTTATTCTAATGAATTTTGGCGCTTTTTTTTTAATTTATCCTATGCTACTGCAGCGCCACCCTTATTGGACGCGTTTTTAGGGATGACTTTTCATATACAGAGATGGTCCTCCTTCTACTCTACACTCCATAATCATAATGATATGTTTTAGATTATCGATGGGTTCAAGCATTCTGAATTATTCAAAATTTTAAATATTTTAGAGGAGATGCAAGATTTAGTTGATATTGATTTCGCGAGTTCACAGTGTTCGCAAGTACCCAATAATCGATTATGGTTTTATTGACATCGATGTTGCGATGTTTGACATCGATGTTTTCATTTTTGACATCGATGATCATCGAGCATCCCCAGTTGTGTTACTCATGTTATGTAGGTACTTGTAAAAGGACATTGTTCTGCGTCCATACAATGTTCGCCTAAGAACCAACAGTGAAAAAAGTACCTTTTTAAGTCCCAAATTACACATAATTGTATGTAAGAACAATAACTCCTGACGGACACTTCTGAAAACTTAGATATTAGCAGTTATTATAGAATTTTGAGGTTATGTTTTATTTTATGAAACATTATGTTGTGTCCAATGTAAGCAGGTCAGTCTTAGCCTAGCATTTATACGGTAAATAAAACTCAGTTTGTGATTAGGTATTTATTTTATTCATACCAAATAAATACAACGTATACTGTCTCATTTGGTTAAAGTCCGTCATTCAAGCCAGGTAGGTCGCTAAAGAAGAGTATCGATATCCGTTGTTCAAGCAGAGTCGTAATTTATAAAAACTTATCACATAACAAACCAACTGCACAGTGCACTTAGATTCCGAAAACTTTGCAGAAATGTATTTTTTCAAAAAACGATCGCACGTCTGACGTCTATCTAGTATCTATTTTGACGTGTTGTCACCTGTCAACTTACTTTTTTTTGCGTGGCACAATGCTGATTTGCCAATGAGAGTAGAGTTTTCATTAAAAATAACAATACTATTGGTATTGTTATTTTTAATGAAAACAGGTGATTTCACTGTACCCCAGTTCCTTGTGGCATATATTAATCTGAGATATATTTTAAAATATAAACGTTTTTATGATATATTTGAGTTTATGACAACTTTTGAAATATGTGAGTGAAGGTATTGTGCGATTGGCCAAATCACAGGAGGCCTTAAACGCAGCACATTAGTATTAAAAATAGGTACAAAGTTCAAAATCGAAAAAGTCCTTTTATTTTAAAGTTGACAAAAAATTACTTTGCGTACATTCGCTCGATAAAATAAAATGATGTGTTTACCTTACCTTACCTAGTTAGAAGAGCACCTCCCGCCCTCCCTCAATTGCGTGCACTATCCCCGTCACCACTACTCCCAACACCACTACACTAGGAAAGACACAGACACACCTCTGACGACAATACGACACGTGTTTCGCCTTTACACGAAGCATTCTCAGGTGATATAGACTCTACGGTGGCTAACCGTAGAGTGAGCGGTGAGCCAAAACAACTGCTATTTATTCAGATCGCTGACACAACCGCTCTCTACTTAAGGAGCGAGCGACTGCGTCATGCGATAAAACATGCGACCCGCCGCGCAACGCCCACCTACCCTCCAACCACGCAACCAATCGCCGATCACCGTGAGGGTGACAAATGGCCATATTGAAATAAATGAGTGAAGGTTTTGGTTATAAGGTACAAATAGTCGAGCGACCAGTATTGCTATTTCTAAAGCTCAGAGTATTTGGCTTAATGAGGAGTGTCGTCGTTGGTTTTCCAATAGAGATAATTTAAAAATCCACCTTAAAGTATTATACTCTGAACTTTCATATAAATTACATAATATTGAATTTGATATTTTGGATGGGAAAGCCAGAGAACTTTCTTCAATGGCTGTTTATGAGAAATATCAAATCAGTCCCGTAAATTACAACGACTTGTATCCTCTTCATCCCGTAATCGTAATAACGACATACATACAGAATATCACCAATTTTATCCCCGAGTTTAAATCTTTCCGATGTCCAGTTTCCAACAGATGAGTTGTCCCTTTTACATAAAGGCCTAAAGTATAATTTAACACCTTTGGTCTCCCAAAAATCGTTAGAGACTATGGCTGTTGACGCGGAGATGGCTGTTGTGATCGGGAAGAAAGATAACATCCTTAAAAGTTTGGTAGCTAATGAAATTCGGGAACTCAGGATTGAAATTGGAAGACGCGGGGTCTTCCCATTTCAATCCTGAGTTCCCTGTTTTTAAGTCCCTAAAGTAGAGAATAAGGGAAAACGACCTTATTGTTACTAAAGGCGATAAAGGCAATACTGTTGTTATTATGGAGAGTAGTGGGTACAGCCAGGAAGTTAACGATGTTATCCAAGGTGATGACTTTGAGCTATTGGAGACTGACCCAACCAAAAAGTTTACTTCGGATATTAAGTTATGTATACAACAGTCATCATATGTTTTTCCCGATCACAACTTGTGTCGGAGCAGTCTTGTTCCAATGAATCCTCAAACACCCATTTTATATGGGTTACCAAAAATACATAAAGAACATGTTCCTATACGTCCATTTGTCTCATATATAGGTGCACCAGCTTATTTCCTTGCTAAAAATTAACCTTCCTCCTTCGAGAGAAATCTGGATTTAACCCCACTTACAGCCTAAAAAGCGGCTTAGATCTCATTTCCTCTCATCTTTAGACGTTGATAGTCTTTTCACAAATGTCCCATCCCCTGACTGTTTGCGTATACTCGCAGATATCTATGATAAATGTCGTCTACATCCCGGGGAAATAAATGATCTTCTTAACTTAACCTCTCTCTGTATGAAATAAAACTATTTCCAGCTTAATAACCGTTTCTATCTATAAAAAGAAGGGTTAGCTATGGGGTCCCCTCTAAGTCCCCTTATGGCGGACGTACTCCTTTTAAAAGGCCGGCAACGCATCTGCGATTCCCTCTCTGGTGTTGCAGCTGTTCATGGGTGGCGGTAGTAACTTACCATCAGGTGAGCCGCATGCACGTTTGCCCCCTCTCCTATAAAACAAAAAAAATATTTCATGGATAATTTCGAAAAACAACAAATATCGATAGTAATATAAGATATTTTGATTGGCAACTCAATCAAAATATCTTATATTACTATCGATATGTAGACGACATAATTATTTGCTGAACTGGCACAAGGAGACAACTGGATGTTTTCCTCAATAAAATAAATAGAGTCCATGAAAAAATTAAATTTAAACTTGAATTGGAACAAGATTGTTCCCTTAATTTTCTCGAATTAACAATAACAAGAAAAGAATCGTCATATGTTTTCCAAATTTATCGAAAGCCAACTCATACCGACACGGTCATTCCCGCGTCATCGTGTCATCCGTGGCAACATAAAGTAGCCGCTTTTTATTGTTACATTAACCTTTTGTTCACTGTTCCATTAAGTAAAGAAAATCATTTAAAAGAACTTAATATAATTTATCAAATAGCGGTCTCTAACGGTTTTTCAAAAAATCTCATTAACAATTTAATTAAAAAGAAACAAAAGCATGTTGTTCGCAACTCTCTGTACGCGGATAAACCTCAGTGTTCATCGATATGTAAACAGTTTGACCTACTTAGGCCCCATATCTGAAAAAGCAGCTAATAATCTTCGTTTAAATGGCGTTTATGTGGCGTTCAAAACAAACAATTTTCTTAGAAATATCTGTAATAATAAAGATAAGTTGGATATTCGTCAAAAGTCAGGTGTTTACAAACTTGTTTGTGACGAATGCCACGCCGTTTACGTGGGTCAGACTGGTCGCAATTTCGAGACACGTTATAAAGAGCATTTAGCCGCGTACAGGAATTGCAATCCCGATAAATCCCATTTTGCCAAACATCTTTTGGACACTGGACACAACCTAGCCAACGACCACTCCTTTAAAGTCTTACTTACGTGTAATAAAGGTGTTCGCGCCAAACGCTGTTGTCGGAATCGACGTCTAGGGGGCGCGCGGCTCTGGGCCATACCGGTTTTTGACGTCGGCCGAGCGGTGGGCGGAGAACGCGTAAAGACGAAGTAGTCGTCTGCTAGCTGTGCTAATGTTTGCACGCTGTCAATTTTTGTTAGGGAACTCGGAATAATTATGCGCAGCCCCTAGATATACGGTCTAGGATTTGGTGACGCGCATTCCTGCTGGAGAGCTTCCCAGGGACTCATTATGTCCGACTCAGAATCTGCATAGGTGCATTCGGCAATATTAGCTAGTGCGGCCGTTAATATTCTAGAACTAACTGTTGCTACGCGAAACGGTAGTGACCTTTGATCCGTAAACTCCGTGTGCGTTTTGTGCGTTAACCTTATACCCAGCGATAGTTAGTGGCTTCTGTAAGTTAGTTAATCGTGACGGACGAGGAAACTGACTGTGGACAACGCCTCGGAAGGCGCCCTCAAGTTAGAGCGGTGTCGACGCTCGGGCTGCTGCCGACGGCCAAAGTCTAGGTTCAATCACCATCAGTCACACCCAGATACACATCACATCACCTTATTTCCTTGCACTACACATACACATACGACCAGACCGACTCCGGAGGGACCAGGCGCCTTGGATATAGGTAAGTAAGCTCCGTCTGATTCCTCTGCCGGTCGACTGGCCGTAGTATAGAACGCTCCCCCATATATTTTAGTGTAATTAGAGAAATTCCACGTGGCCATATTCTGGCCCCGTCCCTCTGCTGCTCGTCGATGGGATTACTCATGGGCCCTAATCCCGTCAGCCTTGGTTGGGGCAGCTAGGGGCGTGTACAATCTGGTAGCAGAGCGTGGTTCCGGGTTCGATTCCCCGGTCGATCCCGACCATAGTGTTTGATAAAAATTAAACAATTCTGGCAGCAGGGAGCGTTGTTTTGCTTGGTTTAATTTGTATCTACAATCACGCCCGTATGTTACGTAATACGTAAAAATAATTTTTTGTACGTAATAATAAAATTAATTTCCTTTGTTGCTTTATTGCTTGCCTTTTTTTTTTGGTTAGTGAGTAGTTTGAAAAGCCGCGCCCTAGGTTGCGCAAGCGGGAGTTTTTCTAGAGATATACGTCATGTAGGTACTTAAACTTAACTTACTTAACTTATCTTCACGCACAATCCCTGACGGGGTAGCCAGAGAGAACAGATCGCCAAGTGTCACGACCCTTACATACCTCTTTCGCTTCTTTCAGATTCATTATTTTCTTCATACATGCACGTCTAGGTATCCGAGTACTCTTGACCCTACCCTCTTCGAGCAATTTGCTCACATGGTCTTCGAAAGTTAGTCTCGGTCTACCTCGACACCTTTTAATATTAACTTTCGCGCTATATATTTTCTTCACCATTCGGTCTTCACTCATTCGCTCAACGTGCCCAAACCACCGAAGCACGCCCTTATCAATTTTTGTGATAAGGTCATCTTTCAAACCTGCCATATTGCGAATCTCTTCGTTTCGCTTTCGGTCGGCCATGGTAACGCCGCACATTTTACGAAGAGATCGCATCTCCACTGCATTCAACTTGCTTTTATGCTTCTTCTGGCATACCCAGGTTTCGCTGCCATATAACAAAGTCGGTACCAACACTGCGTTATGTATTGCAAGGCGTGCACTCTTCACTACGCCTTGCCTTTTGACTAACGCAGTCAGGGCACCATTGACTTTGTTCCCGGCAGCGACACGCCTGTCCACATCTAAATCACATCTTCCATCCCGGCTAAAAGCACTCCCCAAGTACACAATTTCATTTACTTGTTCTAGACATTCCTGATTTACCCATATTTCACACTTCGTTCTCTCTTCGTCCCTTTCAAATACTAGAACCTTAGTTTTATTAGCGTTCAAACGGAGACCTTTAATTTCACATTCCTCTTTCATACACGTGACTAATGCCTGCAGTTCTGCCTCTGATGGTGCAATAAGCACTGCATCATCAGCATACAGCAGACAATTTACTTTTATGTCACCCAATTTCACACCCAAACAGCTATCTTTCAGCTTTTGTAAACAGCTGTCGAGATACAGTATGAACAGCCAGGAAGACATGACACAACCCTGTTTTACGCCCGTTTGGACGCTAAACATGGGTGACAGGTCATGCCCTACCCGCACACAGGCTTTACAGTCACAGTAAAGAGACTGCACAGCCCTTAGCAATCGGCCATCCACACCATACCCCGGCAACAGTTCCCACATTTTCTTCCTTACAACCTTATCAAATGCTTTCTCAAGATCCACAAAAGCACAGAAAATCTTCTGGTTAGCAGCCAGAAGCTTTTCCGTGATCATGCGGAGAGAAAACATTTGATCCGTGCATCCTCTTCCAGGTCTAAATCCGCATTGTGCCTCCCATAGAAATCTTTCCGATTTCTCTTGCATCCTACGTGTCAAAACCTTCAAGTAAATTTTACTTGCTAAACTGGTCAAGCTGATCGCCCGATAGCACCCGCAGTCAAAATGTGAACCTTTACCTTTATTATAAAGGCACAATGACTGCGGATCGCCAATCATCCGGGACATCCCCCGTCCGCCAGCACAAATTGCACAGCAGATGAAAGCTGTCCCAGACGCGAGGCCCACCATACTTGACCATTTCAGCAGTAACTCTGTCTAGTCCCGCAGCCTTACCACATTTCAAACTTCGAATCGCACGTTCAATCTCTGTCATACTGATGACCTCAGTGTCATCGAGGTCCGGGTCTGGCGTACCAGTCACGGCGTCATCCCCGGATCCCTCACTAAGATCATCACACGCATACATTTCTCTATAAAATTCGCTCCATCGCTGCATGACGTCCGATTTTTCTGAGAGGACGTCATTAGTTCTCGAAAGCACTTTGTTCATTCTTAAGGCCGTCGCACCACTTCGGGTCCTTCCAACCTCTTTCCAGAAGAGTTTGGTTTAGTTTAGTTCTCCTTAAAGTTGTGCGACAACCTTTCATCCGCTTCCATTCTACACCTTTAACGCACTTCCTCAATCAATGCTTTCGTGTGAACTTTCTGCAGCCTATATCTTTCTTTCATCTTCTCTCCCATATCCTTATCATTACTAGAGGCCAAGTAGTCTAACCATGCTTTCTTCTTCTTCTTTACAGCTTCTTTCACTTCATCATTCCACCATGCATCTCTTCTTTTACTACTGCCTCTTTTTATTGTTCCACACGCTTCTTCCGCTGCACTTACCATTCCATCCCTAAGGTTCTGCCATGTTCTTTCTACACATTCGTTTCTGCCATCGATGGTGTCAAGCTTTTCGGCTACCCTCGCATGATATTTGTCCCTAGTATCCGCTTCCTGAAGCTTCCAGCTTCGGATGCGACCGACCGACTGTGGTTCTGTCACTGTCGTCCGGTAGCGCCAACCCGCGAACAGACCCCTAAATCTAGTAATCACTAGATAGTGATCCGTTCCCAGGTCAGCACCCCTGAACACTCGCGTATCCATAACCTGTTTTCGCAGTCGGTCATCCACCAGAAACAAATCAATCATACTTCTCTCATTCTTTCTTTCTCTAGTATACATATGGATTTTCTTGTGATTAAACATAGTGTTTGTCACAAGAAGACCCTTTTCCTTGCATACCGCCAGTATAAGCTTGCCAGCATCATTAACCCTTTTATCGCCAAACTTTCCAAGTACCGACTCGTACCCTGGTCGAGCGGTACCAACCCATCCATTCAAATCACCACATACAACAATTCTTTCGTTTCCCCTAGCCAAATCTAGAACTTCTCTTACATTATCCCAAAACTCCTCCAGCTCAGCCCTGGACGACGAAACTACCGGCGCATAAACAGCCAAAAGGAATAACTTCGTCAGTCCCAATTTAAAGCGAACCCAGAGAAGTCTTGAGTTCACAAACTTATATTCAGTCATAACATCGACCAACCGAGAAGACAGCAGCACCCCCACTTCCTGGCAGGCGTTCTCGCTCTCCGGGACTCCGGACTATAGAGCAAACGCCCCGCCAGGGAGCTCTTCAGTACCACTGCCCATCCGTTTGGTCTCCGACATACACACGACATCTAATTCTCTTTCTTTCATTATTTCGATCAACTCATTCGTCTTATCTCTCATGCCTCCTCTAACATTCCACGTGCCAACTCTGCACTCTGTCCTCCACCTTCCGCCGTGTCGGGCTGTGCGTGACGGGTGGCGGTCCCCATCGCCGCTTTGCGCGCTGCATTCCACACCAACGGGGACGAGCTGGTGTGCGTCGCCTTGGGGGGACGCCCTAACCCTCGTTGACATGGGTGCGCAGCTAAGTAGAATTGCAGCCCTGAAAAGGGCTGGCAGGGGTCGCGACGAGCACGCTTCTACAATGACCCCCCGTCATGTAGGTAGATGGTTATTTTTACGTAATCGGTTAATTATCATTGTCGGATAGATGTAGTGGATTACTTATAGAAGGGTCGATTTCCGAGCTAGGCATTTTTGTTGATCGGCCGTGATGTGTATCTCATTTGTATTGTAATTTGTATTTGAACTAAAGAGTAGTAATTGTATTTGCGCAATTTGAATTTAACTTGATTTGATCGCACTAGTACTTGTTATTTGTTAATTTGATTTGTGTCTTTTATTTTGTGCTAACTTGTATTTGGTTGATACGTAATAATTCGTATTTGTGTAATTTCTATTCAACTCGAGTCGATAGGAACTGCATTTATTAACTGTTAATTTTTTGTTGTATTTTTTATTTGGTATCTTTGTAATTTGTGCTCGAGCCGCGTCGTAATTTGTATTTAGTAGTGATGCTATCGCCCAAGCTACTAATCCGTTGCCTGCAGACTGAGCTACGCTGGGCCACCAGCGCCCATGCTTTGTTAGGTCGACCAGATAGGGTCCATAACTTGATGAAGCGGTTCGAGCAGGTGGATGTTCGAAGGGCCGCAGTGGAGGAGGCTAACGCTGAGCTCGAGGATTCGGATGTGGAGAAGCAGGAGTCCGCTCATAGTCCGCGAAGCAGGAGTCCTGGACTCCTGCTTCGCGGACTATGAGCAGTTCTTTTCACGGACGAGTTGATCGAGACTGAAGGCAGGGATGCCGAGGAGGCGCGTGAAGCTCGGATGAGTGGCCTGCCCGAGTCCTCTCGGAAACAGCTTCAGCCGGAGCTGATGGGACGACTCCCAACTCTGGACCTGCCAAAGTTCTTCGGGGTCCTTTCCGAATGGCTGACCTTCGTTGGTCTTTTCGACAGCCTAGTGGACGCCCGGAATGACTTAACCCCGAGCCAAAAGATGACGTACCTCCTGGCCTCACTGGAGGGGGAGGCCCTGGGCGTCGTCGGCCACTTGAGATTGTCAGACGACGCCTACCAGACTGCTCGGGACCTCCTAGGCAGAAGACACGCCAACGTGCGGCGAATTGCGGACGAACATATGAAGCAGCTTCTAAGCCTCCCGCTGCTTAGTGACCGGGCCAGACTGCGTCCGGACCTGTTGGATCCAGTCCTGGTGGCTGTAATACGTTGAGGCGGCTGGAATTACCAGTGGGCGAATGGGCTTTTTTGTTGCTCCGCAACGTGCTGTCCCGTCTACCTCTCGACCTTAGAATCCATTTTGAGGAGAGGTACGGCGGGGACGAGGCCTTCTATCTTCCGCCCTTCTATGACCTGCTGCGGTTTTTGGAGGAGCAGTGCCGACAGATCGAGAACGCGACGGGCACCGTTGACGACTTACGAGCCGTGCCCAGTGAGAGGCTGAATCCGCCAGGCAAGTCGTCGTCAACCCCCCCCCCCCCCTGCTCCTATTGTTGAGCATCTGAGTACCGGGTAACGTCGTGGCCGAAATTATTAGGTAAGCCGGTTCCGGCGAGGCGAACTATCGCCAAGGAGCGCCGCTGGTGCTGCTTATGTTTGGAAGGGCACCTCAAGCGAGACTGTCCGCATCGGCAGCCCTGTCTGCATTGCCAGGGCAATCACCATGCAGTTTTGTGCCTGGGTGCGAATGGCGTCTCCTCTCGGGGCTCTGCCAGGCCCTCGACCCCCACGGGCGGGGGCGCTCGACCACGCCCTCTGCTCTCTGACTCTCGGCGTCCGCCTGCCAGCCACCGGGCCCCTAGGTTTGGAAGGGGTCCCTCCCCCGACCAGTCGGGGGGTAATTTCCCCAGGGGCGGGGGTGTCATCACCCCCCCCCTCAGCGTGTGGAGAGGAACTTCACGGCTACTCATCGGTCCGTTGGACCCTTCTCACTCCCGTTAGCTGAGTGGCCGCGACTGGTGTACCACTGTTCCCCATTTGATGGAGGCGGCCCTGGCTAGCTGCCGCCTTAGCTCCCACCACGGTCGCCTTCACTGAGCCTTAAGCCGTCAACAGTCCACTTGTCAAAATGTTCTGTTGCCGACGGCCTCAGTGAAGGCGTACAACCCGAGTGGCGACTGTTAGCGGTTGCGCTCTATTATTCTCGGGTTCACGCCGTGTGGCCTCCACTTGGTGGTGGGAAGATTAGGGCCCCCCTGGAGCGTTGAATCACGCTGTCAAGGGGTATTAGATTTGGTTTGGTCGAGCACTTAGTTAAAAATTCTTTGAATTAAAATCAAAAAATGCTTTGAGTCTTCCGCGAAATTTTCCTATTTGTAGCGGTTGTGATTAAAAGAATTGAATTTAATCTACTCCTTTAAATGCTACTGCATGTGTTTTGTAAATATATTTAATCATTGTGTTTGATTCATCATTGATCATTTGAATTGTCGTGCTATTTGAAAAATTATGTATATGTTTTGTGATAGTGTTTAATCATTTTGCTTTGTGAAGAAGTAGGGCTGTCCCTTACGTTATTGTTTTGTTTAATTTGTCAAGTTGACCTATGTGCATCGGTGATTAATTTGGTTGAATTGATTCTGTAGTTGAACATTGATGCTTTGAAAAATTAGTTGAAATATGAGCATAGGACTGCTTGTCTAACAGGCTAGCTAGTTTTGGAGATTATCAGATTGAAATCAGCTGCCGCATTATTTTAGTAAATGATAATATGGTGGGTGGCCTGGCTAGGCCTACTTGTTGAAAATTCATACTAGGGACTATCTGTGCGTTTCGTTCGGCTTTCCACAGACGACGTTCATGTAAAATTTGTGGGCGCTCTCTGCACTGAAGCTTAGGAGGCCGCTCTGGGCCGCTTCGTGTCGCGTCGCTGTTTGCAGACCCGATCCGGTCGGATTGCGGAACTAATCGTAGGGGCACAGATAGGTGTTTGAAAGAGGTCGTCGGACTTCTGTCCAGAATAGGACTTATTTATGGGCTGCGATGTCCAGGAAGGGCATCCAGTTCAACCCTCAGGCTTGCCCACGTTGGGGCGGTAATTTTGAGGCGTTGGTTAGGGTTGCAAGATCTGATGGGTTGCCTAAGGTGGCCTAGTTTGGTTGTAGATTCGGTCTTGCATCTTGCAGTCTCGACCTTGTCCCGCTGACCGGTTTGATAGCGGACCTAAATCCTTATGTCCGGGACGGGGGTTTGTTCGCGCCAAACGCTGTTGTCGGAATCGACGTCTAGGGGGCGCGCGGCTCTGGGCCATACCGGTTTTTGACGTCGGCCGAGCGGTGGGCTGCGAACGCGTAAAGGCGAAGTAGTCGTCTGCTAGCTGTGCTAATGTTTGCACGCTGTCAATTTTTGTTAGGGAACTCGGAATAATTAGGCGCGGCCCCTAGATATACGGTCTAGGATTTGGTGACGCGCATTCCTGCTGGAGAGCATCCCAGGGACTCATTGTGTCCGACTCAGAATCTGCATAGGTGCATTCGGCAATATTAGCTAGTGCGGCCGTTAATATTCTAGAACTAACTGTTGCTACGCGAAACGGTTGTGACCTTTGATCCGTAAACTCCGTGTGCGTTTTGTGCGTTAACCTTATACCCAGTGATAGTTAGTGGCTTCTGTAAATTAGTTAATCGTGACGAACGAGGAAAGTGACTGTGGACAACGCATCGGAAGGCCCCCTCAAGTTGGAGCGGTGTCGACGCTCGGGCTGCTGCCGACGGCCAAGGTCTAGGTTCAATCACCATCAGTCACACCCAGATACACATCACATCACCTTATTTCCCTTGCACTACACAAACACATACGACCAGACCGACTCCGGAGGGACCAGGCGCCTTGGATATAGGTAAGTAAGCTCCCTCTGATTCCTCTGCCGGTCGACTGGCCGTAGTATAGAACGCTCCCCCATATATTTTAGTGTAATTAGAGAAATTCCACGTGGCCACATTGAGGCCCGACCTACGTGCGCTCGGGAAGTCTTCTGCTCATGGGCCCCGGAGGATTTGACCCTTTAAGGTAGCAGCCGTAGCTAACAAAAGGGCTGCGGCTGTGTGTACTGGAACAGTTAGAGATATTAAAAAGTATTAATTGTAACGTTGCACTGCTGAATGAACAAACAAATGTTACTAACTCACCTCTCTTAAATATCTTTAAACCTCATCATCATCATCATTACAGCCCGTCATAAGTCCACTGCTGAACATAGGCCTCCCCTAAGGAATGCCACAAAGCACGGTCCTCATCAAGCATCCATCGACTTCCTCCATATCTTACCAGGTCATCACTCCATCTAGTGGGGGGACGCCCTACACCTCGTCCGCTGGCACGAGGCCGCCACTCGAGAACCTTTTTTCACCATCGGTTGTCGGTTCTTCGAGCTATATGGCCGGCCCATTGCCACTTTAGCTTACTAATCCGTTGGGCTATGTCGGTCACTCTGGTTCTACTGCGGATATCCTCATTTCTAAGTTTATCACGCAGAGAAACTCCGAGCATAGCCCTCTCCATAGCTCGCTGAGCGACCTTGAGCTTCCTCATCCGGCCAGCAGTGAAGGACCACGTCTCAGTTCCACAGGTCATCACTGGCAACACGCACTGGCTGTATAGTCTCGTTTTCAAGTTTTGAGGTATACATGACGAGAAGATGTGCCGTAATTTCCCGAACGCTGCCCAGCCGAGTTGAATCCGTCGATTGAACTCTCGGTCGAAGTTAGACTTACCTAGTCGGACTATTTGTCCCAGGTAAACATACTCGTCAACAACTTCAAGCTTAGTGTCTCCAACAAATACTGGCATAGGTGTGACACGGACATTAAACATGATCTTTGTTATGTCCATGTTCATCTTAAGACCTATCCGTTGGGAAACACTATTGAGGTCATTGAGCATAGTGCTTAGGTCCTCGAGCGATTCTGTCATAAGAACTATATCGTCAGCAAATCGAAGGTGAGTGATGTACTCGCCATTGATGTTAATACCGTATCCTTTTCAGTCCAGAAGCTTGAAAACGTCTTCCAATGCAGCTGTGAAGAGTTTCGGGGATATAACATCACCCTGTCTTACACCTCTCTGCAATTGGATAGGTTTCGTACTCTGGTTTTGTACTCGGATAGCCATCGTAGCTCTACTGTACAAACACTTCAGCACTTCGATATACCGACAGTCAACTTAGCACCGCTGAAGGGACTGCAGCACCGCCCAAATTTCGATGGAATCAAAGGCTTTCTCATAGTCCACATACTCCAGACATAGTGGCAAATTGTACTCCTCGGACTTCTGTACAATTTGCCGAAGGGTATGTATGTGGTCTATGATGCTAAAGCCTTTTCGGAAACCGGCTTGTTCGGGAGGCTGGAAGTCGTCAAGTCTGCGCTCGAGACGATTCGTAATGACTCTCGAAAACAGCACGTAGACGCGGCTCAGAAGGGAAATCGGTCTGTAGTTCTTCAAGAGAGCGTTGTCACCTTTCTTGAAGAACAAGACCACCGCACTTCTGCTCCACGCATCTGGTGTAATGCCACCATGGAGGACGGAATTAAAGAGCTTCTGAAGGACTTCAAGTACCGGTTTTCCACCCGCTTTCAGAAGCTCTGCTGTAATTCCGTCCTCGCCTGGGGCCTTACCGTTTTTAAGGTGCTGGAGAGCCATTCTAATCTCGCTCAAACTGACGGCCGGGATATCATCGGAATAGTGTCGGATAGGACTTGCCCTTGGATCGTTACTCACACTTACGTGTGGCTCCAACGATGATGTGCACAGCTGCCCACAGAACCTCTCAATCTCACTCAAAATCTCAGATGTCCCGGAAACGACGCAGCCACACTCGGTCTTCAGCTTCGACAGTTGGCTCTTTCTGGCAGACAGATCTCTAGCAAAGACTTTGGAGCCCTGGTTCCGCTCGATCGCTTCTTCAATACGAGCAGTATTAAAGTTGCGTAAGTCCCGCCTCATGCATTGTCATTCTTATCATCCACTTCATTGCAATTTTCTAGGCACTGAAAACGGTTTCGTAGCTCGAGCTGAAAGGTTTCGGGACTTTGGATTAGAGCAGGAGGGGGACGGAGCGTTGACTTCATTAGACGTGACCTCTCCAACTTAAAGTTTAGGTTCAGTGTGCCTCTCACCATTCGGTGATCGCTGCCGGTGTTCACCCTCGCGATAACTGAGACATAACTGAACAGTTGTCATCTGGTCCTCATAATGAAGTCAATCTCATTTTTTATCGAACCGTCGGGGCTCGACCAGGTCCACCTTCCTGTGGGGCCGCTTCTGGAAGAAAGAATTCATCATAAAGAGTCCCTCTTTCTCCATGAAGTCGGCCAGCTGCTGGCCCCTTCGGTTCCGTTGCCCTATTCCGAATTTCCCTACTTTCAGCTCACCGTTCTCTCTTGTACCTAGTTTTGCATTGAAGTCTCCCATTAACACCGTATAGTGGGTTTTAGAGAAGCGTTATGACGTGGTTCGAGTTTAAATTTCTTTATAACTCTTGAGAAATTCGGGGTGGGTAATGTTATAAGAACTTTTTCAGAGTCAGGTCTACAACATTGATCAGTGCAAATTGGGTGTCAGGGTTGTCACTTAACATAACTATGTAAATACTCACTTATGTACTTAAGTATGTAGGCAACTTTTGCGACTTGTTTCATTGGCGCTAGCGAAGTTGCTACTTTGTGCATAAGTATGTACGGTGGTAGTCGTAGGTAGGGATTATTTAGTCACAAACTAATTTCATAATAAAAGACTGTTAGAAATTAATATTCGTCTGTCTTTTTGGGCATTCTCTAAGTAATTAGATACTTACTTTTCTACCCACCTAAAAATTAACATTAGAAAGGCTCTTTTTCTACTAAGGGTGGGATATTGCATATTTATGAAAAAAGGCTGCTCTCTGCACTAAGAGTTACCTACTTGCCCACTTTTTTTATTTATAAAATTCAATATAAACACTAACAGTAGGACTAAGATGGAATGCCTCATTTCCAGTAAAAAGGGCCTCCGGCCACATGCAAACGTGTACGTCACAACGGACTTTCCGTGGTTGCTGAGGGCTGTTAATAAAGAGTAAAAAAATACATTGTGAAAGGGTATGTTACTTAGGTAAAGTACCTATGCTGACTATAATCGACTATATTATCTACTATGTGAGTTCTGTGATGTCCCAACGCATGCAACTTGCAATGCCATTCGTTGGGAATCGCGATGTTTGATTCGTATAGGTAGATAGCGTAAACAACAAATAAACCCGAAATACGATTCCTAACAGAAATATGATCGTAATCTACTTCGTTGAAAATCTTGTAAACAAAGTTTTAAATCAGTATTTTGTGCTATTATAACTTATTATATTTTAATTACAAAGACGAGTATAGGTATGTAAGAAGGTACTTAGGTAGTGAAGTAAATTTCAACTAAGTTTTGTAATAAAGTACTTAGGTATTACTTCTGTAGTTAAATTATTAATTTATTTATTTTTCGCTGTAACTATAGAACAAAATGAAATAAATTTACATAGCTAACCTATATAGCTTTAAAGCTACGTTTATGAAAATAACAATAGTTTTTGTTTCATACAAATTGGTGCAGAAATACGAAAGTTATAACGTTTTGAAGTTTCGCATATTTTTTTTTAATTTTTACTCGCTCGTTCTCTGTGACGTGACTTCACAATACGGCAGAGCGAACGCGCAGTAGGCACTTGCTAAGTTCAGTACTAACCGCGCGCTCGGAAGTATACAGTCGTTTACCTACATATTATAATATCGAATGTCAGCGTTAATGTCCGGTTGACTGTATTAAATGATATAATACTTATAATAAACCCAACGACTATATAATAATTATGAACTAATAATTTATGAATAATCTAATCTAATATGAATAATCTAATCCAATGTAATCAATATTATTTAAGATGAATAATTTAATGTAATAATCTAATCTATTATTATGAATAATGTAATCAATGAACTATTAATAATATTTGACATTTGTATGCCCATGCGGCTGATCACATACTGAACTTTATTTGTGTTTAAATAAGACCTTTTTGTAAACTGTGAATCACAAATGAACTATTTGATTTATCAACTAAAGTATTGAACATTTAGCTTTTATTTGATTATATTTATATGTATAGTCACGGTGTGTAGTGCTGTATAAAAAAGAAAATTTAAGTGGGCTTTGAAAAACAGTCAGTCAGAAGACAGTCAGCTAATCTGCCAAAAGTGGATATTTTTATTGTTCTGGAGTATTTTTCAGCAAATTATGATTTTTTATCATCAGAAATGCGTGAAATAAAGCTCTAAAGGTAAGTTACTAATAAAAGATTACGAAAAGTATACAGCTTTACCATTGATTAGTAATTAGGCAGTAATACATAGGTAGGTATTAAGTGACCGAACCACGAAGTTGCACATGATTTACAACGATATAAAATGAAAAAAAAAAACTTACTAATGCAGTGAGTATTAATCAACTCGTACTGTTATTTAGTACCTAGGACGTAAAAAGTTAATATGATTTTTTTTTCGTGTGATGGAAGTCATGATAAATAGATTAATACAATAAAACAACCGTGTATATTTCCTATTATTATATAGAAAAGCATTTCAAACTTAGTAACCTTCAACAACATTATCTATACTTTGATATTGAAACGGTAACATTCCTAAAACGACGTTATATTTATTAGCGGTACCTACTGGGAAATAGCTAAAATATTGTCTTAATGAATACGCTTTGGTTTGCTATTTTTAGCTAGAGGGCGCCACACGCGCACTAGCTTAGTTTTTCTATACAAATGTTCCCGATGCCCGCTCTATAATATATATATATATATATATATATATATATATATATATATATATATATATATATATATATATATATATACATATATACTTTTTTTAAATCTCTTTGCTTTTGAATAAACTGATTGCGGTATTACTTTGGTAGTTGGTACCTATACTGTTTTGAAAATGCAACGATCGCAAACATTCAATGCGTGTAATACTAAACTGATTTTGATGAAATTTCGCATTAAGATATAACTTGATCTACAGGATGTTATCTTCTCATATCGGATTTTTATTGCCAAGGAGCGGGACATAACAGAAATTTAAAAAAAAAAACAGATAATAAAGGTTACTGAGAGCCGTGGTAGCTCAGATGGCTAGCGCTCGCTTCACAGTACTCGAGCAACCCGGGTTCGATCCCCGCCGGCACCAATGAAATTGTTAGTTGCAATTTTAAGTGCTCATTTACCACGTGCTCGGTGGTGAAGGGAAACACCGTGAGGAAACCTGCATGTCTGAGAAATAAGAAAAAAATATTTTGAAGACATGTGAAGTTCGCCAACACGCATTGGGGCTGCGCGGCGGACATTTCCTTGCCCTAAAACCCCCTCAGAAATGAGAGGAGGCCTGTGCCCAGCAGTGACGAGACGTAAATAGGCTGCAAAAAAAGGTTACTGATAAATAAATAACATGACAAGAAAAATATGGAGAATAAGAAAAACATAACAATAAAGACTACTGGTTTCTTCGACGTGTCGGTTTATGACGTCACATCGCGATACGGGGCAAAGCGGTCGCCGTTACCGTAAAACACCACTTTACTCATCAATATTTCAGTTATTTTTAAAGGTAGAAAAAAAATAAGAATACCGTTAAATTCGTGATTTTTTATACAATTTTTTGATACCCTTAACAAAATTGGGTGGCCAGACCCATTATAGTAGGCGTCGTTTTGCCATTATAATTTATCAAATAGATAGGTAATATACATATATATTATTCTTAAATTACATTAAAATTTTTTCAACTATTTTATCCTATAATTAAGTATACTAAACACTAAACAAAAACTATTTCTACGAGTATTTCAACAATTATTTACAAAAAATTATTTACGTAAACAGCGTTAAAAAAACTTTAACATTCAATCGTATAGAGCGCGCTAGCCCCGATTGCGATTTACCCCTGGGGCAGCTCGCGATTGTAGGTAATTATTTCACGCAGGTTCGATCCCTGCCGGCACCAATGAAATTTGAGTGCTTTAAAATTAGGAAAATTTTTTCACCTTCAAATTCAAATTTCTTTAATTGCCATAAATAGGGTTAGTAATAGGTTTTTACAATAAAATAAGTTGCTTAAAGACCTATTTAGCTATGAGATACGGCATGCAAACTTTTTTTTTAAATTACCAAATAATATATGTGGTAGTCGATTCTAAAATGTCAAGTTATTAAATGTAAGTTATATAATTCAAAATGTCATAATTTACTATGTCAATATCATAATTAAAATTTAAATAAGGGCCGGTCAACTTCCTAATAGCAGATTGGCACCGGGAGATGACCTTGGGGGGCTTTAAAGAAGCGAGATGGAATAATATCTATCTCCCTCGCACGTTATGTTATATTGCCATGAAAGAAATATTATTTTAAATGACACATCATTTTAATCATTTTTTTATTTAATAATTATAATACTTTATTATATAATATATTTCGTTAAACATATATTTATTACGTCTTTATTGAAGTAACAAAATGTATAAATATGAAACTGCATACTATAATAAAAAGGCAAGTTATGGCAACGGCAAATAAACAAAATTACAAATGGCAGATCCGTTGCGCTTGCCGCTTGCCGTTTCGTTCTTGTTTATTTGTGTTGCAAATTAAGTTTATCTTTCGATATAAACTTATTTCTTACATTACTAACGTTGAGTTGAACATCCCGTTCCTCCGTTTTAGTGTTTACAGTGAGAAAGAGACTCAAAAACAAGTGCTGTGCATTGTGCTAAAGAGACAGAGACTCAATTTTATCTTTCATCATGAAAGTAAACGAAAGGAAATGTTACAAGTGTGGATGTTCTCCTGCTCATGATCGTAACATCACCTTGCATCGTTTTCCTAAGCCTGGGAGAACAAATAGCGTACGGTACGTATGTTAAATAGCTTTTTGATTACTGATTAAAACAGTTTTAAAATGTTTAAATTTGAACCACTGAATTAATAAAGTAGCAGAAATAAAAATTATTATGGGCCGCATCAGCTAATAAAACCTAAGATACATATTAAGCGATTTAAAAACGTGTGCAAATAAATCTGAAAATTAGAGAAATTATGCAGAACAGCATGAGGTTTATCACATAGAAATCATAACATAATAAAAAGTTCTAGATGTATTGGTATACATAGAAATAACTTGTGGAATAATATTTATATATGTATACAATACAATCACATTGTTTGAAAGGAACAATCTTCTTGTATTGCACTCTCCTTTCAAGCACGTTTTTAGCACCTCAGTAGTATATTACTATCTAATTGTATTTTTTCAGATGGGAATTATGGGCGAAGTACTGTTTCCTCATGAATCTTGGTGGTCACCAGAATTTCAAAACAATCTTCATTCTAGGCATTTAATGTTGTGCACTAAACATTTTAAGAAATCATCATTCATTGATAATTTTGGAAAGAGGCTAGTCAAATCTGCAGTGATGTATGTAAATGAGGAATGTGATAAGGTTAGTTAATCTTTCTTTTGTTACTATCTACATTTTTTACTTTTGTGTGGCTTTTGTCATACTACAGTGAAAATATTATCTAGTTAACAAACGGTGGTAGCAGATTGAGTGGTGATTTATAAGGGTATGCGACGTAACCTATTTTTCCATTACTTCTCAACCATAAAAAAACAAAAGATATAAACTTTAAAAAAAAAGTTATCTTTTATTTTAAAAAAAAACCTTATCCAAACTAGGATTTTCTCCTCTTTGTGGAGGCAGTTTACAAACATAAATTGGATGAGGACAAACAACCCCCGGCACAATTATTTATAGGCCTTGGGTCAATTTAAAATCGGTGGCAGAAAATGTGACTGTAAATTTCGAAAACAAAAGAAAATAAAATTCTGTTTAACTTAGTTGTATAGGTATTTATGCTATGTAGATATCATTGTTAAATGCAATATCGTGGTTGGGCATGATGTCTTGCCACTATTTTTAGATTTTCAAGGAATTTACTAGTGCAGGGTAAAAAAAATTACAACTCTGTTACCATCATATATTTATTCACATTTAAACAACAAACAATTATTTTTAGAAACATTCTTTGTTATGAACATTAATTAAGTCTTTACTCTCATGTTCAACATGCAAAATTACACAATAGTTCTTCTTAAGTAGGAACAGTAATGGAAGTTAAATATACTCTGTTACTTCCTTTGTTTTAATGATCAAATTTTCACTATAAACTATGTAAATTGAATTAAATTATTAAAATATAATGATGATTATATTTCATTTTATTATTATTATATTATATAATTAATAAACAATGCATAGAGTCAGGTGTCAGCTTTTCATAAAATTCGAGACATTACTCTTATATATTTAGGGACACAAAAGTAACAAAGTTGTAGGAACAATAACATAGTTGTACTATTCGCAACAAATTTATGAACTACTATCACAAAAAACAATATTTTTGGCTATGAACTGTTTTAAGAAGTTTAGAAACTTAATTAGATTATAAAACTTAAGGGGAAAAAGCTAAAAAATCTTATTGAGATCAAATTAAACCTAAGCTGATAACTTATTTTTCAAATATCTCTAGTGGAGTATGGAACTGGTAATATACCCTTTTGCCTTTATTTACTTTTTAGGTACTGAAACAACTCTTATGAAACTCTCATATTGTTCATATGATATATCATTTTAAACTAATTTGTATGTTTTTCTAGTATTGTCAACAGAATTTAAAAAGACAATTTTTACTTCACCATCATCGTCTACTTCGCTTAATGCTTTGCCTAGATAAACACTTACTTTCAGAATTGTAAACTTTAACTAAGACCTAGCCTCCTTCTTTGATTTTACTTGGATGAATATTTTCTTTATGAATCAAGTGATTCTCATCATTTTTTTCTTTAGACAAGCAGGGTTGATCTGATGCCTTATCTTTTAATCGTAGCAAAGGATTATCATCATCTGATTCCGAACTCGAACTGTAAATTACATTGTAAAAAGATTTCCTTTTCTGTTCAATCAAATTACTTATATCCGCTAGATTAGTAGAATTACTCCTTTGATTCTTCGACTGTATCCTTTAGTAGACAATAGTTTTTTGGATTCATTCATGAGGAGAAACCAAGCTAGCAGAAACAGCTCAACTCTCGATATTTCAGCGCTCCCACTTCTTCTGTAATACACTAGTAGTACACTTGATGTACTTTCATTATACCATTGAAAGGAACAATTTCTGCTGGAATTTCATTTGTGATTCTTTCAATATCATAATCAGTTCAAGATTGACCTTAACTCTACTACTATCTTTCAGAGACTGATAGAACGAAGACGCTATCAGAATGTCTTTCCCAACAGCAACAAGCTGGTCAGCAGTCCGTTTTAGAAAGCCACCAACACCAACAGCTGCTCCTTTGCCGTGTCCCGACTCGAAAAAATTCCATGTAGGCTTGGTGAGGTTGTACTTTGAAAAAAGTTTTGTCCATATTAAGCAGAAGTTTTGATTCTGGCGGTACTGAGTAGCGGGTCATCTGAAAATATGTGTATCACTTTTATCTTAGGGGATTGGTCTTGAATTGAGGAAAGTATAGGATGAAGGTGACTCCAGATTGCCGAAGGGCCGTGTGAGAGGTTACCTGATACTGTACAAAAAGACTTCACCTCTATGTTTCGATTTTCCAAGCTTCGCTTATACAATACGCCAGTATGTAAGGATACCTGGTTACGAGTATCACGAAAGTGGTGTGATTATATCACTTCATGGAACTTGCAATTGTAATTTTCACTGAAATCTACGTGTAGCGCTATTTTTTCTTCTGTCAATCCATCTATACAAGATCTGTAGTTTCTATACTGAGTTGAGTCATGTCTTTTATTAAGCGTTTCTTTTTATGATATCTCTCTAAATCCTTCTTCTTAGTTTCCGCTACCTCTTCAGGGTTTTATTTGCACTTTTCTTTATAGCGCCGCTGCTTTTCAGCAGCAGTGAGAGCCATAGCAAAGTACTATGTATTATC
The DNA here is from genome assembly GCA_963668995.1 of Parnassius mnemosyne. Classification (NCBI taxonomy): domain Eukaryota; kingdom Metazoa; phylum Arthropoda; class Insecta; order Lepidoptera; family Papilionidae; genus Parnassius; species Parnassius mnemosyne. Next base: position 4,130,882 of record CAVLGL010000002.1, on the reverse strand, counting down.
TAGAACAAATGATGTAATTTATTAGATAGCTATTATATAATATTGATTCCTACTAACATAGAAGCAGAGATATGGATATACAGACGCCAACGATGGCTTGTAACAGCTTAGTAATAACAACTCTTTTACCTCTCTACAACTCTGTTACCAGTAGCTAGTAACATAGTTGTGCAGTAACAGAATGGTAAATTTAACTTTAGTGACATTTTTTTTAGAAATGAAAGTTTATTATGTACAAAGAAAAGCACATTTGATATATCTTACACTAGAGCTACTTCAATAATATAAAACTATACGCAAATATCTGAATACTTACGCGAAAACACCGGTAACAGAGTACACACAGAATAAAACCACGAGCCTCACACCGCAGCCATCGGATAAATGAATCGTGTACCCGCGCCTCAACCGCCGCAAACCGTACGGATAGAACAGTAGAAATTTAAAATAATCGTACAAGCTTCAATTAATTTATTTAATATGGATGAAGTATGTTTTTAAATGTGTTATGATTGCTTTATTACACTAGCTTTCAAACATAACAATTACATTGAATTGATAAAAAGATATTATGATTTTCGCATGATGCACTGCATATGGGACAGAATTTTTTTGTATGGAAAACAACTATGTTACCAAGAATGACCACTCTGTTACTTGATAAAAGTGGTGATAAATCAATAATAAAATTCATTTTTCTTGAGAATAAGCTTAGTAATTCGCCCCATATTTGACAAATTCAATAACATTATAACAATTTAATTAATATCACCGAGAAGAAAATATTTTTGCTCAGGGACGACTTTATCTGCAACCAATTTTAAATTGACCCCCTTACAAATACTTATTCCGTGTAGCATTCGAACCTGTGACCTTTAATGCTGCAACTCAATGCTAGCCACTGCTCCGCGAGCTGTCAATGTTGTTTAAATGACATGATTATAATTTAGTTACTTACAGAATATATTTACAAATAAAAGAAATTGTTAAAATAGTGTCTTAAAAATAGGATGGTGGTGGTAATGGTGTTAAAGCAACATTCATTAAAAAAAACAAGTTGTATTTAATGTTTATAAATTTATAAGGCTGTTTGAAATTTAGAGATTGGTTGACCAATGCTGGGATACATGATATAAATAATGATTTGATAATCTCTAATTTTCAGATCACATTAGCTGACCTTAATTTGGAACAAAGGAATGTCATTCAACATATTGCAGGTCCATCAACTAATAAACAACCACTGTCTGAAAATATTCAGAAGACTATAACTGTTTCAAATGTATTTGAGCCTGTTGCGGGTCCGTCAAAATTTATACAACCCTTGTGTGAGAATGTAAATTATAAAACCATTCCTGACATAACTAGTGATATTCCTCAAGTAACTGAGAATATCAACCCTGTTGCTGCTGCAAATCCATCCACGAAAAACAAAAAGGATAAAGATATGTTGATAAAAATGAAATATCATCTGAGAAAAATTAACAGGCTTCAAAAAACTGTAAAGCATCTAAAGAATGAAGCATTTCTCAAAGTATTGAGCAAAAATGATTCCGTAAATGAAATATTAAAATGTAAAATATCCCCCTCTTTTGCATTATTTTTGCAAGGAGAATTGCAAAACTATAAAAAAAAATCATAAGGTCGAAGATGGAACATGGACTCCAAAGTAATAGCACTAAAACTGTATAAAAGGTCACCTAGGTGCTACAAATTATTAAGAAGGATGATTTGCCTGCCAACACCTAGTTCATTAAAAGCGTTATTAAGCAAGTTTCACATGAAAGTTGGTATTAATGACCAAATTTTTAATGTTTTGAAAAAAAGCAATAAAGCAACAGACTCCCTTAGACAATGAGTATATCCTTATGTTTGATGAGATGTCAATAAAAAAGAATTTGTTTTACAACAAAAAGGAGGACATAATTGAGGGTTAACAAGACCATGCACTGCAGGTCAGGTCACCACAAATGGCAACACATGCCCTCGTGTTCATGATTGGCGGAATCCGTAAAAAGCTGAAACAACCAATTACTTTTATTATTCTAAGGAGGTGAGCATTATGGTATTTTATTTGTTATTATGTCAATATATGTAGTAGTACTATTTTACCATATTAATTTACCCTTTTATCATTCTAGGTCCTGCAACATTGTTTTGATGCTGGAATTAATATTTCAGCTACGGTGTGTGATATGGATGGTGTGAATAAGAGAGCTTTAAGTATCTTGGGAGCATCTGTAGAACAGCCATATATTCTGCTAAATAATCGAGAAGTGGTTACCATTTTTGATACTCCGCATTTGCTCAAATGCTTTAGAAATATGTTTTTAAAATATGACATTAAATGTCCAACAAATATAACATCAAATGATCAAATTGGATTTGGTAAGATATTTTGTTTTATTACAATCATAATATTATACATATTTCCAATTTACTGGATATTTACACAAATTTTTTTTACAGGTGTTGCTAAATGGAGCCATATAAAGGAGTTTTATGAAACAGATAACACCAATCCCAATTTTGTGTTTGCACCTTGCTTAAAACAAGAACATTTAAATCCAAATACGAAGCAGAAGATGAAGGTGAAGCTAGCTGCACAAGTGTTAAGCCACTCAGTTGCTGCAGGAATGTATGCTAAAATTTCACAAGGTAAATTAAATTTATAATTTAAAGTATAATATTTAAACATATGTCCACCCATTAAAATAATTATTAACTTAAAAAGGAACTAGGCTCTCCCAAGTACAAATTATTGTTTATTGTGTGATACTGATATGTGATATTATTTTTGAGTTGTCTTGTAACATACTTTAAATCATGTTTCTTTAATCCTAATAGTAAGATCTTAAATTATGTGTTGTTTACAGGGGAACTCTCTTCAGAGGCTGTCACTACAGCTAATGTTATTGCAAATATGGACAAGCTGTTTGATTGTGTCAACGCATGCACACCAGACCTAAGAAGGGGGAAACCATATTCGACAAACATGACAAATAATACACCACATCTCACACATTTCACTTTAATGAAGAATTTTTTTAAAGAATTGACGTTTTTGGGATGCAAACGAGCTTCTCCATCCCAAGAAGGTTGGATATGGTCCATCAATGGAATAGAACGAATTTGAAGAAATCTCAGTTCTAAACATAAATCAATAAAAAGTTTGGAAACAAGAAGGCTCCAGCAGGACCCGTTAGAAAATCTTTTTGGATGCATTCGGGCCAATTGCGGCTGCAATTCAAATCCCACTGCTGGGCAGTTTGTTGCGGGTCTTAAAACGGCTGTCCTTAGCAACTTATCTTTTATTGGGACAGGAAATTGTGAAGAAGACCAAAATCAAGTTATATTGACAAATTTTAAATCTTTATTGTCTCCACCCACAGACACACACACTGCTTATGCCACAATTTTAACCGATGAGTTAGAAGAAAGTGTAAATTCTACATTTGAATGTAGCTTGGAAGAAAGCAGTGGCGAAATACAAGCATGTGCCTATGTCTGTGGGTTTATAGTAAAAAATAATCTCAACAAATGTGAAATTTGTAAAAAAATTTTTGTATCTGAGACACAAGAGAGATCACATACTTTTATTGACTTTAAAGAATATAGTGATCTAAAAAAGTCCCTTAAATACGCCTCTAAAAACCTCATTAACTGTATTGAAAGTAGTGCTACGATGATTTATGATTTTTTAGAGGCAGAAGCATATAAAAAAAAATTAAAAGGGACAATTAAAGTTTTGTTCAAAAACTCAATAAATTGGGCGTTTCTCGATAAATGTCCAGAACATAAAGATATGAATATAGATTACTTATTTAATAGCGTATTTCACATTTGTATGAAGAGATTTTGTATTTTGAAAAATCGGCAATTTGCAGAAGAGTACTCTGCATCTGCTCTTAAAAGAAAAATTGATATCCTGCAGAATAAATAAGATATTACATGGAACTACTTTTTCTGTATGTACAGTCATAATCACTTCAGTGGTGACATTATATAAGGAGATAAAAGGAGAGGGAGAATTTGTCCTCTCTCGAGAGAGGCTGCCAAGGAGTGACTAGCGCTGATGAGGCTACGGATGTGTGTAAAAGTGTACCCGTAGTCCTGCCGATAAGTGGTGAAGATGAAACATCTGAGAGTTTTAGTCGGAGTGGGTCAGATATTCCTTGCTTCCGCGAGGCAGGTAGGATTTAAATTTAAGTTATTTTTTTAAATATTTGCCATATAGAGCCACTTTTGGATTTCGAATATAGTATTTTCGAAACTATCACTTTACTGGTGCGAATCATACCTTACAGTCTTTTTATCGTTTAATGTCGGATAGTTTATTAGTCACTCTACAAACAATCGTATTGCTATGCAACTAACTTTTAAGTTTACTGTGGGATATGGATAACACATACATTTGTATTTTTTATAGAATTTAGCAAGTAAATGCTGTGACACTTAGACATCTACCTGTATTATCGAAAAATAATAATAACTACTTAACTATTAAATCGATATTTAGTTAAGAGCTGTTCAGAACTGTTTACATGCATAAAGTTAAAAATTAGTTAATTACGTATATATCCATGTAACATCTTATTTATTCTGCAGGATATCAGTTTTTCTTTGAAGAGCAGTTTGAAAAAGAGGGGGATATTTTACATTTTAATATTTCATTTACGGAATCATTTTTGCTCAATACTTTGAGAAATGCTTCATTCTTTAGATGCTTTACAGTTTTTTGAAGCTTGTTAATTTTTCTCAGATGATATTTCATTTTTATCAACATATCTTTATCCTTTTTGTTTTTCGTGGATGGATTTGCAGCAGGTAGTGCTACTTAATGACATGAAAATGTTGACTTATTAGTTTTTAATGCAGTCAATAACAATAACATAACGAAAATAATTTCTACAAATGTAATATTATTGGTGGCATCTATAATATAATCAGGTTATTGGAGTTTAGACATAATATTGCAAAGCTATTGCCTTGTTTGTAGAATGTGAATGTAAATAATGTTTTCTTGTTAGAAAAAAGTGTTTATATTAGATTGTCTAATCTTTTTTATATAAAACCAATGTACTTTTACTTTCCATTTTGCTTAAATGTCATGTTACATATGCCATGTTAAAAATTAGTTAATTACTCCGTCACTTACGTCCATCAATGTACCAACGGTTTTTCTATGTACCAATGTATGTAATGTAAATAAAAAATATGTATTTCAAAAACCACTTTTATTTGAAAAATAGTTCCTTTTTTATATTAAAATGATTGCTAATCGTTTCAAAAGTGGTTTATGAATGTAAAGTACCATAATTTACAAATAACTTTGTGCTTTTGTTTTCGTTTTAATTTAGCAATATATATCATTGAAACGAAAAACTACAAGCTATATCTATCTATATGGTATTTTACATTCTTAAGCCATTTTTGAAACGAAACAACCAAGACGACAACTAAAAAAAAATCACGTGTCAAAATTCCCGCGCAAAAAGTTTTAGGGGGCACGACAGAGATGGCGTGCATTATTGGTGCCATTTTCTTTGTTTGAAGTTGACATTCTTCCCGCCTAAGGGTATTAGTGTTCTGTGCATTCAACACAGCAATTACGTCTATCATATGTCAACATGCATATCATTATCATTTTGAAATTCCTTAACACTATAATAAAAATTTTTTATGAGCCATTCATGTAACTTTTTGATCATGAGAATCATAGAGCCGTGTTTGAACTGCTTTGGAATTTTATTAAATATTTTTACACACATACAGTAACAACCTTTCTGATAGACAGAAGTTTTCGGTTTATGGTCTAAGACTCTAAGACAAGCCGTTTACCACCTCTAGTGCTTCGTGAATATAAATCACAAGCTGACTTAAATAGCTATTTAGCTATGAGCTCTGCATGTTGTTTGACAAATTTATATATTTCTAATATGTACATGCCAGGGACTGTTAATATACCCAACTTAATAAATAGGGGCTTGCATGTATCAAATAGACCTATACCGCATATAGCATGTATACATTTTTTTTTGTGCGATAATAACTCTATTTACTTCAGTGCTGTTGCCCCACAGAACCAGACCATAATTAATATTAGACGCGACGTAACCATATTAAGCAGACATAGTTACGCTAAGAGTCGTTATCTTAGTTAAGCGCCTTAAGACGAAAGCAAACTATTAATTTTATTACAAACTTTATCAATGTGGCCAGTGAAATTTAAGTTCTCGTTAAGTACTACACCCAAAAATGAGACCGTGGTAGTCCTTTCAATAGGTATGTTTTTGTACAGCACATTAAGATTATTTACTGCTCGTCTTTTTATGTTAAAATTTATGAAATTAGTCTTATTCAGATTTACATTTAGATTAATTAATTTAAGATATTGAACTATATTATTAATTGTGTTATTAATGTCATTTTCATAATTATTCAAATTTTCATTATAATTCGATTTAACAATAATGGAAATGTCATCTGCAAACATTATGCATAGATGTTTAGTCACTCTCGGTAAGTCATTTATATATAATAAAAATAATATGTGACCTAGAACGCTACCCTTTGGTACTCCAAACTTATTTATTTTATTTATTTATTTAGAAAACCAACAGCGTATATAGAAAATATTAACATTAATGTAACAAACTAAAAGTATGGCCAATAACAGGTTTCCCTTATATTGTTTGATGGTAGGTGTATTGTTGTTAGAAGAAAAGGAAAAAGAACAATCTAATAGATAAATTATAAGCAAAATTATAAGCAATTCAATGTAATGAAGGTGGTCATAAGTTTACAGATCAGGAGAGATAGTCAGGTAGAATGATATATTACATTACCTTTATATATATATAAATATATATATATATAAATAAACATATAAGATATATATATATATATACATACATATATATTTACTTATGTATATATACATATTAAATGTTTAAATATATAAACATAATACAAATAATTAATTATAATATATATTAAATAAAATAAGTACTTATATTTATATTAGTAGCCTCAAAAATACACATAGAAGAAATAGATGAGAGAATATATGATGGTATGTGATTTTAATTTCAACTGCTCTATTTCGTAATAGTTTTCTTGATGTAATCTTTAAACGTAAGTTTAGATTTCGCAAAGAGGTCAATGTGTCCAAATTGTTCATTATATGTACGAGCAAGCCGCGAAAGAACAGTGTTTCGACAGTAGTTTGAATGATGCCAGGGAGTTTGTAACAATGTAGTATTGCGGGTACGGAATTTTGGAGTACGAAAGGTGATTCTTGAGACAAGATATGGACAGTCAATATTACTGTTTATTATATCATATAACAAAGCCATGTCAAGCAAAATGCGCCTGTGTTCCAGAGATAAGAGATCGTGCTCAGTGCAACTGTCTGTGTAAGTATCGATTTTATTCCGACAGCAAAAGTTAAGGTGATTAACAAATATTTTTTGAATACGCTCAAGGCGGCTTTTGTAGACATTGTACTGTGGAGACCATATTGAACTAGCATATTCCAAAACACTTCTGACATATGCAAAATAAACCATTTTAATTGTATTAATATTCGAGAATGGTTTACAGATGCGAAGAACAAAACCAAGATTTTTATAGGCTTTACTGATAACGTAATCAATGTGTTCGGATAGTATCATTTTATGATCAAAAATTACGCCTAAATCCCTAACACTTACTTTTCGGCTGATTTCTAATCCGTCAAAGTGATATTTATTTAGAATTGGCTTAGATTTCCGTGTAAAACTAATACATTCGCACTTGCTTGCATTGACAGTTATATTATTTATTTTGTAATATTCAAATAAACGGTCCAGGTCTTTTTGTATCAATAGGCAGTCATGTATGGTGTTAATTTTACAAAAAATCTTCTTATCATCTGCATACATGAGGTAATTTGTGTGTATAATGCACGAACCAATGTCATATAGGTAGGCATTGTAAAAAAGTGGACCTAAGTGAGAGCCCTGAGGAACACCTGTAGGTATGTTTATGTAGCTCGAATGGAAACCACCTAACACGACTGCTTGTGAGCGGTTTGTGAGATATGATTCAGTCCATCGGAGCAAGTCACCGTGAATCCCTAATATTTGTAATTTGTTGAGCAGGATCATGTGATCCACACGATCGAAAGCTTTTTCAAAATCAGTGTAGATCACATCAACCTGCCCACCTTGATCCATATTTTCAAGGACAAAAGAAGAAAAACTTGCCGGGTTCGTAGTGGTGGATCGCCTTTGTAAAAAACCATGTTGCTGCTCAGGGAAGGCACGTGAAAGCGTGGAGTAAATTACGTTATATACTACTCGTTCAAGGATTTTAGCCGCGGTGTTCAAAATAGAAATGCCTCTATAATTATTTATTTCTGTACGTGATCCCTTCTTGTGTACAGGGATTATGTGTGCACACTTCCATTGATGCGGAAATATCCCTTCACGTAGAGAGCGATTAAATATAATAGTCAAGGGGAGAGCAAGTGATTTAGCGCATCGTGACCAAAAAAAAGAAGGTAACCCATCACTACCGGCACCTTTGTTCGTGTCCAAAGTTTTCAACATTTTTTCAATTATTGCAGCGTTTGTCTGTACATTAGAAACGGTGTCAGTACAGAACGATTCCGTATGTGGATATATGTAGTTATTACTAGGAATACCAAATACACTCTTGAAGAATGAGTTGAAAGCATTGCATATGTCTATACCATCGGTGTACTCTATATCTTTCAAAGACATTTTCTTAGGGTAACCTGACCCACCCCGAATGGCTTTGACGAAAGTCCAGAATGTTTTAGGATGTGTTTTGATGCTATTTTCACAACTTGACGTAAATTTATTAAAGCATTCTCTCTGAACACGGTGTTCTCTTGCTCGGAGTAACGAAAACTCATCGTAATCTAATCTATTCCTGAATTTTTTCCAACGTGTGTGAGCATTGTTTTTCTCCTTAATTATTTTTATTAAAGCAGGTGTGTACCATTTAGGATATGATCGCTTCCCTGTGTTATAACTAAAAGGCACATGTAAACGAACACAACTATCCAGTATGTTATAAAAGGTATTTGTAGCTTCGTCTACAGTGCCTGTACATAAAAGAGACCTCCAGTCCTGTTCTAAAAGATATGTATTAATTTTTTCATAATCAGCCCTCCTGAAATTTCGCCTCGGCGCAGCTGTTTCCCGTAGAGGAGTAATGTTTAAATCCAAAACTATGAAGCAAAAAGAAGGATGTGCGTGGTCCTCCCTGAGTAGCGGCGCAGCCGCAGGGATGATATACAGAGGTAGATTAGAGAATGCAAGATCTAATGTGTTACCAGCATGGTTTTTTAAAGTATTAAATTGTCTTAACCCGTGAAATGTTAGTGTTTCCATCAGCTGGATACTCGCTTCTTGTACCTCAGTAGGCCCTTTTTTCAAAGCTGTATATCCGTTTGGGTTCCAAGAAATGAACGGCAAGTTGAAATCTCCTAATATTACAAAATTATCATTTGGAGAAAGCTCGATAATAGTATTAATTTTTTGTTTAATAAAAACGAGATCCGATGGCATTTGATGAGGGTCAGGGGCAATATATGCCACACAAATATGTAAGTTGGAATTTGAAGCGCACGCGCTTGAAGGAATAGTAATCCACAATAGCTCAGTAAGACCGCATACGCCGAGGTCACGATACATGGCACCGAGTGTACGTCGTGTCAGTATTAATACTCCACCACCAGTACTTTTACCACTATTACGTAAATCTCTGTCAGCCCTGAACACGTCATACCTATCGTCGCACAACTCACCATCAAAAATTCCACTGTGTAGCCATGATTCTGTCATAATTATAATGTCGTAATCGTTCGTCAAAATATTTAGTCGTAATTCAAGACATTTAGTCCTAAGACCACGAACATTCTGATAATAACAGTACAAATTATTTACAGCCATTAATCAAAATCAAATATGTACCCAATTGTGTTAAATTTATAGTACTTTAAATCTACACAGAGTAACAGAACTAATAATTTGTTTACGTTAGACTTAAGTAGTACGAACAATGATATATCACTTCGGCAGTTGCTAGTTAATAGTGACTTGATTTTTTGTATAAGGTGGTAGAGTATAAAATTTATCAATAAGATATAACAGAATGAATCCTTAAACGATTTGATTAATATAGTCGAGTCAACATAAAAGGGTGCGAGCTTATAAATATGCAGAGTAGTTATTAAATATATATATAAATATCGCGAATGTAACAATATAGACGTTTTAAGTATTGTTGTTAGATTTAATAAATAAATATTGAACGGGTAATTATTATGAATAATAACAATATAATAGATGAATTCATAGATTGACAAAGTAAAATAAAATAATACATAATATACAAGACGCCGGAAAAAATATAATTGGTATTTTATTAAATATAAAGGATATAGTAAAAGAAACCATAATATATACAACGTGTCCCAAAATTCAACGATAAGCCAACACCGGAGGATAGACCTGCCCCGGACTAATCGGGTAAAAAAAGAAAAAAAAATATATCCCAATTATATTTTAAGTTATATAAAAAAAATGAAATTCTTCAGAAATTGAGACCGTTTATGATATTTTTCACTACCATGACCACAATTTTTTAAATATTTTTTTCTTTTTTTTTTTATAGGCAACCTGAATAGTACTGCTATCTACCACAATTCTTAAAAACTCCAGAATAACTCTTGTTTTATCACGAAAATTAATGAAACTTATTTTATTCCCTAAATTTTTTGAAGACTTTTACTTTTAACCAAATTTAACTTATCGTGGTGTAAAAAAAAAAGTATGAACACTAGTATGGCAAGTTTTTTTAAAAATTGACGCAACTAACCAATATTCCAAAATGGTATAATACTCTAGGAAAACAAGTTATAAAAAAATATGGGCCTATTATTTCTTAACTCTTATTTCTCCAAATGACGGTCGGGTGTAATAAAAGTATTATTTCTTGAAAAATGTTTAATATTTCAAAACAAATGGTACAAACAGTTTCACGTGTAATTTATTAAGTTATTAACATTATAGCAAATGTTCGAACTGTTTGCCACCAGCATTAATACATGCACGACATCGCCTTAAAAATGATCGTTTTATTTGTCTTGCATATCTTCTGCTATTAATGTAATCAGCAGCCTGAGTGATATTTCGACGAAGCTCGTCCAATGTCACAATGGGTTTTGAGTAGACCCTGTTTTTAAGACAACCCCAATAGAAGAAGTCCAGGGGGTTCAAATCGGGTGAACGGGGTGGCCATAAGATAGGACCAAGTCGCCCGATCCAACGCCCTGGATACTCTTGATTTAAATATTCTCGCACAGGACGGGCATAATGTGCTGGGCAACCATCATTTTGGAACCACATGTTTTGAAGATCACTTAAGGGCACGTCGTTTAACAATTCTTGCAAGTCATTTTGTAAAAAGTTTAAATAACTATTGCCATCTAAGTTTCCTTGTAACTCAAAGGGCCCAATTACTTTTCCATTTAATATGCCGGTCCATAGGTTAACCTTGAATTGATATTGGGATTTGTCTTGTCTCATCAAGTGTGGATTTTCATTACTCCAACTATGTAGATTGTGAAGATTTAAATACCCATCTTTCTTGCACGTTGTTTCATCCGACCATAGAATTTTGTCTAGGAAGTGGGGATCTTCACTGTGCCTTTGCAGCATTACACGGCAAAATGTGACCCGTAGCGGATAGTCCCGCGGTAATAACGTCTGCACACGCCTGTAGTGATATGGGTGAAGCTTGTGACGTTTTAATAGAATAGAATAGAATAGAATGATTTTTATTCAATATGGATTATTACATAATACTTATTGAAAGTCATTATTTTATTTACCACTGGTTCGGAAAATACCTCCTGTCCTGGGAAGAACCAGCAAGAAACCCAGCGGGACTTTTTTTTTTTAAACATAATTTCACTTAACAATAATTTTGATTATACAATTTTAAATGAATTTTCATAGAACCAGCATGGTGGCGATCACCTTATTCCCAGGGGTTATTTTCACTCATGTATTCCTTGATATTATAATAACCCTTTTTGTACAGTTTTTCTTTAATAAAACTTTTAAACTTGTTTATTGACAAACTTTGAACATGGTCTGGGATTCTGTTGTAAAAGCGTATACATTGCCCCATAAATGAATTACTAATTCTGTGGAGTCTTGTAAGTGGCATTACAAGCTTATGTTTGTTCCTAGTGTTTAAGGTATGAACATCCTTATTCTTATTAAAGCTATTTATGTTTTTATGTACATACATTACATTTTCATAAATATATTGCGATGCCAAAGTTAATATGTTTATTTCTTTAAATTTTTCTCTAAGGGACTCTTTACAATTTAGATTATAAATCGCCCGTACGGCTCTCTTTTGCAAAACAAATATAGCTTCAATATCAGTCGCATTACCCCATAGCAAAATTCCATAAGACATTACGCTATGAAAGTAACTAAAATACACAAACCTAGCTGTCTCAACATCTGTGAGACTTCTAATCTTTCTTACAGCATATGCTGCAGAACTAAGTCTGCTTGCTAATTTAGATATATGGGGGCCCCATTGAAGTTTCGCGTCAATAGTAATACCGAGAAAAACAGTGGTATCCACAAGACTCAACTCCTCCCCATTTAAGAGCACATTGGTTTTCGAATGTTTTACATTAGGTATTGTAAATTTAATACATTTTGTCTTATTGCCGTTTAAGAGCAAATTGTTGGCGTTAAACCAATGTACTAGTTTCGATAGAGCATTATTTACATCGTCATATTTAATTGACTGCCGTTTCAGTTTGAAAATTAAAGAGGTATCGTCAGCAAATAATACTATATCGTGATTGTCCCCTACAAGATAAGGTAAGTCATTAATATAGATTAAGAACAGGAATGGGCCAAGAATCGAGCCCTGAGGAACGCCCATTGATACTACCGATCCGGAGGAACATTTACCATTAATGACGACTTTTTGAGTTCTGTTACTTAAATATGAAGTAATAATATTCGATGTGCAGAACTTTTCGGGATTCCTGTAGCTTCTTCTATGGCACGTACCGAAGTAGTCGAGTCATTTTCTATCTCCTTGAGAACTTCTTCATCACGATCCAATCTAGGTCTTCCAGCGCTGCTCCTATTGGATGGCATACGACCCTCCGAAAACGCTTGATGCACATTAATAAACACTCGATAATCAGGATATCTTTGAGCATTTGGGTATCTTTCTGGATATAGTCTGCTAGCAGCGTTAGCATTACATCGGCATTCTCCATAGATTAAATGCATATTAGCGTATTCCTGTGGTGTGTACGGTTGCGGCATGTTAAACGCCAAACAGTCCAAAATGCGCCAGAACTCTAAATCACAAAACACACAATCGTAGTCCAAGATAATGCCAGGTCAGTTCAGTTTGCAGATCACTTCCAGTCCAAATAATGCCAGGTCAGTTAAGTTTGCAGGTCGATTCCAGTCCAAAAAGCCAAGCCAAAAGTCGATAGTATGTACGAGGGCCACGTAAGTTGAATTGGGTACGGTGCGCAGTAAACAAAGGAGCAGAGCGTACTGAACCGACTTGCTGAGAATAATAACAGCTTCTCTACCTGCCCTGTTGTTGTCTCTTTTTAACGTAAATATCTCTATCTATCTATCTCTCTCTAACATCTAAGGTATTAATGCCCCATTCGAATTCCTAGAAATTGTAACAGGAACCCATTTTGGGCATGTAGTAAAAGTGATTACTGACAATTACAATTTAAGGAATTTGGCCCCTGTTAAGAAATAATAGGCCCATATTTTTTTATAACTTGTTTTCCTAGAGTATTATACCATTTTGGAATATTGGTTAGTTGCGTCAATTTTTAAAAAAACTTGCCATACTAGTGTTCATACTTTTTTTTTACACCACGATAAGTTAAATTTGGTTAAAAGTAAAAGTCTTCAAAAAATTTAGGGAATAAAATAAGTTTCATTAATTTTCGTGATAAAACAAGAGTTATTCTGGAGTTTTTAAGAATTGTGGTAGATAGCAGTACTATTCAGGTTGCCTATAAAAAAAAAAGAAAAAAATATTTAAAAAATTGTGGTCATGGTAGTGAAAAATATCATAAACGGTCTCAATTTCTGAAGAATTTCATTTTTTTTTATATAACTTAAAATATAATTGGGATATATTTTTTTTCTTTTTTTACCCGATTAGTCCGGGGCAGGTCTATCCTCCGGTGTTGGCTTATCGTTGAATTTTGGGACACGTTGTATATAGTTGAGTAACGTTCGTGAAGAATATGGATGCAACTTAGCTGCACAATTATCGCGCGTGTGACTAATACACTTAAGACCAAAAATATTTCATTAATTGAGCTCCCTTTACGTGCGGTCAAACAATGATATATAATATAGACAAAATGAGATAAGAGAGACCAATGAATTGCTTTTACAACGATGGAATTGATCAATTTAAGCAATATAACGTACTTGAAAAGAGAACAAAACAATATACAATGTAAGATTAAATTAATTTTAAAACGTCTCTTTCCTGTGATATATGCAAAGCCGGAGATGTGTCGTTCTTCCTGACGTAGATCCTCCCGTTTTTTGTCCACACATATTGATACTGCTTAAGTTTCGCCGTCTCCCTACATTTCTTTAGTAGAAGTTTATTGCACTGTGTAAGATGCTCATTGACATATACGGGACGAACGCTGCCATGTATGGCAAGGTCTTTGGTGGTCAGTCGGTTTTTTCGAGTGCCAGAGATTATGTTGTCCTTTAGAAGACGGGATTTAAGCTTTGCAATTATATTTTTCGGGCGGCCCTGTTATTTGATTTTCGGTGTGACACGATTAACTTCACGATTAAATTCTATTTATTTCTACGCACTGATGTCTATTTTCTAGATATGTTTTAAGCCAAGAGTCAGAAAGACCTCTGATCCCATACTTTTCCAGTTTATCTAACAAGACATTGTGAACTATAAAATCGAATGACTTAGACATATCGAAGAAAAGTACAGTAGTACGCTGTTTATCATCGAGTCCAAGAATTGCGTTATGTATTAGATTAAAGCACGCGAGGATAGTTGATTTTCCCTTTTGGAACCCATTTTGCTCCGGTGTAATGATTTTGAATTTTGTTAAATAGTTGAGCAGTCGCTTTTGCATGGCCTTTTCAAATACCTTTGATAACACCGGTATTAATGTAACTGGGCGATAGTTACCGATTTCAGATTTATTCTGTTTTTTGTGGACAGGTTTCACGATCGAGAATTTAAGAGCCTCAGGAAAGCATCCTGTTTCAAAGGATAAATTAATTAGGTATGTTAATACGTGGGCTAGTTCGTTTTTACAGTAACTACTTTGTCCCCTCAGTAAAATTGATAGGCACCATCCTCCTCTTGACATAAATGTTAAGCTGTTGAATGACATTAGATTACCTTACAATATTGAAAACGTACATTTGAATTTCTACAGGACTGACTATGATAGTATTTGTAAAGAATTAGCGAGTTATGATTGGGTAAAACTGCTTGATGGGTTGACAGTGTAAATGATGTGCTACAAATTTTCTACCAGAAAACTCGAGATGTTATTATTAAATTTGTTTGATCCTGACCTTGGTTTGATCGGATTCTAATTAGAACGCTAAAAGATATGTATAAAATTAGGTGTCGTCACAAAAAATATAAAAATCCCAGAGATGAGCTTGAATTGCAATTGCTGAGTAAAAAGTGTACACATATGGCCACAAATTGCTACAATAGGTATATAAAGCTAATAGAGAGTGACATAGCAAAAAATCCAAAACTATTTTGGTCCTTTGTTAAGGCGAAACGTGTTGGTTCTGGCGCCTATCCCCTCTCAATGACTGACGGAATGACAGTAACTTCTGATGGAGTGGAAACTTGCGAAATTTTCTCTTCAGACTTTTCATCCGTGTACTCTGAGAATACTGAATGTACTGAGCAGGATTATGTTTATGACCATTCAGAGTCTTTGAAATCAATAGAAATTAATAGCCTTCACTTAGCAAAGCTGACAATTAATCATGATACCCTGTTAAATAAACTAAAAGCCATCAATTGTAATAAAGGGGCAGGTCCTGACGGAATCCCTCCAGTGTTCATAGTCAGATGTGCTGAACATCTTGTTGACCCACTTTTAATTATTCTCAATCTTTCTCTTTGTACTGGGCAGTTTCCTACAGAATGGAAAATAGCTAAAATCGTTCCGGTTTATAAAGCGGGTAGTGCGGATTATGTAAAAAAATTACAGACCAATCTCTATACTATCTTCACTACGTTCTACTACGGTTTCTTCACTAAATTATATGAGTCAATAATTTGTTCTTTTATTCAGAGACATATCAATCTTTACTTAACCACTAGCCAACATGGTTTCGTAAAATCTAGGTCCACGAGTACTAACTTGGTACATATTAGGGAAACACTAATTGAAGCACTTGATGCGGGAAAACGTAATATATACCGATTTTAGCAAAGCGTTTGATCGGGTCCCACATGATATATTGATTCGAAACTTAGCTGCCTATGGTATTACTGGTAGTTTGTTGAATTGGCTAAAATCATATTTAAATGACCGAGCGTTTTTCGTAGTAGTGAATGGATATCAGTCAGGCTTGAAAAACATTCATTCTGGTGTGCCCCAAGGGTCACATCTCGGACCGATTCTGTTTGCAGTGTTCGTTAACGAAATTCCAGAATTGATGAAAAGTTCTTGTGCGTACTTGTATGCGGATGACTTAAAAATATGCAAGATGGTTACGGAAGAGAATAATTCAGCGAAGCTAC
This sequence comes from Parnassius mnemosyne, assembly GCA_963668995.1. NCBI lineage: Eukaryota > Metazoa > Arthropoda > Insecta > Lepidoptera > Papilionidae > Parnassius > Parnassius mnemosyne. The sequence continues at coordinate 4,114,016 of CAVLGL010000002.1, read as the reverse complement.
AAAATGATTTGGATCAATTGGTAGAATGGTGCAAAGTAAATAGTATGGACTTAAACATTAGTAAATGTTTTTATGTGCAGTACGCGAGAAAAAGTTGTGGCGGCGCTGTCGTCGTGCCACGAGTGAAACACATCGAAGTTTAAATCGCGCTAACAAATTTCCGAAGTTAAATCAGTATATATAGAATAGCTCCGAACTACCACTCGGAGCGTTGGCCGCTCTCCGGGCAGACCACCTTACCCGGCGGGAGATCTCCCCTTTTCCTTCTACCCGCCACAAAGTAATACTATCGATTATAGCTATCACATTGGAGATAATAATATATAGCAGTTAGACCAAATTAGAGACCTAGGGGTTGTTTTCGACAAAAAATTAACTTTTGTGCCTCACATTGAAAACATTACTAAACGTGCATCTAGGATGATGGGTTTTGTAATAAGAAATATCAGTCTTTCGAAGCTCTAAAATTAATATTCTATTGTTTAACAGTTTGGTAAGAAATATATTAGAATACTGTGCTGTAGTCTGGAGACCTCATTATGCTACACAGAGATATTACATGAAAGAGGTTTTTCTCCAGTATGTTTTTTCATATGTGTTTGCAAATTACCTTTTGTAATACATTTATATTCACAGATATTACACGAAAAAGATGTTTCTCCGGTATGTTTTTTCATATGTTTTTGCAAACTAACTTTTGTAATACATTTATATTCACAGATATTACACGAAAAAGGTTTTTCTCCTGTGTGTCTTTTCATATGCCTTAGAAAATTACTTTTTAAAATAAATTTATGGTTACAGATATTACATGAATAAGGTTTTTCTCCAGTATGTATTTTCATATGTGTTTGCAAACTGCTTTTATATGTGCATTTATAATCACAGGTATTACACGAAAAAGGTTTTTCTCCGGTATGTTTTTTCATATGTGTTTGCAAACCAACTCTTGTAATACTTTTATATTCACAGCTATTACATGAAAAAGGTTTTTCTCCTGTGTGTCTTTTCATATGCCTTAGAAAATTACTTTTTGAAATAAATTTATATTCACAGATATTACACGGATAAGGTTTTTCTCCGGTATGTATTTTCATATGTGTTTGCAAACTGCTTTTATGTGTGCATTTATAATCACAGATATTACACGAAAAAGGTTTTTCTCCGGTATGTTTTCTCATATGTGTTTGCAAACTAACTTTTGTAATACATTTATATTCACAGCTATTACATGAAAAAGGTTTTTCTCCTGTGTGTCTTTTCATATGCCTTAGAAAATTACTCTTTGAAATAAATTTATATTCACAGATATTACACGGATAAGGTTTTTCTCCGGTATGTATTTTCATATGTGTTTGCAAACTGCTTTTATATGTGCATTTATATTCACAGATATTACACGAATAAGGTTTTTCTCCGGTATGTATTTTCATATGTGTTTGCAAACTGCTTTCATATGTGCATTTATAATCACAATTATTACAAGAGTAAACTTGTTTAGCGACGTGCGCTTTAAGATGTGCGAAGATGTAACGTTTTCGAGATGTTTTAAATTCGCAAATATCGCAATTAAATATTTCCGTTAGTTGTGGTACTGGACTTTGTTCAACTTGTATCCGAACTGCAGTGGTGTCGGAGTTCTTTTGCATCTTATTACTGTTTGGAATGTGTTTAGCAAGAATGTCTTTCCCTGAAATGTTTTTACTACAATCATCATATTCAAAAATGAATTTTGTTGATGCCTCTGATGTTTTTGTCGTAAGTATATTTACACTCTTTTGTTTCGATATTTTCTTTTTCATAATCTTTGCAGGATGCTTTCCTTTTTTATTAATTGGTTGATTACCTTTTTTCAGTTTAGGCTTTGATTTAATAGTAGGGTTTTCTAAATCGAGGTTTCCTCTACGAACATCGTTTATGTTACAATCAGTAGATTTTGAATTTATCTTTCTCTCAGACGGTTTTGAAATATTATTTGTTGGTATGATGTGTTGTTCTGAAATACACACGAATTAAACATTTAATTTATTGTAAGACAGCTTAAACGGTTAACACTGGGCGAAGTTTATGCTTTATGGCATTCTCCATCACTCAACCCAGGGAGAAATAGATAAATTAAAATATTATATAACTGTATTATGTTGCTAGATATAAAGTATTTTAGCCTATTACGTTGAATAATGTCACTCATATTCATTTTTGGAGGAATGGTAGAGAAACTAAATTCGAATTATAATGATGACGTTCTTCTCACCATGTTATAATTACATTAATCTAATAATCGCTGTTATACTAACTTACATTTTGACCCGTATTTTTCGTAGATAGGAAGTATATAATATAGTCGAAGTTGACGTGAAGAGCGGCGTATGAGAATTCATCATTACATTTTATTCCGTGCGCTTCGTAAGAGGCGACTATGGGTTTGCCGGAAAAATCTTATGGCTTACGACAAATGGTGGTAAAATCACCTCGTTTACTTCAGATAAAATAACCAGATTGGCGACAGAATAGCATAGAATGGAATAATTTTTTATTCAATATAGATCACATGTGTAATTCTTATTGAAAGTAATTTTTTACTTTACCACTGGTTCGAAAAAAAACCTGTCCTGGTAAGAACTAGCAAGAAACTCAGCGGGACCTTGTTTATAAAAGCATATTATACATTAATGGTTGGTAGATACAAAATTTATTTTAGAAACAGCTCGGAAGCTATCACCTCATTCCCAGGGTTTATTATCAACCACGTATTCATTTATACTATAATAACACTTTTTATACAGTTTCAACTTAACAAAACATTTAAACTTGGTAATAGAGAGCCTCTATTACCATCTATATACACTTTCTGGGACCTTGTTGTAATAGCGTATACATTGCCCCAAGAATGAATTACTGACTCTGTGGAGTTGAGAAACTGGTATCACTAGCTTGTGTTTGTTCCTAATGTTTACAGACTGTACATCACTTTTTTTTACTAAAACTACCTTTGTTTTTGTGAACATACATTAAATTTTCGTAAATATACTGAGAGGCCAAAGTTAATATATTTATTTCTTTAAATTTATCTCTAAGAGACTCTCTCGGTTTTAGATTGTAAATAGCTCTAATGGCCCTCTTCTGTAAAACAAAAATAGTTTCTGAATCAGCCGCATTTCCCCATAGCAAAATCCCATAAGACATTATGCTATGGAAATAACTGAAATAAACTAATCTAGCTGTCTCGACACTAATGAGACCTCTAATCTTTTTTACAGCATAGGCTGCAGAACTTAGTCTGCTTGCTAGTTTGGACACATGGGGGCCCCACTGAAGCTTTGCGTCGAGAGTGATGCCAAGAAAAACAGTGGATTCAATAGGGCTCAGTTCTTTCCCATTTAAAAACACATTGGTACTCAGATTTTTAACATTCGTTAAAGGAGATGTATGAAATTGGGTTCTTGACATCGTTCGTAACAGTTATACAAAAATATGTGGGTAATATATAGATAAATTATAAGCATAATTATATGGTTTTTTTTCTGTAGTGTATGAGACAATTATAAAAATATTTTTTAAAACTGAAAAACGAAAACTAATCCTTTTACCATAGCAAAAACAAAACGTTTTTAAATATTTTTATGTATTTTGTCTATGGAATTAGATAATATAGGCTATTTTTTGAAATAAATAGCCTTGAGTATCACTAAAACTCATAATAATGAAACGTTGAGGCGAATCTGTAGAAATTAATACTGAATAAAAGAAATCTTTTTAGAAAATCGATTGAATAGGCTGTATGGTCGTTGATCATTGCATTTTTCGAAGGAGACTTGGTAACTTCGAGTTTAAACTTGTCATCTTGTCATACGCATTGGCATTGTGGTTGTGTTTGTGGATATATTTCATGTTTTTATTTTCGTGAATTAATTTAACTTGACCCTTGGCTTTTCTCTTGATTTACAGAACAGTAGGTTGTAGCGCCCACATAATGACAATAATGTGTTACTTGGGTTTTGAGAGGAATAGAACAGACAATGTCCAGACTGCTTTTCAAGATGACATTTTTTTTTAAATTGCAAAAAATAATTAAACAATTAAAAAAAGTTTCAGTTGTATTTTATTTTATTTTATTTAACAATAACTAAAAAACTGCCCTTCTTGTGTCCTTTCAATTTATTGAAAGAACTTATTCCAGGAACGATTGATTTTACTTCATAACCTACAAATAATAAACCAAAATAAAAACAAAACCCCAGGTCTTACAAAAATATGATTTTTTGTCGTAAGTAGCAAATGTTTAAGTATTTAAAATAAAATATATTTAAAATTTGTTCACGCCGGGCCCAAGCTTGTATGGAACCAAGTTCATCTCCTTTAATACATTTAGTTTTATTTCCGTTTAAATGTAGATTATTAACGTTAAACCAATGTACTAATTTTGATATAGCATTATTCACTTCGTCACATTTAAATGATTGACGTTTAAGTTTAAAAATCAGGGAAGTATCATCAGCAAATTATAATATATCATGATTATCTCCTACAAGAGAAGGTAAGTCATTAATATACACTAGAAATAGGAATGGGCCGGGAATGGAGCCCTGAGGGACACCCATTAGTACAGGTGACTCGGAAGAACTTTTACCATTGATAATAACTTTCTGCATTCTATTACTTAAATATGAAATAATAAGTTTAAGCGCTGTGTTCGTGACACCATAGTATTGTAGCTTCCTGATTAATGTCTCATCTCGCAGTCGAAGGCCTTGGAAAGGTCACAAAATATACCCAAAGCATCCTCTGAATTCTTCCACGCACAAAAAATATGTTTAATAAGCTCAACTCCAGCGTCAGTTGTCGAGCGACCCCTTGTAAAACCGAATTGATTTTACAGGCAACATAGTCAGAGGTGCTCACGTCTGGTATGCGATCCTCAACCATATGCCAAGCGTGATGATTAAGGCAAATCCTCCCTACATCGGGAGAGCTCCATCCATGTTCAGCAGTGGATGTTTACGGTACGATTAAGATGGATTCACAAAACACTCAAAAACGCCCTGGCAGCTCTGGGGCTAGACGTTTGCCGTAAAATATCACAGTACTGCTCTCGTACTGTACCCGTGTTCGATTTCCGCTGGCACCCATAAAATTGTTGAATTACAATTTCAACGCCACCTGGCCGTCAAATTCAGCATTCTTTTTTACACTAACATTGTCTCTGGTTGGGTTGGAATCCAAAGTGCGTTTGACCAGCAGTGCTAATGTGGAAAATAAAATATGCTGGGAATCATGTTTAGGTCAGTTTTAATGTTCGACGTTTGATTTCGTTATACTGATGGTGTAAATGTATCATTATAGATTATAAGCAGACAACTTCTTCATAAATAAAGTATTCTATAGACTATGGATACGGGCACACAGTCCACCTGACGGTAAGAGGATGCTTTACCCAAAGATATCTACATCCCATTAAGAATTAAAATGTAGATGCGTTGTCAGCTATGAGAACTAAGGTGTTTTTATTCTATAAATAATTAAGGGACTTTTATATCATATCCTAACCTACAGCACTAACTCATATTGCTTCAATAGAAAAAGGCTCTCCGGTTCTCTACACTCACAATACGAAACACAGCAGCATCCGGCTGTTATTTTACGCTGGTATGCTGTGAAAGTGTGGTCGTCCTGTTTTATTTTATAATGTCTTGGGTCATCACTAGCGAATTCAGTTTCTGCATGAAACTAGATAATTTTATGGCATTCAATTAATTTTTGGTTCTAATGGTTGTTCATGTGTACTTAAAAAACAAAATTTTGTATGTATAGTACATCTCCAACTACATAATCCAGGAGAAATTTCTAATGTTTTTTTATTAATACTGGTTTTTTTTTTAATAAATTTCTTTACCTGTATCATCGTCATCATTTTTATTATTTCTGCTCTTCTTTTTTAATTTTGCAGTCTTAGATTGCTCTTTACTCTTTGAATCAAATTCATTTCGTAGCAAGTCGTCCTCCGAATTCGTCTGTCTGTCTCCAACAGCATCAATCTCCAAGTCTTCTACTTTTACAGCAGTCTCTATAATGAAACAGATTCTGACTCAATATATAGGGTTATTTTTCAGAGTAGCCAAATTTTAAACTTAAGTTCAAATATATCAATAATAATACACCGTTATTAGTTTTTGAAAATACAAATGGATCGACTGCCTTCTTGTAAAACGTTTTAAAATAATTGTCTGGCTAACATATATAAAAATGGAGCTTCAGAATGTAAATAATATTGAGCAATTTTTTTGAGAGCTTTAAAGCGTCTGCATAGCGATACTGCCGACGAAAAGTGTCTGGGAGTATTGACGACTGATTTTTAACTATACGTAAAAATCAGCTGGGAGAATTAACGTGAGGTGAGTAATGTTTTTACGTACCTTGATTACCTGATACCTGGAAAATGGCCCTCTGGCCAAGCTAGCAAGTAGCCATACGATCATGGTACATACTCACCGAGTTTCAGTTGAAATTATAACACCTGGACTTCTTTCAAGGACCTTTTCACTGAAACAATCCATAACAATCCGTCTATGTCCAACGCCCAGAAGATGCAGTATCTCAAGACCAAGGTGAAAGGAGAAGCCGAGAGACTAATCCAGCATTTCAGCGTTAGCTCGGACAACTACGATGTGTGTTCGGACATTTTAAATCAAAGATTTAACAACAAGAGGCTTATATTTTCATAACATATTAGTTTATTTTTAAATATTCCTATTGTTACGAGCTTCGGGTTCGAGACAATTAAAAACTGCCGACTGAATTACCAAAATTGACACTTTAATTACACAACACTAATTACAATCAAAAATCACACTAATAATAAAACACAGTTCGCCGTTATTTCGCTTCGAAGTATTCTCTTGTATCGCCAATTCAATACTGCCCCGGTCGTGGTCTATACCGGTCTTATATAGGGCCTCAGATAGTTTCCAGAACCTTCTACTGTAGCGACATCTAGAATGTTCGAGTACATATCGGTCCCGAAATTTCTGGAAGGATCTCGACTCTCCTAGTTCTGCTACTCGACACTAGAGGGCGCTAGTGTGACTAGTGTTGCCATGTACAAGACATTAATAGTGGCGCGCAATACTTTCATTTACTCGACACTAGGGGGCGCTAGTGTAACTAGTGTTGCCATGTACAAGACATTAATAGTGGCGCGTAACACTGCCCCCTCCTAAGACATGCTCGTCCCGAGCATTATTGGCCCCATAATAACGCGCCAGTCGATCCACATGGACAATCTTAGGAGTACCTCTGGCACCTTTCTGTATCCGGTAGGTTACATCATTGATCCTTGTCACAATCCGGTACGGTCCGTCCCATTTAGCTTGAAGCTTAGGAGATTTCCCTTTGCTGCGAACTGGATTGTGTAACCACACTAGTGAACCTTCATCAAAGCCCTTGTTGTTCATTTTGCGGTCATACCGTGTTTTCATCTTCTCAGACGTTTGCTGGCCCGTCTGTCTGACGTGCTCATAAATGTCATTCATTTTGTTCCGCAAGTCATTTGCATAATCGGTTATACTGCGTGGGGCATCAGGTGGTATTCCGGTGATCAGGTCTGCAGGCAGCCGCAATTCTCTCCCAAAGTTTGCGAAAGCTGGTGTCACTGATGTACTTTCGTGAACAGCGCTTCGATATGACAACAAAAACGGTTGTATGTGCCTGTCCCAGTCTCGTTGCCATTTTTCCACAACTTTTGCTAGGTACCTCTCCAATGTCTGATTAAATCTTTCTACCATTCCATCAGATTGTGGGTGGTAAGAAGTTGTTCGTGTTTTCTGAGTACCCATAACTCGGCAAGTTTCCTGGAATATTTGAGACTCAAAATTCCTTCCTTGATCGCTGTGAATCTCTAAAGGTACTCCAAAACGACAGAAGACTTCATGAACTAGTTTATCTGCAACTGTTGAAGCTTCTTGATTTGGAATGGCGAAGACTTCTGGCCACTTAGTGAAGTAATCCATCACTACCATGAAATACTTGTTACCACTTTCAGTTTCTGGAAACGGCCCCGCAACGTCAATGGCTATCTTCTCCCATGGTGCACCAACATTGTACAATTTCAATGCGCCTCTACTACGAATTTGAGGTCCCTTTACAGCCGCACAACTTGTACATTTGCGGCACCAGTCCTCGACATCGTCACGACAGTGGACCCAGTAAAACCGTTCTCGGATCTTCAGGAGAGTTCGTTTAACTCCCAGGTGGCCTCCTGAACAACCACTATGGTACAGCTGTAGAATATCCGGCACTTTAGCCTTAGGGACAACCATTTGCAAATGACACCTGTCTCCCCGACCATTTTCCCATTTACGGCACAGGACTCCATCCTGAATCAGCAAGCTGTCCCATTGGGCCCAATAGCTTTTCGTGGTCGAACTCATTGCTGAGACGTCGCTCCACTTGGGCTTAGGAGCACTAGCCTTCATCCATTCCAGAATCGGCTTAATGTCCGAATCTTACTGCTGTGCATGTTGTAGGCTGTCCTTCCACTCATTGCTGAGCTGGTCTGTCCTGAGCATTCTCACAGATACCACTTCCTTACCCTCTTGCCTAGTACAATGCTTGCAATCTTCAGGGCAAGGTCTTCTTGACAATGCATCTGCATTGCCATGAGATTTCCCGCTGCGATGTTCGATCACAAAGTCGTATTCCTGCAGTAGTTCTATCCATCTCGCAACTTGTCCTTCCGGATTTTTGAACTGCAATAGCCATTTCAGTGCAGCATGGTCAGTTCGTAAGTGGAATTTCCGCCCTAGAAGATATTTGCTAAAATGCTGCAAGGACTTTACCACAGCAAGCAATTCCCGTCTTGTGACACAATAGTTCCTTTCCGGCTTTGACAACGACTTGCTGAAGTACGCTATCACAATCTCTTGATCACCATTCCGTTGAGACAACACACCGCCAAGTCCTATATCACTTGCGTCTGTGTCAACTATGAATTCCTTGCCCGCATCAGGGTACCCCAAAATAAGTGTTTTGCACAGGCGGTTCTTGAGCTCCTGGAATGCAATATCGCAACTTTCATCCCAGCAGAATTGTCGCTTCTCCTCGGTTAGCTTGTGCAGAGGTTTGGCTATATCTGCAAAGTTCTTCACAAATCGCCGATAATAAGAGCACAAACCCAAAAATGCTCTAACCTGTGTCTTGTCTTTTGGGACCGGCCACTCCTTGACAGCAGCAATTTTCTCTGGATCCGTGCGGATACCTTCTTCCGACACTACATACCCCAAAAAACTAACTTGCCGTTTGAATAGTGAGCACTTCTTTGGACTCAACTTGAGGTTGGCACTCTGGATCTTCATGAGCACGCGTTCCAGGTTTTGAAGGTGTTCCTCAAACGTACGGCCTACGATGATGATGTCATCCAAATAGACCAGACAAGCATCTCCAATTAGCCCGGTAAGTACAAGCTCGATCAACCTTTCAAACGTTGCTGGAGCATTGCACAATCCAAACGGCATGACTTTGAATTGCCACAGACCCTTTCCTGTGGAGAATGCAGTTTTCTCCTTGTCCTTAGGGTCAATTTCAACCTGCCAGTAGCCACTTTTCAGATCTAGCGTACTAAACCACTTTACGCCTGTAAGCATATCCAGCGTGTCATCAATTCTTGGCAAGGGATAGCTGTCCTTCTTTGTAATGTCGTTCAGGCGGCGATAGTCAACACAAAACCGCATGCTGCCGTCCTTCTTCTTTACCAGCACCACAGGTGAACACCATGGACTAGATGAAGGTTCAATAACACCATCCTTCACCATTCCCTCAATTATGGTTTCCACTTCCTTTTCACGTGCTACAGGCAATCTTCTTGGCCGCTGACGAATAAGCAATTCTTGTCCTGTGTTTATTTTGTGTTGAACTAAGCCAGTCTTTCCTATGTCAGCTTCGTTTGACGAGAAAACATTGGCGTACTTGAGTAACAACTTCTTCGCCTTGACCATTTCATTCGGGGAAAGAACGCTGCGACAGTCTTCCAAAAGTGTGGTCACTATCGTTTGTCCATCCTTGCTGGGGGTCCCGGTCGATAGATATTTGCATCGACGCAACCAATCCACTTCCTCACTAGTACCAACCAATGTGCCTTTTTCTATAATCTGTTCCTGATCACAAAGGTTCAACACACGTACTCCTGAGATGTCGGTGGTTCTGACCAAGGTTCGAGCCACTTTCCATGGAAGGTCGTTGTCTACCCTTTCCACGAGTACACAACGATGGGCTTGCCCAGGACTCCGAGGAAGACTAACCGGCACAATCGTTTCCGATCTCGGCGGAAGAACAATCTTCTTAAGGCTGTACACATTCCCTGGTAACGCCCCTTCCACGAAAAGTTCTTCTTGTCCACATTTCAAAACACCTTGCTTAACGTCGATCTCACAACAATTCTTCCTCATAAAGTCTAGGCCCAGGATGCAGTCGTCCATTATATCAGCCACGATGACATTATGCAGGTAGATCATGTTGCCTAGCTTCAACTCCATCTCCTTCTCTCCACGGACGGGTATGCGCTGACCGGTGGCTGTCACCAAATTAATGCGTTCTCGGTTGTATGCGGAGTCCCCAAGGAACCGACTTATAAGTTGGGAACTGACAACCGTGCGAGAGGCTCCAGTGTCTATGGTCAGTTTACACGGCGTTCCGTTGACTTCGCCCTTGATGATTAGGCTGTTCCCATCATGGGTTTGTGAGATCGAAATCCTTGGGGCTCTTTTAACATCAGCCAGCACCCGCCCCGCAGTCCTGGCTTTTACTCGTTTCCCTGCTGCTGCTGGGCGGTGCTATTATCCGCACTACCCTCTCGAGATCGATCACCTTCCCTTTCTACAGTTCGTTTAGGGCAGCTGGATCGAAGATGGCCCCTTTCCCCACAGCCGTAGCACCTAGGGTTATAGCCCTTATTGCGGTCCTGAACTGTAGCTGCTGCAACCTCCCTGACGCGGTGGGAACGATGATCCTGCCGCACGGCTTCCACCTCCAGTGCATGGGTCAGGGCGTCCTTAAGCGTCTGGTGGTGCCCGAGCCTCACAGCAGCTCTGACTTCAAGGTCGCGGATGCCGTCGATGAAAGTCTGCACCAGGTTCCCTACAATGACCACAGGTACAGACTGGTACGCTTTTCGAACCAGCTTCTCCACCTCAAGGGCCCACTGCTGCAGGTTTTCGTTACTGCGTTGCACGCGATCTTTGAGCTGCGCACGAAAGACGTGTTCCAGGTGAGCATCGCCATATCTCGCCTCCAATGCCTCAAGGAGCTGCTCGTAAGTCACTTCCTTACCGAGCGCTTCCAAAACAGTTAAGGCCTGGTCGCGTAGGCCTAGGGTGAGAGCAGTCATGGCCTGACTTTTATTCCAGCCGTTCGCTTTCATGACAGCCTCGAACTGGATTTTGTAGGCCGACCAGGAAGAACTCCCGTCGAACGGCGGCACTTTGAATCCACGTAGCGAAGGTGTTGTAGCTACCACGGGAGCTGTGATTCCATCCCCAAGTTTGAGGTCGTCCAGCGTTTTCTTCACATCAGCCATCACGTTGTCAACCCGATTGTTCACTTGGTCGATTCGGGTTTCAGCTTCCGACAGGCGGTTGTCATGTTGAGCAACCCTATCCTTCACCTCCTTTATCTCTTTCCCGAAGGTAGCGTGAAGGTCCTTCCTGAGGAGCATCTGTTCTTCCATACCGCGCTGCAGCTGCTCTTCCAGCCGACGGGTCTGTTCCTCCTGTCGGCGGGCCTGTTCCTCCTGTCGGCGGGCCTGTTCCTCCTGTCGGCGAGCCTGATCCTGCAGCATCATCATCAGAGCACCCAAGTCAGGTGCTGCAGATGCAGGAGCTGCTGACGGGCCAGCCTCCGTGGTTAGCAACTGGCCCTCCGACGTTTGCGGCGTTGCATTACCAAATCGTCTCTGGTCCGTCTCCTGTTGGCGTTGACTTCGGGTACGGATACCCTCCGTGTCGTCTTTAGGTAAAATCGGCATATTTGATCCCACTTCTGACACCAATTGTTACGAGCTTCGGGTTCGAGACAATTAAAAACTGCCGACTGAATTACCAAAATTGACACTTTAATTACACAACACTAATTACAATCAAAACTCACACTAATAATAAAACACAGTTCGCCGTTATTTCGCTTCGAAGTATTCTCTTGTATCGCCAATTCAATACTGCCCCGGTCGTGGTCTATACCGGTCTTATATAGGGCCTCAGATAGTTTCCAGAACCTTCTACTGTAGCGACATCTAGAATGTTCGAGTACATATCGGTCCCGAAATTTCTGGAAGGATCTCGACTCTCCTAGTTCTGCTACTCGACACTAGAGGGCGCTAGTGTGACTAGTGTTGCCATGTACAAGACATTAATAGTGGCGCGCAATACTTTCATTTACTCGACACTAGGGGGCGCTAGTGTAACTAGTGTTGCCATGTACAAGACATTAATAGTGGCGCGTAACACTATTATGCAACGTCAGTCCTTGAATCATATCAAGCGCATTCATGCTACTACAATTGAGTGTCTGAATGCTATCAAGAATCTAGGGGTCGAAGTAAGCTCATGGAACCCTCTGATTGTATACATTTTGTCGCAAAAATTAGACACCAAATCATACTCAGATTATATTGAATCCGTTAAGCACCCAAGGGAGTTAGTTACCTATGCTGATCGAATTTTTGGATTTTTTGGAAACCAAATTCACCACGTTGGAATCAGCTCGTAGGAAGCAAGATACACAAAAATATCAAGGAAACTTAAAAACTTTTAACAACAGTAATCAAATACCGAATTACTACAAAAATTAATTTTCTTCAAGCATACGGATGACGCCGAAACAATCAAGCAGCAAAAATATCATGACTAAATACAAATGTTCTCTGTGCAACAGCAATGAGCACGGGATATATTTCTGTCAAATTTTTTTAGATATGTCGCCAAGCAATGGAAGAAAAATGGTCACAAAATTAAATCTTTGTCCCAATTGCCTATATAACCACTTTGGAAAAGCGTGTATTTCAGATAGACGTTGTCGTGAATGCAATAAGGATCATAATAGCCTTCTACATGAAACATTCAAACAAACAAGTATTGCGACACCGGAAACAGCGGCCGGAGGTGCCGCCCCGAGCGGCGCCAGTAGTTTAAATGCTTACTCCGAAAAATACGTCAAAAGTAGTTCGCACGTGTCGCTTCCGAACGAATCGATCGAAGTATTGTTACCAACTGCGATTATCAAGGTGGAAGATTTTAAGGTTTATTTACAGAAAGTCAAAAGAAAACTATTTATCAGAGTTGCGAGTTGCGAAAGTTTTAATTATCAAACAAGTACAGCAAGAGGAGTTTTATAAAGAAATAAAAGATTTGCAAGCAAGAAACAGCGTGAATAGCAAGAGCAAACTATATGATTTGAACCCAATTTTGGACAAGAACGGAGTCCTTCGAGTTGGAGGGAGACTTAGAAATGTTAACCTCGATCCCGAAACTAAGCATCCAGCTATCATTCCGAGACACTCAAGATTAGCCAGTCTTGAAGCACACGACCTCACTTATCACGGAGGATCACGATTAACAACGGCTTTCATGAGACGAAAGTACTGGCTGCTCGGCGGTATCAGAACCACTAAATCAAGACTTCGCAACTGTGTTAAATGTCGGCGACACTGCCCTGACCAAAACTATCAACTCGTGGGAGACTTAGCCTCAGCAAGACCGAATCCATCCAGGAGTTTCTTTCATACAGGCGTTGATTACAGCAGTTTTGTAACCGTGAAGGCCAACAAGGGTCGTGAGTGCAAGACTACAAAGGGATATATCGTAGTTTTCGTTTGTATGGCCACAAAAGCCGCACATCTGGAACTGGCATCAGATTTAACAGCATCAGCGTTTTTAGCAGCGTTACGCCGCATGGCAGCAAGACGAGGAACTCCCGGGCACGTCTACAGTGATCAAGGCCGCAATTTCATAGGTGCTAACAATATTTTGCAACGAGAGTATTCAGCGATTCAAGAAATATTCAGCCCAAACTTTATGTCGGAAGTTGCCAGTTTGGGAATCGAATGGCACTTTAGTGCCCCCGCTTGGCCATCAGCGGGCGGCTTATGGGAAGCTGCGATTAAGAGCTTACAATATCATCTTAAGCGCGTGGTTGGCGAACAAGCGCTTACTTTTGAAGAATACGGCACCCTACTTTCTCCACTGGAGGGATGTCTAAACTCGAGACCTCTATGTGCATTAACCGAAGATCCCAATGACTTAGACGTTATAACACCTGCCCACTTTCTTTCAAGCGGTCTTACGTTGAATATCTACGATACCGAAACTGATTTAAGGACAAAGATATTTGGGAAAGATGGCGTAACGAGTATTTAACCCAATTAGCAGCCAGAAGTAAATGGAGAAAACCGCAGCCAAACATCAAAGAGAATGTCATCGTTATTATCAGGGACGAAAACCTTCCTCCGGGAAAGTGGCCCCTTGGCCGAGTTGTGCAGCTACATCCGGGCAACGACGGGTACGTCAGAGATGTCACTCTTAGAACCAAAAACGGAACTTTACAACGGCCAATCGTAAATCTTTCAATTTTACCGGTTGGGCAAAATCAAGAAGGGACAAGCAGTTCAACAGAAAAACAAAATCAAGAAAATGAAAATAAATCAATCCCTAAATCAAGCAGAAGGAAAAAATATTGCTTAACATCAATGATTAAATCGCTATTATTATTCTTTATTACAATCATCTCGACAGTACAATGCTCCTGTAACATAACACCATTAGAAAACAGCAGTCTCTATTTTGATACCATAACAAACATGCATTTAATACGAGACGACTGGCGCCTCGTCGTCTACTATGACACATTCCCCCATCAAGAAGGTAATACGGCGCTAACAAAATATATAGAATACTTAAATAACATGTGTGTAATTATGAAGGCACGATCACATTGCGAAGAGATCTTATTGCAACTTCGGCACGAGTTCACGGAACTTTTTTTTTTATAGGATAAGGGTGACAAACGAGCACACAGTCCACCTGATGGTAAGTGGTTGCTGCGGCCCATAGACATCTACATCTATCCTCTGTTACAAATCAAAATGTAGATGCGTTGTCACCCGTGAGGACTAAGATGGAATGCCTCATTTCCAGTAAAAAGTGCCTCCGGCCACCTGTACTCACCAAGCGAAACGCAGAGGTAAACCTCTACTTCACGCTGGTTTTCTGTGAGGTCGTGGTACTACCCCGGTTCGAGGCGGCCCATCCGTGCGACAGCAAAAGCTGCCGCGTGGCTCTACCACTGTTAACTGCAATATTATAATAACATTTTAACTATTCAACATGATAATACATTCGAGACCCGCCCACGTCGCCGGCGCGGCTTGATCAATGGTGTGGGAAATATTGCTAATAGTTTATTCGGTAATTAAGACGAAAGTTTTGCAGAAAAATATGAAAAAGGACATTGATTTTATCGGGCGAAATCAAAACCATTTAGCGACCCTATGGAAAAGAAATCATGGAGAAGAATCACAAGAATATTAACAGAAAATTTATAGCAATAGAAAATTCTGAAGTCCAATTCAAGAGAGAGCTTCAGAATATGTCCTTCACGAGTGAATTTATCAGTTCAGCCATGATGACAAGTAACCTTATAATCAGCCTCAGAACTATACAACAAAATTTACTCGACATTATTACAAATATATACAACGGAAAATTTAGCGTACTCATTATCAGTAATTCTAGCCTTTAAGATTTGTAACTTATCCAAAATATATTTTATCAGACTTATCAAGCGTTATCAGTTTATCATCCCCTTAGTGTCGGTACAACCCTGAACAATAATTTCTATACACATCTCAACAGATATTTCGTTTATAAATTGCTATCAACGTGTTAATAGTGAATCATTATTTTATATTTTGCATTCATTTAACACAAAAAACTGATTAGAATACATTTTAAGCAACATATAATCAATAAATGATGATCGTGTATAGTGATTAAAAATTTAGAGTTAAATTATTATATGTAAACGTTTTGGAATTGTCGTAATGATACATATTTACTCAAGAAAATATCTTCACAATTAGTTTGATGTACAATAACATTAGAAATAATGTATAAAATCAGAAAAGTTATCACATTTTAGATCGAATTTCTCACACGTTAACATTCCACAAACAAAAATGGTAAAATTTAATTTTAACTTTTTTTTCTAAATATTTTGTTACTATTATACAGATAAAATTCACTTTCACAGACGACAAATTTCATATAGCGCCATCTATAATGTTTACTGTATTAATAACAGCTATCTTTTGAGCTGTAGGCGTTTAAATCGAAAGATGTCGTTTGGTGCCTAGACAGGTGAGGCAATAATGGTTTTTGGGGACTGTAGTCACCGTGGACGGTTGAGTGGATAACAACATATAATAAAAATAAAATAAAATAAAATATTAGAGGAACCCTAAATCACGTTTCTTGTATGAAGGCCATAGAAGAAACGTGATTTTTTTCTGTATTGATATGTGTTTTGTTTACGGACTGTAGCGAAACCTGAATTAACACGCAATAAGATGATGCTGTGTGTATGGTGGAATTGGAAGCGTATCTTTGATCATGAGCTTTTACAGCCTGGTAAAACCATCGATTCTGATCTCTACTTCCAACTAATAACGAGACTCAAGCAAGAAATAGAAAAAAAAACTGGCCGGTTTGATCATCAGAAAAGGAGTGGTCTTTCATCATGATAATGCCAGACCACAAGATTAGTTATCTGTTTGAGACTTTCAACACACACTAACATTCCTAAAAATCCAATATTTGCAAAACAGAATTTGAAAATTCAAAACCGTTCTCGGGATAATCGTGGGACAAACTGACAGACAGACAGACATCGTGAAATCAATAAGTGACTTCGCAAGTTTCACCACTTAATAAGAACCAACTTTTTCCCCGACATATACTAAGTAAAAGTGTAACAAAATAGTACTCAATAACTTGGGGAATGATTCTGCCCGTCAACATGAATAAGTTTTATTATGGGATCATCTTCGAAATTTTCAATTTATATGTGGTAGAGCCATACTGCAGCTATATTACTGGTATAGTTGTAGCACAAATGGGTCGGCTCGACTGGGGAAGGACCACCTTATCACAGAATACCAGTGTAAAATAGCAGCTTAACGCTGCTGTGTTTCGTATGGTGAGTGTAGAGAACTGGAGACTCTTTTTATTGGAAACGAGGCATTCCATCTTAGTCCTCAGGGGTTGCAACGCAGGCCACCACAACCACTTACCATCAGATAGACTGTGTGCTTGTTTCTCACCCTGAATTTGTAAAAAAATCTCAAAATCAGTTATTCCATACAGAATTTTGTACAAACTTGTTCAAAATGTATGGAAGACCTGATTTTTCTTGCGTTTTCGAAGATAGATATATAGTAAAAGTTGTTCATATTGACGCATAGAATAGAAATAGATACCACTATTTTGGTTACATCATATAATATATAACTATTTTTTTTTAAATTTGTGAATATTAGTTAGACATTTAAATATAAAAATTAAACTGATAAAAATGAGGCCTTATCATTTATATGCCATTTATTCAGAAGAAAAACCTATACATAATATACACAAATATATTGATACATTCGCTATTAATAAATTATTAATTTTTAAGTATTTCTGGTCTACATTCATAACTATGAATTTAACTACTAGGCCATAGCATAAAATAAATTTTCCTTACCTGTTTCATGATTCCCAATTTCTTCAAATTTGGAATCCTCATTTTCGAAATTCTCTACCTCAACTTTAACAAATTCAAGGCTAAAATTTTCGTCCTTAAAATCATTTTCTATATCACACTCAACTGGCCTGATATCTATATGATAAATTGTTGAGAATTTAATCTCATCTCTAGCCTCATGCGGTTTTGGTGTTGACTGAAACCAAATTATTTTTTAAATAAGAAAAAAAGCGAGTGTAGTGTAGTTCTCAATAAACTTAAATAAGAATGTAGGCAGGGATGGCGAACCAATGACACGCGACGCAATATTTTGGACATGTCACCGATCACAAAGTTCGCTATGAAATATTATATTATGAACAAACGCGAGTGATCCTACACTACGGAGCGTTCGGGAGCGATGTGCAGGGCGGCGGTACTAGCGAAGTCTAAATTATTTTACGGCACGTCTATGACCTCATTAAACATTTCTTTAGAAAAATGGCACATTGATACATAAAGGTTTGCTACCGCTGCAATAGGGTAATATATAACAGTATAAGCAGTTAGACAATTATTTTTGTGAAAATAAGCACTTAACTTACTGAAATTCATAAAGTATAGAGGATTGCTCTAACGAAAAAGTAAGTTGGATTCAAAAGATAAAGTTAACTTTGCAGTAAAAAAATATGGCAATCGGAAGCAGCAAAGAAGGCGCGAAATATAGTGATGGTCGAGGTGCCTGCCTGAGTACGGCAAATACTTTATTATAATGGGAACGACCCATCAAGCAGTGAACTTTATTAAATAGAGAACTATAGTACCGTTGATTACTTAGTAGCAGTGCAATAATATCCCTTATATACCTACCCATGGGACGGGTGTCTTAAGAGGCGACAGAGGGAAACAGAAACAGGAGATGGCAGCAGCATCTACCTGAAAACTCAGATTAATATAAACTGGTTGCCAATCAAATTTGGCAAAATCACTCCTATGAAACAATCTATGAGGGAGGCCTATGTTCAGCAGTGGACTTTTATAGGTTGTAATGGATAATTACCATGGACCCTCCTGAAAGCAGCTGCTCCACAACTGCATTCGACTCAATAGCCTGTTGTTGTAATCTTCTACAACGAATGAGTCTTGCATGACAAATGTAACAGACAATTATGGGCCCCTCATTCTCATCCATCTGAAAAAAATATGAAAGTTCATCATAAATATGTAAAACTATCTACCACAATTGTCTTCATCAACATAATTTTCTATAATATTGAAGTGACAAACAAACTTACAATACACCTGATAGTAAGTGGCAAGTGCAACAAAGGACTAAGATGTAACGCTTCACAGCCTGTTATTATACTGGCTCACAATCTCCTTCACACTTGGAACACATACTGCTGCTTGGTGGCAGAAATAGTTAAAAGGACGATAACTACCCAGACAGACTCCTAGACAGTAAAAGTCTTACCACCTAGTGAATCATCATCACTGCAACAACACAGTCCTAAGCCACTTACATCCGTTGACTTCCTGTCTTACCAGTTGCCACTATCCAGTGGAGGGGGGGGGGGGGGCACTCTACAATTTGCTTACCAGTGTAAGGCTACCACTGGAGAATTATGTTTCCCCATCTATTGTTAGTTGTGCAAGCTATAAGGACACAATTCTCTAATTAATTTAAAATATTTTGTGTCAAATATGTCTCCATGACATTAACAGATATAATTTTCTACCAACTTCAAAAAGGAGATGGTACTCAATTCCACTGTATGTTTTATTTCTTTTTTTATGTGTGCTACCTCATAACTTTTTTCTGCGTGAACCGATTTCAATGATTGTTTTTTTATTGGAAAGCTGGTGTGTCTTATGTGGTTCCATATAAATTTGATCAAGGTCTTACCAATAGTTTTTGAGTTATTTTTAATAATTTATATTGAAGTCAGTTGTACAAAATATTTAATTTTTAGTTATTGAAAATACGAGTAAATAAGGCTTCTACTTTTATTTGAAATTATCCCAAATTTAATGTAATATAAATTATAAAAGCAGTAGATTTAGACTATTGGACACAGAGGTATTTTTAAGTTTGGGCTTTCAAAATTCAATCTTACTAACCCTACTTTCAAATTTTAACATGAAACTACTAGCACTACTAGCATCACTATTAACATTTCAAACACTTCTCTTACTTGCTCCAAGTGAACTGAAAATGCTTGCGCTAAGAGTAATTTACAACAAAAGTCAAATGGTGGATTTGAACTTACTACTTTCTTGAGTTAGCAGTCAGCACTCTTAACTGTTCGGCCACTGTCAGTTAGTTTAAAATGGAAGTTAATAACAATATACATCCCCCAGCAATTTTAACCTTTTTGATTTTATATCAACTGCAGTATGAAGTAAGTTCCAGATGAGTTTGGATATCTTATAATTAGATTATTTTATCTCATATGGGCAGCAGTTGCCGACCAGCTTGCCTAGCATGCAACTATGGCAAATAATAATAATAATTCCAGAAATGATACTAAAAATATATAAAACATATTTTCAACCTACTTTGGAATATGTATTCCAAATTATATTGAGTTGCTGGAGAAGCTTCGACACAGATATTCAATAGTTTCTAGATAATTGAAAACATACTATATGAGGAAAGTCTAAAAACACTTAAAACTTATAACTATATATATAGAGAATGAGACTTGATTGAAACATATAAAATAATATATAAACACTATGATCTAGAAAACTTTGATAAACTATTATTCCAGTACTCAAACAATACACATCTTAGGGGCAGCACTTCACATTGCCTGAAGCCGTGTCACCTAATAACTCACCTATTTTACCTAAAGAGTGGTCGAAGTATGGACAGAACAAACCATAAACCAATTTAAGAACAGATTGAATAAACAAATAAAAAAGAACAACTCCAGATTTGAAACCAGGATACAAGCTTATAGCATTTGTTTCAACTACGGGCCTAAGGATGACAACCAAGCACACAGTCTATCTGATGGTGAATGCCCACAGACATCTACAAATGCTCTCTAATTAAGAATCAAAATGCAGATGTGCTGTCACCCCTGAGGACCAAGATGAAATATCTCACCATAGTAAAAAGATCTCTACACTCACCATACAAAACAGAGCAACATTAAACTACTATTTTACACTGGTATTCTGAATGATACGGTATCGCCTGAGTAGAGCTGACCCACCTGTGATACAACCATAACATGATTGCAGCATGACTCTTCCACATATAAAATTATGATAATATTGTCCTACAGACAGAATTTCGGTTACAATGGAGACTATTGTGTGTAAGCAAGCACATGTATACATTATTCGCTTCTCTGATTTCTCAGTCAGATTGTAATATAAGAAATATGAGAGTGAGGGAATTGCTGTCTCTAAGCACATATATGCACTCTAATCTTCCACTTTAATTGTCCGCTAGAACAGCTTTAAATGGGTGAAAGTCCAAACCAGGGTGGATGTTTATTTCTTGACAGAATATCACAATAATACTTAATAATATGTACTAGAACAGACACTGCAAAAAAGTCTATGCAGCGGTGCGGGTCGCGTGGAAATTCGGTAAGTTTCGAGCCCGCGAGCGCATTCGCGTGTTGCAAAACGACTAAGTCACGGTGTCTCTTCTAGTACGTAGTAGGGTTTTAGGCCAATTGTTGTTTTTCAGGTTCTGGTTGTAATTGTCACTATATTTAACACTACACATTAGTCCAGCCTTAAGAAATTAACAAACTTACAAAACTGTTCGTCAATGTTGTGTACAAATTTCGGAGATCAGTCTTCTTTAGTACATTCATGCGTATATTACCGCATAAACAAATTCTACAAACTTCAGTAAAGGCCATAGCTTTAATCATAGATAAATATATATTAATGTATGTAATTGAATTTTAATTATTTTTTCATCAATAACTATAATACGGAGTTTTCAAAATTCAAACTAGGGATGTTCGATAATCATCGATGTTCGATGATCATCGATGTCAAGAATGAAAACAT
Source organism: Parnassius mnemosyne (assembly GCA_963668995.1). Taxonomy (NCBI): domain Eukaryota; kingdom Metazoa; phylum Arthropoda; class Insecta; order Lepidoptera; family Papilionidae; genus Parnassius; species Parnassius mnemosyne. Next base: position 4,092,212 of record CAVLGL010000002.1, on the reverse strand, counting down.
CGATGTTGCCACATGTCCTACATCCACAAACATCGATGTCAATAAACCTATAATCGATTTTTGGGTACTTGCGTATCCACGAAATCAATATCAACTAAATCTTGCATCTCCTCTAAAATATTTAAAATTTTAAATAATTCAAAATGCTTAAACGCATCGATAACCTAAAAATATATCATTATAGGGTATCAAATTTAACTGTCCAGTGTCAACTATAATGTCGCTGATTTCGTTTGTTATTGGTGTCGTTGTTGGTTATATGTTTCTTTATCGGTTATTTTTAATAAAATCCGATGGTTGATCTTAAACACGATACAATCCACGTTTAGAACAATGTTATCGGTTCTACCTAAAAGAAAACTTGCGGTGAGATATCTGACCACAATCGCTACATCAGCGCCATCTAAGCGGTTATCTACCGACTTCAAAAAGGTACTCAATTTCACTGTATGTTCTTTTTTTAAATGTGTGCTACCTCATAACTTTTTTCTGGGTGAACCGATTTCGATGATTCTTTTTTTATTTGAAATTTGGTGCTTCACATGTGGTCCCATATAAATTAGACCCATATAAGGATGACCAATAGTTTTTAAGTTATCCTTAAATCAGTTGTACAATATTTTATTATTTAATTATTTTTAATAGCTGGCTCAACTCTTTATCAACAAAGAAACAGATTGAAAGGTAATGTTTTTTTTTCTTTGTCAAAATTACTATTTCTTCAATCAATCGGCAAAAATATTGGACAATATAACAAACGAATTAGATATTTGTGAACTTCTTCCAATTCTTTTAAATTACCGTTTTATACTACATTGTTTATTAATTTCTTTTGTTTCATTATTTATACACCATAAACAACATGACAATTTTTTTATTCATCTAATTCTAACCTATTAAATACATGTGCAAAAAACATCGATAATGACAAACATCGATGTTTTGAGTAGGATAAACATCGAACATCGATGTTGAGCTGTCGGTGTCAACATCGATGTCGTCATCGATGTTTCTACAACACGTAGATAGAGGTAAGATACTATGTCTATGCTACAACATCGACCATCCCTATAGACATGGCGTTAATGGTTAAATTTATTTATTTGTTAAAAGTTATTTGTTAATTTTTTTTAACAGATAAAATTAACAGTTAAAAATATTACTTACTTTTGTATTGAATTTTTATTTTTAATCAGTTGTGTTACTTTTATTGCTTTCATTTTACGCATAAATTTTTATTCAATAAACATTTCTTCATACTTTAATAGTATATATAATAATAAACAATAATTTACAATATTTTTTTATTATTTACAATGATTATTAGGTTACTAGTATTTACATTTCATATATAAATGTTTTATATTTTTTCGTTTAATATTATTTTTATTTTATTTTAGACATGATTACGTATTTATTATATTTTATTAATGTTCTGAAACATTATTTGTGCCACTTTAGCCGTGGTTAGTCTTGTCCTTCGATCATTTATAATGTAGCCAGCTTTCGAAAAAACACGTTCACAGGGAACTGAAGTGACCATAATATTACATCGAGTTTTAAAAATTTGATACAAAACTGGGTATATATATTTATGCGTCCGCCACCATGACAATGGACATGCTGTCCTGGAAATAACCGTTTCTTTAAAAAACATGTCGAGTTCCTCCATGGCTTTGGTCCTGCCTGTTTTAGGCGCAGTTGAGCGTTTGATTTTCAAATCAAATTCACCCCATATTGATAGCTTTGGAGATCCAATTTGCTCATTTTCACTCGCTGTAGCACTTAAATCGTCGTCTGTCTGTATATTTTGCATTAATGTCAACACGTGCCTTTTTGTGTTTGTTAGAGCCACATCGTCCGAAAACGCTATATCTTTATACCGTGGATCTAAAAGTGTACACATTGCTATCGCCGTATTATGATGAATACCGCCAAGCCTTTGAACCAATCCTTCCTTTAATTTGCATAACATAGCGAGGACGGGAGGGTACAAATTTCTAACTGATAGATTGTCACATATGGACATCAAACTTGAAGACAGCACTAGGGCAGTGCTCGCGGTTAAGTAGTTTTCTCCGCTCATAACATTGCTTACTTCATAAAAAGGTTTTAAAACCTAGCACATTTGCTCAATGCATTCCCATTCCTCGTTAGGGATTACAGGCAGCGAAACATTCATTGTCGCAATTGTTGCTTGAAGGGCTTCCTTTAGGGCGTGAAATCTTTCCAACATTAAAAAAGTAGAATTCCACCTATTGGGAACTGCTTTTACGACCGTTTTAGGCTGTGGAATATTTTGATTGTTAAGTTGATATTTTAGTAATTTTTCTTTTGCATTACAACACTTTTTAAAAAAAGTCACAGTTTTAGTTACTTTCTCCAAGGTTTCTTTATTTGTGTGTAAGGCATCCTGTACAACTAAATTCAATTTATGTTCATAGCAGCCAAAATGGTCCCAATTTAATAATGTACACGCTCTTAACATATTGGCGGCATTATCCGATACAATAAAAAATATTTTTTGCGATATTCCCCACTCTTCTCCTATTGCCTCTAACTCTTGTGCAATCCTTGCTCCCGTATGGTTCCCATCAAGAAGATCACATTGCAATAAAATTGATTTAATTTCTAATTCCTTAGAAAAGAAGTGTGCTGTAACGCCCATATACTGGTCCAAAGTTCTGGATGACCAGCAGTCAACCGTTAAACATACACTTTCCGCGTTTTCTTTAACATAATTTTTAAAATATTGCCTTCGTTCTTCATAAAACGCTGGCAACATTGAAGAAGATATTGACTTCCTGCTTGGCAATTCATATGATGGATTTAAAGCACGTACAAAATTTCTAAATCCAAGGTCATCTACGATTGAAAATGGTTGACAATCGTAAGCTATTAATTTTATGAGACACTTATCAATCATTTTTTTATCTCCTGGTCGAAGTCTCTTGGGTAGGTACGATGACATCATGCGTTGAACCTTATTTGCCGGCTCATTAGCTGATGAAATACCCACACCCGCAACACTGATATTACCACCACCACCATCTTCAGTACCACCACCTTCCCCAGTATTTCCACATACGCTACTACCACCAGGTACACTATCATCCCCAACAACATTTCTATTACCATCGGTAACAACAGTTCTCAAAATTCCTTCGCCGTAACCACTTTCACTAATTGTTCCAAGCGTTAAATTTGAATACACGCTAATATGTTTTACTTTTAAATGTGTCTTTAGATTGCTGGTTGAGCCCTTATACGATAAAGTTTTTTTACAATTACATGTAACTAACATGTTGCAACTTTTTCGCCTCCGACACATTTTTCAAAATGGTCCCACAGCTGTGTGTGACGTCTCGGCATGATAAAAGGTAGAAATTAACTTAAACTAAAATAAAATCTTACAATACACAAAATAATAAAAAACGAATGTCACTATATCTTAACTAACTTCCCTAATATTTATTTTTACAACTTTTTACATAACACTTGATATATTAATATTCCAAATAGCATTACTTTTGATGAAAAGCACAGAACACAATTTCTCTCTACAAGTAAACTCTAAACAAAATAATATTAAACTGACGCGCTTTCAAACCAATAATTCAGCCAATAGCGTAACAACAAAGTACTTAAAATTAACATCAACGACTAACGTATTCAGCCAATAGCGTTACCCCTATTAGTTAAAAATATCATTTTGTGGGGTTTAATAAAAATATCACTTTAGAATATTTAACGGCAAACGATTTCTTCGTTTAAATATTTCAACCAATAACGTAACAACAAAGTGCATAAAACTAACATCACTACTAACGCATTCAGCCAATAGCGTTACATCTATGTGTTAAAAATATCATTTCGTACCATTTAATAAAAATATCACTTCAAAATATTTACCGGCAAATGATTTATTATAATTTTTCAACCACAAGTGCAGCATAAAATATGAGATATAAGTTTAATTTTATAGCAAACAATTATTACAATGCTTATTTTTAGACACGTGAAGCCTAAATTTTAATGTAATATATCAAAATTTTAAGGAATATTTTCATTCGAATAGAATTACTTTGTAAACCGCCATCTACTCTATTCTACAGGAGTTAAAGTCATTGATCGATCGAAAATTAATTAACTCTCAAGGTGGTATGTAAAGAAGAAGCTAGATGGCGCAAAAGCCGGCTAATTTAATATAAAATTATGAATTGGTAAGGTAAGAAATCGATCGTGGATTGTTTTGAATGGACTGGAATATGATAATTTTATTCATTATGGTTAATTTTATTTATTTAATAAATTTGTTAATTATTTTTAACTGTTTATTTTAACAGTTAAAAGATATATTAACCATCTCTACATCCCTACTTCAAACTAAACTTTAACTAGTTTCCGTGTTGCCAGACGCTTCGAACCTTTTATCTGTAGTAGAAACTACTTAAATCTGTATACTGTTTTAACTTAAAATCAGTATAATCAAATAAATCAAAATAGAATTATTCATCATCATCATCATTGCTTTTTTTGAAAAAACAAGGGATAAATAATAAAGTGATAAGTCATATCATTATTAAATAAAAGTATACACTAAAATTTTATAATATAGCAAAATTGAAAACATTTGCTACAAACGAACTAATAATTATTTTATTATTACATATTTCTGTTAAATATCAATAGTAATTACTACATAAGATGTACAAGAGCAAGCGAACGAGAGATTCGGCGAGTAAGTCATTCGGACAAGAGCCAACGAATTCCTAAAATGGTACCATTGATCAAATCCGTTAAAATGAGACTTCATAGAAAGGGACTTGTTAGGTATATCAATGCGATAACGTCTAATTTAGCTTATCATCCGAATAGATGCTAGACTCTCTGTGTTTGCAAATTATTTTATTTATTATATTTAATAAATAGATACCAACAAACATTGGCTAGACTTCGTTTCGGTACATGCGATCGCGTAAAATGTAATAAAACTGAAGTTATGTTATAACAATTCTTGACGAGTATTTTTGTGATTTTTATTATTGTTTTAATAATAATTGCATCCTTGGGTGCTTTTTATTCTCTCATGTTATGGATGTGGGATTTTATTAGTGTCCGACTGAAACAGGATTTTCAACCGAAACCGAAACCGAAAACGAACCTTCGGTCTGGGTGTCAGTTTCGGCCAAAACCGAAACTTATTTAGACATTTTTTTATTGTATACTGAAATCTGGTAAGTATATTTTTATACATATACAGATAGATAAAGCATGTTAATGAAAAACAGTTATTGTAATAGTCGTGTATCAATTTATTTAATTTAAAATAAAAATCAACAATTTAATGTTAAGAAATACTTTTTTGTCAATTTTGTAGAAAAATCAACACTTACCCATAAAAAGTTATTCGCTAACTGAATACATATTTCATTGTGTTCACAATATTGTTAATATTATTCAATGAGAGCATTAACTTAATAAATCACACTCACACACTTACACACAATAGACACACTTGGAGTATGCCAAACTTATATAACTTAACAATATCCCAGAAAATATACAAAACCTGCTAAAAGTTCAAAAACTTTACTAAGTTTGTATAAAAAGGGTTATTATAATATTTAGTAATTTATGGATGATAATAACCCCTGGGAATGAGGTGATCACTACTAAGCTATTTTGTTTTGTGTTGTTAATTGTGTTACATACATGATGACGAGGCCCCCTAAACTGCGTCATGCGATAAAACATGCGACCAATCACCGTCGGACTTACGCAGCCGTTTGTAAAATTAAAAACAAACCGCCGCGCAACGCCCACCCTCCAACCACGCAACCAATCGCCGAGCACCGTCAGGGTGACAAACGACCATATTGCGAGGCTCTCTATTATTAGAGAGCAGGCTTAAAGATATTTATGAGAGGTGAGTTAGTAACATTTGTTTGTTCATTCAGCAATACAACAGTACTATTGTTACTTTTTAATATCTCTAACTGTTCCAGCACACACAGCCGCAGCCCTTTATTACACGTATGTAAGACTTTAAAGGAGTGGTCGTTGGCTAGGTTGTGTCCTGTGTCCAAAAGATGTTTGGCAAAATGGGATTTATCGGGATTGCAATTCCTGTACGCGGCTAAATGCTCTTTATAACGTGTCTCGAAATTGCGACCAGTCTGACCCACGTAAACGGCGTGGCATTCGTCACAAAAAAGTTTGTAAACACCTGACTTTTGACGAATATCCAACTTATCTTTATTATTGCAGATATTTCTAAGAGAATTTTTTGTTTTCATATTCCACATAAACGCCGTTTTGTCGAAGAGTATTAGCTACTTTTTCAGATATGGGGCCTAAGTAGGTCAAACTGCTCACATATCGATGAACACTTTGAGGTTGAACCGCGTACAGAGAGTTGCGAACAACATGCTTTTGTTTCTTTTCAATTAAATTGTTAATGAGATTTTTTGAAAAACCGTTAGAGACCGCTATTTGATAAATTATATTAAGTTCTTCGGGGATGACCGTGTCGGTGTGAGTTGGTCATCCCCGCGTCGTCGTGTCATCCGTGGCAACATAAAGTAGCCGCTTTTTATTGTTACATTAACCGTTTGTTCACTGTCCCATTAAGTAAAGAAAAGAACTTAATATAATTTATGAAATAGCGGTCCGATCTAACAGTTTTCTTCACAGAGTTATTATATATCGTTATTCTTAAAATATTAGGTAATTCGGCGTAATTGTAAGGAACGGTGTTCATTTAAATTGGCTTGCTGTGATTTCGAGGGCACCGGACACTTTGTTTAATCCACTTTTTCTGGACTAAATGGGCACAACCCACATGTCTCAAAACCATTTCATAATGTAGATTTATTTCAATACGGTAAAAGTCTTGCTAATATAGGCCCGCATCTCTTTTAGTAACCTTTTTATCAAATTGTTTGTCCGTCATTCGAAGACAGGTTTACGCCACATATCTTTGGTGGGCCGAAATGCAGTGATATCAGCTGGTTGCAATAGTCGCGTTGCATTCAGGTTAAGGGCTATAAGTATTATGGCGAGACTTGGGCAAAGTTACGCCGTATTTAAGATAGTAAATAACCCTCTCTCTAGGCACTAATTTTTGAACGTCTGATCACATTTTCTATAGGGGGAAAATAATAGATTTTACCGTCTACTCCAAAGAACAGTGATGCAAGATTTCGATTAGGCATGATCCACCTCATAGACGTTTTATTCTCCCTCTATAAAACGGTTTAGTATGTATGGGGTATTTATTCAAAAACCTCACATCATTGATATGTTTATGACATCGAAAAATGTGCCAGTACCAGGTCGGCTTTTCAGCTTGTTAGTTTTTTTTTACTTTACTTATTTTATGGGAACTGTAAATTCGCGCGTGGAATGTTAAATGTTAGTGCGGCAGTTATTTTTCTAAAACGCCCTCTCTTAATAGCAGTATTCTTCATCAATTCAAAATAAGTAAAAATTCAGTCATAGTCATTGGCACTACTCAAAGGATATAGTCATTGGCAATGTCAAGAATAGATTTTGGACTGTTTTGGACAAAAGAAAGAAAGTATAGTGATTGACATATATGCCAATATTATGTAGTCAAACAAAGTAAAGTATAGTCATTGGCACAATTAAAAAAACCGATGCTTCTATTTCACAACGATAAAATAATTAATAAAATTTAATGTGCTTTAATGACGTTAATTGATTAAAATAGACAGAAACTTGCATATAAACTTACCTAAAAATCACATTTTTGTCTCAAAATCTAGCCACATAACCTTAATTTTTCTTAAATTTTAACGGATTTGTCCGCACACATTTTTAAAACAGCCCTTATAGGAAAATGGTTGATGCTTTAAATATAAATGTGTATTGTTAGTATAAGTAATTATATGTTTTTTTTTTTTTTTTATAGGAGAGGGGGCAAACGAGAATGCGGCTCACCTGATGGTAAGTGACTACCGCCGCCCATGAACAACCGCAACACCAGGGGAATTGCAGATGCGTTGCCGGCCTTTTAAAAAGGAGTAGGCTCTTTTCTTGAAGGTCCCTAAGTCGTATCGGTCCGGAAAAATCCCTGGTGGTAAACTATTCCACAAGGAAGTTGTGCGAGGAAGAAAACATCTTCTAAATCGCACAGTGGTGGACCGCCAATCATCCAGATGGTGTGGATGGTATCGGGAGTTCTGCCGCGATGTGCGTTCGTGAAATTTGGCGGCTGGGATTAATCCGAACAATTCCTCAGAGCACTCCCCATGGTAGATGCGAAAGAAAATGCAAAGAGATGCAACATCTCTTCGCAGTGCCAATGAATCGAGCCGATCGGAAAGGGCTCGGTCGTCGACGATTCGAGCCGCTCTGCGCTGGATGCGGTCAAGTGGAAGGAGCTGGCACTGGGGAGCCCCTGCCCAGAGATGGGAACAGTATTCCATGTGAGGCCGAACCTGCGCCTTGTAAAGTTGCAGGCGGTGTGCCGGCATGAAATACTGTCCCGCTCTGCTGAGCACGCCAAGCTTTTTAGAGGCCAATTTGGCCTTCTCTTCCAAGTGACCACGAAACTGCACGTCACTCGATATGTCGACTCCGAGGATACCGATACTGGCTGAGGCAAGAAGGGGAGTGCCTTGAAACTGAGGAGATACGACAAAGGGGTTCTTTTTAGCGGTAAACGCGCAAACTTGTGTCTTCTGAGGATTAAACTGGACTAGATTAAGTCGCCCCCAATCCGAGACTTTGTCCAGCAAAGACTCGACTTCAGACACAAGTTTGTTCCGGTACTCGGCGACGTTTTCCCGAGAAATATTGGCCCGGCCGGTGTATAGAGCATCACCAGTGCTGTCATCCGCATAGCAATGAATGTTACCAGTTAGCAACATATCATTGATATGCAGAAGAAACAGCGTTGGTGATAGCACACAGCCTTGTGGAACACCAGCGTTAATAGGCTTGTAGTCAGAACATGCACCGTCTACAACGACCTTGATGCTCCGATCTGCAAGAAAGCTGGTGATCCAATTGCACAATTTCTCGGGAAGCCCATAGGAAGGCAGCTTTGAAAGAAGCGCTTTGTGCCAAACCCGATCAAAGGCCTTCGCAATGTCCAGACTAACGGCCAACGCCTCCCCCTTGGACTCTACTGCCTCCGCCCATCTATGGGTCAGGTAGACCAGAAGATCACCAGCTGATCGACACCGACGAAAACCGTATTGGCGGTCACTAATCAGCTGGTGATCCTCAAGGTACCGGATGAGCTGGCAGTTAATAATGGATTCCATTATTTTGGAGAACAAGGAGGTGATCGCGATAGGCCTATAGTTGGACGGGTCTGAGCGGTCGCCTTTTTTAGGGATCGGGTGGACAAAAGCTGTCTTCCATGAATTCGGGACTACGCCTTGGGAGTAGGAGTACCGGAAAAGACGCGTTAGGACCGGTGCCAACTCCGGAGCACACGTCCTCAGCACAATTGGGGGGATTCCGTCAGGCCCACTCGACTTCTGGATGTCCAGGGAGAGAAGTGCTTTGCGAACTGAGCGCTGTGAGAATAGCACATCCGGCATGGAGCACTCGCACCGCGGGATGGTCGGCGGTATTTTCCCCCCGTCATCAAGAGTCGAGTTGGACGCAAAAAGGGAGCCTAAAAGGTCGGCTTTGTCTTTTGCGTCTTGGGCCAGTGAGTCGTCCTCCCTGTGCAGAGATGGTAGTGATGGCTTACAGAAATTCCCTTGGACAGCCTTGGCGAGAGACCAGAATGCACGGGTTCCCGAAGGAAGGCGAACTAGTTTCTCGCCAATTCTGCCTATGTGCTCTGACTTTGCCTTGGCAATAACTCTTTTGAAGGACCTGGAGGCGAAGTTATACTTCTTTTTAAGTGTGCTGGTGTTTACATCCCGAGTCACCGAAGCTGCAGCCCAGGCTTGATAACACTCCTGCTTACTGCGCAATGCAGTCTTACAGGAGCGACCAAACCAAGGCTGAGATCTGCCTCCGATGGGTACCACAGATGATGGAATAAATAGTTCCATTCCCTGTAGCACCACATCAGTGACAGAGTCAGCAACAGCACTGGGATCATCCGGCGAGAAGCAAACCCGCCCCCATGGGTAGGATGCAAAGAAAGAGCGCATTCCGTCCCAATCCGCCGACCTGTAATGCCAAACACGGCGGCAACCTGCAGAACGCAACCGCGAAGGGAGCGTGAGTGGCACCATACTCCGGATCAGACAATGGTCCGAAGAGCCGAGAGGGGCATCGACGGAAACCTGATATCCGTCCGGATGAGAGGTCAGCAGAAGGTCCAACAGGGAAGGTGTATGATCCTCCACATCTGGAATCCGCGTAGGCGAAGTAACCAGTTGTGTCAGACCATATGCCAAGGCAAAGTCATAAACAGATCTCCCCGCATGATCGGTTACACGTGAACCGAGCCATTCGGCATGGTGGGCGTTAAAATCGCCAAGGATCACGATCTCTGCGGATGGGACCTGTTGTAGCAAGGAATCTGTAGCCATTTGGACGTGGTCGATGAGTCGGTCTGTTTCGGCATTACCGCTATGGGACCTATAGAGGCACCCGTAGACGCGCGGATGGTCGTCGCTGTCTACGCGTAGCCAAAGGATGGACAGGTCCGAACCTTCAAGACTGCCGAGGCGTCGAGAACAGATGTCCTCTCTAACATACACGCAAACTCCAGCCCGAGGCACAAAGGAGTGCTCCAATTTGTACCCCGGGTAGGAGAGATACGAAATATCAGTCGGAGAGGAAACCTGCGTCTCGGTCAAAAAGAGCAAGGCCGGCTTCGCCGTCTCGAGATGGTAGTGGACGGCGTTTAGGTTAGAGTGAAGTCCCCTGATGTTGCAGAAATTCACGGATAGCGTGGCAGGGGTCGCCTTGGTATTGTTGCTCAGCTTGCCCCGAGCAGTTTTGTTTTTGAGCGGAATTTTGCCCCCCCCAGAATACGCGGGGCAGCCTGAGCACCCACGCTCAGGATTGGAATAACATGGTCGTGGATGCTCAGCGAGGGATTCTCCAGGGGTACTGGTACCCTCCTGGGGTAGTCTATTGTCTAATTCCGCTACCATGTTGATGGGGGGGGGGGGGGGGAATTGGGCCTCCGGCCACCTGCACTCACCAGACGAAACGCAGAAGCAGAGCCTCTACTTCACGCCGGTATTCTGTGAGGTCGTGGTACCAACCCGGCTCGAGCCGGCCCATACGTGCAACAGCAAAAAACTGATGCAGGGCTCTACCACCGTCTTAGCAATATCTGTATTTATATTGTATTTTTGTACCTTATATAGTATTCTGGTACTCAAGTGAAGTGAGATGCTTAGAGGTTATGCTAATATTCAGACGACCCTATAAGATTACCTAAGGAATCAGATATAATTTTAACAAACGATATTGAACGCATTTTAGACTATGAATGTGATTAGAGATTAACTACCCGGATGGATGTTTGAAATATAAAGGCATATTCGCACTACAAATACATATAATTGCATATTACCGACCTTAAAATTAAATGTATATAAATTATACATAATATCTATAATTATTTAAATTTTTATATTATACAATCGTAATATCATAACTTAATTTCAAATTGAGTCGAGTGTAAATACCTAGAAAAATATTTGTGCCTAGATTATTATATTGAGCTGTAAGGTCACCCACCCATACGTATTGTGCGGTGCCGGGTTCGAATCTCCGTCGGATCGATTTTGACAAATGTTTAACAAATTAAATTTATGATGTTTCAAACCAATACTTATAAAATATTAGCAGCATAGCTGGTCATTAAATTGACACTGATCACAATATATTAGCAGCATTGTTGGTCATTAAATTGATACTGATCACAATATATTAGCAGCATAGCTGGTCATTTAATTGACATTGTAGTGGTGTATTCTAACAGAATACCCCTATGGATAAGTACAAGCAAACTGCTTGCATTTTGAATCGTTTGGTTTCAGGTAGTCCCACTAGTAAATAATTTAGTATATTGAAATTTCAACATGTCGCAACTCATACTGGAGAAATTTGATTGTGATGGCATGTTACCTTGAGGCATCTGGTATAGAGAAGAGTGAGAAAAAGCGAGCATGTTTGTTACATTTTGGCGGACTTGAATTGCAAGAAATCTTTTATAATATCCCTGACGCCGCTGTAGTACCGGCTGAAGGAGTTGATGTTTTTCATATAGCTATAGAAAAACTGGATGCATTCTTTGCACCAAAACAGAGTAAGGTGTATGAACGCCATCTATACCGGTTGACTAAACAAGAACAAAATGAAAAATTCGATAAATTCTTAATACGATTGAGACAACAAGCAAATAAATGTGAATTTAAAGATAAGGTGTCGTGAAGCGACAATTAAATACAAAAGAGAACCTAACCTAGTAACAGCAAAACAACAAAAATAGAACAAAAACAAATAATATATTCAAGATTTAAAAGATATTTACAATTTTATATAACTGTTACGGCCTACGGCTGCTCCCTTAAAGGATCCAATCTTCAGGGGCCCATGAGCTGAAGATTTCCCGAACAGACGTAGGTCGGGCCCCAATGTGGCCACGTGGAAATTCCTAATTACATTAAAATATATGGGGGAGCGTTATACTACGGCCAGTCGACCGGAAAGATTTTGGATGAAGCTTACTTACCTATCCAAGGCGACTGGTCCCTCCGGAGTCGGTCAGGTCGCATGTGGTTGTGTAGTGCAAGGGAAGGAATGGTGATGTGGTGTGTATCTGGGTGTGACTGATGGTGATTGAACCTAGACCTTGGCCGTCGGCAGCAGCCCGAGCGTCGACACCGCTCCAACTTGAGGGCGCCTTTCGAGGTAGTCCACAGTCACTTTCTTCTTTCGTCACGTTGCCAGTCAATTAACTCTATCGTACGATTTACTAACTTACAGAAGCCACTAACTATCGCTGGGTATAATGGTTCCCGCACAAACGCACACGGAGTTTAAAGGGTCAAAGGTCACTACCGTTTCGCGTAGCAATAGTTAATTCTAGAATATCAGTGGCAGCACTATCTAATATTGCCGAATGCACTTATTCAGGTTTTGAGTCAGACACAATAAGTCCCGGGAAGCTCTCCAGTAGGAATGCGCGTCACAATGATAGACCGTATATTTACTGGCCGCGCCGAATTATTCCGAGTTCCCTAACAGAATGGACCGCGTGCTCAGGTCAGCACCGATTATGGACGACTGCCTTTTCTCTCGCGACTCGCGCGCTCGTGCCACGCCCAGCCGAACTTTAAACCGGAATCGCGCCGAGCCGAGTGACATCTGGTGTCGACTCCGACAACAGTGTTTTGCGCGAACAAACCCTCGTCCCGGACATAAGGATTTAGGTCCGCGAGCAAACCGGGCAGCGAGACAAGGTCGCGATGGCAAGTTGCAAGACCGAATCTACAAACCAAACTAGGCCACATTAGGCAACCCATCAGATCCTGCAACCCTAATCAACGCCTCAAAAGATAGCCCTAATGTGGCAAGCCGGAGGGTCAGCCTCCACTGGATGCCCCTCCTGGGCATTGCAGCACTTTAATAAGTCCGGTACTGGACAGAAGTCCGACGACCTCTTTCAAACACCTATCTGTGCCCCTATGATTAGTTCCGCAATCCGACCGGATCAGCTCTGCAAACAGCGACGCTACACGAAGCTGCCCAGACAAATTTTGTGCCAGCAGTTGCTTCAGTGCAGAGCGCACCCACAAATTCCACATGAACGTCGTCTGTGGAGAGCCAAACGAAACGCACAGATAGTCCCTAGTATGAATTTTCAACAAGTAGGCCTAGCCAGGCCACCCACCATATTATCATTTACTAAAATAGTGCGGCAGCTGATTTCAATCTGATAATCTCCAAAACTAGCTAGCCTGTTAGGCAAGTAGTCCTATGCTCATATTTCAACTAATTTTTCAAAAGCATCAATGTTCAACTACAGAATTAATTCAACCAAATTAATCACCGATGCGCATAGGTCAACTTGCAAATTAAACAAAACAATAACGTAAGGGACAGCCCTACTTCTTCGTAAAGCAAAATGATTAAACACTATCATAAACATAAACATAATTTTTCAAATAGTGCGCCATTCAATTTCAGATGAATTCAAATTTTCCTTTCAGCAAACAGACGCAACAATCAAATACAGTGATTAAATATATGTACAAAACACATGCAGTAGCATTTAAAGGAGTAGATTAAATTCAATTCTTTTAATTTAAACCGCTACATATAGGAAAATTTCGCGGAAAGCCCAAAGCAAATTTTAATTTTAATTCAAGTATTTTTTGACTAAGTGCTCGACCAACCCAAATCTAATACCCCTTGACAACGTGATTCAACGCTCCAGGGGGGCCCTAATCTTCCCACCACCAAGGGGAGGCCACATGGCGTGAACCCGAGATAAATAGAGCACAACCTTTAACAGTTGCCACTCGGGTTGTACGCCTTCACTGAGGCCGTCGGCAACAGAACATTTTGACAAGTGGACTGTTGACGGCTTAAGGCTCAGTGGAGGCGGCCGTGGTGGGAACTAAAGCAGCAGCTAGACAGGGCCGCCTCCATCAAATGGGGAACAGTGGTACACCAGTCGCGGCCACTCAGCTAACGGAAGTGAGAAGGGTCCAGCGGACCGATGAGTGGCCGTGAAGTTCCTCTCCACACGCTGAGGGGGGGGTGATGACACCCCCGCCCCTGGGGGAATTACCCCCCGACTGGTCGGGGTAGGGACTCCTTTCAAACTTAGGGGCCTGGTGGCTGGCCGGCGGGCGCCGAGAGTCACCCTGCAGAGGGCGTGGCTGAGCGCCCCCGCCCGTGGGGGTCGAGGGCCTGGCAGAGCCCCGAGAGGAGATGCCGCTCGCACCCAGGCACAAAACGGCATGGTGATTGCCCTGGCAATGCAGACAGGGCCGTCGATGCGGACAGTCTCGCTGGAGGTGCCCTCCCAGACATGACCAGCACCAGCGGCGCTCCTTGGCGATAGTTCGCCTCGCTGGAACCGGCTTACCTAATAATTTCGGGCACGACGTTACCCGATGATCAGATGCTCGACAATAGGAGCAGGGGGGGGTTGACGACGACTTGCCTGGAGGATTCAGCCTCTCACTGGGCACGGCTCGTAAGTCGTCAACGGTGCCCGCCGCGCTCTCTATCTGCCGGCACTGCTCCTCTAAAAACCGCAGCAGGTCATAGAAGGGCGGAATATAGGAGGCCTCGTCCCCGCCGTACCTCTCCTCAAAATGGATTCGAAGGTCGAGAGGTAGACGGGACAAAAAGGTCCATTCGCCCACTGGTAAACCCAGCCGCTTCAACGTATTACAGGCCACCAAGACTGGATCCAACAGGTCCGGACGCAGTCTGACCCGGTCACTAAGCAGCGGGAGGCTTAGAAGCTGCCTAACATGGTCGTCAGCAATTCGCCGGACGTTGGCGTATCTTCTGGCTAGGAGGTCCCGTGCAGTGTGGTAGGCGTCGTCCGACAATCTCAAGTGGCCGACGACGCCCAGGGCCTCCCCCTCCAGTGATGCCAGGAGGTACGCCATCTTTTGGCTCGGGGTCAGGTCACTCCGGGCGTCCACTAGGCTGTCGAAAAGACCAACGAAGGTCAGCGATTCGGAATGGACCCCGGAGAACTTTGGCAGGTCCAGAGTTGGGAGTCGTCCCAACAGCTCCGGCTGAAGCTGCTTCAGAGAGGACTCGGATAGGTCACTCATCCGAGCTTCACGCGCCTCCTCGGCATACCTGCCTTCAGCCTCGATCAACTCGTCCGTGAGCCACAAGAACTGCTCATAGTCCGCGAAGCAGGAGTCCAGGACTCCCTTCTCCACATCCGAATCCTCGAGCTCAGCGTAAGCCTCCTCCACTACGGCCCTTCGAGCATCCACCTGCTCGAACCGCTTCATCAAGTTATGGACCCTATCCGGTCGACCTATCAAAGCATGGGCGCTTGTGGCCCAGCGTAGCTCAGTCCGCAAACAACGGATCAGTAGCCCGGGCGATGTCATCACTATTAAATGCAAATTACGACGCGGCTTGAGCACAGTTTACAAAGATAACAAATAAAAAATACAACAAAAAATTAACAGTTAATAAACGCAGTTCCTATCAAATCGCGTTGAATAGAAATTACACAAATACGAATTGCTACGTATCAACCAAATACAAGTTAGCACAAAAGAAAAGACACAAATCAAATTGACAAATAACAAATACTAGTGCGATCAAATCAAGTTAAATTCAAATTGCGCAAATACAATTACTACTCTTTAGTTCAAATACAACTTACAGTATAAACGAAGATACACATCACGGTCGATCAACAAAAAATGCCTAGCTCGGAAATCGAACCTTCGATAAGTAATCCACTACAACTATCCGACAACGATAATTAACCGATTACGTAAAAATAACCATCTACCTACATGACGTATCTCTCTAGAAAACTCCCGCTTGCGCTACCTAGGGCGCGGCTTTTCAAAACTACCCACTAACCAAAAAAAAGGCAAGCAACAAAGAACAAAGGGAAATTCTATTATTACGTACAAAAAAAATATTTTTACGTATTACGGACCGGCGTGATTGTAGATACAAATTAAACCAATCAAACCAACGCTCCCTGCCACTAGAATTGTTTAATGTTTATCAAACACTATAGTCGGGATCGACCAGGAATCGAACCCGGAACCGCGCTCTGCTACCAGTTTGTTACGGCCTACGGCTGCTCCCTTAAAGGATCCAATCTTCAGGGGCCCATGAGCTGAAGATTTCCCGAACAGACGTAGGTCGGGCCCCAATGTGGCCACGTGGAAATTCCTAATTACATTAAAATATATGGGGGAGCGTTATACTACGGCCAGTCGACCGGAAAGAATTTGGATGAAGCTTACTTACCTATCCAAGGCGACTGGTCCCTCCGGAGTCGGTCAGGTCGCATGTGGTTGTGTAGTGCAAGGGAAGGAATGGTGATGTGGTGTGTATCTGGGTGTGACTGATGGTGATTGAACCTAGACCTTGGCCGTCGGCAGCAGCCCGAGCGTCGACACCGCTCCAACTTGAGGGCGCCTTTCAAGGTAGTCCACAGTCACTTTCTTCTTTCGTCACGTTGCCAGTCAATTAACTCTATCATACGATTTACTAACTTACAGAAGCCACTAACTATCGCTGGGTATAATGGTTCCCGCACAAACGCACACGGAGTTTAAAGGGTCAAAGGTCACTACCGTTTCGCGTAGCAATAGTTAATTCTAGAATATCAGTGGCAGCACTATCTAATATTGCCGAATGCACTTATTCAGGTTTTGAGTCAGACACAATAAGTCCCGGGAAGCTCTCCAGTAGGAATGCGCGTCACAATGATAGACCGTATATTTACTGGCCGCGCCGAATTATTCCGAGTTCCCTAACAGAATGGACCGCGTGCTCAGGTCAGCACCGATTATGGACGACTGCCTTTTCTCTCGCGACTCGCGCGCTCGTGCCACGCCCAGCCGAACTTTAAACCGGAATCGCGCCGAGCCGAGTGACATCTGGTGTCGACTCCGACAACAGTGTTTTGCGCGAACAATAACAAAAATGCAGTATGGAGATGAGGATGGATGACGTGATTTACAAATTATCAAAAAAAGGTAATAAAAAAGGAGATTAGTGTCGAAGCTGAGTCTGAAGATCCAAAGTGTGCTCTCAGCGCCTGGAACGAGCACGCACGGCGTAGGTGAGAAGGCGTCTCTAGGCGACGACCTCAGGTGAATGCAGTGATTGCAGGATCCGGCGATTTCAGGCCAGACAGGGGCTTGCAGGATCCTCAGCGACTTCAGACAGCACAGAGGCCTGCAGGATCCGGTGACTACAGGCGGGACAGAGGTTTGCAGGTTCCGGTGACTTCAGGCGGGACAGAGGTTTGCAGGTTCCGGCGACTCCAGGCAGAGCAGAGACTTGTAGGATCCCGGCGACTTCAGGCAGAACAAAGGCTTGTAGGATCCCGGCGACTTCAGTCAGAGCAACGGCTTGTAGGATCCGGCGACTTCAGGTAGAGCAGAGGTTCGTAGAGTCCAGTGGCTTCAGGCAGGACAGAGGCTTGCAGGATCCCGGGGCAGTGCGGCCCCGGGATAAGGCCTTTAGGAGATGCTTCGAACTCGAGAACTGAAGCGAGACTGAATTTCTTCACCGATTGTTCGGCTTTTATACCTTTCTAGAGAGAACGGAAAAATTATTTAAATTAAACGCAAATTTTTTGTAAATGGTCAAGAGGAAAGAGTATTTATGTAGAATTATCGAAATAGAAGCAACAGACCGGTAGCAAATTTGAATATAATTGTCATAGCGACCAAATAAACAACGATGTCAAAACGCAAAGAAAGAACAACGGCAAGATTTAAGTGAAAAATGAGATATTATTGATATAGGAAAAAAGGTAGCGCAACTGCACGCACAAAGCCCGAAATTGCAGAGTTACGGAAAACTAACTAAAAGATCGAAAAAAGGTAGACTCCATTGACACCAATTTAAAAGTGCTGATAATGTGAAAATACGAAGTAGAAATGATTTGTTATTGTGTTCTTATGGTTTAAAATCGTTACAGGATCCTATGGAAATAAAGGTGATGTAAAATATCCAGTTTTGAGGTGAATGCAGAAAATCGAAACAGAATGGAAAAATGAATTTAAAATAATGTAAAATGATAAGTAAGTAGCATAACACTACAAAGGATGATCAAATCATTGACCAAATAACAGAGAAATGTTCCTCTAGAGAAAATACTACAAACAGGAGATTCAATAACTTTAAGCAATATAGTGGTAGAAGCAAATGCTCCGCAAGCAGTTAATCGACAGATGGAAGAATTTGGAAGTAGTGGAGTAAATCAAGACATCAATAAAGTCTTGATTTACTCCACTATGTAAGTCAAAAAGAGGGAGCCAACAACAAAAAGCAAACAATTGAATTCGGTAGGTGTGGGAGTTCAAGACATGCTTCCCACGATAATAAGTGCTCAGCGAAAGATAAGGACTGTTTGAAATGTGGATTAAGAGGACATTTTAGACAATATTGTAAAACAAGACAACCATTGAAAAGAAAACACCAAGCAAGTAAAAACAACAATAATGACAATTACCGAAAAAAATATAAAACGAACCATCAAAGAGAAGGTGCTTATCAAGTAGATCAAAAAGAAAAAGATGATATACATTACGTTTTTCGGATCGATGAGGATAGCGAGTTGGAATGCAACATTGGTGGAGCAAAAGTCAAAATGCTTGTAAATTCTGGGTGTAAATGTAATTTGATTACAGGTCAAACATGGCAAAAAATGAAAAACGATAAAGTACTAGTACGTAAACAAAATCAGAATCCTAATAAAACTTTTTTCGGGTACGGAAGTATCAAACCACTACATGTGATAGGATCTTTCGAGGCAAATTTAAAAATAGAAGACAGATCGGAAAACACTACTTTTTACATTATTGCTGACGGCACAAGGAATTTACTGGGTAAAGATACAGCTATTTCTATGGGTGTACTTAAAATTAGATTACCAGTAAACCAAATGGAAACAATAACATTTTTCCCGAGGTTTGAAGACGTGTTAATCGAAATACCGATAGATAACAAAGTTCAACCAGTTTCTAAACCCTATAGGAGAATTCCTTTACCACTAGAAGAAAAAATAAACAATAAAATAGAAGAACTAGTTGAGAGAGATATTATAGAAGAAGTTCACAGCTCTTCAAAGTGGGTCTCTCCAATAGTCCCTGTATTAAAAGACAATGGAGAGGTCCGTCTCTGTGTAGATATGAGACGAGCAAATATGGCTATCCTAAGAGAACACCACCCATTACCACCTATGGACATGTTATTGCCTAAAATAAAAAATGCAAAATTTTTCAGCAAGCTTGATATTAAAGATGCATTTCACCAGATTGAGATACATCCAGACTCCAGGTATATTACCACTTTTATTACCAGCAAAGGTCTATTCAGGTATAAGCGGTTAATGTTTGGAATTACATGTGCTCCCGAAATATTTCAGAAAACTTTAGAGCGTATATTACTAGGATGTGAGGGACAAATCAATTTCATAGATGACATATAAGTTTATGGAAAGGATGCACAAGAGCATGATCGAAGATTAAAGTGTGTTAAAAACTTTACAGGAAAATAATGTGGTCCTAAAGAAAGACAAATGTCAGTTTAAAGTAAGAAAAGTGCAGTTTCTAGGACCTGAACTATCAGACGAAGGTCAAGCCATAATGGGCAGAACTATTCTTTAAAAGACAGTTCCGTGATAAAATTCCCATGGCAACAGATATTACTCATGAACTCGAAGACTCTGAGGTCAGGGACAGGGATCATGAAAAGAAAGAAGCGGGAAAGGAATATACAGATAAGAGGAGCAAGGCTAAAGAGTGTGATTTAGTACCAGGAGATAAGGTATACACCAAAAACTTTAATAAAAATAATAAATTAATCTTAAATTACGATCCAGTTCCTCACACGGTGCATCGGAATGTAGGTGGGGATGTGGATGTTCGTAACGACGAAACGGGACAAGTCTGTAGAAGGAATATAGTACACTTAAAGAAAGTTGAAGGAAGATGGGCAGTTCTTGGTGATCAGAATAAGGAATTAAATATTGAAGAGAATGACGAAAGAATAGAAAGTGATGTAGAGGAAAGTATAGATTAGGATTGTAAAAATCAATGATAGTTAAAATGATGCATAGTTAAGATGCTGTTAAAGAAAACAATTTACAAAATATTAATAATTCTTTAACTTAATAGGACTATGTTTACAATGAGTGATTTTCAATAAATTAAACAGTGAAAGTTAAAAAAGATTTTTATTAAAAATAACTTTATAAACAACCAGACATACTTCGGAAAAATAGTAAATTAAAACAAGGAAGGGATGTAGTGTATGCAAATACACTAACTTGTCGCAAGCGCATACGTCACGAGGTGCGGGGAACGAGAGGGCAGTCTGTCCGACAGCCGGCCCGGTAACACGTGTGGTGGTGTGTTGGTGAGCCAAGATAAGTTAATAAACAGCGAACAATACTATATATATATATATATATATATATATATATATATATATATATATATATATATATATATATATATATATATATATATATATTGAGAGCAATTCTTTGAACAAAAAAGATAAACAATTATAAATTAACTAATAATAATAGACGTGGACCAACAACGGACTCTAAGAGAGCATTTAAAAGCAATCATCTTAGGTGGTACGTAGAAAAGACGCTAGATGGTTTACACAAAAAATATTAACATGGTTATCCAAACCATTCATAAGAATCCATAATTTCAAAACTCACCGATTAGTATTATATTTTGGGTTTATGCCATTTAGCATTTATTCTTAAGAGTCAATCAATTTTTGTTCGATAAAATGACTAACTATAGAATGTTACTACATTCTATTGATGATGGCGCTATTACTCAAATGAGATCTCTCTTTCTCAAAATTAATTATAAATTAACAAATAGCAATAGACATGAAAAAGTACGGAATCTACTGGATTTTTTTCTACTGGATTTTAGTTCAAATGTTGACATTAGGTATGATCCTTACGATGTAATCGTAAACGTTCCCATAAACGTACTTTAGAATTGAAAACAAAAGTGTCACAAATCGCTTACGCGGCTGGGATTGCAACTTGTATTTTGATCTGGCTGTTGTTATGATAATGAAAATGATTGCATTACCTAACACAGACTCCTTTGTTCTGTATATCTTAAAATGAAATGTAATATTGTCGGTTTTATATTTATTGAACCTTGAAATCATACGTTTTAACTTTTATAAGTCATTTTCTTGAAAAAAAAAGTAAATTATTAATATCTAAATAATTTGTATGGATCATGAACGAAATGTTTATTCAAATATAAAGGTATAAATAAATGAAGTATAAACTATAAAATTATAAATACACTTTTTACTATATAAAATATATGTTATTTTCGTTTATTTTTTCTGTCGGTATTTTTATATAATACTTCTGTTCACCGCGAAACTAAGTATACCCTATCCGAGTTAGCTTATGGCAAAAAATGTAATATACCCAGTAATTTAACTAAAACCGTAGAACCTCTATATAATTACGAACATTATCCGTTAGAGTTAATATATTGCCTACAAACCTCCCAAAAGGAAGCAAGAGAAAATTTATACAATAGTAAAATTGTTAGAAAATCCAAATATGATTGTAAAATGAACGCTACAACTTATAAAATTAATGATTTAATATTAGTTAACGAAGAAACTGGTAAAAAACTCAGCGCCATTTATTCAGGTCCATATTTAGTAATTAGAGGTTGTTCACAAAAACCGAACTAAATTGTATTATAATAATATTATAGTTATTAAGTAAGGTAACAGCACTAGTAATTGACCATGTACCTGTAGTTGACCACTAACTCACATAAACCGATAAAATAAGAATTCGCGGAATGTTTTTAAACTAATTTCATATTAAATAGTCAGTGCTGCCATCTGATCATCGAATCGTGCGAACTGCGCATCCGCCATTTTCTAAAACTCAAAATGGCTGGCAGTTGTTTTGTGGAGTGGCACAGCGTAAAACTATTATTCGTTTTTTCGTGAACATTGTCTTAAGGATTGCAAAATTTTGAAGTCAAATATTAGCAACTTAATAACCTTGTTGATGGTAAATGTTTTGATTTTCTTATTTGTTTAGCATTCATTAAGGTATAACATGGTATTTAAAATACAAAAATTATTTACAAAGTCAACATGTGGGGTGGTCCATTACTGACTCAAATTTACCATGCTTTTCTAGTAATTGACCGGGATGGTCAACTACTGATGAAATCGTCTGTCATGTATATATACTGTACAAAGTAATATATGAAGGGCACCATTAATTAGAATTCAACTATTTTATTTGCTTTTACTCTAAGTTACTTTTATTTAGTAGTTGACCACCTTTATTGTAAAGTATAATACTAAAAGCAATTTTTGACATTGTAGATGTCTGGGAAAAAGGGCGCATTCCTAAATTATACTGAAGCTGCAATGCTTTCAGCAGTGAACGAGGTTCGTCTTCATAAGACACCCATAAGAACGGCTGCAAAAAAAATTGCTGTACCAAGAATAACGCTTACAAATAAAGTAAAAAGGAAGTCACCAATGGAACGAAAGATGGGCCCAGCGTCAATTCTTACATCAGAAGAGAAAAAAATATGCGACTGGGTGCAAAATACAGCAAAAGCGGGTTTCCCGGTGACAACTGAACAGTTAATCGTAACTAAAGTAAAGTGTAGAAAAATACTTGAAGGATATAAAACGTCCATGTGGCTTATTTAAAAATGGAAGACCAGTTAGAACATGGCTAAAAGCATTTATTCGGAGGAACCCAACCATTTCTACGAGGATATCACAAAATTTGACGGCGTCCAGATCGGGGGTAACAGGTGCTGAACTATTAGGGTGGTATAAACGTATGTATACTGAGTTAGAAGATAGTGGCCATGTTGATATATTGAATGATCCGTCGCGAATTTTTAATTGCGATGAGACAGCTTTTTTTTTGGCACCAAAAGGACCTAAAGTGCTTGCAAAGAGAGGTGAGAAAAATGTGTACCAGCAGGTAAATGCCGACGACAAGGAATGTTTAACTGTGTTGGTAACAGGAAATGCAGACGGTTCCTTAGCTCCTACTACGGTAGTGTTCAGCTATAAGCGAATACCTCAAGATATTGTCGACAACTTTCGTTCAGACTGGGGTATTGGAAAAACCGACTCAAGTTGGATGACATGTGAAGCATTTTTTGAATGTTGACGATATATTTTATCCTTGGTTGATTAAGAATAAAATAGCATTACCAGTTATTCTCTTTGTTGATGGGCACATATCTCATTTATCATTTCAAAATAGCCAGTTTTGTGATAAAAAGGGAATCGTGTTAGTGGCACTTTATCCTAACGCAACCCATTTAATTCAATCCATGGATGTGGCAGTATTGAAACCACTAAAGGAAGCATGGAGGAGGCGTGTACAAATTTGGAGGGTTGATAAAATAAAAAATGATGAGCCTCACGTACTTAAGAAAAAGGATTTCGCTAAGTTATTACACGAGGTAATGGATAATACCATAACTAAATCAATTTTGGCAAATGGCTTCAGGAAATGTGGCTTATTTCCGTGGAACCCGCTGGAGGTAAAAGTCCCAATTGAGAGTGAGAGAAGCAAAATTCAGGACAAGGTAACAAATTCATTATCTGAAATGAGGCTTACAATTTTTAAACGATAATATTAATCCTGAAAAACTAGAAACTTTTGAATCAACATTGAGAGAATGGTCAGGTGATTTGGTTGATTTATCTTTATTCAATTTGTGGAAAAAAACAAAAGATGAACTGAAAATGCTACAACAATTGAACCAAACTAACGGTTCTACATTAAAAGAGGTTGGATCGTTAGGTGTTACCGTGGATGATTGCCTACTATCTAATCCGCATCTTTTAGGATTTGGTTCATCAGCCATCACCGGTATAGATAATCTACTTCAGCTGGCAACGGAACTAGTAATACTGATGGTGTTTTGGAAACTACAATGGAGTCATCAGCAACTGCGATGCCTATTACTATTGGTGACGAGGTGCTAATGCCAATATCAGGATCGCAGCAATTAGCGTTGCTGACGGTATATATGATACCACTCTACATCAATTAGACATCACAACTCCTGACGGTATGCTTGAAATGATTCCAGAATCTTCAACTAACGCTGTTGCTGATGGATTAAACTCCGGTATATACAGTGTTGCTAGCACGTCTGACACTGTACCAAATAATGTACCTAGTCCCTTTAAGAAACATTTCTTTTACAAAACCAACAACAAAAAGGACACACCTAAAACATGTCTTAAAGAAAGAATACCTACTATAGTTTCAGGAAAAACTTACCAGGAATATTTACAGAGGAAATTGGAGCAAAAAAAAGAACTTAAGCGACTAAAAATAGAAAGGGCTGCTGAAAAGCTAAGAAAGAAAGAAGAAAAAGTGTCACTAAAGAAAGTCAAGGCCCTCAAAATAATAAAACATACCAAAATAAAGCGGGTAAAGAAAAATCTCCGATTCTCTTCGTCAAGTTCTGACTCGAATGCTGTGGTCTCTTCAGGAGAAAGTGTGAAAGAGTCAGAAAATGACACTGATCAAGAATCTGTCATTGTGGGTTTGAAACCCCCTCAAAGAGTAGATGGTGAATTTGTCATATTTAAGTACGAAAATAACTTTTATCCAGGGATAGTACTAAAAGCAATGAAAAAAACAGCTACAATCTCATCGATGAAAGCAAATGGTCGATTGTGGAAATGGCCGGATCTTAAAGACGTGCTTGACTATCCTTGGGATGCAGTAGTTGCTCATATAGAAGAACCAAGAAAGACCAGTTCAACGAGAAATGTATTTGATGTTCCAGAGATACATTCCTTTATATAACTTCTTTGTAATTTTTAACGTGTTGTAGATTTTCTTATTATATTTCAAATAACACGCACGTTGTTTGAATTTGCTTCTTATTTAACAAACTAGCGGACGCCCGCGATTTGTTCCATGTAGGTTTACGTTTTTAACTGTTTCTCCTTCTTCCCCCCCCCCCCTCCCCCTCTATCCCGTCCCATCCATCGGTCCCACCGTAGTTCACTTTCTCCCTCTCTCTCTCTAGTTTAAAAAACCGATACTCCTACACAGACTTCCCCATCCCCTCCCCCCCACAAGAATAAACACTGGTTTTGTTTCGTTAAAAAACTACCGCAGAGTTTAGAAAAGGAAACACGCATTGAATTCGCATGAAAATTAAGGTTCAGCATTAAAAAAGGAAAGTTTGTGCCCTTAAATGGTCATTTACTGATGCTCTTACCTTAATACATTTCAGACATTGTGTACTTAATCGATTATAATTATAATAAATTAGTGTATTAAGTTTTATTAATTAACATTACTTTACCCTAATATTAATTAACTAATTATTATAATACCAATTGTAATCATATTAACCTAAATATTATTTTAACTATTTCTTTATGCTTTTACCCATGTTTACATTTTATCAATTAGAATACTTAGGGATATAATTGTGGAGGTACTTTTCAAAACTTGACTATTCCATTTTCGCCCAAAGTAGATTTTTTAATTTTTTTAGGTTGGTTACATTGAAATGTATTTGCATCGAAAACAAAATCCTGACAAAACGTGATAGATCAACTAGAAAAATATATTTAAAAACGCATGATTTCGTCACAAGTAGATTAATCCTAAAAAAAAAGAAGATTAATGACAGATTAACAACAAAACATGATTAATCCAGAAGATATTTTTTTTATCACTGGAAATTGTAACAAAACATGTTTTTTCCTCATATTTTTAAGGTAGTTGTTTTTATGTTCTCATTGGTGCCAAGGCTGCCATGTTTTTGAACGGTTGATGACAGGCTCAAAAAGGCAAGAACCCAGAGCCGTAAAACGTGTTTAAAAAATTCCTATTTGACATCCGACAGATAACACCCGTTATATTTTGTCGATCGATCATTGTTGAACGTAGAGATGAGACATACTTGCAAAATTTAATACCAGGGCTTCTAAGTACGAATATGGAAAAATACCAGGGTCGAAAACCAGGTTTTAAAAATACTTGAAAGTATTTGTTAATGTCAATATATATATATATGAATGCCTAATTTGATTCGGGCAAAAAAATTTAAAAACGTTCAGTATAGTTTTAAAATTTTTTTTTGGTAACGAAATGAAATCTTTCCTTCCTACTTTTCGGCTTAGGACTCTTAATAAATAAAAGTTTTAAAACTGTTTCTAAATTCAATATACACGCGAAATAATTATTTAAAAATTAGGTCACGGTCAAAGATATTTTATAGGTCCAGATACCGTGTACGCGCAACTAAAACGCTTCCATTTCAAAGGCGCCAATATTGGCGTATTCGTTCGATCGTTCCGCCATTACCAAAGAGTATAGTAATATATGTAAGGAAGGCCATTACGCCAGCGACGTTCGCTGTGAACATACGTCACGCAGCGGAGTTTTTAATTTCGCAAAATGACTGTTTGTGCTGTGAAATCATTTAAAAATTACTCTTGGAAAAAAGATAAGGATAAGAACATCACTTTTCATAAGTAACTATACAATTTTATGGTGTATTTCTTTGTAAAAGAATACGAAAGCTAAATGTCAATACAAGTAATAATACTGCGCAATAATATTCGAGTGTTGCCTAGTCTATGAAATGTTTTTACCATTTTTTAATGTCATGATCAACCACAAAGGTTATCTGTATAGGGGTTTTAAACAGTCTAATTTTACAGATTTTACCCAACCTATAGAGTTAAACCGTTTTAAGGGTTAGGGTCGAACTACATCTGGCAGCATGAAATTGCACTTTCCTGTGCTTCTATCCTTTTTGGTCACTCAGAACCGTTATAGTGTAACCGGTATAGTTCCACCCTCAAAAAGCCGATTGTAAACCGGTTTTAAAAGTTTATCTATCATTCTTGACAATTCATACTAATATAATATTATAAATGTGAGTGTGATTTTTTTGTTTATTTATTATTTTTTTTTTTATAGGAGAGGGGGCAAACGAGCATGCGGCTCACCTGATGGTAAGTGACTACCGCCGCCCATGAACAACCGCAACACCAGGGGAATTGCAGATGCGTTGCCGGCCTTTTAAAAAGGAGTAGGCTCTTTTCTTGAAGGTCCCTAAGTCGTATCGGTCCGGAAAAATCCCTGGTGGTAAACTATTCCACAAGGAAGTTGTGCGAGGAAGAAAACATCTTCTAAATCGCACAGTGGTGGACCGCCAATCATCCAGATGGTGTGGATGGTATCGGGAGTTCTGCCGCGATGTGCGTTCGTGAAATTTGGCGGCTGGGATTAATCCGAACAATTCCTCAGAGCACTCCCCATGATAGATGCGAAAGAAAATGCAAAGAGATGCAACATCTCTTCGCAGTGCCAATGAATCGAGCCGATCGGAAAGGGCTCGGTCGTCGACGATTCGAGCCGCTCTGCGCTGGATGCGGTCAAGTGGAAGGAGCTGGCACTGGGGAGCCCCTGCCCAGAGATGGGAACAGTATTCCATGTGAGGCCGAACCTGCGCCTTGTAAAGTTGCAGGCGGTGTGCCGGCATGAAATACTGTCCCGCTCTGCTGAGCACGCCAAGCTTTTTAGAGGCCAATTTGGCCTTCTCTTCCAAGTGACCACGAAACTGCACGTCACTCGATATGTCGACTCCGAGGATACCGATACTGGCTGAGGCAAGAAGGGGAGTGCCTTGAAACTGAGGAGATACGACAAAGGGG
The DNA here is from genome assembly GCA_963668995.1 of Parnassius mnemosyne. Taxonomy (NCBI): domain Eukaryota; kingdom Metazoa; phylum Arthropoda; class Insecta; order Lepidoptera; family Papilionidae; genus Parnassius; species Parnassius mnemosyne. Next base: position 4,063,802 of record CAVLGL010000002.1, on the reverse strand, counting down.
TTCTTTTTAGCGGTAAACGCGCAAACTTGTGTCTTCTGAGGATTAAACTGGACTAGATTTAGTCGCCCCCAATCCGAGACTTTGTCCAGCAAAGACTCGACTTCAGACACAAGTTTGTTCTGGTACTCGGCGACGTTTTCCCGAGAAATATTGGCCCGGCCGGTGTATAGAGCATCACCAGTGCTGTCATCCGCATAGCAATGAATGTTACCAGTTAGCAACATATCATTGATATGCAGAAGAAACAGCGTTGGTGATAGCACACAGCCTTGTGGAACACCAGCGTTAATAGGCTTGTAGTCAGAACATGCACCGTCTACAACGACCTTGATGCTCCGATCTGCAAGAAAGCTGGTGATCCAATTGCACAATTTCTCGGGAAGCCCATAGGAAGGCAGCTTTGAAAGAAGCGCTTTGTGCCAAACCCGATCAAAGGCCTTCGCAATGTCCAGACTAACGGCCAACGCCTCCCCCTTGGACTCTACTGCCTCCGCCCATCTATGGGTCAGGTAGACAAGAAGATCACCAGCTGATCGACACCGACGAAAACCGTATTGGCGGTCACTAATCAGCTGGTGATCCTCAAGGTACCGGATGAGTTGGCAGTTAATAATGGATTCCATTATTTTGGAGAACAAGGAGGTGATCGCGATAGGCCTATAGTTGGACGGGTCTGAGCGGTCGCCTTTTTTAGGGATCGGGTGGACAAAAGCTGTCTTCCATGAATCCGGGACTACGCCTTGGGAGTAGGAGTACCGGAAAAGACGCGTTAGGACCGGTGCCAACTCCGGAGCACACGTCCTCAGCACAATTGGGGGGATTCCGTCAGGCCCACTCGACTTCTGGATGTCCAGGGAGAGCAGTGCTTTGCGAACCGAGCGCTGTGAGAACAGCACATCCGGCATGGAGCACTCACACCGCGGGATGGTCGGCGGTGTTTTCCCCCCGTCATCAAGAGTCGAGTTGGACGCAAAAAGGGAGCCTAAAAGGTCGGCTTTGTCTTTTGCGTCATGGGCCAGTGAGTCATCCTCCCTGTGCAGAGATGGTAGTGATGGCTTACAGAAATTCCCTTGGACAGCCTTGGCGAGAGACCAGAATGCACGGGTTCCCGAAGGAAGGCGAACTAGTCTCTCGCCAATTCTGCCTATGTGCTCTGACTTTGCCTTGGCAATAACTCTTTTGAAGGACCTGGAGGCGAAGTTATACTTCTTTTTAAGTGTGCTGGTGTTTACATCCCGAGTCACCGAAGCTGCAGCCCAGGCTTGATAACACTCCTGCTTACTGCGCAATGCAGTCTTACAGGAGCAACCAAACCAAGGCTGAGATCTGCCTCCGATGGGTACCACAGATGATGGAATAAATAGTTCCATTCCCTGTAGCACCACATCAGTGACAGAGTCAGCAACAGCACTGGGATCATCCGGCGAGAAGCAAACCCGCCCCCATGGGTAGGATGCAAAGAAAGATCGCATTCCGTCCCAATCCGCCGACCTGTAATGCCAAACACGGCGGCAACCTGCAGAACGCAACCGCGAAGGGAGCGTGAATGGCACCATACTCCGGATCAGACAATGGTCCGAAGAGCCGAGAGGGGCATCGACGGAAACCTGATATCCGTCCGGATGAGAGGTCAGCAGAAGGTCCAACAGGGAAGGTGTATGATCCTCCACATCTGGAATCCGCGTAGGCGAAGTAACCAGTTGTGTCAGACCATATGCCAAGGCAAAGTCATAAACAGATCTCCCCGCATGATCGGTTAAACGTGAACCGAGCCATTCGGCATGGTGGGCGTTAAAATCGCCAAGGATCACGATCTCTGCGGATGGGACCTGTTGTAGCAAGGAATCTGTAGCCATTTGGACGTGGTCGATGAGTCGGTCTGTTTCGGCATTACCGCTATGGGACCTATAGAGGCACCCGTAGACGCGCGGATGGTCGTCGCTGTCTACGCGTAGCCAAAGGATGGACAGGTCCGAACCTTCAAGACTGCCGAGGCGTCGAGAACAGATGTCCTCTCTAACATACACGCAAACTCCAGCCCGAGGCACAAAGGAGTGCTCCAATTTGTACCCCGGGTAGGAGAGATACGAAATATCAGTCGGAGAGGAAACCTGCGTCTCGGTCAAAAAGAGCAAGGCCGGCTTCGCCGTCTCGAGATGGTAGTGGACGGCGTTTAGGTTACAGTGAAGTCCCCTGATGTTGCAGAAATTCACGGATAGCGTGGCAGGGGTCGCCTTGGTATTGTTGCTCAGCTTGCCCCGAGCAGTTTTGTTTTTGAGCGGAATTTTGCCCCCCCCAGAATACGCGGGGCAGCCTGAGCACCCACGCTCAGGATTGGAATAACATGGTCGTGGATGCTCAGCGAGGGATTCTCCAGGGGTACTGGTACCCTCCTGGGGTAGTCTATTGTCTAATTCCGCTACCATGTTGATGGGGGGGGGGGGGGGAATTGGGCCTCCGGCCACCTGCACTCACCAGACGAAACGCAGAAGCAGAGCCTCTACTTCACGCCGGTATTCTGTGAGGTCGTGGTACCAACCCGGCTCGAGCCGGCCCATACGTGCAACAGCAAAAAACTGCTGCAGGGCTCTACCACCGTCGTTATTTGTTTTTGTCCTTCCTTCACGCAGCAACGGAACGGAGCAATTTAAAAAAAATAAACATTTTGCTATCTCTTGGCTGAAGTTTACGCTTAACCAAATGAGGATCCGTAACGTTTTTAGTTGAGAATGCAGATTTATAGATCTAAGAAATCCTTAAAATACAGTGCAAAAATTTTTGTTCTACGACAAAAATTGACGAAGTTATTACCAAATTACTAGCGAAGTTCACTGACAGCCCGGCGCGGTAGCTGTGACGTCACTATGACGGTCTTCGCCAGTTAGCCGTTGGCAGCGATAAGGCGCGCAGTGTTTTGTTTGGTTAATTGTGACTGAAACAAGTTAAGTGTCCGATTTGTGTCTAATTCACCTTTTTAACTATATATAAATATTGTATAGTGCCGAAATGTACAAACACTTCTATTAAAACACCAGAAAAACTATTTTTTAACGTACCGAAAGACCCAAAACTTCGTAAAAAATGGTATTCCATTGCAAAAAGAGATGATAAAACTACACCCTCTGCCCAGGCTACAAGACATTGCTGTGAAGATCACTTCGATGTACGTACCTACATATCTATTATACCTATTATTTAGTTGATATGGAAATAAGTTGGTACCTTATGTTACGTGTAGTGTACGTGTGTATTCTCTTATTTTAAGCCTCCTGTATTAATAAAATCATACCTATTTACTTTTTCTAAGTTTTGTTGATAAACCTACGTACTAACGTAAACCTATATATTCGCCCGTTCCCATTTCTATGTATTACTAGCTTTTGCCTGCGGTTTCACCCGCGTTGAATTCAGTTTGTCACAGAAAGTTTTTATCTCACCTCTATTTCATCCCCTTAAAGTTTTATTTTTGCGATGAAAAGTAGCCATTTAAAGATCTCAGTTATTTCTATACCAAAAGTCATTAAAATCGGTTCAGATGTTTATATCGTAGACTGGTATACAGTAATCTGTGGTTTATATGTAAAAACATCGTATTTCGTATTCCAAGGTTAAAACAATGACATAGAGACGTACTCGGGTAAAAAGCAAAGAGTGAATGATAATATTCTTTAATCATTTACATTACAGCGGTGAATTTATGTATCTGCCTCAGCTATGCCTTATTGTTAGAAGCAAATAAATTAATACTTATATTCATTTTTATATTTTCAGTTAGAAGAAGATATGGAAAATTACGTAAAGTTTAAGTTAGTTGGAGGAAAGCTTAAACTAAAGAAGGGAGTTTTGCCTCATAAGTTTGAATGCCAAAAGCCCCAAAAAAGAAAATTGACAGACCCGGTTTTAAAAAACGACAAGACATTGAATATTTTGAAAGAATTTTAAGTAGAGATATTGGACACGAAGACCTGTTGTTGCATTCCATTGAAGTAGTAGAGTGTGAAAATCAAGACTCAAATAACATCCAAAACAGTGATCCCCTTAACATACCTGAAGAAATAGACGTATTATCAAAAAACAATGTAAGGAGTCAAAAAACACAAGCAGTGCAGGTTAATATGAAACCAAAAATGAAAACTAAATCTAATAATACGCCAATGAAATGGAAACAACCAATAGTTAAAAAAAAAGTAATCCCTAAAAATCTTGATCCAAACGTTAGCTTCACGATCAGCAACTCAAACTCAAGTGAAAATACTCGTTCTTTTGGTGTTAATGCTAGTGATAACGAGTCGAATGATTTAGAAATAACAAAAACGATGAACAAAAATTTCTTCAATGAGCATATGCAAAAGGGCGCTCTAATGGCTATATCTCGAGATCCAAAATTACTGATAGGCATTCCTGCCCATTCATATTTTTGTATCAAACATTTACAAAACTTCACGGAAATATCATCTATTGAAATCCTAGTGACTTTACGAAAAATCCGATGGCATGACCCAAACTCAATGCTTGCAATACATTTTGGCCTCTCTGAGAGTTCTGTGACTAAATATTTTAATAAAACTCTCCCAAAAATTGCACTGTGCCTGAATCGACTTATTATCTGGCCATCAGCAGATGATGTCAGAGAAAACTTGCCGATAGCTTTTAGGAAGCGCTATTCTAAAGCGATTTCAATAATCGATTGTTTTGAAATTCAAATCGAGAAACCTAGTAACGCTTCGCACCAAGCGGCTACATGGTCTCAATATAAAAGCTGCAATACCATTAAGTACTTGATTTCAATTACACCTGACGGTTTGATAAACTTTATCTCAGAGGGATATGGAGGGAGGACTCCAGACTCAACAATATTTGAAGACAGCGGATTTCTTGACAAATTGGCACAAGGAAGTATTGTGTTAGCTGATAGGGGTTTCAAAAATATTTCCCATTTACTGGAACAACGTGGTTGTACACTTCTGAGGCCGCCTAGTGTGAGTTCCAACTCAAAACTTACAGCAGAGGAAGTCTTGCAAACAAAGAGAATCGCTGCTATAAGAGTTCACGTTGAAAGAAGCATAGGGAAGTTGAGAGACTTTAAAATGATCGGACCTCACGCATGTGTCGATATTTCATACATACATTTTTTGGATAATATTGTAACAATAGCCTGTGGCTTAGTTAATTTACAGAATTGTCTATTTAGTAATCAAGTATAAAAACAAAATGCTTTCGTTTCTTTTATAGTTTTATTTGGACAACCTCGCAACATCAAAAGCACATGTTATATTATTAATAAAAGAATAATTTTAAGTCTCAACCAGTTTCGGAAACACTGATGTTTTCCAAAAATGCGTGGACTTCTCTAAAAGATCAGTACAATAATTTTCATCATAATCTTCTTCAAATATTTCCACTTTTTTATTGCTTTCAAAATTTTCATTAGCTACACAAAACAATCCCTTGACTTTATTGCAAAAAAACATTTGTAGCTGAATTTGAGCTTTCCATTTGCTGCCGATAACACTATTCTTTACAAAACTTTCCTTTCCTTTCTTTGTCGAGGGACATTTTATTTCTACTACGTATTCACTTGTCAATCCATCCGGAGAAGCACCCAAATGAGGCCAATCAGGTTTTAAAAAGAAACCACAATTTTCAATAACTATTTTCCTTGTTTTGGCTACTTCTGCTCTGACATTGGATTCCAATCGTTTGCCTCTTTTCATAGACAGAGTCTCTGGTACATAGGCACCAAATATTTGTTCAATCAAAGCACCATCAGGAGTCTTGCAATGTGCGGCTTCGTGAACTTTAGACGCGGTTATTCTACAATACCTTAACTCATGCCATAACGGTGAACTAGCTTGACAAACTGTTGCTTCCTCTGCTTTGTGACATTTCTCTATGGTGATTTTAGTAGAACAATAATCAATAAAATCATCTGCACTATTTATATTATTGCCTTCATTTTTGTATTGATGAACGAGGTTATGCAAAGACAATTTTTTATACTCATTCTTTGTAACGTATACTGATAACTGATTTTTGATAGAATTTTCCTTTAGGCTTTGCACAACTGCTAGGAAAAACTGATCTGAATTGGTGTTATCAGTATTTTTATCTTCAGTAGTAACTGAGCTGGGACCCATATCTTTAGCTTTTATAAATTTAGTACCTATAGTAGCCAGCTTTGGTTTGGCCCAGTAACATTTTTTTTCAGTAGGAGATGGCTCTTCGCTGCGTCTATGAAGCCACATCAAAAATGCTACGCTATGTTTGCAGCCTCCCTTTTGAGCAGCACAGTCATGACAGTTCACGTTCAAAACCATTTCCTCTTTTTCATCACATGTAAATGTACAGCTATACGCTTTACTTTTTATTCTATGTTCAGGCGTTATTTTTGCTTTTACCGTACATACATGTCCCGACCTCTGGACTTGAACAAATCCTACAGCATCATCTCCATAGGTTTCACGTGCTGATCTGTAATAAATAAAAAAAAACAAATAAAAATATACAAATAACAACATTCTATCCTATCCTACTATCTTACTTCCGACTAATATTATAAATGTGAAAGTTTATGAGGATGAATGGATCTTTGCTCCTCTTTCAAGCAAAAACTGCTGAACAGATATGTATGAAATTTTACAGCAACCGTGCATTTTTCTGGTATAAAAAGTATTTTATCTCGGAAAAATACACGGTTCCTCTACGATAAATAAATAGTAGTCTATGCGTACGAAGCCTCGGGCGTTCGCTAGTATTATATACACTTTTCATTTATACAATACAAGTCATCCTACTTAAATACATACTGAACGAATGATTTGTAACAATGAGCAAGATGACAAAAAAAAAACTGCCATTGGCAACCAATATTAAGGTTTCTGTCATAGATCAGCAAGTGTAGGGAACCATGCACTAAATAAAATGCAAGTAAGTTAAAAAACCATCTGCAAAATGATCTACATATGTATGAACGAAGACAACATTCCTTTTATCAAGATACTATAAGCACTTTATTCATAAGTTATGAATACGTCCCTGTAACTATACAACATTCATTCTTTCTTTCATTTACCTATACAGCTTATTCCTAAAGATTACTAATAGGTACCTACGAACGTAGATAAATAAGCAGCACCCTTACCTTTGTAGTTTCCAACCACGGATTTCGGCGCTGGTGAACTTAGAATGATTACTTAGATAATCAAATACCATGAAAGAATCCACTTTTGGAAGGTTATCTGATTGAGCTTGCACAAAACTAGCTTCTACTTTATTAGCACTCATATTATGTACGTTTAATACTTAAACAATCACAAAATTATACTGTAACAACACTTTATTCAAATAAATTTCTAAATATAGTGCCCAACCGCGTCTCCGCACTCCAACGAATCGTGAACTACCACAGAATACATGTATGAACTACTATGACGCGTTCGTTTCCGTCGCTGTGACGTCACGCGGACCTGCGTACATCGACTTTTAGCGACAGAAACGGCCTATGTTTATTACTTAATATTTTCGTAAATAATGGTCCGATTTGGCTATTTCAAAAAGATATATAATTCTTATCTCATAAAGAATAACATGGATACTAGTTTTATTGAATTTTCTATAACTTTACTGATCCTCATTTACTTTTTTTCGTCATTTTACTTAGGATTGAAAAATAATTTAATGTCTTCGTAAAAAGTGTCAATAATTTGTGTTCTACAGTACAAAAGTGTAGTACTTTGTATATATTTAGTAATAATAGATTATAAATATGTTACATACATAAATATCTACTGTGCTTTTTTATTTATTTTAACTGTTACATTAATTATAGGTTTTTTTACATATCTTCAATATTTTAATGCGATGTTCGTACCTACATAAAACACGCATAAGCAACCATATCCCCATACACACACACACACACACACACACACACACACACAAATGCACACGCCACGCACACACATTTTATACTCTTAGAATCAATAGGTACTTCAATAGGAATGAAATATAAAATCTCCCACATTTTTTGGGTAATCGATTCGCACTGTTATTACCGAAGTCACGCACATTAATGCAGTCATGGTGCGTAAGATATGCGCGTCACGTGGTATTCACGCACACATGAATCAAAGACTGTCTTCATTATGAACGTTGCGGTGTGTTAGCAACACGGTATCTGGACCTATAAAACATCTTTGGTCACGGTCAGTAGGTTACGTAATCAGTTCACAATAACAATTGAATTTACAAGTAATCGAAACAAAACTTTTACTTCCTCGAATATAAACATAATTCTTATTACTTACTAGGTACGCGACGTGTCCAGCGCGGTGTCAGTTTGAAAATACTTGCAAAGAGTATAGTAATATATAAGGAAGAATACTTGCATAGGAATTCGACCCGCTTTCCATGTTAGGCTATTATGACTAAGGAGCAAAGTCGTATAAATAAAAAAAATACTTTGAAGTTCAAAGTATTTTTCATTCACAAATACGATTGAGTTTCTTATTACTATTGAGATATGGATCATTTTCCTATGCAAGTATTCTCATACTTGCAAGTATTTTTTTGTCGTAAAAGGACGCCATACTTTAAAGTTAAAAGTTTTAACTTTGAACTTCAAAGTATTTTTTTTAAAAAAAAAAAAGGCTTAAGCACGGAATCAGTTCATTGTATTTTACGCGACAGAGGATCTAATATGATAAAAGCTATGAATATGGCCAATTTCACTGATGCAAACTGTACTATTCATCAACTACAATTATGTGTGCGATCAACGATGGAAATCGAAGAATTTCTCTCGTCAGTAATTACGAAGTGCAAGAAAATTGCAACTCACTTCAATCACTCCCTAATCGCGCAAAATGAATTGAAACAAATTCAAACAGAAAGACTGAACCAATCAGGACTAAGTATAATTCAGGAATGTTCCACACGGTGAGATTTTTTTATTCTATTTTATACACCTATCTATTATGTAATTTTTTTTTATTTGATTTGACATTGTTTTTTCTTTTTTCACAGATGGAACGCGACGTATTATATGATGAAAAGAATATTGACATTAAAAGACTCCTTAGTACTGTATTCGGGCGCGCATGATATACCAATTCTTAATGCTGATGAATGGCTCGACTTGAAAAAGTGTGTTGCAATACTAAAGCCGTTCGAAGAAATTACAAAGGAGTTAAGTAGTGCTACTGCAACAATAGCATCAGTGATTCCATTAATATATACTCTTAAAAACACACTAGAAACAGAGAAGAGTAAAGAAGAGACTTCTGAGAACTTCAAATTAATGATTACGAAAATGATCCAAGACATCAATGTCAGATTTCAGGATATTGAAAATAATAAAATATATACAATAGCTACTTATCTAGATCCACGGTTTAAACTCAAGTTTTTTACTGAAATTACGAAGGAACAGGTACAGTCTGAGATTCTGGGGATTCTTGGGTGTTCAAAAGCTTCTCGTGATGAAGGTCCTTCTTCACCTAAGAGATCACGGAATGAGATTCCGACAACAAGCTCAAGCAACTATTCACACATTCAATCTTGTCTAGCTGAAATATTAAGCTTAAGTGACGAGGAAGAGCAAAACATAGATTGTGGTGATGATGTGCACAATCAATTTATTGTTAAAAAGACATTACTAAATGAATACAACAGGGAGAAACGATTGACACTCAATGAAGATCCACTTTTATGGTGGAAAATGCATACCAAGTACCATTGCTTAAGTGATTTAGTAAGACAGTACCTTTCTCCACCTCCTGGAAGTGTACCAAGTGAGCAGCTTTTCAGTGCAGCTGGGTTAATTTATGACCCCTTAAGAAATCGACTTTCTGGTGATAAGGCTGCGAAATTGCTTTTTGTTAAGTATAATTTACCTTTGCTTAGTTTCGACTATTAAAAGAAATCATTAAGTGAAAGACAAGTAAATATTTTGTTATGTTATGTTCAGATTTTAGTTTTTATTCTTCAATATGCAAAGACTTAAGAAGACTGATTTATGCGTTGTAATAGTTCCTAGAAATATATTGAAGAATATAATAGAAAAAAAAACTAATAGCATTGTTTTTGATTATAATAATTTTGTAATAGCATTTTTAAGTAGATAACTTAAAAATATGTAGGTAGCTACATTAATTAGTATACTATTCTTATAAAATTGTTAATTACTTGAATAAATGACTGATTGTAACCAAATGATAACCAAGATATAAAGCCAAATGATTACCTACTTATTTGTATTTTACTTAAATACCTCAAAAATCTTATCCGATCCGAAACTAACGGATAATCCGAAATAATTTTATATCCGTAACCGAAACCGAAACCGATATAATATTATTCCCATATCCGTATCCGTATCCATATCCGAAATATCATATCCGTAACATCCCTGGTTAAAACCTGGTAGCGTAAATACGTCTCATTGCGACGGGAGGGACGTGTCCAGCCGTGGCGTCAAAATTTGTAAATACTTGCATAGTGTAACGAACCCCCCCCCCCCCCATCTTTTTTCTCTTTTCTAGTATATCCCACTTATACTTGTATTTCTTTAGAATCTATATCTGTAAGATATATAAATATATCTAATTTACGTGACCAGTATAACTTGATCTTTCTAAAGGTTTAAATATAGGCCGTTTAATAAATTTATGGCGTGATCGTCTTAGTTAGGACCCTTTTTTACGTTGTGTTTGTATAGTAACTTAGTTCTTTTAGGTGTATCTTGGAAGAATGAATATTCACGAGAGCAATCGAAAGCTGTTGGTAGAGTCTTATAAGCTAAAGAACCCCGTTCACGAAGACAGAGCTCAAAAAGGTTAAGAACAATAAATTGTCCCTATTCCACTTGTATCTGGTTCACAACAGTCAATTCCTTATTAATTAATCCCTTCCCGCTTGGAAAAGGCTCACAATATTTATATCAAATACCAGCTACAAGGGCTTCGCTCTCCCACATTTTAAAAAAAATGTGGAGGAGGTACACGGCCCCACACACGCCGCGCACGGTGAGCGCCAACCATTTTAATGCGCTCCCCCCGAAGGGTACGCAAAGTTGGGAACTGGACCGTAGTCCACAGCAAAATAACTGGCGAACCAGTAAAAGAGGACTTGGCCCCTTGATAGTGCGTAAGCACAAACATCGACCGAAGTCGCGCATGTCAATGCGTGTAAACGCCATACAGAATACGATCAAATCCAGCCACAGTGAAATGTACGTCACACGGGTTAGGCAACAATCGACACACTGACCATAAAAAGCCTTCCGTGAGCGCCACCACCTGCAAGACCGCCGTTCCTGCAGACGTGATGTAAGTGTAAGGCATCACCACCAATTGCATGGTCAGCACGGCCAATTGGCCGCAGAGCGTGTCATGAGTCTACCGCTCACCTCAAGGGAATGGGGTCCCACGTTGCGCGGCTTTCGGCCGCAGCCTTGAGAGCCTCCTCAGATTCTCCCTCCAGCTACCACCCGCATGAGGTCAACACATATGCTCCACCAACCAATACAATGGCAGATATAGCCAATAGGCAGTTATAAGATAATATTAATAATTCGCCATCAGAAAGGGTTTGTGTCACTGACGTTGAGTATATGCATTTTTCGATCATGTTTGTCTCACCCACCAACAAGTTGCCTTCAATCTCTCAAAGGTGGGAACTTTATAGAGATATATTATTAAGTTGTTATATAAAACATCATGGAGGGCAGACAGTCTGCAGCCCCGCAATGAAGGGACCCGACTTGGGCAAAGCTACTTAGGTTGTGAGTCAAACCAAGACGCAGAGAGCGCCATTGAGAATAGCGACCCGCCAAACAACCATCGTAGAGACGCAATGCTACAGAATGCAACAAGCATCAATACGACTATCGTCGGGCTTACACCATCCCAAGGTCCCCCATACAGTCCCAGCAGACATCACCACCCGCATACCTCCATCGACCAGAACCACAAGATGCATCGAATCAGGTGCAGCACACCCGCAGATCCATCACAAGACACAATACTGCAAGTAGCAGTAAGCATCAATGCAACTATCATACGGATGGCGCCCCCTCACAACACACCCACATGATCCCTATCGACTTTGGTAACAAAATTTGATAATGTTGTTAACTAAAAATACCACAACGTATCATAGTAGTACGGTACTAAGACGTCAGTAGCCAATACTCCACGTATCATAGCGCTATTGCACTAAGACATGAAGTTGAGTATGCTTGCTGCACTTAAAAGTACTACCAAACACACTCACCCTAATCCGAAAGATAGCCGACGTATCATAACGCTATGCGCTAAGACGCCGCCCACAACCGGTAGGGGTGTGCGATGTCCACGGGCAAGTCGTATTGCTACAACAAACCCGCTTACCACCGGCACTAAGATGATATGTCTAGGACACATCGGTTAGTGAGTCCAAGTTTACCTCGATCTCAGAGGCTGCGAAGCAACCTACACGCCACTATAATAATCCTTTTCAAGTCCCATTTCTTTCAATATAATGCTTTTACATATTTGAGACCTTCCACATATTTGCTTTATTTCATAGACCATACTACTGTATGTCTTATTCATATGGGACTTCAAGTCATAACTCTGCTATCATAATGCTTATGCATCATAGAGACCTTCTATATTAATGCTTTGGTTCGTCAGACCTTACTATGTTAAGTCCCTAATATAGGACTAGTCATTGTGCAACCTTAGTACTAGCAGTCGGTCAGCCGACCACCCCATATATATGTACAACCTTGGGTATGTGTCTCCGACAACGCCCCAATATAAGGGAACATTACAAGAACACGTTCATTAACTTAGAAATTTTCCAATTATTACACGAACACCTTCATCAACTTAGAAAATTTTAATCCATTTTTTCTATTATATTACAAATGTTATTTATCTTTGTTATTGCAATATAATCGCCTTGTATTTATATGATTTGATATATTTTAAACATTTTAAGCAGGTTTTTAATAAATTTAGAGATTTTTTGAGACATTTTATGCGTTTACTAATATATATAATATTCAATATTCCAAATGGATATTTTTGAACTCTATGCTTATTATTTGCATTTTATTGTTTAAATTATAATTTCTATGACATTTTTAAATGTCTGTATAATGAATTTAATTATTATTTATTAATAATAATTATGAGGCGTCACAATCCACCCCCAAATTTTATGTTAATTATCCACATAGTGGAGTCGTTAATATAAAATTTTAGTATTTTGAGAGCATATTCACTACACTCAAATAATTGTTGATATATCTGTTCTTTCCTCTTTTAATCTGTTACAATACGGCATATGTTATCAAATCCCCCTGCCCCAGAGAATGGCCGCCACCAACACCCCTTCAACCACAATTATCACAATGTGATAACACCATAATTCAAATTATTGTATATCGTGTTATCGTTGTTAATAAAGTTTGCAGTCAATTGTCGATTTCTTATTTTATTAATTTATCTTTAAATCTTTGAAACATTATTTCGATAGTGTCACACTTTATGTGCATACAATCCAGTTTGATATTTGTTGAGGTCAGTTCGATACCACATAGGATAAATGTGTTTGAGCCATTCGCCCTGACCCAACTCCCATATTTATTTAATAAAAATGATTACAAAATTATCTTGCGATCTATATTTACAACTCTTCATTATATATTAATAACGTTCTACTATCATATAACAAATCTCTTGCTCATAACTTTAATAATTTTAGACCTTTAACTTAAACAATTATTTCCATGGGCCACCCACAAAACCCTTTTATGTTACAATATTTATTTAATTACTCTAATTTATACAAAAAGAAATTATTATTTAAAATATTTTAATAAGTGAATAGCATTGAAAATTCCTCAAATTTCGTTTGTCTCTGGATTTGCTAAGGTATATACATTGTCAAATGGTACGGCTGCTATTACATAAGGCCCTTCATATGCCAAATTGAACTTACTCATAACTTAATTATCAGCGTCTGATCTACTAGATCTTGAAATTTTTACTAAGTCACCAATATTATATTTTATTAATCTATTTCGCTTATCAAATTTTATGTTTCTTATTCGACTTGCCTCTTTTAAATTTTTACGCACTTGTTGTCTAATTTGTTCGACATTATGTTTTTCTTTGCTTTTGGAAATTACTTTGTCAAAAGACATCTCATTAGACTCACCATAAAGAATTTCACAAGGCGTGAAGCCTGTACTATTGTGATAAGAATTATTATACAATTCTTCTAATTTCGGCAATATTAACGCCCAATCTTTGTGGTTAGTATGACAAAGCGTCCTAAATAATCTGCTCAACTCTTTATTTACTCGCTCTGTTGTATTTGGTCTAGGATTTCTAACTGTGGTATATCAGTGACGAAGTGGCGCTTGAGTCGTTCGGACGGGTATCATTGCGCGCACGGTTATAATCGTTTAGTATTTTTTTTTGTGTTTTACCCGCTTCTACGGCCGGGCCTCGCGGGACCGGCCGTTTTAATGAACAATAATGGAAGCCGATCTTATTTCGACTGAATCAGCGGAGGAAATAAGAGATCATCTTTTGGAAGACCCAATACTAGATGAAATGTCTGATCATTTGGACGAGCAATTAGACTACGAACCTAGCCAAATATTAGGCAAAAGAGGAAGGAAAGGTTCGCCTTCGGACCTTCAGACCGAACAAAAAAAAGCTAAAGGAAGTGAGCAAGTGGGCTGGGAAAAAGTACAAAGTAGAAAAGAGAGATCTAAAGAAGCAAAAGATAGTATTGAAATATGTATAACGTCTAAGGAGAAGTTCCCGAAACAGTTTGCCCTTGCCAAATTATTTAAAAATCAGAATCTAAACATTGTTAGAGTTAAATATATTAATTCATACAAAATAATTGTAGAGCTATATGGAGAAAAAAATGCAGATTTGTTAATACAGTGTGATCATCTTTTGGGAATGGGTTGGAGGTTTCAGCGACCATTTGAAGTAGGACTATCATATGGCGTGATCAAGAACATTGAATTAGATTTATCAGAAAAAGAACTTTTTGAATCGATATCTTGCTCAGTTGAGGTGGCCAACGTGAAACGACTCAAACGCAGAAAGCAGGGTGATGGAGAATCTGGCTGGACTGAAAGTGAATCGGTTCGAGTTGGGTTCAAAGGGCCTTCGTTACCGTCGTATCTGTGCATATATGACATACAAGTTAATGTGGAGCCATATCTATTTCCGGTTACTCAGTGTTCGAGATGCTGGCGCTTTGGGCACACCCTTAGAATGTGTCCTTCAAAACGCATATATTGCCCAAAATGTGGAGGCAGGCATGAGAATTGCGACACTACTATTTTTAAATGTATTAATTGTACAGAAAACCATATGGCATTGAATCGGCGGTGTCCAAAATATATAAAGGAGAAGAAGTTACGCGAAATAATGGCTGAATTTAATGTTTCATACAGGAAAGCAATGACAATGTATGTAATCCCCGAAACACCTACTTATGAGCGTACTCAGTCACCAATTAAAGGTTTAGGTAGTTTAAATACGATGCCTCAATTGCCGGAACCTACCCCAGGAACTTCGAAGGAGTTCTTCAGCTCCATTTTGCCGGTTCAGGACAATTTTACACCAGTTACTTACGCACAGGCCGTGTCATCGACACCCGTTGACAAGAACAAACTGGACAGTGGGGGAAAAAGATCTGATCAAAATAAAGACAAAACTAAGAAAAAAATCAAGAAGAAAAAAATTCAAGAACCTAGTTTAGAAGAATATTTACATGATGAAAATATGTCGACAGAGATTGAAAGTAGTGTGTGTGATCAACCAGTGCCTGAACAAAAGAAAAAGAAAGGTCGTAGTGTACAATCTGATATTCCTTTTTTTAATTTATTAAGCCAACTTAAAAGTTTTATCTTTGAAAGTAATGAGCCTTTGAAGAGTAGAATCGAGAAGGTAGTGCACCTATGTTTTGAATGGGCCATCACATGGATTTTTAAAAATATCTCGAACTTGTCTTTTTTACAAAATTTATTCAGTAATTATAGGTAAAGTCAGTCTTAACATTTTGCAATGGAATGCTCAAAGTATTAAGTCAAAGTTAGTGGAATTTGAACAACTTATGTGTCAGGAGAAAATTCATATCGTCGCGCTCTCGGAAACATGGTTGAACCCTGATATAACACTTAACTTAAAAGAATACAGCGTATTTAGACTTGATAGGGCAGACTCTTATGGCGGAGTGGCTTTAATAATACACAGATCTCTTTCGGCTCAGATGCTTCCACTGCAGAGTGCTAATGCGGCTATTGAGGTGATATCCGTTAAAATCTCTAATTGTGAAATTGTTGAGAATATAATATCTTTATATTGTTCTCCTAGTGCTCAAACTTCATGTAGTGATTGGGATTCAATATTTTCGTTTTCTGATAAAAAGACCCTAATACTTGGAGATTTTAACGGACATCACCCCAATTGGTCGAACAAAACTGACTCTAGAGGCACGCAAATTTTGGACTCGTTAGAGGACTATAATTTTGTTATTATGAATGATGGCAGCCCTACGCGATTAAAATTGGTTGGCGGTACTTTACAACATTCAGCTCCTGACATAACATTATTATCATCTGATATCGCTTTTAAGTTCAGTTGGAATGTTACCAACGAGTGTTTAGGTAGTGACCACCTAATGATTAAGATTTCAACGTCTTTGAATCATTCTCCAATTACTCATAAAAGACGCAACTTTAAAAAAGCTGATTGGGTTAAGTATCGTCGCATAATAGAAGAGGAGTGCGCTCAGTTTGACATTTCGAGTAACCCGCAAGAAGCCTATGATGATTTTATCAATTTGTTGTTTAAAGCTGCAGACGCAAGTATTCCATTTGTTAAAATATGCCTAAACCCTAAGGCCAATTTTATTCCTAAACCATATTGGACTCCTCATCTATCTCAGGCTGTTGCTGAGAGACGATTAGCACTTAAAATTTTTAGACAGAATCCCACACCCGCTAATTTAAATAAACTGCAGGAAAAAACTCGCAAGTCGCAAAAACTAATTAGAAATGCTAAAAGTAAAGGATGGTGGGAATTTTGTTCGTCCTTGAATGAAATATCTTCAGCTTCTGAAATGTGGAGAAGAATGCGATGTATAAAAGGTTATAGATCAGCTAAACGACAAATTGATAAAAGTATCGCTGAGTCATTATTGTGCAGCTTAACCCCTGACTATGTAAGTCAATCCTACCCGGGGTACACATCTCATAATCCCAAATTGGAAACTGAAATATCTAGGTCAGAGCTTTTTAAATGTTTAAAATCTAAAGACACGTGTCCGGGCGTAGATGATATTTCTTATTCAATGTTATTTAATCTACCTGTAGCAGGCAAAACCGTTTTGCTCAAACTTTACAATATGTTTTTTACACTAAGCTTTGTTCCCTATCAATGGCGTCAGATTCGCATTATACCTATACCTAAATCAGGCAGGAACACTAATTGTATTTCATCTCTTAGGCCTATTTCTCTTATTTCGTGCTTATGTAAAGTATTTCATGCCATTATCAATAACCGTATAGAGTGGTACGTTGAAAACAAAAAACTATTTTCTGAAGAAACTAAAGGATTCAGAAAATCACATTCCTGTCTCGACAATTTAACCGATTTAGTCACAAACATTCAAATAGGATTTACTAAAAAATTTTTTACAATAGGATGCTTTCTAGATCTAGAAAATGCATATAATAATGTAGACATAAGTTATCTTTTATCAACCCTCGATCGTCTTAATGTTGGCGCAAAATTTTGTAACTATCTTTTGGCTTTCTTAAGTCAAAGATATTTAATGATTGAAGGGATAGATTATAAAATAATTAGAAGCACAGGTCGCGGTCTAGCACAAGGTGATCCACTTTCTCCGCTATTGTTTAACATAGCAACAATAGATATATGTAAGTCTATAACTTCCAAATCACATCTTAATATCTCTCAGTATGCTGATGATTACGTGATATTTATAACTTCTAATAACTGGAAAGAGGCGCAAAATCAACTCCAATTAGGATTAGACATTTTAAATGATTTACTTCTTAAAATAAATTTAGAAATTTCACCATTAAAAAGTAAAATATGCGCATTTTCAAGAGGGCATCGACGACACAACATTAGTCTAAAAATTAAAGATGTTGCTTTGGAAGTGGTAGATAACGTAAAATACCTTGGAATGTGGTTGGATCGAACGCTACGGTGGAGTAAACATATAAACGAAACACATGAAAAAGTATTAAAGTTTTTAAATGTATTTAAAGTTTTATCAGGTTCGGGTTGGGGTGTCCACCCTAAACATTTACGGAAACTCTATATTAGTATTATAAGAAGTCGGTTAGATTATGCGAGCTTTTTATATGATAACAGTAGTAAAACCAATTTATTTAAGTTAGATAAAATTCAAAACCAGTCAATGAGAACTATAGGAGGTTACATAAAAAGCACCCCTATTCACGTCATGGAAAGCGATCTCAGTTTATGCCCATTACATTTAAGAAGATATTATCTTGGAGGCAAATTCTGGTTAAAAAATAAATCCGTATTAAATAACTCTTCCATTAATCTTATCTCTAGCCTATCCGATATCATTCAAAACAGGTATTGGAATAATAAGAAAAAACCACTGTTAACAATAATCCATAATAAGTTCAAATCACTTGTTATATATTCAAATTCAGACTTAGGTATGTTTTCGCTGAATCAGTGGATCACTAGTTTAAACCTTTCAGATTTTATAAGACCAAATATAGATGGAGTCCTAAACCCTAAACATCAATACCATGAATTGACCTTGAAAAACATGTGTATTAATTACCTAAACGAACAGTACCCGACTTACTTGAAGATATTTACAGATGGTTCGAAAGATAATTTTGGAATCGGGGCTTCATTTTACGATATATTGCACGGTATGGCAATAAAGTTAAAAATCAATGGGAGTATTTCAATAATGGAAGCTGAGCTTGTGGCAATCTATGAAGCTTTATCCTACACACAGTCAAATAATTATAACAATGTCGTTATTTTAACCGATTCAAGGAGTGCGCTTCAACACCTTGCTCGGTGTACTTCGGTTTTCCGAGGCTTACCAGTAGCATATGCGATTTTACAGCTTCTAGTTAAGTTACAGGCTGATTCCAGAATAGTATATTTACAGTGGGTACCTTCGCATATTGGCTTAGAGGGTAATGAGAAAGCTGATATCTTAGCCAAGCAAGCTATCTCTGATGGCATTGACATAGATATTACCCCTTCATTTCAAAATTACATACCTTTATTGAAAAAATATTGTTATGATCTCTGGAAAGAATATTTTGACGAAAGATCAAAAGAAAAGGGTATATGGTACCGTACGATCCAGCCACACCCAATGCAATCAACCTGGATAGATAACAGAGTATTGTGTAGACGCAACACTGTAACAGCATTAAGACTCAGATCTGGACACATTCCATGCAATAAATTTTTATACTTGATGCGAAAAATTACCTCACCAAATTGTTCAATTTGTAATATTATCGATGATGTTTATCACATTTTGATAGAATGTGCCCAGAACTCAAGAGAAAGAGCAAATTGTAATTTACATTTGTCCTTAATTGGTAGTAGTAACAGTATTTTATCCGACCCGTTATCAGATGATGCCAAAAAACTGTATTTGTTAGTTAATAAGAGATTAAGTAACTCGTAAGTATAATAAGTTTATTTGTTAGTAATTATATTTAAGATTTTTATGTAACTACCAGGGCGACATAATCGCATCAGCGACAAAGCCCTTTATATATGAATAAAAAAAAAAAAAAAAAAAACTGTGGTATATATTGGCTTTATATTTAAATCTCTCATTGATTGTTTCCAGTGATTACTTACGAACTGTTTTCCATTATCTGTCATTATTGCCTTGGGCTTTATAATCTCAATAAAATGCTTTACTTTTGTTACAACAGACTTTGCTGTTGACTGTTTTAAAGGATATAATTTGATAAATTTACTGAATGAATCTTGAATGACAAATATGAAAGTGTAACCAAAGGTACCTGATACAAGCGGTCCATATAAGTCTGCCATGACTATATCGCCAATGTTTTCTGTTATTATAGATTTGCAGGGACCCACATATGTTATATTGCTTTTCTTAGATAACTGACATAAATGACAAGCCCTTAATTGGTTTTTAATATCTTTTGTTAAACCTTTCCAAAAGAATCTGTCTCTCACATATTTAATTACCTTATAGGGTCCTTGATGACCCATTTCGACATGCACTTGATTTATAATATCTTGTCTCAATGCTTTAGGTAAATATATTACTTCTTGTAAATTCGTTTTGTAATATAATACATCATTTTTCAAACTATACCTTTTAAATTTATTGTTTTGTTTTATTATGGAAGTATTTAATGTCTTTAACTTTTCAATAATAGCCAACGACTCTGAATCTTGTAATTGATATACTGATAAGGATTTTAATTTTTCTATCAACTCAATATTCGGTTCGCTCTCTGTGTAAGCAATTTCTAAACTATTATTTTTATCCTCTTGTATTAAATCGCCATCAGGAGGATAACGTGATAGCACATCTGCAACAATATTACGTCTACCCGATATATGCTGTACTTCATAATTAAATTGTTCTATATACAAAATCCATCGGGTTACTCTACCATTGAATAACTTCATATTATTAATAAACAATAATGCTTTATGATCAGTTAGTATTATTACTTTACTGCCCCGCAAATATGTTTCAAATTTCTTTAGGCAGCTTATTACAGCATAAAACTCTTGTTCAGTAACAGACCAATTTAATTCGGGGCCTTTTAAGGCTTTACTATAATAGCCTAAAATTCTCATTTCATTATTATCATCTATCTGATATAGTACTCCGGCCATACCCACACCGGAACAATCTGTTTGTAAATAATACGGCTTATTAAAGTCTGGATGATGCAATTGTATTGTATTAATAAATTGTTGTTTTATAAAATCAAATGCCTTCTGTTCTTTACCGCTCCATTGGAACTTTCGTCCCTTTTTAAGTAATTCACAGAGCGGTATTATGCTCTCGCTGTAATTTGGTATAAACCTTCTATAAAAATTGCATAGACCTAAAAAGGCCCTTAATTGTTTAATCTTTTTAGGTGCTGGAAACTCTTGGATCGCTCGAATCTTATCGGGATCTGTCTTTATGCCTTCTGTTGAAATTATATAACCCAGCATTTTAATTTCTTTACAAATAAATTCACATTTCTGCAAGTTACACGTTAAGCCAGCTTTGTTCAATTTACTTAAAACAATATCAATGTGCTCGAAATGTTTATCTAACGTTCCTGTTGTAATAATGGCTAGATCATCTAAATAGTTCACACAAAATTCTTGGACTTCTGGTCCTAATATTAAATTCATGGCTCTGCTAAAGCTTCCTACTGATGTTTTTAATCCTTGCGGCAAAACATTATATACATATGACTTTCCATTGAATGTGAATCCAGTATATTTTCTACCATCTTTATTTATCGGAATTTGAAAATATGCATTATTTAAGTCAATGGTAGTGATATAATTCGCTCCGTGAAATGAATTCAAAACATCTAATTGTATAGGTGGTTTCTCTGTTTCTGCAACCATTTTCTTATTTATGCTTCTGGCATCAAGCAGAACTCTAATTGAGCCGTCTTTTTTAAGAGTGAATGTCAATGGACTACTGTAAGGCGTTGATGTCCTTGTGATGATACCAGCTTGTTCCATTTCATTTAACTTTTCTTCCATTTTCGCTCTATATGCATATGGAATGGGATAGAACCTAGTAACTATAGGTTCATCATCGATCATTTCAATTTTATGCTCATAGCAATTGGCTCTTCCCAATTTGCTCGAAAACATATTCTTATGCTTTTCCAAAACCTTACTAAGTTTTGCCATTTCAGAGACCTCCAATGTAGATCCTATTTTTATATTTATTAAGGGATCATCGGTACATTGTTTGATGCAGTTATTATGTAATACAGATTTATTATTATATTTGAAAGGTATAAAGTAGTCTTTGTTTTTCACTTTAAATTCTATTCCAACAGTAGTATTTCTCAAATCAATCAATATTTTATTTCTCTTGAGCCAGTCAAAGCCTAATATTAAAGGTCTTATTAAATTACCTACAATTAAAGTTTGTGTTTCAAAGACTACTTCATCTATCTTTATAGGCAATATGATCATCTGTTGTATTTTTGTGCTGCGCTGCCCAACAGCACCTTTTATTTGCATTGCTTTAACTGGCATTATTGATATCTTACGATTATTATCTTTAATTTGTAAATATAAACTTTCTGAAATGCATGTAACATCGCTCCCAGTGTCGAGGAGCGCGTCTATTTCTTTGTCAAATATTGAAACTTTAATTTCAGATCTCATATTCCCTATAAATTCCCTTTGATATTTATCTTCGTCTTCCTCGAAGACGGTTTGCACGAATAACTCCGTTATGGGCAAGTCCGACCTGGCTTTTAAGGTGTTTAATATGCTATTTACATTGTCGTTATAACCAAGGCCTTCTCTGTTAAAATTTGCTTTTAAAGTAATAGGTTTTCGCAACCCTCTATTGTTTTTACCCAATGTTTGACCAGGTCGCCAACCCAGTTTTAATAACATATTTAATGCTTTGTTCCCTTTTACATTGTAAGGGGTCGAATCGGGAACTAGTTCGACCTCTACAGCTCTAAATTTGGCTCATGGGCCGTAACATCAGGTTGGTCATTAGTGAAATGTATTTCATGTACTTCATTAACCTTCTTTTTTCCCTCTTCGGGTTTACGCCATGTTTTGTATGATTGTTCTATTTCTTTATGTTTTTGCTCCGTATTATTATTAAACTTCCTCCTTTTCTCATTATAGTAAGGTTCACGGCCTTCATCTTGTTTGTCGATGTCATCTAAGTTTCTTAAGAAATCTGTCGTGTATATTATTGTCTCAATTTTAGCTATTCTCCATAATTGCTGCACAGTTTTAGGATAATGTCTGATGACATCAGTTACTAATTGTTTTTCAGGTATCGGATATGATAATGTTTGTGCCTTCTCAACCACATAAAGAAAATAACTAACCATGGTGGGGTGTGTACTTCTATTCCATTTATTTTGCACAAGGAATCTCTTTACTTTATTTTGTTCTTCTTCACCCCAAAACACTCTTAGGAAGTCAGCTTTAAAATCATCAAAAGTTGTCCAACGCACATTATTAATGCGAGCCCAATACTTGGCTTCACCTACTAAGCACTCTTGTGCAATCGAAATTTCGAGACCATTAGATGGAACTTTCTTTAAATAATTGGTGAGATCTTCCAAAAATGATACTGGATGAGTATTTCCATTTCCAAATTTCGGCTTTTCTATTGTTACATTATGTACATTATATACAATATTTTGTCTAGGATCATTTACATGAGAGGTGCTCGCTCCGGACACCTCTCCTTGATTTATTTTAATTTGGTAATCTTTCGTTTGGTTAATAAATTTTTCCTCAAGATCCTTTATTTTAACCTCAAAGGTTTTCACTGCATTCTTAATTAATTTCTGAAGCATTTTCATCTCATCTTTAGGCTTAGCCTTAATTGAGGTTGATTTTTTCTTATTTTTAGCCATTTTTATTTTTATTTCCACTTTTTTTTTTACACTTTTTGCGTCCTTCACTTACTTTAATTGAGTTTTTCCACTTATTTCACTTTATAATATATAGTATTGCAGTGTTTTTTTTTTTTTTTTTTTTTTTTTTTTTTTTTTTTTTTTTTTTTTTTTTTACACCTGTTGTGTCCTTCACTTAGTCTAATTGAGTCTTTCCACTTATTTCACTTTTTATTATTTCGCTCCGTTATGCACACACCTCCTATATTATTACTCCATTTTAATATTTAAGCCCCACCCCCAGACTCTCAACCACCCCCAGCAAACACCACTCTCCAAGACACCTCTCCATTTCACGGACAACAAATTGTAGGCATATAGCCTACCTCATAATTTTATATTACCGGCCTTCCTATTGTGACGCCTCATAATTATTATTAATAAATAATAATTAAATTCATTATACAGACATTTAAAAATGTCATAGAAATTATAATTTAAACAATAAAATGCAAATAATAAGCATAGAGTTCAAAAATATCCATTTGGAATATTGAATATTATATATATTAGTAAACGCATAAAATGTCTCAAAAAATCTCTAAATTTATTAAAAACCTGCTTAAAATGTTCAAAATATAACAAATCATATAAATACAAGGCGATTATATTGCAATAACAAAGATAAATAACATTTGTAATATAATAGAAAAAATTGATAAAAATTTTCTAAGTTGATGAAGGTGTTCGTGTAATAATTGGAAAATTTCTAAGTTAATGAACGTGTTCTTGTAATGTTCCCTTATATTGGGGCGTTGTCGGAGACACATACCCAAGGTTGTACATATATATGGGGTGGTCGGCTGACCGACTGCTAGTACTAAGGTTGCACAATGACTAGTCCTATATTAGGGACTTAACATAGTAAGGTCTGACGAACCAAAGCATTAATATAGAAGGTCTCTATGATGCATAAGCATTATGATAGCAGAGTTATGACTTGAAGTCCCATATGAATAAGACATACAGTAGTATGGTCTATGAAATAAAGCAAATATGTGGAAGGTCTCAAATATGTAAAAGCATTATATTGAAAGAAATGGGACTTGAAAAGGATTATTATAGTGGCGTGTAGGTTGCTTCGCAGCCTCTGAGACCGAGGTAAACTTGGACTCACTAACCGATGTGTCCTAGACATATCATCTTAGTGCCGGTGGTAAGCGGGTTTGTTGTAGCAATACGACTTGCCCGTGGACATCGCACACCCCTACCGGTTGTGGGCGGCGTCTTAGCGCATAGCGTTATGATACGTCGGCTATCTTTCGGATTAGGGTGAGTGTGTTTGGTAGTACTTTTAAGTGCAGCAAGCATACTCAACTTCATGTCTTAGTGCAATAGCGCTATGATACGTGGAGTTTTGGCTACTGACGTCTTAGTGCCGTACTACTATGATACGTTGGTGGTATTTTTAGTTAACAACATTATCAAATTTTGTTACCAAAGTCGATAGGGATCATGTGGGTGTGTTGTGAGGGGGCGCCATCCGTATGATAGTTGCATTGATGCTTACTGCTACTTGCAGTATTGTGTCTTGTGATGGATCTGCGGGTGTGCTGCACCTGATTCGATGCATCTTGTGGTTCTGGTCGATGGAGGTATGCGGGTGGTGATGTCTGCTGGGACTGTATGGGGGACCTTGGGATGGTGTAAGCCCGACGATAGTCGTATTGATGCTTGTTGCATTCTGTAGCATTGCGTCTCTACGATGGTTGTTTGGCGGGTCGCTATTCTCAATGGCGCTCTCTGCGTCTTGGTTTGACTCACAACCTAAGTAGCTTTGCCCAAGTCGGGTCCCTTCATTGCGGGGCTGCAGACTGTCTGCCCTCCATGATGTTTTATATAATAACTTAATAATATATCTCTATAAAGTTCCCACCTTTGAGAGATTGAAGGCAACTTGTTGGTGGGTGAGACAAACATGATCGAAAAATGCATATACTCAACGTCAGAGACACAAACCCTTTCTGATGGCGAATTATTAATATTATCTTATAACTGCCTATTGGCTATATCTGCCATTGTATTGGTTGGTGGAGCATATGTGTTGACCTCATGCGGGTGGTAGCTGGAGGGAGAATCTGAGGAGGCTCTCAAGGCTGCGGCCGAAAGCCGCGCAACGTGGGACCCCATTCCCTTGAGGTGAGCGGTAGACTCATGACACGCTCTGCGGCCAATTGGCCGTGCTGACCATGCAATTGGTGGTGATGCCTTACACTTACATCACGTCTGCAGGAACGGCGGTCTGGCAGGTGGTGGCGCTCACGGAAGGCTTTTTATGGTCAGTGTGCCTATTGTTGCCTAACCCGTGTGACGTACATTCACTGTGGCTGGATTTGATCGTATTCTGTATGGCGTTTACACGCATTGACATGCGCGACTTCGGTCGATGTTTGTGCTTACGCACTATCAAGGGGCCAAGTCCTCTTTTACTGGTTCGCCAGTTATTTTGCTGTGGACTACGGTCCAGTTCCCAACTTTGCGTACCCTTCGGGGGGAGCGCATTAAAATGGTTGGCGCTCACCGTGCGCGGCGTGTGTGGGGCCGTGTACCTCCTCCACATTTTTTTTAAAATGTGGGAGAGCGAAGCCCTTGTAGCTGGTATTTGATATAAATATTGTGAGCCTTTTCCAAGCGGGAAGGGATTAATTAATAAGGAATTGACTGTTGTGAACCAGATACAAGTGGAATAGGGACAATTTATTGTTCTTAACCTTTTTGAGCTCTGTCTTCGTGAACGGGGTTCTCTAGCTTATAAGACTCCTACCAACAGCTTTCGATTGCTCTCGTGAATATTCATTCTTCCAAGATACACCTAAAAGAACTAAGTTACTATACAAACACAACGTAAAAAAGGGTCCTAACTAAGACGATCACGCCATAAATTTATTAAACGGCCTATATTTAAACCTTTAGAAAGATCAAGTTATACTGGTCACGTAAATTAGATGTATTTATATATCTTACAGATATAGATTCTAAAGAAATACAAGTATAAGTGGGATATAGTAGAAAAGAAAAAAGATGGGGGGGGGGTTCGTTACACTATTTAAAATTTAACCTCTATCCTGGTCACGGCACCAAATTGTAACGAACCCCCCCCCCATCTTTTTTCTCTTTTCTAGTATATCCCACTTATACTTGTATTTCTTTAGAATCTATATCTGTAAGATATATAAATATATCTAATTTACGTGACCAGTATAACTTGATCTTTCTAAAGGTTTAAATATAGGCCGTTTAATAAATTTATGGCGTGATCGTCTTAGTTAGGACCCTTTTTTACGTTGTGTTTGTATAGTAACTTAGTTCTTTTAGGTGTATCTTGGAAGAATGAATATTCACGAGAGCAATCGAAAGCTGTTGGTAGAGTCTTATAAGCTAAAGAACCCCGTTCACGAAGACAGAGCTCAAAAAGGTTAAGAACAATAAATTGTCCCTATTCCACTTGTATCTGGTTCACAACAGTCAATTCCTTATTAATTAATCCCTTCCCGCTTGGAAAAGGCTCACAATATTTATATCAAATACCAGCTACAAGGGCTTCGCTCTCCCACATTTTAAAAAAAATGTGGAGGAGGTACACGGCCCCACACACGCCGCGCACGGTGAGCGCCAACCATTTTAATGCGCTCCCCCCGAAGGGTACGCAAAGTTGGGAACTGGACCGTAGTCCACAGCAAAATAACTGGCGAACCAGTAAAAGAGGACTTGGCCCCTTGATAGTGCGTAAGCACAAACATCGACCGAAGTCGCGCATGTCAATGCGTGTAAACGCCATACAGAATACGATCAAATCCAGCCACAGTGAAATGTACGTCACACGGGTTAGGCAACAATCGACACACTGACCATAAAAAGCCTTCCGTGAGCGCCACCACCTGCAAGACCGCCGTTCCTGCAGACGTGATGTAAGTGTAAGGCATCACCACCAATTGCATGGTCAGCACGGCCAATTGGCCGCAGAGCGTGTCATGAGTCTACCGCTCACCTCAAGGGAATGGGGTCCCACGTTGCGCGGCTTTCGGCCGCAGCCTTGAGAGCCTCCTCAGATTCTCCCTCCAGCTACCACCCGCATGAGGTCAACACATATGCTCCACCAACCAATACAATGGCAGATATAGCCAATAGGCAGTTATAAGATAATATTAATAATTCGCCATCAGAAAGGGTTTGTGTCACTGACGTTGAGTATATGCATTTTTCGATCATGTTTGTCTCACCCACCAACAAGTTGCCTTCAATCTCTCAAAGGTGGGAACTTTATAGAGATATATTATTAAGTTGTTATATAAAACATCATGGAGGGCAGACAGTCTGCAGCCCCGCAATGAAGGGACCCGACTTGGGCAAAGCTACTTAGGTTGTGAGTCAAACCAAGACGCAGAGAGCGCCATTGAGAATAGCGACCCGCCAAACAACCATCGTAGAGACGCAATGCTACAGAATGCAACAAGCATCAATACGACTATCGTCGGGCTTACACCATCCCAAGGTCCCCCATACAGTCCCAGCAGACATCACCACCCGCATACCTCCATCGACCAGAACCACAAGATGCATCGAATCAGGTGCAGCACACCCGCAGATCCATCACAAGACACAATACTGCAAGTAGCAGTAAGCATCAATGCAACTATCATACGGATGGCGCCCCCTCACAACACACCCACATGATCCCTATCGACTTTGGTAACAAAATTTGATAATGTTGTTAACTAAAAATACCACAACGTATCATAGTAGTACGGTACTAAGACGTCAGTAGCCAATACTCCACGTATCATAGCGCTATTGCACTAAGACATGAAGTTGAGTATGCTTGCTGCACTTAAAAGTACTACCAAACACACTCACCCTAATCCGAAAGATAGCCGACGTATCATAACGCTATGCGCTAAGACGCCGCCCACAACCGGTAGGGGTGTGCGATGTCCACGGGCAAGTCGTATTGCTACAACAAACCCGCTTACCACCGGCACTAAGATGATATGTCTAGGACACATCGGTTAGTGAGTCCAAGTTTACCTCGATCTCAGAGGCTGCGAAGCAACCTACACGCCACTATAATAATCCTTTTCAAGTCCCATTTCTTTCAATATAATGCTTTTACATATTTGAGACCTTCCACATATTTGCTTTATTTCATAGACCATACTACTGTATGTCTTATTCATATGGGACTTCAAGTCATAACTCTGCTATCATAATGCTTATGCATCATAGAGACCTTCTATATTAATGCTTTGGTTCGTCAGACCTTACTATGTTAA
This sequence comes from Parnassius mnemosyne, assembly GCA_963668995.1. NCBI lineage: Eukaryota > Metazoa > Arthropoda > Insecta > Lepidoptera > Papilionidae > Parnassius > Parnassius mnemosyne. Next base: position 4,034,801 of record CAVLGL010000002.1, on the reverse strand, counting down.
GTCCCTAATATAGGACTAGTCATTGTGCAACCTTAGTACTAGCAGTCGGTCAGCCGACCACCCCATATATATGTACAACCTTGGGTATGTGTCTCCGACAACGCCCCAATATAAGGGAACATTACAAGAACACGTTCATTAACTTAGAAATTTTCCAATTATTACACGAACACCTTCATCAACTTAGAAAATTTTAATCCATTTTTTCTATTATATTACAAATGTTATTTATCTTTGTTATTGCAATATAATCGCCTTGTATTTATATGATTTGATATATTTTAAACATTTTAAGCAGGTTTTTAATAAATTTAGAGATTTTTTGAGACATTTTATGCGTTTACTAATATATATAATATTCAATATTCCAAATGGATATTTTTGAACTCTATGCTTATTATTTGCATTTTATTGTTTAAATTATAATTTCTATGACATTTTTAAATGTCTGTATAATGAATTTAATTATTATTTATTAATAATAATTATGAGGCGTCACAATAGGAATTTCACCCGTATTCCATGTTATCCTAGTATGAATAAGGAGCAAAGTCGTATAAATAAAAAAAATACTTTTAAGTTCGAAGTATTTTTCGTTCACAAATACGATTGAGTTCCTTACTACTATTGAGATATGGATAATTTTCCTATGCAAGTATTTTCATACTTGCAAGTATTTTTTGCTCGTACCAGGGCGCCGTACTTTGAAGTGAATACCTGGTTTTAAAACCTGGTAGCGTAAATACGTCTCATCTTTAGTTGAACGTCAAAACCAAATATTTTTGTCTGTCGCGGTCAGTTGCAGTTTATAAAACTTTTATGCGTTGCGAATTGTGTTTTCGACATTTCGAGGATCAAAATAATTTTGAGAAATGCAGTCTCAAACAACAGTACAAAATATAAATACAGGTTCAAGAAGTAGAAAGCGCGGCCGACAAATTCGAAAGAAGTTATTGTGTCTTAAACCTAGCTACAAATCTATTGTCTTTAAACTTCTGCGTTTATGAGTTAATTCAATGTAATTTTTTATTAACGTGGTCTATATTTTTGCTTCAGGGACTATTCGGACTGTGACCCATGTGCACTTGCATTTGAAAAGCCTTGTAATCATAGCGAAAACAGCAAATTTCATTGCAACAAATTCGTAAGAAGAGATATTTTGAAAAATCGTAAGGCATTGCACAAAAACCAGTCCAAAGTGGACCAGGATGCTTATTTGTCGAGATTAATTTCGGTATATGAACCTGTTTGTCGTCGCAACAGTAAAACAAATCCCTCGAAGCCCAGACCTAAGCAAAAATCAGCCACTTTTTATCTACTGAGAAATGGTCATCCTAAGGGAGTATGCAAGAGATTTTTTTTAAAGCTTTAGGATTAAACAGAGGAAGAGTGGATATTCTTGTGAGAAGACTAGGCAATGGGGATGTGATAAGAGAAAATAGAGGTGGAGACCGAAAAAGCAAGAAATCAGCACATGTCAAGCAAAAGATTATTGAATTTATTAATAATTTTGAAGCTGTTGAATCTCATTATAATAGGGCAAAATCCAAGCGTATATACCTAAGTTCAGAACTAAATGTAGCTAAACTAAGAAAAATGTACAATGAAACAGTAGAGATTTCATTCAGAGCAAAAAAATCTTTTTTCAGATCAGTGTTTATAAACAACTTTAACATCGAGTTTCAGTCTCCATCGTCAGATGTATGTACTTATTGCAAATTATTAAAAAATAAAATAAAAACTGGTACAGGTACGAAAAAAGTTAATTTAATGACTGAAAAAAGAATCCATAGCAAAAGGGCTAGAGCATTTTATGACTTAATGAAGAAAGAAGAACAAGAAGGTTCTTTAACATTCTGTTTCGATCTGCAACAGGTTCAGCCACTCCCCCGCACTCCGATTCAAGAATCATTTTATAGTCAACAGATTAGCTTTTATATATTTTGCATTGTGCCATATATACTGTTACGAGCTTCGGGTTCGAGACAATTAAAAACTGTCGACTGAATTACCAAAATTGACACTTTAATTACACAACACTAATTACAATCAAAAATCACACTAATAATAAAACACAGTTCGCCGTTATTTCGCTTTGAAGTATTCTCTTGTATCGCCAATTCAATACTGCCCCGGTCGTGGTCTATACCGGCCTTATATAGGGCCGCAGATAGTTTCCAGAACCTTCTACTGTAGCGACATCTAGAATGTTCGAGTACATATCGGTCCCGAAATTTCTGGAAGGATCTCGACTCTCCTAGTTCTGCTACTCGACACTAGAGGGCGCTAGTGTGACTAGTGTTGCCATGTACAAGACATTAATAGTGGCACGCAATACTTTCATTTACTCGACACTAGGGGGCGCTAGTGTAACTAGTGTTGCCATGTACAAGACATTAATAGTGGCGCGTAACACTGCCCCCTCCTAAGACATGCTCGTCCCGAGCATTATTGGCCCCATAATAACGCGCCAGTCGATCCACATTGACAATCTTAGGAGTACCTCTGGCACCTTTCTGTATCCGGTAGGTTACGTCATTGATCCTTGTCACAATCCGGTACGGTCCGTCCCATTTAGTTTGAAGCTTAGGAGATTTCCCTTTGCTGCGAACTGGATTGTGTAACCACACTAGAGAACCTTCATCAAACCCCTTGTTGTTCATTTTGCGGTCATACCGTGTTTTCATCTTCTCAGACGTTTGCTGGCCCGTCTGTCTGACGTGCTCATAAATGTCATTCATTTTGTTCCGCAAGTCATTTGCATAATCGGTTATACTGCGTGGGGCATCAGGTGGTATTCCGGTGATCAGGTCTGCAGGCAGCCGCAATTCTCTCCCAAAGTTTACGTAAGCTGGTGTCACTAATGTACTTTCGTGAACAGCGCTTCGATATGACAACAAAAACGGTTGTATGTGCCTATCCCAGTCTCGTTGTCGTTTTTCCACAACTTTTGCTAGGTACCTCTCCAATGTCTGATTAAATCTTTCTACCATTCCATCAGATTGTGGGTGGTAAGAAGTTGTTCGTGTTTTCTGAGTACCCATAACTCGGCAAGTTTCCTGGAATATTTGAGACTCAAAATTCCTCCCTTGATCGCTGTGAATCTCTAAAGGTACTCCAAAACGACAGAAGACTTCATGAACTAGTTTATCTGCAACGGTTGAAGCTTCTTGATTTGGAATGGCGAAGACTTCTGGCCACTTAGTGAAGTAATCCATCACGACCATGAAATACTTGTTACCACTTTCAGTTTCTGGAAACGGCCCCGCAACGTCAATGGCTATCCTCTCCCATGGTGCACCAACATTGTACAATTTCAATGCGCCCCTACTACGAATTTGAGGTCCCTTTACAGCCGCACAACTTGTACATTTCCGGCACCAGTCCTGGACATCGTCACGACAGTGGACCCAGTAAAACCGTTCTCGGATCTTCAGGAGAGTTCGTTTAACTCCCAGGTGGCCTCCTGAACAACCACTATGGTACAGCCGTAGAATATCCGGCACTTTAGCCTTAGGGACAACCATTTGCAAATGACACCTGTCTCCCCGACCATTTTCCCATTTACGGCACAGGACTCCATCCTGAATCAGCAAGCTGTCCCATTGGGCCCAATAGCTTTTCGTGGTCGAACTCATTGATGAGACGTCGCTCCACTTGGGCTTAGGAGCACTGGCCTTCATCCATTCCAGAATCGGCTTAATGTCCGAATCTTCCTGCTGTGCATGTTGTAGGCTGTCCTTCCACTCATTGCTGAGCTGGTCTGTCCTGAGCATTCTCACAGATACCACTTCCTTACCCTCTTGCCTAGTACAATGCTTGCAATCTTCAGGGCAAGGTCTTCTTGACAATGCATCTGCATTGCCATGAGATTTCCCGCTGCGATGTTCGATCACAAAGTCGTATTCCTGCAGTAGTTCTATCCATCTCGCAACTTGTCCTTCCGGATTTTTGAACTGCAATAGCCATTTCAGTGCAGCATGGTCAGTTCGTAAGTGGAATTTCCGCCCTAGAAGATATTTGCTAAAATGCTGCAAGGACTTTACCACAGCAAGCAATTCCCGTCTTGTGACACAATAGTTCCTTTCCGGCTTTGACAACGACTTGCTGAAGTACGCTATCACAATATCTTGATCACCATTCCGTTGAGACAACACACCGCCAAGTCCTATATCACTTGCGTCTGTGTCAACTATGAATTCCTTGCCCGCATCAGGGTACCCCAAAATAGGTGTTTTGCACAGGCGGTTCTTGAGCTCCTGGAATGCAATATCGCAACTTTCATCCCAGCAGAATTGTCGCTTCTCCTCGGTTAGCTTGTGCAGAGGTTTGGCTATATCTGCAAAGTTCTTCACAAATCGCCGATAATAAGAGCACAAACCCAAAAATGCTCTAACCTGTGTCTTGTCTTTTGGGACCGGCCACTCCTTGACAGCAGCAATTTTCTCTGGATCCGTGCGGATACCTTCTTCCGACACTACATACCCCAAAAAACTAACTTGCCGTTTGAATAGTGAGCACTTCTTTGGACTCAACTTGAGGTTGGCACTCTGGATCTTCATGAGCACGCGTTCCAGGTTTTGAAGGTGTTCCTCAAACGTACGGCCTACGATGATGATGTCATCCAAATAGACCAGACAAGCATCTCCAATTAGCCCGGTAAGTACAAGCTCCATCAACCTTTCAAACGTTGCTGGAGCATTGCACAATCCAAACGGCATGACTTTGAATTGCCACAGACCCTTTCCTGTGGAGAATGCAGTTTTCTCCTTGTCCTTAGGGTCAATTTCAACCTGCCAGTAGCCACTTTTCAGATCTAGCGTACTAAACCACTTTACGCCTGTAAGCATGTCCAGCGTGTCATCAATTCTTGGCAAGGGATAGCTGTCCTTCTTTGTAACGTCGTTCAGGCGGCGATAGTCAACACAAAACCGCATGCTGCCGTCCTTCTTCTTTACCAGCACCACAGGTGAACACCATGGACTAGATGAAGGTTCAATAACACCATCCTTCACCATTCCCTCAATCATGGTTTCCACTTCCTTTTCACGTGCTACAGGCAATCTTCTTGGCCGCTGACGAATAGGCAATTCTTGTCCTGTGTTTATTTTGTGTTGAACTAAGCCAGTCTTTCCTATGTCAGCTTCGTTTGACGAGAAAACATTGGCGTACTTGAGTAACAACTTCTTCGCCTTGACCATTTCATTCGGGGAAAGAACGCTGCGACAGTCTTCTAAAAGTGTGGTCACTATCGTTTGTCCATCCTTGCTGGGGGTCCCGGTCGATAGATATTCGCATCGACGCAACCAATCCACTTCCTCACTAGTACCAACCAATGTGCCTTTTTCTATAATCTGTTCCTGATCACAAAGGTTCAACACACGTACTCCTGAGATATCGGTGGTTCTGACCAAGGTTCGAGCCACTTTCCATGGAAGGTCATTGTCTACCCTTTCCACGAGTACACAACGATGAGCTTGCCCAGGACTCCGAGGAAGACTAACCGGCACAATCGTTTCCGATCTCGGCGGAAGAACAATCTTCTTAAGGCTGTACACATTCCCTGGTAACGCCCCTTCCATGAAAAGTTCTTCTTGTCCACATTTCAAAACACCTTGCTTAACGTCGATCTCACAACAATTCTTCCTCATAAAGTCTAGGCCCAGGATGCAGTCGTCCATTATATCAGCCACGATGACATTATGCAGGTAGATCATGTTGCCTAGCTTCAACTCCATCTCCTTCTCTCCACGGACGGGTATGCGCTGACCAGTGGCTGTCACCAAATTAATGCGTTCTCGGTTGTATGCGGAGTCACCAAGGAACCGACATATAAGTTGGGAACTGACAACCGTGCGAGAGGCTCCAGTGTCTATGGTCAGTTTACATGGCGTTCCGTTGACTTCGCCCTTGATGATTAGGCTGTTCCCATCATGAGTTTGTGAGATCGAAATCCTTGGGGCTCTTTTAACATCAGCCAGCACCCGCCAGTTTCCCTGCTGCTGCTGGGCGGTGCTATTATCCGCACTACCCTCTCGAGATCGATCACCTTCCCTTTTTACAGTTCGCTTAGGGCAGCTGGATCGAAGATGGCCCCTTTCTCCACAGCCGTAGCACCTAGGGCTGTAGCTTTTATTGCGGTCCTGAACTTTAGCTGCTGCAACCTCCCTGACGCGGTGGGAACGATGATCCTGCCGCACGGCTTCCACCTCCAGTGCATGGGTCAAGGCGTCCTTAAGCGTCTGGTGGTGCCCGAGCCTCACAGCAGCTCTGACTTCAAGGTCGCGGATGCCGTCGATGAAAGTCTGTACCAGGTTCCCTACAATGAGCACAGGTACAGACTGGTACGCTTTTCGAACCAGCTTCTCCACCTCAAGGGCCCACTGCTGCAGGTTTTCGTTACTGCGTTGCACGCGATCTTTGAGCTGCGCACGAAAGACGTGTTCCAGGTGAGCATCGCCATATCTCGCCTCCAATTCCTCAAGGAGCTGCTCGTAAGTCACTTCCTTACCGAGCGCTTCCAAAACAGTTAAGGCCTGGTCGCGTAGGCCTAGGGTGAGAGCAGTCATGGCCTGACTTTTATTCCAGCCGTTCGCTTTCATGACAGCCTCGAACTGGATTTTGTAGGCCGACCAGGAAGAACTCCCGTCGAACGGCGGCACTTTGAATCCACGTAGCGAAGGTGTTGTAGCTACCACGGGAGCTGTGATTCCATCCCCAAGTTTGAGGTCGTCCAGCGTTTTCTTCACATCAGCCATCACGTTGTCAACCCGATTGTTCACTTGGTCGATTCGGGTTTCAGCTTCCGACAGGCGGTTGTCATGTTGAGCAACCCTATCCTTCACCTCCTTTATCTCTTTCCCGAAGGTAGCGTGAAGGTCCTTCCTGAGGAGCATCTGTTCTTCCATACCGCGCTGCAGCTGCTCTTCCAGCCGACGGGTCTGTTCCTCCTGTCGGCGGGCCTGTTCCTCCTGTCGGCGGGCCTGTTCCTCCTGTCGGCGGGCCTGTTCCTCCTGTCGGCGAGCCTGATCCTGCAGCATCATCATCAGAGCACCCAAGTCAGGTGCTGCAGATGCAGGAGCTGCTGACGGGCCAGCCTCCGTGGTTAGCAACTGGCCCTCCGACGTTTGCGGCGTTGCATTACCAAATCGTCTCTGGTCCGTCTCCTGTTGGCGTTGACTTCGGGTACGGATACCCTCCATGTCGTCTTTAGGTAAAATCGGCATATTTGATCCCACTTCTGACACCAATTGTTACGAGCTTCGGGTTCGAGACAATTAAAAACTGCCGACTGAATTACCAAAATTGACACTTTAATTACACAACACTAATTACAATCAAAAATCACACTAATAATAAAACACAGTTCGCCGTTATTTCGCTTTGAAGTATTCTCTTGTATCGCCAATTCAATACTGCCCCGGTCGTGGTCTATACCGGCCTTATATAGGACCGCAGATAGTTTCCAGAACCTTCTACTGTAGCGACATCTAGAATGTTCGAGTACATATCGGTCCCGAAATTTCTGGAAGGATCTCGACTCTCCTAGTTCTGCTACTCGACACTAGAGGGCGCTAGTGTGACTAGTGTTGCCATGTACAAGACATTAATAGTGGCGCGCAATACTTTCATTTACTCGACACTAGGGGGCGCTAGTGTAACTAGTGTTGCCATGTACAAGACATTAATAGTGGCGCGTAACAATACTAAAAATCCTTTATTCTACAATTGGACTGAAATACAAGCAAATAGGTGCACAACAGAAATCGGTTCTGCTTTACTAGATTTTTTAAAAACTCATGATTTTGATGGTATTCATACTATCAGGTTGTTTTGTGATGGCTGTGGGGGCCAGAAAAAAAATTCCCATATTGTGCATTTACTATTGTTTTGGCTCCAAAAGCTGTCACCAGAAAATGTAGAAAAAATACAATTGTTTTTCCCAGTCAGAGGACACAGTTTCTTGCCTGCTGACAGGGTTTTTGGACGTGTAGAAAAGGAACTCAGGTGTCATCCAATTATAACAACCTCAGAAGAATACATACAATATTACTCTCAGTTTGGAACAGTAAAAAAATTAGGAATTGATTGGAAGTTATATAATATTAAAGATTTGAAAAAGGTTTACAAGAAAGTTACAGGTATAAAACTATTAATAAAAGAAACCAACGTCAATGTCACATTAAAACTTTTGAAAATTACATGTTTACATCGGATGTCGAAAATAATGCAAAATTAAACCTTGTTAAACGACAAACAAGTCGGGTTAACCTTGATTTAACTGAATTGGCAATAGAAAAACACTTGAATTTAAAAAAGAAAAATGATTTAAAAAACCTGCTTGTGAAACAATTTGGTGAAAACTGGGCAGAAAACCAGGAGCTTTCCTGGTATGATAATATAATAAATGGTTGCAATAATCCTGAAAACGATGAAGAAGATGCTTGTGACAATGATGAAAATTGTGATTGCCTTGAATATGAAACAGCTGTTAAAATTTAAGTATATTTAAATAAAAAAATAATTCTTTAATTACATTAGTTTTATTTATTTTATATCAAGATGAAAATGAGGTTAGTCAATTTTGTTTAAGTGATAAAGTTATTAAATAATATTACATATAATATTAGAATGATATAATAAATAAAGAATTTTATTAAGTAAAACACCATTTTAAATTAATTTCAACAAAATAAGATTAATCCACAATGGTTTGAATCAAAACTAGATTATTCCTTTAAAGCACATAACAAAACTTGATTACTGCAAAAAATTTGAAAGTCATACAAAATAATCACTATTTTTGTTGTATATTATAATTCATCAACATTTTATATTAAACACATAACTGTGCTCTTAAAATTATATTTCTTTAAATTATACAAAAACACAAAGTGGAATAGTCAAGTTTTGACAAGTACCTCCTCAATTATTGTGTAATTTTAAATGTTAGTATTATAAAAAAATGCGCATATTAATTTTTTTTTCTTTAGGAAGGAAGGTATTGTATCTACATATAGTAAAATTATTTTGTCCGTGCTGTTGGGGTCATAAATCATAGCTCGGCCTCAGCCCGGCTAGGGCGGTGAGCATGTTGCGCGGGTGCAACGCCATTATCGATAACAACAAATGAATCATCGAAGGCTGGTGCGACATTGTTATGTTATGAGTCATTTGTTTTCCATTATTATTGTTTTAGTTTGTCATGCAGATTGCGCAAAATATGGTTTTATACCCGAAGCCAGATGGGTATTCCGTGCTGTGAAGTCTCAGAACGAGGACTACCATTCAGAATTGAATGCCAAAGGCTTCACAGACTGGTTTACAAAGCTGCTGCAGAGTAATCTAGAAATCTCATCTGGCAGAAGATACCGTAATTCATGTGGATGACGATGACTCTGATGTAGAATTTTAATGTAAATAGTTTTAGATTTAATTTTAGATATGTTATTATCTTTATATTTATAGTTATTTTTAATATAACTTGTTACATTCCGAACATTTTTATTTATAACTTCTTTAATACATAGATACCTAATGAGCAATTTTTTTTAAATCATTATTATTCTTATTTTAATAAATACGTTGTTTTATATATTTTTGTTTCATTTTTATGACTAACCCACATAATGACAAAACTAAATACGCTATCGATAACGCTTATCGACAACAATAATGCGCATCACTATGCTCGCCCCTAAGGCCCGTGGGAGAGATAGAGCAAAATACTCCGATGATTTATGACCCAAACTGCACGGACAAAATAATTCTAGTATAGTATCTATACGTATGTTTGGGTATAATCTAATATATAAACTTAACAATAACGTAATTACAGGCGTAATTACGTCAACACTCAAGTGTTTCATTTCTCTCGTCCTTAAAGCGTCGAAATATTGAAAATCATTTTCTAAAAATATTTGTAAATCTATACATATAATAAAACTGTAAATAGCAGATGTCTGTACATTTTATGTTTTTGTCATAAAAGTGATTGAGGGGTACTAAAAATAAGTAATTAAATACATTTCTACCATTTTTAGAATTTTCTGTCTGTCTGTCTGTCTGTCTGTTTGTTTGTTAACGTATCACGTATAAAGTACTAATTTATATCATAAGAATTGTTAAGGAAATTATAAAGTGTATCTTCGGGTTACATTTAGTCTTTATTTCATTAAAATCAGTTCATTCCATCAAAAGTTACGATAAATATTCTGAAGTATGGGTAGGGAAGTATAGGTACGAATTTGCTCAACGGTGGCTTTGTTTGAGTCATCAAGTGAGTGAGTTAAACTAATATCATATCATAAATCATAGTTAAATTATGTAAAATAATGATATAATTATGTATATCTAAAACGCAGTAAACAAAAGTATTAAAGAACGTATTAAATATATTATACAAAAATATATTAACCTTATTAACTAAATCTGAAGCACAATAGTTAACCCATTTCTTCGATAGATGGTGGTGTTGTGAAAATGTAATGCAATTGCAATGTGGTTTTTTCCTGTAGATGAGTTTTCATATTTACTGCTAATCTTTATTATATTACTCGCTGCCCTACTGCGTGTTGACAAACTCAATTTATTCTTTACCGCCGAGTACTCTATGTGGTAAATCAAATTTTAAAAGAGCTATTAACAATTGCGTTGGTTTTGGCGAGAGTCAAACTTTATTTTTTGCTTACTGTGCAGGCACTGATTTATAAGTTCTCTTACGTTTTATATAATATATCAATCGCGTCAAATAGTCTCTTTTATTTTTAGAATTGATGTTAGCAGCGCCATCTCTCTTTAAATATATACATATAATAAAAATGATGATAACATGTTGTGTCTCTTTCTGTACATTGTATATATATTTTGGTGGCTAAAATCATTATGGGGAACTGAAAATAATTAAATAAGAACATTTTATAATTTTTAGAATTGTCTGTCTGTCTATTTGTCTGTTATTATATGAACGCATCACGTCTAAAGTAAACATCTTTTATTTTCAAAGAAATCGTTAAGAAAATCATAAAGCGTATCTTCGAGTTGCATTTAATCTTTGTTTTATTAAAATTGGTTAATTCTATCGAAAGTAATGATTATTATTTTGAAATGTGGGGTCGGATTTGTTCAATGGCGCCATAAAATCTCAGAAATAGTAATAAAAAGATTTGTGTGTAAAAAAAAACGTTCCATAATAATTAATATTATGGAAATACTTAAAACACAAAAAGAGATTTAAAAAGGATGTTTTCTCACACAAAGGACGTAATGGATGGAGTTGTACAAATTACAAACTTTTCTGAATTGCTGTGTTGAGATTTTTCGCCGATGAATCGTATTGAGACTTACTGAAGAAATTTGTATCCATCGAAGCCATACAACGGAACCCGACCAAAAATAAAAATTTTGCAACGAAATGTCGTGATATTGTATTTATAATATACGCAAAACCAGTACTGTTATTTTAGCGCTTTGGGAACTAGATTTAGCGCTTTTTTGGAATGTATAGCGCGCATTTCGAAATTTTAGCACCTAGCGCTTAATCCAGCGCTTTTTGGTGTATTTAGCACACATTTCAAAATTGTAGCGACTAGCGGTCTATCTAACTCTTTTATAGCAGCTCTGTTAGTCCACATTACCGATAATAATAATAATGACCTTTATTATTTTTCCCAGAAATAGTACATTGCAGTTTATCTTTTTCAAACATATTTTTTCCACAAAACAAAGAGCGTGGGAGACGAGTCCAAACTAGGATACCCTATGCTATGGATCTCCTGGCTTCCCCTTTAGGATGATCAACTTGATTTTTTTACCGACGACTATAAGCGGGGAAATCCCCTTTATTAAAGTTTTCGGTCATGGTTTTGGCAACGCATTTATTTTGCTTTATTCAGTTTCAGTCAGTTGCTTAGAGCACAGCTAAGTTAAAAGTTACTTAGAAGTTATAACACAAAGAAACTGTGTAGCAACCGCAATTAGATGCTGACATTTGAAACTAAGTTGCGAAATACATTGCACTTTAAAACAATTTATGACATTTTTATTGTTCGTACAGTACTAACTACTGTTGACAGCAATTGCCATAATTATAAGTCGATGTCCTGCGAAGTATTGATACATCAAAAAAATATTGCCAGAAAAGAAACTTAATGTTGTTTTCTTTATTATGATTATATAAAAAAACACAAACTTTCTTTGTAGTTAATTTAGCGCGAAATCTAGGGCTTTTTTAAAGCGCTGTTTTCATGAAATCTAGCGCTTTTTGTGTTGTCCTAGAGCTGAATGAGTTTTTTTTTATCTGGCAGCACTGCCCAAAAACCCTCTATTAAGAAGTAACTTTCCTTTCAGTTTTAAGCGCGTTCAGTTCCCAGTTACAGTGAGCGTGTGTTATGCGATGACCGTAAATAAAGCGCAAGGTCAAACTTTACGCGTTGTAGGAGTGTACCTCAGTACTGACTGTTTTGCACATGGCCAACTCTATGTTGCTTTTTCCCGCGTTAGTAGCCCCCGTAACCTTTTTGTGTACACCCCGGCTAAGCCTACTTCTAACGTCGTTTACACAGAAGCTCTATCATAAACGACTTAGAACTTTGATGATAATGATTTATTTAGTTACCACTTATTGATATAGTAATGAAATAAATCGTTTTATATTCTCTTACCTAAACGACAAATTCTTTATGTAAAACCTGTATACGCGAGCTACGCCGCGGGCACAGCTAGTCACTAATAAATACCTGAAACGCAAATTAAATTACACTAAATTCTTACGTTTTAAAAGTTGCATCTGTCAAAATGCGTAAAATGAAGCGCTAGGCGGCCATTACGCTGTATTTTTTTTTAAATTTTACCACTTGTTTTTGGTTTAGCTTCTGTAGAATAAATGCAGTTACAATTAGCACATAAAGGCAGCAACATTATGCATGGAAAGGTTTTTCTACTCGTTCTATAATTTTATAAAAAACTCAATGACAAAATTGATTTTTATCTGGTACACTTTTATATTCATAAAAAACACGTTTACATAATATGTACATATTTTACCAGATTGCTCACGAAAAAGGTTTTTTTCCGGTATGTATTTTCATATGCCTTTGCAAATGACTTTTTGAAATACATCTACATATATTCATAGATATTACACGAAAAAGGTTTTTCTAGGGTATGTATTTTCATATGCTTTTGCAAATTACTTTTTGTAATACATTTATATTCACAGATATTACATGAAAAAGGTTCTTCTCGGGTATGTATTTTCATATGCTTTTGCAAATTACTATTTGTAATACATTTATATTCACAGATATTACACGAAAAAGGTTTTTCTCCAGTATGTATTTTCATATGTGTTTGCAAACTACCTTTTGTAATACATTTATATTCACAGATATTACACGAAAAAGGTTTTTCTCCGGTATGTATTTTCACATGTGTTTGCAAAATACCTTTTGTTGTACATTTATATTCACAGATATTACACGAAAAAGGTTTTTCTCCGGTATGTTTTTTCATATGTGTTTGCAAACTAACTTTTGTAATACATTTATATTCACAGATATTACACGAAAAAGGTTTTTCTCCTGTATGTATTTTCATATGTGTTTGCATACTACCTTTTGTAATACATTTATATTCACATATATTACACGAAAAAGGTTTTTCTCCGGTATGTTTTTTCATGTGTGTTTGCAAACTAACTTTTGTAGTACATTTATATTCACAGATATTACACGAAAAAGGTTTTTCTCCGGTATGTTTTTTCATATGTGTTTGAAAACAGATTTTATATGAGCATTTATAATCACAGATATTACACGAAAAAGCTTTTTCTGTGTTATGTTTTTTCATATGTGATTTCAAATAACCTTTTGTAATACATTTATATTCACAGATATTACACGAAAAAAGTTTTTCTCCAGTATGTTTTTTCATATGCTTTTGCAAATTACCTTTTAAAAGACATTTATATTCACAGATATTACACGAAAAAGGTTTTTCTCCAGTATGTATTTTCATATGTGTTTTCAAAATCCATTTTGTTATACATTTATATTCACAGATATTACACGAAAAAGGTTTTTCTCCTGTGTGTCTTCTTTTCATATGCTTTTGCAAACTACATTTAGAAATAAATTTATATTCACAGATATTACATGAATAAGGTTTTTCTCCAGTGTGTATATTTATGTGATCTTTCAATCTAGTTTTTGTTATACATTTATATTCACAGATATTACACGAATAAGGTTTTTCTGTGGTATGTATTTTCATATGCATTTGCAAAATACTTTTATATGTACATTTATAATCACAATTATTACAACAGTACACTTGTTTAGCGACGTGTGCTTTAAGATGTGCCAAAATGCAACGTTTTTGAGATGTTTTAAATTTGCAAATATCACAATTAAATATTTCCGTTAGTTGTGGTACTGGACTTTGTTCAACTTGTGTCCGAACTGCAGTGGTGACCGAGTTCCTTTGCGTCTCATGACTGTTTAGAATGTGTTTGGCGAGACTTTCTTTTGTTGATGCCTCTGATGTTTTTGTCGTAAGTATATTTACACTCTTTTGTTTCAAAATTTTTTTTTTCATAATATTTGCAGGATGCTTTCCTTTTTTATTGATTGGTTGATTATCTTCTTTCAGTTTAGGCTTTGATTTAATAGTAGGGCTTTCTAAATCGAGGTTTCCTTTGCGAACATCGTTTATGTTACAATCAGTAGAATTTGATTTAATATTTCTCTTAGACGGTTTTGAAAAATTATTTGTCGTTATGATGTGTTGTTCTGAAATACACACGAATTAACCATTTAATTGATTGTAAGACAGCTTAAACGGTTAACATTGGGCGAAGTTTATGCTTTATGGCATTCTCTATCAGTCAACCCAGGCAGAAATAGATAAATTACAATATTACATAATGATGCTAGATGTAAAGTATTTTAGCCAATTACTCTGAATAGTGTCTCTCATATTCATTTTTTGAGGAATGGTAGAGAAACTAAATTCGAATGATAACGATGACGTTCTTCTCACCATGTTAAAATCACATTAATCTAATAATTACTGTTATGCAAACATACATTTTGATACGTATTTTTTCGTAAATAGTAAATATATAATATGGTCGAAGATGCCGTGAAGTGCGGCGTAAGATAATTCATCATCACATTTTGTCCGTGGGTTTCGTAATAGGCGACTATGGGTTTGCCAGAAAAATCTTATGGCTTCCGACAAATGGTGGTAAAACCACCTCGTTTACTTCAGACGTAAAATAACCAAACCGGCGACAGGCAACATAGTCAGAGGTGCTCACGTCTGGTATGCGATCCTCAACCATATGCCAAGCGTGATGATTAAAGCAAATCCTCCCTACATCGGGGGAGCTGCTTCCATGATCAGCAGTGGATGTTTACGGTACGATTAAGATGGATCCATAAAACACTTAAAAAAAGCCCTGGTAGCTCTGGGGCTAGGCGTTTGCCGTAAAATATCACAGTACTGCTCTCGTACTGTACCCGTGTTCAATTTTCGCTGGCACCCATAAAATTGTTGAATTACAATTTCAAGGCCACCTGGCCGTCAAATTCAGCATTCTTTTTTACACTAACATTGTCTCTGGTTGGGTTGGAATCCAAAGTGCGTTTGACCAGCAGTGCTACTGTGGAAAATAAAATATGCTGGGAATCATGGTTAAGTCAGTTTTAATGTTCGACATTTGATTTCGTTATACTGATGGTGTAAATGTATCATTATAGATTATAAGCAGACAACTTCTTCATAAATAAAGTATTCTATAGACTATGGATAACAAACGGGCACACAGTCCACCTGACGGTAAGAGGATGCTTTAACCAAAGATATCTACATCCCATTAAGAATCAAAATGTAGATGCGTGGTCAGCTATGAAGACTAAGGTGTTTTGTATTATATAAATATTTAAGGGACTTTTACCGCTTATTGTATGCCAGTTCCATCATTTCCTAAGCTACAGCACTAACTCAAATTGCTTCAAAAGAAAAAGGGTCTCCGGTTCTCTACACTCACAATACATGACACAGCAGCATCCAGCTGTTATTTTACGCTGGTATGCTGTGAAAGTGTGGTGGTCCTGTTTTATTTTATAACATCTTGGGTCTCACTGGCGAATTCAGTTTCTGCATGAAACTAGATAATTTTATGGTCTTTAAATAATCATTTTGGTTCTGGCTGTTCATGTGTAATTAAAGAACAAAGTTTTGTATATACAGTACATCTCCAACTACATCATCCAGGAGAAATTTCTAATGTGTTTTTTATTGATACTGTTTTTTTTTTTTAATAAATTTCTTTACCTGTATCATCGTCATCATTTTTATTATCTCTGCTCTTCTGTTTTAATTTTGCAGTCTTAGATTGCTCTTTACTCTTTGAATCAAATGCATTTAGTAGCAAGTCGTCCTCCGAATCCGTCTGTCTGTCTCCAATAGCATCAATCTCCAAGTCTTCTGCTTTTACAGCAGTCTCTATAATGAAACAGATCCTGACTCAATATATAGGGTTATTTTTCAGAGTAGCCAAATTTTAAACTTAAATTTAAATATATAATTATGATATACCGTTTTTATTTATTGAAAATAAGAATGGATCGGTCTGCCTTCTTGTAAAGCGTTTTAAAATAGTTGTCTGACTAACATATATAAAAATGGAGCTTCAGAATGTAAGTGAAATTGAGCAATTTTTTTTGAGAGTTTAAAGCGTCTGCAAAGCGATACTGCCGATGAAAAGTGTCTGGGAGTATTGATAATTGATTTTTAACGATATTATCTAACACTTAAGTAAAAATCAGCTGGGAGAATTAACGTGAGGCAATGTTTTTACGTACCTTGATTACCTGATACCTGGAAAATGGCTCTCTGGCCAAGTTAGCGGGTAGCCATACGATCATAGTACATACTAACACTACTCAATCATACAGATTTCATTCGCCAGAGAATAAGTGACGTCTGGTAGCCCTGGGATCTTGGACTATATGTATATATGTATCATAAAAAATACATTCATTAGAGTGCGGCCAACGAAAGAATGCGATCCTAACAGGTCGTGATCAAACGGACGACATAACTTTGAAGTGGTATTGAACTTAAGATGTAAAAAAAATATTATTTGCCATACTAACGGATTACCACTTAAAATTAAAATTATATTTTTGCGCTAAATTTAATGTTAAATAAATAAAAAACAATATTTTTAAAACCATACTACGCTGTTACGAGGATAGATCAATTGTTTATTTTTGTAGTGATGTACCAAAAATAGCGGGTAAAAGTAACGTCGTTTGTCATTATACTATACAATAAATTCGTTTTTCTTTCGAATAATTTGATAATAAAAGAATGTAGTAATAAAGTTAATAATAATTTACGGTTAGAAAGTTAATAGGAGTAACTACTTTTTTTGATTTCATTACAGCCCTTCACAAGTCCACTGCTGAACATAGGCCTCCCCCAAGGAATGCCACAAAGCACGGTCCTGAGCCACGTGCATCCATCGACTTCCTGCATATCTTACCAGGTCGTCACTCCATCTAGTGGAAGGACGCCCTACACTTCGTCCGCCGGTACGAGGCCGCCACTCGAGAACCTTTTTTCCCCAACGGTTGTCGGTTCATCGAGCTATATGGCCGGCCCATTGCCACTTCAGCTTACTAATCCGTTGGTCACTCTGGTTCTACTGCGGATATCCTCATTCCTAAGTTTATCACGCAGAGAAACTCCGAGCAGAGCCCTCTCTCTCCATAGCTCGCTGAGCGACCTTGAGCTTCCTCATCAGGCCAGCAGTGAAGGACCACGTCTCAGTACCATAGGTCATCACTGGCAACACGCGCTGGTTGTACAGTCTTGTTTTCAAGTTTTGAGGTATACCTGACGAGAAGATGTACCGTAATTTCCCGAACGCTGCCCAGCCGAGTTGAATCCGTCGATTGACCTCTCGGTCGAAGTTGGACTTACCTAGTCGGACTATTTGTCCCAGGTAAACATACTCGTCAACAACTTCGAGCTTAGTGCTCCCAACAACTACCGGCATAGGTGTGACATGGACATTAAACATGATCTTTGTTTTGTCCATGTTCATCTTAAGACCTATCCGTTGGGAAACACTATTGAGGTCATTGAGCATAGTGCTTAGGTCCTCCAGCGATTCTGCCATAAGGACTATATCGTCGGCAAATCGAAGGTGAGTGATGTACTCGCCATTGATGTTGATACCGTATCCTTTCCAGTCCAGAAGCTTGAAAATGTCTTCCAATGCAACGGTGAAGAGTTTCGGGGATATCACATCACACTGTCTTACACCTCTCTGCAATTGGATAGGTTTCGTACTCTGGTTCTGTACTCGGATAGCCATCGTAGCTCTACTGTACAAGCACTTCAGCACTTCGATATACCGACAGTCAACTAGGCATCGCTGAAGGGACTGCAGCACCGCTCAAATTTCGACGTATTCAAAGGCTTTCTCATAGTCCACATACGCCAGACATAAAGGCAAATTGTACTCCTCGGACTTCTGTACAATTTGCCGAAGGGTATGTATGTGGTCTATGGTGCTAAAGCCTTTTCAGAAACCGGCTTATTCGGGAGGCTGGAAGTCGTCAAGTCTGCGCGCGAGACGATTCGTAATGACTCTCGTAAACAGCACGTAGACGCGGCTCAGAAGGGAAATCGGTCTGTAGTTCTTCAAGAGAGCGTTGTCACTTTTCTTGAAGAATAAGACCACCGCACTTCTGCTCCACGCCTCCGGTGTAATGCCACCATGGAGGACGGAATTAAAGAGCTTCTGAAGGACTTCAAGTACTGGTCTTCCACCCGCTTTCAGAAGCTCCGCTGTAATTCCATCCTCGCCTGGGGCCTTACCGTTTTTAAGGTGCTGGAGAGCCATTCTAATCTCGCTCAGACTGACATCCGGAATATCTTCGGAATAGTGTCGGATGAGACTCGCTCTTGGATCGTTACTCACACTTGCGTGTGGCTCCATCGATGACGTGTACAGCTGCCCATAGAACCTCTCAATCTCACTCAAAATCTCAGGTGTCCCAGAAACGATGCTGCCACATTCTGTCTTCAGCTTTGACAGTTGGCTCTTTCTGGCAGACAGATCTCTGGCAAAGACTTTGGAGCCTTGGTTCCGCTCGATCGCTTCTTCAATACGAGCTGTATTGAAGTTGCGTAAGTGCCGCATGCATTTGGAGATCTGTCTGTTCAGATGCCTGTATGCTGTCAAGTCTGTTGAAGAATGTAGCTTCATCTCCCTTCTAACAGCCATCAGATTAAGAGTGTGATCGGAGAGATTTTGTGTTCTTCTGCGGCGGGTCTTGCAAAACTTATATCCGACCGCATGGACAGTTTCCACGAGCTTGTCATTCTTATCATCCACTTCATTGCAATTTTCTAGGCACTGAAAACGGTTTCGTAGCTCGAGCTGAAAGGTTTCGGGACTTTGGATTAGAGCAAGAGGGGGACGGAGCGTTGACTTCATTAGACGAGACCTCTCCAACTTAACGTTTAGGTTCGGTGTGCCTCTAACCATTCGGTAATCGCTACCAGTTTTCACCCTCGCGATCACGGAGACATCACTGAACAGTTGTCGTCTGGTCGTCCTAATGAAGTCAATCTCATTTTTTGTCGAACCGTCGGAGCTCGGCAAGTTCCACTTCCTGTGGGGCCGCTTCTGGAAGAAAGAGTTCATCATAAAGAGTCCCTCTTTCTCCATGAAGTCGGCCTGCTGCTGGCCCCTTGGGTTCCGTTGCCCTATTCCGAATTTCCCTACTTTCAGCTCACCGTTCTCTCTTGTGCCTAGTTTTGCGTTGAAGTCTCTCATTAACACCGTATAGTGGGTTTTGGAGGAATGCATGGCTCTAGAGATATCCTCATACACTTCCTCCACCTCCTCATCGGGGTGTGCCGAGGTTGGTGCGTAAACCTGTATGACCTTCAGCGAATACCGTTAGGTGATTCTGAGTATAAGGTACGCAACCCTTGTCGACACACTCCCAATCTTTACAACGTTGTTAACGAGAGAGTTGTGGACGATAAATCCGACACCTCCTTGGGACAGATGGTCGCCCCCCCGGTGATAGAACAAATTACCGGATTCGAGGATTACCTTGTCCTCCCCCTCTCTTCGAACTTCGGATAGTCCTATGACATTCCAGCGCAACTTGTCTATTGCTTCTTCCAGCTCCAGGATCTTCTCGTCAGTCCTCAGGGTGCGTGCCTTATATAAGTTGCCAGGTCGAGTCGTCGTAGGTGGCAACCGAACCTCCACCGGAGATTCTTAGCACCCCCTGCACCGCCGTTACCATGGTCGCCACCGTAGCCAGGCATAGCGGGACCGCCGGGGACTGGGGGCCGTCTCTTCGTTACTTTCATGGGGGGTATATTGCCATAGTTACCACGCTTGGCGAGCGGGTTGCCAACCGCAGTTTTTTTATTGTTGTTTTGCTGTTATCAGAAAGATGCTGCTGCCCATCCTCTGCCTCAGTTTCCCTCTGTCGCCTTTTACGACACCCACGGGAAGATATGGTGTAGTGAGTATTCTTACCCGCCACTACACGGGGACTACTTTTTTACTTATATGAAAAAAAGTTTAAAGTTAAAGTTTTGTTTATTGTCTATTAATGGTAAAAAATGGCAACCCCAAATGGTGTGTTGGGCGGCCAATTTGTAACGCTGAAAGACTCGTCTGTTGTTGTTTCGTGCGCATAGACTACGTTCTCCTGTATTTCTCGTTCTGTTTTTCTTGTGACTTTGCTTTCGATTAATTGACTATTCCTGCTTATTAACACTGATATTGGCGCTAAATTAGACTTCCATTGTGTTTTGTTGTACCTTGTTAGGTGGATAAAAAGGTGCCGAAACGTGAACAAACATTGAAAAGTGAAATCCGTGAGCTAATCATTAAGCTTCAAGATTACTCTGAGCGTGAAAGGCAAAATGATGGATATCGAACGGGTACAAGATCGCGTTTCCCAAGCGCTTGGAGTTAACAAACGAACAATAACAAATATTAATAAAGAAAAGTTCGGCTCAACTGGCATGGATGAAAATATTTTACGAAATCCGAAAAAACGCAGAACAAAACAATAAAGAATCACATACAAATGGTTATTATTATTCGAGGAATGAATACATTAATAGTACCAAGCTTTTGGTATCTGAAAGCTGCCGATTTGTTTAAAGGAGATAAAACAAATTTATCCAAAATTTTAAGATATTGGTTTTGAATAAAACAAAACAGACAAATGAAGTTCTTTTAGAACGTTATGATATAATTTTAAAACGAATACCATTTTTAAAGGAAACGAAAAATCGATAACTGGAATAACGTCGTATTCATTGACGAGACATGGCTAAACGTCAATCACACGCTTTCCCGTTCTTGTACAGAAATGTTACACAAACGTCTACGTCGAAAGTACTAATGGGCAAAGGGACCTGGCTTATAATATGCCACGCAGGTTTTGCAAAATACGGTTTCATAGAATAACGGCTTACTGGCATTTGAATAAAAAACCACTACTGACTACTACGAAGAAATGAATGCCGCCACAGTTAAAAAGTGGTTCCAGAATGTGTTTTGGTGGTACCACGACCTAACAGTGGTAGAGCCACGTGGCGGCTTTTGCTGTCGCACGGATGGGCTGGCTCGAACGGGGGTGGTACCACGACCTCACAGAATACCAGCGTGAAGTAGAGGTTTACCTCTGCGTTTCGCTTGGTGAGTGCAGGTGGCCGGAGGCCCTTTTTACTGGAAATGAGGTATTCCATCTTACTCCTCACGGGTGACAACGTTTTGATTTGTTATAGAGGATAGATGTAGATGTCTATGGGCCGCAGCAACCACTTACCATCAGGTGGACTGTGTGCTCGTTTGTCACCTTTATCCTATAAAAAAAAAGTGCTATTGCCTGGCCGGCCAGAGCCTTCTGTAATATATATGGATAATGCCCCTTATCATTCGGTGCAAATACAGAAAGCACATACTCAAATCAATAGAAAAGAAGAATTTGTGGTTTGGCTACAAATAAACGCCATTGACACAAATATGCAAATGCTAAAAGCAGAACTAATCGAATTAGTTAAAGGCAACAAGCCGGCAAAAGTGCGTTATGAAATAGATGAACTGGTTCTGGAATGCGGTCATCGCGTTCTCAGAATCTCTCCCTATCATTGCCACCCGCCATGATTACGCAGCCCGCCACCACACTTCTCCGCCATTCAGCACAAAAATGATGAGCCTATTAAAATAAGTCTGCGGGAAAATCACAAAAGATGACTGGGCGAAGGTCGTCGAAAAAAAAACATGCGTGAGTGTCGTAGAACACTGTTGGAACAAAGTTCCTTTCTTAGTTTTTTTTTTTATAGAATTAGGGTGATAAACGAGCACACAGTCTACCTGATGGTAAGTGGATGCTATGACCCATAGACATCTACATATATCCTCAATAAAGAATCAAAATGCAGATGCGTTATCACCCATGAGGACTAAGATGGGATGCCTCTTTTCCAGTAAAAGGGTTCTCCGATTCTCTATACTCACCATACGAAACACAGCAGTGTTTAGCTGCTATTTTACGCTGGTATTATGTGAGAGCGTGGTCTTTCCCCGGTCGAGCCGACCCATTCGTGCTACAACTATACCAGTAATATAGCTGCAGTATGGCTCTACCACGTACATTATATACGTAGTATATTATTATTGATAAACGTATTATATTATTGACTAACAAATACAAATGAATTAATTACTACCATCTGTTAAAATGAACCGTCATTTAAATATGTAATGATATTTCTTTCATGGTAAGATAAGAAAAAGTGCGAGGGAGATGGATGTTATTCCATCTCGCTTCCTTATAACCACCAAGGCCGTCTAAACTACGCCAGAAGGGGTCGTGACGGAAAAATCTTACACTTTTTCTCGCCTAGCCCCATCCGCCAAATTCGTACCTTATGGAACTTCGTTCCAAAATCTTATTTTCAAAAACTGACAGAGATATGAAAATTGATACTAATATATTATACTTTCAAGTGATACTAGATATTGACAATAATATATTACACATGGAGGCGAAGGTGATGACGAATACAGCACCTCGAATCGAATTTTTGTTTGCCACTGTTTTTCAAGATATTGTTACATTTTTAGTAAATGGGCATTTTTTTATTTGTTTGTAGTGGGCAATATCATGTCGTTGTCCACTGTGGTTAATGTTTTCCTACCTAAAATTGAAGCCCGCTCTCTAGTTAAGTCTTATTTCTTAAAGAAATTGGAATTCATTCTAAATTACCGTTTATATTATAATTTTACCATAAATTATAAGCAAAAAATTAAAATTGGATTGGCGATTTCTATTTTTTATCACTGTCCCATCTTGTTCATGTCAGACATTTTACCTCCCTGTTTTAAGTAGATTCACGATATTTTTACATTTATGGTGTCATTAAAAGAAACGCAAGCTCACTTTCCATTTTAATTAATGAAGTATAATTCAATATTTTAAAATATCATGAAATAAATAGTTTAGTGATTGGTATAAAACTTTGGCATGGTGGAAAATTCAGCTGAGTTACGCTAATATTTCCAGGACAGTAGCAAAATCTACTACAATAGTATTATTTTCATAAAGTGGCAACCCTACAATGGTTGGTTAACAATAAGTCAGCCATTTTGGGTTCACAGTTCGAATGTAACATCATTAGGACTTGGTACTGTACCGGTTAGTGCGGGTTAAAAATTCAGCTGATTTACGAAGATTTCATAGTAAGTACGCTTGTTTTACTGTTTTAAAGAGTATTTATTAGATGTATAATTTACTATTTGATAATAAAATAACAGTTTGACTGAATTAGACGTGTCTTTTGACGAATATTTTAATAAAAATCAACCTTAACTTAAAATCCGTTACGTCAGCTGA
The DNA here is from genome assembly GCA_963668995.1 of Parnassius mnemosyne. Taxonomy (NCBI): domain Eukaryota; kingdom Metazoa; phylum Arthropoda; class Insecta; order Lepidoptera; family Papilionidae; genus Parnassius; species Parnassius mnemosyne. Next base: position 4,010,841 of record CAVLGL010000002.1, on the reverse strand, counting down.
GAAACATTCACTCAGTGGATAAGTTTTCGTAACTCACTGGAACGTAAACCCTCATTGACACTGAGTTTTATTAAGTACCTAGTAAAACAATTTCAGATCAATTATATTTGATAGTAATTTTTTCACGTAATCTTTATATACAGCCTGCGCACCAGCCGAGGTTTCAAGCTATATGTTTTTTTTATTAAATTGTTTCTACACACGCGAAGTTGCTGTTTGTTTTAAAGGTGAAAGATTAAGTATAATTTTAACGATATCCGTAATTTTGTATTATGTACATACTTTAATTGACATCGATCGGCAGGCGATCGCTAGACAGTAATTGAAATTGAAATTAAACAAAATTTTTTAACAGTGGTAGAGCCACGCGGCAGCTTTTGCTGTCGCACGGATGGGCCGGCTCGAACCGGGGTAGTACCACGACCTCACAGAAAACCAGCGTGAAGTAGAGATTTACCTCTGCGTTTCGCTTGGTGAGTGCAGGTGGCCGGAGGCCCTTTTTACTGGAAATGAGGCATTCCTAGTCCTCACGGGTGACAACGCATCTACATTTTGATTTGTAATAGAGGATAGATGTAGATGTCTATGGGCCGCAGCAACCACTTACCATCAGGTGGACTGTGTGCTCGTTTGTCACCCTTATCCTATAAAAAAAAAAACAAGCGGCGAACTGCGACTTTGCCTGTTGCCTTTCAAACGTTTCAGGTCGATTGAGTAACAAACAAACATCCATACTTTCGCATTTATTATTTCTACTGCATAATAAATGAATAAATGATTAAATCCTACTGGATTTAATCATTTATATTGGTTTATTAGTTGTCAAAATTGCTCTCACTCCTGCGGAACGCATGAAAAAATATAGAGAGAAGTTGAAAGCAGATCCACAAAAATACGAAGAAGTCAAGAAAAAACATGCAGCACGAGTAAAAAATAAAACTAAGAAGATATTTGCACTAACCGAATACGACAAAGAAAAAAGGCGGAAAAATGGAAAGAGCAGAAACGGAAGCAGAAGAAGAATAAAACTCAGGGTAAAAATGAACCAAATATTATATCATCTACTGTGAATACTAGAAATAAGAAGAGGACGTTAAGAAATAGATTAGCCCGTAAATATAATGCCGCCATAAAAAAAATTCTAAATTTGAAAACAGCACTTGAGACGTCAAGAAAACGCCTATATCGTTATAAAAAAGAAACTAATAAAAAAGTTCAAACTCTTGAAGAAACTATTAGTAAAATGAAAGCTAGATATGAGCTGTTAGAGTTGTTTGAAAACGTCATACGAAAATACAATACAATACAATACAATACAATACAATACAATACTCTTTATTGTACACCAAGAAAAGATAACAACATCAAAAAAAAAAAATAAGCAACTATTGAGGGAAATACAAAGGGCGGTCTTATTGCTACATAGCAATCTCTTCCAGACAACCCAGAAGAAGAAATAAATACAAAATAATAAAAAGAACAATGGGTAGGGTGCACTAAATTAAAAAATAATAAAGACAAATAAAAATAAAATACAGATACAAACTTATGCATTAAAAAGACAACATTCTTCAGGCAGATCAATGACCATAATTAAGCGGAGGAAGTGAGAGGGGTTAGAGAGACAAATAGTATTCTTTAATCTGTTTCTGGAACACATTTAAGGATTGAGCACTTCTAATTGACTGGGGTAAGGAGTTCCAAAGTCTTACTCCAAGAATAGAGAATGATTTGTCATAATAAGTCGAGGAGTGCACAGGACATTGGAGGGAAAGATTTTCTTTGGATCGTAAGGAAAAATTCTGACAGGAGCTGAGAAATCTAAAACGTTCTTTTAGATAGGAAGGACTAGCTATATTAAATAAGACGCAGTAGAGAGCAGAAAGTATATGAGTATTCCGACGAAGACGGATTGGGAGCCACTTGAGTTTAGTGCGGTATTCTGAGACATGGTCATATTTGCGAAGTCCAAATATGAACCGAATACAGAGATGGGAACTCCATTATATACAACGGGTTGTAGTTGACATTTTTTTATCTTGCAAATCATTCTTGAACTCCCAATGATTATGGCTTGGGATTTTAAAGGGTTCACTGTTAACCCATAAGAACGACTCCAGTCGAGAATACATGTCAGATCCTTATTGATACATTCCACTGCTTTGGGAAGATCTTCAATGGTTGTTTGTAAGTATATTTGGAGATCATCTGCATACAAGTGGTAGAGAGAAGATATTTGGGATGTAATCGTATTAATAAAGATTGCGAATAAAAGAGGAGATAAGACGCCACCCTGTGGAACGCCAGCTACTGTATCAAGCCACGAAGAAAGTCTATCTTGGACACGAATACGTTGCCGGCGCCCATACAAATAACTATGAAACCAGGTAATTGCAGTTGGAGATATGTTAAGAGAACGCAGAATCCCTAACAGGATGTCATGATCAGTATTAAAGGCATTGCTGAAATCTAGCAACACCAATAATGTGACTTGATGATTTTCCATACCGTGGCGAATGTCGTCCGTGATTTTCAATAACGCCGTAGTCGTACTATGACCAGATCTAAAGCCAGATTGGAAAGGGTTGAGAATGTTATTTCTTAAACAAAAGGAATTAATTTGTTGTTGCACTAGTCGTTCTAAGACTTTGGAAAGGAAAGGAAGAATCGAAATAGGATGATATTCAGAAAAACTTGAAGGATTTGCTTTTTTGGGTATAGGTATGATTTGGGCATCCTTCCATTGGTTAGGGAAAGAAGATGAGGATATGGAAAAGTTTAAGATAAAGGTTATAATAGGTGTTAAAAAATCTAACAAGGGAATGATCATTTTACGACTGACGTCATCACTTCCGACAGCGTCAGAATATATAGAGAGAATGTGTTTCCTAACATCACAATCTGCAAATTGCCGAAATACAAATGGGGAAAAGTCAGGAGTGGGAAACGATGAAAGTTGAGTAAGTGTTGTTGATTTTGCCATATTATCCAAGCAAGAAACAGAAGAAAAATGCTGATCAAGCAAATTTAAATCGACGTTGTTTGGTATAGGACATGAACGTGTTTTTCCAACTCCTATGGACCTTAAAAAGTTCCAAATACGACATGGATCTTCGTTTTGTACTAATTTATGGATATGGCGGCGTCGTAAAGCTCTACACAACTTGTTGCATTGATTCCGCAGGAGTCTGTACTTTTCCCGAATCCTGTCAGTCTTTGGATCTGACCGTAAAGTGTAAGAAATACGAAGAAAGGAATGTTTTTAAAACTTTAACTGAAAATGAAGCCACAAAGAAATTAAAAAAGAAGACATTTGTTTCTAAACTATTAGGTTTAAAGGGAATAGCACGAAAAACAGGTAAAATAACAAATGAAAATGAAATATGCAAAGAAATACGAAGTTTTTTCTTGAGAGATGATATAAGCAAAAGTACGTCTGGGAAAAAAGTGCCGCACATTGAAAAAACAAAAAGAACAGATTAGATATCTTACCCTATTTAATCTGTATCAGATTTATCGAGCAGAAGGCGGAACAAAATCGTATGCCACGTTTTATAAATATCGACCTTTTTATGTTTTATCGCCTACTGTACAGAAAAGAGATACTTGCATCATTTTGAAAAAATGGTCTCTGCTCTACAAAAACTTGGAGCTTTGTCAAAATATAAAGTACTAGAAAATCTTTTGGCTCATTTCACGTGTGATATTAAATCAAAAAAATGTATGTATGGTGAATGTGATCCATGTAAAGGACAAGAATTGGAGTACGATTTAAGAGACAGACAGATAACTGATGAAATGGAATGGGAACAGTGGGAGAACATAAATCATGAATACATAAACACTAAAAAGGACAATAATAAAACTGTAAAAACAAAGCGAATGGCGAAAGTAAGAAAAACAGGGACCGTGGAAACATTAATTCAGAATTTTAAAAGTAATATACCGCTATTCAAAAAACATTATTACAATTGGAAACATCAGCAACACCAATACCGAAAGTGTATAACCGAACTCAAAGAAAATGAAGCCTCTGTGACTTCTCAGAAAATTTCTATGGTAAACTAGCCGAGGAAGTACAATCTATGCATTTCGGTGCCGCGAAACAACAATTTACCCTACATACAGGGATGATTTACTGGGCTAGAGGTTCACAATCATTCTGCAGTATTGCTAATAAAAATGCCCATGATCCAGCAGCTATATGGGCTCACCTTTTGCCAGTCATAAAGTTAGCCAAAGAGTACAATCCTTTACTTAAGGTTATTCACTTTTACTCAGACGGTCCGTGTACTCAGTACCGGCAAAAGAAAAAAAATTTTTACACTATTTATTTACCTTCAAATTAGGCCTTGAGTACTCAACATGGTCATTCACCGAGAGCGAACATGGAAAATCAGTGGCTGATGGAATAGGTGGTGCAGTAAAGAGGTCTCTGGACAAACAGGTAGCTTACGGTAATGATGTTTCCTGTGGTGAGCAAGCTGTGAAGATATAGTCAAAATGCATGAAGTCAGTGAAATGTCTTTATATAATTGACAATGATATAGACAACATAAATAAACTGGTTTCTGAAGACTTGAAGCCTTTAACAGGCACTATGTAGACACACCAAGTTATTGCTAAACCACCTGGCGAAATTCAATATCGCCCACTATCTTGTTTTTGTGGCATCAACAAAGGTTTGTGTGATTGCTTTGGCTTATTTACTCACACCTACGAAAAACCAATCCAAAAAACTGAACTGAGTTGCTCTAATCTAACTAGTAAAGTTACAATAACAGCTGAAATTCATGCAATGCCAATCCCTAGTTCAAAAAAAGTTGTATCTGTCTCGTCCAAACAAACACATAATATTCCTACAAATTTTGAGGAAGAAGAAGACATTATAAAAGTAGAAATAGTTAGCAACAAAGGACAGGAAAAGAAAAAACAAGAGAGAGTAGAAGAAATTTATTCTGCGACATTTAAATGTAGAGAAAAGGATAAAGAAAAAATAGGCAAAGTCAGTGATGAGATAATAGAATCGGAACAAAAAGAAGAACAAGACAAAGAATACGAGATCAGGTGCGGCATCTGATTCAATTATAATTCCTTTAGATAAAGATTTGTTATTTGATTTTAATTTGGGGGACGAAGTCGCTCGCGTCCGTAGGATTTTTACCATCTTGTTCCTACAAGACCCACCCTACACGTGTCCCCTGGGTGGTGCCAAAAGAGTTGACAACGCCGAGCAACAGGCGGCGGTTAAATAACCTGTCCTAGGCTACCACAAGCCTTGAGGCACTAAATATCCTCAAAAAGGGTGGCAGTAGTACCTTGGGAAAGTTCTGCTGATATTTTTCCCGACCCCCCCTTTTATGAAATGTCAAGTAATAGAGAGTGCGATTTGTCATGCGATCCGGCTAACCCCCGGCGCTCTCCGGTACCCGGACCTGAGAGTGTGAAATCTGCTACCGAAGACACCACTGGAGTGAGTAACCAGGCTCCGGTGCCTGTAAATGTTACTGGAAAAAAGACTAATACAACAAGCATTCCATTCTAGCTTATTTATGACAAGATCAAGAAGCAAATCTCTGAGCAACACGCCATGCTCTAGTAGTGAAGAGGCGTCTGACAAAGGAATCCAACAGAGCCACTTTAATGATACGGAACCACAAAAAGATATTACTATGCACCCTCCTGACTGGCAAAGAGTACCCTCAATTAGAAACCCCAAAAGGAAAAAACTGGCATGCACACCTTCACCAGACAAAATTGAAACAAGCAATAGCTTTGATGGACTAACAGTTGACTTAACTGAAGAACAAGCAACGGAGCCAAAGACTAAGAAGCCCAGCAAACCTCCACCGATTATTCTATATGGTGTTGAAGATCTGAACAAACTGACAGAACTCCTGGAATCAGTTACAGAGAAATCTCATTTCACTTACAAAATTATCAACAGAAATCAATTGAAAATTCTGACCTACGATGTTGATATATACAAAATATTAATATCTGTAATTCGTGAAAACGTTTTGATTGGACACACCTTTAATCGGAAAGATAACAGAAATTACCGAATAGTTATTAGAAACCTACACCACACAACTCCTTTTCAGGCTATTAAAGCAGCCATTGAGGAAACTGGTAATACTGTGACAGGTGAAATAATAAATGCTAAGTTTGGTCCTGATAAGAAACCTACAACCACCTTCTTCGCAAATCTTCTACCAGGCCCGAATAATAAGGCAGTGAAAAACATTAAGGCTATATATCACCAAACCGTCATTATAGAAGATCCAAGAAAACGAAAAACAGTAGTACAGTGTCAAAGGTGTCAACAATATGGACACACAAAAAACTATTGCATGAAACCATTTCGTTGTGTAAAATGTGCAGGAGCTCACAAAACCTTAGCATGTACAAAGACCGATCGCAATACACCAGCCACATGTGCTCTATGCCTGGGTCCTCATCCAGCTAACTACAAAGGGTGTGAGGTGTACAAGGAAATCCAAAAACCAGTATCCAAGACAAAAGAGAGACAACTATGCACACAAAAACAGTAACTATATAAAAACTCATCCAATTAACATGAATTCAGTTCAGGACAGACCACCATCTAACAAAAATATAAAGGAAAAGAAAACATATGCTGAAACTACCTATTCAAAGCCCAATCCACAAGAGCCAGATATGCAGTCAACTTCATTTAAAACATTAGAATACATGTTTATCAAACAATCTGAAAAAATTGATTTTCTCCTTCAACAAATGAGTACATTACTCCAACTAATTACAACGCTAATCTCCAAGCCTTCAAAATAGCTCTTAAAATAGCTACTTGGAACATTAACGGCTTATCTCCCAACAAAGACGAAGTAGAGATACTACTTCAGTTGCATAAAACTGATATTTTTCTCATATCAGAAACCCACTTTGTTAGCAGCAGTCTGATAAAGATAAAAGGGTATAATATATACCACACAAATCATCCAGATGGAACTGCACATGGCGGAACCGCTGTCATAATAAAATCGTCAATAAAGCACCATGAACTGCCTCAATACAGCACTGAACAAATCCAAGCAACTTCAGTATCTGTCTTGGACAGAAATGGCGATTTCACCATCTCGGCTGTTTACTGTCCACCGAAGAACAGGATATCTGAGGAGCTATTTTCAGAGTTCTTTGTTAGCCTTGGTTCTCGCTTTGTTGTTGGTGGTGACTGGAATGCCAAGCATCTTCATTGGGGCTCCAGACTGATAACCACTCGGGGAAGAGAGCTGAAGAAGAGTTTGGATAAGAACTATCTCACAACTATTGCAACACCAGAACCTACACATTGGCCTACAGACCCAAATACACTGCCTGATGTCCTGGACTTCTTTGTTTCTAAAGGCATGTCGCGACTCTTATTCACAATCAGATCAACATTAGATGGTTCTTCTAATCATATCCCAGTGTTTCTTACCATGGGCGCCAATATAATAACTAATATGAAACAACTACAACTCTACAATAAGAGAACAGACTGGGAAGCATTTCGTAGTATAGTCAATGATGAGCTTCAACTACAAATGGCACTAAAATCCGAGGAAGACATTGACAATGTTACTACTAAGTTTATGACTACAGTGCAGTCAGCTTGTTGGAAATGTACTCCTGAAATATCCAACTCTTCACTGAGACGCAATGCAGTTCCATCCGATATCAAAATCCAAATTATTGAAAAAAGAAGGCTACGTAGGGTATGGCACAATAGTAGACATCCGGAAGACAAAACAGCGCTTAATAAGGCAATTAAAGACCTTAAAGACATCATGATCAAAGCAAATAATACTTCAACGGAATCCTTCCTGGAATCATTGACAGCCACAAGTGATACTAACTATTCCCTTTATCGCGCTTGTAAACATCTCAATCAGCCCACTAACCCCAAGCCCCCACTCAGACTGGAGGGCAACTTATGGGCTAGAAGCCAACAACAAAAAGCCGATGTTTTTGGAGATCACTTGGCCCAAATATTCACGCCAAACGAAACTGATCCTAACAGTGATGAAACAGATATTGAAGATGTCCTTGGCCAAACTTTTCAATTGGATCTACCCATTGCAGCAACTAACGCCAGAGAGATTATTAATATAATAAATCGTATGGATGCCAAGAAGGCGCCTGGCTTTGACCTAATTGACAAAAAAGTACTTTCGGAATTACCCAAAAAAGGTATTATGTTCCTCACCATTTTGATTAATGGAATCATTCGCATTGGCTACTTCCCAGCACTGTGGAAAGTTTCACAAATTATAATGATAGGGAAGCCTGGTAAACCTGTTCATGAAATAACCTCATACCGACCAATCAGTTTGTTACCAGTAACATCAAAAGTTTGTGAAAAAGTATTGTTGCAAAGGCTTATGAAAGAACTCCGTAAAAGAAGTATCATTCCAGACCACCAATTTGGATTCCGACAGGATCATGGTACGGTTGAACAGGTACATAGGGTTTGCAGAACAATCAGAAATGCACTAGAACATAAAGAATACTGCTCCTCTGCATTCCTGGATGTGCAGCAGGCTTTTGATAAGGTTTGGCATACAGGGCTACTATTTAAAATTAAATCTCTTTTACCTCATACATTCTTCGGATTACTGAAGTCTTACCTGACCGATAGAATCTTTCAAGTCAAAGAAGGTGAACATACTTCCACGTTCCATCCAATTAAGGCTGGTGTGCCACAAGGCTCAGTGCTTGGTCCTGTGCTCTACACAATTTACACAAATGACCTACCACAAATTGACAACGTCACTGTGGCTACCTTTGCGGATGATACTGCTGTTCTTGCTTGCAGTAGAAGTCCTGACGACGCTTCAGCAATCCTACAACATAGTCTAGATGAGATTGACAAATGGCTATCAAAGTGGAAAATAAAGGCTAGTGCCACAAAATCAGTCCATGTTACGTTTACCTTGCGTCGAGGAAACTGTCCGCCTGTCTCATTGCGTAACAATTCGCTCCCGCAAAGTGACAACGTTAGGTACTTGGGCATGTACTTGGATAGAAGGCTCACTTGGAAGAAGCACATCCAAACCAAAAAGGATGAGATCTACCATAGATACAGAGGACTGTATTGGATGCTCGCAAGGAATTCCAGACTTTCCTTAGACAATAAGCTCCTGCTATATAACATCATTATAAAACCGATATGGACATACGGCATACAACTTTGGGGATCAGCATGTGACTCCAACATCGAAATCATTCAAAGAACCCAAAACTACATACTTAAACAACTTTCAAACGCACCATGGTTCATAAGAACATCTGAAATCCATGAACACCTTAAAATGAACTCAGTTAAGGAAGAAATTAGGCGCTACAGCTGCAACTACAAAACAAGACTTGGCAACCATCCAAATCAATTAGCATGGCAGTTGACAATGCCACAAGTGATTCGTCGCCTAAAGAGAAGGCATATACTTGACAATGTATAGTTGAGACTTATGGAGTGCTTCCCGCTGGGGAAGTTTTCTCTGCACGCCAATCTGTCCTACAACCAATCTGCTCATAGTCCATCGACTGATTGCATGATAAATCACAAAAAAAAAATTGATTTTAATAATTTTGAAGAAATGTGTGATAATCTAGAAGTTTTAGGCGAGACAGACGTCAATGTCGAAGACAGCAAACATAAAATAACCAAAAGAAAGCGAAATTGCATTCAAGAAGAAAAGTGGGAAATAAAATCACAAAAGATACCTAAATTAAATACAGAAAAAGAAAATATTTTTTCAAAAAAATCAGAGAAAGTCTATTAGAAATGTCGTCAGCCGTCACTCTGAGTGCCATAAATGTAAAATACGAACATCATTGCAATTGATGAAAAAATGTATTGCGTGTAAAAATTTTGTTTGTTTTACTTGCGATAATTCAATTATACCCAAAGATTGTTACAACAATTTTATTTGTGATATTTGTTTTGGTGAGTAGACCTTTAATTCCATTTTCTCTTTATTTTTTATGGTACATAAAGTGTTTATTGTAAACGATGCCTAACTTTTTCTATACACTTCCAATGAGTGATGGTCCCCTGTAGAGAGGTTTTTTTAGTTAATATTTTTATTGTTAAATAAAGAAGATCTCATTTATTTAATTTTCTACGTGGTAGAGCCATGCTGCAGCTATATTATGGTTGTAGCACGAATGGGTCGGCTCGACCGGGGAAGGACCACGCTCTCACAGAAAACCAGCGTAAAATAGCAGCTTAACGCTGCTGTGTTTCGTATGGTGAGTGTAGAGAACCGGAGACCCTTTTTACTGGCAAAAAGGCATTCCATCTTAGTCCTCACGGGTGACAACGCATCTGCATCTTGAGTCTTTATTGAGGATAGATGTAGATGTCTATGGGTCACATAAACCACTTACCATCAGGTGGACTGTGTGCTCGTTTATCACCCTATCCAATAAAAAAAAATTAAGATTAATCTACTCGATACTAGTATTTAATTATTTGTTTAAATTTTAATTCAGATTCTCATTTTTTGCCAAATAAACAAAACTTTGTTATGTTAATTTAATCATACTGTAACTCAGAAAATTATGTTTTTTCTATGTTTGAATAATGTTTTAGAAATTTTTGAGAGAATTTAAAATAATATGTTTAGTTTGTTCAATAAATAACGATTGTTAATTGTATTTTTCTTTTAAATAAAAAAAAAATTAAATAAACGGGAGTACTTTATGTGTAACGCAGCGGAAGACGATTTCAGGTCATTGTCCATTCAAATTGCATCTTTGTCAAATTCTACCGCATTTTCTCTTATTTTTTGTTATTATAACAAAATTTAGATATTATAGAGTCAATCTGAAGTAAGAAACTCCCCAATATCATGACAATTTTTTTGGCGTCATTTTGTCACCATACAAACTTTTATAAAACCGCCCAAATATTTCTGAATATTATTATCGCATTTTTATTTTCTTTATTACTTTAGTTACATTCAGAAATTAGAAATAAGACAAACAAGTAAGTAATGAAACTTAAGTTACTTTTTTATTAGGTCAGTTAAAAAGTAAATAATAGTGTTAATATAAAATAGAATCAGGCGTTACTTTGCGGAAATCCATTATATAAAAGCTTTTACAAAAATTTACTTCGCAAATATCCGCGTTATAAAATAAAATGATGTGTGTCACTTAGCGGTTAGCCCCCGTAGAGTCTATATCACCTGAGGATGCCTCGTGTAGAGGCGAAACACGTGTCGTATTATCGTCAGTGGTGTGTCTTGCCTAGTGTAGTGGTGTTGGGAGTAGCGGTGCTGGGATTAGTGGTGACGGGGATAGTGCACGCAATTGAGGGAGGGCGGGAGGTGCTTCTTCTTCTTCATACTAGGTAAGACACATCATTTTATTTTATAATGCGGATATTTGCGAAGTAAATTTTTGTAAAAGCTTTTAAATAGTATTAATTATTTCGCATCATTAGTCATGTTCAACTGACAGACGTCAGAATCGTTCTTTTAATGGCCCCACTGCATTGTAACAATTTTGAAAACATAATAATGAAAAAACCTTAGATTATTAATAGGTCATCGCGCGCTCTGACTAGATACCGCGCTACCTGAAAATAACAGCTCCGTGAATGCGGCATCTCAATATCAAAATATTTTAAAATGTATTTACTACATAAGTAAAAAAATGTCTAAAGAAAGCTCATTTTGTCCATAAGAGTGCTTTTTACATGCACTTTGAAATTAGGCAAAGGCAAATCAGTACACTGCATATGAAACCCTCTTTATTTTGTGTCCATGACAATTATGTATATTTGTGCTACAGTTACCACTTGCCATTAGGTAACTGTAATTTATTTTAATAATATCAGAAAATGTGTTTAACCTTACCTGTTTCATGATTCCTAATTTCTTCAAATTTGGAATCCTCATTTTCGAAAGTCTCTACCTCAACTTTAACAAATTCAAGGCTAAAATTTTCGTCCTTAAAATCATTTTCTATATCACACTCAACTGGCCTGATATCTATATGATAAATTGTTGAGTATTGAATCTTATCTCTAGCCTCGTGCGGTTTTGACTGAAACCAAATTATTTTTTTAAATAAGAAAAGAAAGCGAGGGTATTGTACTTCGAAATAAACTTAAATAAGAATGTAGGCAGGGATGGCGAACCAATTGCACGCGACACAATATATTGGTCACGCCACCAATCACGAAGTTCGCTATGAAATATTATATTACGAACGAACGCGAGTGATCCTACGCTACGGAGTGTTCGGGAGCGGTGCGCAGGGCGGCGGTACTAGCGAAGTCTAAATTATTTTACGGCACGTCTATGGCCACTTTAAACATTTCTTTAGAAAAATGGCACATTGATACATAAAGGTTTGCTACCCCTGCAATAGGGTAATATATAACAGTATAAGCAGTTAGACAATTATTTTTGTGAAAGTAAGTACTTAACTTACTGAAATACATAAAGTATAGAAGATTGCTCTAATGAAAAAGTAAGTTGGATTCAAAAGATAAAGTTAACTTTGCAGTAAAAAAAGCATTCACCCATATGGCAATCGGAAGCAGTACAGAAGGCGCGAGACGTAGCGATAGTCGAGGTGCCTGCCAAGTGATGATTATGGCAAATACTTTATTATAATGGGAATGACCCATCAAGCAGTGAACTTTTATTAAATAAGAAGTGTAGTACCGTTGATCACTTAGTAGCAGTGCAAGAATATCCCTTATATACTGTGTCTTAAGAGGCGACAGAGGGAAACAGAAACAGGAGTTGGGCAGCGGCTGCTTCCTGAAAACTCAGATTAATATAAACTGGTTGCCAATCAAATTTGGCAAAATCCCTCCTATGAAGCAATCTATGAGGGAGGCCTATGTTCAGCAGTGGACTTTTATAGGTTGTAATGGATGGAATGGATAATTACCATGGACCCTCCTGCAAGCAACTGCTCCACAACTGCATTTGACTCAATAGCCTGCTGTTGTAATCTTCCGCAACGAATGAGTCTTGCATGACAAATGTAACAGACAATTATGGGCCCCTCATTCTCAGCCATCTGAAAATATGAAAGTTCATCATTAATATGTAAAACTGTCTACCACAATTCTCTTCATCAACATAATTTTCTATAATATTGAAGTGACAAACAAACTTACAATCCACCTGATAGTAAGTGGCAACTGCAACAAAGGACTAAGATGTAACGCTTCACAGCCTGTTATTATACTGGCTCTCAATGTCCTTCACACTTGGGACACATACTGCTGCTTGGTGGCAGAAATAGTTAAGAGGACGATAACTACCCAGACAGACTCCTAGACAGTAAAAGTCTTACCACCTAGTGAATCATCATCACTGCAACAACACAGTCCTAAGCCACTTACATCCGTTGACTTCCTGTCTTACCAGTTGCCACTATCTAGTGGGGGGCCACTCTACAATTTACTTACCAGCATGAGGCTACCACTTGAGAATTATGTTTCCTCATCTATTGTTAGTTGTGCAAGCTATAAGGACACAATTCTCTAATTAATTTAATATATTGTGTGTCAAGTATGTAGGAGTCTCCATAACGTTAACAGATATAATTTTCTACTGACTTCAAAAAGGACACGGTACTCATTTTGACTGTTTTCTTTTCTTCTATGTGTGTTACCTCATAACTTTTTTCTGGGAGAACCGATTTCAATTATTCGTTTTTATTTGAAAGCTGGTGCTTCTCATGTGGGCCCATATAAATTTGATCAAGGTCTGACCAATATTTTTTGAGTTATTCTTAATAATTTATATTGAAGTCGGTTGTACAAAATTCTTAATTTTAAATTATTAGAATTTTAAGCCTTAATATTTTTTATAGGATAGGGTGACAAGCGACCACACAGTTCAACAGACCGAAAAGCAGAACAGACTTCAATTCAGACTCTTGGGACCTTCACAGAGGTAAATTTAAGACTGGGCTTTCAAAATTCAATCTTACTAACCCTACTTTCAAATTTTAACATTAAACTAGCATCACTATTAACATTACAAATACTTCTCTTATTTGCTCCAAGTAAACTAAAAATGCTTGCTTTAAAATTTTAACCGCAACGAACAATTGAAATTTACGTTGCTGGCAAAACGTATCGCTAGCCACGCAATGAAGTTATTAGATATACGATAGATATTAATAGCAAGGAATTAAGTGCTAATTAGGTACTGCAAGTAAAAGCAATGGACAAGGCACCTCTAATAAAAATAAAGTTGTTATTCAGAACAAAGCAGATGCAAAAGTGAGGTAATTTCTGTGTCTGTAAGCACAAACGCACTCTAATCTCCCACTTTAATTGTCCACTGGAACAGCTTTAAGTGAGTGAAAGTCCAAACCAGGGTGGATATTTATTTCTTGACGGAAAATCACAATACTCAATAATATGTACTATAATACTATATTATTGTACAGAAGATACGGCGAAAAAATATATGCAGCGGTACGGATCGCGTGGAAGGAGACCAAAGAGTATAGTAACTGTCCTATACAGGAAGGAGACACAAGGTACCTTTCTGGCTGATTCTTATATCACGCAATAAAACTGATTTATCCATTTAATTATCATAAAATGAACATATATTAAATAAACAAAAATACTATATTATTTCTAATTTTTCGTTTTAAAATGGCAGGTATGACATTTGTGTGTATATTTTGTTATTAATTTTTTTTTAAGGAAAAATGGTAATTTTTTTCATTATCCTAGGATTTTTCTTGGTAGTTATACATTGTTCTTCATGACTTATATGCTTTTGTTCTAAAAATTACATCAAATTAATTTCTTTTGACATTATTGATAAGGACTGAATAACATATCGATAACTTTGTTATTTCATTAACTCTTTAAAGGCCTAAGAATCCAAAGAGAAAAATTGTAATTCCATTTTGTTCATTACTCCAACAAATTATGAACCCGGCTTTAATTCAGCAGCCCTCCGCGCACCGCAAACGTTACTCACATCGAATGTTCAGGGCTTCTTCAAACATTTGCCGCAAGCCACCGAAGAAGAACGCATGTGTTTTGTCTATACGATATAATGCCGGATCGTTCTTTGTACGGAGTTTGTCCAAGTAATTTTCATTCTTAAAGTACTTCAGATCTCGGTAAGTATATTTAATCTACACAATATGACTTTTTTATTATGTAAATGGCAATAAGAAACTATTAAGGCGCTACTTTTTCTCTCATAATTCGAACGATTTTATTGCTCATTTTGAGTATTTATGTGAAATTCTCATTCGCCTAGATTTCATTCCCTCTACTTTAACTTATGCAGAGCACATCAAGCAACTGTTTATGTAAAACCAAAATTAGAAAACTGCGATACTAAATGAATAAAGAAAATAAAATATTGAGGCAAACTATATTATTTTAGAAACAAAATTTAAAATACAGAAATCTTATAAAATCTTTAGAAGAAAATAAAAATAAAGACAATAAAGATAATAAGGAAGTCAGCAAGAAGAAACAAGATGTCTCTTATAAAGAAAAGCTTTAAAATATAGTTGTGAGATTTTTTGAGATAGATATAATTAGTTATTTAGCACCTGGCAAAAATCAGTATATTAAGAAGTCTGGTGTAAGAAAAGCAAAAAGGTATTTGTCAGGTACATTAACTGATATTTTAAAAAAAATTTAGAATGATTACTCTATAATACGCTTGAGGTATTCCTCGTTTTGTAAGCTACGACCATTTTGGATATGTTTCCCACGAAAAAGATGAAACACTTGTCTATGTAAGACCCATTTAAATATGGAATTGTTGGTTTCTGGCTTACATCGAGCTAGGGTTATGTCAGAAAGTAATGCAAGTCAACTGTTTAAATCTTCGTGCTGCAATGAATATGACGAAAAATGCTTAGGTGGTTTGTGCGGGTCTTGCAAGAATAAGAGTGTTAAGTATTTAGCGTTTAATGATTCAACAAGAGTAGACTACTACCAATACTACTACTACTAAGAAAGAAAACCCCAAGTCATTATTATCTAAAATTAAATCTGTAGAGCCTACTAGAGGAGTTATATCGAAAGTAGAAGAGTAAATTGAGAAATTTCTTTCACATTTTCAAAATATTCTTGCTCAATACAAATCTTTAAATGAAATCAAATCAAATCTAAAAATGACCGAGGCTATTATTCATTGTGACTGAAGTGAGAATTACACTCTCAAATACGCTGAAGAGGTCCAGTCACTTCACTTTGGTGGTAGTCGACAACATGTTAGCCTACATACACCGATAGTATACATTTGTGATCAATTTTGGGGTGATAACTACTTCTGCTATTGGGGCACACTTAAAATTCTTACTACATTACATCAAAAATAACAATCCTCACGTTAACACTATTCATTTTATGTCTGACGGTCCAACTAGTCAGTACCACAATAAATTTACTTTTTGCGTGATTTCTAAATTACATGTAGATTTTTATGGACTTGGATTTGTTACATGGAATTATAGTGAGGCTGGCCACGGTAAAGGTGCACCAGATGGGGTAGGCGGTGCTTTAAAAACTAGAATGGATCGTGTTGTTAGTTACGGTCGTGACCTTGGTAATTTTGTATACTTTCTAACAGCTTTGAGACATTTCGAAAATTTTGAGTAACATTCAAATTGAAGTTGTTGACCAAGTTGATATTATGAATATAGAAGCGTTATTGCCTGCCACAGATCCTTCTTTTGAAGGTACGTTACGTATACATCAGGTTTTATGGGAGACTAAAACACCTGTCATGGCTGCTAGAAGCTTAATTGCTTCTCGTGTATGTGTATACCAAGTCAATGTTTACATGGAAAACATTTAGGCTTTATAAACTTGATTCAAGACCCGGAGCAAAAATAATCTCATCCACCTGTTGTGAAAAAGGTTATAGCGGAATCCAAGAAGGTTATGGTTCTTTCAGACATTAGTCTAAATGTTACCAATCTGAGGATTTCTAGGAAACGGCATTTTGCTGATGATAAATAACTTGAAATTAGGAATTCTAGCACTTATAATATTTCATTGTGTGACATTGCGAAACATTTTGAATCATTAATTGATTCCACTGTCGTTTCTCAAAATGAACCCCAACCTTCATCATCGCAGCGTCTACCTTAATTATTATACATAATAATAAGTATTTTTATAATTTGATTGCTTAACCAAATATTTGTAGCTCATATTTGTCGATTTGTTGAAGATTATTAATAATTTTTTGTATCGTTGGTTATTTGTTAGATATAATTATTAATTACAATATGTAACTAACAAGAATTTTGATAAATTTGTCAAGTGGGTTATCAAAATCCATAATCAAACTATTATAAATTGAAAAAATGTGTGGCGTACCTATCGTGTTTTATAAGCTCTTGATGCCGTACATTTTATTGTTTTTTTTAAGTTTCAATATCGGTTCTTATAATCAACGTAAAAAATACACGAGAGTATTTTTGTTAAATAACGTACCTATAATACAGTTTTCTCATGAATATTACCCACCTTAATTATTTAAATAATTGTGAATTATTTTTAAAAGTCCAAATGTTTACGGTAGATAGGTAAGTGAAATTTGTCACCTAATGAATATTGTTGATTAGTTTTTAGTTAAGAATAAGCGTTTTATTTCATTCCCCTTTATTTTATTTCATTCCCGTCCCGTGCGGTAAATTTAAATGACTTGTAACTCTTAAGGTAATTAGTAGAACAAAGTGCCTCATACATAATGTTTTATATATTTAAACCTAGAACACGATAGATAAATAAATCCTGGTAATATGAATGTTTTTTTAAATTCTTCATTTTATTGCATGATATAAGAATCACTGTTCTATGGCACAAATTCAGTAAGTTACGAGCTCGCGGGCTCAAACGCGTGTTGCAAAACTGCAGTCTCGGTGTCTCTTCTAGTACGTAGTAGAAGGGTTTCAAGCTAATTTGTTGTTTTTCAGGTTCTAGTTGCAATTGTCACTATATTTAACACTACATCTTAGCCTAGCATTAAGAAATTAACAAACTTACAAAACTGTTCGTCAATGTTTTGTACAAATTTTGGAGACCAGTCTCCTTTAGTACATACATGCGTATATTACCGCATAAACAAATTCTACAAACTTCACTAAAGGCCATAGCTTTAATATAATTGAATTTGAATCAATTTTCAATTCTAATTCTCTTTTTCATCAATAACGCAGATAAATAAATATTATGCAAAGAGAATATAACCACTATATGCTACATATATATTTATCTATGACTATATGTAGCAAACTATAATACATAATAATCAATAGTAAAATATTTTTTTATAACTGGCTTTACGGCTCTGGGTTCTAGCCATAGAATTATTACGTAAAGAATCCTAGTACGCGCACCGAAAGTGAAGCAAGTCAAACTAACGCGAAACCGAGTAAATTCATTGAGCGACCCGTCCATAAATCTACTGTATATATTGTAGAGATGGGTGATGCAAACCGTATACTGATACGAAATCTATATATCGGTACAATATCTAAAAACCGCTTACTGATTCGTTTCAAAACTATATATTACAAAATCTGATATTTGCGTACCGCCGCGATGTCTATATCGCTTCACATCGGTCGGTAGCTAGATTCGCCGTGTGCGACCGTAGATAGAGGATTGACTAGATAAAGCATTCGCGTATGCTTTTGAGATAGAAATAGGCGGGAGGTACTTTCACTGGGTTACCAGATATTATTCCATTTCCCCCGTTATGGGTTTATTTATATTCACAGCACTTACATTCATACAAAAAACTTAATTGTTACCATAAAAAATGTTCTTTTATAATTCAGATGATTAATTAAGTTCTCTTGAAAATACATTCTGTGACTAAAAACTACGGGCGGAAACGGCGTAAAAACAAAATCATCATTCTGTATTCAACGGCGCATCGACGATTTTACTGGACATCCAATAACTCTTTGGATTTCGACGGCACTAAGTGAAGGCGCTAATAGTACAAAGTGTGATATCGCTAATAAATAACAATATGTTATGTATGTACTTAAATATTAATTGAAAATAAAAATATTAAATAATAAACAAAAATTTCCTTGTGTCAAGTTTTGTTGCTTTTACAAAAAAAACAATGTTTTAACATACCATTCCATCACAAGTTCAGTGTTGAACACAGACCTTCGAAAGGAAAGGGTTTCCACTTACGTTTTGTAGTACAAAACACGGTTATGAGCCTACTTTCGCGATTTCCTGCATGTTTTGCTAAGTTGGTGTCTTGTGTGCGGCAAGTTGTGGCGTACAAGAGAATTTGTCTGTACACGGGATGATATTACCCCACATCGTAAGCAATAATACAAGATGGGGATGGGGCAGCAGCACTTTCCCGATGAAAACTTAAAATAATAAATAAATGCGGTGGCCAACCAGCATAACATATATTTTCACGCAGGCGTGGAAACTATGGCAAAAGTCATCCTATGAGGATATCTGTGGAAGGCCTTTATTAGGTGACTTACTTATGGTTACGTGGTTTAATCATGTTACCTAATGGTTAAGGTGGTAAAATGTTTAGTTAATATTTTTTTTTTATAGGATCGGGTGACAAACAGGCACACAGTCCACCTGATGGTAAGTGGTTACTGTGACCCATAGACATCTAAATCTATCCTCAAAAAAGACTCAAGATGCAGATGCGTTGTCACCCGTGAGGACTAAGATGGAATGCCTCTTTGCCAGTAAAAAGAGTCTCCGGTTCTCTACACTCACCATACGAAACACAGCAGCGTTAAGCTGCTATTTAACGCTGGTTTTCTGTGAGAGCGTGGTCTTTCCCCGGTCGAGCCGACCCATTCGTGCTACAACCATAATATAGCTGCAACATGGCTCTACCACGTAAGAAAATATACGTTGTAAAGCATCAAAAAAGGGTTTGTTTTTGTAATATGTTGGTATATAAAACAAAAACGAATGTTTTATAATATTCTATTTTAATTTACCATGCAGTGTAAGATTATCTGCTATCTCATATCATTCCATGGGTGGTGTGTGAGGCGACATAGGGAAACATCAAAGAAGATAAACAGCAGCATTGTCCTGATAACAGCTAAATAAAAAAAACAGTGGTTGACAACCCGCTTTCCAAGCGTTGAAACTATGCGAAATAACTATAATCATGTTTATGTTCAACAGTGGACTTTTGATAGACTGTAAAGATATATATTCTATTTAAATGAAAATATATTGAAGTTTAAAAAGGAAAAAGAACTAAATTTTGTGTACTTACATAACATTTAGAAATATTAACAATGTATGTAACATTCATAAGTAAAAGAAATGAAAACACAATTATACATACATACATACATATAATCACGCCTCTTTCCCGTGGGGGTAGGCAGAGACCAGTTCTTTCCACTTGCTACGATCCTTGCATACTTGTTTTGCTTCGTCCACTTTCATTATTCCCTTCATACATGCTCTACGGTTTAGGGTACTCTTGACCTGGCCTTTTTTCAAGACGTCCCTGATTTGGTCTAGAAATGTCCGCCTAGGTCTACCCCTTCCAACACTTTCATTCACACTCGCCTTATACACTTTTTTCGTCAATCGTTCTTCATTCATTCTCTCGACATGGCCAAACCATCTCAGCATACCTTTCTCAATTTTTGTCACTACATCTTCTTTCAGACCACAACGTTTCCTTATCTCACTATTTCTTAGCCTGTCACTTAGTTTAACTCCTATCATACTTCTTAATGCTCTCATCTCAACTGCATTTATTCTGCTTTCATGTTTCTTCTGCCATACCCAAGTTTCACTTCCGTACATGAGGGTCGGAACCAACACCCCCTCATGCACAGCCAAACGAGCCTTGTTAGACACCTTCCGACTGCTCATAAAGGAGTGCAAAGCTCCATTCATCATGTTTCCTGCATTCACTCTTCTTTCGATATCACTCTCACACTTTCCATCTCTTGTAAACTTTGAACCCAGATACACAAACTCTTTCACCTGTTCAATTTGTTCATCTTCAATCACAATGTTGCAGTCTGTCACTGCCTCATCTTTTTCAAACACCATCACTTTCGTCTTCCTTACATTCATCTTCATTCCCTTTCTAACAAAAGCTCCACTCATAGCAGTTACCATCTCCTGCAACTCCTCGGCCGAAGACGCAAGTAATACTTGGTCATCAGCATAGAGAAAACATTTGACGAGTAACTCATTCATTCTCAACCCACTTTCATTCTCTTTTAAATCTGTCAAACAATTGTCCATGAACAGATTAAACAGCCACGGTGACGCTACACATCCCTGTCTAACACCTTTTTCGATATTAAACCATTCATTGTATGCCCCGTTTATCCTTACACAAGCACTAGAATCCCTATAAAGAGATTGCATTGCTCGTATGAGGATACTGCTCACACCGTTCACGGACAGTGCTGACCACAATTCATTCCTCACCACTCTATCATAGGCCTTTTCTAGATCTACGAACGCGCAGTAGACTTTCTTGTTTTTAGCCAAATACTTTTCGGCTATGCACCGCAAGGAAAAGACCTGATCCGTACATCCCATTCCCTTTCTAAATCCCGCTTGTGCATCCCATACTTTCTTGTCTGTTTCATTCACAATCCTTTCAATCAACACTTTCGCATACAATTTACCGACGACGCTGAGAAGGCTTATACCGCGGTAATTTATGCAGTCCTGCTGTGACCCTTTTCCCTTATACAATGGCACGATTACGGCTTTGCACCAGTCTCCCGGTACTTGCCCATTTCGCCAGCACAGATTGAAAAGGCGGTACAGCTGACTAGCCACCAGGCCCTGTCCAGCCCTCAGCATCTCGACGGTAATTCTGTCATACCCTGCAGCCTTACCTAATCTCATACTTTTCAACGCTTTCACTATTTCATCCATGCTTATCTCATTTTCATCAACATTTATATTAGTTTCCATGGAAGGTGGCAGATGCTGTACCTGCACTTCCTCTCTTTCAAACAAACTTTCAAAATACTCTTTCCATCTCTTTAACACACATTCTTCTTCTTTTATAATGCTCCCATCTTGACTCCTGATTGTACTCAGCTCCGAGGTAGAAGTTTTTCCTCTGGCTGCTTTGATGGTTTTCCAGAAAAACTTAATGTTTGACTGGAAAACTTCAGTGAGCCTCCTATCGAAATCATCATTTCGTTCTTCTTTCTTTCTAGACACAATTTCTTTCGCTGCTGTTTTCAATCTTTTATACTTCGTTCTTGCTTCCTTTATCTCGTCATCCGTTGCCTTTTGAACTTTTTGGTTAGCTTTTGTTGCTAACCAATCCAACCACGCTTTCTTTTTTTCTTGCACAACCTTTTGTACATCTTTATCCATCCACACGTTATTATTCTTTCTTCCTTTCCTTCTTTTAGCTACCCCGCATACCTCAATAGCAACATTTACGACCCCTTCCTTAAATGTCTCCCATAAATCTTCAATCACTCCTATCTCTTCTATCCCTTTAAAACTTTCTTTCAGTTTCTCTACATACTCGTCTTTCTTTTCTTTTTCTTGTAGATTTTCCACTTTTACTCTATCCAAAACACTCGTAGGCTCGGCCACTCGGTGTCGCCACCGTTTAAAGAGGCCACGCATTCGGGCTATGACCCATCTCCACGCAGATCCGTCGGTGCATAGACCCCAAGGATAAACAAGCGAGTGAGTCCGACTTTTAACCTAATCCAGAGGAGTCTTGGGCTTATACATTCATGCTCCAACACACATTCAACCATTCGAGATGAAAGAATCACACCAACTCCCTGACAGCCTCGGCTGGTCTCCCGACCAGTATGCCGTGTAGGGGCCATGAACCGTGGTGTCACATCCTTTCCTCTTGGTTTCGTTCACGCACAGAATATCAATGCAACGTTCATCCACATTCATCACACAATTATATATTAAATATAATTCAATAAAATCAAAATAAACAAATGATTACTTATTAATTTTTGATCACATTAATAAACAACAAATTTAACAAAATTTTTGTCTTCTTTCCTTGTAATTTTCGTTGTAATTCTTGGTTTGAGTATTTTATTTTATTTATTTATCTTCACGCACAATCCCTGACGGGGTAGCCAGAGAGAACAGATCGCCAAGTGTCACGATCCTTACATATCTCTTTCGCTTCTTTCAGATTCATTATCTTCTTCATACATGCACGTCTAGGTATCCGAGTACTCTTGACCCTACCCTCTTCGAGCAATTTGCTCACATGGTCTTCGAAAGTTAGTCTCGGTCTACCTCGATACCTTTTAATATTAACTTTCGCGCTATATATTTTCTTCACCATTCGGTCTTCACTCATTCGCTCAACGTGCCCAAACCACCGAAGCACGCCCTTATCAATTTTTGTGATAAGGTCATCTTTCAAACCTGCCATATTGCGAATCTCTTCGTTTCGCTTTCGGTCGGCCATAGTAACGCCGCACATTTTACGAAGAGATCGCATCTCCACTGCATTCAACTTACTTTTATGCTTCTTCTGGCATACCCAGGTTTCGCTGCCATATAACAAAGTCGGTACCAACACTGCGTTATGTATTGCAAGGCGTGCACTCTTCGCTACGCCTTGCCTTTTGACTAACGCAGTCAGGGCACCATTGACTTTGTTCCCGGCAGCGACACGCCTGTCCACATCTAAATCACATCTTCCATCCCGGCTAAAAGCACTCCCCAAGTATACAATTTCATTTACCTGTTCTAGACATTCCTGATTTACCCATATTTCACACTTCGTTCTCTCTTCGTCCCTTTCAAATACCAGAACCTTAGTTTTATTAGCATTCAAACGGAGACCTTTAATTTCACATTCCTCTTTCATACACGTGACTAATGCCTGCAGTTCTGCCTCTGATGGTGCAATAAGCACTGCATCATCAGCATACAGCAGACAATTTACTTTTATGTCACCCAATTTCACACCCAAACAGCTATCTTTCAGCTTTTGTAAACAGCTGTCGAGATACAGTATGAACAGCCAGGAAGACATGACACAACCCTGTTTTACGCCCGTTTGGACGCTAAACATGGGTGACAGGTCATGCCCTACCCGCACACAGGCTTTACAGTCACAGTAAAGAGACTGCACAGCCCTTAGCAATCGGCCATCCACACCATACCCCGGCAACAGTTCCCACATTTTCTTCCTTACAACCTTATCAAATGCTTTCTCAAAATCCACAAAAGCACAGAAAATCTTCTGGTTAACAGCCAGAAGCTTTTCCGTGATCATACGGAGAGAAAACATTTGATCCGTGCATCCTCTTCCAGGTCTAAATCCGCATTGTGCCTCCCATAGAAATCTTTCCGATTTCTCTTGCATCCTACGTGTCAAAACCTTCGAGTAAACTTTACTTGCTAGACTGGTCAAGCTGATCGCCCGATAGCACCCGCAGTCAAAATGTGAACCTTTACCTTTATATAAAGGCACAATGACTGCGGATCGCCAATCATCCGGGACATCCCCCGTCCGCCAGCACAAATTGCACAGCAGATGAAAGGTGTCCCAGACGCGAGGCCCACCATACTTGACCATTTCAGCAGTAACTCTGTCTAGTCCCGCAGCCTTACCACATTTCAAACTTCGAATCGCACGTTCAATCTCTTTCATACTGATGACCTCAGTGTCATCGAGGTCCGGGTCTGGCGTGCCAGTCACGGCGTCATCCCCGGATCCCTCACTAAGATCATCACACGCATACATTTCTCTATAAAATTCGCTCCATCGCTGCATGACGTCCGATTTTTCTGAGAGGACGTCATTAGTTCTCGAAAGCACTTTGTTCATTCTTAAGGCCGTCGCACCACTTCGGGTCCTTCCAACCTCTTTCCAGAAGAGTTTGGAGTTCTCCTTAAAGTTGTGCGACAACCTTTCATCCGCTTCCATTCTACACCTTTCACGCACTTCCTCAATCAATGCTTTCGTGTGAACTTTCTGCAGCTTATATCTTTCTTTCATCTTCTCTCTCATATCCTTATCATTACTAGAGGCCAAGTAGTCTAACCATGCTTTCTTCTTCTTCTTTACAGCTTCTTTCACTTCATCATTCCACCATGCATCTCTTCTTTTACTACTGCCTCTTTTTATTGTTCCACACACTTCTTCCGCTGCACTTACCATTCCATCCCTAAGGTTCTGCCATGTTCTTTCTACACATTCGTTTCTGCCATCGATGGTGTCAAGCTTTTCGGCTACCCTCGCATGATATTTGTCCCTAGTATCCGCTTCCTGAAGCTTCCAGCTTCGGATGCGACAGACCGACTGTGGTTCTGTCACTGTCGTCCGGTAGCGCCAACCCGCGAACAGACCCCTAAATCTAGTAATCACTAGATAGTGATCCGTTCCCAGGTCAGCACCCCTGAACACTCGCGTATCCATAACCTGTTTTCGCAGTCGGTCATCCACCAGGAACAAATCGATCATACTTCTCTCATTCTTTCTTTCTCTAGTATACATATGGATTTTCTTGTGATTAAACATAGTGTTTGTCACAAGAAGACCCTTTTCCTTGCATACCGCCAGTATAAGCTTGCCAGCATCATTAACCCTTTTATCGCCAAACTTTCCAAGTACCGACTCGTACCCTGGTCGAGCGGTACCAACCCATCCATTCAAATCACCACATACAACAATCCTTTCGTTTCCCCTAGCCAAATCTAGAACTTCTCTTACATTCTCCCAAAACTCCTCCAGCTCAGCCCTGGACGACGAAGCCACCGGCGCATAAACAGCCAAAAGGAATAACTTCGTCAGTCCCAATTTAAAGCGAACCCAGAGAAGTCTTGAGTTCACAAACTTATATTCAGTCATAACATCGACCAACCGAGAAGACAGCAGCACCCCCACTCCCTGGCAGGCGCTCTCGCTCTCCGGGACTCCGGACCATAGAGCAAACGCCCCGCCAGGGAGCTCTTCAGTACCACTGCCCTTCCGTTTGGTCTCCGACATACACACGACATCTAATTCTCTTTCTTTCATTATTTCGATCAACTCATTCGTCTTATCTCTCATGCCTCCTCTAACATTCCACGTGCCAACTCTGCACTCCGTCCTCCACCTTCCGCCGTGTCGGGCTGTGCGTGACGGGTGGCGGTCCCCATCGCCGCTTTGCGCGCTGCATTCCACACCAACGGGGACGAGCTGGTGTGCGTCGCCTTGGGGGGACGCCCTAACCCTCGTTGACATGGGTGCGCAGCTGAGTAGAATTGCAGCCCTGAAAAGGGCTGGCAGGGGTCGCGACGAGCACGCTTCTACAATGACCCCTACACTACAATGGTTTGAGTAGCTTTAGAATTTCTCAAAAATGTGCATTTGTAAACTTGATTTATTCTTGGGTGCTGGTCGTTAGAATTGGATTAGAAGGGAGTATATATATATGTATATTATATATATTATTTGCCTTGTATATAATATATTCTAATGGTATAAATAATAAGGTACAACTCCTAAACTATACTTAGATAGGTAATACTTATCTCTTGTCAAAAACATCTTTATTAATGTCATTATTTATGACAATTAAATAGAAATTATCATTATTATTACATTTATTTCTTAATTTATTTACACATTAATGTTTATAACACCTTTATAAAAGGGATTAAGGGTGGACTAAATGTCCCATTGGTAGGCATTCCCAGTCAGTTTTACAATTATTATTGCATAATAAATTATTCATTTGTATATTTAGGTGAGGACTTTAAATTACTTATTTATTTCTTTTATTTAAATCTTTATTTGCATAAAACATGGCAGTACAGATAAAGTTCCAACATTTGTAAATGAGGATTCATGTTTAATCAATACATCTATAAGTAAATATTTTGTCATTGTCATGCCACCCAATTATTACAAGTCATAATAATACAGAATGTCAGCATTTTAAAATAAAATAAGCAATGCTAGTCAATTTTTAATACATACAGAACAATGTCAAAAATCATAACTACCAACAAGATCAAACTTATATCACTTATGGAGAAACAACAAGATACAACAAGAAATTATAACATTTAAAAAAATTATCTTAATTATATTATAAATTACATAAGTTAAGCATATTTAGTCCATCTAAAACAATGAGGCTTAAAATGTTTTGAGCATACACTGCTAAGTTTTGTTGGTTACCTATAATCACTACCAGTAGCGATTATCCAACAGTTACGGATAGCTGATTCCTTAGGAAAGCTGTGAAATAATATATTTAAACGAAATTAATATATTAAATATATAGTACACTTTTATATCAAGGTATTTAACAAAAAAAATCATGTATGTGTATCTTTGCATAAATACAATACCTATAACAATTAAAACAATATCAATTGATTGAATTAAATAACAAGTATATGTAAATGTAATGATAATATTATTCATACCAAACATTTAAAAAAATTATGTACATATTAAGCTTTAGATATTGTTAATTAATACATTTACAGCCTAACAAATGTCCTCCACCGCTGAACATAGACCTCCGACACAGTATGTCTCCAAATAACTGCAGTTGCCAATTCTCCTGCCAAGCTAGGCAACTATCACAAAACCTATAACTTTTGACTTTTGATACTGACTAATGGTAACGGTAAGTATATTATCATCAAATTTTTTCTACATCATTAATTGAGAATATTATCTTATGTTGTTGTGTTATTGTGTACCTTAAGATTAAGACTTATTTATTTATTTATTATTTTATCTATGTTTATATTTATTTTTATATTAGTATGACATATTTTTTTTAATAAATATTGTAATGTAATTGTTGCTAATGTATAATAGAATTAATGGAATGCAATAAAGTTTTGTGCATCTGATTTCAGGCAATACATATTTTGTGAAATTAAATATACTTTGCCCAATGTTTATGTACTTGAATCCAAATATGTTTTCAGGTTGATACTTACATAATATTATTTGTGACGTCTATGTAATATGGAAAATGATTGAAGAATTGTAGGGCAATAAGGAGTTTCCTTTAAAGCTGAACATAAAAGTGTATGTATATGTATAACATTATGTGATTCATATTTATGGACATAACTACTAATCACAATAACAATTATTATTCAACAATGCGAAAACATTATTGTACTCGCTGATATCCCTAAAGTTTCTATAATCCTACCAAATCAAAAAGTACACGTTTGTTATGACTTTAAGCTTTCGAATGACCGTTCAAATTAAGGAGCATTATCATGAAGAATTTACAATTTGGGAGTCCAAATATTTGACAAAATACATCACAAAGTTCATTAAACACATGAAATGTTACACTTTATATTCAAAACAATAGATATTAATCAGTACAAGTAGCAAATGTAAGCACAAAACAAACTTACCGATGAAAGGTAATATTATCAATTTTTCGTTGACTGATGCTGTTGCATCCTAAATTGCTACAACTTACCATCTTTTTAACCTTACCTAATAACTAAAACCCACAAACAACACTAAATTCAATTACCTGTTTGCTTATAATAATAATGTTATTCACAAGAGCTTGACATCGTTAATGTCAAATAAAGGAGGGAAAACAATCAAAAACGCATACCTAGAAAAAGACAAGAAATATAAATTTGCTTCTCCCTTACTCTTATGTATAACTATATACGTGCATTCCTTTCACACGCTGATGACGTCATGGAATGTTTAGTCTATAAGATACTATGTCTATGTGTGCGACGGAGCGCGAGCGTTATAGGTATTATACTGGTTCGTTCGAAAATTATGTAATACAAAATCTGATATTTGCGTGCCGCCGCGATGCCTAAGTCGGTGACTAGATTCGCCGTGTGCGACAGAGTGCGAGCGATATGGATATCAGATTAGACATGGCGGAAAATTATTAGTCTTACTAAAATCTTATATTTGTACACTAAACTAAATAATAAAAAAAACAATTTTACTAAATCTTAAATTAACTTCCCTAGTAATTATTTTTTCAAGTTTTTATATAAATTCCTTATAATATTTTGATGAAAATGTAAACTAAACAAAATAATATTAAACTGGCGCGCTTTGTTTAAATAACTACCAACCAATAATTGAGCCAATATCGTAACAACAAAGTACATAAAATACAATCCTTATTTTTAGACATGTGAAGCCTAAATTTTAATGCAATAATCATAAAATTGCTTTGTAAACTGCCATTTACTCCATTCTATGGCTAAAGTCATTTTATCGAACGAAAATTGATTGCTCTCAAGGTGTAACGTAAAGAAGACGCTAGATGGCATAAATACGGCTAGGTACAGCTAAAAAAATATCAGGTGAACTCAAACGATAAATCGACAGCGATATTTTGAATTAATTTATTTATTATTTAAGTGAAACTTCTTCCCTAATATGTTTTCTAAAATAAAAGTAGCCTATGTTACTCCTTATAACATCAGCTATCTGCCAGTGAGAGTCCCATCAAAATCGACCAGCCATTTCGGAGATTAGCCGGAACGGACAGAATTTTTAAAAATAAAGAGTTTTTTTGTTAGAATTACTTTCATAATATACATTAGTAAAAAGCTGTTATTTTAACAGTAAAAACCATGAAGCAAATACAAAGTAAAACGCATAAACGTTGTATTTGCTTCATGGCACAAACAGACACTTCAATTTTATTTATTTGTAGGTATAGATTTATTGATAAATTTATAATTCGACATGCGTTAAACAGGTTTATAAAGTAATATTTTATTAAATCTTGGTTTAAATTTATTCTAATTTAATTTAAAAGAAATTTAAATTAAATTAGGATTTTCAAATATTTCTTCTGTTCACGTGCCAGGCGATTTGCGAACTTATATGCTCCGTATAAGCACAGAAATAGGGTGGATAGGCGTCGGGTCAGGTGGCCGTAGGTCTCCCTCTTTGGAATGCTTCGGGCCTCACATTTTTCAATCGCTTAAAACATTTAAGTATCCTCTGCGTGTATACTCTGTACACACGAATTTGCTTGTTTAATTACTTAATGTACCTAATTATTAAGATCATATAAATATTATTTCCAAAAAAGAATAACTAACTCTAACCGACCTTTATGAAGATAAAGTTAGTAAAATAAAATCAAAATTGTTTCATAGGTTTTTTAGAATTCCGAAAATCTCAAACATTGATAAGTCCATACATACGGGTCTAATACAGAACTTTCTTTTTTGAAGTTGGTAGGTTCTCTATATAATATATCTACAAAAGTAGATCCACTCAAAAAAAGGATTTTAAGAAATCCCAACGGTATCTTTTTAAATTGGTTTTCACGCGGCCGAAGTCGCGGTAATCGGCTATTTAATTTGTTAACATTTGTATACCTACATAAATACGTGATTTACAGTCATCGATATATATGTAGGTAAAGCAAATTGTACTAAATTGACTTAACCGAAATCTAGTTCAAAACTTTAAAATGATAAAGTTAAAACTACAACTATATCTGCATTAGCTCCAAGAAGATAACATAATTTACATTTACTCTAAAACTATATATCTACATTACTGATTCGCATCGAATAGGTAAGAGTAACTATAAAATCTTCGTATCGGATTTCAACAGCGTATCTGAGTAGAAAATATAAACGCGTACGCAGAATATATAGATATTGAAATATATAGTTTTGATATCAGATATTGAAACTCGAAATCTGATACAGATACGATTCTCAGAAAACGCGATATGACTCAGGCTTAATATTGGACCCGTTAGTGCGCATCGTCTCGTCTTACGGAGAAGAGCTTGCGACAAATCGTAAAAATTACTTAAAATATTGTCATAAAATAAGTGACGATAAACATAAAAAAGTATTACATTTCAGAGATAATTTCATATATTTAATTCATTATTATTACGTAAATCGCTCGTAAAACTAAAAAAATACTTACCTAAGCTATCATGATACAAATGTTGCTATACTAGAATTAGTATGTTCGTGCAGTTTGGGTCATAAATCATCGGAGTATTTCGCTCTCTCTACCACTCACGGTCCTTAGGGGCGAGCATAGTGATGCGCATTATTGTTGTCGATAAGCGTTATCTGTAGTGTATTTAAGTTTTGTCATTATGTGGCTTAGTAATAAAAATGAAAAACAAAAACATAAAACAACGTATTTATTAAAATAAGAATAATAATGATTTAAAATAAATTATTAATTACGAGTCTATGTATTAAAAAACTATAAGTACAAATGTTTGGAATGTAACAAGTTATATTAAAAATAAATATAAGTATAAAGATTATAACTTATATCTAAAATTAAATCTAAAAATATTTACATTAAAATTCTATATCAGAATCATCAGAGTCATCGTCATCCAAATGAATTACGATAACTTCTGCCAGATGAGATTTCTTCAAGTCTTCCTCTTGGAGTTTTTATGCATGCTTCACACAATCTCCCCAGTTCTTTTACGAAACGTTTGAAATTGCTTCATGCAGTAACACTTCGACGTCTGCAATTTCAAAAGTGCTGTTTTGGTGGCAACTTCATTTTTTGCTTGAGCCCATACCAACTCAATTGGGTTATATTGGCAATGGTAAGGTGGTAAGCGAATCACTTCGTGTCCTGACTACAAAGCTAACCGATCCAATTTGTATATTTTTTCTGATCGGTTCCATTGCACCTGTAAATATAATATTGTTTATATATTCAACTAAATACTTAAAAGAAAACAAATGTATTGCAAACTTTAATAATAATAATAATAAATAATAATAATAAAGAGTTTTATTTGTCTCAATTCACACATGCTAGTTAGAAGTGTACAAAAAATTATCACAAACTATCTAGCAGTATACTTAAGTAAGGCAGCAGTTCAGGCAACTCAGCTATGTGGTGATTTGAGGTCACCGCTAGTATTCTGCCACAACCAACTTTTAAAAAACACAGTATCTTAACCTAATCTTGGCATTGACGTGAAACAACGTAAAGAATAAACTGAAATTTATAAACATATGTGCTATGTAAAGGAGGAGGTATATTATTCCAAATTTTGGAGGCAACATATTTGAAATATCCCTTCGCTTTAACACGCTTATAAGTTGGAAGTATATATAATAGTTTACCCCTCTGTCTCAAACGTGTTATTTGACATTTTGGAGATAATTTTTCATGTAAATAATGAGGAGATTGCGAATTATGTAACGAGTGTACGAAACAAGCATATTTTAGTTTTCTGGTGTAACCCATATTTAAAATATTATTTTTGAGTAGATAAGGAGTTATGTGGTTAGTCTTATGTATGTCAAAACAATAACGCATACACGTATTTTGAACCCTTTGTATTCTTCCTATAGTTTTCTGTGAAAGGCAAGGACCATATACCAAGTCGCAATAATGTAAATGTGACAAGACTAGACTGTTGCAAAGACGGAGCCGGATATTTGGTTTTAGAAAAGAACGAATTTTGTAAAGAGATTTTAAAGATCCAAAACATTTTCCTATTTTTTGCTGTACGTGTTGTTCAAACGTTAAACCTTCATCCATGTTAAGGCCTAAGTTACGAATGCAATCATCTCGTGGAATAGTTGTGCCACTGATCATGATAGTTGGATCATTTTTTTTTGATTAATGCAACCTGATGACGTGTACCCATAATTATACAAGTACTTTTTTTTTAGGATTCAGTAGTAGGCCATGAGACTTTGACCAAAGCTTTATTAATTTTAGATCATCATTGAGGCTGGTAACCGCTGTTGTAATACTGTCGTTTTTTGGTGACGTATGGACTTACAATTGGGTGTCATCGGCATAAAGATGATATTTGGAGTGGTGAACTATATTTTTTATATCTGCTGTGTATATGGCGAAGAGTATTGGGCCAATAATAGAGCCTTGTATAACGTCTTTAGAAATTGATAGGCGCTCCGAAATATCAGCAGTACCTTCAATATTGATGCATTTTGCTTTTTGACTACGCCCGCAGAAGTAAGACTGAAACCACGAACATGCCGTTTCGGAAAAACCAACGTTTTTTTTAATTTTGTCAGTAAAAGTGGTATATTAATGCAGTCGAAAGCCCGAGTGAAATCTAGTAGAACTAGAAAGATACCTTGTCCATTATCAGAGGCGGTAAGAATATCGTGTTATGTGTAATAATGCTGTAGTTGTGCTAAATTTTTGCCGAAAACCCAATTATAAATCTAGAAGGATGGCATTCTCTTTCAGATAGCTAGTAATTTGTGACTGTGCACACTTCTCAACTATTTTTGACAAGACAGGCAATATACTTATTGGCCTGAGGTCGTCAAAGCTATCTATCTTCTGTTTCTTAGGTAAGGGTATGATCAATGAGCACTTCCAAACATCAGCAAATACTCCTTCTAACAATGATTTATTAACTATGGCTTCAATAGCAACCAAAGAGTAGGGTAATGTAAGCTTAATCATATTCATGCTAATTTCATCACATCCTTTAGAGTTAGAAGAAAAGGAATTAATAATCTTATGTTGCTCTGAAGCAGTCACTCTATTAAAATTGAACTCAGATAAGTTACTACGACAATTACTTTCAAATTTTTCATACTGTTTTAAATCAACCGGTAATACAGGAACGCTGTTTATAAAATGTCTATTGAGTTTTGTGGAATCCAAAAGATGTACAGGAATTGATTTACTTGCACTTAACTGTTTTATTAATATGACGCCACATTAAGGACGGATTTTTAATATTATTATTTACAAATTGGGTAAAATATGCTTGCTTCCCAACACGAACAGCGCAATTATATAGGTTGCGCATGTCCTGGTAGAATTTATAAGCTGATTTGGAATTACTTATTTTAGCTTTACGACATGCTTTATTACGAATATTTCTCATTTATATAAGGGTATTGGTCATCCATGGAGATGGAGGTTTTTTAAATTTACGTGTACATACAGGGGCAAAAGTATCTATTAAGTCTAAGATAAGAAAGTTGAACAAGTTAACCATTTCATTAAGGTCATTATATTCCAGTATGAGTTCCCAGGGCGTCAACGCAGCTGCATTATTAATATATTTGGCATTATCTGCCAGTGGTCTATACTGGACGGTGCGGGATTTTATATTAGAAACACTAATAGGGAATGTTGCTATAACTAGTCCGTGATCACTTAAGTCATCATTATGTACTACATCTACCGATATGGGTTCCCGATTAACTCTAGTAAATATGACATCAATAAGTGTCGAAGTATGCGGTGTGATACGAGTCGGCAAGTTAACAATTTGATGTAGCTTGTAAGAGTCAGTCGGAACTTCGAAACATTTAGGTAGGGTTACCAGATTGTTACGAGCTATACAGTTTATATTAATATCACCTACAACAAATATGTACTCGTAGTTAGATCTTAGTCATCATCATCATTACAGCCCTTCACAACTCCACTGCTGAACATAGGCCTCCCCCAAAGAATGCCACAAAGCACGATCCTGAGCCACCTGCATCCATCGACTTCCTGCATGTCTTACCAGGTCGTCACTCCATCTCGTGGGGGGACGGAACCTTTCTTCCCCATCGGTTGTCGGTTCTTCGAGCTATATGGCCGGCCCACTGCCACTTCAGCTTACTAATCCGTTGGGCTATGTCGGTTACTCTGGTTCTACTGCGGATATCCTCATTCCTAAGTTTATCACGCAGAGAAACTCCGAGCATAGCCCTCTCCATAGCTCGCTGAGCGACCTTGAGCTTCCTCATACGGCCAGCAGTGAAGGACCACGTCTCAGTTCCGTAAGTCATCACTGGCAACACGCACTGGTTGTACAATTTCGTTTTAAGGTTTTGAGGTATGTCTGACGAGAAGATGTGTCGTAGCTTCCCGAACGCTGCCCAGCCGAATTGAATCCGTCGATTGACCCTTGGTCGAAGGTGGACTTACCTAGTCGGACTATTTGTCCCAGGTAAACATACTCGTCAACAACTTCGAGCTTAGTGCTCCCAACAACTACCGACATAGGTGTGACATGGACAGAAACAGAAACTTTTTTATTCAATATAGATTATAAATAATAATTCTTGAAAGTCACTCTTTTGTTTGATTACCACTGGTTCGGAAAAAACCCCTGTCCTCGGAAGAACCAGCAAGAAACCCAGCGGGACTTTTTTTTTAAAATAACAGCTTACAATCATGATGTAACACAAATTAACAACACAGCAAATTAGAAATAGCTTGGTAGCGATCACCTCATTTCCAGGGGTAAAGTTAAGGGACATAAAACATGATCTTTGTTTTGTCCATGTTCATCTTAAGACCTATCCGTTGGGAAACACTATTGAGGTCATTGAGCATAGTGCTTAGGTCCTCCAGCGATTCTGCCACAAGGACTATATCGTCGGCAAATCGAAGGTGAGTGATGTACTCGCCATTGATGTTGATACCGTATCCTTTCCAGTCCTGAAGCTTGAAAACGTCTTCCAATGCAGCGGTGAAGAGTTTCGGGGATATGACGTCACCCTCTGTCTTACACCTCTCTGCAATTGGATAGGTTTCGTACTCTGGTTCTGTACTCGGATAGCCATCGTAGCCCTACTGTACAAGCACTTCAACACTTCGATATACCGACAGTCAACTTGGCACCGCTGAAGGAACTGCAGCACCGCCCAAATTTCGACGGAATCAAAGGCTTTCTCATAGTCCACATACGCCAGACATAGTGGCAAATTGTACTCTTCGGACTTCTGTACAATTTGCCGAAGGGTATGTATCTGGTCTATGGTGCTAAAGCCCTTTCGGAAACCGGCTTGTTCGGGAGGCTGGAAGTCGTCAAATCTGCGCGCGAGACGATTCGTAATGACTCTCGAAAACAGCACGTAGACACGGCTCAGAAGGGAAATCGGTCTGTAGTTCTTCAAGAGAGCGTTGTCACCTTTCTTGAAGAACAAGACCACCGCACTTCTGCTCCACGCCTCCGGTGTAATGCCACCATGGAGGACGGAATTAAAGAGCTTCTGAAGGACTTCAAGTACCGGTCTTCCACCCGCTTTCAGAAGTTCCACTGTAATTCCATCCTCGCCTGGGGCCTTACCGTTTTTAAGGTGCTGGAGAGCCATTCTAATCTCGCTCAGACTGACGTCCGGGATATCTTCGGAATAGTGTCGGATGAGACTCGCTCTTGGATCGTTACTCACACTTGCGTGTGGCTCCAACGATGACGTGTACAGCTGACCATAGAACCTCTCAATCTCACTCAAAATCTCAGGTGTGCCGGAAACGATGTTGCCACATTCTGTCTTCAGCTTTGACAGTTGGCTCTTTTTGGCAGACAGATCTCTGGTAAAGACTTTGGAGCCTTGGTTCCGCTCGATCGCTTCTTCAATACGAGCTGTATTGAAGTTGCGTAAGTCCCACCGCATGCATTTGGAGATCTGTCTGTTCAGATGCCTGTATGCTGTCAAGTCTGTTGAAGAATGCAGCTTCATCTCCTGTCTAACAGCCATAGATTAAGAGTGTGATCGGAGAGTTTTTGTGTTCTTCTGCGGCGGGTCTTGTAGAACTTAGCTCCGACCGCATGGACAGTTTCCACGAGCTTGTCATTCATATCGTCCACTTCATTGCAGTCTTCTAGGCACTGAAAACGGTTTTGTAACTCGAGCTGAAAGGTTTCGGGACTTTGGAACAGAGCACGAGGGGGACGGAGCGTTGACTTCATTAGACGAGACCTCTCCAACTTAACGTTTAGGTTCAGTGTGCCTCTAACCATTCGGTGATCGCTACCAGTTTTCACCCTCGCGATCACTGAGACATCACTGAACAGTTGTCGTCTGGTCGTCATAATGAAGTCAATCTCATTTTTTGTCGAACCGTCGGGGCTCGACCAGGTCCACTTCCTGTGGGGCCCTTTCTGGAAGAAAGAGTTCATCATAAAGAGTCCCTCTTTCTTCTTGAAGTCGGCCAGCTGCTGGCCCCTCGGGTTCCGTTGCCCTATTCCAAATTTCCCTACTTTCAGCTCACCGTTCTCTCTTGTGCCTAGTTTTGCATTGAAGTCTCCCATTAACACCGTATATTGGAGGAATGCATGGCTCTAGAGATATCCTCATACATTTCCTCCACCTCCTCATCGGGGTGTGCCGAGGTTAGTGCGTAAACCTGTATGAATACCGTTTGGTGCTTCTGAGTATAAGGTACGCAACCCTCGTCGACACACTCCCGATCTTTACAACGTTGTTAAGGAGAGACTTGTGGACGATAAATCCGACACCTCATTGGGACAGATGGTCGCCCTCCCGGTGATAGAGCAATTTGCCGGATTCATTCATTTGCCATAGTTGCCACGCTTGGCGAGCGGGTTGGAAACCGCAGTTTTTTTATTGTAATTTTGGCTATTATCAGGAAGATGCTGCTGCCCATCTTCTGCCTGTTTCCCTTTGTCGCCTTTTACGACACCCACGGGAGGATATGGGGTAGTGGATATTCTTGACCGCCACTACACGGCACATATTTAGATCCTAGTACTGATAAAGATTCATGAAGAGAATCAATTGCAATTTCTTGACTTACACACTCAGGACGATACGCAATTCCGATTAATAAACTGTGTCGCTTAGTTTTAATATCAATCCATAATTGTTCAAGTATGGACTCGGGGTGATTAAATTGTTTTACACGCATATTGGACCTCACATATATACCACCACACCACGACCACAACGTAGCTTATGTATTAGATTATAGTTAGGAATAGTATAAGCATCAATATCAGAGTCAGTTTTTAGCCATGTTTCGGTTAGACAGTCGACATCAAAGTTAGCCAACCGAAATGACGCCACAAATTCATCCCAACCTGTATTGAACATTTAACAAGCCTATAATACTCGTAAACTGTCTAAATTTGTTTGTTCTTGTTGTGAATTGAATTTGCCTCTTTTTATGCACGCGATATTGATAGAGAAATAATAATACTATAGTCTACACCGAATTAGAACCCAATTTTTTTAAAATATCTTTGTTAACAATATGAATTCACACAATAAATCGTAGCAGAGATCGCAATACGCGCATATCAAATATTTACGACTTTTGATTATATTTGGACAACCTGCACAAGCGCCTTTTGAGTCTCAATTTGAATCCATTGTATAAAATATGTATATTTTTTCATTGTATATTTTTTCAATGACTAACAATTGAAAGAGTATTGCTCTGGTAAGGCTCGAACCGAGTTCTTGCATTTTATGAGGAAAATGTTTATTTTTTGCCCCATACTTGACATCACACATAAATCAAAATAGTGCTATATATCTTTGTAAGTCATCTATAATACACGCGCACACACGCACCCACGCACACTCGCGCACAGTAGCCCACGCGCCCTCGCGACCAAGCACGCACGCTCGCACGCACGCACGCACGCACGTATGTACGCATGCACACACACACACACACACACATGCACACACGCACGCTCGCACGTACGTACGCACGCACGCACGCACGCCCACCCACACGCATACACGCACAAACGCTCACACGTACATACGCGCCCATGCAAACTCTCGCTCTCGCACCCACGCGCCCACGCACTCACGCACGCACACACGCCCACACGCACACACACACACACACACGCTCACACGTACACACACACACGCGCACATACGCGCCCATGCAAACTCTCGCACTCGCACCCACGCACACACGCGCCCACGCACGACGCACGCACGCACGCCCACACGCACACACGCTCACACGTACATACACACGCGCGCTCATGCGCGCCCATGCGAACTCTCGCACTCACGACCACGCGCCCACTCGGCCACGCACGCACGCACGCATGCACGCCCACACGCACACACGCTCACACGCACAGACGAACACACACGCGCTCACTCACGCCCACGCGCACTCTCGCACTCGCGCCCTCGCACCCACGCGCCCACGCACGAACGCACGCACACATGATCACACACACAAACACACAAACACACGAACGCGCACGTGCACGTGCACGCGTGTTTTCGTCGTGCAATTGCTAGTTCAGCAAGCAGAGACTTCACATATTCACTGTATAATTATCAATAAAGCCTATTATTATTATGGGTTATC
Source organism: Parnassius mnemosyne (assembly GCA_963668995.1). Classification (NCBI taxonomy): domain Eukaryota; kingdom Metazoa; phylum Arthropoda; class Insecta; order Lepidoptera; family Papilionidae; genus Parnassius; species Parnassius mnemosyne. The sequence goes on along the minus strand of CAVLGL010000002.1, from coordinate 3,971,776 downwards.
TATAAAGTTTTCTCATCTGGTTGGGCTGTTTAAATATATAATTGTAAACGAAAGATATAAACATACATAAATATCAATAAAATAGAATAAATACTTAAAAAATACATAAATATATAAAAACCCAACCAGATGGAAGCCCTCGGCAGGGGAGAACAAACAGCCCAGGGTTAGGGGGAAAGGGAAAGAAACCGGCGGACGATGCGGACGGTATCGAGGAGCACCGCCTTCTGCATTTGAGCTTGGAGCGGTCCGTCACGGAGTCCCAGTCGCTTCAGATGACCCTAGAGGCTGACTGGGATTAACCCATTCGCAGAAACGCCCACAGGAATAATTTCGGCCGGCAAACCACCCCACATGTCGGTCACCTCGTGAGCCAGGTTCAGATATTTTGTCAGCTTATCTGTTTCGGCTTTCACGAGATTTTCGTCATAAGGAATGGTAAGGTCGACCAAAAATATCCTTGACTGTGCCCGGTCCATCAGCACAATATCAGGCTTATTCGCAAGAATAGTCCTGTCTGTGATGATGGCCCGGTCCCAGTAGAGCCTGGCGCGGTCATTTTTGAGCACGGCTTCCGGCAAGCACTTATAATATGGCAGTTTCCGATCCACGAGACCGTATTTCAGAGCGAGCTCCTGGTGTAGAATCCTGGCTACTAGGTTGTCTCTGTGTAAATACTCAGAGTTAGAAAGCGCTGAATAACCGAAGATGGACATGCCTCAGTGACTCACCGGGATGGCGACAAGCTCGACAGATGTTGACGGCGCCATCCTTTAGGATATATTTCCGATAATTTTTGATCTTAATAACCTGATCCTGTATTGCACAGACAAAACCCTCAGTTTCCCCAAAGAGGTCACCGAAACGTAGCCAGTGGAGGGAGGCGACTGTGTCTACGAAAAGCTGTATGGCAGTACGGCAAGTACAGCCTCATTACTGACGAATGACGATCTCAGATGATGTATCCTGTGGGACGTCATTATAGTGCGGACTTTTCTGTCCAGAGCGTCCAGAATTGCTAAAATCACAAGTGATGTTTAGCAATTCGATAAGATGGTAGCGACTTGAGATCATCCATATAGAAAAGGTGGGTCACTTTTGTACCTCCTTTCCGAAGCTGAAATCCCCTCCCGAAACCCTCCAGTAAGGTACTGAGAGGGTTCAGAGATAGGCAGAACCAGATTGGACTCAAACAATCGCCCTGGAAGAACCCCGTCTTATCCTTATGTGATTCTCCGCAGCCGTCATCCGCTTGCCTAGATGACAAAGGATCGTACTCCACTGCCCCACACACTGCCCGAGGAATTCTCGAACTGACAGTCAACCTTGTACAGCTCGAGGACCCTCTTAAGCCATGTATGAGGCACCGAGTCGAATGCCTTTTTGTAGTCTATCATCCTTGGTATCACATTGCCAATGAGCGCGTCAATGAGGAGTGGTTCCTTGGTTCCACGACCACCACCCCGACATCCATTTTGAGCGCGCGACATCACCTGATTTGAGTTCAGGTAATGAGTGATTCTCGCGCTCAAAATGGATGTTAGTGTCTTGTGTATGGTAGGTAGACACGTTATGGGGCGGTATTTGCTCGGGTCTGTGGAATCCCGGTCTTTAGGAACCAAATGAGTGATCCCAGTAATGAAGAGGCTCTGGAGCGACTTTTGATTGAGAGCCTCTTGAAACTGTCGGCCGAGCACAGCGTGACACACCACGAACCCCTTCAGCCAGTAGTGATACAGTCCGTCGAGTCCCGGACTTTTCCAGTTCGGGGCCCTACGGACCGCCCCAGCTACGTCATCTGGCGTTATGATGATGGGGTCCATGGGAGTAATATTCGCACACTGACTCGTCACAACTTCCGTCCAAGGGCCCTCGCTGTGGTTTACAGGCTCTGACCACAGGCCACGCAAGAATGCGATAGTATCGGCCTGATTCGGTGCTGGGCCCGTTCCATGTACCATTGGTTGCTCCAATGATTCATAGAGCCTCTTCTGATCACTCTGGAAGAGACGATTTTGGTTGAACCGTGTCGACTTCTCGGTATATCGCCGAATCCACTTCCCCCAAGCAGCGATTTTCTGCTTCAGGTCGTCTATGCGCTCCGTCAGTTTTTGCGTTATATTCGGCTGGGACAAGCTGATATTTGTCCCAGCAAACGCCATTATTATTGTTAAGGGTCTCAGTTTCCCGGACAGAAGTCGACTGTATTAGGTCCCATCAGTAATACACTCGACGAGCAACCAGAGAGTTCAGGCCTAATGGCCTATGGATTATTATTATAAAACGGCTGACAAGCAAACAAAACTTACCGAGCTCCGGAGGCAGGGTCGACCACGGCACCGTCAGGTGATAAGTAAGTGGATGTAAAGTGGTGTGTGAAAGTGTGTAAATGTAATCTGACGTCCGATGAAATCCGAGAGCAGACCCACAGGAGCTGCTTTACTACACAACTTCGATCACTCCAGTGGGCGTTCACCAATTGAAACTTTCATCTTTTATTTCACTATATTAGTTTATCAACTTTATTATACGTTTAATTAAGTTCAAATTTAACTAAATCCACGTTAATCTAATTAAAACAAGTGACACACGGCACAACTTAAAAACGGTCGGTCAAAGTTCAATGTTCCATGTTCACTTAGCAACAAATTATCATCGAGCACAAACGCGATCTCTTCTCGAGTCACAAAGTTCCGCGTTCCACACGACAAGGCAAAATTCCTTCGCACAATATTAAATTGCCACAAAGCACGACTAGCCTCGTTGCCACGTAAAAAGTACGAGATTAGACAACGCTATTGGAGGTTATTCCGAACGCAAATTTTTAGCCGTCTCTTCGATACCGAGGTCGCTAGCAACTCGGCGTGCGCGCACGATTAACGACATAAGTCGCGCCCAACCAACTGACCTCGCCCACGCGTCAGGCTACCGAGCGCTCGGCCGAGAGACCCGCACGGGAGAGGGGGGCCGACGGTGACCTTTAAATTCCATCGGAAAGACACGCCGTCGCGCGTCTTGGATAATTATTTGGCCTAAACAAACCCCCGTCCCGGACATAAGGACTTATGTCCGCGAGTAAATTGGCAAACGGGATAGGGTCGCGACAGCACATGGCAAGACCGAATCTCCAACCAAAACCTCGGCCACCCTAGGCACCCCATTAGATCCATACGACAACTTAACAATGCGCCCACGGCGCCAATACAAAGGCAAGGCTTTCGGTTCTTTAACTAGCTAGCTTTTTTAAACATGTAGTTCTATGCTTATATTTCAACCAAGTTTCAAAAGCATCAATACTCAAACTACTATGTAAAACTTGAAAATAAATTGTAATAAATTTATTTCTTGATGCGCATAGATCAAAACAGATAAATTAAGCAAAACGATAAACATGAGAGATGGCCATATTTTTTTTTCGAAAACAAATATCTTCGACACGCCAACAAAAATGTGGAAAAAAGAGAGGAGTGATTTCCATTTCTTTCGGCACAAACAGTGTTACTCAATTTCAATTTTCCTCTCAACAAAGCAAACATAATGATTAAATATATTTACAAACATATGTACTCGTATTCAAAGAGTATATTAAATTCACCTTTTTACTCACAACCACTACAACTACGAAACATTTCGCGGGAAAACCAAAGTATTTTTTTTTAATAATAAAGTGCTTGACCAAAACCAAATCTAATACTCTTTGACAGCGTGATTCAAAACTCCAGGGGAGCGCTAGTCTTCCCACCAACCAAGTGGAGGCCACACAGCGTTGTGAACCCGAATCCAATAGAGCGCGAACCGTTAAACAGTAGCTACTCGGGTTGTACACCTTCACTGAGGCTGTCGGCAATAGAGCAGTTTGACAAGTGGACTGTTGACGGCTCAGAAGATCAGTGGAGGCGGCCGTGGTGGGAGTTAGGGCGGCAGCTACCTAGCTGGGGCTGCCTCCATCGGACCGGCACTCGATCCGGGGCTGATTCGAGGTCACAGGAACCCCATAGTACCGGTACCGACCAAATGGGGGAGGGGGGTACTCCAGTCGCGGCCACTCAGCTAACGGGGGTGAGAAGGGCCTAGCTGACCGCTGAGTGGCCGTTCCTCTCAACACGCTGAGGGGGGGGCGACGACCCCCCTCCCGCCCCTGGGGGAACGACCTCCCGACTGGTCGGGGTAGGGACCCCTTTCAAGCCCAGGGGCCCGGTGGCTGGCAGGCGAGCGCCGAGCGTCGCCCGACAGAGGGCGTGGCTGAGCGCCCCCGCTCGTGGGGGTTGAAGGCCCGGCAGAGCCCCGAGGGGAGACGCCATTCGCACCCAGGCACAAAACGGCATGGTGCTTGCCCTGGCAGTGCGGACAGGGCCGCTGGTGCGGGCAGTCTCGTTGGAGGTGCCGTTCCAAGCACGAGTAGCACCAGCGGCACTCCTTGGCGATAGTTCGCCTCGCCGGGACCGGCTTACCCAATAACTTCGGGCACGACGTCACCCTGTGATCGGATGCTCGACAATAGGAGCAGGGGGGCGCCTCCCTGGCCGCTAGGCCGCTGTAAGATGGTAGGGAGTGGCGCCCTTCCGCGGGAGCTCCGATCGGCCTTAGAGGGGTTGGCGACGACTTGCCCGGCGGATTCCGCCTCTCACTGGGCACGGCTCGGCTGGCAACCCGTAAGTCGTCGACGGTGCCCGCCGCGTTCTCAATTTGCTGGCACTGCTCCTCCAAGAACCGCAGCTAATTACTGAAGGGCGGAATATAGGAGGCGCCGTCCCCGCCGTAACTCTCCTCAAAATGTATCCGAAGGTCGAGAGGCAGGCGGGACAGCACGATGTGGAGCAACAAGAAGGACCATTCGTCCACCAGTAAATCCAGCCGCCTCAACGCATTACAGGCCACTAAGACTGGATTCACGATGTCCGGACGTAGTCTGGCCCGGTCCCTAAGCAGCGGGAGACTCCCCCTCCAGTGAGGCCAGGAGGTACGCCATCTTCTGGCTTGGTGTCAAGTCCCTCCGGGCGTCCACTAGGCTATCAAAAAGGCCAACAAAGGTCATCCAGTCGGAGAGGACCCCGGAGAACCTTAGCAGGTCCAGAGTTGGGAGTCATCCCAACAGCTCCGGCTGAGTGGGCTGCTTCCGAGGGGACTCGGGCAGGCCACTCGGCCGAGCTTCACGTGCTTCATTATTATACTTGGCCCCCGCCTCGATCAAGTCGTCCGTGAGCGAAAAGAATTGCTCGTAGTACGCGAGGCAGGAGTTTAGGACTCCCTGTTCCGCATCCGAGGCCACAAGCTCTGTGTAAGCCTCCTCCACTACGGCCCTTCGGGCCTCGACCTGCTTGAGCCGCTGCCCTAAACTATGGAACCGATTGGGACGCTCTATCAAGGTATGGGCGTTCGCGGCCCAGTGCAGCTCCGCCTGCAGGCGAAGCACCGGTAGCGGTACTACAGTCGGTCAGCAAGATGCCTCGCCCAGGCTACCGACCCTTCGGCAATTTAATCTACCTACCCGAAATACCTGACGCGTAGGTACCTAAACCTTAAACTACACTACTGCTTGCGCAGCCTAACGGGCGTGGTTCTAATTCTACCCACCGATCCGCTAACAAAACACAAAATATTTATATGACGTACGTACGTATTTATTACCTACTATTTTTATTAATATTACGGCCGGGCGTGATTGGAGAACCAATCAATCACGCTCTGCTACCAGAAAATGTTACGGCTCTCAGTTGCCCAGACAGAAGTCGACTGTATTAGGGCCCATCAGTAATACACTCGACGAGCAACCAGAGAGTTCAGGCCCAATGGCCTATGGATTATTATTATAAAACGGCTGACAAGCAAACAAAACTTACCGAGCTCTGGAGGCAGGGCCGACCACAAGGCACCGTCAGGTGGTAAGTAAGTGGATGTAAAGTGGTGTGTGAAAGTGTGTAAATGTAACCTGACGTCCGATGCAATCCGAGAGCAGACCCACAGGCGCTGCTTTTCTACACAACTTCGATCACTCCAGTGGGCGTTCACCAATTGAAACTTTCATCTTTTATTTCACTATATTAGTTTATCAACTTTATTATATGTTTAATTAAGTTCAAATTTAACTAAATCCACGTTAATCTAATTAAAACAAATGACACACGGCACAACTTAAGAACGGTTGGTCAAAGTTCAATGTTCCATGTTCACTTAGCAACAAATTATCATCGAGCACAAACGCGATCTCTTCTCAAGTCACAAAGTTCCGCGTTCCACACGACAAGGCAAAATTCCTTCGCACTATATTAAATTGCCACAAAGCACGACTAGCCACGTTGCCACGTAAACAGTACGAGATTAGACAACGCTATTGGAGGCTATTCCGAGCGCAAATTTTCAGCCGTCTCTTCGACACCGAGGTCACTAGCAACTCGGCGTGCGCGCACAATTAACGACACCGGCCGCGCCCTACCAACTGACCTCACCCACGCGTCAGACTACCGAGCGCTCGGCCGAGAGACCCGCACGGGGAGGGGGGCCGACGGTGACCTTTAAATTCCATCGGAAGGACACGCCGTCGCGCGTCTTGGTTAATTATTTGGCCTAAACAATTATTAATAATAATAATAATAATAATATATAAACATACATAAATATCAATAAAATAAAATAAATACATAAAAAATACATAAATATATAAAAAACAACAACCAGATGGAAGCCCTCGATAGGGGAGACCAAACCGCCGAGGATTAGGGGGAAAGGGAAAGAAATCGGCGGACGATGCGGGTGGTATCGAGGAGGACTCCCTTCTGCATTTGAGCTTGGAGCGATCCGTCACGAAGTCCCAGTCGCCTCACATGACCCGAGAGGCTAACTGGGATTAACCCGTTCGCAAAAACGTCCACAGGAATAATTTCGGCCGGCAGACCACCCCACATGTCGGTCACCTCGTGAGCCAGGTCCAGATATTATTATTATTAAAAATGTATATATTTAGATATTTTACGTTTCGTTTCGAGTAGATATTAGATATTCTGCGATGACTCATATAAACACGGTATCGTAAAATCTAATACATAGTTTGTCGTCTGATATATAGATATTGAATATAGTACTGATATGTAGATATTGTATCTATATACGATTTGTATCGCCCACTCCTAATATTCCTGAATTGTATTTAGTAATACTCTTGAAGCATAGATAATACAGTCTTAAAGCGCCACTAAAACCCACAAAACACTACTATAGACGCCTGCGCATAAGATGATGATGAGACGCGCGATTCAATGTTCAAAGTTGAAGTTACCGCCTATATACGTCCCACTGCGGGGCACAGGCCTCCTCTTATTTCTGAGAGGGTTTTAGGGCAAGGAAAGGTCCGCCGCGCTGCCCCAATGCGTGTTGGCGAACTTCACATGTCTTCGAAATATATTTTTTTCTTATTTGTCAGGCATGCAGGTTTCCTCACGATGTTTTCCTTCACCGCCGGGCACGTGGTAAATCAGCACTTAAATTTGCAATTAACAATTTCATTGGTGCCGGCGGGGATCGAACCTGGGTTTCTCGCGTATTGTGAAACTTACAGCGAGCGCTAACCATCCGAGCTACCACGGCTACCAATGTGCAAGGATAGTATAAATTCCATAGTATTTGATACCCATAACGATCGATGCCCGATTCATGCTTGATGGCCGACGACATTGTGCCGAGGGCTTAAATAGCGTGGTTCTTAAATAAAATTACAAACCGGAAAGAGAAGTTTTGAATGGACTGCAATATGATAATTTTATTAATTATGATTAATTTTATGTGTTTTTAATTTTATATATTTTAACTGTTTATTTTAATAGTTAAAAGATAATTTAACCATCTTTATTCACTAGCACTCACTTGACCTTCATACAAATAATTCGATATATTAATTGTTGATATTTTTTTATTTTTACATATTTTTATATTTGGAAGTTATATTTTTCTTCATTTAAAAAAATCGTTCTTGGCCTAATCTATTATACTCTATGGCTTAACCATAGGTCTGACTAAGTTGGACCAATAAAATGTAGATACATGAACGACGACTTTTTCTGCCACCAGGGCGGCGCCGCTTTACAATGAGGTAAAATATTTGACAGGTTTCATAGAGAGGACGATAATTTCTTAGGAAAATGTAAACTTTAAGGTGTCTTTCTGTATTATTAGTTATATATTATATTAATTACATTAGAAATGAATAAACCAAACTATAAATATAACTAAAAGCCGATTTAAAAAAAAAAAGAGTTATAAAGTGCAAAATATTAAAAATCAAACTTCTGACGCATTGTGTTGTGTATTAATATAATACTCTAGATAATGATAAACACTTCTCACAGTGGTAGAGCCACGCGGCAGCTTTTGCTGTCGCACGGTTGGGCCGGCTCGAACCGGGGTGGTACCACGACCTCACAGAAAACCAGCGTGAAGTAGAGATTTACCTCTGCGTTTCGCTTGGTGAGTGCAGGTGGCCGGAGGCCCTTTTTACTGGAAATGAGGCATTCCATCTAGGTCCTCACGGGTGACAACGCATCTACATTTTGATTTGTGGATTTGTGTTGAATGGAGGATAGATGTAGATGTCTATGGGCCGCAACAACCACTTACCATCAAGTGGACTGTGTGCTCGTTTGTCACCCTTATCCTATAAAAAAAAAACTACTATTTAAAACTAATTTCTTAATTAACTGACACTGTGTAACAGAAAACTTTACCTCAGTCACAACTAGCGACATCTGGTGAGTGGAAGATTATTAGCCCTCATTGTTCGTCGTTTGTTCATTATTGTTCGAAAATAAAAATTAATTGTTCGTCTTTTAATTATTTATAATTAATTCAACAAATTTCATCCTTAAGTTAGGGGCTTCTTGTAAATTTTGACTTTTATCCCTTAAATTAATTCGATCGTTTGTTCGATCGCTATTGATGATTGTTCAATCATTAATACAACTTAATTGTTAATTCTTCGCGGGGCTCCTATTACTAGGTGGTTTATAAAAAAATAACCACGAAGCGGATAACGGACTGTGTTCGCTCGCTTTGCTCGCTCACTCGACCCCGCCATCCCCTTCTGAACCTAAACTGTCCGAGTCGGGGTGCCGCAACTCCCGAGCTTACTTTTATGGTCAACTAGCTGTTCCCCGCGATTTCGCCCGCGCATAATTATAACATTTAAAATAGATTTGTTAAATCCGGGCAAAGCCGGGACGGGCCGCTAGTTATTACTAAAAAGAAAGAACGCGTCTGCAGTGATCTGTACCTACTAATATAAAAATCCATATACAAATGATTCGTACACAATAAGAAAGTACTTAGTCATACGATCCAAGTGATACTTATATAAATTTGCTTATTATTTTAGGTTCACATGTGGCAGAGCCATGCTGCATGTATATTAGTAGTATAGTTGTAGCACCAATGAGTCGGCTCGACCGGGGAAGGACCACGCTCTCACAGAATACCAAATAGCAGCTTCATGCTGCTGTGTTTCGTATGGTGAGTGTAGAGAACCGGAGACCCATTTTACTGGAAAAGAGGCATTCTATCTTAGTCCTCGCGGGTGACAACGCATCTGCATTTTGATTCGCAAACGAGGATAAATGTAGATGTCTATGGGCCACAGCCACCATTTACCATCAGGTGGACTGTGTGTTAGTTTGTCACCCCATGCTATAAAAAAAAGGTAGCAATTATTGTCAGTTCAAGTACACCATTTATTTAATGCTGATGTTATACATGACTGTAGTCGTTACTTGCGCAATTATGACAAACTATCTTTTCCTCGCGACTTCGCCCGCGTGTAATTTAGGGTTTTAATATTTTTGTACGGAACCCTAATTCTTTTTCTAAAATAAACAGAAACAGTAACCTTTTTCAATATAGATTATAAATAATACTTATTGAAAGTCACTCTTTTGTTTAATTATCACTGGTTCGAAAAAAAACCTCTGTCCTGGGAAGAACCAGCAAAAAACCCAGCGGGACTTTTTTTAAAAAATAACAGCTTAGAATCATGTATGTTACACCAATTAACAACACAACAAATTAGAAATAGCTTGGTAGCGAGCACCCCATTTCCAGGGGTTATTATCATCCATAAATTCTTTAATATTATAATAACCTTTTTATACAAACTTAGTTATATAAAGTTTTTGAACTTTGAGCAGGTCAAATTTTGTATATTTTCTGGAATTTTGTTATAAAGGCGTATACATCGCCCCAAGAATGAATCACTGACTCGATGGAGTCGAGTAACTGGTACTACTAGCTTGTGTCTGTTCCTAGTATTTACAGAATGAATATCACTTATTTTTGTAAAACTACTTTTATTTTTGTGTACGTACATTACATTTTCATAAATGTATTGAGAGGCCAAAGTTAATATATTAATTTCCTTAAATTTTTATCGCAGCGACTCTTTAGGCTTTAAATCATAAATTTCTCTTATGGCCCTCTACTGTAAAACAAATATAATTTCATTGTCAGCTGTGTGTCCCCATAGCAAAATACCATACGACATTATGCTATGGAAATAGCTAAAGTAAACTAGCCTAGCTGTTTCAACACTGCTAATGTTTCTAATCTTTTTTACAGCATATGCTGCAGAGCTAAGTTTGCTTGCTAGTTTTGATATATGGGGGCTCCATTGAAGCTTCACGTCCATTGTGATTCCAAGAAAAATTGTGGTATCTACAAGACTCAGTTTCTCCCCATTTAAAATTACATTAGTATTTAATTGTTTGACATATGGAGTCATCAATTTCATACATTTCGTTTTAGTGCCATTTAAATACTAATTATTAACATTGAACCAATTTAGATATAGCATTATTTACTTAAAGGTAGCCTAAGTTTTTTTCTTATAACATTAGATTTTTTCTTATAACATTAGATTTTTTCTTATAACAGCAATCTACCAGTGAAAGTCCGGTCAAAATCGGTCCAGCCGTTTCGGAGATTAACCGGAACAAACAGACAGACAAAAATTTTAAAATCGTGTTTTTGTTATAAATACCGTATATACTTTCATATGCATATAGTAAAAAGTTGTCATTTCGACATTACAAACAGACACTTTATCTTTTATTTGTTTTTTTTTATAGGAGAGCGGACAAACGAGCATGCGGCTCTCCTACTCTCCTACTACCGTAAGTGACTACCGTTTCTCTGCGTGATAAACTTAGAAATGAGTATATCCGCAGTAGAACCAGAGTAGCCGACATAGCCCAACGGATTGGTAAGCTGAAGTGGCAGTGGGCCGGCAATATCGCTCGAAGAACCGACAACCGATGAGGAAGAAAGGTTCTTGAGTGGCAGCCTCGTACCGGTAGGCGAAGTGTAGGGCGACCCCCCACGAGATGGAGTGACGACCTGGTAAGACATGCAGGAAGTCGATGGATGCAGGTGGCTCAGGACCGTGCTTTGTGGCATTCCTTGGGGGAGGCCTATGTTCAGCAGTAGACTTATGAAAGGCTGTAATGATGATGATGAGACAGCGACGACCATCCGCGCGTCTACGGGTACCTCTATAGGTCCCATAGCGGCAATGCCGAAACAGACCGACTCATCGACCACGTCCAAATGGCTACAGATTCTTTGCTACAACAAGTCCCCTTCGCAGAGATCGTGATCCTTGGCGATTATAACGCCCACCACGCCGAATGGCTCGGTTCACGTTTAACTGATCATGCGGGGAGATCTGTTTATAGCTTTGCCTTGGCATATGGTCTGACACAACTGGTCACTTCGCCTACGCGGATTCTAGATGTGGAGGATCATACACCTTCCCTGTTGGACCTTCTGCTGACCTCTCATCCGGACGGATATCAGGTTTCCGTCGATATGATCCGGAGTATGGTGCCGCTCACGCTCCCCTTTGCGGTAGCGTTCTGCAGGTAGCCGCCGTGTTTGGCATTACAGGTCGGTGGATTGGGACGGAATGCGGTCTTTATTGCATCCTACCCATAGAAGCGGATTTGCTTCTCGCCGGATGATCCCAGCGCTGTTGCTGATTGTGTCACTGATGTGGTGCTACAGGGAATGGAACTATTTATTCCATCATCTATGGTACCCATCGGAGTCAGATCTCAGCCTTAGTTTGTTCGCTCCTGTAAGACTGCATTACGCAGTAAGCAGGAGTGTTATCAAGCCTGGGCTGCGGCTTCGGCGACTCGGGATGTAAACACCAGCATGCTTAAAAAGAAGTATTACTTCGCCTCCAGGTCTTTCAAAAGAGTTATTGCCAAGGCAAAGTCAGAGCAGATAGGCAGAATTAACGAGAAACTAATTCGCCTTCCTTCGGGAACGTGTGCATTCTAGTCTCTCGCCAAGGCTGTCCAATGGAATTTCTGTAAGCCATCACTACCATCTCTGCACAGGGAGGACGACTCGCTGTCCCACGCCGCAAAAGAGAAAGCCGACCTTGTAGGCTCCCTTTTTGCTTCCAACTCGACTCTTGATGACGGGGGGAACATACCGCCGACCGTCCCGCGGTGTGAGTGCTCCACGCTTCGCACAGCGCTCGGTTCGCAAAGCACTCTTCTCCCTGGACATCCACAAGTCGAGTGGGCCTGGCGGAATCCCCCAATCGTGCTGAGGACATGTGCTTCGGAGTTGGCACCGGTTCTAACGCGTCTTTTCCGGTACTCCTACTCCCTAGGCATAGTCCCGAAATCATGAAAATAGCTTTTGTCCACCAGAATCCCAAAAAAGGCGACCGCTCAGACCCGTCCAACTACAGGCCTATCGCCATCACCTCCTTGTTCTCCAAAATAATGGAATCCATTATAAACTGCCAGCTCATGAGGTACCTTGAGGATCACCAGCTGATTAGTGACCGCCAATACGGTTTTCGTCGGGGTCGATCAGCTGGTGATCTTCTGGTCTACCTGACCCATAGATGGGCGGAGGCAGTGGAGTCCAAGGGGGAGGCGTTGGCCGTTAGTTTGGACATTGCGAAGGCCTTCGATCGGGTTTGGCACAAAGCGCATCTTTCGAAGCTCCCTTCCTATGGGCTTCCCGAGAAATTGTGCAATTGGGTCACCAGCTTCCTTGCAGATCGGAGCATCAAGATCGTAGTAGACGGTGCATGCTCTGATTTCAAGCCTATCAACGCTGGTGTTCCACAAGGCTGCGTGCTATCACCAACACTGTTTCTCCTGCATATCAATGATATGTTGCTAACTGGTAGCATTCATTGCTATGCGGATCACAGCACTGGTGATGCTCTATACACCGGCCGTGCCAATATTTCTCGGGAAAACGTCGCCAAGTACCGGAACAAACTTGTGTCTGAAGTCGAGTCTTTGCTGAACGAAGTCTCGGATTGGGAGCGACTAAATCTAGTCCAGTTTAATCCCCAGAAGACACAAGTTTGCGCGTTTACCGCTAAAAAGAACCCCTTTGTCGTATCTCCTCAGTTTCAAGGCGCTCCCCTTGTTGCCTCAGCCAGTATCGGAATCCTCGGGTGCCCCGGAAACGATGCTGCCACACTCGGTCTTCAGCTTCGATAGTTGGCTCTTTCTGGCAGACAGATCTCTGGCAAAGAATTTGGAGCCTTGGTTCCGCTCGATCGCTTCTTCTTTTTGAGATCTGTTGAAGAATGTAGCTTCATCTCCCGTTTAACAGCCATGAGATTGAGAGTGTGAACGGAGAGTTTTTGTGTTCTTCTGCGGCGGGTCTTGCAGAACTTAGCTCCGACCGCATGGACAGTTTCCACGAGCTTGTAATTCATATCGTCCACTTCATTGCAGTCTTCTAGGCGCTGAAAACGGTTTCGTAACTCGAGCTGAAAGGTTTCGGGACTTTGGAACAGAGCACGAGGGGGACGGAGCATTGACTTCATTAGACGGGACCTCTCTAACTTAACGTTTAGGTTCAGTGTGCCTCTAACCATCGCTACCAGTTTTCACCCTCGCGATCATGGAGACATCACGGAACAGTTGTCGTCTGGTCGTCATAATGAAGTCAATCTCATTTTTTGTGGAACCGTCGGGGCTCGACCAGGTCCACTTCCTGTGAGGCCGCTTCTGGAAGAAAGAGTTCATCATAAAGAGTCCCTCTTTCTCCATGAAGTCGGCCAGCTGCTGGCCCCTTGGGTTCCGTTGCCCTATTCCAAATTTCCTGCCCTATTCCAACGACTTTCAATAAGAATTACACATGTAATGTATATTGAATAAAAAATATTCTATTCTATTCCCTACTTTCAGCTGACCGTTCTCTCTTGTACCTAGTTTTGCATTGAAGTCTCCCAGCTCGAGTTACAAAACCATTTTCGGTGCCTAGAAGACTGCAATGAGGTGGACGAAATGAATGATAAGCTCGTGGAAACTGTCCATGCGATCGGAGCTGAGTTCTGCAAGACCCGCCGCAGAAGAACACAAAAACTCTCCGATCACACTCATCTCATGGCTGTTAGACGGGAAATGAAGCTGCAGTCTTCAACAGATTTGACAGCTGTTCACAAGTGCCATGTAGCGATGGCTGCCCTGCTTCTGCAGTGGGCTTCGAAATTTTGCTCCACCCACCCTATAGTCCTGACCTGGCCCCCAGTGATTATTATCTATTTCCAAACTTAATGAGGGTATGTATACATAAGTTAATTGAAAGTATAAAATGTATTAGGGTAGCAGGTGAATATATTGAAAAGGAAAAATAAATTTGGATTTTTATTTCCACTCCCCCCCCCCCCCCCATTCCGCGAACTTAAAAACGCACCCTCGTATGATAATACTACTAATAAATAAAATACATAGTAGTATAATACTACTAATACATGACTAACTTTAATCTAACGAATGAATAAGGTAACTTTAACCTGACGAATGAAGTCAGCCCCTATGTATATAATCGTTTTACCAGCTGCCTTTTCTTTGACACTTCAATATTTTCATCCTAACATAACATTTCAACGACCTCTGTTTTGTATGAGACCTCAAACTATACCTTTACCAATAAGTATGTTATCTCTCCTTAGGTCTGCCACAATAGATTCAGTTGTAACATTTAGCTGAGAACATAAACTCACAGCAGTGGAATTGTCAAGTCGATTTAGTTGTTCTCACTTGGCATAAATCATATGGCATTAAAAAAATTCTAACACAAAAGGTAGGTGGGAATTAAAGCGAAATAAAACAAAAATAAATTTACGTTATTTATTAATTAAAGTAGAAATTACTTATGACATACATTAACCTATCGTTTCTTATCCAACATTATAAAATCCTCTATTCTGCTACTAGTAACTAAAACTAAGAGATAAATGAAACAAGAAGCGACCGAGAAATAAAATAAATCGCGCGTTTTAAAATACTTTTAAAATAAAATTATTGAGAAAAACTACAAAATAAATACAAAAATATTTTTTTATGTAATCATACCAAAACTGACTCTATAGTATCTTTTAGCAATTGATAATATATTCAAAACTGAATGCAAAAATCTTTTCAAAGATACAAGAGTATCGATCGCTGTTTACACTTCAAGTGATGCAAAAACTAAGCTAAAACCATGCTCAGCTTATTGTAAGAACACGCACTCACGTACACATCTAAAATCTATAAATGATTTCTCTAACATGGTTTTAGGTGTGTTTGCGTCCAACAGTGAACATTACGGGCTAATAAAGAAAGATAAGCGTGAGTGCGTTTCAACAAGTTGAGCACAGTTTCTGCATCACTTGAAACTTTGTTTGTTGGTCTGAGACTATATAATTGAAAACCTATTTTACGCTTTTGTATATAAGATTTCATTTATTTATTGTCATGTAAGAAGTCTCCCCAACAAGACAATCTGTTTGGAGCATGCAATAAAAGTAATACGAAAATTTATCAGCAAAAATTGATTTATAGAACCAAATACTATCTACTATGTATACTACTATATCGGCAATTCAAAACAAAAATGTCTCAGATTTGCATCGCGCGAGCGCCGGTTGAACGGTAAATATGCTACGTAGTTATGTTATCATTTACGACAGTTACTATTTTTAGTCAAACTATACGAAATGAACTTACATACTTATGTGAAATTAACTTCAAATCACGTTGACAAAGTGCGCACATAAATAAAGTTTAAATTAACGTTTTCTTAGTCACATTAAACAAAGACAGTGTTAAGATTGTCGAAAAAAAAAGGTTCACGGTTTACAAAACAAAGAACTAATCGTCTCACCCGCACGCAGTTGAATAAAATAGTAACGGAGAATTGGCCGTAATTTAGTGCGCAATGTATTAAGGCCGCAGATCCCGTGTAGTAATACATAGAAGTTTTCGTATAGAGCGGCAGATATTTAAATAGTACAAAAATCAATATTGGACCCTACGCTCTCGCACAACACTTGTTCACACGACAATTTATTAAGTGTTTTATTATATTGTACTATGTATACTATTCTAGAAATATTTAACAAGAAGAAATTATGCATAAATGTTCATCTACCTACATTTTTTCGGTCTGATTACAAAACGCGGTTTATCAATAATCTCCGGTTTAAGCTATAGTCAAATTCCATACTTCGCATTCGAATAAAAAACATCAGTAGCCTAATGGTAGGGTGCGGCCGGCGAACTAAAAAGGTCGTGGGTTCAAATCCACCATTCGATTTTTGTCGTGGACCGCTCCTAATATAAGCATTTTAAGCTTACCAGGAGTGGTTAAAGGGGAATATTAGCAATGTTAACAGATTTTTTTTTAAATTCTAGTTTAAACACGCGTCTAATTATAAACTACTTTTTGTAATAAGACGGTCTATGTTTAATCTTCACTACCTAAATTACTTCAGTACAAACGTTGAGGTTACTTATTTGTTGCAAGATCGAAATTTTCAAGTGATATATTTCCAATTCTAGATTTAATCGACACTAATCTTACCAATTAAACTATGCTGCACCAAATGTAGTTTAAATTTTATTTTGTCCAGATTTTTTAAAACATTTTCTCAATTTTAAGTTTATCATCATATTTATAGTACATTAATTGGCTGTCCATGAAAAGTATACGGTTAACCCATTTGGTAACCGCAAGTGTGAGAGCAAAGGCTCTTTACATTTGCGGTTACCTGATTTATGTGCCTCTGACTTAGATCAGGGGTCCCCAAACTTTGGGCCACTTTGACTAAGTCTCAAAGGCCAAGACGTTCCTAGCTTATCAATACCGATATATCCTAGTTTTGATAATTGCACAAATTTTCGTTTCTTCTAATGCTGTGAATTGTCGAATTGGTTGTGCTTAACGGCCGGTGTTGGCCCGCGGCTCGTAGCTTGGAGACCACTGACTTAGATAATATACAGATGTGTCAAGAATCAACAGCGTAAATATAAACATGTAGTTATATTGGTTTATACTAATAGAAATTCATTTAATAAAATAAAAACTTATATAATGTAGAAAAACAAATAATACTTGCTGCATGCTGTTTTAGAGGTTTTAAACCCAAATACTCAAAACGCTGCTCAATTTTAAGATGCCGTTAAGTTACGTGCTGTTTCTACAACTAAGTCAAGTTACTGCGCCACCACAAAACTTAACGACATCTTAAAATTGAGTAGCGTTTGAATATACGGCCGTTAGTTACTTAAATAACTTGTATATTACTTAAATGTTTTATTAGCGACTTGTTATCATTAACATAGGCAAATATTCCATTGCTTGTGAGGAAGATCCAGCTTGAATTCATACAAAACGATCGAAACAGAATGCGATGAGTCCCACTTCACTATGCTCAATTTAAAAAATACTAAGTACTAAGAATTCTTGAATGTCATGTTTATTGAAGCTAACATAGAAAGTGTAGGAAAACAAGTGTGTTCCTAGGATGTTAGAAGTGCCACATTCGTAATTTAATAAAAAATTATGTGCTTCTAAAAACTTATCTAGTTCGAAGTTCATAACATTGTTTGTATGTTATTTTCGACTCTACCACTATGACAAGGGAGATTTCATTAAAATTCAATAGTTGTTCCGGAAATTCCTGTTGGACTTGAAGCCGCCCCCGCCACCGGGCGAGGAGTTAAGGAACAGCTCGATGTAGCGGTGGTCCATGTTGTTTTTGTCGCGTCTCATCGCCTGTAGATTAAAAAATCAAATTCTACAGTTTGCCATAAAAAAATACGGTTACCGTTACAGTCACAGCCTGTTAAAGTCCACTGCTGCACATAAGCCTCCCCCATAGATTGCCTCATAGGGGGGATATTTGCCATAGTTACCACGCTTGGCAAGCGGGTTGGCAACCGCAGTTTTTTTTTATTTTTAGGAGTACGCTGCTGCCCATCTTGATTTGTTTCCCTCTGTCGGCTCTTCCGACACCCACGGGATAATATGGGCTACTGGATATTCTTACACCGTCACTACTACACGGTTACGTAAAAAATGCCATTGCATAATAATGATGTCCTCCAGACCGAATTTCGGTCACGGCGGTCAGTCTCAACGGAGACAGGACAGAATTGTAGTTCACGAGTGAGTGCGCTCTCTATTCCCTCACTCTTATAGTCCGATGGGACAGCAAGCCGAAAAGCCAGAGAGAGATCATTCGTATGACCAACGGCTTTATCTGTTTTCTGAGGCACGAGGGTGAAACACCGCAACTTCTCGACTCAATATAGCTTGAAGAATCTATAACCACTAGGGAAAAAAGGTTCTTCCGGCAGCCTCGTACCAGTAACCAAAGAGAAGCACTAGATGAAGCAATCAGGGAGTCGAAAGTTGCAGGTGGTTTAGGACTGTACTATATGGCTATCCTGGGTGGAGACCTTTATCCATCTCAGTGGACTTGTGATTGAATCATTGATTTCAGAGGTTTATTAAAACTATTTTGGATATTATTTTTCTCTGCGTTAAGGATATCCTTTATTATAAACAAATTATAATATGATTACCCTCATGGCATCGTCGTGACAATCGAACTCAACATCTGCCTCCCCTGAAGGCCGTCCGCTGTTGTCATACAGAATGTTAATGTTCACCGGACGGATTGGCTTGAAGAACTGTAGACATTATAATATAGAGTTATCCAATGCCAATTAAAGTAAAGCCAATTATATGTGTTTGTAATGTGTGGTGGTGCCACTTAGGAATGAGGTGAAATATTTTACAGAATTCATAGCGGGGAAATTTATTTTGTTAGAAAAGTGTAGAGATTAATGATTCTTTCTGAATTATTTTATAATAAATAAATTAGAAATGGATAAACCAAACTACATATATTTCTAAAATTAAAAAAAAGTTAAAAATGGCGGCATTGTTTTGTGTATACTAGAAACCGAAAAACTTATAATCACAAATCGCAACTTTCCAATGATGATGGCGACGAAAGACCATCTGATGAGCGTAAGATTAGGTGCGTGCGTGTGTGTGCATGAGTGTGTGAATGCGTGTACGTGTGTGTGTACTGACGTAAGCGATGTCCTGCGGAGTGGCCTTGAAGGGCAGGCCGCGCATGTGCACGCAGTAGCCGCCGCCGCGCCGGAAGCCCCCGCCCCCGCCCCCGCCGCCGCGCCCGCCGAACCCGCCCCCTGAAAGTTTACTTCAACTATTATTTAACCTTCATCTCACAACAAACAATTTATGCCCAAATTCTCAAACGCTGCTCAAAGTTAAGACGTCGTTAAGTCTCGTGGTGTCACAGTCACTTTGACGTAAAGTGATAGCAACAGCACGGGACTTAACTTGAGTATTTGGCCATTAGTCTCTTTCTTACGGTAAATTATAGTTGAACAATACATTCTCCTCGCTTACTAATGTCATATGTGTAATAAATACTAATAGTGGGTCAACTCTTTTGTTATACCGCAAAATACCTACAAGGCTGTCTCAACGTAAAGTCGCTAAAAATATGCAATGGTTGTCATAAAAACATTTCCTTAGATAATAATATCATAACATTATATTTTATTAGTATTCCTCGTAATAATTTATTTTTCTTTACAAAGATACAAACCAATTACTACTTTACAAAACTAGCTGCGTTCCGCTGGTAGTCTTGTAGGTACCCACCTAATTTTACGGAATATCTCAGGTATTCCGCTTAAAATATTTGATAGGGGGGTTGAACACAATAAATAAAAAAGGTTAAAATTATACGATGGTTCTGTTTATTCAACCACCACGTTACAGATGGGCATCCGACAAATATTTACGACTGATCGTATCATATTTATTGGGTTTTTTTAATCGTTTTTTGTTGAATTTAATGATATATGAATCGTAATGAAAGCAATCACATGGTTATTGGAATTCAATTTTACTTAAAGCGTCATACAATCTTTCCCAATATTTTAAAATAATATCAAGTAATATCATGTTGCTGAGTGAACAACCAAAAGCGTGTAACTGATTCCGTGTACATGACACTCCTAAACGGGCGTACCGGTACGCATGCGAAGCCGACTGGTACTATCGCAGACGTCGCGGGCAGAGGGGGGGCTCCGCTTTCTTTCATACCGCGCCGTCGCCGAGTTCAGTCACTATTAGATTAGAATTTATTACACATATGCTACTAGTATGGATGGAAGTAAGTATATCAGGACAATAACTTGCTGCGGTATGCGCCATTTAATAATACCGGAAGTCACGTAAATGCTTGGATAAAAATGATTAAACAGACAAAACAAATTATGAAATGCTTAGACTATATTTTTCAAGTTACAATCGTTTCAATTTCCTGTAATACAACGGGTTATTTACATATAAATAAAATTGAAGTGTCAGCCTGTAATATCGAAATAACAGACTTCTTTTAGACTCTAGTGTGTTATTTACAAGATATTAAAACTTAAAATATCATTTATAACAATTTTGGTTGCCTGCCTGTCTGTATAGGTTAATCTTCGAAATATCTAAACCGATTGCGATGAAAGTTTCACCAGCACCATAGAGAGCAATGCCGGGCGTGATCTAGGATATATATCATCAGAAAAACTTAGCAATATTTATTTGAAAAAAAAAAAACGATATATATGGTCTTTGATTATTTTAAATGTAAATAACAGCACATAAATAAACCAACTAACACTCCACCTGATGGTAAGTGTCTACTGCAGTCCATGGACACCTACAACCAATTACAAACAAAAACGGTAAATAAAATTATTAAAAATATTTTTATCATATGATGCAACTAAAAATTTATGCTTTTCGCAATTTTTCCTTTGTTTGTGCTATAAAACGTTGCTTCGTACCAAATTTTAAGATTCTGAGTTCACGGGAAGTACCCTGTGGGTTTTGATTCCCTTGCGAATATCGAAAGTTTGCGGCATAAACGGCTGTATCTTTTGATTGCGTTGGCTTAGAAGTTTGATTTTTTCACAGCTCCAAGGGACAGTAGACATGAGTATTTGATATGAATTCTCAGCTTGATGTCTCCACGCGTTCCTGAGAAAAAGGGTCTTGACAGACAGACAGACGGACAACAAAGTGATAGTAAGGGTTCCGTTTTTTCCTTTTGAGGTACGGAACCCTAAAAATGACTTTCAATAAGTATTATGTAATAATCTATCTATACAAATAAATAAAATTGAAGTGTCTGTTTGTAATGTCAAAATTACAGCTTTTAATTAAATGCATATGAAAGTATAAACAGCCTAGAATGAATGCTATACGAGACCAGAATGGCTGTATTCTAAATGACGAAGTTTTGAGTTTAAGGAGATGGAAGGAATACTTTGAAAGCGTGTTTATGAGTGATGAGACGCTTGAATTAAATGAAATAGAAATTCCGAAAGAAGAGGAAATAGATAGAGATATAAGTATAGATGAAATAATGAAAGCAATGAAAAGTATGAAAGCAGGTAAGGCAGCCGGTTATGATAGAGTATCTCTCGAAATGCTAAGGGCTGGAGAAGGAGTGGTGGCAGACCTGCTGTACACCTTGTTTAATTTATGTTGGGAACTTAAGCGGGTACCGGGAGTCTGGTGCAAAGCCGTGATAGTCCCAATATATAAGGGAAAAGGATCACAGCAGGACTGTAAAAACTACCGTGGTATCAGCCTTCTTAGCATTGTGGGAAAACTGTATGCTAAGGTACTAATTGAAAGAGTTATGAAAGAAACTGACGGAAAAATTTGGGATGTGCAAGCGGGATTTAGAAAGGGAATGGGATGTACGGATCAGGTCTTTTCCATGCGCATGATCGCCGAGAAGTTTTTGGCCAAAAACCAAAAAGTTTTTTGTGCGTTCATGGACTTGGAGAAGGCTTATGACAGAGTGGACAGGGATGTGTTATGGCAAACACTGAACTCATTTGGGTTGAGCGCTGGTCTGATACAGGCATTGAAGTCTCTATATAGGGACTCTAGTGCTTGTGTCAGGATCAACGGGACCTACTCGGACTGGTTTGACATCCATAAAGGTGTCAGACAGGGCTGTGTGGCTTCCCCGTGGTTGTTCAACCTATTTATGGACAGTTGTTTGGAAAATTTGAAAGTAGAAGAATGCGGGTTAAGAATGGGTGAGTTAACCGTCAAATGCCTTTTGTACGCCGATGATCAAGTCATACTTGCGTCGTCGGCAGCCGAGTTGCAAATGATGGTTACATTAATGAACAGGACATTAAAAGAAAAGGGAGTGAAAGTGAACGCAAGTAAGACGAAAGTTATGGTTTTTGAAAGAGAAGAAAGTAAAACGATATGTGAAATAAGAATAGAAGGGGAGTTGGTAGAGCAAGTAGATGAGTTTGTATATTTGGGATGTGTGTTTAGCAGGGATGGTAGATATGATAAGGATATAGAACGACGAGTGAATGCAGGAAATAGAGTGAATGGGGCTCTACACTCTATTGTGAAAAGTCAGAATGTGTCCATAAAGGCACGTATGGCAATTCACAATGCTGTGTTAGTACCTACTTTAATGTATGGTAGTGAAAGTTGGGTGTGGCAGAAGAAGCATGAGAGTAGAATAAATGCTGTAGAAATGCGGTCATTAAGGAGTATGTTAGGGATGAAGCTGAATGACAGTGAGAAATTGTTTAATAAGAGAAGAGTGTGGTTTGCAAGATGATATTGTGACCAGGATTAAGAAAGGAATGCTTCGGTGGTTTGGCCATGTAGAAAGAATGAATGAGGAAAGAGTGACAAAGCAAATTTATGTTGCAGAGGTGAACGGCATAGTCGGGAAGGGTCGCCCTAGGCGAAAGTTTATCGACCAAATTGGCGATATATTAAAAATGGGCCAAATCAAGAGTACCTTTAACCGACGAGCGTGTATGCGTAGGTATATGGATGTGGAGGAAGCGAGAGAGGTGTGTCAGGATCGTGCCAAATGGAAGTCCATAATCTCTGCCTACCCCTCTGGGTGACAGGCGTGAGTGTTTATGTTTTATGTATGTTTATGAAAGTATATACGGTACTCCATAACAAAAATACAATTTTTAAAATGTTTGTCTGTCTGTCTGTTTGTTCCGGCTATAATCATATTAGCTGTAATTATACTGGCTCTCTGTAGCTTTCAGACCAGGACACAAAAATACAAGAACTACTCCTAAGCTGGCAAAGTGTACGTGGTAGGACACCTTACCTAAAAGATTATATAAAAACTACAATACCGCTGAATAGAACCGGCAAGAACATTTTTTTTTGTCGCTATATACATACATATCAAGATTCTTCATGATATTAAACAAAATTACAACGTAAAGCAGTATAAGCTATCTATTTAATTACTTTATTGTATAATATGCCTTTTCAAAATGCATTTGTATTATATTTTCCTTGAATTTCACTTCAGAAAATTTGTAATTGTGAACTTTTAATTTATTTTTAAATACTTCAAGTAATAAAGCAAATATCAGGATTTTTAAAAATCTTTATGCGAATACTATACATTAAATAAAACTAATTTTGAGGATTTTATCGCGATTTATCTTACCTTTTTTTAAATATTTTTTTTATATATAGGATAAGGGCGACAAACGAGCACACAGTCCACCTGATGGTAAGTGGTTGCTGTGGCCCATAGACATCTACATCTATTCTCGTTTGCAAATCAAAATGCAGATGCGTTGTCACCCGTGAGGACTAAGATGGAATGCCTCATTTCCAGTAAAAAGGGCCTCCGGCCACCTGCACTCAGCAAGCGAAACGCAGAGGTAAACCTCTACTTCACGCTGGTATTCTGTGAGGTCGTGGTACCACCCCGGTTTGAGCCGGCCCATCCGTGCGACAGCAAAAGCTGCCGCGTGGCTCTATATTCCTGAAAGTTCATTCATACCCACTATGAAGGGGGGGGGGGGGAGAAAGACTAAGGTATATGACATCCTGATGTCTTAGTTAACGAAGAGTTAACAATTAAGAACATGGGAAATCTACAGAATGTCAAAATGTTCAAGATCTTCACAACCATTAGATTAGATTTGATAGACCACAAATCCTCGCAAAAGCACATTGATTTCTACCAAGAATGATTCGCGAGGATATTGAAATTAAAAACATCCAATTTCAATAAGTGGCTTCAATTCAATATCTGGGTTCACCTGCTTCGGATCCCGAAATTAATAAAATTAAATCCAAACCCCAAACATATTACTTAAACATAATACTTCAAGATATTGTACGCTCGTTCCACGAAGATCAGATCAAAAATTCATATTTGAAAGTTGAAGGTAGCCTTCATTAACTAAGACATCAGGGTCAGGGTGTTAAAGACCTCAGTCCATCCTGTGATCATGAGTGTTGTAAATTGCCAGAAACGTCGGATATTTATAAAAAAACATATGTATAGTTCACATGCGGTAGAAGTGACACCTTCAAATGAAATTAAATATTAAATATAAATATTTCACGTCAAATTATTTATTTAAAATAAAAATTTGCAACCAAAAATGTGGCATAAAATATAAGATAAAAGTTTAATTTTATAGCAAATAAATATCACAATTTACAAGCCAATTTTTTTTTTGTAATAAATTCAAAGAATATTTTCTTTCGAGTAAAATTGCTTTGTAATAGCGCCATCTACTTCATTCTACAGGTAAAGTAATTTTATGGAACAACAATTGATTCTATTTTTGTTCAATAAAATTATCTTATCATAATCTATAAGACTCATAAGGTGGTACTTAAAATAGACGCTGATTCTATCGCATTATCCCGCAGGCTAAATCTATTGATGTATTAAATTATTGTCTCTTTTTAGTGTTGCTTTTTCGATTAATCGAGTTTCAAATCACAACGACTCGTTAAGATCTTTTTACTTCAAAAAGTTAATATTAAAAGCGATAAAATTAGTTTTATTAAAATAAAAACCGACAGCAAACATTCAACTTAAAAATAGATATATAATGAAAAAAATTACACAGAGCACTATAAGCATAGGCGTCTCTCATGTTTGAGGGAAGTAAGTGAGGAACTTACCTCTGCCAAAACCACGTCCGCGCGCAAACCTGGGCGTGTACCGGTCGCCTCTGTCGTACGGCGTTGGCCTTGGACCTCTAGACGAGCCACGACCGGATTCCCGGCTCCCGTACGCCCTCACCTCGTCCGCAGAACTCAGGAACACCTCGATATACCTGCCCGAAACCACGCACTTTACAAACTTGACTGATTTTGTACATTTTGATGATAGTGTGATTTCGCATGACTAGTTGAGGTTTCTTTGCTCTTTTTACAATATTTTAATGTCGAGTAACTAAGTTACCGACTAAGCTCTTTTAGCTTATTAGATAAACAGGATTTTATACAGTAAGTTATTTTATTTATTAGGGACTTGACAAGAAACACAGCAAGTGTTAATTTCCTTACTACTTTTAAAAATATTGTTAATTTCCTTAAATTAAATATCATATCAATCTAATAAATGTTGTCAAAAGTGACCAATACGATTTAATGACTAACACGGCGTCCTAGGTGGGCGATTCAAAGCGAACTCGAGTACACGCGAATTCAATGCGATGCGGTGCGACGCGGCGGCTATGTCCTACGTGCACGCGAATCATCTCGCACAGCCGCCACCGACGACGTCGCCGTTCAGTGGGCACTGTGCATTTGTTATGGACGGGCGGAAACAAATATTATTGGAAAATGCATTTCTTAAGTATCAAATACTCAAGAAGTATGTACGGCGAAGAAGTGGGACTAATATTGTATACTTAGAAAGGCATATTTATGGGGAATTTCACAATTTGTATGAGGAATTACGGGCTCAACCTTTGTTATTCAAGGAATATTGTCGAATGTTGCCTACAACGTTTGACTATATTGTGCAAGCCATAAAACCGTTTTGCAATTCACTAGTACCAATTTCCAGCGACCTATTTCTGTAGAAGAACGATTGATGGTGACTTTAAGGTAAGAAAAAAGAAAAGGAAATATTTCTTACATTTATTATTATGTATCATTAGAAGTAAGAAGTAATCCCAGTTAATTTATCCAAATCCTCCCATTCACGGTACGATAATAACCGGTTGTGATAATTTTTATTCCCTTTATCCCATAAAACACGACGACACCGCATCCAGTTCGCGCGAAAATATCAAGCCAACTGATCGCGTTCGCTTCATTCCGCGCCGCTCCGCACCGCACCCCACGTGCGTTTAGTCACGTAGGCCACTTCAATAGGTTTCGACTGTTTGTTGTTTTCGCGCCGCGCCGCGCCGCTTCGCGTTCGCGTCTAGATCGCTCACGCAGGACGTCGCGTAACTAGTAACTAAAGTGTACTTATTTTAATGGTAACAAAACTGTACAGTCAGTAATAAAGCTATACAGACAAAAAGATCAGAAATAGAGGCAAAAAAGTGTATGTGACTAATTTGTGCATAAAGATATTACAAAATCTTGACGGATTTTGATGGAATTTTGTATGTGTTTGAGTGGATCCCTGGATGGTGTAGATTTACAATTAAACCCCTGGTAGGTAGGTAGGTAGCGCTGTTGTTGAGATTTCAAATTACTCGTGCAAGTCGAGGCGGATCGCTAGTATAATATATATTACATATTTTATTCTTGGCCTGGCAGTTTTTATTTTTAAAACATTTTATACAATTATCCGTTTACAAATTAATTCATGCATTACAATGTTATAGTATGTATAGTTTACTATATTTATTTACATTTAATTTATTCGTTTGCACCTGCTATAGTTTCTTAAATCACCCAAAGTTGACTTACAAAGAATGCCATAATGCATTAAGTCCGATTTTTGTAATCCTCAGTACAAGGTGATTATACTTAAGATTAATTAAATAATTATTTTAAAATTAACCACGGTAAAAGTTACAGACTCAGTAAATAGGATCCCATTCCATTCGAAATCAAAAACTTGTGCAAAAACAGCGTATTTTAATGACTTTCAGACCGTGACCTCTAAGCATTAATTTTCTATCATATCGAATTTATAACGATATTGAGTATGTATGACAAAACATAATTTCATCTACGTCCGCCAGGGGCGCTGTTCACATCTCATACAATTTTAGTTATTATATTATGTAAGTGCATTTGTTTATATTTGATAATTTTCTCTGTGTGGCGGGTGGAAGGAAAAGGGGAGATCTCCCGCCGGGCAAGGTGTTCTGCCCGGGGAGCGGCCCCAACGCTCCGAGTGGTAGTTCCGAGCTATTCTATATATACTGCTTTAATTTCGGATTTAAACTTTGATAGCGCGACTTAGGCTTCGACGTGTTTCGCTTGTGGCGCGACGACACCACCGCCACACTCTGTATCACTAATACCGCATTATAACCGTCCTCCGCCGGTTATAAGACATACATTTTTTTCTTTCTTTCCTTATCAGCTCATAAAAATCTGCTGCTGGTCATTTTTTTGTTATAGGATAAGGGTGACAAGCGAACACACAGTGCACCTGATGGTAAGTGGTTACTGTGGTCCATATACATCTACATCTATCCTCGTTTGCGAATCAAAATGCAGATGCGTTGTCAGCCGTGAGGACTAAGATGGCATACTTCTTTTCCAGTAAAAGGGGTCTCCAGTTCTCTATACTCACCATAGGAAACAGCAGTATTAAGATGCTATTTTACGCTGGTATTCTGTAAGAGCGTGGTCCTTCCCCGGTCGTGCCGACCCATTCGTGCTACAGTTATATAATTAATATAGTGCAGCATGCCTCTACCACGTGCAATGGTTTTCTCTCGGGGAAAATTTGCCTTAATCCTCACGTTTGGCAGATGATGCAGTGTCGCAGTAATCTCCTTTCCTTTCCTCCTTGCACCTTTGTACGCTTGACCAACCCTGGTCTGGGTATTATACCGTTACCATTACAGCCTATTAAAGTCCACTGCTGAACATAGGCCTCCCCATAGATTGTCTCATAGGGTGATATTTGCCATAGTTTCTACGCTTGGCAAGTGGGTTGACAACCACAGTTTTGACCATGTAGTGGCAGTGTAAGAATATCCACTAGCCCATATCGTCCCGTGGGTGCCGTAAGAGGCGACAGAGGAAAACAAAACAGGAGATGGGCAGTAGTCCTAATAATGGCTAAAAATAAAAAATAAATGGTATTTTACGTCTGGTGTAAGAAAGATGGAGTAACAGAGTTTTATTTATTGTATAATAAGCCACGACAACCTGTATACTTTAGTCTAAAATCACAAATACAAAATTACATTATAACATAACATAGAATTTAACTCACTTTTTACTAAAAAAAAAAATCGGTCAACAACTGAATAATAATTGATCCAAATATTTTGTATAAAAAATTGTAAGTCACATATGACTAAAATCTATTCTTTAACCTTCAAATTAAAATACCGACAGATAACAGAAAATGTTTTGCGGAACTCTTCATCTTCCCTCTTCCTCTCCCCGTTGACTGCCCCGCTCCCCTCCATCCCTCTTCCCCTCGCACTCCCAACCTTAATAACTCAATATCCAATCACAATAATGCTTATAAATGTTGCCAGTACATTTCTAAACTACATAAGAAATTATTTTTTTTAGATTCAGAATTTTCATGGCTTTTATTAGTGTAATATGTATAAATTATAAAATCTTGGCATTACTACCAACTGAATTAAAACGCTAAATTTAAAAAAAAACCGCACATCACACCTTATCATTTTTGAATCTTATTGACTCTACCAGTAGCCCACTATAGCAATGGAAACTCGGAATCAAGGCGGATGTTAAAAAGTAAATACAAAACCTGGCAGCATTTGAATTTCATTAATTTTAATTAAGGTCTGTCCCTAAATCATTAAACCCTTAGAACTTTATACCAATAATACAACTAAATCTCCTCTGTGTCAGTGGCTATTATGGATTACAGTTGTACTCCCATATTTATATAAGTCACAATGTACACGCAATATTATTTTCCATACTTTCCCCTCCCAATTACCAAACCCAGCTTCTTTGTTTTCCATAAACCATAAAGTGCCACGACGTGGGAGGACCCAAACTTATCCCACTACACCAAATTAGTTGTACATTTGCCACAGTTTGGTATCACAACATAATAAGGATATTAGGCAATGTTCCTGTTAGAACTTTTTTTAATAAAATTATGGTCACAAAAAAGCACACAGTTCATCTGATTCATCTGATGGTAAGTGGATGCATGGCCCATACACATTTACATGTGTCTTCGATTGAAAATCAAAATACAAAAGCATTGCAACCCCTGAGGACTAAAATAGTATGCCTCATTTCCACTAAAAAGGGTCTCCGGTTCTCTACACTCACCATAATATGAAACACAGCAGCATTAAGCTGTTATTTTACGTTGGTATTCCGTGAGAGCGTGATCCTTCCCCGGTCGAGCCCACCCATTCATGTTGCAGCCATAAAATAGCTATAGTGTTTCTACCACTTATAAAGTGGTAAAAAATTGTTAATGTATTATTTGATAATTAGGCTTTTATTAAAAAAATATTGCACAGATGCCTCTCATAATGGGTATAAAAGTTTTGGTGACTAATATTTTCAAAACGAAACTATAAAAATTATCTCAAAAGCACTTTTTTTTTTAAGTTCAAATTTATATACAGGATTTGTGGTAGACAACATTTTGTCAGTTAAATTTAATATTGATGACTTTCAAAATTACTATGTTGTTGATTGTTATAAAAAGAAAGGGATTAGATATTAAAACTTTAATTGCATACAGGGATATTTTGCAATAACCGTCCAAAGAACAATGGCAGACTTTCATACATAAAATTAGTTGAGAAGGAATGGTAGTGTCTATATATCAAAAATATCTTAAAATGTTAAGCATCAATTCCTGAATAACATTGTCAAAGAATTTTATCCCGAGAAGGCGTCAAACAAAACGTCACATTTTATGTTAAAGTTATTTCTAGACGAAATCATTTTTGTAAACTATTTTTCTGCCATTGTTCTTTGCAGAGAAGGTTTAGAATAAGTAATATAGGCAAATGGTGAAGAAAAATTAATTAAAAAAAATTTCAAAACCTGTCCTTTTTCTTTCAAAATGCGTGGTAACGCATTATTTTGACTGATTTTACTCTGCGCACGCACACATTCGTAAAGGCCGATCGGTAGGCAAAAACATTGTTGCCCATAAATCACATTTAATTTGGGATAATTTCAATTAAAAGTAAAATATTATTTATTTGTATTTTCAAAACCTGCAATAACGGTTTATCTTTATTTATATATTTGAACTTAAGTTTAAAATTTGGCTACTCTTTAAAAATAACCCTGTATATTAAGTATGGCTACAAGAGAGTTAAACTCTCTACCGATTTACTATTGAGATAGAACTTTTTCCGTGATGAGAATTTACTTTAAGATTCAAATACTTTTAAAAAATATACAGTCACAAGTTTCGCAAATTTAACCGTAAATTTTACTTGCCGTAAAAGTTTTTACTTAACAATGCCTAATATCCCCACAGTGGGTCACAAACTTGGCCTGATGTTAAATAACTTGCCCCCCACCTGTGTCCTATTTTCTCCCTGTCCCTGTTGAGTGCCTCCTGAGCGCTCCCCTTGTCAACGAAGTGTACAAACGCCTCGCCCGAGGCCCTTCCCGTGTGGTCGTAGAGCAAATGCACCCCTTCGGGGGCCACCGTCAGCCCTGCCCCACCCAGATGCAAATAAAGATCATGTTATACAACTTATTGATACCCACTGTGGTGGGATGATGTGAGTATTTCTATATTGAAACTTTTTTGTTGGAACATCTAATTACAAAAAAAAATAGAAATAAAAAATTATGATGTGATGCGAAAAATATATGTTAGTGACTATTTGTGATAATATTCCATGCATTCTAATCAAAGTAAATTATTTTTCAAACAGAATTGTCCTTTCAGTATAGTAATATTCAAAATCAAAAAAATGTCAATGGGCAGTAAGATAAAGTAAAAATATTGTGTGTATATTTTTAGTTTAGAGATAAATTCAAATTAAGATTGTCTTCCAAATTATTTAAGTCACATCATTTTCCCCACCACAGAATAATAACAAGAAATCTATGCATCTCCCATGATGTGATGATCTTATATTGGTAATATATAATATAATATATTAGAAAACTTACCCTCAAAGAACTGGATGATTTCTTCTTTAGAGCACCCGAAGGGTAAGCCACGAAGCTTTACGATTCCCATGTCGTCATTTAAGTTAGGAATGCCACCAAACCCATTCTCTGATTGGTTCATGGCATTCAAGGCCCACTCCATATCTTGACGATCAGTAGCAAAAACTGCAACAATATTATAATTATTGGATAAATGTAGCTATGATGAATGAAAAAATCTGGACATGAGCGATCTGGTTACCTGGTTGCAAGAAAACCTTCCCAATACTGAAACATTATTTGAAGCATTGTGCTGATTTGCCTGTTTACTTCTACTAGTGTCTGGCAGACGGTACATGACTTGAAGCATTTGAGAATATCCTCAGATCATTATTTCAAAAAGGAAAATTATTGCATCTTACAACCAATATTTGGTTGTAAACCAGATACGCTTTCATACAAGCAATCAGGTGGAAGTTATTGCAACATAATGTAGTAATGTAACACAATATAGATTATAAATAATACTCAGTGAAAGTCACTCTTTTTTGTTTAATTTACCACAATTTATTTTTAATAAAAATATATGCCCATTATTTTGGTTGCGGCAAGATATTAAATTAAAAAATTAAACTTGCTCTGGGGTGCACTGCTGAATGTGGAGACACATTGTTTATTTCAATACAAGGGCCAAATCAAGCAGTCTTACAAACTATTATCTGAAATTGGGTGAACTCAGTACTCAAGGATGCAGGCAAACCTTTTCACTGGTAGCATCTTTAAACTGTTATGAAAAATTCCTGCTTGACGAGATTCTCTCACGTCGTAATTAGCAAGGACAAAATACCTTTACATAGGTGTTCCAGATAGTCAGCCCCTGTGCGAAGTATATATGGGGGAGGAAGAAACGGCGGCCCTAGGGCGGTACAGGGCTAAACATCTCGGCACGCCAAGATTACTCCTCGAAGTTGCTCATAACATCAAAGGATTGCTGAACTTCCTCGAGGAGATTTCATGGCTGTAATAATCGCAATAATCTTGCCATAATGCAAAGTACATGCTTAGCCTTGGGAGATGCAGAAAATAGCCTGTCGTAAATTAAACTAAACTAAAAACTACCTTTACTAAGTTTTATCCCAACCATATTATTGGTAAATCTGGACCCTGACTAGCTAAACCTTACAATTAATTTTGAGCCAATATGATATATTTAGTAAAATTATTAGAGAGAAAAAGACGTGATTTTAATTACTTTTGTAAATTTACTTAACTTATATTGTAAACTAGTGTGGAAATACAAAAATATTGTTGTCGACGAAAAAGTGTTTCATTCACTTTCATGACATAGTGTCATACCATAGTTACCAGGAGCTATAAACACTTCTCTCACAGATGCTGTGCTTTATCACATGCCGAATAAAAATACAAGTTTACAAAACAATAAAAATTGTATTATTTATCAGAGATGATGCATGGCATCCAATTAAGGTTTTCTGGTGGGAGATTCCTATGAAGCAAATTAGTATTGAGCAACTGCAGGCAGTTACGTGACAATTTTTATTGTTCTGTAAAACATGGACTATTTATTTTATAGCCTACTTTTGTTATCTGAAAGTAAAGGTTAACGTTTTTATGAGCCCGGATATGAACACACAATTTATAATACCATTTGCTACATGGAAAAGTGATTTGCGAAAGAACGAAGTACTTCATATCTAAGCCATTCAGTCATCATTTAAGCATCTATAACTAGAAAATGACCAACAGTGTAATGCCTGAAGAAGCACAAGATTAGGTAAAGTGGAATGATCTAGTAAAAAAAATGTTCCTTGAATCACTGACATTATTAAATTCAAAAGATATATTACCTTCAATGTATCGCTTGCCCATATTTTCTTTATCTTTCTTCAATGCTTCTTCAACATCTGCTTGATCACATACTTCTACAAAGCACTCCCCAGAGGGTCTGCCAGGTCTCACTTCCGTCAAATGAACTCCTAAAATGACAAGTCAATTGGTTACAAGGAATCTAAATGCTTAAGACTTCCTTCTTGCTTTTGAATGTTTGCAAAAGAAGTTTTATTCTAATAAAATTGAAAATTTGGGTGTGGCTCTCTCTTCTTAATTCCCAAAGAAACATTACAAGTACACTGTGTGACATTCTGCTTTCTATCAAGGTTTTAGCCACCATTATCTTTAGTCTTTGTTAGCCCACTTTGAAAAATCATTTTTGGTATGTATGTGTATGATATGCAATATTTTCATCAACTGTAAATCGATTTTTATGATTTTTTTTAACCTATTTGATGATCTCAATAAAGTGTCACAAAGGATAGGTCTAGTACAAACCAAAGGATCCATCTCAGAGCTAAGTTGGTAGTTGTTGGGAGCATTACACTCAAAGTTATAGATGAGTATGTTAATACAATAGACATTGTAACAGTAGAAACAGAATAACCGATAAAGAGCAAAGAATCCATATGTTAATAGTTATTAGTGTGTTAATTAAATTACAATAAAAAGCAATATTTTTTTATTTACACATTTCAGTGTAATTTTTTATTGCAATCGTAATGAAGATAGTAACATACAATGTTTTTTAACGATTCTAAGCCAGCACTTAACCACTATCTGATAGTAAGTGGTGATACTGCCGAAAATAGTTCAGCTCACTAACTTAAACATAACTTTTATTTTGTTATGTGTACTTGTAGAATTTTCAAGATTATAAAGATTTTTTT
This sequence comes from Parnassius mnemosyne, assembly GCA_963668995.1. Taxonomy (NCBI): domain Eukaryota; kingdom Metazoa; phylum Arthropoda; class Insecta; order Lepidoptera; family Papilionidae; genus Parnassius; species Parnassius mnemosyne. The sequence goes on along the minus strand of CAVLGL010000002.1, from coordinate 3,937,595 downwards.
GCATTAGTTTTTATTTATCCAGAACGCACAACTTTTAGAACTACTATGATGGTGGTGCATCAAGCATTTTTATAATAGAAAGTGTTTATAATGATTTCTTATATTTACACAGTCACTACACATTGAATAAAACTACTTTTACAAATTCTATTGTGTTTAATTAACTTATTTTCTATTGATTCCCGACACTTCTGGTACTTTACAGCACCCATGGTCACGGGGGACTGTACCCCATGACCATGGGTAAATAAACAAGTTAATTAGATGCGACAGAATCCGTAAAAGTAGTTTTATTCAAAGAAAGTGTCCACTAATGGCAGACTGGACATTATGCTTTCCTAAACTTTGATTCTCTCTCAAAAGGATCTTCCGGATTCTTTCTTCCACTATCTCCACCCAACTTCCACTATTTCTGCTTTGATCTATAAGAATTTTGCAGCCATTACCTTAAGTTTTCTCAAAACTATGCTTCACTGCCTCAACGATATTGCAGTGTCTAATCATTTTAAAATTGCAATCTACAATTTCTTTGGTACTTCTGGGGAACAAAGTCGAGTTGTTTAAGTACCATAACAAAAGGGAACGCTTTTTGAGCTTCCACTGCTGAATTTGATAAAATATAAGTAAAGGAATTTGTCATTTGCGCTAGTTATATGTCTTAACGATCTAACTGTTACATAAATAATACGTAAGCAACTTACAAAGTGTAAAGGCGGCATATACAAGCCAGTCACCACCATAAATAATTATTGAAAGTTGTCCAAAGATCAAGACACCTAGCATAATTTATTTCTATTTAATACTAATGCTTTTTGATATTAATCTTACCTTCTTTTCCATTTAATACATTAACACCTGCCAAGAAATCAAGAACGTCTTCAACTGTTGTAGAAAAAGGCAGACCGCGTAACTTAACAATGTGACCGCCGTCTCCTGAACCTAACATCTTGGTTTTATGCAATTTTAGCACACAATTTTACACAGGATCCGCACAAACAGCAATTACAAAACGAATCCGTAGCTATATTATATCCCTTGATAATTGAATTATTCCAAATCCAAATTCCGACTTGCGATTTTCTTGCTTACCAAGTTATCATAGACAATTCAATATCTCTTTTAGTATTTGGCAGCGTCTTTTCTAGTGGTGTATAAAGCTTGGTACATATTTATTTGTCTATGGTGTAAAGTATTTATCATCATCATTAGAGGTGGGCGATACAAACCGTATACTGATTCAAAATCTATATATTGGTCATAGATAAATATATATGTTGGTACAATATTTAAAAACCGCTTACTAGTTTGTTCGAAAATTATGTATTACAATATCTGATATTTGCGTACCAACGTTATGCCTATATCGCTTCACATCAGTCGGTGGCTAGATTCGCCGTGAGCGACAGAGCGCGAGCGATATAGGTGTTATACTGATTCTTTCGTAAACTATGTATCACAAAATCACAATTTGCGTACCGCCGCAATACCTATATCGCATCGCATCGGTCGGTACCTAGATTCGCCGTGTGGGGCAGAACGCGAGCGATATAGGTATTAAAGTTTAATTTTTGTTACCTAATAATGATACATTTCAAATGTTATTATTTTTAAAGCCTAAATCGAGTGCATATTATATTATTTTATTTAGATTTTTCAATTAATTTTCGAACTGCCCGAATAAATGTAGTGGAAGGAGAAAGTTGCACTTTTTATTTACCTTTTGTGTTGTAAATAAATAATAAAGACACTGTAAATATCTACTATTTTAATTGAACTATTTATGACTATCAAATCAATCATTATTATCATCGTCATTAAAGCCCTTCACAAGTCCACTGTTGAACATAGGCCTCCCCCAAGGAATGCCACAAAGCACGGTCCTGAGCCACCTGCATCCATCGACTTCCTGCATATCTTACCAGGTCGTCACTCCATCTAGTGACGGTCGCCCTACACTTCGCCTGCCGGTACGACGCTGCCACTCGAGAACCTTTTTTCCGCTTCGGTTGTCGGTTCTTCGAGCTACATGGCCGGCCCATTGCCACTTCAGCTTACTAATCCTTTGGGCTATGTCGGTCACTCTGGTTCTACTGCGGATATTTTCATTTCTAAGTTTATCACGCAGAGAAACTCCGAGGATAGCCCTCTCCATAGCTCGCTAAATGACCTTGAGCTTCCTCATCCGGCCAGTGAATGACCACGTTTCAATTACATAGGTCATCACTGGCAACACGCACTGGTTACACAGTCTCATTTTCAAGTTTTGAGGTGTACTTGACGAGAAGATGTGCCGTAATTTCCCGAACGCTGCCCAATCGAGTTGAATCCGTCAATTGACCTCTCGGTCGAAGTTGGACTTACCTAGTCGGACTATTTGTCCCAGGTAAACATACTCGTCAACAACTTCGAGCTTAGTGCTCCCAACAACTACCGCCATAGGTGTGACATGGACATTAAACATGGTGTTTGTTTTGTCCATGTTCATCTTAAGATCTATCCGTTGGTAAACACTATTGAGATCATTGAGCATAGTGCTCCAGCGATTCTGCCATAAGGACTATATCGTCGGCAAATCGAAAGTGAGTAATGTACTCGCCATTGATGTTGATACCGTATCCATTCCAGTCCAGAAGCTTGAAAACGTCTTCCAATGCAGCGGTGAAGAGTTTCGGGGATATGACGTCACCATGTCTTACACCTCTCTGCAATTGGATAGGTTTCGTACTCTGGTTCTGTACTCGGATAGCCATCGTAGCCCTACTATACAAGCACTTCAACACTTCGATATACCGACAGTCAACTTGGCACCGCTGAAGGGACTGCAGCACAGCCCAAATTTCGACGGAATCAAAAGCTTATAGTCCACATACGCCAGACATAGTGGCAAATTGTACTCCTCGGACTTCTGTATAATTTGCCGAAGGGTATTGTTTTTTTTTAATTGTTTTTTTGTTTTAAAAAACGTTACCCCCAAACTAGGATTTTCTCCTGTGTCGTGGAGGCAGTTTACAAACATAAATTGCACAAGGACAAACATCCAGACCCGGAACAATTATTTGTAGGCCATACAAATACTTGTTCCGTGCGGGATTCGAACCCGCGGCCCCCAGCGCAACAACTGATTGCTAAGCCACTGCGCCACGGAGCCGTCAAAGTCTAAAGGTATGTATGTGGTCTATGGTGCTAAAGCCTTTTCGGAAACCGGCTTTTTCGGGAGGCTGGAAGTCGTCAAGCCTGCGCGCGAGACGATTCGTAATGACTCTCGAAAACAGCACGTAGACGCGGCACAGAAGGGAAATCGGTCTGTAATGTTTCAAGAGAGCGTTGTCGCCTTTCTTGAAGAACATGACCACCGCACTTGTGCTCCACGCCTCCGCTGTAATGCCACCATGGAGGACGGAATTAAAGAGCTTTTGAAGGACTTCAAGTACAGATTTTCCGTCCGCTTACAGAAGCTCCGCAGTAATTCCATCCTCGCCTGGGGCCTTGCCGTTTTTAAGGTGCTGGAGAGCCATTCTAATCTCGCTCAGACTGACGTCCGGGATATCATCGGAATAGTGTCAGATAAGACTCGCTCTTGGATCGTTACTCTCACTTGCATGTGGCTCCAACGATGATTTGTACAGCTGGCCATAGAACCTCTCAATCTCACTCAAAATATCAGGTGTCCCGGAAATGACGCTGCCACAGTCGGTCTTCAGCTTCAACAGTTGGCTCTTCCTGACAGACAGATCTCTAGCAAAAACTTTGGAGCCCTGGTTCCGCTCGATCGCTTCTTCAATACGAGCACTATTAAAGTTGCGTAAGTCCCGCCGCATGCATTTGAAGATCTGTCTGTTCAGTTGCCTGTATGCTATCAAATCTACTTAAGACTGGAGCTTCATATCAGTGTGATCGGAGAGTTTTGTGTTCTTCTGCGGCCGGTGTTGCAAAACTTAGCTCCGACCGCATGGACAGTTTCCACGAGCTTGTCATTCATATCGTCTACTGCATTGCAATCTTCTAAGCACTGAAAACAGTTTCGTAGCTCGAGCTGAAAGGTTTTGGGACTTTGGATTAGAGCACGAGGGGCACGGGCGTTTACTTCATTAGACGTGACCTCTCCAACTTAACGTTTAGGTTCAGTGTGCCTCTCACCATTCGGTGATCGCTGCCGGTTTTCACCCTCAAGATCACTGAGACAACACTGAACAGTTGTTGTCTGGTCGTCATAATGAAGTCAATCTCATTTTTCGTCGAACCGTCGTGGCTCGACCAGGTCCACTTCCTGTGAGGTCGATTCTGGAAGAAAGACTTCATCATAAAGAGTCCCTCTTTCTCCATGAAATCGGCTAGCTGCTGGCCCCTCGGGTTCCGTTGCCCTATTCCGAAATTCGCTACTTTCAGCTCACCGTTCTCTCTTGTGCCTAGATTTGCGTTGAAGTCTCCCATTAACACCGTATAGTGGGTTTAGTGGGTTTCTAATCAATATAATATGAAAACTATTTTCAAAAAAGAACAACCGACTTTTATAAGGATTAAGTTAATAAAATAAAATCAAAATTGGTTAATTGGTTCTTTTTTTTAGAATTCAGATAATAATAATAATAATAATAATAATAAATAAATTTTATTTCGTTTTAAAAAAGTACATGCCTTAAAAACTAGTAGATTGGAACCTCCATTCAAGCAAATAATGCCTGTGTTTGGAGGGTCCGTCCTTCCATTACTATATCCATATTACAAGACAGTATGGATAAACATATTCTATATCCATATTAATGTTATATATTACTTAAATTCTATATTAATTCTATTCTTAGTTTATTTACTTATGTATAAGCGCGCGCGCGCGCGCGCGCGTGTGTGTGTGTGTGTGTGGGTTTGTGTGTGTGTGCGCGCGCGCGCGCGCGCGTGTGTGTGTGTGTGTGTGTGTGTGTGTTTGTGTGTGGGTGTATGTATGTTTGAATCTATGCTTGCGTGAGTTAAAAAGAGTGTGTGTGATTACAGTGTCTGAATCTGAAAAAATCATGCTACATGATCCTGTAGCTCCTCAGTATCGTCATATGTCTTATGATGAATCCATTTTAACAAAAGTTTTTTACAGTTGTGATATCTTTTGTCGTATATATAAATATCTTTGTTTATTTTATTATAAAGAAAGGCAGAACGCGATATAAATTGTCTGGTTGCAAATGTGGTTTTAGTTCTGTACGTCTGGGCAACCATGTTTCTACGTCGTTTATTTAAATGGCATGGATCATAAGACAATGATTTGTGAGTTTTGAGGGTTGTCCAGAATATATACAACTTCCTGACAGAGAGTAAACCGCTGATACGAAATAGAAGATCGGTAGAAAAGCGTCTCTTCTTAAAGTACATAACTTTGATAAGAGAACGCTGCGCCCTCTCTAACTCCAGAAATCGAGTTTTTGCTGCACCACTGCAGACAGGAATACAGTAGGCCAAGACGGATTGAGCAAGAGCAATGTAGATTTGATTGAGGAGATAATTTGGTGAGTACTAAACCGATTTGCCCAGCATTACATGTCTGAGGGTTTGAAGATCCAAGTTAGTTTCCTCATTCTATTGATGATATGATCAAGGTGTGGGGACCATGATAGTCTTTGGTCTACAATTACTCCCAGATATTTTGTCTGAGCTACCTTATCAATTCTAGGGCAGTTACAGGTGTTTTTATTAGTATCCGTTGTACATTCATGAATTTTTAAACTGAAGTCGGCCTGAGGTTGCGAGTTGTTGTTAGTACTAAAACATATATAGTTGGTTTTAAAAGTATTTAGGGTCAGGAGGTTGTGTTTCAGCCACTGAGCGATTCGCAACAGACCGGCCTCAGCACTAGTTTTGACCACCTCCCAAGAATCACCGGCAAATACTACAGTCGTATCATCAGCGTATGACAAAACTCTGGTGTTATAGATCTTCATGCTACATAGGTCGTTGATGTAGATGAGAAAGAGTCCTAAAACGCTGCCCTGCGGCATGCCACACGTCACATCAACAGCTTCACTAGTGCAACCAAGTAGTTTTACTCTTTGTCTCCTATCCGTTAAGTAACTCTCAAAAAGGGCAAGCGGAGTCCCCCTTACTCCCATATCTTCAAGTTTATGCACAAGGATGGGGATGGACACAGTATCAAAAGCTTTTTTCAGATCGAGGTAAACCGACAGACACTTTTTACTGTTGTCAAGTTGCCTAGTTACAAAAGAGCTTAACTCCGTGATTGCATCCTCTGTCGATTTTCCCCGCCTGAAACCAAATTGTGAAGATGATAATTTGTTAAATTTATTTAAGTAATTTAGTAGTCTAGTATTAAGTAGTTTCTCTAAGATTTTAGATATTGCTGGCAGAACCGAGATCGGCCTATAATTGCTAATATCTTCGCCATCCCCACCCTTGTATACGGGTGTTATAATTGATTGTTTAAACGCTGCAGGAAACACACCTTTGTAGAAACAAAGATTTACAAGGTGGGTGATAATGGGAGCCAAGTCATCAACCGCCAACATTAGAATTTTATTGGGAATATTATTCCATCCTGGGGCGCTGTTAGATTTTAGATGGAGGATAGTGCTACGAACTTCATCAACATGAGTATGCAGTAGTACAAAAGAATTTGGTTGTGTCGGTTTATTTTCTATAAGTGTTTTAGATGTTAGGTGATATAGACTCTACGGTTAGCCACCGTAGAGTCTATATCACCTGAGGATGCCTTGTGTAGAGGCGAAACACGTGTCGTATTATCGTCAGTGGTGTGTCTTGCCTAGTGTAGTGGTGTTGGGAGTAGCGGTGCTGGGATTAGTGGTGACGGGGATAGTGCACGCAATTGAGGGAGTGTGGGAGGTGCTCTTCATACTAGGTGTTCGCGCCAAACGCTGTTGTCGGAATCGACGTCTAGGGGGCGCGCGGCTCTGGGCCATACCGATTTTTAACGTCGGCCGAGCGGTGGGCTGAGAACGTGTAAAGGCGAAGTAGTCGTCTGCTAGCTGTGCTAATGTCTGTACGCTGTCAATTTTTGTTAGGGAACTCGGAATAATTAGGCGCGGCCCGAAAATATACGGTCTAGGATTTTGTGACGCGCATTCCAGCTGAAGAGCTTCCCAGGGACTCATTGTGTCCGACTCAGAATCTGCATAAGTGCATTCGGCAATATTAGCTAGTGCGGCCGTTGATATTCTAGAACTAACTGTTGCTACGCGAAACGGTTGTGACCTTTGATCCGTAAACTCCGTGTACGTTTTGTGCGTTAACCTTATACCCAGCGATAGTTAGTGGCTTCTGTAAGTTAGTTAATCGTGTTGAACGAGGAAAGTGACTGTGGACAACGCCTCGGAAGGCCCCCTCAAGTTGGAGCGGTGTCGACGCTCGGGCTGCTGCCGACGGCTAAGGTCTAGGTTCAATCACCATCAGTCACACCCAGATACACATCACATCACCTTATTTCCCTTGCACTACACAAACACATACGACCAGACCGACTCCGGAAGGACCAGGCACCTTGGATATAGGTAAGTAAGTTCCGTCTAATTCCTCCCGGTCGACTGGCCGTAGTATAGAACGCTCCTCCATATATTTTAGTGTAATTAGAGAAATTCCACGTGGCCACATTGAGGCCCGACCTACGTCTGCTCGGGAAGTCTTCTGCTCATGGGCCCCGGAGGATTTGACTCTTTAAGGGAGCAGCCGTAGGCCGTAACAAGACACATCATTTTATTTTATAACGTGGATATTTGCGAAGTAAATTTTTGTAAAAGCTCTTATATAATGGATTTCCGCAAAGTAACGCCTGATTCTATTAATTATATAATCATAATTAATCAAAAAATTATAAAAGAAATTAAATTACATAACTTTTTTTTATTAAATTACATAGCTATTATAAAATTCTAAATAACTAAATTTTTGGTTGTAGCTAAATACTTTTTGAAACACAAAGCAGGCACACAACGAACGAATCGCGCTCTTTCTCTTTTGCTGGCTCACTTGATTCGTTCATGTACAGCAGCTCAAACTCGAGTTCGAGAGATCCAACTCGAGTTAACTAGAGCGCTACTCGAGTTGACCCATCACTAATCTATGTATATAGTCTGTGACATTGAGCAAATGTCTGTGATCTGCTATGGTAATTTTATATTGATATCGAGGTTTTGAGCTTTTGAGATAAATTAAATCAAGGTTTTGGGAATTAATTTAGAGTAAAATATAATTAAAATGACGGTCGATGGTGATGAAAAACCGGAGAGAGAGCGAGTTTTTATGGACATTTCAATTGGAGGTTTGCCTTCCGGTCGTATCGTCTTTGAATTGTTTACAGATGTAGCTCCGAAGACTGCGGAAAATTTTCGTGCCCTGTGCACAGGTGAAAAGGGGGAGGGCAAAGTAACAGGAAAACCGTTAACGTATAAGGTACACACTTCTCCAATTCCAATTTTCTAAACATCTATGTATTATTGTAATTATCATTATTCTTTAGCATATTTTACTGAGAGAGGTCTGTCATACGAAGTGCTGTCTTCATCTTTAACCTTCCATTGCTGGATATAGTAATCTTATGGTACGGCTTGGTATTTAAATTCTCTTAAGCTAGTACTTTTGAGCAGCAGTAAAGTATGAATGGTATTGAACCCCGTAGGTTACAAAGAGAGCCTGATTTAACATTTTTAAACTTATATCAGTAACTTTTATTTACTCTCTAGTCCAATTTAACACTTACTTATAATTTTTTACACCGTATCTATTTAAGTCTGAAAATTCACTAAAAAAACAGGATGATCTCAAATTAGCTTTGAAATGTAAACTTACTGCATGCCATGCACCTTGGCAATTAAAGGATAAGACTTTAGTGACCCAGCGATGACCGAAATAATATCCTAAATAAGTCAAACACAAATGACACATAATAGTAGTGGGGGCATGTTTTGTGTAGTACTTGTTAAGAAATGTCTGACTCTGCTGTAGTCTTGGAAAGGTCAGCAGCAGTTCACTATAAGTCTCAATGAAAATGTGTATTTAGCTGACTTTGGGGTCTCTACTGTGTTCACCATAAGACATTAATCAGGAAGCTACAGTATGCTATGGTGTCAAGAACACAACGCTTAAACTTATTATTTCATATTTAAGTAATAGAAAGCAGAAGGTTATTATCAATGGTAAAAGTTCTTCCGGTTCACCTGTACTAATGGGTGTCCCTCAGGGCTCGATTCTTGGCCCATTCCTGTTTCTGGTGTATATTAATGACTTACCTCACCTTGTAGGGAATAGTCATGATATAGTATTATTTGCTGATGATACTTCCTTGATTATTAAACTTAAACGTCAATCATTTAAATGTGACGAAGTGAATAATGCTATATCAAAATTAGTGTATTGGTTTAACATTAATAATCTGCATTTGAACAGAAATAAAACTAATTGTGTTAAATTTACAACAACGAATGTTAAAAATCTGAATACGAATGTGTTTTTAAATGGGGAGGAATTGAGCCCTGTTGTATCCACTGTTTTTCTTGGCATCACTCTCGACGTGAAGCTTCAGTGGGGCCCCCATATATCCAAATTAGCAAGCAGACTAAGTTCTGCAGCCTATGCTGTAAAAAAGATTAGAGGTCTCACTAGTGTCGAGACAGCTAGATTAGTTTATTTCAGTTATTTCCATAGCATAATGTCTTATGGGATTTTGCTATGGGGAAATGCGGCTGATTCAGAAACTATTTTTGTTTTACAGAAGAGGGCCATTAGAGCTAGTTACAATCTAAAACTGAGAGAGTCTCTTAGAGATAAATTTAAAGAAATAAATATATTAATTTTGGCCTCTCAGTATATTTATGAAAATTTAATGTATGTTCACAAAAACAAAGATAGTTTTAGTAAAAAAAGTGATATACATTCTGTAAACACTAGGAACAAACACAAGCTAGTGATGCCAGTATCTCGACTCCACAGAGTCAGTAATTCATTCTTGGGGCAATGTATACGCTATTACAACAAGGTCCCGGAAAGTGTACAGGTTCTTTCTATTACCAAGTTCAAATGTCTTATTAAGCTGAAACTGTATAAAATGGGTTATTAGAGTATAAATGACTACATGGTTGATAATAACCCTTGGGAATGAGGTGGTCGCTTCCTAGCAGTTTCTAAAATAAAATTTGTAAATAGTTTGTAATCATTTATATTGTAAAATTTATTTAAAAAAAAAGTCCCACTGGGTGTGTTTCTTGCTGGTTCTTCCTAGGACAGAGGGTTTTTTTCGAACCAGTGGTAAAGTAAAAAATGACTTTCAATAAGAATTACACATGTAATGTATATTGAATAAAAATTATTATATTCTATTCTATTCTATCAAATATACTTTTTTTTTCTTGGTATGTGTGCTATTAATTAACATCTTTGTGAACCAATTTTAATGATTATTTTTATTCATTTTATTTGAGGCAAAATACCTTATTTTTAAGCGTTAGTGCCATATAAATTTAGAGACTAAAAATTCGTCCAATGAATGTAATCAACATTGTGGCTATGCTATTTCTTGTGCTTGTGATATAAATAAACATACTGCACATCCCCACTCGGACAGCAGTTAGCTAGCTCAAAAAACCTCAATGGAGGGGACATGATGATTGGTAACAATACCAAATCATAAACCATCATCATCCTCATCTTCATCATCAGTGCCTTTCCCTTTTTAAATAGCTTTAAATAGCCCTTTATCAGAAAGCACCTGTAAGCACCATATAGGCTAACAGTACCAACATCACAGAATATAAATGTGATTTTCCTTAATCCACAGAAAAGAGTCAAAATTTTGTTTTTTTTATAGTATAATGTTATTCCTAGTATAATGTTACTAGCACACAGTCCACCTGATGGTAAGTGGTTGCTGTGGCCCATAGACATCTACATCTATCCACATTTGCAAATCAAAATTCAGATGCATTGTCACCCGTGAGGACTAAGATGGAATGCCTCGTTTCCAGTAAAAAGGGTCTCCGGTTCTCTACGAAACAGCAGCTTTAAGTTGCTATTTTATGCTGGTATTCTGTGAGAGTGTGGTCCTTCCTCAGTCGAGTCGACCATTCGTGCTACAACTATACTATTAATATAGCTGCAGCATGGCTCTATCACGTAATTTAACGTCTTTTAATAAAAAGTGAAAGCAGATTTAAAAAAAAAAAACTAAATAGAATAAAAAGGTTGGCTTAAATTCTCCTATACGTTATGCCTTATCACTGACTTCTGAAGCTATGTGGAAATTATTTTATTTTCTAAGTCTGCTCTTTTTCTAGACGGTTGGACTCCTTTTCTATTTATGAATTTTTATATATATATATATATTATATTTACAGATAGCCAGTATATTTACAGAATGTGAGGTATTAAATCTTAGTCTTTAGAGGTGACAATATATTTTGCAGCTGCCCATGGGCTACAGTAGCACCATCAGGCGCACTGTAAGCTTTTATACCCAGTAGGTTAGGTTAAAAAAAAGTTTTTTATAAATGTTACTAATGAGAACAATCTATAATTTTTCTTATTAGAGAGCTTTTATGGTAGTAAAAGCTTTTAATGTTGTGGTTTCATGCACAAAGTAGTACATATGGCGGACTTAATGTCATAGGGCATTCTCTCCCAGTCAACCATTAGGCTCAACAGAGATAGACATATAAGAGGCTTATTGTATTACTATTCATTTGTTTAGCCCCAAATTTCAAAGTACTCCATAAGTCATTAATAGACTTATGGAGTACTTTGAAATTTGGGGCTTTTATCATGAATTGAATGCTGTAAAATGATAAAGAAATATTGTTGAGCAAACAAAACATATCTAGTGGACATTCTTACCTTGTGTGGTATTAGAACTTCCACTACCCCATTTCATTTTGTGGGTGTCATAAGAAGCTACTATAAGGAATGCTAGGAAATGACATCTTTGGCTTCCGATACATAATAATTATAATTTATAATATTCTCGCTTATGTCAGATGTGAAATACCCAATTCAGTTTCATAGTTTACCTTTTTATTATGAAATTAGTAATGTGCATATAGTGAAACGTTTAACTACATATTAAAATATTTAGTTTGTATTTTCTTAATTTTTTTTATTTACTAAATATTGTTTTGCCTAATATTTTATATACCTCTTAATGTTTATATGTTTTGTTTTGTCATCAGGGAATGGTATTTCACCGAGTTGTAAAGGATTTCATGATACAAGGTGGTGATTTTACAAATGCTAACGGTACTGGAGGAGAGTCTATATATGGTGGTACATTTGAGGGTAAGGATATATAAAGGTTTCTAATTGATATTTCTAAATATTAAGTCAAATCCAAAAAAAATTAAATTTTGAGCCAAATTGATTATTTTTATATCATTCCAAGTTTTTCAGTTTTAATTTAAGAACATTAATATATTCTGATCTTAAGTAAACTTATGTTAACTGTATCAAAATGATATAAGTAGACTAGCATTAGACCATTATTTATTATATTACCTTAAAAAAAGTATGTAATAAATTAAAAAATTTAAAACCCCCGAAGCAAAAAGAGGTAATGATCTTCAAATGGCTGAAAAAATCTATAATAACACAGATACACATGTACACCACTAAACTATCATCATCATCATTACATCCCTTCACAAGTCCACTGCTGAACATAGGCCTCTCCTATGGAATGCCACAAAGCACGGTCCCGAGCCACCTGCATCCATTGTCTTCCTGTATGTTTTACCAGGTCGTCACTCCATCTAGTGGGGGGACGCCACGCTTTTACACTTCGCCTACCGTTAGGAGGCTGCCACTCGAGTCTCGGTCGAAGTTGGGCTTGTTGGACTATTTGTCCCAACAATTACTGGCATAGGTGTGACATGGACGTTAAACATGACGTCTTGTCAATGTTCATCTTAAGACCTATCCGTTGGGAGACGATATTAAGGTCATTGAGCATAGTGCTTAGGTCGTCCAGCAATTTTGCCATAAGGACTATATCGTCGGCAAATGAGTGATGTACTCGCTATTGATGTTAATACCGTATCCTTTCCAGTCCTGTAGCTTGAAAACGTCTTCCAATGTAGCGGTGTAGAGTTTCGGGGATATTACGTCACCCTGTCTTACACCTCTCTGCAGTTGGATAGGTTTTGTACTCTGGTTCTGTACTCAGATAGCCATTGTAGCTCTACTGTACAAACACTTTAGCAATTCGATATACCGACAGTCCACTTGGCACCGCCCAAATTTCGACGGAATCAAAGGCTTTCTCATAGTTCACATTTGCAAGACAAAGTGGTAGATTGTATTAACTTATAAGTATGATTACTAGTATTTTTTACAAAAAGTATTTATTGGATGCTGTAGGGATGGTGTACTGTTTACTTGTTATGAGGTGAAGATGATACATTTTTGGTGAAGATCCTAATAGATGGAAAAGCTATCTTGTTTACGCCAGGCGTAAAATATTCAGACCAGCATCAGGCACCAGCGTCGAAGGTCATCACATCCAGTAGTCTGCCAAGCATGATGATTAAGGCAAATCTTCTGCAATGGGAGAAACCCATACCCAGCTGTGGACTCTTTGACATCTATAACACAAGGGTCTTTTTAAATTATTTGCCTTGTTATCTATGTACCCCCAGCACTTTTCTCAGATTCTTGTAATAATTTCAGAATTTTTTTTTATATTTGATTCACTCTATTTTCAGAAAATAAAACGGAGTGCATAAATAAATGAATCTGCTCTTCTATGACGATCTGATTTTTTTATGTTTTTTTATTTTCATAGGATAAGGGTGAAAAGCGAGCACACAATCCACCTGATGGTAAGTGATTGCTGTGGCCCATAGACATCTGTATCTATCCTCGTTTGCGAATCAAAATGCAGATGCGTTGTCATACATAAGGACTAAGATGGAATGTCTCGTTTCCAGTATAAAAGGTCTCTGATTCTCTACACTCACAATAGGAAACTCAGCAGCATTAAACTGCTATTTCACACTGGTGAGTCATTCTTCCCTGGTTGAGAAAGGGTCTCCAGTTCTCTACACTCACCATACGAAACAGATACGTTAAGCTGCTATTTTACTCTTGTATTCTGTGAGAGCTTGGTCCTTCCCCGGTCGAGCCGACCTATTCATGCTACAACTATACAATTAATATAACTGCAGCATGACTCTGCCACGTTTAAATAATATTATATCTATTAAAAAAAGATAGCATATAAGTTTTTTATTTTGATAGGTTTCAAATATGTTTTATTTATTTTTATTGTCTTTTAACAATTAACTATGCATAAAATTCTTTTCAGATGAAACCTTTGAACTGAAACATGATAAACCTTATCTTTTATCTATGGCCAATAGGGGCAAGGACACTAATGGATCACAGTTCTTTATGTAAGTTTGTGAAAGAGATGGGTAAGAATTCTCGGGTGGACTCATACAAATTTAGTATTACTCACCTTCATCAAATTCAACTAAACATCGCCATTAAATAGTGTTTCATAAATTTTAAAAAAGATTTAAGGTCATCACAGCATTTCATACTGTGGGTATCATAAGAGGCGTCTATGGATGAATAAAAATGTCAGATATCATAACCAGTAAACAAGGACTTCTATATACGAGTATACTACTGGACATGCTCTGCGGCTTTAATACATTGCGCACTAAGTTACGGTCAATTCTCCGTAACTCCAGTCGACCGCGAGTCTAGTTCGTTGTTTTGGAAACTGCGAACGTTGTTTTCAAAACAACAACAATAACAACAACAATCGAACACTAATTTTGTTTTCGTATTTGCCTAAAAACGGTAACTGTCGGTAATGAGAATACGACTGCGTGGCATATTTACCGTGCCAGCTACTCGCGCGCGCCTACGCGGTCCACAGCTGTTACACAATTTTTGTTCGGAATTGCCGGTTTAATAGTATGTTATACATAGAAGTCTTTACCTGTAAATATAAGTAGCGGCACGAAAGTCTAGTTACCGTTATTGCGCATAAGTCGCGCTGGTTGACTTATTAAGCATAAGTCGCGCTGATTGGCTCGTGCGTATCGTTCTCACGCGCTGATTAGCTCTCCAGTCGCATTCGTGCAATTCAATTCGTGCACGTCCCGTCCACGTTTCGTTCAGCGCTAGACTTACGTGCCGCGACTTGTAGCAGTATTTCCATCTCAGTGCTAGATGTAGCAGTGTAGGGGCGACGTAAGCGAATATACAACCCCATATCATCCCTTGAGTGTTGTAAGAGGCGACGGGGGAATCTGAAACCGGATATAAGCAGTAGCATCTTCTTGATAATAACTCGATAATAAACTGCGGTTGCCAAACCCCTGCCAAGAGATTACAACTATATCAAATATCCCTCTATGAAGCAATCAATACTATGGGGAATACTATGTCCATCCACGACTTTTTATGCCATGAGGGCGGCGCCAGTTAAAAATGAGGTGTAATATTTGACAGATTTCATGCTAGAAACATGTTTTTTTGCCTTTCTTGCTCGATCTTTATAATGGCAACAGTAGACTTGAAATGCTTATAGAGTTTGTATTGCTATATTTGCTAAAAAAAATAGTAATAAAATAATATTTAAAAAGTACCTACATAGTATTATATCTTGAACGATGGTACGGAACCCTTTATGTGCGAGTCCGACTCGCACTTGACCGGGTTTTTTATATGTTCTAAACGTAGCCATCTCCGATATTAAACTTATATGTGTAGAAAACTTATATGATAAGGTGGCAGATAAGCTTGAATGTCAAACACATGATACATTCACATTCCAATTTCTTTTTTTTAATCGTGGAGAAATCCTTATGAGTACCTTTCGCTGCGGGGGCAGCGAAAATGTTATACCGGACTTCTACCGGCTATAACCTCACGGTGGTCACAGCGTATATGAACGGTCCCGGGATTTCCGTTCGAAACTCAACCGAGCCACCCATTGCTTTGCTTGGCTACTAGCACGTCCCGGGGGTAGCACCTTGTACCCCTAGCACCCTCGCTGTGATATCACGATGTCTCGGGATCACATCCGAGTTATTATCGTCGAGGGTTACATCACTAGGCTTTCGGTGCCTACCCCGAGTGCTCGCATCCCCAGAGGCCTCGTTTCTGGTAGGGGAACACCGTCTCAAGGAAAAGTCCGTGAAGAATGCCTTGACGACGTGACGACATTCCGCTCAGCAGTCTCCGGGATCATAATGGATTCACATGCGAATTTTTATGATATCTGGTAAATTATAACATTTAAACTCTATGTAATGGTGATATAAGGGAATCTAAGACTATTAGTTCATAAAGATGTCATTTATAGTTTGTCGACGTTCCTATAACGATTTCGTAATGCCAATACATCCGTTAAGAGTGGCAATTAAGGCAATTACCTATAACAGCGATTATTCCCTGGCGATATAGAATCGACTATCTTATATCATCCCGTGGGTGTCGTAAGAGGTGACAGAGGGAAACAAATCAGAAGATGGGAAGCAGCGGCCCAATAACGTTTAAAATTATAAAACGCGCTTGCCAACCCATTTGCCAACCCGCTTGCCAACCCGCTTGCTAAGCGTGGCAACTATAGCAAATATCCCCCCTATGAACCAGTCTACGAGGAGGCCTATCTCCAGCAGTGGACTTTAATAGGCTGTAACCGTAACGGGGAGACCTATCAGCACAATGTGAGCCGTCTGGTACTGAAATCGTATAAAAGCCTAGTTATTTAAAGTATGAGATTAACAGCTGCGATCTCTTATGGACTGGCGAAGTAAACTCCTATAGTGGGTGACTCTACGGTTGTAAAATGTGTGTCGACAAAGTGGCGAGCCATAGTTGATGTCGCGTTGTTGTGTAGAGGGCGCTGGCGACGTCGTGCGCGCGCTGCCCGCTATCGTTCTTGTTCTGTTCTGTGTGTTGTAGAACAACACAGCCGGCGCCGCATCTCGACAAGTGAGTATCATTCACCTTACTAATTAATACTACAGTGGAATCTCGATCATTTGAATTTCAACTCGTTTAGCCATGCTGCAACTATATTATGGTTGTAGTACGAATGGCTCGGCTCGAACAGGGAAGGACCAATCTCTCACAGAATACCAGCGTAAAATAGCAGCTTAATGCTGCTGTGTTTCGTATGGTGAGTGTAGAGAACCGGAAACCCTTTTTACTGGATACGAGGCATTCCATCTTAGTAATCAGGGGTAGCAACGCATCTGCATTTTGATTCTTAATCGAGGATATAATGTAGATATCTATGTAACACTGCATCCATGTACGAGCAGGTGGCCTGTGTGCTTGTTTGTCATCCTAATTCTATAGAAAAATTAAAAAAAGTCAAGAGCGGTGCTAAAAATTTCGAGCTAACGAGTTTTCGACTTGCCAAGAATCGAGCCCACAGCCGAAACATAAATTAACACAAGGTGATTGTGTGTTACTTAGAAAGTTTAATGAATGTATTCATTCATTATACGTGTACGAAGTACACGCAATAGAACAGAACCAACAAACATTTCTTTTGGATTTTATTTCTATGAATTCGGGGAATCCCAAGTAAGACGTCATTATATTTAACTAACTTCAACTTACGGAGTCTGCTTTTTGAAATGAAATGAAAAAGTGTATTTAAGAATTCAGCGGAAGGTAATGGTAATTCTTATCGTGTTACTGAGGATTACGACTTAATGAGGTTTAAGTTACCGAGATTCCACTATATTTTGTTTTTATGTTATTGTAAACGGGGCGTGGTCCTTTACTGCTACTTATATGAATGTTCAAAGTCGTTCAGCGAGCTATAAATGAGGTTTCTGTGTGACAGAATCGTTATGAAAATATCCACTGCAGAACCAGAAAAAACTGATAGTTTTAACAGCACACCTATTCGTTAACTTTGTTGACATCAAGATGATAGTCACACGATTGCTGATTATAAGGTCCCGGGTGCGAATCTCGATTAAGAAATTCTTAGTAGCTGCCCGGAATCATAAAGTTGGCGGTGTTTCACACCCTGTGCCTCGGAAGCACGTTGGACCTGTGCCTGATAACTTTCTGGTCGTGTCGGTTTACCGTCCCATCGGACTATGAGAGTGAGGGAATAGAGAGTGCACCTGTGCTTGCATATACACTTGGGCTAGCCTTCGTTGAGGCTGGCTACCGTGACCGAAGTTCGGTCTGTAGGACATTGTTATTTATCTGCTATATTGTTTATTGACATATTTTTTCTTTTGTTGCAGTGTGCACGTAGTGTTTGGCCACGTGGTGGGCGGAGCGGCGTTAGTGCGTCAGTTGGAGGCGTTGCCCGTCGACAGGAACTCCCGACCTCTGCAGGATGTACTCGTGACTGCTTGTGGACAACTTGTACGGCTCAAATCAGGTGCGTCTCTTCAGTCGAGAGAATATTGTTAACAGATACAGTTATTGTTCTCACTATTGTTAATAATTGTACTAATATTAAACGGGGAATGCTTACATGAATTAATTCAATTATTTTGTAAATGAAACTTTTGGGATCAGAATAAATAATTATCTCAACATATTATAAAACAAAGTAGCTTCCCGCCGTCTGTACGCTTAAATCTTTTATACTACGCAACGGATTTTGATGCGGTTCTCATCAATAGACATAATGATTCAAGAGGAAGGTCAAATTGTAAACCTTTTTTAAAGTCATTGTCATTCATAGGTTTTGAAATTCTAATAAATGAATTGTTTAGAAAATTAATAGTATATTATAACTAGGAATAAGACAAAGTAAACAGTAAATTTATAAAACATACCTACGTACGTACGATTTGATATGACGTGACAATTTTTACGTGGTAGAGCCAAGCTGCAGCTATTTTTATAATATAGTTGTATCATGAATGTGTCGGCTCGACCGGGGTAGGAACACGCTCTCACAGAATACCAGCGTAAAATAACAGCTTAACACTGTTGTGTTTCGTATGGTGATTGTAGAGAACTGGAGACCCTTTTTACTGGAAAAGAGGCATTCCATCTTAGTCCTCAAGGCTGACAACGCTTCTGCATTTTGATTCGCAAACGAGGATAGATGTAGATGTCTATGGGTCCTAGCAACCACTTACCATCTGGTGGACTGTGTGCTCATTTGTCACACTATTTCTATAAAAAAAAATACATCAGCTTGTATCTGCTTTAAAATAAATTTTAGTTTATACTGTATGTAAATGTAACTGTCTGTACAGGTAAAAAGCGCAAACAAGAAAAAGAAAAGGAAAAAGATGGAAGTGATGAAGAATCAGACCATTCACATAAGAATGACAAGAAGAAGAAGAAAGATAAAAAAAAGAAAAGGTAATTTAATGATAGAAAAATTTCCTCGCTCGGAGTCAATGGGCGACTGCATACGGCTGAGCACCATATTAAAAATGTTAAAATTAATTAGTTAAGTATCGCCTGAAAAATGGGTCTCCATATTTAAAAACGCTTTGTTTTCTTTTAGGAGCCATTTTGAAGTAAATGGAAGTGCATAAAATTCCTTTTTTAAAACAAAATACCAGTTCAACTATTTATGAATGGTTTAAAGTTTATTTTTTTATTTTTAGTCATCTTAATTTCCTGAATGAATAGTTTATAACATAAACTGTACATGCACCTCGTCTCGTCTATATAACTAAAATGAGGATTGCAATTGTGCCCGCATCGCAGAAATACTACCGGGTAGATTTCAATTAGGGTTTCTAAGTTTTAGAATACCAGCTTAAAATAGCAGCTTAATGCTGCTGTGCTTCGTATAAAGAGTGTAGAGAACCGGAGACCCATTTTACTGAAAACTAGGCATTCCAACTTATTCCTCAGGGGTGACATCGCATCTACATTTTGATTCTTAATCAAGGATAAATGTAGATGTCTATAGGCCACAGCAACCACTTACCAACAGGTGGACTGTGGGCTTGCTTGTTACCCTTATTCTAGAAAAAAATCTCTACACTATAGACCATTCTAACAATGAGCTAGTTCCACTCAACTAGCCCTAATTTACAATCAGGTAGGTAGGTCATTAGCAATTTTTAATTACAGACATCACTCGGGTCCGTCAGCAGACGAGGAAGAGGCTGAAGAAGCCCCATCCCATCCTCTTGTAATGACATCAAAGATTGACCCTAGAGAAATACCAGAAGTGCCTACAAACAGGTTCCTTATGAGGGGGGGTAGAGATCAGGATAAGGAAAGGGACCCTCGGAGGGATAGAGAGAGGTATTTAGGTTTTTTCATTTTATATAAAGTCCTGGACAAATTTTAGTGGATTGCAAAAAAAGAGATTTAATTTCTCCTGTTGTTATTATCGTGCGTACTGGCTAACTCAATGCTATTAAAAAAAAGATGGGAAGGAGTTTTTGTTCCGATTTTATGATATATTTTATATAATTATTGGCTATATACTTTTTTAAAGTCTCGCTTGGTTTCTTGCTGGTTCTTCCGAGGACACAGGTTTTTCTCGAACCAGTGCTAAAAGTAAAAGATTACTCAATAAGAATGAATTGTATGATTGTAATCTATTCTAAATAAAAAATATTATATTCTATTTTTTTTATAATAAGTTACGGATTTTTTATGAGATAAATTGGTGTAACAGTTTACCCATTCAATTGTTAGACTTGCAACGAATAGTATATTCGGCCGCACGCCGAATACCGAATATTCTGCGGACTTCCTGGCCGATAAGCCGAATATTAGGCAAAAGTATTCGGCCGGGAAGGAAGTAGTGTTTATTCAGAACGTCTATTCTCTGAAGCTGGTATTGTCTACGAGAAGAAAACGATTAAACTACTGCCTGAAAATGCAGAAAAAATTGTCTTTCTGCGCCATTATACGATAATTCTAGTGCATAGATATTTATCTGATAGTGTTTTTTATTTATTTTTTATAATATGGCAGTTGATTAAGTACCTATGACTACTTTAATGGTTACAAGAAAAAACAATTTAGTCATAAAATAAATATTTTTATTTTACCAATTATCCTACCACAATGAAATAGGATAAAAGTAGTAAATAGGCCGAATATTCTAATATTTGTTGCAAGTCTAATTGTAATGCAAAGATCTATATTGTACGCCTTGATCTTTATAAATTCAAGAGTATATCATCGGGTGTTTTATAATTCTTGAAAAATGTCTCATCTTTGCTTTTCAGCTTTAGCCAGTTTCTAATGTAAGTTAAATAATTTACCTTTATTGATTGTTATTGTTTTTCTTTTTAATTTATGATTATCCTGTTGTCGTGTTTCTGGTTATGTGATATCGTCTAGTTATGTGTAGTGTGGATGATTTTCTTTTGGATCTTTTACAAACACTACGGAAATTGTAATGATGATGAGGGCATTAATTATTTAGAAAATACTTCCGTTGATTTTCTTGACGTTTCTTCCCAAGACAGAGGTTATTCTGAACCAGAGGTAAAAGTGAAAATTCCATTCATTATACATGTATTATAATGAGGCGATGGAGGGAAACTAAAACAGGCTATAGCAGTATCATCTACCTGATCACAGCTTAAAAATTATTAAAAAAAAAACTACAGTTGCTAACCCGCCTACCAAGCATAGCAACTATGGTCAATATTTCCCTCATGAGGCAATGGGGGATATGGGAGAGGCTTATGTTCTGCGATGAACCTTTAATGGACTGTAACTGTAACTTTACACTTCGACAAGTATAGTAGCGAGTTAACTTGCGAACCTGGCGAGTTAAATAGCAAATGAACAATTAAGTTGAACGGGATAGCTGGCAGGTCTATTTTTCGGCGAGTTGTGTCCGAAATATTGCCTTCCCGCTCGTCTCCCGCCACCTAAAACTAAACTCGCCGCTTGCTAT
This sequence comes from Parnassius mnemosyne, assembly GCA_963668995.1. Classification (NCBI taxonomy): domain Eukaryota; kingdom Metazoa; phylum Arthropoda; class Insecta; order Lepidoptera; family Papilionidae; genus Parnassius; species Parnassius mnemosyne. Next base: position 3,915,766 of record CAVLGL010000002.1, on the reverse strand, counting down.
AAGTTGACAGGATGCAACGTGTTCGCGTTCAACCCCTCAAAATAAATAATTGTACTTTTTTTTAACTGAACTCGCCGCGAAGACATTTTAAAGCTACTGCCCACTTAACCGTTTATTGTCAACTGCCATATAAAACTCTCTACTGTACTTATTGAAGTATAAATCAGCCCTTATAAAAAAACTATTCTATTCTGTGGACTGATATGAAAATAAACCTTAGGTTTGTTAATGACAGCAAAGTGGGGATAGTGACCTTGCACTTACCATCCCACCTGTTAGAGTTGTGTGAGTATGGACAGATATTGCATTTCATGAACATATGCCATATTTTCTCATTTTTGGAAAGTCTGACAACACTACATTTCCAGCTACGGTACCTTTTTACCGTCAATAATAACTTTCTTTAAAAATCCTATACTAGAATTATTTTGTCCGTGCAGTTTGGGTTATTATATTTCGCTGTCTCTCCCGCTCACGGGCCTTAGGGGCGAGCATAGTGATGCGCATTATTGTTGTCGATATGCGTAATATCGATAGTGTATTTAGTTTTGTCATTATGTGGGTTAATGATAAAAATTAAAAAAAATAGATACAAACAACTTATGTATTAAAATAAGAATAATAATGATTTAAAATAAATTAATATATACAAATGATTGGTTAAAGTTATATTAAAAATAAATATAAAGATAATAACTTATATCTAAAATCTGAATCTGTAGGTATTAGGCGGGGGTAATAATGGAAAACAAATGACTCATAACATAACAATGTCGCACCAGCCTTTGTTATTATCGATAATGGCGTTGCGCCCGTGCAACATGCTCACCACCCTAGCCGGGCTGAGGCCGAGCTATGATTTACGACCCCAACTGCACGGACAAAATAATTTTACTATAGTGTAGTTCTTAATTCAGTAATTGATTTGATCTCGTATTCAGGATGCGGTTTCGCGAAAGGGAACGCCACAATTATACGAGAAGTGGGAGGATTATAAAGGGTCGTGGTGTATTTGTGAGTATTATGATTAAAGTTTTTATAAGTTCCACAGCAGGGCCTCTATCATTGTGATTGAATGAAAGACTTGAGAAATATAAAATTATTGCTTAAATGTACAACGAACACAATTTTCTAATCATTATAATTTTAGAGGTAGGTAATTAAATGTTTGCATTGTTTTATGAATAATACATAGTGTAATAGACAAAACAATTTGAACAACACATTTTTTTCCTATTTAATAAAAATATGAAACACGTGAAAAACGCACATTTCGATTATTTAATTATTCTGTCCATTTCGATATGTACTGATTTTACTTAAAATAAAATAATCTGGTGTGAAAATGGTTTTTATAATATATTTTTTTATAGGAGAGGGGGCAAACGAGCATGCGGCTCACCTGATGGTAAGTACAGATGGTACTACCGCCGCCCATGAACAACTGCCACACCAGGGGAATCGCAGATGCGTTGCCGGCCTTTTAAAAAGGAGTAGGCTCTTTTCTTGAAGGTCTCTAAGTCGTATCGGTCCGGAAAAATCGCTGATGGTAATCGATTCCACAAGGAAGTCGTGCGAGGAAGAAAACATCTTCTAAACCGCACAGTGGTGGACCGCCAATCATCCAGATGGTGTGAATGGTATCGGGGGTTCTGCCGCGATGTGCGTTCGTGAAATTTGGCGGCTGGGATTAATCCGAACAATTCCTCAGAGCACTCCCCATGGTAAATTCGAAAGAAAATGCAAAGGGATGCAACATCTCTTCGTAGTGCCAATGAATCGAGCCGATCGGAAAGGACTCGGTCGTCGACGATTCTGTGCTGGATGCGGTCAAGTGGAAGAAGCTGACACTGGGGAGCCCCTGCCCAGAGATGGGAACAGTATTCCATGTGAGCCCGAACCTGCGCCTTGTAAAATTGTAGGCGGTGTGCCAGCATGAAATACTGTCCCGCTCTGTTGAGCACGCCAAGCTTTTTAGAGGCCAATTTGGCCTTCTCTTCCAAGTGACCACGAAATTGCACGTCACTCGATATGTCGACTCCGAGGATTCCGATACTGGCTGAGGCGAGAAGGTGAGTGCCTTGAAACTGAGGAGATACGACAAAGGGGTTCTTTTTAGCGGTAAACGCGCAAACTTGTGTCTTCTGAGGATTAAACTGGACTAGATTTAGTCGCCCCCGATCCGAGACATTGTTCAGCAAAGACTCGACTTCAGACACAAGTTTGTTCCGGTACTCGGCGACGTTTTCCCGAGAAATATTGGCACGGCCGGTGTATAGAGCATCACCAGTGCTGTCATCCGCATAGCAATGAATGTTACCAGTTAGCAACATATCATTGATATGCAGAAGAAACAGCGTTAGTGATAGCAAACAGCCTTGTGGAACACCAGCGTTAATGGGCTTGTAGTCGGAGCATGCACCGTCTACAACGACCTTGATGCTCCAATCTGCACGGAAGCTGGTGATCCAATTGCACAATTTCTCGGGAAGCCCGATCGAAGGCCTTCGCAATGTCCAAACTAACGCCCAACGCCTCACGAAAACCGTATTGGTGGTCACTAATCAGCTGGTGATCCTCAAGGTACCGCATGAGCTGGCAGTTAATAATGGATTCCATTATTTTGGAGAACAAGGAGGTGATGGCGATAGGCCTGTAGTTGGACGGGTCTGAGTGGTCGCCTTTTTTAGGGATCGGGTGGACAAAAGCTGTCTTCCATAAATTCGGGACTACGCCTTGGGAGTAGGAGTACCGGAAAAGACGCGTTAGGACCGGTGCCAACTCCGGAGCACACGTCCTCAGCACAATTGGGGGATACCGTCAGGCCCACTCGACTTCTGGATGTCCAGGGAGAGTAGCGCTTTGCGAACCGAGCGCTGTGAGAACAGCACATCCGGCATGGAGCACTCACACCGCGGGATGGTCGGCGGTGTTTTCCCCCCGTCGTCAAGAGTCGAGTTGGACGCAAAAAGGGAGCCTAAAAGGTCGGCTTTCTTTTTTGCGGCGTGGGCCAGTGAGTCGTCCTCCCTGTGCAGAGATGGTAGTGAAGGCTTACAGAAATTCCCTTGGACAGCCTTGGCGAGAGACCAGAATGCACGGGTTCCCGAAGAAAGGCGAACTAGTTTCTCGCCAATTCTGCCTATGTGCTCTGACTTTGCCTTGGCAATAACTCTTTCGAAGGACCTGGAGGCGAAGTTATACTTCTTTTTAAGTGTGCTGGTGTTTACATCCCGAGTAGCCGAAGCCGCAGCCCAGGCTTGATAACACTCTTGCTTACTGCGTAATGCAGTCTTACAAGAGCGACCAAACCAAGGATGAGATCTGCCTCCGATGGGTACTACAGATGATGGAATTAATAGTTCCATTCCCTGTAGCACCACATCAGTGACAGAGTCAGCAACAGCGCTGGGATCATCCGGCTAGAAGCAAACCCGCCCCCTAGGGTAGGATGCAAAGAAAGACCGCATTCCGTCCCAATCCGCTGACCTGTAATGCCAAACACGGCAACCTGCAGAACGCAACCGCGAGGGGAGCGTGAGTGGCACCACACTCCGGATCAGACAATGCTCCGAAGAGCCGAGAGGGGCATCGACCGAAACCTATCTGTCCGGATGAGAGGTCAGCAGAAGGTCCAATAGGGAAGGTACATGGTCTTCCACATCTGGGATCCGCGTAGACGAAATAACCAGTTGTGTTAGACCATATGCCAAAGCAAAGTCATAAACTCTCCGCATGATCGGTTAAACGTGAACCGAGCCATTCGGCGTGGTGGGCGTTAAAATCGCCAAGGATCACGATCTCTGCGGATGGGACCTGTTGTAGCAAGGAATCTGTAGCCATTTGGACGTGGTCGATGAGTCGGTCTGTTTCGACATTACCGCTATGGGACCTATAGAGGCACCCATAGACGCGCGGATGGTCGTCGCTGTCTACGCGTAGCCAAAGGATGGACAGGTCCGAACCTTCAAGACTGATAGAGATAGACACTTGATAGTAAGCGATTATTGCAGTCCATACACACCTGCATCCACCTCCAAACAATAGAAGCTACAGGTGCATTATACATGTGCATTATATAGGTGCATACATCTGAGAACTAGGATGCAATGCCACTTGATCAGTAAAAAAGGTCTCTGTGTCCTCTGCACTTATTACACGAAACACAGTAGCGAGCTACTGCAGTGCAGGGCTATTTTACATTGGTATTCAAGATGATATTGATAAGAGAATGGTATATAAGAGTTCTAAACAAACTTTGATTGTATGTTTTGACGTTGACTGCTTAATGGCAGAAATAGGTCAAGGGTGTATAGCTTATAGATAGATAGCTTCCTCCACATATCCTGAAACAGATCCGTACCACCCGGTAAAGTGAATATAAGAACAATGTTTGCCCTTTAGCGCTACCGCACTCCATCTCGGTCGCGCTCGCGTTCCCGCTCGGTGACGCCGCCGCACTGGAGGCAGGCTCAGCGCAGGATCATCAAGCTGTCCGACTTCGAGGTGAGGGCTATACACTATTTTTCATATTATTGTTCATTTTTCAACATCTGTTTATTTACTTGCTATATACTTAACATAAAAACATAAACATATATAACATAAACACTCACGCCTGTCACCCAGAGGGGTAGGCAGAGACTACGGACTTCCATTTGGCGCGATCCTGACACACCTCTCTCGCCTCTTTCACATCCATATATCTACGCATACACGCTCGTCGGTTAAGGGTACTCCTAATCTGGCCCATTTTCAATGTATCGCCGATCTGGTCGATAAACCTTCGTCTAGGGCGTCCCTTCCCGACCCTGCCGTTCACTTCTGCAACATAAATTTGCTTTGTCACTCTTTCCTCGTTCATTCTTTCTACGTGACCAAACCACCGAAGCATTCCTTTCTTAATCCTTGTCACAACGTCATCTTGCAAACCACACTTTTCTCTTATTACACTATTTCTCACCCTGTCATTCAGATTCAGCCCTAGCATACTCCTTAAGGAACGCATTTCTACAGCATTTATTCTACTCTCATGCTTCTTCTGCCAGACCCAACTTTCACTACCATACATTAAAGTGGGTACTAACACAGCATTATGAATTGCCATACGTGCCTTAGTTGACACATTCTGACTCCTCACAATAGCGTGTAGAGCCCCATTCACTCTATTTCCTGCGTTCACTCGTCGTTCTATATCCTTATCATATCTACCATCCCTGCTAAATAAACATCCCAAATATACAAACTCATCCACTTGCTCAATCAACTCCCCTTCTATTCTTATTTTACATAAAGTTTTACTTTCTTCTCTTTCAAAAACCATCACTTTCGTCTTACTTGCGTTCACTTTCATACCCCTTTCTTATATACTTAAATGATTTCTATTATATACTTAAATGATTTCTAATATCAAAATATTTTAGTTTTATTTGATCCGGCATGAAGGACCAAAATTTTAAACTTTATTTTACAAGATCAAATACAAATATAATGTAAAATCTCTTTATATTATAAATGTCATTTACAAATCATTGCGTATACATTTTTTGACAAAATCAGTTTTATAGGATTTTTTTTCATGTAGGTATATAAAATATGTTACTAATGGCCGATTTTTCAATCATCAAATAAACGTTATAGAATTAAATACAACAATCGAATTAAAAACTACAGTTGTATGAATAAAACAGTTCCATTGTTTCATTTTTATATTCAGTCAGGTATATATTTCATGGATAACTTTTATCTTACTCTTGAAAAATTAGCCCTAAGTTAAATTAATAAAGTTAATAAACATGACTTAAAAATATATAATATTTCCCATTGTTAGTGAAATTTGACAATTCAGAATTTATTGAATAAAACTAATTTTACGGGTTTTATCGCGTATAACTTTAACTTTATTTAATCTCGACGTTTCGAATTAAGAAATTATTTTCGCCTATTTTTGTTCTGTGTGGCCTTTGGCCGCTAAATTCCATACAACTTAACTAACAACAAGTGCAGATACTTGCTGATAGGTGTCATATTGTAGTTGGATTACATATGTTTTTCGTTTGTATTGTTTGGCGTTGTACAAATACATGATTTGTAGATTTAATGTGGTTTGAATTTGATTGACAAGCCAAATTTATGTTCAGGAACGCATGGACCAGGAACGCGCTGAAAGGGAACTCCAGGAGCCAAAGAGGAGGCCCGTCGACAAACCTCCTCTCAGTGAGTTTCCAAATAGTATATGTTTTCTCATACCTATAAAGTTTTTGGTGATAGGTAGTAACAAAGTATCCTCGAATACAGTTGATTTTATGTTTAAGATGCTGACTACAGCAAATGAGTTTATAAGTAGCGGCATGAAAGTCTAGCGGTGACCGTTATTGAGCATAAGTCGAAAATAATTTATCATGGGGTAGTAAGTAGGTCGCAGGGCGGGCGAGCGAATTGCGCTGATCGGCTCTCCAGTCGCATTCATGAAATTCAATTCGAGAGTGACAGTACCCATGCGCGGATATCCCCTTCACGTTTCGTTCAGCGCTAGACCTACGTGCCTCGACTTATATACTGTCGGATTGCATAGAAAAGAAAGAGAAGCGCGATGACAAGACGCCTGTAACTTACCTATTACAAAACATAAAACAATCAATTACTTCAAAATTAGTTGAGTAATCGAAAATAAAACTTACAATATTTTGTATTAAAATATGATACTTTATTGTTATTAATTTTACAATGTAACTTTGGTAGCATATGCTGAGACGAAATCCTTTTTAGCATCACATCACTCACTCTTGTTGAGATTTATTTATATTTATGTTTTCCTTCTACCTTGTATGTTTTATATGTTTCATTTACTTCTAACTATATATTATGTGAGTGTATTGATGCTAATAAATCATTTGTCTATGTCTACTTATATGTGTATATTTAATACTCATTATTAAACCGTGTATTGGCAGTGTAAGAATATCCACTACCCCATATAGTAGCGTGGGTGTCGTAAGAGGCTGCGATGGGTTGAGCTTTGGGTAAATTAAAGACTCGCGACGATGTTTGAAACAAGACAACTAGACGACTATACTAGACTACTCGACTGGTGGGACTGGCTTTATTAAGAATGTTATACAACGCTTAAACAGTTAATTCTAACAAAGAAAAGTTAAAATCCACGTTTGCATGTCCACGTCAGTTTCAAGTGACGGTTTCCAATGAATTATCTTCAAGTGGTAGCTCAAATGGTTAGTGTTCGCTGTAAATTTCACAGTACGCGAGCAACCCGGGTTCAATCCCCGCCGGTACCAATGAAATTGTCAATTGCAATTTTAAGTGCTGATTTACCACGCGCTCGGCGGTGAAGGAAAACATCGCGAGGAAACCAGCGTGTCCGAGAAATAAGAAAAAAAATATTTCAAAGATATGTGAAGTTCGCCAACACGCTCTGGGGCAGCGCGGCCGAACACTTCCTTGTCCTTAAACTCCTCCCTAGTCTCAGAAATGAGAGGAGCCCTGTGCCTAGCAGTGGGACGTATATTGGCTGTAACTTTAACTTTTTAACATTAACATGGTATGATCTTATTACAATTCTTGTATGGATAAAGCCTTGAGTTACATCGAATAAAGTCTCAAATATAGTTTTCAGTAGAAATGGTATTTAATTACAGTATTCTCAGAATTTATCAATTTGATTCTCTTCCCTACCTACCTACACACTACAAGGCGACAGAGAAAAACTGGAACCGGAGCCGGGCAGCAGCATATTCTTGGTAAAAAAAAACCGCGGTTGTCTAGGTTGCCAAGCGTGGTAACTATGGCAAAATCTTCTCTATGAGGCAATGTTTAGGGGACCTATGTTCAACAGTGGAATTATTGCAAGCAGAATAAAATAATATTTTGGTATATATTCAAATTTATTTAATTTAACTAGCTGTTCCCCGCGACTTCACCCGCGTGCAATTTAGGGTTTTAATTATGTTGCGTGGAACCCTAATTCTGTTTCAAAAATATAAGTAGCCTAAGTTACTCCTTATAACATCAGCTATCTGCCAGTGAAACTCCCGTCGAAATCGGTCCAGCCGTTTCGGAGATTAGCCGGAATAAACAGACAGACAGAAAGACAGACAAAAACTTTAAAAATTGTGTTATTGCTATAAGTACCGTATATACTTTCATATGCATTTAGTAAAAAAGTTGTTATTTTGACACAGACACTTCAATTTTATTTATTTGTATAGATGTAAAATAAAAATCATTACGGTCCATATATTAACTAATAGGTTTGGCAATCGCAGTTTTTTATTATTTTTATGGCGTCGTTATCAGGAAGATGCTGGGGACCATCTCGTGTTTCAGTTTCCCTCTGTCGCTTCTTACGACACCCACGGGATTATCTTAAAATTATCACTTATCTATACAAATAAATAAAATTGAAGTGTCTGTTTGTAATGTTAAAATTACAGCTTTTTACTAAATGCATATGAAAGTATATACTGTACCAATAACAAAAACACAATTTTTAAAGTTTTTTTCTGTCTGTATGTCTATCCGTCCGTCTGTCTGTCTGTCTGTCTGTTTGTTTCGGCTAATCTCCGAAACGGCTGAACCGATTTTGACGGGATTTTCACTGGCAAATAGCTGATGTCATAAGCAGTAACTTAGTTTACTTTTATTTTAGAAAAAGAATTAGGGTTCCGCGCAAAAACTTACAACCCATGAAATCCAATCGTAATAAATTACGTGCGGGCGCTGTCGCGGAGTACAGCTAGTTAAAAATAAAACAATAACTCCAGAATTATTTGCTGGTTCGTAGTGGAAATGTCACTTAATTTTTTTTATTTGCTAGCTCCTAAATCTATCGGCAGTAATTTGCGTGCTGCTATGGAAGAACTAAAGATTATAGATACATTTTGATTATACAGATGACGGAGAGCCCGGCACCCCCGAGCAGGAGAAAGAGGAGGGCGAGTGCGACAGTACTTTAGGTTTGTCGTTGTTTATAATTTCCATTTGAGTTATTTATTGGACTGATATTAAACTGTCCACATTTTAATAATATATTTTGAAGTCCATATTGTTCGGTTTTATTTTTAAAGGGATATATACGTGTGCGTATGCGTATACGTGTGCGTTAGCGTGTGCGTGGGCGTGCGTTTGTGTTAATGAATGAAGTCAAAATGAAATTAAGACAGACAATTTTATTAAAGGAAGAAAGCTTCGCCAATGTTATATAATTATTCCATTATAAAACAGAACAAAATACTATTTGATACTCGTAGTAACATTATGAATTTTAATGTTTTTTTAATTTTGTAGATCATTCACGTCACGAGAAAATTGATTACAACGCTCTAGACTTTGAGGAGGACATTGACGACGGTAAGGACTTACCTGTATTTTGTAATATTATATAATGATCCCAATTGGATTCATCATTCAACATCATGATTACAGCCCATCACAAGTCTTAAAAATATTATCAGGATTATAATTAATAGAATCAGGCGTTACTTTGCAGAAATCCATTATATAAAAGCTTTTAGAAAAATTTACTTCGCAAATATCCGCGTTATAAAATAAAATGATGTGTCTTACCTAGTATGAAGAGCACCTCCCGCCCTCCCTCAATTGCGTGCACTATCCCCGTCACCACTAATCCCAGCACCGCTACTCTCAACACCACTACACTAGGCAAGACACACCACTGACGATAATACGACACGTGTTTCACCTCTACACGAGGCATCCTCAGGTGATATAGACTCTACGGTGGCTAACCGCTAAGACACATCATTTTATTTTATAACGCGGATATTTGCGAAGTAAATTTTTCTAAAAGCTTTTATATCAGGATTATGTTTAAAATACGAAAAAAACATCTTAATGTCTCGTATGTAGGGGGATATACAACATGTAACAAAAACCCTGTGGTTCCCGTTAAGTACGTTGTCAGGTTCAGTATTCAAACCTATAGAAATAACTTTTTTTTAAAACTCGACCATGTTTTTTTTATTTTATTAATTGTTTTTACATTTTATGTGGTTTATTACCTCTTACTGACACTAGCCGATGCTAAAGCTAAGTAAAGCGGGGTCTTTGACAATCCTCCTACTCCCCAGACAATGCAGAGGTAATAAAACCACATAAAATTTGCATAAAATTATTTTTTTAATAAAATTAAAAAAAATTGTTCGAGTTTTTAAAAAAAAAGTTATTTCTATACGTTTGAATAATGATCCTGATGACGTACTTTACGGGAACCACAGGGTTTTTGTTTCACATTATATATGGGTTGTTGATTTGTTATAAAATTAAACATTATACATGTGATAAAAATCATAGCCCTATTTCAGACTTAACTGCTACATAAACACTTACTCACGCATGTCACCCAGAGGGGTAGGCAGAGACTACGGACTTCCATTTGATACGTTCCTGGCACACCTCTCTCACCTCCTCCACATACATATACCTACGCATACATGCTCATCGGTTGAGGCTACTCTTAATTTGGCCCATTTTCAATATATCGCCAATTTGGTCGATAAACTCTCTCACACTCTTCTCTTATCACACAATGTCATTCAGATTCAGTCCTAGCATACTCCTCAATGACTGCATTTCTACAGCATTTATTCTACTCTCGTGCTTCTTCTGCCACACCCAACTTTCATTATCATATATTAATGTATCATTGTGAATTGCCATATGTGCCTTTTTGGACACATTCTGACTTTTCAGAATAGAGTGTAGAGCCCGATTTACTCTATTTCCTGCGTATCATATCTACCATCCCTGTTAAATACACATTCCAAATACACAAAGTCATCTACTTGTTCGACCAACTCCCCTTCTATTCTTATTTCACATATCATTTTACTTTCTTCTCTTTCAAAAACCCTTGCTTCATAATCTTCACGGAAGTCTGACGAAGTCTGTGTCCAGCTCGCGAAATTTATTTAGACTTAGTTCTTTTAGTATACAGTGAAAGGATGATAAAAGAGCACACAGTCCATCTGTACGTAAGTAAATGCTGTGGCTCATAGACATCTATGACTATGCTCGGTTAAGAATTGAAATGCAGATGCGTTGTCATACCTGAGGAATAAGATGAATTCCTAGTATCCAGTAAAAAGGGTCTCCGGTTCTCTACACTAGCAATACAAAACACAGCAACATTAAGCTACTATTTTACTTTATCCATATATATATATATTGACATCCCTGAGTGCTTAAATGGATTCCCCGTTACTAGGCTTGCAACGATATGTCAAAAAAACCAGTAATAACGTTATTAAAATGACGAAAACCAATTATCAGCGGCGAAAAACATTTATTTGTTTATAGTTTATTAAAACTGTATTTCTACGGATACGTCAACGCGTAGGTTACACTATGAATAAATACAAATTGTAGGGCTATTTAAAAAAAAAGGAAAATAGAATTTTCTGTAATATTTGTAACCATTATTTCAAAACATCTGGAAATAGTTCAAACCTTGTTGCTCATAAAAAAATAAAATAAATGAGTTGTTCTTGAGTCGATCTAAAATGGCTGCTTAGAAAAAGACTAAAAATTATTGTTCTTTGCATCGATAAATCAAATAGAGAATGTGACTTCATAGCGAGTTTGGTGGGGTTATTTTTCAAAGAGTAGCCAAATTTTAACTTTTAAGTTCAAATATGTAAAGATAAAGATATTTTATTTTGCAAATATGGGTACAGTACATGGTGATATGATGATGAGGAGGTGGAGGAAATGTATGAGGATATCTCTAGGGCCATGCATTCCTCCAAAACCCAATATACTGTGTTAATGGGAGACTTCAATGCAAAACTAGGCACAAGAGAGAACGGTGAGCTGAAAGTAGGGAAATTTGGAATAGGGCAACGGAACCCAAGGGGCCAGCAGCTGGCCGACTTCATGGAGAAAGAGGGACTCTTTATGATGAACTCTTTCTTCCAGAAGCGGCCCCACAGGAAGTGGACCTGGTCGAGCCCCGACGGTTCCACAAAAAATGAGATTGACTTCATTATGACGACCAGACGACAACTGTTCAGTGATGTCTCCGTGATCGCGAGGGTGAAAACTGGTAGCGATCACCGAATGGTTAGAGGCACACTGAACCTAAACGTTAAGTTGGAGAGGTCTCGTCTAATGAAGTCAACGCTCCGTCCCCCTCGTGCTCTGTTCCAAAGTCCCGAAACCTTTCAGCTCGAGTTACAAAACCGTTTTCAGTGCCTGGAAGACTGCAATGAAGTGGACGATATGAATGACAAGCTCGTGGAAACTGTCCATGCGGTCGGAGCTAAGTTCTGCAAGACCCGCCGCAGAAGAACACAAAAACTCTCCGATCACACTCTTAATCTCATGGCTGTTAGACGGGAGATGAAGCTACATTCTTCAACAGACTTGACAGCATACAGGCATCTGAACAGACAGATCTCCAAATGCATGCGGCGGGACTTACGCAACTTCAATACAGCTCGTATTGAAGAAGCGATCGAGCGGAACCAAGGCTCCAAAGTCTTTGCCAGAGATCTGTCTGCCAGAAAGAGCCAACTGTCAAAGATGAAGACAGAATGTGGCAGCATCGTTTCCGGGACACCTGAGATTTTGAGTGACATTGAGAGGTTCTATGGGCAGCTGTACACATCATCGTTGGAGCCACACGCAAGTGTGAGTAACGATCCAAGAGCGAGTCTCATGCGACACTATTCCGAAGATATCCCGGATGTCAGTCTGAGCGAGATTAGGATGGCTCTCCAGCACCTTAAAAACGGTAAGGCCCCAGGCGAGGATGGAATTACAGCGGAGCTTCTGAAAGCGGGTGGAAGACCGGTACTTGAAGTCCTTCAGAAGCTCTTTAATTCTGTCCTCCATGGTGGCATTACACCGGAGGCGTGGAGCAGAAGTGCGGTGGTCTTGAACTTCAAGAAATGTGACAACGCTCTCTTGAAGAACTACAGACCGATTTCCCTTCTGAGCCGCGTCTACGTGCTGTTTTCGAGAGTCATTACGAATCGTCTCGCGCGCAGACTTGACGACTTCCAGCCTCCCGAACAAGCCGGTTTCCGAAAGGGCTTTAGCACCATAGACCACATACATACCCTTCGGCAAGTTGTACAGAAGTCCGAAGAATACAATTTGCCACTATGTCTGGCGTATGTGGACTATGAGAAAGCCTTTGATTCCGTCGAAATTTGGGCGGTGCTGCAGTCCCTTCAGCGGTGCCAAGTTGACTGTCGGTATATCGAAGTGTTGAAGTGCTTGTACAGTAGGGCTACGATGGCTATCCGAGTACAGAACCAGAATACGAAACCTATCCAATTGCAGAGAGGTGTAAGACAGGGTGACGTCATATCCCCGAAACTCTTCACCGCTGCATTGGAAGACGTTTTCAAGCTTCTGGACTGGAAAGGATACGGTATCAACATCAATGGCGAGTACATCACTCACCTTCGATTTGCCGACGATATAGTCCTTATGGCAGAATCGCTGGAGGACCTAAGCACTATGCTCAATGACCTCAATAGTGTTTCCCAACGGATAGGTCTTAAGATGAACATGGACAAAACAAAGATCATGTTTAATGTCCATGTCACACCTATGCCGGTAGTTGTTGGGAGCACTAAGCTCGAAGTTGTTGACGAGTATGTTTACCTGGGACAAATAGTCCGACTAGGTAAGTCCAACTTCGACCGAGAGGTCAATCGACGGATTCAACTCGGCTGGGCAGCGTTCGGGAAGCTACGACACATCTTCTCGTCAGACATACCTCAAAACCTTAAAACGAAATTGTACAACCAGTGCGTGTTGCCAGTGATGACTTAAGGAACTGAGACGTGGTCCTTCACTGCTGGCCGTATGAGGAAGCTCAAGGTCGCTCAGCGAGCTATGGAGAGGGCTATGCTCGGAGTTTCTCTGCGTGATAAACTTAGGAATGAGGATATCCGCAGTAGAACCAGAGTGACCGACATAGCCCAACGGATTAGTAAGCTGAAGTGGCAGTGGGCCGGCCATATAGCTCGAAGAACCGACAACCGATGGGGAAGAAAGGTTCTCGAGTGGCAGCCTCGTACCGGTAGGCGAAGTGTAGGGCGTCCCCCCACGAGATGGAGTGACGACCTGGTAAGACATGCAGGAAGTCGATGGATGCAGGTGGCTCAGGACCGTGCTTTGTGGCATTCTTTGGGGGAGGCCTATGTTCAGCAGTGGACTTGTGAAGGGCTGTAATGATGATGATGATGATGACATGGTGATATAGGTAGTCAGTTCAGCCATATTTTACTATTAGACATGCAAAAAATACACAATTATAAACTAATCCGCTATACTAATAAATAGCACAAAACTATACATAATTCTTTATTAATTAATCTTCTTTATTAATTAGTCTTAATCTGAAACGAAAATTTTTTTTCAGTCAGGAATTCCCTTACGCTATAGTATGCTTTGCCTGTCAAAAAGCTTCGAAGCCTTTTTTAAATATTGATAGCGGCAATTCTTTCCAATTTTTTGGTATTTTATCATATATGATCGGAGCCATGCAGTAGATACTTTTGCGCATTAGTGCTGTCTTAGCGGATTGATGACACAATAGAGTATTATCGCGTCTATTACGTGAAACTACATCGGCATGGTGTTTAAAACGATTTGGATGTAACGCAACAAACACAGCTACTTCTAGTATGTATATACAAGGTAATGTCAGTATTTTAAACTATTTAAAATATGGCATGCAGCTATCGGTAGTTTTAAGCTGTATCTTTTTCGGTGGAGTTACCCCAAAATATTATTCCATATCGGAGGTGGGATTCTGCTGAGCCGTAGTAAGCAGTGAGGAGCGCATATAAATAAACAATGATGTGCAGTTTTTGAAACTATGTATAAAGAAGGCGTCTACTTTTATTTGAAATTATCCCAAATTGAATGTGAATTATGGGCAACACTGTTTTTGCCTATCGACTCTTATGAATGTGTGCTTCACTCGAAAATCACTTAAAATACTGCCACGCATTCTGAATTTAAAAGATAAAAGGACTGAAAGTTTGAGATTTATTTAATTAATTTTTTCTTCACCATTTGCCTTTAAGTAATATTAAGTAATATACTTACTTATTCTGAACCTTCTCTACAAATTTGGCTGGTTATTGCAAAATAACTCTGTATATTATTTTTTCATTAAAATTGAATTTTTGCCACAAATTAGGTTCTTGGTGCACTTGATATTAAGGTCGATATTGATATTAAGAAGAGATTAAATTGCATGCATTCGTTCAAAGTACATACTAAGTCTGGGGGCCCAGAGATCTAGCTCTATAATCCCTTTAACTGAACTCTGGCTTGCGAGCACCAAGTTCGTCCAATTAACAGATTGAATATCGAGCTGCGACATTAACACGGTGTTAAGTTCTAGATGAAGTACTATATAAATTAATTGTTCCAGAAAACTATGCCCGACGAGGCGGAAATCAGAGACGAGGTCGCGATGTCCGAGACGTGCGGGACATGCGAGACGTGCGCAACGTACGCAACACGCGGACCGCGCGGGACGTGCAGGACGCGCGGGACGCACGGGACGCACGCGGCCCATCGCCCCACCAGCGAGCTGAAGACCTCGCACGAGCACTGGGGGTCAATCCAAGGCACGACCAGCAAAGGTAACCCTAGTTAACCAAACAATTTTTCCGCGACTTACACGAATTCGGAGTTACACGGTTTTTAAATGTCTTCAACTTTTTTAACCGCTTTCAAAAAGGAGGTGGTTCTCAATTCGAGTGTGTTTTTTTTTGTACGTATGTTACGCGATATATTGGCAGAACCGATTTTAATGATTCTTTTTTTATAGGTTATACTTCAAAGGTGGTCCCATATAAATTTTGATTCTAACCTTAACGGTAGCAAATAAATAACTTTTTTAGCAATTTGATGTCTATTTTTATTTTTATTAAAAGTTATAATTATGGTGATTTTTCTTTTATAGCTGTTGATATTTTAGATTTCTTAGTTAGATTTTATGAAGACTTCTACGTCAAAATAACTGATTTAGTCTGTCAAAAGTTCACTGATGAACATAGTCCTCCCCCATAGATTACCTCATGGAGGGAATATTTGCCATAGTTGCCACCGTTTGGAGGCGAGTTGAGGTTTTACGTGGTAGAGCCATGATGCAGCTATATAATCGTTGCAGCACGAATGGGTCGGCTCGACCGGTGCAGGACCGCGCTCTCACAGAATACCAGCGTAAAATAGCAGCTTAATGCTGCTGTGTTTCGTATGGTGAGTGTAGAGAACCGGAGAACCTATTTACTGGAAACGAGGCATTTCACCTTAGTCCTTAAGGGTGATAACACATCTGCATTTTGATTCTTAATTGAGGATAAATGTAGATGTCTATGGGCCACAGCATCCACGTACCATCAGTTGGACCGTGTGCTCGTTAGTCACCCTTGTTCTATTTAAAAAAACAACCAGTGTTTTTGACATGAATACATCTTTAAATTTAATTCCATAGTGCGAGGCAATTCAGAAAAAAGTAATGATAACAAAATCAGGGATGCAGTTTAGTGTTGCAGCTACATCTACATTGAAATTTAATTACACCACTCGACAGCTAAAGCTCTTCCCACAAAAGTTCAATGGGATTGAGATCCGGGCTCAGAGGAGGCCAAACCATGTTTTTTAACACCCCTTGTGCCTCTTTTTCTTCCAAATATCCTCTGCATAATTTTGAGCTATGCTTAGGATCATTGTCCTGTTGGAAAATGAATCCATCTGTAATTAATCCCAACCCCGAAGGAACGGCATTTTGTTCTAACATTTTTTTGTACTCTTTTTTTTCATAATTCCGTCAATTTTGATCAAATCGCCAGTTCCTTGGCTAGTAAAGCAACCCCAGACCATAATTGAGCCACCACCATGCTTGATTGTTGGGACTACACAGTCTGGCATCATCTTTTCGTTTTGAACCGAATAGCTCAAACTTGGATTCATCGGTCCAAAGAACTTTTTTAAAATCTTCTTCAGTCCAATCTCGACGGGCAAGGGCCCATTGCATACGTTTTTTCTTGTTTTGTGGCCTTAGCAGAGGTTTTCGAACGGCGACACGACCATACAATTTCGCATCTCTCAGTCGCCGTTTTACTGTAGTCAATGATAAAGGCTTAACTCGGGTTTTGTTTACTTCAACGCGGATTTACGGTGCTGTTAAGTGTTTATTTCGCTTGCTGGTAACAACAATGAAATGATCTTCACTTAAAGTGGTAGCTCTCGGCAGGTCCGGCCCTACCATAGTGCAAAAGGAGCGGCCGCTCCAGGCGCCAAGTCCCAGGAGGCGCCTTAGTAAAAAATTTTATATTAGCATAACTACCTACATAATAGAAAAATACAATCATTTAGCTTATTTAGGTAACAATTTTGCACGCTCTTTAGAAGCTTACGTGGTAGAGCCATGCTGGAGCTATATTAGTAATATAGTTGTAACACGAATGGGTCGGCTTGACCGGGGAAGGACCACGCTCTTACAGAATATCAGCGTAAAATGGCAGCTTGACACTGCTGTGTTTCGTATGGTGAGTGTAGAGAACCGGAGACCCATTTTACTGGAAAAGAGGCATTCCATCTTAGTCCTCACGGGTGACGACGCATCTGCATTTTGATTCTTTATTGAGGAGAAATGTAGATGTGTATTGGTCACAGCAACCACTTACCATCAGGTGGACTGTGTGCTCGTTTGTCACCCTATTCTATAAAAAAAGCTTAGTATCTGTTCTGTTTCTTTGCTCATGTGCCTGAGTTTATTGATGGTAATTTCCTCGCTTTTCATTATTTTGGTTTCGAACATGTGGCTAGTTGGTATATGTGCGTATGGCCTTATTTGTTGTGACGAGCATGGCATTCTTCAGCAGTTATTTGTATTTTTTGCAAACTCAATAAAAAGATGGGCAGTTATTTCAAAACAAGTGAAGAGCTTAACTTTAAAGAAGGTGTGTCAAACAAGATGCGAAAGTAGAGTCAACAGCTTGCTAGCGGTACGGTATCAGTACGCCGAAGTAAAAAGTGCCTTGGAAGAAGAGTATCGACACAACTGATCCCGTAGCACGTTTGGAAGCTAAATTGCAGTCAATTTTGAGAAGAGAGTTTTTGCTGTCTTTTGTCATTTGATATGATGTTTTAATCCACGTTCATCTTGTCAGCACATGCATGCAAGCAGAGCACATAGATTTATCAGATGCTACAAAACTGATGCACAAAAAAGAATATACCTAGAGACAAAGGTTTAACAAAGGCTCTCATTGCAGCTAAAGATACAGCTGAAAAAGCTGAAAAAGCTGAAATAAACTCGGAGTTTGAAAGAAACCGCGAACGAAAAAAGAAGAAAATGTTCTTATAGCCCAGGAGGAATCGGCGCATGAGTACCAAAACTATTCCACCTCAATATTTTCATGCGATTGTCTTCAAGTTGTCCTGCTGATGATATAAATGCATGTTGCCATGGCGCAACTCGGTTCCATATTGTTTAAACCGATATTTTTTCAATTGCAAGGAATTGTTATTTTCAAACTGGACAATTTTTTTTGTATTCTTTGATAAAATACAAATAAAAAAAATTTTTCAGAACAAATGTTTTCTATCCAACGTTAGACACCGCCATAAACTTAAATAGAGACATGCTTTACACGATTTTTTACAATTAATGAGACTTGGCATTTATAGAATTGAATAAAATAGTTTCCTCTATGATTTGAATAAGACTGATGAAATTGTTAAGAAAGTATGCTCAAAGTTGGAGGAAAAATGAACGCATGATCTTAATCGCGATATTTCGGGATTGGAGCTTTCAAAAGAAATGATGTGTTTGAAAAAGTTTTTACATATCGATAAAGGTCACCCGAAAGCAGTACTTCAGCTCTTAGTATTAAATAATTGGCAAGATACGTTATCTAATATTAGGTCTTTACCTACGAAATTGCTGTTTTTTTACGAAATAAGTTAACGTAAATATTTTTCTAAATTTTTTATTTCTATTAATCAATGTAATCATCCATGCAATCAATGCATCTTTGCTAATGCAGTAGCAGTTTGTTGATGCCCTTCTTGAAAAAGTCAGCTGGAGGAGGGAGGCAACAAATTCTTCAAAGGTATTTTGTACTGCCTCTCGGGTATTGAATTTTATTCCCGCCAAAAAGTTATTTAAATTCTGGAAAAAGTAGAAGTCTGTACACGCAAGGTCTGGTGAGTACGGTGGATGACGGAGAACTTCCAACCCAGCTCTTGTAACTTGGAGACCGTCTGTTGTGTAGTATGAATTCGCGCGTAGCCGTGCAAGAGGAGCGGGGTCGAGCGATTGACCAAAGCTGGTTGGAGACGTGTGAGTGTTCAGTTATTCACAGTACACATCTGCAGTAATGCTCATCCTGTTCGGTAAGAAGCTGTAATGAATCACACCGGCGCTAGACCAACAAACAGTGCTCATCACTTTTCTAGGGGTAAGTTTTCGCTTAGGGCATTATTTAGGTGCTGAATCATGATCCAACCAACTTGCTGAGTACTTACGATTGTCAAACAGAATCAATTTTTTTTGCATATAACAATGTGGTTCAAAATTCCTTCGTTTGTGTGCCTGTTAAGCAGTGCAAAGCACGTCTCGATGCGTACTTCGCGCTGGCGATCATTAAGTTCGTGGGGCGCCCATATGTTAAGCTTTTTTACCTTGCCAATTTGACGCAAACGGACCAATATCGTTTTGATGCTAACGTGGAAAGCTGCTGCTAATTCAACCGCACATTGAGTATCATCAGCTTCCAGAATCACTTTTAATTCGTCATTATCCTTTAACTTCACCAAAGTTTTCGGACCATCACGTAGTTCATTTTTCAAGTCGAAATTTCCAGAGCGGAAGCGGGCAAACAATAGAAGGTAATGCGTTAGTTTGTATTATTCGCTCCGTAAACGTCGTTGATGTTGCGTGTCGCTTGTGTCGCGTTGCGGCCACGACGGTACTCATTTTCCATAATAACTCGAATTTTTAACGTATCTATGATGACTAAAAAGATAAAAACATAACGGTTATCAATAAACAAATGACTAATTTTGAAAAAACGATTCCTATTTTTTTTAAATAAAAGTAATTTGAAATTAGAATTCTTAGGCAAACAAAAATTATTTTGATTTGAAATGGCCAGTACTGCAGAACAGCAATTTCATAGTTAGACCTCTTATTTGGACAGCTCTCCGAATTTTATAACTATGCCGATTGTTATGCTATTGTTTTAATTTTTCCGATATTCAATGGATTAATTATATTACTGTTACATTAATTAGTAAACATATAACATAACGTATAAGTACCAGTTCTAAAGTTGATTATGCTTATTGATCTCCTTAATGGATTTAAATAAAACTAATTTTACGGATTTTATCGCGTATATTAACTTATTTTATATTCCCGGCGTTTCAAGCCCCCCCCCCCCCACCCCCGTGACCATGAGTGATGCAAAGTGCTTGAAACGTCACGAATATAAAATAAGTTAATATACGCAATAAAATCCGTAAAATTAGTTTTATTTAAATGTGTAGTGTTCGCATAAATATAAGAAATCATCATTAATGGATGTTGACTTAATTTTGTTTTATATTCTATTGTTGTAATGATTTATTTAAGTAAATGTACCCTAATTTCTTTTTAATTTTGTTTTTTCATTCTAAATCAACGGTTCCTATAGATACCGTAAGGAGTGCAGTACCTAAAATACCACGAGCATGGCTGTTTTCAATCGATAAATTAGACATGACTTAAGATGCCGAAATCTTCCCAGTTTCATGCTTGCATGTGCACGTACAACTGGTATATATTAGGGGCAAGCAAGGAGGGCGCCATAATTGGGTCTCGCTCCATCCTAAAACTTGCCTCAGGCCGGCACTGGCTCTTGGCCTTCCCGAGCATGGACGATCTTGAAAAGTGTCTGTCTCCCTGGTATCGAGTTATTGTGCCATGAACACAAGTCTTCGATAACTTCAATTATAAAGCAATCTCACGTTCGGATTTGCCTTCGTTATGTAAAACAACGATGGCAGAACGCACTTCACTGCTAATTTCGCATGCTTTTCCTTTTTTAAGACGTCTTCACTGTAAAAACCACAAGTTTAGACTAATTGAGATTGTTTGTGAACAAAACCATGTAAACTCAGGTAATAATAAGTCATAAACACGTGTTTTAGAAGCTAAATAATCCTAATTATAGACCAATGGGAAACAAAAGCAAAGCAATTAGTTATTAGCCCATCATAAAAATATTATTACGACTTTAAAGGCCGGCAACGCATCTGCAATTCCCCTGGTTCCCCTGGTGTTGGTAGTCACTTACCATCAGGTGAGCCGCATGCTCGTTTGCCCCCTCTCCTATAAAAAAAAAGCTCTACCACTAGGCTCTAACGCAGCGTTCTTGGGTGTTTGAAAACAATACATATTTATTGTCCTATAACTTGAAAGTAAATAAAAGAAGAACTTCTTTAGATATTCGATATTAACAATAGAATATGCAGGTGTACATTTCTTTTATTTATCTTATGGGATTTCGTTACAATTTTTCTCTTTTATAGGATAGAGTGACAAACGAGCACACAGTCCACCTGATGGTAAGTGGTTGCTGTGGCCCATATACATCTACATTTATCTTCGATTGCGAATCAAAATGCAGATGCGTTGTCACCCATGAGGACTAAGATGGAATGCCTCGTTTCCAGTAAAAAGGGTCTCCGGTTCTCTTCACTCACCTTACGAAACACAGCAGTGTTAAGCTGCTATTTCACGCTGGTATTCTGTGAGAGCGTGGTCCTTCCCCGGTTGAGCCGACCCATTCGTGTTACAACCATAATATAGCTGCAGCATGGCTCTACCACGTATAAAATTTATAGATAATTATGTTGTTTAAGTGTGGTCTTAAACTTTTGGCCGGCAGTGTATCATCAGCAAATAATCCTATATCATGGTTATTCCCTACCAAGTAAGGTAAGTCATTAATATAAATTAAAAACAGAAAAGGACCTAGAACTGAGCCCTGAGGAACACCCATAGATACTACCGATTCGGAAAAACTGCTTCCATTAATAAGAACTGATTGCGTTCTATTATTTAGATACGACATAATAAGTTTAAGCGCTATGTTTTTTACACCATAATGATGTAGCTTTCTGATTAATGTCTCATGGTGAACACAGTTGAAAGCCTTGGAAAAATCACAAAATATACTCAAAGCAACTTTTGAATTTTCTCATGCACAGAAAATATGTTTGATTAGCTCAGCACCGGCATCAGTTGTCGAGCGACACTTGTAAATCCAAACTGATTGTTTTTTTTTTATAGGATAGGGTGACAAATGAGCACGCAGTCCACCTGATGGTAAGTGGTTGCTGACACCTACATTTATCCTCGTTTGCGAATCAAAATGCAGATGCGTTGTCACCCGTGAGGACTAAGTTAGAATGCCTCTTTTCTAGTAAAAAGGGTCTCAGGTTCTCTACACTTACCATACGAAACACAGCAGTGTTAAGCTGCTATTTTACGCTGGTATTCTGTGAGAGCGTGGTCCTTCCCCGGTCGAGCCGACCCATTCGTGCTACAAACTATATTACTAATATAGCTGCACCATGGCTCTACCACGTTTAAAAAAAATTGTTATGTTTGATTGTTGTGATTAATTGATTGCTATTAAGTAATTTATTTACATTAAAAAAAACTTAATATTTGATTGAGAATAATTTTCCAAAAATTTTACTGAGCGTTGGCAGTACAGGAATAGGTTTAAAATTAGTAGGGTTCAATGTACTATTAGATTTAAATAAAGGTGTAAGATATAATAATATAATGCTATAGAAACTGATATTTTTTTATTTAAAATGCAACTTTCAAATGATGACATCGTATGATCATCTGCGTAATAAATAAGTGCATTTTAGTCTCACCTAGCGATATTTCGTGAATGTTAGAATATTAGCTCTCATTAAGTGTTAATGCCGTGTGATGGCGGCGTAAGGATAATCTATCACTCCTTTTCGTTTCGTGGGAGTTGATCGTGGGATATGCCCAAAAATCTAATGGCTTCTAAATGATGTTATACCACCGTATTGTTAATGCCATGCGTAGATTGGCAACGGGGATCAGCGTTAAAATTATCAATTAAACGACATTGTGTAACAAAAAAACTTCGTCTCAGTTTCAAATAGACATAATTCTTTTTTTTTTTTTGTGGTAGAGCCACGTTGCAACTTTGCAACATGTTATTGTTGTAGCACGAATGGGTCGGTTCGATCGGACCGCTTGCTCACAGAATACCAGTGTAAATTACTTAACACGTATAACGCCATGTCGGACAATGCTGGGCGACACCTAACTATCCATATAAGTCATACTAAAATGATGGAAATGTCTAAAATGTTTAATTTTTGTTTATTGATTGTATGATAATATGAGGTATTTTGGATTACTAAAACAATAATTAAATCACAGATATTACAGCATGTTGTTGTATAAATGCCTGAACGAGAGCGTATTACTTTCCACGCTGGCGTTATACGTGTTAATGCTGCTGTGTTTCGTATGGTGTGTGTAGAGAATCTACTATCGGGTGGACTGTGTGTTCATTTGACACCTTTATTCTATATATTAAAAAAAAAACTAGCGATATCTGGTAAGCGAAAGCGCTCATTATTTAATTGTGTGGTTATAGAGACGCGCGCGACTTTCGAGATATGCGAGAGGGTCGGGAGCGACGGCGGGAAGGCTTGGCGTCGATGGTGCAGTGCGTGGGCGGCGCGCCGCAGCGCTCGGGCACGCCTCCGCGCGTGGGCGCGCTGGGCGGCTCCGTGCCCGTCGCCGCGCCCGGCGCCGCCCAGCCCCCCAGCGCTGAGGGCTACGACCCGTTCCGCTTGCTACGCAGCACCTTCGCTAATCAGCGCACCCACAACTACAAGGACCAACGGTTTGAATACAACTTTAAACATGTTCAAAATTAGATCAGTACAATGGCTAAATAGTCGGCCACTGCAAACTCTATTTCACCTGAGGACGTTACGAGACGAAACAAACTGCCTTTTTTGAATTTTGAAAAAAAAATTGGTAATAGAAAAATCTTGCTTCTAACATGGTGGCCGCTAAACTTAATATAAATAAGGAGGAAGCTCCAATACCCCTGCCATACATTTTTGTTTTGACATGTACGTTAAACACAGACACTATTTGTTTAAAACTAATCATTTTATCACTTTTCTACACTGAAATGTGCCCGCGATTGACCTTATTAGGAAGTACTGTAAGTTACAGTATTTATTAAGGCTTTAACTAGCCTGAATGACCTTGACGAAACGGCGATCGCAGAGATTTTAGCCGATGTCAACACCGTCTAGCAACTACGTTCTGTATTACTTATAAAAGTGCAAAGATTAATAGACTGCAGAGATGACAATTATATAAGTGACATACTGCCTGTTATGCTTGCGCATCACTGAGAATTATGTCGCGGTTACGCATCTTCAATTACATTGCACGGTGTGGTGCTGTAGCTTTGTCCGGTAGGCATCACGACCTATCAAGTGTTCAAGTTTCAAGTACGTAAGAATTTTTATTATATATGTTAAATTGTATTTATTTGTGTCGTATTAAAAATATGTCGTCAAATCGTTTGCTGTAAATTTGTCCCGGGTTTGATCCCCGACAGCACGAATGAAATTTGTAATTGCAATTTTCGTCAACACGCATTGGTGAAGCACGGCGGGCATTTCCTTGCCCTAAAACCCTCTCAGAAATGAAAAAAGAGTCCTGTGCCCAGTAGAGGAACTTGTATAGCCTATAACTTTACTTTGTAGCAATATTTATATTCGTTTTACATATAGAAGGGTACCTTATGCTGACAAAAATATCATGTGGAGGCGACGAAAACGTAAAACATCTTTGTACCTAGATAAAATGTTCGAAAGATTGTCAGTCATATCATACGCCACATTTTCTATAGAGCGTAGAACATTGCAGATAGGGCAAAATAAAAAATAATCCAATATATTATGGGAACTATTTATTAATAATATATACATTTATAGGTATTTATAATAAAAATAATGAACAAGCTGCAAGGTTCAACTAATAACGTTTTTTGTAAACACAATCGTAAAATTCCTGTTTTAATTTTTACCAACGGGTAATTGATGAAACGTAGTCAAGATCACTTCATATAAAATATATTTAATTAAAATTGACACGTGACCTATTTGGCCTTCTACTTACAACTCGGCGGAAATTTGAAAAGATTTTGTCTTTTCACACAAGTATTGTTTACAACTGGCGTGGTTTCGAAAAGCGTGATTAAGTGTCAGCGGTATATAATCAATTAAATACTGAACTTTTTTGAATTTTTTTTTTATTATATCTTCTTAAAAACTGACGCCATCTCACTATTTTATTATTTGTTTTTTTGTAACGCATAATGATAAGTTAGATTAACTTGGATAAGTTTATAATTTTTTAAATTTTATCACAAAATTTCCGCAATAAATTATTACCTTTTCTACAGTAATTCTCTCCTCTTAGTTTCGGCGTGACTGTAGGATGTTTTAGTGAGTCGCCGTCAGTTAGTAAGCGGCCATAATTCATTATAGGTATGTATAGACATACATATATACATTTTTTGATTTTAATATTTATGTTTTTGATTTAATTTTGATTGATTTATTGAAACCTGGTAAAATTATTTTTTTCCATACCAATTGATGGGCCTGAGTATAATGCCAGTTATACTCTTTGGCTGAAGTTATTTTTTATTTTATGCTCAATTGCAGACAAAACAATATTGAATGCGCATTTCTAAAACAAAATTTTACCTCTTCTCCTTCTAATAATAACTCCTGCACCTAACATGGCGGAATAGTTATTATTATCTATAAGACCATTTGCGGAAACAGTTTTTGTTAACAGTTATGAGTGTAACATTTTATCAGCTGCTTTGTTTATAGTGCCTTGAGCAACACTTTGCCGGTTTCTGTACAGAAAATGATGCTGACTTTGCAAATATGGATGGCCGCTACCATTGAATATAATACCCGCAATTACACTTATTTACATAAAAACTTTAATTATCATTTGCATAAAATTCTAAATAGCACTTTTTACACAAGAAAGTAAACTTTTAGATTAGTCCATTTTGTTTTTCACTAATTAAGTAAAAAGTAAAACAAACCAATAGGGCCATGATTTAAAATTTCTTGCAACTTTTTATAGAAAAGCATGACCTTATCATAATATAAAAGTCAATCATTTAGACATGTGATAAAACTTTTAAGTGTGCCAGTCAAACATTAATGATGATATTCGGGTCATTATACTGGAAATAGTCTTTTAAATATTTTGTAGTACAATTGATAATCTTCAGTATGATTGACCGTGTATATGACTTTTATAAGTCTATGTTATTTTTGATGAAAATTATTATTGCAGATAAAAGCCCTTTCACATTATTTTAGTCTCGAATTAAATTAATCAAAATGAAAATAATAACATTGGCTCTTTATAACTGATCTTTAAATGTAAAACACTGACTTGAAATTATATAATTATTGGCATTTTTTAATTCATTGAACTTTTTTAAGATTTTGTTGAAACTCTACTGGTAAAAAAAAAACAAATATATATATATATATTATAGTTCTTGATGAAAATTACGTATGCGCGTTACTTCGCATCCCATCAAGAATTTCTTATGTAATTCTTGGTGTAAAGCTAAGACGTGGTAATAACTATAAACAATAGAATAACAAAATAATGAAAACATTTACACTTACATACAAACATTTACAAAAATACTTGCTTTATGAACTAATAAATATTATTTGAGCGTAATAAAAAATAAAACAAGGTAGTCTTCGGCATGAAAGTAAAAATAAATATTTTCGATTATTTTTGCAATATCTAACAGATGGATCAGCGGCCGATTCTGATCCATCTAAAGATGCTAAATTTCAGCGAGCATTGTCAAATTTAATAGGAGTGACAGAAAAACGGTTCTTGATATAGAAAGGTAAATAAATTATTTAACCTATAAAGTAAAATCACTTTATTACAAATCAAAATAGCCCAATAGCTTTATTGACATGAGACATAATTGTACGAGTGCTTACAATACTTAACATTATTTTACTGAAATCTCAGAAAGTTTTTTTTTAATAGAATAAGGGTGACAAACGAGCACACAGTCCACCTGATGGTAAGTGGTTGCTACGGCCCATACACATCTACATCTATTCTCGATTACGTATCAAAATGTAGATGCGTTGTTACCCGTGAGGACTAAGATGTAATGCCTCGTTTCCAGTAAAAAGGTTCTCCGGTTCTCTACACTCACCATACGAAACACAGCAGGGTTAAAGTGCTATTTTACATGTTATTCCGTGAGAGCGTGGCCCTTCCCCAGTCGAGCCGACCCATTCGTGCTACAACTATACCTACTACTAATATAGCTGCAGCATGGCTCTACCACGTGAGAAAAAATTGACGTTGAAAATTTAAGTATTTTTAGAAGCAACTTAGCAATTCTTTTCTATTGAGTTAATTTTTGTGGAATCGTGTTTTGCAAACCGCCACCTGAAATACGTACAATTTTTTTTTGATAATGACGTGAAATTACAAAACGATCCCCATGCATTTCAATGTGGCTCTATTAATATGAACATACCTTGGGATTCAGAGATTTTAAGTTTTCATGCGTAGATAATGGAAGATATATTATATTATCACTGTCCCGTGTGAGGCAACCTTTATACTTATATACATATTCTCATCATATTTTTACGGTTGGTTAGAGAAATTATATCTAAATGCAAACTTTCACAGGGTAATTTTTTTTTTTTTTACTATTTTTACCCAGCAAATAGTAAAGCAACTACAATCCCATCGGTAAGTGGTTATGTAGTCTAAGATGGTAAATTGCACTGACTTAACAAAAACCTATTCACTCTTGCCTAATAGTACTAGGTAAGTATTATTTGCGACCTATTTGTTTGTGTGTGTGTGTGTGTGTGTGCGCGCGCGCGCGCGCGTGTGTGTGTGTGTGTGTGCGTGTGAAGAAAAGCGTATGAGAATACGTGAGAGGAATAAAGGTTGAGTACTAATTCGCTTACCTGTACGAGGTTGCCACTCGAGGACCTTTCTTCCTATTTTTTATCTGTTTTCCAAGTTATATAGCTAGCCCATTGCCATTTCATTGTAATATTCCGTTGGGCTATGTCTGTTACTCTGATTCTAATGCAAATATCTTCATTTCTAACTTTATCACGTAGAGAAACCCCTCTCCAATTTAAAATTTTTACTTTTTTTAGATGATAGTTCGTCTAATATGAAAAAACCATAAACCCAAGAATGTCTTTATATAGTCATTTATACTTAGGTAAGCACCATTCTTTTATTTATTTAAATTGTTTGATTTAATTTGATAACAGTGTACCTAAATGTAAGTATCTGTATCTTTATTTCCCTCCCTAATAATATTTTATAAAGTCATACTCATAAAAACAGCATTTTATTGTAATAAATAATTATAAAATTCAATATCAACTAATTAATAAAAATATGCAACAATAAAATTACATAGGTATTAAAAACTATCGAAATCTAAGTAACGAGAGCATGTTCGTCGTTCCACATCTAAATATAAAAATGCATTTTTCAATTTCACTAATCAAAGTCGCCGCAAAAATTTCTTCTTCTTTGGGCACTTTAAAAATTCATTTATTTAGAAAATAATATTTACAGTTACCAGTGTACAGATATTAACTAAATTAAGTATTTCTAGTCATAAATATATTTATAATTGAGTATAAACTTTTAAAAAACTAATATATATTTGAACGAAGTCGCTCCAACACCGACGTGCGGTCCACCCTCGACGATGTCCGAAAACGGACTGTGACAGAGCTTACATGGCGACGGAGCATGCGCGCTCGCGTAAATATATTCAATTTCAGGGAAAAATGATATATTCTCTTATAAAACGGGTAATAAAAATAAAACTCTCAATTAAAAATATTAATATTTTTAAGACCTTTTTTTTAGTGTAAGAACTATTTAAAAAGCTTGTGCCGTTTTGGAGAAATTTTGCAAAATATGACAAAGATAGGTACTCTTTGGGGATTTTTTTTTCTAATAAGGGTTTGACAAAAATACAATTTTGTTAAATTAAAAACATTTGTCAAATCTTCTTCTGTTACCCTGTATTTTTTCTTTGTGGATTAAATGAACAGCTTTTGAGATTTTTTTACTTAAATATCCTAGATTTAGGCATTTCAACCACTGTTAAGGCCTTAAGAAAAACAATAGAAAAATTTTGACACTTCTTTAGTAGTGTAAGTGAATTTTGACAACTTGACAAGCAAAAGCGCCAAAACATAGTTTAAACATTGGCACGCTACATGGCATGCAAACGATATTGTTGTGCAACAAATACCATTATTCGTAGGTAGATATTATGCAACGATGCCGTACTTCCTAACCTTGAACTAAATGCACGAAGAAAAAGCGATGCCAAACTTCTTTGTCTTATTTGACTGTAATAAAATTTGAACATTCTAAAGTAATTCTCGATTATCAAGGGATAAGATTTGCGCGCGGAATTTCTTGCGATTTATATTATATTTTTGTATAATTTTCATTGATTCAATTTCCAATATTTCTAGTATGTATTTGATTCCAATATAATACAATATATTGTAATTTATTGTAGGTATAGTAATTAATTATTCAAAATACGCAAGTTTGTTTTCGGTGGTATTAGAAACGCAAGTTGGCCCGTGATTTCAAACCTCGTTACAATACTAATTACCTATGTCATACGTGTCGGTGTTGAGTACAAAACTACAAAGTCAGTGTTTTGTTTAAATATTTTTTTCAACAATAAATAAAATTATAAATCGGTAAGCTACCAAAGTAGTCACATAATTAATTTTACAAACATTTGTAAAATATAGTTTTGCGGGGTTACGTAAAAATACCTATTACGTATTTTGCAAACAGTTTCAGACAGACACATATTATTATTAGTTTGTTTTATTTTGTTGTAGTACCAAGCTCAAGGTCGCGTCATATCGTTTGATTTTTTTTTAGTTGATTTGTCCTTGGATAACAGATGAAAATAATGGTTATGTATTTAACAGGGCTCGGAAACCGGTTGGAATTCTAAACCGGTTTCGGTCATTGACCCCAAACCGGTTTTAGCGGAATACCGGTTTTCACAAATTTCGGTTTAGGTAGTAAGAATTAACCGGTTAAAACCAAGTTTTGTAATGTCCCCCTCTCCCTTACCCCGCTTGTACCCATCTTTGTACGGCTGCCCCTGTTTAATTCCCGAGGTTTTTAGACACATGCACGATATATTCATTGCATCAACGCGACTACCTTGTGACGTACTCCCTCATATTTTTCCATCTTTCAGCAACGATCGTATTATAAATAACAGATGTAAGTTCTGTTTCAATTAATTATGCGTTATCTTCACTTTAACATTAAGTTTCGATGTCAAGTTTAATTTGACGTTATATATTTAAATTGACTTTAATTATATTTAACGTATTCTATTAAAATTACGCTAGCATCTTTATTTCAATGTCATTAGTTTTAGTAATATATCGCAATAAATGATGAACTTTCTTAACAGAACACAATATTTTTAAAAGTTTATGAAATTATTTATTTATTTATTTATTTAAAAATCTTTATTGCACTTAAGATGTACAATTGGCGGACTTAATGCCTTTAGGCATTCTCTACCAGTCAACCACGAGCTAAACAGAGAAACTTAAGCAGGTGCTATAAAAACTTGAGAATATATACGTGAATGTAAATATAAACATATACATACTATACTTGTAAATACAAAAATAAATATATATAACTACAAATAACATAAATACTATACTCTATACATGATACATAAACATACATAATTTTAAACAATACATAATACATACATTTTATGCATACTTACATACAAACATATTATACAAAAACAACTTAAGTAATTTATAATACTCATTATACAGAAACATTTAATTAAGAAGGTCAATTGCTGAAAGAACAAAGGTAGTGATCAGTCACCATTCTTTTAAAGGCTGCAACAGAAGTCGGTTTCCTGATATGAGGAGGTAATTTATTCCATAGCCTTATGGCCTCAGCGGCGAACGACTGAGACATAAATTTAGTACGGCGAGGAAAAACACATAAAGTAGTTCCCTCGGAGGATCTCAGGTTACGATCGTGGGAAGAACCCAAATACTGAAACTTGCATTTCAGATATTGAGGAGTGCATGGATCATATAGGATTGAAAATAGCGTGCGAAGAATTCTGATGCATCTACGCTTATGGATAGGGAGCCATTTAAGCTTGGAACGATATAAGGATACATGATCGTATTTACGAAGGCCACAAATAAAACGGATGCAATTATTTAACAAACGATCCAATTTGCACAGAAGTATTTGACTCACATCGGGGTAACACACATCAGCATAATCAATGACTGGTAAAACGAGTGTTCGCACCAACATAGCCCTGGTCTCGGTTGGAAGGAAATTCTTGAAACGATAGAGGCCACGCAGGGTGATTGTCACTCGCCGGCTTATTTCAGCTACCTCAGATTGCCAACTTAAATTAGCATCAATCATTAGCCCAAGGTCTTTAACTACATGTCTAAGAGGAATATTTGTGCTATTGTAAACAATATGCTCCAGTGAATTGAAGTCTAAATTAGCTAGACGACGAGGGCTACCGAGAATTATGGCTTGACATTTAGCAGGATTGACAGCAATTCCATAACTTGTGCACCAGTCGCAGATAGACTGAAGATCTATATTTAAAATTTCAATCGCAGAGTTAACCTCTGCTGGATCAATCTGAGCGTACAGCTGTAAATCGTCAGCATACAGATGGTAGGAGCATTTGAAATTTACAGTTATGAGATTTATAAAAATAGAAAATAATAAAGGAGAAAGAATTCCGCCTTGTGGAACGCCAGTAGCAAGATCAGACCAATCAGAGAAAGACTGTTGATTGACCTTAACTCTTTGCTGGCGACCACGAAGATAAGTTGATAACCAATCCAAAACAGACGAAGAGAAACCCATGTATTTACAGATAGCAAGAAGAATGTCATGATCGACTGTACAGAAAGCATTAGAGAAGTCAATTAATACGAGAACTACTACTTTTGACTCCTCCATACCCTCTCGTACGTCCTCGAGAACTTTAAGGAGAGCTGTGGTTGTACTATGTCCGGGACGAAAACCAGATTGTAAGGGACTAAGAAGTTTATTTTTATATATGTAGCTGGATAGCTGTTTGTGTGCAGCTGATTCTAAAATCTTTGAAAGAAAGGGAAGTATAGAAATTGGTCTAAAATGGCTTAAAGAAGTGGGATTATTTAACTTGGGGAGAGGAAGAACAAATGCTTTACGCCAAAAAGAAAAACCCCAGTAGAAAAAGAAAAATTAATGATGTGGGTAATGATTGGGAGAATATAATCAATTACGGGAATAATCATATTTCTACTTATTTCATCATAGCCAGCTGCTTTAGATTTAATGGAAAAAATAATTTTACGAACATCTTCGTCAGTTATTGGAGAAAAAGCAAAGCAGTTTGCATCGATTTTAGGAAGGGATGAGATGAGTGAAATGGTTTTATATTTAGTTGAGTTGTCGACTATAGGTGCCGAGGAGAAGTGCTTATTAAGATCATTGAGAGATATTGCCCCTATATCAGGGCAATTCCTTTGTTTACCTAACCCAAGTGAATTAAGAAACTTCCAAATGCCGGCTGGCGAAGAGCATAAAATGTTCTTATGAATATGTCGGCGTTTTGCAGCTCGAACCATCTGATTGCATTTGTTTCTGGTAGCTTTATATATATTCCAGTTGGCATCACAGCGATTGTTTTTAAATCTTACAAAAGCCCGATCACGTTTTGCCATTGCTTTACGGATATCACTGTCCATCCACGGTGCTGGAGGGCGCTTGATCTTTACATTGCGTATCGGGGCTACTGCATCGAATAACTGAAGGATATTACTAGTCAGTGTCTCTACCATATGATTTACATCAGATGTATAAAAAATATCTGACCAGTCAATTGAGGCAGCCTTCCGTTTCAACAACTCCACATCCATAGTCGCAAAGCTAAGCAGGCGCAAAACAGGTGCGGTAACTTTTGGCGATTTGATTCGATAGGTAATAAATAAAAAATCATGCCGCGAGAAGCCAGAAGCCGGAAACTGCCCATGATTTACAACATGTTCAGTAGACGAAACGATTATCAAATCTAACCATGAATCAGCAGTGTTAATATTAGAATGCGTGGGCCCAAGCGGGAGAATAGAGAAATTTACTGAATTCATGATCATTCGTAGTTCTCGCGATCTAGAGGAGCTGAGCAAAAGGTCCGTATTGAAATCGCCCATAATTATGTGATGTGCGTACTCAGATGCAATTTTCGAGAGAGCGGACTCAAGGTCATGAAAGTAGTTAACTGAGGGCGGAGAATACACAACTCCAAGAATAATTTTGTTTCCATTTAGGAGAACTTCTACAAAGAGATACTCAAGAGATCCAGACGCTATAGAGGGAGAAGATGCAATAACTTTATAAGGGATACCACAGCGAAGGTAGATCGCCACTCCACCACCTCGATTTCCTAATCTATCATTACGTAATAGCACGAACCCGGGCATACTAAATGAAGTCGAGAGTAAAGAAGGTTTGAGCCAGGTTTCGGAGATTAGAATAGCGTGGATCGTATCAGTAAAAATATGCAAAAGCTCTGAGAAATGTTGAGGTAGGCTCTGCGCATTGATGTGACAAACATTAAAATGTTTATAGGAATTTGTTATTTGTTGAGCAATAAACGTGTTTAGGCTAACCGATTCTATTACCGAATCTTCAGTGGACTTGAATGATAAATCTGAGTCAGAAACTGAGTGAAAGGAACCATCGTCAGACATTGTATTGTATAACGAATTAAAGTAATGTATATAAAATAGATAGGAAATATGTAAATATATAAATTAAAAATATATAAATATAACGGCACGCAGTTAATATAGGTACTAACCCGCCGGTCGACTGTTTACAATAAGCAAATAAGGCGTCTACAAGATTCATAATTATGACGTGATACAGGGTCATAACATCATTACATGGGTAGCGTGAGTTAAATTCAACATAAGCTGAACAGCATGTTGAATTTAACCAGCACAGAAAAAAAAAATTGCTAATATACAAGAAAAAAAAATCACAAAATATTCAAATATTACTTTTTGACCAAAAGCCCGGTAGGCACCGATACATGTATGAACGTAGACATTAAAGGAAAAACATTTCATATTTAACCTATGAATATGGCGCTATCTACTCTCACCCAAATGTACTCTGTGCAGACACATCTGTTCTGTTTATAAAATCATAAAAATTATAATTTATAATCATGGACGTATAAATTTATAATGTGTACATACATCCTTCCTTATATATTATTA
The DNA here is from genome assembly GCA_963668995.1 of Parnassius mnemosyne. NCBI lineage: Eukaryota > Metazoa > Arthropoda > Insecta > Lepidoptera > Papilionidae > Parnassius > Parnassius mnemosyne. The sequence goes on along the minus strand of CAVLGL010000002.1, from coordinate 3,881,218 downwards.
TTACCCTCTGACATGCACAATAAAATATGACTCCTATGTATTTCTATACAACACACATAAACATTTCAACGTATATGTACTAGCAATAATATTTGATACCAAAAATTAGGTACAAATTATTATAAGATATTATTTCACAATCAGTATGATAATTAAAAGTATACAGAATTATCAAACAACGCAGATATCCAGTTGTATTATTATATTCTAAGTGCCACTATACTTTTAAAATATACAATATAGTGACCATAATCCTAGTTAACTAATGTGCAATAAAATCAATATAACTAAAACTTGTAGGTTAAGAATAGAAATAATAACTACCAAAACTGGTGCAAGAGATAATACAAGACACTGTAAAGAAAATTAATGATCGTAATTTAAATTAAACAAGTGCTTATTACCTATTTACTGAAACACTGAATTTACCAAAAATTGTCTTCTTATGTTACACTAGATAAGATAAAAATACAGGATACAGTATATTGAAAGAAAAAGGTACAATATGTAATTTTAAGCTAATGAGATAACAGAACTTAAACACTAAGTATAAAAAATTAAAAATATGGTGGAATGACCCTAGGGCCTGAGTATATAAACAACTTATATTGCGATAAGATTACCAGTGATACAATAATGATTGAGATTTCACCACATTGATTACACAAATAAAAATCACATTACTTGATCTTCCCAGCACGTCTGCTACGAGCCAGTTCAGACTTTCCTGATGCCCGAGCTGCATTGTCACCTGATACCAACTGCACGACCGGATCCGAATCCTTACCACGAACAAACTTTTTAAGATCTTCTGACGTCAGCACTTTATGCCGGTTTCCATCTGGCAGTTTAATCGTGATGTTCCCATCCAGTGTCCAAACATTACGCATACCGAAAAGTTTGCGTGCTTCTATAAATACAGCTTGGCGTTGTTTAGTTAGGAATTCAGATAGTACGTAGGGTGTGCCCTTAAGTGAAGCCTTTTTCTTCCAAACAGTATAGCGGAGGGATGAATCAGTAAGTCTGAAAAGTACAGGCCTACTATGGCCCGTAGATGCCGATCCAAGACTGTGTGCAACTTTGAAGGACGAGGGTGTGTAATATCGTTGAGACCAAGGTTGTTTTTTAATATTGTGGTAACAATACCAGCAGTATTCTCATCAGCCTTTTCAGGTACTCCACTAAGGATAAGGTATTTCTTTCGGTGTCTCATTTCCAATGAATCGGCTAACTGGCTCACCTCATAAATTTGCTGTCGCATTAGCTTGAATATCTCCTGAACATAGTCGCGAAAAGCATTAAATTCTTTATTAATCTGAACAAGATTTTCTGGTTTGGTGAGGCAGTGCCAAGTTGCTGCTCAAAGTCATCCATTCTTTTTCGAAGTGTAGCTTCTATTGTTTTTTGTGTTTCAGAAATATCGATAAGGTTAGTCATTTTATGTGAGTAGATCACCGTAATTTAAAATTGATTTTAGATAATATGGTATTGACACAGTCGCCGGCAGGTATATTCACTGTTATTACCTTGACATTAAATTATGTCTATACAATACGAAATGATATCGACAATAATATTAAGATTAAACATGAAATTATGCAAGATAAATACTTTTTTACACTAAATACAATAAATTCAATCACAGAAACGTGTGTTAACTTTTTGAGCACCTACCCACACTGTCACAATTATATGTTATAGTATTTTTGTTCTATTTAAGACTAAACCTTAAGATTACCAGATTTTTTTTTAAATTCAGAAGCTCGTAGTTACGACCAACCGCTATCTCCGTCTTTGCAAAATTAATAATGACCATTTCTGAGGTGTAAAGTTTAACTAGAAGACATGTCTAAACTAAACACGATATAAAATTGTTTGTTATGTTCAGAGAATTGTAACAAAAGAAATTACGATTTTTCACTTCTTATTAATGAGGAATTGAAGCAAATCTTATCATGTTGTGTACGTACAAGATGGTACTAAAAACATTAGCTTTTCTAAATAGAGTGCAAGGTAACCACATAGACGAAATTAAATTAACTGATACTGAAATTAATAAAGAAAAATAATTTGAATCTAACAAATCATTTTTGTACGTAACATCAAAATAACAGATTTTTACTAAATACATATCATGAAAGTATATAATTTTGTCTGTCTGTATGTGGTTACTAGCGCGACTGTGAATCATGATTTGGTCCTGGGTTTAAATCGTGTCCCAGGTCGTGCCAAGTACCGTTATTGGATTAATTTGGGTATAATGAGTGTTCTAAAAACCACCCTGATAGTCGTATTCAGCCCTCAATCAAGCACATAGTTTTTTGGGTTTTCTCGTCGTACGTTTTCTTATAGAAAAGGGGGCAAACGAGCATGCGGGTCACGTGATGGTAAGTGACTAATGCCACCCATGAACAACCGCAACACCAGGGGAATTGCAGGTGCGTTGCCAGCCTTTAAGAAAGCTCTTTTCTTGAAGGTCCCTAAGTCGTATCGGTCCGGAAAAATCGCCGGTGGTTAACAATTCCACAGAGAAGTTGTACGAGGAAGAAAACTCCTAGTAAAACGCACAGTGGTGGCCCGTCAAACATCCAGATGGTGAGGATGGTATCGTGAATTTTGACGCGATGTGCGTTCGTGAAATTTGGCGGCTGGAATTAAACCAAACAATTCCTCAGAGCACTCCCCGTGCTAAATTCGATAGAAAATGCAAAGGCATGCAACATCTCTACGCAGTGCCACTCAATTGAACCGATCAGAAAGAATTCGGACGTCGACGACTCGAACCGCTCTGCGCTGGATGCGGTCAAGTGGAAGGAGCTGACACTGGGGTGCCCCGGCCGAGAAATGAGAGGCTGAATTTGCGCTTTGTAAAGTTGCAAGCGATGTGCCGACATGAAATACTAATACTCTGCTGAGCACGCCAAGCTTTTTGTAGGCTAATTTGGCATTCCCTTCCAAGTGACCCCAAAACTGCACACTATTCGATATGTCGACGCCGAGGATTCCGGTGCTAGCTGAGGCAGCAAGGGGAGTGCCTTAAAACTGAGGAAATAAGACAAAGGGGTTCTTTTTAGCGGTATACGTGCAAATTTGTGTCTTCTGGGGATTTAACTGGACTAGATTTAGCCGCCCTCAATCCGAGACTTTGTTCAGCAAAGAATCTGCATCAGACACAAGTTTATTCCGGTAGCGCCGTGGTAGCTCAGATGGTTAGCGCTCGCTGTAAGTATCACAGTACGTGAGAAACTCGGGATCGATCGCCGCCGGCACCAATGAAATTGTTAATTGCAATTTTAAGTGCCGATTTACCACGTGCTCGGCGGTGAAGGAAAACATCCTGAGGAAACCTGCATGTCTAAGAAATAAAAAAATATATCTCGAAGACATGTGAAGTTCGCCAACAAGCATTGGGGCAGCGCGGCGGACATTTACTCACCCTAAAACCCTCTCAGAAATAAGAGGAGGCTTGTGCCCAGCAGTGGGACGTATAAAGGCTGCAACTTTATTTTACTTTACTTTTGTTCCGGTACTCGGAGACCTTTCCTGAGAAATATTGGCACGGCCGGTGTATATTCCATCACCAGTGCTGTCGTTGTTACCAGTTTGCAAAATATCATTGATATGCAGTAGAAACAGCGTTAGTGATAGCACGCAGCCTTGTGGTACACCAGCGTCAACAGGCTTGTAATCAGAGCATGCACCGTCTACTACGACCTTGATGCTCCGATCAGCAAGGAAACAAAATTTGGGATAACGCCTTAGGAGTAGAAGTACCGGAAGAGACGCGTTAAAACAGGTGCCAACATCGGAGGACACGTCTTCAGCACAATGGAGGGAACCGAGCGCTGTGTAAGCCGCACATCTGGCATGGAGCACCCAAACCGCGGGATGGTCGGCGGTGTATTCCTCCGTCATCAAGAGTCGAGTTGGACGCAAAAAGAGAGATTAACAGATCGGCTTTTTCCTTTACGGCATGGACTCAGTGAGTCGCCCTCTCTTTGCAAAGATGGCTGACAGAAGTTCCCTTAGACAGCCTTAGCAAGAGACCAGAATTAGCACGGGTTACCGAAGGAAGGCGTACTAGCCTCTCACCAACTCCGCCAATGTGCTCTGACCTTGCCTTGGCAATGAATTTTGAAGAACCTGGAGGCGGAATTATACTTCTTTTAAAGAGCGCTGGTGTTTACATCTCGATACATCAACGTCTCGGAATGTAAAGATGTCATCAGCCCAGTGCTGGTGCACTCTTGCTTATAGTGTGATGTTATTACATGAGCGACCAAAACTATGGCTGGAATCTGCCTCCGATGGGCACCACAGAAGATGGAATAAAAAGATCCATATCCTCAAGTACCACATCAGCGACAGAATCAGCAGCACTCCTGGGATTGTCCAGCGAGAAGCAAATTCGCCCTCAAGGGTAGAATGCAAAAAAAGACCGCATCCTTTCCCAATCGGCCGATCTGCAGTGCCAAACACGGCGGCTACCTGCAGAATGCAACCGCGAAGATAGTGTGAGTGACATCACCCTCCGGACAAGACAATGGCTCTAGGAGCCGTGAGGGGTGTCGACGGAAACCTGATATCCGTCCGGATAAGAGGTCAGCAGAAGTTTCAACAGGGAAGGCGCATGATCCTCCACATCTGGAATCCGCGTAGGCAAAGTAACCAGCTTTCCGGCAAATTAACCGGCAGATTCTCCGTCACCAGGATTCTGGTACCCTCCTGGGGTAGTTTTTTATTTGATTCTGCTACCATACTATTAGGGGGGGGGGGGAATTGTGCCTCCGACCACCTACACCTATCAAGTGAAACGCAGAAGTAAAAGTAAGTTGCCCATATCAATACCATCCGTGTTCCCAAAGGTATTTGAGGCTATTATCTGTCCAATTATAAATTGGCACATGAAATCAATACTAACGGATAGGCAGCATGGATTTTTGAAAGGAAGGTCCACTACGTCAAATCTTTGTGAATATATTGATAATTTATGTGTGTCTGTGGACAATAACCTTCAAGTTGATGCAATTTATACAGACTTCTCTAAAGCGTTTGACGTAGTGAATCATTCCATACTAATAAAAAAGCTTGAATGTTATGGATTCCACAGCTCCTTTTTAAAATGGTTGTTTTCTTACTTACACAACAGAAAGCTAAAGGTTGTAATAAATGGATTTCAATCTGAGGCATTTATAGCATATTCAGGTGTGCCACAGGGCTCACACTTGGGGCCAACCCTATTCAACATTTTTATAAATGATGTAGTAAATTGTTTCCTGAACAGTGATGTACTTCTCTTTGCAGATGATTTAAAATTGTATAAAGAAATAAAAACCGCTAATGATGGAAACTTACTACAAAATGATATTAATAGGCTAGTCTCCTGGTGCGAGCTTAATAATGTAATCCTTAATCGTGAAAAATGTTACCAAATATCTTTTAATAAAAAAATCCATCTGATTTATAATGAATACAATATTTATGATATTGTCATAAAAAATACAAATGTTATTCGTGATTTAGGTATATTAATTGATTGTAAATTAAGTTTCACTACGCATATGGATCAAGTTATAAAAAAATCATTGAAATTTTTAGGATTAATTAAACGGGTAACTAAAACTTTAAAAAATAAAAAAACCAAAGTAATTCTTTTTAACTCATTTATTCTTAGTAATCTTGAATATTGTTCTTCTGCCTGGAATCCATACTATCAAACACATATAAATAGGTTAGAACGAGTGCAAAAGAAATTCCTTAAGTACCTTTTTTTCAATAATAATAAAATACACAGGCAATTAACATACACTGAAAGACTACATAATTGTAATATGATTTCATTAAATGATCGAAGAGCGCTTATGAACTTGTGCTTGTTACACAAAATCGTTAACAATAAAATTAGCTCAAACAATATTTTAGGTAAAATATCATATGTTGTTCCTAGACCTAATTCTAGAATAAGAAATTATAGTTTATTCAAAACTAGGTATTGTAGAACAAATGTCGGATTATCAGCTCCAATTAATAGAACCTTAAAAACTTATAATGTAATTTCTAAATTGGTCTACCTTGACATATTCAACGATTCTTATACCACTTTTAAAAATAAAATTAAAAAACATTTTTATAACAAAATTAAGATCACCTCATGAGTTATTGTAGAAAAAAAAACCTTTTTTTTTTGTTTCATGTATTAAAATATGTTATTTTGTTATCTTTTCTTCTTATTTTTTCAACAATAATGTGCGTTACTTATTATTTTACTTTAACATGTTAAGTTAGCCTATAAGTATGATATGTACTAAACTTAAGATTAATCAATAAAATTTGCAAACATTGTTTCTTTGTACAATATCATGTTGGCTTCCTAAATAAATAAATAAATAAATACTTCACGCTGGTAATCTGTGAGGTCGTGATACTACCCTGGTTCGAGCTGGCCCATCCATGCGATAGCAAAAGCTGCCGCGTGGCTCTATCACTGTTAAAACGTAAACATGGAATAAATTCTATTTACTTTTTTCTGCCCATCATAAATAAACAACCGATACACAAGAATAAATTATTTTCTTCATTATCAGACAAGTCCAGTCTTAACGAATAAACCAAACGCCAAACTCCCACTACACACCCTGATGGCGACTAAAACAATGTATCGCTTAAAGGCAGATAATTGATAAGTGCCCGCATGAGGCGATGCCGCATAAGCACCTCGCAACGTGAATCTACCTGTCCTATTCATAACTGCCTTTACGTTTTACGGAATTAACCGGTTAATTTGGCTGTCGAAACCGTTAAGTAACCGGTAACCTTTATCGTTTAGGTTTAATAAAAACTGGTTAATTTTTTAACCGGTAATTGAAGGAGCGATAAATTTACCGGTAATTAATCGAATTTAACCGCTCTTTTTAAACCGGTTCCGAGCCCTGGTATTTAATATTAATTTTATTTTACTATGGTTATTAGGTTAATAATTATTTATTTATTAATAAAATGTTTATCAATAAAATAATTATAAATATTAAACTTTATAAAAATAGAATAGAAATAAATGTAAGTATATTATTTAAAAATTGGTAAACATGTATACGAGCCATAGTAGCTCAGACGGTTAGCGCTCACTGCAAATTTCACACTACGCGAGCAACTTGAGTTCGAGCCCTGCCGGCACCGATGAATTTGTTAATTGCACCGCGGCGGATATTTTCTTTTCTTGCCCTAAAACTAATCTAATAAAAAAATAAACAAAAAGTGAAATTATTTTTGTTTTACTAAAAGCTTTTGTAGTTGTGTGTGCTTTGAAATTAGGGAATATTTTTTCACCTTCCTGGTAATTATCGCATACTAAATCGTGTTTTAGATTTGTTGTTATCTCTTGTTTATGAATAGTTTCTTACGTATTATGTAATGTCAAATTTTCGTAATAATTGGTTATGTTGCAAATCATCTGTGTTATTAGTTTTGAGTGAATAGGCGTATATCAGGTGTGTTATTACAAATACTTGTATTGATAATTAATTTCAATAGTGTAAGGTTATAAAATAAAACTGCGTTTTGTTGTTCTTAGTGTTGACATAATTTATTTTCTACACGTCTATTCTATACACGTCCCACTGCTGGGCACAGGCCTCCTCTCATTTCTGAGAGGGTTTTAGGGCAAGGAAAGGTCCGCCGCGCTGCCCCAATGCGTGTTGGCGAACTTCACATGTCTTATATATATATATTCTTATTTGTCAGACATGCAGGTTTCCTCACGATGTTTTCTCGTTTCACCGCCGAGCACGTGGTAAATTAGCACTTAAAATTGCAATTAACAATTTCTTTGGGGCCGGCGGGATCGAACCCGGGTTTCTCGCGTACTGAGAAACTTACAGCGAGTGCTAACCATCTGAGTTACCACGGCTCATTTTACAAATATAACTTTTATTTTTATAACATAATCGTAAAATACTGGTATTCAGTTGAATCCGGTTTGACTGGGAGCCGACTCCATAGTTGGGAAAAAGGCTAGGCAGATGATGAATCGTACATAATAATATATATCGTAGCAGGTGGCGTTCTGTAGTTCTGCCTACCCATACAGAAAAAAGGAAAACATTTTTTTCATTCACGCCATCTAGTGTTCAATTTTTGTAAATGTAGGGACTAAGAATTCACCCACGTCTGTGTGTGTAGTGTGTACACGACGCTATATTCAATGACAGATGTTATTTTCAGACTTTGTGTTGAATTGTGTGGATTTTGGGGCAATGATATGACCTAGTAAAATAAAGTATAATGTTTCAATTACATAAAAACCCAAATAAACTAAAAAATTATGCCTTCAGCGCCATCTCGCGGGAATATGGCCGGGAACAGACCGTATGTTTCACATTAAGTAATACAAACTTAGTGATATACAAGCTTATTACTCCTAATAATGCCTCGTTTAGAGGAGAAGCACATATCGTATTATTGACAGTGAATTGCCTATCCTACTGTGCCTTTCCTAATGTGGTATTGAATCCCAACACCACTACACTAAAAAGCAGAGTCTATTGCTTTTAATAATGCCTCGTTTAGAGGCGAAGCACGTATCGTAACTTTGACGGTGATATACCTTTCCTAGTTTAGTGGTATTGATTCCCAACACTGCTATATTAGGAAGCAAAGTCTATTGCTCTTAATAATACCTTGTTTAGAGGCGAAACACGTGTCGTGATTTTGACCGTGATATGCCTTTCCTAGTATATATGTATTGAATCCCAACACCACTACACTAAAAAGCGCAGTATTTTGCTCCTAATGATGCCTCGTTTAGATGCGAAAAACGTATCGTGTTATTGACCGTGATGTGCCTATCCTAGTTTAGTGGTATTGAACCCTAACACAACTATTTAAGTACAAAATATTTTTTTAAAACAAAGATTTCAAACTTAAAAGGCTTTTAGCACTCCCTTCGCTGCATGCATACAGCACGTAGTAAGCGTGTGACATTTAGTAGACATCAAAAAAATAATTATTAAACAAAAACTGAAAAAAAAAATGTTTGAATACCGATTAATTACATTCTGATAAAATAATATATCTTTTGATGCAGAAAAGAGGAACGCCAGGATCGCTTCGATGATCGTCGCGAGAAAGAAAAGGATAGATATAAAGAAAGGGAGAGGGGAGATAAACACGAAAAGCACAGGAATGAAAGAGACGACCGCAAGCACTCGGAGCATCGTAGAGATGAGAGAGATGTCAAAAGGGAGGCGAGAGATGACAAGAAAGACGACAAAGAAGCCAGAAAGATAGACAAGGAAAGAAAAGAGGGCAAGGATGTTCGCGATAACAAGGATGATAGAAAGGAGGAGAAAGACAAAAAGGAATTGAAACGTGAGAAGTCGCGGGAGGGAGAGAAGAACAGAGACAAATCCAACCGCCATAGGGATGGTGATAAGGAAGGGAGGGATAAGAAGAGTTCTACAAAGGAGGGGTAAGAATTAAACTTGTAATATCATCATATTCATATGAATACATAAAAAATGAAGTACTTTTTTAGCTCACACAAATAAAAGAATGAAGTTTTGAATTCCACCGTATGTTCTTTTTGAGTACCCGAAGGGTAACCAACGGGACCCTATTACTAAACATCCGCTGTCCGTCTGTCCGCCAGTCTATCTGTAAGAGAGGCTGTATCTCATGATCCGTAATAGGTAGACAGTTGAAATTTTCACAGAATGCTATATAACAACAAATAATAATAAAAATAAAAATAAATTAAAAATTAAAGGGGACTCCCCTACTAGAAACGTGTTTTACGATGGTACGGAACCCTTCATGCGCGTGTCCGACTCGCACTTGGCCGGCTTTTTTTTATATATTGCGCGATATCTTCGTCAATTGTGAACCTATTTTAATGCGTCTTTTTTATTAAATAAGTGGTGGGGGTTTCATAAAAATTTGGAAAAAAAAGAAAAATTTTTACAAGTGGGAAAAATGGGGAATGAATTTTTTAGTGTCTTGATATGACGGCGCTGATATGTCGCGCCGCTTCTACTACATTATAGATATAACTTTGAACTTGTTACATTTCTTAGGCGAACAGGTCGAATTTAAACTTTTAATAAAAAGCAATATTAATAAAATTGAAGTGCCTGTATGTAATATTGAAATAATTAGCTTCTATTAAGCTCAGGGGGTATGTATGCTTTAAGAACATTATATACCTACGTGGTAGAGCGACGCTGCAGCTATATTATGACTGTAGTACGAATGTGTCGGTTCGACCGGGGAAGGACCAAGCTCTCACAGAGTATTAGCATAAAATAGCAGCTTTTATGCTACTACTGTGTTTCGTATGGTGAGTGTAGAGAACCGGAGACCCTTTTTACTGGAAACGAGGCATTCCATCTTATTCCTCACGGGCGACAACGCATCTGTATTTTCATACTTAATTGATGATAGATGTAGATGTCGATGGGTCACAGTATCCACGTACCATCACGTGGACTGTATGCCTGATTATCACCCTCATTCTATATAAAATAAAATTCCATCTAGGCGAAACCGGGTGGGGTCGCTAATAAAAAGTAAAAGCCGACATTAAAGAATAAAAAAGAATAAAAAACGTGTGTGTCATGAAAACAGACGATAGAAGAAACTTTTATATTACAGGGAAACATTTCAATTATTCATCAATGACTTTTGAATAGCACAGATTTGACACTTATTTACATAAAATTAAATACGTATGTGTCACAGTGCATCATCTTCTTCGATCTTAAGAAGAGAAATTATCGGTTTAGGCAACACTAGGACTCACCACAGTGAATCAATTAATTATTAAAGATTCAGAGTGGCGGTCAGTTGTATTCGCTTGCAATGTAAGTGAGTCTGCAAACTCGTGCGGCCATGGCGCGATCTGCGAGCGGCTGGCCGCGGCCGCATGCTCCGCCCCTTATGCCAACGCGTGTGTGTCAGCGAGTACGCGGTCAGTTGCAAATTTTTACAACAGGTCGCGTGTACCGCGTGAAAAATGGTGCTAAATTCAGAGATTTTAATAGAAACAGTGCAAAATTAGTTCGTACATTATGATAATTCGCATCGTGATTACAAAAGCATTAGGATTAAAAACAAAATATATAATAATATTGCAGAATATAATAAGACTTAGTCACGGTTAGTCATGTTACTAACGTCCAATCGTAGCACAGATACCTCAGCAAATGGCACTTCAGGCCGCCGCTGCGACCGCGGTGGTGTGTTGTTGCAGCGGCTGGAGCCGCGGCTCGCGGTTAGCCGCCACCGCAAGCCGCTTGTGTGTGGGAGACGCTTTAAACACATAAAGTTTATTATCATGTTTGTCCAATCCATTCATAACAAACAATCAATAATTTCAAAACTTACCCGTTAATATTATTTATTTGAGTTTATGCCATCTAGCATCTACTCTACGACGTCCTTGAGAGTCAATCAATTTTTGTTAGATTAAATTACTTTACCTATAGAATGTAGTAGATGACGCTATTACTCAAATGCGATCACTCTTTCTAAAATAAATACGTGTACCTTGATAACTGACCGTTGCAATATTGTAATTGTATTAGTATGTACTTTATGGTATGTAATGGCCTGCGTTCTCGCTTTGAATGATCGACCTGAATGACCCGGTACGTAGTGTTTACCCCCACCACTTTTAGTCACACAAATAGGTTGCACATCAGAATTTCAAAGCCCTCGGATGGTAGAGCCATGCTGCAGCTAATATTAGTAGTATAGTTGTAGCACGAATGGGTCGGCTCGACCGGGGAAGGACCACGCTCTAACAGAATACCAGAGTCAAATAGCAGCTTAACACTGCTGTGTTTCGTATGGTGAGTGTAGTGAACCGGAGACCCTTTTTACTGGAAATGAGGCATCTTAGTTGGGTGACAACGCATCTCCATTTTGATTCGCAAACGAGGATATATGTAGATGTCTATGGGCCACAGCAAGCACTTACCATTAGGTGGACTGTGTGCTCGTTTGTCACCTTATCCTATAAAAAAAAGTTTCACTTCAATAAAACTATTATAAATTACCATATAAAAGCTTCTGAAGTCGGAGGCTTTAATTCTTCAATACTCTATGTCTTATGTTGTAAGAGGCGACGGAGGGCAATTGAAAGATTGAAACAGAAGATAGGCAGCATCTTCCTGATAATAACAAATAACCGACTTCAATATAAATAAAATGAGAACATCATCAATGTAGTCGAAGTCAATTATATACGCATTATTATGAATAACTCAAAAACTACTGGTCAGATCTTGATCAAATATTTTGGGACCATATGAGAAGCACTAGCTTTCAAATAAAATAAGAATCATCAAAATCAGTTCACCTAGAAAAATGTTCTGAGGTAACACACATAAAAAAAAATACAGTCGAATTGAGAACCTCTTCCTTTTTTTGAAGTCGGTTGAAAAACAGCGGTTGGCGCACGGAATATAAAAAACTAGAGGAAGTAGCAAAATGCATCATTTGTAACGGAACCACTGTCTCCAAACTCACACATACGCAAAAAATAAATGTGTACCGACAATATTGTGTATCACTTCAATAATTTTCGCGTGATTGGCTATTACTACCATCACTACCATCTCTGCATAGGGAGGACAACTCACTGGCCCACGACGCAAAAGAGAAAGCCGACCTTTTAGGCTCCCTTTTTGCGTCCAACTCGACTGTTGATGACGGGGGAACACCACCGACCATCCCGCGGTGTGAGTGCTCCATGCCGGATGTGCTGTTCTCACAGCGCTCGGTTCGCAGAGCACTCCTCTCCCTTGACATCCACAAGTCGAGTGGGCCTGACGGAATCCCTCCAATTGTGCTGAGGACGTGTGCTCCGGAGTTGGCACCGGTTCTAACGCGTCTTTCCGGTACTCCTACTCCCTAGGCGTAGTCCCGAAATCATGGAAGACAGCTTTTGTCCACCCGATCCCTAAAAAAGGCGACCGCTCAGACCCGTCCAACTACAGGCCTATCGCCATCACCTCCTTGTTCTCCAAAATAATGGAATCCATTATTAACTGCCAGCTCATGCGGTACCTTGAGGATCACAAGCTGATTAGTGACCGCCAGTACGGTTTTCGTCGGGGTCGATCACCTGGTGATCTTCTGGTCTACTTAACTCATAGATGGGCGGAGGCAGTAGAGTCCAAGGGGGAGGCATTGGCCGTTAGTTTGGACATTGCGAAGGCCTTCGATCGGGTTTGGCACAAAGCGCTTCTTTCGAAGCTCCCTTCCTATGGGCTTCCCGAGAAATTATGCAATTGGATCACCAGCTTTCTTGAAGATCGGAGCATCCAGGTCGTTGTAGACGGTGCATGCTCCGACTACAAGCCTATTAACGCTGGTGTTCCACAAGGCTGCGTGCTATCACCAACGCTGTTTCTTCTGCATATCAATGATATGTTGCTAATTGGTAACATTCATTGCTATGCGGATGACAGCACTGGTGATGCTCTATACACCCGCCGTGCCAATATTTCTCGGGAAAACGTCACCGAGTACCGGAACAAACCGGTCTGAAGTCGAGTCTTTGCTGGACAAAGTCTCGGATTGGGGGCGACTAAATCTAGTCCAGTTTAATCCTCAGAAGACACAAGTTTGCGCGTTTACCGCTAAAAAGAACCCCTTTGTCGTATCTCCTCAGTTTCAATGTACTCCCCTTGTTGGAGGCCGAGGATTCCGATACTGGCTGAGGCCAGTATCGGAATCCTCGGCGTCGACATATCGAATGACGTGCAGTTTCGTGGTCACTTGGAAGAGAAGGCCAAATTGGCCTCTAAAAAGCTTGGCGTGCTCAGCAGAGCGGGACAGTATTTCATGCCGGCTCAACGCCTGCAACTTTACAAGGCGCAGGTTCGGCCTCACATGGAATACTGTTCCCATCTCTGGGCTGGGGCTCCCCAGTGCCAGCTCCTTCCACTTGACCGCATCCAGCGCAGAGCGGTTCGAATCGTCGACGACCGAGTCCTTTCCGATCGGCTCGACTCATTGGCGTCGCGAAGAGATGTTGCATCTCTTTGCATTTTCTTTCGCATTTACCACGGGGAGTGCTCTGAGGAATTGTTCGGATTAATCCCACCTGCCACATTTCACGAACGCACATCGCGGCAGAACTCCCGATACCATCCACACCATTTGGATGATTGGCGGTCCACCACTGTGCGATTTAGAAGATGTTTTCTTCCTCGCACAACTTCCTTGTGGAATAGTTTACCACCAGTGATTTTTTCGGACCGATACGACTTAGGGACCTTCAAGAAAAGAGCCTACTCCTTTTTAAAAGGCCGGCAACGCATCTGCAATTCCCCTGATGTCGCGGTTGTTCGTGGGCGGCGGTAGTCACTTACCATCAGGTGAGCCGCATGCTCGTTTGCCCCCTCTGCTATAAAAAAAAACAATATTAAAAACTAAAAGAGAATGGCATTATGTTACTCATCATTCACTTGAGTACGAACCATAAGTTCTTAAAAATAGAGGTCATATTACTTTTTATCAACGAAGTTTCTAGAATTAATGAGCAAAGAGCAATGGCAGAAAAATAGTTGACGAATATTATAGCGTCTAGAAATAAGTTATATATAAAATGAGTTTTCTTATTTTTATATGATTTTTCAAATAAAAACGTATTTTAATTAAAGCCACAGAAAAAAAACAAACAATTTAGGAATATCAAATGACTTAAATCATTTTACTCTATTCAAATGTTGCCATTTAGTATATTCATACTATTTTCGTATACACTTTGTAAGACTACCAACACAACACACAAAATATTTTTATATTAAGTTATTATTAGTAATAACTGTACTATCAGTAATAATAAAAATAAAAGAGATATTTCTGAGAATAAGTCTCTTACAAAGAATTTCCTACAATAATACATTATCTCAATCACAGTACTATGTAACAATTCCATTTAATGTTATGCCAACACTAGCTAAAATAAAATGTCACTGTTTTTTTATTGGCTTTACGGCTCTGGGTTCTAGCCCTTCTGAGAATGTCACTATGATACAAAAGCCCTGGAGCCATGCCAGAAATATACATTTATAGCCATGCCAGAAATATACAAATATATAATAGAGATACAATAATTTAAAAACTCTCAATTATGTATTAAGCTAACATCAAACAACCACAGGAAGCATGACTTTTTCCAAGTGACATAGGACATAACCTAAAAAGGTTCAAATGTAAATATGTTTTTTTGGCGCCTTCTCAGGACAAAATTCTTTGACAGAGTTGTTAAAGGACTGACGCTTAACATTTTAAGATATTTTTGGTATATAGACGCTACCATTTCTTCTCAACTATTTTTATGTATGAAAGTCTGCCATTGTTCTTTAGCTTCTTAACGCTAGATGTCGCAATAATACATTCACATTATTATAGACACAATGGTAATAGATATAACGTTGATGTTTTTTTATATTCTGTGGATCCCGTGTACGAAACTTAGACGAGACCCCTGTGTTCAGTAGTGAACTTTGATCGGCTGTCCATCAATTAAAACTTATAAAAGTCGACTGTTAAACAAATGCCTCCCCCATAAATTGCTTCGTAGGGGAGGAATTTTGCCATAGTTACCACGCTTGGCTGGTGGGTAGGCAACCGAAGTTTTATTTAGAGTTGTTATCAGGAAGATGCTGCTGCCCATCTCCTGTTTCAGTTTCCCTCTGTCGCCTCAGATATGGCTTTCACTTCCAATAGGTTCCAGTAAAGTAACTTTTGTGTTAGATCCATGCTGCAGTCTATATTTATGGTATAGTTGTAACACGAATGTGTCGGCTCGACCGGGGAAGGACCACGCTCTCGCAGAATACCAGCGTAAGATGACAGCTTGACACTGCTGTGTATTGTATGGTGAGCGTAGAGAACCAGAGATCCTTTTTACTGGGAACGAGGCATTCTATCTTAGAACTCAGGGGTAACAATGCATCTGCATTTTGATTTGTGATCGAGGATAAATGTAGATGCCTATGGGCCGCAGCAACCACTTACCATCAGGTGGGCTGTGTGCTCGTTTGTCACCGTTATCCTATAAAAAAAAAACTTCCACATGGCCACAAGCTGTGAACTTAACTGCATCGTTGGTGTAGTGTAGTGGTAAGCGCGTTTGCTGATCATGTGAGGTCGTGGTTTCTTATCCCGGGTCGGGTCAAAGTCAGTTATTGTTTTTTTTGTCAAGAAAATCTCAGTAGCTGCCCCGGAGTCAGGAAGTTGACGGTGTCTCACCACAGAGCCTCGGAAAGCACGTAAAGCCGTTGAACCTGCGCCTGATCTCTCTCCGGTCGTGTCGGTTTACCGTCCCATCGGACTATGAGAGTGACGGAATAGAAAGTGCACCTGTGCTTGATCATACACTCGTACACTATAATCCTGTCCTGCGCAGATGGCTAGCCGCCGTTGAGTTTTTTTTTATAGGATAGGGTGACAAACGTGCACACAGTTCGTCTGATTGTAAGTGGTTGCTGTGTTCACATGGACATCTACATCTATCATAAATAAAGAATCAAAATGCAGATGCGTGGTCACCCGTGGGGACTAAGATGGAATGTCTTTTTTCCAGTAAAAAGGGTGTCCGGTTCTTTACACTCACCGTACGAAACACAGCAGTGTTAAGCTGCTATTTTACGCTGGTATTCTGTGAGAGCGTGGTTCTTCACCGGTCGAGCCGATCCATTCGTGCTACAACTATACTAGTAATATAGTTGCAGCATGGCTCTACCACATATAATAGATTGGCCAGAACAGTGACAGAAATTCTATCTGGAGAACATTATGATTAGGTTACTAATAATGCCAGTTATACAATACTGTAGTTTCAGGTGTAATTTCTTTTTTTTTTAGTACGAGGTCTCCAAAAGAACGAGATCGCAAGGACTCTACTTCGGAAGGCCGCGAGAAGACGCAGGAGAAGACGTTGCTGGATGATGACAAGAAGAAGGTATGATGTGTGTGATGTGATTTTAGAGGATTCATCGCCCCATATCATCGCGTGGTTGTGACTACAGGATATGCCAGAAAGATCTTATATTCTTTTCTTTCTATATTCTTTTTTTTTAAATACCAACTTATTAACATTACTAATAGAACCCTTTAATCACTCATGGTGAGCTTAAAATATTTATGTTAGGAGCGGTTCACGACGATACTCGAATGGCGGATTCGAATCCACGACCTTTTGAGTTTGCGGTCCGCAAAATGCCTAGGCTAGTTTCACTTTGATTATGGCCTACAGCCTCCAATGGAAAAATAACAAGAAAATCTCAGTAGCTGCCCGGACTCAGGAAGTTGACGGTGTCTCACCACCGAGCCTCGGAAAGAATGTAAAGCTGTTGAACCTGCACCTGCTATCTCTCCAGTCGTGTCGAATTGCCGTCCCATCGGACTATGTGAGTGAGGTAATAGAGAGTGCACCTGTGCTTGATCATACACCTGGGCATTATAATTCCGTTCTGCGCAGATGGCTAGCCTCCGTTGAGATTTTTTTTATAGGATAGGGTGACAAACGAGCACACAGTCCGCCTCATTGTAAGTGGTTGCTGCGGCCCATAGACATCTACATCTATGCTCAATAAAGAATCAAAATCCAGATGCGTCGTCACCCGTGAGGACTAAGATGGAATGCCTCGTTTCCAGTAAAAAGCGTCTCCGGTTCTCTACACTCACCATAGGAAACAGCAGTTTTAAGCTGCTATTTTACGCTGGTATTCTGTGAGAGCGTGGTCCTTCCTCGGTCGGGCCGACCCATTCGGTGCTACAACTATACTACTAATATAGCTACAGCGTCAATTAATTGAATTAAATTAAACAAGTCCGGTCGTCCATGGAGTACTACTGTCACATAAGGGCGGGTGCTGCAAAATGTCACCTGGCAGCGTTGGACTCAGTAGAGACACGTCTCATTGGTGACCTTGAATTGGTTGAAACCAATTTTGTCAGCCTCGAGCACAGGCGCAGAATAGCCAGCCTCTCGGTAGTCTATAGGATGCATTACGGTGAGTGTGTGCAGGAATTACACGAATTCCTCCCACTCCTTTCACCATCGGACGACGAGGCGGCTGGCGGGTCTTCACCCCTTTGTTGCCGATATTCCGCGCATTGATGCAAACGGTTTGCCTCGTCTTTTGTAATGCATACAGCAAAGGAGTGGAATAATTTGCCGGCGTCTATTTTGCGATCCGAATACAATCCGGGCGTCTTCAAGGCAAGAGTGAAAAGGCTTTTGTTACGATAAGACAGTGCGATTTACCATCTAAGACTGCATCACCACTTACCACCAGGTGGGATTGTGGTCCAGCACTGGCTTATAATAAGTAAAAAAAAAAAATAAGACGGTTATTATTTAGATATCAATAAAATTAACGTCATATCTAGATTTTATAAATACAGCAAATTAAAGTTGACTTCAAATTGATTATTGACTAAATTTGTTCGAATGCGTGTATTGGTCCCAGGAGGCGGAGCGGAACGAAGCGCGCAAGGAGCTGATGGAAATCGTCCGCCTCATAAAATCCAGACAACGCAACCGCGAGACCAAAGCTGCCGGTGAGTATGACTGCCGGCCTGTGCTAGCGATCGTCACTGCCGCTGCGACACAGCAACATGCAATTTTTGTCTTTTCTACAGACTTCAAAAAAAGGAGGCGGTTCTCAATTCGACTGTATTTTTAATGTGAAAGCTGGTGCTTCTCATGTGTAAATTTGATAAAGGTCTGATAGTGATTTTTGAGTTCTCCTTAATAATGCGTATTTTGACTTCGATTACACTGATGATGTTCTCATTTTATTGATATTAAAGTAGGTTGTACAATTTTTTTTTTATTTTACCGCTTGTATTGTCTATGTTTATTGAATGGCGTATGTTCGTGTCGTTTGCGGGCGGCAATGTTCGGTACCATTCGTAGCCGTCCGGGCGCCTTCACACAGATATCAACCGATACATTGATATTGAAATATATAGGTTCAATATCAGATATTCAAATCCAATACATCTATACAAATAAATAAAATTGAAGTGTCTGTTTGTAATGTTAAATTAACAGCTTTTTACTAAATGCATATGAAAGTATAAAATAAAAAAATAAAAAATAATTGTGTTTGTTCTGGCTAATCTCCGATACGGCTGGCCCGATTTTGACGGGACTTGCACTGGAGAACTGATGTTATAAAGAGTAACTTAAGCTACTTTTATTTTAGAAAATATAATTAGGGTTCCGCGCAAAAAAAAAAAATTAAATCCCATAAAATCAATCGTAATATCCACGCGGGCGAATTCGCGGGAACAGTTAGTAGATACTATAGATGATGGTATTATTAATGACGGAGGTGACGGAGGCGGTATTAACCTTGCCTACGGTCTAGCATAAAATCCCCCTATGAAGCAATCTATGAGGAGGCCTATGTTCAGCTGTGGACTTCTGATAGACTGTGGTGATGAAGATGATTACAATATAATAATTTAGTGAAATCATTCATTTTGTAGAAGTGAAGAAGAAAAAGCATGGGTCGTCGAGCGATTCCTCGGACTCTGAGGACGAGAAGCGTTCCAAACGCAAGAGATCTTCCGAGAGGAAACGCAGCGCCAGCCCAAGGTCAGTCTACGTACAACTAGCAGTTAATAATTAACAATATTAGTACATTGTAATTAACTATATAATTCGCCTCGACTTCGCACGGCCGATTTCTGCATTTCAAAAACAGCGCCACCTACCGGGAACAATTGTGAATTTAAACCATTCCCGAATAAAGTTAACACAAAATTTCATCGAAATCGGTCCAACCGTTTAAGAGGAGTTCAGTCACACATACGGACAGAAGAATTATATATTATATTATAAAGATGATTGATTAATTATTATGATTGATATATATATATATTTCTTAATCCAGTCAAAACATTAAAAAATATGATATAATAACTAAGATGAAATGTCTCTTTTGCAGTGAAAAATGATTAATATGTTACTTAAAAAAATGAGGTTTTTACATAAGTTAATAGAAGACACCCCCAATCCTGTGTTTATTTCTTAATATTAATAGAGACATTTTACATACATAAACCCGCGGCTTTGCAGCGCTGTAGCCAATCACTGCGTCAATTTAGTTAATCTTTATTTAGATATATACAGGGTATTTTTGGAACGCTCCCGAAAACTAAGACAGGCGACAGCACCAAGTATACCTTTGATCATGGGTCACAAATAAATTCGATCCTGATGAAAAAAAAATCATCTTTTAACAACGTTTTATTAGCTTTATTCACGCGCTATCATGTTAGTACAGCTAAATGAAACGATAATTTCATAAAAAATATCATGAAAATACTGAAACATAAAACCAGCAGTGGAATGACTGAATTGTATCACCTAACTAAAGGTCAATGTACTCGCGAACGCAAATTCGCGCGGCCCGCAACTAGCGGGCCATACCACTACATACGCTAATGAAAAAATACTTAAATGAAATGTAACCAAGGTTGGAGTCATGCGTTTTTATTCATCGTGTAGGTATGTTTATTATTCTCATGTATTCAGTTATGTACCTATTCAGATTAGTTCAGTACTAAGTTATTTAAAAAAAAATAGTTATGAAACAACTTACCGCTCTAAATCCTCCGTGGTCTTATGAGATGCAGCTCAAATTGTGCTCCATTCATTTCAAGGTAGATTTGGGTGCAGGCGGGGCATCATCGTGTGGTCTTCGACACAGTCCGTACATAGTTTCTCGAAAGCATCCACGATCCTTTGGCGCATTTTGTCAGCACTATCACACTCACGATTAAAAACCCTTTCTTTCACATACCAAAAAGAAGTCTAACGGGGTCAGATCTGGTGAGCGAGGTGGCCAAGCGTGTGGTCCTAGTCTGCCGATCCAGCGATCATCAAATAGCTCATTGAGGCGCTCACGGACGAACCTCACGACATGGTATCGCTGTCTGTTCAGTCGCTGTGGCAGAAACACTGGTCCCAGTATGCGATCCTTAAATAAACCTGCCCATACGTTAACCGACCATCGGGTTTGGTGCCCGGTTTGTCGAACAGCGTGCGGGTTAACCTCTGAATACACGTGTGTATTTCTTCGGTTCCACAGGCCGTTTCTGGTAAATGTCGACTCATCCGTCCAGATAATGTGCTCAATGGAACCAGGCACACGTTGTTGCTGGTATAATAACCAACGGCAGAAAACTCGTCGGCGGTCGTGATCGCCGGGAACTAAAGCTTGCACTTTGTGCAATTTGTATGGGCGCATTCGGTTACGCTTCAACACTTTGTGCACTGCACAGTATGACACACTTGTTCCATCGCGACGTCTTAATAATTTATTTGGCGATACTTCGTGTACCTGGGTTCGGATAACATGTTGCTGTATTCACAATCACTATAAAAGTACGCGTTAAGCATTATTAAAACAAAAAACGTAACAACGAGAATAATACCAACACGTAATCACAAGTAATAACAATACGATTGAGCTGTCGCTCGCGCACGCGTGTACAAAATCAACACGGAACTGTTTCAAAAACTACAATTAATAACGAACCCCAACAAAACTGAAACCTACTGCTAGGACAGTTATTATACTCTTTGTCTACTGCGTCACAGCGTGAGGCGACACGAGCCGGCCGGGTTACATTCTGCCGTCGTCGGGTTACATAAAGAAGGACGCAACTAACAAAAACGTAAAATGGAAATAAAAAATAAATTGATGAATTTTTCTTTCAGACCCTGTGTCTAAAGTATATTAAAAGGTATCTATTTGAAAATTGAAATATATACGTAGAGACATGAAGATTTTAAGGACGAACAAATTTTTTGATAATTTGTTTATTTATTTAAATAAAACGAATTTTCCTTTTCATCTTAGCTTAAAAAATACACCTGGCAACACAAAAACATCGAAGGAAAGACGCATATAACTATTTGCGTCTTTCCAACCTAATAAATTAAAAAAAAAACTGCCATTCATTTAACAATTTTACATATTTTGGAAAGGTCATTTGAAGTTGAAAGGACGCTAATAGTAATTTACTACTTTTTTTTAATAAATATTAGAAAAGCATTGGTAGTGAGACACAAAAAATAACAACCCGCAACTCTTGAGTAATGATTTTAAAGGGGATATCATACAAGACTTACTACGATAATAATTAAAAATTAAAAATTTTGTACAACCGACTTTAATATAAATAATTAAGGATAACTCAAAAACTATTAGTCTGACCTCGATCAAATTTATATGGGACCACATGTGAAACACCAGCTCTTAACAATAAGATATAAGCTCTTAATAATAAGATATAGAATAATAAGACAAGACCAAGAATAATTGAAATTTAAGTAATCGATGCAAATATTGTTAAATATGACGTAGCAACTGGTTAAATAAGTCTTTTCTTTTATGTTGAATTTGTATAAGTCTTTTCTACTAAAAAAGTCATCTGTGATCAACAGTTACGTCTAAAATTCTTACGATAATTTCTAAAATATTGATATTTGTGAATATTAAAAAAATTTAGTAGATCGCCTTCTTATCATGAATCGAATGGTATATTTAACTCATTTATTCATAAATTGTTAGATGCGCCCTTTTTTCTTACGACCACAGCATTGTTTCGTACCGAGCTAGATACAGGTCGATAGCGGAGGGGGTGTGGGTACAGTCGCGTTCTAAAGTACTACATGGTATTGGGCTATTGTTTTATAATATTATAGTAATTAATTGTTTTAATGTCGAATCATAATAGGTGTTTTACTAGCTACTTAGAACTTTGGAAGAGGTGGGAATTAAAAATGGATAATGTTTACATACTACGTCCATTATGACGTCTTGGGTCACATGGAAGCCAGATGTTAATGGTGTGTTGGTGTTACTGGATGCTACTTCATCATCACTTTCATCTTCGCTTGAGCTTCCGTCATCAGGTCGATCACATGGTAATTTTTTCGGTATTCTTCCTCCACACTTTTAACTTTACTGCACAATTTTCCCCATTCACCTTCTCCTATCATATTTACCTTTTCGATCACTAGTTTAGTCATAAAACAATAGATATAAATAATTTTTCTTTCCTTCCTTTTTAAAACATCGTCGCGAGTCGCAAAGTAAGCTGTGTATGCGACTGTATTTTTGGAGCGAACAAAGCGCGGGAACTAATAGCATGCAGGCACACTAATACTGGCGGATTGTTCCCCCGTCGCGCGCCTTTCGTACCAATATGTGATAAATCGCTCAGTGCCCAAGTTCAAGGCCAGCGTTTGTTTTTCACCGTTCGCGCGTACATTAACCTCCATTAGTCAGGTGATATCAATTCAGTTTCCACTGCTGGTTTTATGTTTCAGTAGTTTCATGATATTTTTTATGAAATTATCGTTTCATTTAGCTGTACTAACATGATGGCGCGTGAATAAAGCTAATAAAACGTTGTTAAAAGATGATTTTTTTTTCATCAGGATCGACTTTATTTGTAACCCATGATCAAAGGTATACTTGGTGCTGTCGCCTGTCTTAGTTTTCGGGAGCGTTCCAAAAATACCCTGTATATATATATATATATATATAATTATTCTATTCGTATGTATGTGACTGGACTCTTCCTAAACGGCTGGACCGATTTTGATGAAATTTTGTATGTGTGATTAAATTGATTCAAGAGTGGTTTAGATTAACAATCAATGAATCCGATAGGTGGCGCCGTTTTCGAGATCCAGAAATCAAAATTATCGCTAGTTTTATATATTTTCTACCAACTTGAAAAAAGGAGGAGGTACTCAATTCTACTGTACTGTACTGTACTTCGATTGTTTTTTATTTGTGTTACCTCGATAACTTTTTTCTGGGTGAACCGATTTCGATGATTCTTCTTTTATTTGAAATCTAGTCCTTCTCATGTGATCCCATATAAATTTGATCAAGGTCTGACCAATAGTTTTTGATTTATTCTTAATAATTTATATTGAAGTCAGTTGCACAAAATTTTAAATTATTCTTTCACAGGTCGCGGCACAGTCCGAAGCATTCGCGTCGTCGTCGCTCCTCTTCTTCACACTGAGGTTTTTATTGAACTCCTTACGAAATCAAAATCTCATATTTGTCATTTTGATCTAGCACTTCTGCCATCCTACATCCCTCCTAGTATGTAGAGAAATCGCCTGGACACTTTTCTAAAAACTTTATTAAAGACAGTGATGACGATGCCACAATAACTGATAAGATGAATTCAGCGTTCTGAATTCATTACTTTAGTTGGAGGTTTTCCCTTTATTTTTTTTTATATGACATTCTACAATAATTCATAAGACAAATTAGTGATTTCTTATCTTTATATTTGATCTTATATTTACGCATTAATTAAAACAAATTTTACGTATTTTATTGCGTTAATTCTAACTTATTTTTAATTCCCGACTTTTCGAGTGCTTTACAGCACCGAACCGAAAAGCAGGTTAAAATTAATCCCGACAAAATCCGTAAAATAAGTTTTATTTAAGACAAATTAGATTCACCGTTCTTTGCCCGTAAGAGATCAAACATGTGAATTCAATAGTTTAGTCTGGAGTTTTTTTTTTTAATTCTTTTTTAATATGACGTAGTATATCTACTAGGCAAAGGTTGATAGAGTTTAGAGACATGCCTACAATGTTTATGGTTAATAGTTAACACTTAGCGGCCTTACTCCGCATAATCGTTTATTATCACTTACTTAAGTATATATATATCACTTTATCTGTCTCTTTCTATTGACATATAGAATTTGGAGGGAGAGAGAGAGAGAGAAGGCAAGCAGTTCATAAAGTTGACGTCGATTTTTATGAGTAAGGTTGTATATCATTTGAAATACTTTTTCGGTACAAGCTGTCAAAGTTAAACGTTTTTAGTAGAAATTGTAAGAGTTTTTTCTAACTTCTAATAAAATCTGACTTCAAAGGACTAAAAATAGTAAAATAATATCTACTTAACAACTTCTGAAGTCGGTTTTTTTTTCAAACGTTTCCTTCACACTAAGATTTTCTCCTGTATCGTGAAAGTTTCATTATTACAGCCCTTCACAAGTCCACTGCTGAACATAGGCCTCCCCCAAGGAATGCCACAAAGCACGGTCCTGAGCCACCTGCATCCATCGACTTCCTGCATGTCTTACCAGGTCGTCACTCCATCTCGTGGGGGGTCGCCCTACACCTCGCCTACCGGTACGAGGCTACCACTCGAGAACCTTTCAAGAAGAGGAGAATTTCACAAGGACTAACTTTCAGACGCGGAACAATTATTTGGAGGCTATACAAATACTGAATCCGTGCGGGTTTGAACCTTGTTAAGCCACTGCGCCACGATACACGCAAATAATTCTGCCATATTGCGATATGTTTTAACACCGACTTCTGAAGCTGTTATGTGGAAATAGTTGTATTCTTTTTTTTTATTTGGAATCTGGGCCAATTTTAACTAAATTTGTTTTTAAACTGCCTATTTGCATGTAGGTATGGGATCTTAGAGGGGACTTTTTAATAATATAGGTATATTCATTTTGTAAGAAATACAATTTTCTGTCTAATTTAAGATAGAAATATGTTTACAATAGAAATTCAATAGCTATCAGTTTATTTATGATCTTCCTAAGTTACAATTGTTTCTTTAAATATCTGAAACCAGATATGAAATTTTATTCATGTGAATTTAATTATAGACGTAAAGAATTGACTTGGTATAAAATCATAAAAAATCACATTACACATTTTTAATATTACTCAACAAACGTTTGGTAAAAAATAGTGATGTTTAATAATGGATTATTTATAAGTTATTCACATCCTATAGTGTTATTCAAAATTGAACTAAAAGACAGTAAATTGGTACATATGAAGTAATGTGTGTTACAGTCTTGGTCTAATCTTGAAGGAATTTCTATAGAATTTGAGCTAATGATTTAATGCTGGATTATGAACATAAATCTATTATGAACGAACGTCACTAGCTAAATATCGCGTTCAAAGAAGAATGTTGGGACTAAAATAACTAAAAAATGTAAAAACTTCTGGAACTTTTTTGTGTGACATGTCGATTAAAATAAAATATTCATCAAAACAATGTTTCTTTTATTTATATATACCTACCATATACCTACCTATGTTTCCACTGCTCCGTATTGTCTTAAGAGGCGACAGGGAGAAACTATCCGGGGGATGGGCTGCAGGGTCTTCATAATGACAACTAAAAAATAAAAAACTTGAAAATATAAAATTAACTAGCCTGCCAAACGTGTCAACTATGGTAAATATAACTTTAATAACAATTTATTGTGAGGCCTATGTTCAGCAGTGGCATTTAGTAAATAAAAAAATAAGTAATACTTTTAATCTTGTTAACAACATAAATGTAGATACAGAGATTTAGTAGAGATCTAGGCTTGAATTCCTCCTACGCCGACGTCGATCGCGGGTACTAATGTACATTGTGTCCTGTATAGCCGCACACTACGACCCTGACGACAGCGGCGCGTAGTTTGCTACGTACGCGTACGCGACCGACCGTACGCAACCGACTTCAGCGTACGAGGAATTCAAGCCTTAGTTTACACCTGTAACTTTATCTACTTGTGTTTAAATTTCAGAAACAATGAAAGGAATAATTGAAAGAAACGACTAACCTACTATCTACTAAGACGTAGTGATTATACGGAGTGGTGATGACATTAATTGAAACTTATTTCCGTACATGACGCAGTGGGGCTGCGTTGAAATATTGTTAATATATAAAAAAAAGTGATGTTCCATACATTTTGACTGTATAGGTATTGTAGACAGTGTAGGAAACAGCAGATGTATTTTTAATAACCGACAAATTTCAACGCAGGGTTCCTGAATTATGAACTCTGAACACGTGGTTTAAAAGAATGTCATTCGTCCTGTCCCACCTTGTATACTCTGCCTACTTTATTGATCATGTCGTGTGGTGGTGACGTGAATCCATCATCCTATATTGACACACGAGTACAAAATTAGGCTAGACCCAGTTCTTTAGCCATATTTTTTTTTATAGGATAGGGTGACAAACGAGCACACAGTCCACCTGACGGTAAGTGGTTGCTGTGGCCCATAGACATCTACATTTATCCTCGTTTGCGAATCAAAATGCAGATGCGTTGTCACCCGTGAGGACTAAGGCTGAGATCTATAGAGCGTACTTTGACTTTGCTCAGTCTTAGCTTACGATAAACTTAGCTGAGCATATGCTCAGCATAATTTTTGATTCTGAATTTATAGTTGTATCGGGCTAAGATTAAGCTAAGCTTATGCTAAGGCCCAGACAGTCCAAATATTAATGGATGCTTGATTCCACTCCTTATGTTTTTGACTTTACTGTATAAAATTAAAAAATATACATATTTAAAATCAGTATTACTGTATAAAATTAATAAATATATATATTTAAAATGGAAAAAAAGTCCAAATTGAATTTCATAAATTATTTATTATTACATGAAATAGATAGCGGTCCTATGAGAACGGGAACGGATGGGATGAGTGCAAAGTCAGAAAAAAAGCTTTTAAGAAATTCGATATAAGATTGAAATTACGTAAATAGAAAATGGATTAATGCTATTTAAAACTAGAAGACGGCCTAAAGCTGCCTATTTATTGATATAATTAATTAGAGTAACATAAAAACAACAATTTAAAATTAATGTAGTGGTTTTGAATAATATCCTAAGTTTTACGTAAGTCGTCGTTATCGTTGACTTAGGCTTTGCTAAGCGCGCACTCAGCACGACTTCAAAGTTAGCTCTATAAATACAGACATTGTCTTAGCTCGAAAGTAAAGTCTGACCAAAGTCAAAGTACGGTCTATAGATCTCAGCATAAAATAGAATGCCTCTTTTCCAGTAAAAGTGTCTCCGGTTCTCTACACTCACCATACGAAATACAGCAGCATGAAGCTGCTATGTGACGCTGGTATTCTGTGAGAGCGTGTTCTTTCCCCGGTCGAGCCGACCCATTCGTGTTACAACTATACTACTAATATAGCTGCAACATGGCTTTACCACGTGTATAAATTGGCCCACGAGAGCATATGTCTCCCCCATGGATTGCCTCGGTGGAGGATTTAACAACCCCATTTTGTAGATTTTCCTACGCCGACACTACACGGCATTTACTGTATAATGTCATATTAATATTATAGTACTTAGCAGGATATATTGGTCGCTTACGTGACCTATCGGTCGAGTCCATGACAACTGGGTCGCGGACCTAACTTCGAATTCCAAGGAGCTGTGCCAAACCCACGACGTATCACATTCCTCGTTATTCCCTTGGGATATGGCTGTTAGAGAATCCATGCTAAATGTTCTAATAATCGAATAATGAATGAAATGATTTTTCAAAGGTTAAAGGTAGCCTTCGTTAACTATGACATCAGGACGGAAAAACCTGTAATGGAATGCTAATGGAGTAATCTCTAATGAAACTATTATAAACAGTATCTCGCCCTCTTTCACCCTCGCCGCCTTGATCAGCTCGCGGCATTTCACAAATACCAAAAAAGACAAAAATGGCTTACAGCACTAATATTTTAGATCATAGTCACATGTGAGGGTCACAATAAAAAGCTTCATATACTATCATTAGCCTAGCACTGTGTGTGTTGTGGTTTCATAATATCTCGGTAAATGATGGATGTAGCCAAAGAGAATATAATCACTACGTTTAGATGTAGCTTAACAACTAGATGGTAGATTCTAAACAAACAGAATTTCTCTGCAAATAAAACCAATAAGTTTTTTTTTTATAGGAGAGAGTGACAAACGAGCACACAGTCCACCTGATGGTAAGTGGGTGCTGTGACCAATAGACATCCACATTTATCCTCAATAAAGAATCAAAATTCAGATGCGTTGTCACCCGTAAGGACTAAGATGGAATGCTTCTTTTCCAGTAAAAAGGGTCTCCGGTTCTCTACAATCACCATACGAAACACAGCAGTGTTAAGCTGCTACTTTACGCTGGTATTCTGTGAGAGCGTGGTCCTTCCCCGGTCGTGCCGACCCATTCGTGCTACAACTATACCAATTATGTAGCTGCAGCATGGCTCTACCACGTAAAAAAAGTACCAAGAGTTCATAAAATTTTCCGCTTTTATTCTTGTTTATTTTAATAAATGTTACCAAACAATAAATAAAGTGCTGGTATCCGTAGCTGCTAATATTAGGTGCTTCACTTCTCGATTCTCCCCGCTTTTTAGCCAACTTAATAAAAAAAGGAGGAGGTTAAGAATTCGACTGTTTGTTTGTATGTAGGTACCTACTCGTATGTTACTTTGGAATGAGGTGAAATATTTGACAGATTACATGGGCAGCGGGCAAGTTATTTTATTAGAAAAATGCAAGGGTTCATGTTTATTTCTGTAATATTAGTCACATTTTATAATAATTAGATTAAAAATGAAGAAAAAAATCTACGGATATTACTAAAAGTAGAAAAGTAAAAAATGTGCAAAATATTAAAGACGAAACCACTGAAACATTGTTTTGTACTAACTAACTTCTCAATTGAATGGCATTGTGTAACAAAAAACTTCGCCTCAACTAGCAACATCTGGTGAGCTGAAAGTTGTTAGCTCTCATTATGAACCAATTTTATTAATTCTTTTTTTTTAATTAAATTTGGAGAAAACATTTCAACCCCTAATGGTGGTAAATAGTGAACTTTTTAATGTAATAAATATAATATTTAGACAATATTAAAATTTTGATCGCGGCAGAAGAGTTCACGAGAAGTACCCTGTAGGTTTTGATTCCCTTGCGAATGTCGAAAATTTGCGGCATAAACGGCTTTATCTTTTGATTGCGTTGGCTTAGAAGTTTAATTTTTTCACAGCTGCAAGGGACAGTAGCCTTGAGTATTTGATATGAATTTCATCTTGATACCTCCACGCGTTCTTGAGAAAAAGGGTCTTGATAGACAGACAGACAGACGAACAACAAAGTGATCCTGTAAGGGTTCAGTTTTTTCCTTTTGAGGTACGGAACCCTAAAAAGAATTAAAAATGAGGATTAAAAGAAAGAATCTGGCAGAGGAAGATAAGCGAATTAAAAAAGACACAAGAGAACTAAAGAAAACCGAAAGCAAATCTGCGGTTAGTAAAAAAAGAGTGACCAAAACTAAAAGAAAAAGTATCTAACGTTAACTCATCAATACTGCAGCGGTAGTGAAGTTGAAAATACACTACGTTTGTATTGTAAAGGTTGTTATTTGGAGTAAATGAAGACTGGGCTGCATGTTCTGCATGCATAGATGACGAAGATTAAGATGGGACGTTTGCTTGCGAAATTTGCAACAAAAATAAACAGATTTTTGCAAACCCCATCTTGCCCCTTACGGGTACTCCCAGTGGCGGCATAAAGGGTGGGGGCGGTCGGCCCCGGGTGGCAATAACCAAGGGGTGACAACGACAATTCACTCACACAGTCAGGGAATACTCACAGAAAAATTACTTCGCCAAGACATACCTATAAATAAATATAATAACTGTAATATAGATATAGTCAGCTATATCTGTACCTGACCTGTATCACTGTACAAAAAGTTACGGCTCTAGAGAACGTGCAACTTGTTATTTTTTCCACCTATATCTCTGGACGGTAAGAACTTTATACATAGTGTCCTTTTTTAAGAACATGGGGCGGTAATTTTCAATACATATTTTGCCAAGGTTACGATTAATACGATGTTAAAATTAATAGCTATTATATAAATTATTACAGCACTGATCTAAAATAATTCAAACTCTATACACAGATATTTACATGGTCATATATGCGCATACATACATGCTAAACCCCAAAACAAGAATTTAATCTTAAATTCTTTAAAAAAGATATTTCTTAATAACCAATCACAGCGCGAGTAGCTTAGGCCCCCATCCGCTGTCGGCATGTTTCGATAAGCTATCGTTCTCGCACTTATTACGTGGTAGAGCCATGCTGCAGCTATATTAGTAGTACAGTTGTAGCACGAATGGGTCTGCTCGACCGGGGAAGGACCACGCTCTCACAGAATACGAGCGTAAAATAGAGCTTAACGCTGCTGTGTTTCGTATGGTAAGTGTAGAGAACCGGAGACCCTTTTTACTCGAAATGAAACATTCCATCTTAGTCCTCACGTGTGACAACGCATCTACATTTTGATTTGTAATAGAGGATAGATGTAGATGACTATGGGCCGCAACAACTACTTAGGTGGACTGTGTGCTCGTTTGTCACCCTTATCATATAAAAAAAAAACACTTATGGCTTCACATAAGACTTTTTTGTCGTATTCATTTGTAAACTTTATTCACGTCTGGGAATTGTTTAAAACCGCTAAATTCGTCTGGCGATTTGCAGGCGTTATTAAAAATTACTCAATATATACGTGATTAAAATTTGAGATTGCCAAAAGTATATTTTTGGGGATTTAAAAAAAAATATTTTTGGAGAGATTTGGTAACTTTATAACCGACTAAAACGTCTGGGATTATTTTTTTTTTTGAATTATATAAAAACTAAATTAAAAGATAAAAAAGAAATCAAGTTAGCAATAAAACATTTTTTGGATTATTTTTTTTTTGCAAATGTTATGTGTTATGTTACGAAATAACCGCAAACGCTTTGCCAGACTCACGGGACTGGATTCGGCAATTGATGAAATTATATTTTTTTTAAATTTCACTTATTGATTTCACGATGTCTGTCCGTCTGTCCGTCTGTACGGTTTTTGATTTTCAAATTCTGTTTTCAGCAATCGATTACTGATCACCCAAGCATCTGAACCTCCTATTTTGAAACTGATTGCTCAACGGCAACCGTTAGAAACCGCTACAAAGCTGATTGCTTCGCCACTTTGCTATGCTGTTAGCTTGCTAGGTTTATTTAAAGGTACAATTGGCGGCCTTATCGCTTAGGAGCGATCTCTACAAGGCAACCATTGCAGAGAATAATATGACCTGTGAGAACAGGTAAGGCTGTACGTAGGTTATTGGAAAATACACACGACATACATAAAATCTTAAAACTTATAGAGAGCATAGTTATTACGGGTACAATTATTGTTAATTAGACATTTTTCAATGACAAAATTTCAATTGAATCGTGATCGATTGGTCGACGCGCCGGCGCCACGGTCGACGAGCGGAAGGCGGTTATTAATGAAAGAAAAATGCTTGGTGGGCGGATCTTTTTTCAGTTCGCATTTCGCGTATTGTCAACTTATTTGACATTGATTCGGTATTCCGATTATAAATGTGATATAGAAAACTATAGGTCATATTAATAAGCACGACTTTTAGTACTTACGTGTTCATGTTGCAAACAATTATAGGCAGAACTCCACTATATACAGAACACTTGACTGCCTCGTTGTTTTTAGTGATCATTTTTTTTTCTTTTTATAGAACAAGATTAACAAACGAACACACAGTTCATCTGATGGTAAAATTCTGTGGCACTTAGACATCTACATCTACCAGATTGTTACTACGCGTTGTTTTAGTGCTCGGACTAAGACGGAATGCCTTGTTTCCAGTCAAAATAAATTAAAATGATTTATAAGCTTTTTTCAGTGTAATAAATTAAAATTCCGTTGGTCAGATATCAACATGTTTTAAAATCTACTACCGCTGCTAAACGAGGTTCCCCTGGATGAGAGGTTTGTGCCTAAAAATAGGACGTATACAGGATATTTCATTAATTCTTACTGGGCAACACGCAGGACGAGGCGACGATAATAAAACAATAAATGTTTATCATGTGACAAACGAGCACACAGTCCACCTGATGGTAAGTAGTTGTTGCGGCCCATAGACATCTACATCTATCCTCTATTACAATGTAGATGCGTTGTCACTCGTGAGGACTAAGATGGAATGCCTCATTTCCAGTAAAAAGGGCCTCCGGCCACCTGCACTCACCAAGCAAAACGCAGAGGTAAATCTCTACTTCACGCTGGTTTTCTGTGAGGTCGTGGTACCACTCCGGTTCGAGCCGGCCCATCCGTGCGACAGCAAAAGCTGCCGCGTGGCTCTACCACTGTGATGATATATATAAGATATATAAGATGAGTGCAGTGCGGTTAGCCATTAAATTCAAAGAGAAAAATATATACATCTATGGAGTAAAGGAAGTAAAATGTTGCCAAATTAAGTCGCTAAACGTAGACTGTATTAATGTTGTCCATTTACTATACTTTAACGTCTTAAAACAAATTGCGAACGGTGTGCGCAAAAACCAACTACTAT
Source organism: Parnassius mnemosyne (assembly GCA_963668995.1). Lineage (NCBI taxonomy): Eukaryota > Metazoa > Arthropoda > Insecta > Lepidoptera > Papilionidae > Parnassius > Parnassius mnemosyne. The sequence continues at coordinate 3,847,919 of CAVLGL010000002.1, read as the reverse complement.
AGCTTACACCACTCGACGGTCAAATATAATTCTGTCTCTACAACTGTCGTGTTTGCCGTGGTGTAAGAGAATCCACAACCTCACATTATCATCCCGATATTGTAAGAGGTGACAGATGGAAACTGTAACAGGAGGTGGACAGTTTTTTTTATAGGATAAGTGTGACACACAGTCCACCTGATGGTAAGTGGTTGCTGTGGCCCATAGACATCTACATCTATCTTCGTTTGCGAATTAAAATACAGATGCGTTGTCAGCCGTGAGGACTAAGATAAAATGCCTTTTTTCCAGTAAAATAGGTCTCCGGTTCTCTACACTCACCATACGAAACACAGCAGCATTGAGCTGCTATTTTACACAGGTATTCTGTGAGAGCATGGTCCTTCCCCGGTCGCGGCTGCCCATTCGGACAGTAGGCGTGCACAGAGGGGCATTCTATCTTATTCTTAGTAGTGATAACGCATTGCCATGTATTTTGACTCTTAATCGGGGATAAATTTAGGTGTGTAATTTTGTGGTAAATTACGTAGGAACTGTTTTACTGCGCGGGCGAGAAGCCTATTGTTTCTGTAAACCGATCATACCAAATGATCGTTCTATTCCTGATACTCGCTTAATTTAACTTTTTGTTAGAGACTTTAAAGGTTTTCACTTGCTCATATATCAGACGTTTTCCAACAAAAGCTTCATCAACATGATTACGTCATGCTTGATGAGAACACGCAGTGCCGTAAGGTTCATTGCTGCTTTCTGATTGACCTATGCTCTTAGCAATTGCACTCGAGCACTTTCTGACGTCATGTTGCATCGTACTTGCGTAATTTAATTGAAATTAAGATCGACTTCTGCGAGGAAAATGTATTACATTTAGCATATGATTAATTGTTTGTAATTACTACAAATACAAAACCAATAACTTGCTTTTAGTTGATCCGCTCACGTAAAATTAAAAACCGACTTAATTATCGTATGATTTTTTTATACAAAAAGATATCTAGATAGATACAGTTCATCACGGACTCTTTTGAAGATATTTTTTTATAGAAGAGGGGGCAAACGAGCATGCGGCTCACCTGATGGTAAGTGACTACAGCCGCCCATGAATAACCGCAACACCAGGGGAAATGCAGATGCGTTGCCGGCCTTTCAGAAAGGTGTAAGCTCTTTTTTTGAAGGTCCCTAAGTCGTATCGGTCCGGAAAAATCGCCGGTGGTAAATTATTCCACAGAGAAGTCCTACGAGGAAGAAAACTCCTAGTAAAACGTAGATTCGTGGACCGCCAAGCATCCAGATGGTGAGTTTGGTATCGTGAATTTTGACACGATGTGCGTTCGAATTTGGCGGCTGGAATTAATCCAAACAATTCCTCAGAGCACTCCCCGTGGCAAATTCGACAGAAAATGCAAAGGGATGCAACATCCCCACGCAGTGCCAGTGTATCGAGCCGATCAGAAAGAACTCGGTTGTCGACGATTCGACCGCTCTGCGCTGGATGCGGTCAAGTGAAAGGAGCTGGCACTGGGATGCCAGCCAGCCAGTGAGAACAGTATTCCATGTGAGGTCGAACTTGCACTTTACAAAGTTGCAAGCTATGTGCCGGCATGAAATACTGTCTCGCTCTGCAGAGCACGCCAACCTTTTTAGAGGCCAATTTGGCCTTCCCTTCCAAGTGACCACGAAACTGCACACTATTCGATATGCCGACGCCGAGAATTCCGATGCTAGCTGAGGCAGCAAGGGGAGTGCCTTGAAACTGAGGAGATACGACAAAGGGGTTCTTTTTTTTTTCAAACTCTCACTTAAGTAATATTATACTAAGATAGCATAAGCCGGCACATCGTCATCATCACAACTTACTGTTAACCTTTTGTTAGGGTGTAAACATTTATTCATTATACATTTTTTTACAAGTAACGTATTGCTGAACGCAGGCGTCCTTATAGATTGCCTTATAGGATGGCTTTTGCCTTACCTAGTACCTACCTAACTAATACAGTGTACCTACTAACATTGTAGTGGCGTTGTAAAAATATCCATTATCCCAAATCGTCCCTTGGGCGTTGAAAAAGGCGACAGAGGGAAACAGACAAGGCAGCTGCGTCTTCCTAATAAAAAGTATAAAAATAAAACTGCGGTTGCCAACCCGCCTGGCAAGAGTGGCAACTGTAGCAGTCCTCCTCATAGGTGGGATCTATGAGGAGGCCTATGTTCAGCTGTGGACTTTGATAGCCTCTACTGAGTAAATGTTTATACCTTAACAAATAGGTTACAAAAGGCGGACTATAAGTCTTTAGTCGTTCTCTTCCAGTCAATCCTGGGTGAAGGGAGACAATAATTTAAGGTGTATTATGTATAAATAAAATTACTTTTAGAATAATAATATATTTAATAAATACATAGAAGTATTACACAATCTTATCATAAAATCCTATTCCTATTTATTTTTTACTTATTATAAACCAGTTTTTACGTGGTAGAGCCATGCTGCAGCTATATTAATAGTATAGTTATAGTAAGAATGGGTCGGCTCGACCGGGGAAGGACCACGCTCTCACAGAATACCAGCGTAAAATAGCAGCTTAACGCTTTACTGGAAGAGAAGCATACCACCTTAGTCTTCACGGTTGGCAGCGCATCTGCATTTTGATTGGCAAACGAGGATATATGTAGATGTCTATGTGCCACAGCAACCACTTACTATCAGGTGGATTGTGTGCTCGTTTGTCACCCTATCCTATAAAAAAAAGTGCTTGACTATAATCCAACCTGGTGGTACCTAAGTGGTAACGAAGCCCTACATGGTAAATAGCACTCTTTTAGCACAACAAAAGCCTATTCACTCTTGCCTTGAAGACGCCCAGATTGTGTTTGGACGGAAATACAGACGCCGGCAAATTATTCCACTACTATGCTATAAATAATTAAAGATAACATATTTTTCTTAATATGTATACTTCTTTTAGTTATATATAACTAAATTATATATATTCTTTGTTGTATCATAATGTATTAACTGAAAATATAATAATAAAGAAAAAATAAAATTGCCTTAATTTGCTCCGACCTTTCTATAGAGAAAATACTTGAACTCTACAAAATTTTTAAAAAGCTCGTTTTTTTAATGTAATAACCGTGACAAACGAGCACGCAGTCCACCTGATGGTAAGCGACTGCTGTGGCCCATAGACATCTACATCTATCCTCGATTACGAATCAAAATGCAGATGCATTGTCACCCGTGAGGACTAAGATGGAATGCGTCGCATGTAATATTGATCGGGTGGTGGAGTGGGGTCGGGAGAATAAATTGCTGTTTAATATATCAGAATGCAATGTGATGTGTTTCACACGCTTGAGGACCCCGATACATTTCAACTACCTCATGGAAGGGGATGTCATCAATCGCGTTGTCTGTATACGTGATCTTGGCGTCTTATTTACCGAGGACGTGACGTTTCGTACTCATATTGTACAGGTGTGTAAAAAGGCCTTTAAAAACCTGGGCTTCATAACGCGTGAAACGCATGACTTCCTCAACACTGCCGCCGTGAAGTCATTATATAATGCTTTAGTAAGAAGCAATCTAGAAACCAGTGCTATCTATCATCTGGAGTACTTATGAAACCAAGTATAACCTCATGCTGGAGAAAATACAGAGTAAGTTTAGTTAGGGATGTACCCTTTTTATCCTCTTATGTATCCAACCGTTTTTGTAATAGGAATGGTTGGATATTATAAGTTGGAGGTTAGACGGAACTTTGCGCTACTTAAGTACATATACTTGATATTACGTGGTAGATTAAACAATACGAAAATTTTGGAATGACTGCGGTTCCTCGTGCCTAATTCTAGACTGCGACGGGGGCTGAGGGGAGAGTTGCTGGACGTACCAGTTGCTCGTACAAATATCTTAAAGTACGCACCGGTTGTTCGTGCAGCTAGAATGCTTAACATCGTAGCACAACGATTAGACATATTTAATTGAACATTGGCGGGTGACATTAAACTATTTGTCTTTTTTACATTAGTGGCCACATTGTTGCATTAGGCTCCACTCCTGTAATAATAATTGTGAGTTAGTAAATAAATACATAAAATGCAGATGCATTGTCACCCGTGAGGACTAAGATGGAATGCGTCGCGTCCAGTAACAAGGGTCCCCGGTTCTCTACACTCACCATACGAAACACAGCAACATTAAGCTGCTATTTTACGCTGATATTCTGCGAGAGCCCGGTCGAGGCGACGCAGTTACAGTAATTATTATAATATAGCTATAGTACCTTAATATTATCTTAATATTATTTTTAACTATGTTTTCCAGCTCCCAGGTCAGGTTGTCTAGTGCCATAGGCCTCCTTTAATTCCAGCCAAGTCAGCCAAGCACAGCACACCGCAGGCATAGCAACACGTGCTGTACGTGTGTAATAAAAAAATAACATATTACCTCTTAACTAGACTTAGAGTAATTATAAGTACCTAGACTTATTACATTGTAGATAGAACAATTAAATAAATAAAATTATAAAAAAAACATGCGTGAGTGTCGTGGAACACTCGGTTGGAACGAAGTTCCTTTCTTAGTATATATATTATTATTGATAAACGTATTATAATATTATTGTTTAACAAATATAAATAAATTAATTACTAGCGTCTATTAAAATGAAGCGTCATTTAAAATAAAATACACTATGACACAAGGGGTAGTGACGAAAAAATCTTACACTTTTTGTCGCCTAGCTCCCATCCGCCAAACCCGTACCGTCCGATAAAGAACTTCGTTCCAAAAAAGCATGAATGATCACACACATATATTATTAGATATATATGGAATACTTTTGTGATCCGTCCCAGCTTCCCGCGGGTGATATCTGGATCTTGACAATTCTGAATCACAAAAATTTCATTACAATCGAGTCGAGCCGTTTTTGAGTTTTAGCGAGACTAACGGACAGCAATTGTTTTTTTATATACAGAGATAAATAGATATATTATGTATTTAAAGATTTATAGATATACATAACATGCATAGTAAACATAAAATAGATACGATTGAACAACAATAGCATAATCAATAATCCATATTAACCTATTTCAATGTCTTTATAAAAAGTTCGCGCATCAACTTCTTAAATGCTAACTTATTAGAAGCTTTTCTAATGTCTTCGGGCAAAAAGTTTCAGAGAAGTGTAGGCTGAATAGTGAAAGATTTACCAAAAAAATTGGAGAATTGTTTAGGAGTACTCAACACGTAATTGGATGAGGATCGAAGATCCCTGTCATGAGAACAAACAAGATACCGAAATTTATCTTTAAGGTTAGACGAAGAGTTCTAATCTATACATATATAAATAAATAAAATTGAAGAGTCTGTTTGTAATGTCAAAATAACAGCTTTTTACTAAATGCATATGAAATTATATACGGTACTTATAACAAAAACACAATTTTTAACATTTTTGTCTGTCTGTTTGTTCCGGCTAATCTCCGAAACGGCTGGACCGATTTCGACGGGACTTTCACTGGCAGATAGCTGATGTTCTAAGGAGTAACTTAGGCTACTTTTATTTTAGAAAAAGAATTAGGGTTCCACACAAAAAGATTAAAACCCTAAATAACACGCGGGTGAAGTCGCGGGGAACAGCTAGTATATAAATAAAATTGCAGTGTCTGTCTGTAATATTGAAAAAAAAACTGGCTTCTATTAAGCTCAGAGAATTATTTGAGTACTATTGAGACATAACCATTCTTAAAATTTTTGTCGATCTGTCTGTCCGGGCAAATCTTCGGAATGGCTGCACCGCTTGTGATGAATCTTCACAAACAGGCAGAGAGCATTGCCAGGAAGTGAATCTAGGCTATATTTTAATTTCGAAAAACTGTTTTTTGTAATAACAAAAAATTGGTAAAAAAATGGCCTTTACCGTTACAGCCTATTAAAGCCCACTGCTGAACAAAGGCCTCCCCCATTGATTGCCTCGTAGCGGGCGTATTTGCCATAGTTGCCAAGCTTGGCAACTATGCAAATAAATAGGCCCATTTCCTGATTTGTTTCCCTCTGCCGCCTCTTACGACACCCACGGGATGATTTTTTTTTATGGAAGAGGGGGCAAACGAGCGTGCGGCTCACCTGATGCTCATGAACAACCGCAACACCAGGGGAATTGCAGATGCGTTGCCGGCCTTTTAGAAAAGTGTAAGCTCTTTTCTTGAAGGTTCCTAAGTCGTATTTGCTGGTGGTAATTGATTCCACAAGGAAGTTGTGCGAGGGAGAAAACTTCTTCTAAATCGCACAGTGGTGGACCGCCAATCATCCAGATGGTATGGATGGTAACCCGAGTTTTGTCGCGATGTGCGATGGTGAAATTGAGTGGCTGGAATTAGTCCGAACAATTCCTCAGAGCACTCCCTGTCCCCGTGATAGATGCGATAAAATACGCAAAGAGATGCAACATTTCTACGCAGTGCCAGTGTATCGAGTCGATCAGAAAGAACTCGGTCGTCGACGATTCGAACCGCTCTGCGCTGGATACGGTCAAGTGGAAGGAGCTGGCACTGGGGTGTCCCGGCCCAGAGATGAGAACAGTATTCCATGTGGGGCTGAACCTGCGCCTTGTAAAGTTGCAAGCGATGTGCCGGCATGAAATACTGTCTCACTATGCTGAGCACGCCAAACTTTTTAGAGGCCAATTTGGCCTTCCCTTCCAATTGACCACGAAACTGAACACTATTCGATATGTCGACGCCAAGGATTCCGATACTAGCTGAGGCAGCAAGGGGAGTGCCTTGAAACTGAGGAGATACGACAAAGGGGTTCTTTTTAGCGGTAAACGCGCAAACTTGTGTCTTCTGGGGATCGAAGTGGACTAGATTTAGTCGCCCCCAATCCGAGACTGTGTTAAGCAAAGACTCGACTTCAGTGTCTGGCGGTCACTAATCAGCTGGTGATTCTCAAGGTACCTCATGAGCTGGCAATTTATAATGGATTCCATTATTTTGGAGAATAAGGAGGTGATGGCGATAGGCCTGTAGTTGGATGGGTCTGATCGGTCGCCTTTTTTAGGGATCGGGTGGACCAAAGCTGTCTTCCATGAATTCGGGACTACGCCTTGGTAGTAGGAGTACCGAAGATGCGTTAAAACCGGTGCCAACTCCAGAGCACACGTCTTGCACACAATGGGAGGGACTTCATCGGGTCCTCCCGACTTGCTGACGTCCAGGGAGAAGAGTGCATTGCGAACCGAGCGCTGTGTAAACCGCACATCCGGCATGGAGCATTCACATCGCGGGGTGGTCGGCGGTGTATTCCCCCCGTCATCTAGTGTCGAGTTGGATGCAAAGAGAGAGCTCCACAGATCGGCTTTCTCCTTTGCGGCATGGGCCAGTGAGTCGTCCTCTCTATGCAGAGATGGAAGAGATGGCTGACAGAAGTTCCCTTGGACAGCCTTGGCGAGAGACCAGAATGCACGGGTTCCCGAAGGAAGGTGAACTAGCTTCTCGCCAATTCTGCCGATGTGCTCAGACCTTGCTTTGGCAATGACGCTTTTGAAGGACCTGGAGGCGGAATTATGTTTCTTTTTAAGTGCGCTGGTGTTTACATCCCGAGACGTTGATGCATCAGCCCAGGCCCGGTAGCACTCCTGCTTATAGCGTGATGCTATTTTACAGTAGCGACCAAACCATGGCTGGGATCTGCCCCCTATAGGCACCACAGAGGATGGAATAAAAAGTTCCATACCCTTAAGTACCACATCAGCAACAGAATCGGCAACAACGCTGGGATCTTCCGGCGAGAAGCAAACCCGCCATGCAAAAAAGACCGCATCCCGTCCCAATCAGCTGACCTATAGTGCCAAACAAGGCGGCAAGCTGCAGATCGCAACAGCGTTTGAAGCGTGAGTGGCACCGTACTCAGGATCAGACAATGGTCCGAAGAGCCCAGAGGGGAGACCTGATATCCGTCCGGATGAGAGGTCAGCATAAGGTCCAACAGGGAAGGTACATGGTCTTCCACATCTGGAATTCGCGTAGGCGAAGTAACCAGTTGTGTTAAACCATATGCCAAAGCAAAGTCATAGACAGATCTACCCGCATGATCGGTTAAACGAGAACCAAGCCATTCAGCGTGGTGGGCGTTAAAATCACCGAGTATCACGATCTCTGCGGATGGGACCTGTTGTAGCACGGAGTCTGCAGCCATTTGGACGTGGTCGATGAGTTGGTCTGTGTCGGCATTACCGCTATGGGACCTATAGAGGCACCCGTAGACGCGGGGATGGTCGTCGCTGTCTACGCGCAGCCATAGAATGAACAGGTCCGTACCTTCAAGACTGCCGAGGCGTCGAAAACAGATGTCCTCTCTGACGTATACACAAACTCCAGCCCGGGGCACAAAGGAGTGTTCCAATTTGTACCTCGGGTAGGAGAGATATGAAGTATCAGCCGGAGAGGACACCTGAGTCTCGGTTAAAAAGAGCAAGGCCGGCTTCGCCGTCTCTAGATGGTAATGGACAGCGTTAAGGTTGGAATGAAGTCCCCTGATGTTGCAAAAATTCACGGATAGCGTGACAGGGGTCGCTTTGGTTGTATTGCTCCGCTTGCCCCGAGCAGCTTTAGTCACGAATACGCGGGGCAGCCTAAGCACCCACGCTCAGGAGTGAAATAGTTTGATCGTGGATGCTCAGCGAGGGATTCTCCAGGTGTGCTGGTACCCTCCTGGGGTAGTCTTTTATTTAATTCCACTACCATGTTGATGGGCAGGGGGGGGGGGTGGAGGAATTGGGCCTCCGGTCACCTGCACTCACCAAGCGCAACGCAGAGGTAAACTTCACGCTGGTATTCTGTGAGGTCATGGTACCACCCAGGTTCGAGCTGGCCCTTCCGTGCGACAGCAAAAGCTACCGCTTGGCTCTCCCATTGTTAAAATCATGATATGATCATCATTAATGGACTTTGATAATTATTAATAGAGGAACCCGCCCCAGCTTCTCCTGGGTTTGCTAGTTTTAAATATTAAATACAATGTTTTATATTGACTTACAATTAAAACATGCTCAGTTCACATCACTACACAGTGGTTTTCAACGCGGTAGAGCCATGTCACTACTACATTATAGTTGTAGCATGAATGGGTCGGCTCGAGCGGGGAAGGACCACGCTCTCACAGAATACCAGCGTGAAATAGCAGCTTAACACTGCTGTGTTTCGTATGGTGAGTGTAGAGAACCGGAAACCCTTTTTACTAGAAACGAAGCATTCCATCTAAGACCTCGTGGGTGGACAACGCATCTGCATTTTGATTCTTTATTGAGGATAAATGTAAATAAATAATCATTTTTAGTCTATGGGTTGCCATCAGGTGGTCTGTGAGCTCGTTTGTTACCCTATCCTATAAAAAAATAGTATAGATGTAGATATCTATGGACCACAGCATGTTGTTATCATCAGGTGCACTATGCGATAGTTTTTCACCCTTATTCTATAAAAAAAAACATATGCCTATAATTACAATAATTTAATTATTCATTAAAGTAAGAATAAGTTTTGAAATCGTATTTCAAACGACTTCAGAAAAGCGCAGATTGTTAATGTTTCAGTCTGTTCAGTGTGATATTATGAGTTACAGGACTGACGATATTTTGCCTTAACCACCGTGTACGTCAAAAAGGGAGGTGACTCGCTAAAAGAAATAAAATTCTATATCTATACATCTATACATACAAAATAAAATAAAAATGTCTGTCTGTAATATCAAAGTAACAGCCTTATATTGAGCTGAGGGCAGTGACTGATTATCCTTAAATCAAACTAGGCACATGCCTAGGGGCGCACGGTTGAAAAAGGGCGCGCCTGGAGATTTTTAAACGAAAAAATAATTCGTCTATACTCTATATGATTACTCCTACATCGCCCTCTGATTATGTAGTGATTGTAAACGCGACTGCTAATCATGAGATCCCGGATTCGAATCCCAGGTCGGGCCAAAAAAAATAGTTATTGAGTTTTTCCATCAAGAAATTTTCAGTAGCTGCCCGGAGTCAGTAAGGTGGCGGTGTCTCACCCCCGTGCCTCGGCAAGCACGTAAAGCCGGCGGTCCTGCGCTTGATCTCTCTCCGGTGGTGTCGGATTACCGTTCCATCGGACTATGAGAGTGAGGGAATAGAAAGTGCACCTGTGCTTGCGCACGCACTCGGACACTATAATCCCGTGCTGCACAGATGGCTAGTCTCAGTTGAGGCTGGCTGCCGTGACCGAAATTCGGTCCCGAAACGTTATTATTATTTTGTAACTACTTACTTTACTTCACTATTAAACAAAAAACAAACTATATTATAAATTATAATAAACAAATTTAGAGGAACGCAAAAAAGTTGTGTAATAAATAAAATATCATGGGTATTTGTGACAATTAGTTACCTATATATATAGGTATAATTTAGATTTTGCTTACTATCCCTTAATTTTAATATTGCAATGTCAAGAAAACAAAGGATCAAATGACAAAAATTAGCCACAATAAAAAAAGGGAAAAATTACAGGAAATAAGCTTTTTTGTACTTGATTTTTAGTTAAATTTTTTTTATAAATGGTTGGGTAACGCAATAACATGGGCTATAATCAGTACTAAGTGTTCTCCCCTCTAGCTCTCTGAACTGCTTCCAATCTTCTTGTCATACTCCTAATCAATAACATCTTGGGAGGTTGCGTTTTATTCTTCCTGTAATGAGTTTTTAAGATTTCTCAAGTCAGCGGGGGCAAGATTTCTTTTCTTATTTTGTTTCCAAGTTTATCCCATACATGCTCTATAGGATTTAAGTTGGGTAATCGCGCTGGCCACCCCATAGCATTGATTTCAACGTCTCAAAGGTATTCTGCAACTACGGCCGCAGTTTGGGGGTGTGCATTATCATGCATAAAAACAAATCTATTTCCTATAAAAGCAATACAATTTCTTCCAAAATCTCAGTTAGTGACCCATTCTCAGGGACATGGAGGTGCGTACGTGCCCCAATACAAAAACTGCCCCATGCCATAACAGAGCCTCCTTCATATTATGTTATGCCTATTTTCCAATGATGTAGCTCTAATCGTACCTCTCTCCCGGACGTATTCACAGTTCACACTTAAATGCCCCCATACAAGCGGTACGTATACGATACTTTCACAATTTTACCATCAGACAAAGTAACTGCATTTTTAGAATCTCTTCCATAAACTCTAAAATTTAATTTACTATGGAGTTAGAGGCAAATAATTCTTTAGCTTTCCTACATGTGTTTTTCATTCGAAATCCTAACAACACCATAGTTCACACTGTATATAGAAAAAGACCCATACGAACCGATATTTAAACGGTGAATCACACCATCATCCTTCAGACTACAGACGCAAATCTTTGTTACAGAGAGCATGAGGGATCTCTGACAGTAAACATGTGGCCACCGAGCTTCAGCACATCAAGCAGGTTTTGCACGACAACAAGCTTCGGGTCTCGCGCCGGCCACAGTCGAGCGAGTGATGTACTACCATATGTCAGAGGTGTCACAGACAAGATTGGCTACATCTTGAACCGAGTTTCTATTAGAACATTCTTCAAGCCGCCGAAGAAGATTAGTCAGTTCTTACCATCCGTCAAGTGCTATATTCCTCTACAAGATGCAGGCGTGTACGAGCTTGATTGTGAGTGTGGTCTCTCTTATATACGGCTAACAAAACGGTCTATCAAAACCCACGTAAAAGAACACATAACTGACGTGAATACACCAACGTTCCGGGAAGTCTGTAGTTTGTGATCAAATCCTAGATGGCCCCCGCCATTACATTAGATATGATAGACCACAAATTCTCGCGAAAGAACAACGATTCCTGCCAAGGATGATACGTGAGGCTATTGAAATTAAAAAACATCCTAATTTCAATAGAGAGGGAGGCTGGGTACTACCACCTGGTTAGGGTCCTGTAATTCATAAAATTAAAATTAAACCCAAGCATACCACTGCAAGACTTCAAGACACAGTTAGTTCGTTCTGCGTAGATCGGACCAAAAATATTAATTAAAAAAGCTGAAGGTACTCCGGTTTAACACTGACATCGGGACGTGAGACAAAAAAAAACATCCTAATTTCAATAGAGAGAGAGAGAGAGAGGCTGGGTACAACCACCTTCTTAGGATCCTGTAATTAATAAAATTAAAACTAAACGCAAGCATACCACTGTAAAACTTAAAGACACAGTACGTTCATTCTGCGTAGATCGGACCAAAATTAATAATTAAAAAGCTGAAGGTACTCCGGGTTAACTTTGACGTCGGTACGTCAATCACCGCAGTCCCCCGTGACCATGGGTGCTGTAAAGCACCCGAATCGTCGGGAATTTAATAAAAATAAGAAAATTAAACACGATAGAAACTGATGATACTAAATCTACGGCTGAATTAGCAGCAACTTTCGACATTAGCATCAAAACAATATTAGTCCATTTGCGTCAAATTAGCTAGGTAAATAAGCTTGACAAATGGGTGCCCTACAAACTCAATGATCGCCAGCACGAAGTACGCGTAGAATCGTGCCTCGAACAAACGAAGGAATTTTCAACCGCATTATTACCTGCGACGAAAAATGGGTTTCTCTTTGACAATCGCAAGCGCTTAGCAAGTTGGTTCGATCCTGGTTCAGGAACTAAACAACGCCCTAAACGAAAACTTAGCCATTGAAAAGTGATGGTCACTGTTTGGTGGTCTAGTCTAGCGCCGGTGTAATTTATCACAGCTTCTTACCAAACAGGATGAGAATTACTGCAGATGTGTACCGTGAAGAAGTGAACTCCATGACACTGATGGAGAAGCTCGCACGCCTCCAACCAGCTTTAGTCAATCGCTTGTTCCCGTTGCTCATGCACGACAACGTACGACCTCATACTGCACAACAGACGGTCTTCAAGTTACAAGAGCTGGGGCTCTCCGTCATCCGCCGCTGCGTTGAAAAAGATGCATCGATTGCGTTGGTGATTACTTTGATTAATGCTTATAAAAATATAGAAAAAAATTATGTTAACTTATTTCATAAAAAACGGCAATTTCATCGGTAAAGACCTTCGGAATGACTGAACCCTATTATGATGAAACTTCTAGGCAATTTTTTTGAAAAAAAAAAAACTAATAATTTATAAAATGAATGGATTATCTTAAATTCAAATGACGCCACTTTAATTAATCTTAGCCAGGCAAAGCCGGGGCAATCATCATCATCATCAATTCCACTGCTGAACATAGGCCTCCCCAAAGGAATGCCACAAAGCACGGTCTTGAGCCATCTGCACCCATCGCCTGGGTCGTCACTCCATATAGTGGGAGGACGCCTTATACTTCGCCTTCCGGTCCAAGGCTGCCACTCGAGAACCTTGCATCCCTATCAGTTTTCAGTTCATTTTTTTATTTTTATAGGGTGACAATTGAGCACCCAGTCCACCTGATGGTAAGTGGTTGCTGTGACCAATAGACATCTACATTTATATACAACAATAAAGAATCAGAATACAGATGCGTCGTCACCCGTGAAGACTAAGATGGAATGCCTCTTTTCCATTAAAATAGGTCTCCGGTTCTCTACACTCACCATACGAAACACAGCAGTGTCAAGCTGCCATTTTACGCTCGTACTCTGTGAGAGCGTGGTTCCTCCCCGGCCGAGCCGACCCATTCGTGCTACAACCATATTACTAAAATAGCTGCAGCATGGCTCTACCATAGACGCCGACCACCCTATGGCAATCCCACCTCGGGAGAGGATTTCTTCTCTCCTTTTTACTTCTCGGTAAGGCGCACCACGAACACAAGACGCGCCTTCGAGCTATATGGCCGGCACATTGCCCCTCAGCTTACTAATCTGTTGGGCTATGTCGGTTACTCTGGTTCTCCTGCGGATATCCTCGGTTTTAAGTCTATCACGCAGAGAATCCCCGAGCATAGCCCTCTCCACACATCGCTAGTGATAATAAGATCGCTAGTAATAAATAATATTCTCTAAAAGAAATTAAATTAAATGTAAAAGGTATACACTTTTCCACGCGTCTTAACCACTTCATCATTACAGCCCTTCACAAGTCCACTGCTGAACATAGGCCTCCCCCAAAGAATGCCACAAAGCACGGTCCTGAGCCACCTATATCCATCGACTTCCTGCATATCTTACCAGGTCGTCACTCCATCTAGTGCGGGGTCGCCCTACACTTCGCTTGCCGATACGAGGCTGCCACTCAAGAACCTTTCTTCCCCATTGGCTGTCGGTTCTTCGAGCTATATGGCCGGCCCATTGCCACTTCAGCTTACTAATCCGTTGGGATATGTCGGTCACTCTGGTTCTACTGCAGATATTCTCATTTCTAAGTTTATCCCGCAGAGAAACTCCGAGCATAGCCCTCTCCATAGCTCGCTGAGCGACCTTGAGCTTCCTCATCTGGCCAGCAGTGAAGGACCACGTCTCATTTCAATAGGTCATCACTGGCAACACGCACTGGTTGTACAGTCTCGTTTTCAAGTTTTGAGGTATACCTGACGAGAAGATGTGCCGTAATTTCCCGAACGCTGCCCAACCGAGTTGAACCACTTGGAAAACACCTTTTTTGATATCAGACAGAAATCTCAAAGTTATGCGCCAGTGTGTTTTCTTTGGTCAGGTCTTGTTTTTGCTAACCGGTGTAGGTTTTCACAATTTTATTCACAAGAAGTTTAACCAAACCGAAATCGAATTTAAGTATTTATTAACAGAATAAGGGTGAAAAACGAGCATATAATCAACCCGGTGGTAAGAGGAGGCTGAGGAACCAGAGACACTTAGTCCACTAAGTATACAAATGTAGATGAACACCCCTGACAACGAAGATACGAGGGGCATTCAATTTCTTCTCGGTATGGGTATGTTAGAAAAAAGATAAAATTATGTAATAAAACATATGTCTATGTATATGTCTATGTCTATGTCTAATATTTTTTTATTTTTCAATATAGTCTCCCATGACATCAATACATTTACTTGTTCATGAAAAAAGCTTTTCTATTCCGTAGAAAAAATATTCCCATTATCCCATTATGCCCATTATCGTCAGCAAGTCGCTTTGACCGTAGGTCTTTTTAAAGTTTGGGAATAAAAAGTCACAGATTACCCCCTAGGGGGTAATCTATGTAAAAAGTACTCACTAGGGGATCTGGGCTGTATGGTGGGTGATTAATTTTCTCAAGCCCGCAGTCTCGTACAGAGCCGCACCGAGTGAACCGGTGCGTTATCATGAAGAAGCAGCACTCCCTTGGTCAGCTTTCTGCTCTTTTCTTTTATTGCTTCTCTCAAACGGCGTAAATTAGCTGTGTATATATCTGTGTTGATAATTTCACCTTTTTTTTTTGTGTACTCCATCAATAGTATTAGAATTCCAAAACACTGGCCATAATTTTACCGGCCGATGGCGTGACTTTGAACTTTTTGGGGGGTGTGATCCCTTTTTATGCCATTGCATAGACTCCTGTTTACTCTCAGGGTCATAGTGGTGAACCCACGTTTCATCTCCTGTAACTATCCAATCGAAAACACTTTTTAGGACGTCACCACACAGCTTTAAAAACTCCCTACAACAGTCAATCCGCGCCTGCTTTTGAAGCACAGTGAGCATACGCGGCACCCATCTTGCACTGACTTTTATAAGTTTGAGATAGTCATACAATATGGTGTGTATGGTACCAACGGATAGTTAATAATTTCTGCTAATATCTCAACTCTTACTCGTGCATCTTCTAATGCAAGTTTTTGAATAGTTTTCACATTTTCTTCTGTAGTCGCTGTTATTAGCCCACCCGGACGGTAGTCATCTTCGATGCTTTCCCTGCCTCTTTTGAATTTACGAGGCTCGTACGAGTCTCGTAAATTCAAAAGAAGCAATCGTACGATTGACATTGATGGAGCAGAGTCTTGGTAAATGGCCACCATTTCTTCATTAATGTTTTTTTGAGTTTTTCCTTGTTTAGTGAGGAATTTAATCACTGCATGCTATAACTTTTTTTTTCAACATTACCGAGTCTGTCATTCTCGTAGTCTATGACTGAAGGTTACATAAGAAGTGATGAAGTTATCAAGACCAAATTTCATATTTATACCCTCAGGTAGCGTCGTTAGCTAATGATTTTTTTAAATTACCCACATTATAAGCAAATCACCCTAATACGGAGAATACTAGTAGAATGCCTCGTAATCAGTAAAATCGTCTCCGGCGCCGGCCGTCCTATGGCAGTCCCACCTCAGGAGAGGACTTCTTCTCTCCCTTCTATTTTTCGGGTTAGGCGCCTCCACCTTGACTGCAGCCGTAGTGGCGGAGGATACTCCTCTCGCCGAAGCCTACCAACACACATCCGAAGTCGGCCGTCGAGGTCCACTCGGACCACCTCGGGCCCGCCTTTCACCCCAGACCACCTATATGGTTTCCCTTAGTTCACCATGAGTAACCAAGCTACGGCTAGTAAGCCCCCTTCTTTGGCATGACAAGGCGGGAATCCTTTTAGGGGAGTAGATATTTAGGTCAAACCGATCTTTTTTTATAGGAGATGGGGTAAACGAGCATGCGGCTCATCTGACGTAGGTGACTACCCCCGCCCATGAACAACCACAATACGAGGGGAACCAGCCTTTTAAAAAGGCGTAAGCTCTTTTCTTGAAGGTCCCTATGTCGTATCGGTCCGGAAAAATCGCTGGTGGTAATCGATTCCACAAGGAAGTTGTGCGAGGAAGAAAACATCTTCTAACAATCACAGTGGTGGATCGCCTATCGTCCAGATGGTGTGGATGGTATCGGGAGTTCTGCCGCGATGTGCGTTCGTGAAATTTGGCGGCTGGAATTAATCCGAACAATTCCTCAGAGCACTCCCCGTGGTAAATGCGAAAGAAAATGCAAAGAGATGCAACATTTCATCACAGCGTCAATGAATCGAGCCGATCGAAAAGGACTCGGTCGTCGACGATTCGAGCCGCTCTGCGCTGGATGCGGTCAAGTGAAAGGAGCTGGCACTGGGGAGCCCCAAACCAGAGATGGGAACAGTATTCCATGTGAGGCCGAACCTGCGCCTTGTAAAGTTGCAGGCGTTGTGCCGGCATGAAATACTGTCCCGCTCTGCTGAGCACGCCAAGCTTTTTAGGGGCCAATTTGGCCTTCTCTTCCAAGTCACTACGAAACTGCACGTCACTCGATATGCTGACGCCGAGGATTCCGATACTGGCTGAGGCACCAAGGGGAGTGCCTTGAAACTGAGGAGATACGACAAAGGGGTTCTTTTTAGCGGTAAAGCTAAAAAGAACCCCGCGCAAACTCTTCGTCTTCTGAGGATTAAACTAGACTAGATTTAGTCGCCCCCAATCCGAGACTTTGTTCAGCAAAGACTTGACTTCAGATACAAGTTTGTTCTGGTACTCGGCGACGTTTTCCCGAGAAATATTGGCACGGCTGGTGTATGGAGCATCACCAGTGCAATGAATGCTACCGGTTTGCAACATATCATTGATATGCAGTAGAAACAGCGTTGATGATATCACGCAACCTTGTGGAACACCAGCGTTAATAGGCTTGTAATCGGAGCATGTACCGTCTACAACAACCTCGATGCTCCAATCTGCAAGAAAGCTGGTGATCCAATTGCACAATTTCTTGGGAAGCCCAAAGGAAGGGAGCTCCGAAAGAAGCGCTTTGTGCCAAACCCAATCGAAGGCTTTCGCAATGTCCAAACTAACGGCCAATGCCTCCCCCTTGGACTCTACTGTCTCCGCTCATCTATGAGTCAAGTAGACCAGAAGATCACCAGCTGATCGACCCCGACGAAAACCGTATTGGCGGTTACTAATCAGCTGGTGATCCTCAAGGTACCGCATGAGGTAACAGTTTATAACGGATTTCATTATTTTGGAGAACAAGGGGGTGATGGCGATAGGCCTGTAATTGGAGGGGTCTGAGCGGTCGCCTTTGTTAGGGATCGGATGGGCAAAACCTGTCTTCCATGATTTCGGGACTACGCCTAGGGAGTAGAAGTACCGGAAAAGACGCGTTAGAACCGGTGCCAACTTCGGAGTACACGTCCTAACCATAATTAGGGGGATTCCGTCAGGCCCACTCGTCTGTATATGTCCAGACTGTGGATGTCCAGGGAGAGGAGTGCTTTGCGGACCGATCGCTGTGAGAACTGCACATCCGGCATGGAGCACTCCCACCGCGGAATGATCGGCGGTGTGTTCCCCCGTCATTAAGAGTCGAGTTGGACGGCATAAAGGGAGCCTAAAAGGTCGGCTTTCTCTTTTGCGGCGTAGGCCAGTGAGTCGTTCTCCCTGTGCAGAGGTAGTGATGGCTTACAGAAATTCCCTTGGACCGCCTTGGCGAGAGACCATAATGCACGGGTTCCCGAAGGAAGGCGAACTAGTTTCTCGCCAATTCTGCGTGTGTGCTCTGACTTTGCCTGGACAATAACTCTTTTGAAGGACCAGGAGGCGAAGTTATACTTCTTTATAAGCATGCTGGTGTTTACATCCCAAGCCGCCGAAGCCTCAGCCCAGGCCTGATAGCACACCTGCTTACTGTACGCAGTACTGATCGCTCCTGTAAGAATGCATTACGAATGCATTCTTACAGGAGCGACCAAACCAAGGCTGAGATCTGATTTCGAAGAGTACCACAGATGATGTAATAAATAGTTCCATTCCCTGTAGCACCACATCAGTGACGGAGTCAGCAACAGCGCTGGGATCAGCCGGCGAGAAGCAAACCCGCCCCCATAGGTAGGATGCAAAGAAAGACCGCATTCCGTCTCAATCCGTCGACCTGTAATGCCAAACACGGCGGCAACCTGCAGAACGCAACTGCGAGGGGAGGGTGAGTAGCACCACACTCCGGATCAGACAAGGAGCCAAGGATCACGATCTCTGCAGATGGGACCTGTTGTAGCAAGGAATCTGTAGCCATTGCGACGTGGTCGATGAGTCGGTCTATTTCGGCATTACCCCTATGGGACCTACAGAGGCACCCGTAGACGCGCGGATGGTCGTTGCTATCTACGCGTATCCAAAGGATGGACAGGTCCGAACCTTCAAGACTGCGGAGGCGTCGAGAACAGATGTCCTCTCTGACGTATACGCAAACTCCAGCCCGAGGCACAAAGGAGTGTTCCAATTTGTACCCCGGGTACAAGTGATACGAAGTATCAGCCGGAGAGGACACCTGCTTCTCGGTCAGAAAGATCAAGGCCGGCTTCGCCGTCTCGAGATGGTAGTGGACGGCGCTTAGATTTGGGTGAAGTCCCCTGATGTTGCCCGCCTCCGCCGTCTGCCGGGGTCGCCATGGTCTTGTTGCTCAGTTTGCCCCGAGCAGTTATTGTTTTGAGCGGAATTTTGCCCCCCCCCCCTCGAATACGCGGGGTAGCCTGAGTACCCAACTGGGGTAGCCAGTAGCTGGGTGGTGGATGCTCAGCGAGGGATTCTCCAGGGGTGCTGGTACCCTCCTGGGGGTAGTCTATGATTTAATTCCGCTACCATATTGATGGGATGGGATTGAGTCTCCGGTCACCTGCACTCACCAGACGAAACGCAGAAGCAGAGCTTCCACTTCACGCCGGTATTCTGTGAGGTCGTGGTAACAACATACGTGCAACAGCAAAAGCTGCTGCGTGGCTCTACCACCGGTAATTTTTATAAAATTAGAATGATAAAATGATTTACACACCACCTGATGCTAAGTGGCGACTGCAGTCCATGGACACCTGCAGCCCGTTTAAAACAAAGAAGGCTGTACATGCATCAACACCTTTTAGAACTAAGATAGAATGTCTCCTGTAATTATAAAGGCGGCTTAAAGCCTTCAGCATAATCAGAAAGCAGCAGAGGCACTGCTATTTGGCCATAAAAATAGATGAGGGTGGTACCTACCAGACCAGACGGACTGCTGAAAAAGTGTCCTACTTTCTAGTGCTAAGCAACCTTTTCGTGCTACAACCATAATATAGCTGCAGTGTGGCTCTACCATTTTAAAACTTGCTAGGTCATAGGAATATAGGTAAGGTGGAACATGGGATAGACAAAGGTTTCCTGACTTCAACCGCTTGTCTCACAAAAATGATACTAAATACTTTTTGTGCACAAACTATCACATATCACTCGCAGTCAACAGTCCTTTGATCTTCTACCGCCACAGTAGCCATATGTAATATAAAACGAAGTAACCATTTATTTCTGTTTTTCGCGCACAATCACTTTCATCGGAGTTGGCTCATCTTCAAAACAGATTTGATGGTTGGCTCATAGTTATATAGCTATTTTTTGTTGCCAGTCTGTATATCGGAAACGTTTTTTTTTTAAGTGACAGCTTCGTTATGCCTCCTCTACACTACTCGCGAATTAACTTTGACGAAGTGCTCGTCGAAGTCGATCGCAGTCCGAAGAACGTGACCGCACACTCGTGCTACTTCGCGAAGAGCTCAGTCGTCTTGAGTCTCCCGCACTCTTAAATAAAGCGTCATTTAAAATAATATTTCTTTCATGGCAAGATAAGAAAAAGTGCGAGGGACATGGATATATGGAGGTTCGTGACGGAAAAATCTTACACTTTTTCTCGCCTAGCCCCCATCCGCAAAATTCGTACCGTGCGTTGCTCAATTCTCGTTAAAGCTCTAGCAGTGGCCTGGTGGGTGCCTAGAGGCGCGAGGTTACAAAGAAGCGCGCGAAAGTTTTTAATAATTAAGTTTTTTTTTTGCGCCCAGAAGCAATTAGAAAAAGGGCTACCCCGTTACGCGGGGAGGTGGTAAATGCTTTATGCATACCACGACAGCCGGTCTGTCGTGGTTATGTGGGACTCACTGTGTCTAGCCTAAAGGGGATCCTACGTGCTACCCACTAAAACCACCTGTGGGCTAGCATTGGCTGATTAAGCCTTTTTGCCGGATCGGAAGCGACCCTCTTTTGGGAAAAGAGGGCGCAGAGAATAATTAAGTATTTATAACATGTTATATATGGCCGCAAGAGGGGCGCGCCGATAGGAGGTGGCAAGCCTGAGCATGTCGACATTGAATCCGCCTCCGAGCTCTATGTTATTATGTAATTCGTTGGTACTTCATCGTCAAAGCTGCTCTGTTCTAAGACCGTTGCTCATAAATAAGCAGACTCACCAAAAGATTATTTGCGCTATAAACCTTTTCTACAGTCCTTGTCCTTTTATTGCTTAAAACGTAAGTAGAGACTAGAGATTATAATATTATATTTTATGGCTGCGAGTTAATTCCTGCCTGATACTCATGAAAAAAAAACACATTTTCCAAATAAAAAATAAGTGTTCGATATTTAAATTTGTCAGTAAAAGGTATGACCTTTGATGTAAAAAGTATCTAAATTATTTTAATAAGGCCCTTGTTTAATATCTACAATTCAGTTTGTGTCTTTTAAACACCTTTTGTATTCATTTTCTATTCCATTTCGATAAAACCTTATTTATTTGTAAAATGTTTGTGTAGTAGACATAGAATTAGTAATGTAAATTATAACGTCTTATGTACCTGGGTGACAATTCAGGGCGGATCCAGAATTTCACTTTTATCTCGGGTCTCCACTCTACATTTTCAGATGAGTTAAATGTTAGAGACACAAAATATTAATAAACCGAGATCCAATTACAAAAGAAGACTGCCCCGAATTCAAACTTAGTATGAATTTGGGTAAATTCACCTCTATGTTCCAGGCAGAAATTTTCGCCATACTACAGTGTGCGGAAATCAACCTGCAATACACTACGTCAACCATATTATTATCTATATAAACTGTGATACTCAGCACAGCAGCACTGCTAACGATGAGATCAAACTTAGTGAACTCGAAGCTAGTTGGAGACTTGCGTGAACCGTCCAAACGCCCTGGGATGTAACAACAGGGTCGTTTGAAGGAAGGTTTCTGGTTATTCGGGTATTGTAGGCAATGAACTTGCTTGATAAGCTCGCCCAATTTTCACCCAAGCCATTTTGTGGAATCTTAGGCCTTGTCTAATTGGCCCTTGAAATTCTTTATCACAATAAATCACTTAAGACCTGGTCTGATACAACAGGCAACCATTCTAAAACCTTAATATTATATATTGTCAACAGTAGCTCAAATATTAATGTTTTGAGTTCATTCAATATAATTATTATGCATTCATTCAATGGTCAGCAGGATAGCTCATGGCTGACCCGAGGTAAAGGGCTGACACGAAGCGGTCGCTCCAAGACTTGGTGAGTCCACTTCGGGTATGTTAATGGACTGCAACGAGGCGCAGTCGATGTAGAGTCGCGGGGGAAGAAAAGTGTCTGTATTACGATGCGCCGCTCTCCCTCCGCAGCCGATACGTGGTCGGCGGTGTAGCTATAGATCCACCGCTAGAAATTTCATGAACTTGACTTGACCTTGAAAATTAACTGTTCGGTGGAAGGAACACCATGAGGTTTTAGTTGGTGCGATTCCATAGGCATTTCCCCATGAAAAAAAGGATTACTCGAGCTTATCGCGTAATCTCATATCATAGAGTCTATTTTAGGTTGCATTTAGATCTGATGGCAGATCTAAATGCAACCCTACTCCACAGTTCTGGGAGGGCAGAGGGTGCTCTGTATCAGCCCTTGGCGACATTGAAGTTGTCGTAAAAGTTTTCAGAAAATCTAATTCAAACAATGAAGACTGCAGATGCGTTGTTACTTCAGACAAATCAGCTGGAATATGTGTCGTTACATGTGACGCTACCACAGGAAAAGCAGTGGCTCTCCTCTTTTCTACCAACTTCAAAAAGGAGGAGGTACTCAATTAAACTGTATGTTTTTTATGTGTGTTACCTCATAACTTTTTTCTGGATAAACCGATTTCGATGATTTTTTTTATTTGAAAGCTGATGCTTCTCATGTGGTCCCATATAAATTTGATCAAAGTCTGACCAATAGTTTTTGAGATATTCTTAATAACTTATATGGATGTCGATTTTACAAAAATTTTAATTTTAAATTATTAAGAAATCTCATATCTCCAACAGCCTTTTCGGACACAGTTACTGCACCCTCAGTTCGTAATTCTCTCGGCTCTATATGGTAAACGACTTGTCTGCTTTACAATTGGAGCAGTCAAACATTCTTTCTGTTCGTCTGGTGAAGTGCGCTAAAGCGTTGTCGGGGTGAAGAAGTGTGCACTTGTTCTGTTACAATTGTCACGTAAAGACCCGTCCTCCAAATAATACCGTTCTCTACTTGTTTTTTTCTCTTCGAAGATTGGCAAACATTCAAAGGGCAAACAATGCACATTGTGTTTTAGTTTCGGATTAGTCAACACATACTAAGTTCTCATTACGTGTGACAATATCAAATACGGCATTAAAGCCACCTTTCCCTTACTCTAATATTTTGCAGCACCAATCTGTGATGCCGTCTGTGATCTTTGATAAAATATGGGGTATCAAACTAGCACAAAGCTTCCTAACTCCTAATTGAATAGTTGACACCTCTGGGGAAGACTTTGTTCAGCAAACGGTACTCCGTCGGTATCCTCTTTGTTATATTTTTTTTAAAGACCAATGGCGCCATATTCATAATGTCTATATAAAAATCAATTGCTGTACGTTAGTCTCGCAAAACTCGAAAATGGCTGGACCGATTTTGATGAAATTTTTGTTTTGAGTGGGTCCTTGGATGATTTATATTTACAATTGGACCCGGTAGGTGGCGCTGTTCTCGAGACCCAGAAATCACCGCACCGTACGGCGGATTGCTAGTAAAAAATAAAAATTAATAGACCCATATGTAAACAAAGCATGTTATATAATAAAATAACACAACAATAAATTATGCAAAATTAAACCTAATAAATGTGTTGCTAGCGCGAGGTTAAAGAAAGATAGAGAGAGCATTGCGTATAATGTCAAGTGTTGCTAAAACCATGCTCAACTTCTTGACGCACACTCACGCACACATCTTTCTTCTTTCTTTCTTTAATAAAACGTAAAAGTTCACTGCTGGACGCACACATATAAACCTTAAACCAATTTCTTGGTTGGTTGTAAATGATTTTAGATGTTTAAAGTGGAGTGAGTGCGTCTTCTGACAAGTTGAGGATGGTTTTTGCGTCACTTAAAATGTAAGAAAGAAAGAAGAAGCACTTTCTTCTTTCTTTCTTTGTTGATCCCAGCCAATAAGATAATTATTTAACAAAAAAATAATGATGTCAATATACCGAATGGGCCATGAATTAGTTTACATCAAAATTTAACATCGCGCGTTAACGCAAAATGTATCGGCTACGGGTAGAGGTCGAGTTGCTAGCTCGTTTCTCGGAACTTCAGTCGCAATAGGTCTGTTCACGGGGCCGCAGCTCGCCTTTTGTGTAAAGCAACTTTATTTAAACAGTTTTTTGTAATAGAACAAAACTAATTTTACAAATACTATCGCGTTTAATTTTACTTATTTTTAATTCATGACGTTTCAGATGCTTTACGGCACCCATGGTCACGGGTGAGGACTGATGTGTATGACGTCCCGATGTCATAGTTAGCCAAGCTACTTTCAGCTTTTTAGCAATATTAATTTTTGGTCCGGTCGACGCAGAACGAGTTTACAGTATGTTGAAGTCTTAAAGTGGTATGCTTGGGTTTGGATTTAATTTTATTAATTATAGGATCCCACTAAAGATCATATAGGATATATATATAAGTACAAGGAGGTGTAAGACGGGGTGACGTTATATCCCCGAAACTCTTCACCGCTGCATAGGAAGACGTTTTCAAGCTACTGGACTGGAAAGTATACGTTATTAACGTCAATGGCGAGTACATCACTCACCTTAGATTTGCCGACGATATAATCCTTATGGTAGAACCGCTGGAGGACCTAAACACTATGCTCAATGATAAAACAAAGTTCATGTATAACGTCCATGTCACACCTATGCCCGAGCACTAAGCTCGAAGTTGTTGAAGAGTAAGTTTATCTGGGACAAATAGTCCGACTGGGTAAGTCCAACTTCGACCGAGACATTAATCGACGGATTCAACTCGGCTCGGTAGCGTTCGGGAGATTCCGACACATCTTTTCGTCAGGCACACCTCAAAACCTCAAAACGTGGTATACGTGGAAAAGCCATGCTGCAGCTATATTAGAAGTATAGTTGTAGCACGAATGGGTCGGCTCGACCGGGGAAGGACCACGCCCTCACAGAATACCAGCGTAAAATAGCAGCTTGACACTGCTGTGTTTCGTATGGTGAGTGTAGAGAACCGGAGACCCATTTTACTGGAAAAGAGGCATTCCATCTTAGTCCTCACGGGTGATGACGCATCTCCATTTTGATTCTTTATTGAGGATAAATGTAGATGTCTATGGGCCGTAGCAACCACTTACCATCAGGTGGACTGTGTGCTCGTTTGTCACCCTACCCTATTAAAAAAAACAAGATTGTACAACCAGTGCGTGTTGCCAGTGATGACCTATGGATCTGAGACGTGGTCCTTCACTGCTGGCCGTATGAGGAAGCTCAAGGTCGCTTGACGAGCTATGGAGAGCGCTATGCTCGGGGTTTCTCTGCGTGATAGACTTAAAGATGAAGATATACGCAGTAGAACCAGAGTAACCGACATATCACAAGGGATTAGAAAGCTGAAGTATCAATGGGCCGACCATATAGCTCGAAGAACCGACAACCGATGGGGAAGAAAGGTTCTCGAGTGGCAGCCTCGTACCGGCAGGTGAAGTGTAGGGCGTACCTCCACTAGATGGAGTGACGACCTAGTAAGATATGCAGGAAGTCAATGGATGCAGGTGGCTCGGTTCCGTGCTTTGTGGCATTCCTTGGGGGATGCCTATGTTCAGCAGTGGACTTGTGAAGGGCTGTAATGATGATGATGATGATGATGATAGGATCCCAAGCTGATACCTACCCATCCCACTTCTCAATTAAATTAGAATGTTTTTTTTTTTAATTTCCATAGCCTCGCGAATTCAGGCATTCGCCTCTTACGACACCCATGACATGAAATGGAGTACCTAATGGATTCTCCTACGCCGACACTACACGTCGGCAGGTTTTTTTATTTTTTTTTTTTGTTGAATAACGGTGACAAACGAGCACGCAGTCCACCTGATGGTAAATGGTTGCTGTGGCCCATAGACATCTACATCTATCTTCGTTTGCGAATCAAAATGTAGATGCGTTGTCACCCGTGAGGACTAAGATGGAATGCCCCTTTTCTAGTAAAATGGGTTCGTTTCTTGAAAGTCCCTTAGTCGTATCGGTCCAGTAAAATCGCCGGTGTTAATCGGTTCCACAAAGAATTCGTGCAAGGAAAAAAAGCTCCTGGTAACTATAATATCCAAATTATACTAACTGGCTGTTTTTTGACATTTAAAATTAATATTTGATTACATTTTCTTCCTGTAATATTACACATTATTTTTTATTATAAAAATCAAGAGTAAGAGGATTTTTTATGAAATAAACCTTTTACTTTTTACCACAGAATAATATGTGTTAGCTGTTTACTTTCCATTTACTAATATTTTTTTTAATTTCGTAAGTGATGTGTCGGCTAGATATTAACGAGGCCTGTAATTGAGTAGTGGCGAATAGCAATGCGTCACGATGCAGCGGCACCATCCTGACCTACCCCTACGCGGCGTGCGTTATGCGGGTAACTCCAATACGATGTCTTCGGGCGGGAAATGCCGTCAAACGTTCACACCTAACCAAAAATATAATATTTTATTCATTTCACTTTACTTACTATCTGATATCTTATCGCTATTACATTATTATGTATTTTTTGCCTTCAGATGGTTTGACATATTTTGTTTTTAATTTCTGTTTAAAATATGCGCATTTTTTTTTGTTAAAACTACAATACTTTTAAAAAAGAACCATGAGCAGGCTAAATTTTGTGTAGGTTTTATTGGTTGGTGTTTCATTAGGTTTTATTTTTTATTATTCTTTTGTGTTTTATTTATTAATATTTTTTTTTCTCGACTAACTGGCAGTAAATATATTTTAATTTAATAAAATAACATTCAATATGTAATTAATACATAAGAATATTTGAATAACCATAAAATAAAGAGAGTTATGATAAAAATTTACAGCTCGTAAGTGCAGTGGCTAAGAATTTGGGTGTGGCGCTGTAGGGCAGCGGGTTTGAATTCCGCAACGAACAAAACAACACTACAAATAATTCTTTCGTGTCTGGATGTTAATCAATGCGTGATTTATATATAAAAAAATTATGCAGGGGAAAAGTTTACAGTGGGTGTAACGTTCTTTTTTTAAATATTTGTAGAAGAATAATGATCTTAGGTGGCAACCTCGTACTGGTAAACGAAGTATAGGGCGGACTCCACTAGATGGAGTGACGACCTGGTAAAAGACAGGAAGTTGATGGATGTAGGTGGCTCAGGACCGAACTTTGTGGCATTTTTTTGGGGGAAATCTGTGAAGAGCAATGGATTTGTGATGGGCTGCAATGATGATGACGATGACGATTAATCAAATATACATTATCAGTCGCATTATTATGATATGAAATTCGGAAATAAAGCTATAAAAAACGTCGAGTTGTAAAACTTCACGCAATAAACTTTTTAACTTTAGAACTGCCTTGGTTTTATCATACAAACTTCGAACGTTGTTGGCTGAACGGTGTTGTTTGTATACATACAACGCTTGCTCTCACATATTTCCTGAAAAAAATATCAGCGGAAAACGACCAATGTACCTCGTGACACAGTTTGGATGCAGCGCGCGTGCTTGAAAGCGGAAGTATAATGCGATTATCGATTTGCTTATGACAGAAAATGCGTTGAATGGACAAGGACCGTGTGATGAAGGGAAGCGCGGGGGGCGAAGTACGGCATGGCGGCATCGTGACGCGGCCGTTCGATGTCATGTATCGATATTAATAATATTATTTATGACATAAATAGGTTAAAGTTATAGAAAAATAAATAAATTTTGTACATTTTCACTTATTAATGTGCTCTACAATATATACGTGAATACTACGAAGTCATAAATAAAAACAGTTTTGATAAACTTGTCGTAAAGGAAACTTCCACACATTATCTATTTTATATTTATTTTAGTAAATATTTATTTTAATTTACTATGCTAAACAATGCCGGTATATTTGCATCAACAAAATCCTTGTATTCAATGAAGGGTCATTACTTACCTAGCTTACAATCATTAGATAAGTGCAAAATTTTGAATAAGGCAATTTATACGTTTTTCTAAAGGCTTTTATCGAATTTGCGATTAGTTGACGAGACATCGAGCGATCGCTGGTCGTGGTGCGGGCCTACGCGGACGCGGAGCGAAGCAAAGCAGCGCGTCACCGTCAGTGCGCCGGAGGGAGCGGGCTGCGCCGCTTGTGTTCACGCAGCCCGCTATACGACGATCCCGCGTGAAGTGCAAATGATTTTGTTTTTATGGCGCTCATATTACTACAAGTGTTGGTGCTGGGTGTGACCGCGGCGGCTGTTGACGGTGCGTTTTCTGGTTCTTATTCCTGGGCACCACGTGGCCCAGCCCGGCAGCGGGCAGTGTTTACGGCGGTCGACGCATGCGCCTCTCTTGTTTGCGTCTGCAGGTCAAACACCGGTCCAAACTACGGAGGCTCTATACGCATTTGTAGTCCGACAAGTAAGTTTAGTTATAGGTCGCTGGACGAGATGCAGCAACAGCGAAAAATCGATGCAAGTTTGTTTATCCTGTTTCTGAATCCTTCAAATAAGTACCTAAAACATGTCTTGTTTGCATAATAAATCAAATGTGTTGTGATAGTTTTAATGTTTTTATGAATTGCGACTTAATTTTGCCTATTAAAGCATACTACAGCTATACAAATAGCTGCTTCCTGTTACTACTAAGCATAGCAAAACATCATTGTACGAGTGCATTATCGTAGTAAATATCAGTCCATCAGAGCATCTTGAAACGTAGGTATTGTGTAGCCGTGAATCAAGAGTCCTTGCGACGGGACAACGCAAACAAACATTTTAATAGGCGCAGCTACGTATAACCAAAAACTCGTTTGTATATTTAGGTATTTTATTTTTGAATATAACTATCTAAGATGCGATATTCTAAAAAAAAGTTCACTACGTTACTAATAACAACAAAATAAATACGTATATTATGTAATAAAATGATAAATTAAAGAATAGTGTTTACTTTCGTTTGTTACTTACAAATCCTCGAATAAAATTACGCATTGTGTAAATATTATTCTCCTTAAGTTTAAAACGATTGCATGCATTTTTAGTACATTAAATTCTCAATAAGACTTGGTAACATAAGTACCTATGTTCGCTTAGAGGCAATTATTTTAGAAAACTTGACATAATACAGATTATGATGTTAAAATATGCTAATATGTAATAATATGTTACCACGGTACGTAACTAAAATTTAATTGCTTTCAAAAGAGAGAAAGAGAAATTATTTATAAAGGGGCAAAAACGGTGATAATAAGCAAATTTATATATATATGTATATATAATTTCCCTTCTCAAGGTTTCCTCTTGACCTCAAAAAGGCTCTAATGTTCCGATTTAGATGTTATCCCGATGCTTTCCAAAAGGAGTGTGTAGATTTATCCGTCCTAATCCCCATTTTTATTATAATAGCGTTTTATGATTTCGTAAAATATCTAATACTTTATTTGTAATCAAACAATGATAAATATTATAATATCATTGTAATCTTTGTAATATATATATATATACAGTCCTTGATATGGATAAAGAGGTATTTTGATAGATTTTATGGTAATAAGCGTAATGGTTCCTTGTTAGGTATTACATATATAGGTCTGCCCGACCGGGGAAGGATCACATTTTCACAGAATACCAGCGTAAAGCTGCTAGCTTATCGGAGGACTGGAGATCCTTTTACTTGTAAAGAGGTATTTTATCTTAGTCCTCAGGAGTGATAACGCATCTGCATTTTGATTCTTAATTGAGGATAGATGTAGATCTCTATGGGTCCAAGTCCAAGTCCAAATGATGGCATGTAGATGCCAATATTTGGACAGTGTGCTCGTTTGTCTACTTTATTCTATGACACAAGTGGTAAAATTACAAAAATTGTACAACCGACTTCAATATAAATAAAATTACAAAAATTGTACAACCGACTTTAATATAAATTAAATGAGAACATCATCAATGTTGTCGAAGTCAATTAAATACGCATTATTATGGATAACTCAAAAACTACTGGCCATATCTTGATCAAATTAATAGGGGACCACATGAGAAGCACCAGCTTTCACATAAAAACCATCAAATAATAAAGAATCATCAAAATCAACATTTAAAAAAGAACAGTCGAATTGAGAACCTTCTCCTTTTTTTGAAGTCAGTTGAAAATACAAATGTATTGCATTTTTATAGTTTCCCCAAACAGACTATGTAACTTTATTAGTACCTGTTGGCAGGTTTCACAAATATCTTCGAAAAATATGTTATTCCTTAGTAATTTAGTTTCCTCACGATATGTATCTTCCTTCGCGCTTCTTCTTCTACACGAGAAGATTCATCGGTATTACGGTGAAACGTTCTTATTGAGTTTACATTATCTAATAATACAACACATCATAGTTTTATTTATTACTTTATTTCTAGTTTACGGAATTAAATGATTAGATGTAAACTAAACTAAATTATATAAGTTATGATATACCTCTGAAGTAATTACTAGGGATAAAATATTGATAACATTATTGCGTTGCTATCTGGCTTGCATAATCTATGGCTGCGTTAAATAAAATGTTGCTATTAAATATACCTGGCCGTTTAATAATATTTGTTTAATTATTATAATCAAAAATTAAATTCTAATATCTTTCTTTCATTTTGTTTGTTTTTAATTATCATTTTTATTTAACGAAGGCGTGATGATGACATAATTATAATCAATAAAAATCATTTGAACAGAATAATTAAATTGGGACCAAATTGGCGAATGACTGTAGCTTGTAGATATTTTTAGAAGTGCGTGCCGTTTTCTTATGAATACTTTATCAAGGAAATGAATATATTACATATATCAATGAAAACTTTAATTTATTTATTCTTTATTGCATTCCTTATAACAAAAGAATATAAACGGCGGACTTAATGCCTTGAGGCATTCTCTACCAGTCGACCCATGGAGTGGTCAGAATTTGACATAGGTGTAGCAAAAAAACAAAATAAAAATGATAATTAACAATAAATTAATATGAAAAAAAATCATCTGTTATCTTTTTAATTTAGTTGCATATTATATTTACGATTGTATCTTTCTCTTTAGAACCGTTAAAATCGGTTCACAAATGTATATATCGCCTAAGATATAGAACCTCCCCCTTTTTTGAAGTCTGTTAAATATGACGACTTTACTATCTAATTAATGTAGAAACTGAGTATTCGAGAATCGAAATAAAACCGATTTCGGTATAAGTCGACGAGAACTACTCAAATGAGATGAGCAAATACGAGGTACTTTGCTTAACTTCTATTAATAGCAAATAAATTAGATTTCCTGTCAGGTTACGTGTATCATAACGATAGTCGGCGTGGGATGAAAGCAAATTAGTAACAAATCAAAGGGCACCTTGTGAGGGTGAATAGATCTAGTTGTATCGCCTATTCCACTTTATTAGCTCGCTGTAACCGAGAAAAGGAGGGAAATTAGCCTATATATCATGTCTAAATTGAGAAAATAACTTATGATAATATTTGATTACGCAAAATGGATACAGCATGTCGGCAATAAATATAAGAAATTGCTCTTATCTTTTATTAAATAACAGGGGTCACCTTTATAAAACATTTCAATTTGATATTTTTACGTGGTAGAGCCATGCTGCAGCTATATTAGTAGTATAGTTGTAGCACGAATGGGTCGGCTCGACCGGGGAAGGACCACGCTCTCATAGAATACCAGCGTAAAATAGCAGCTTACACTGCTGTGTTTCGTATGGTGAGTGTAGAGAACCGGAGACCCATTTTACTGGAAAAGAGGCATTCTATCTTAGTCCTCACGGGTCACAACGCATCTGCATTTTGATTCGCAAACGAAGATAGATGTAGATGTCTATGGGCCACAGCATTCATTTACCATCAGGTGGATGCTCATTTGGTACCCTTAGGTACTCTATAAAAAACTTTTTTGCATATATAATGCATGCTCAGTGATCCATGTAGGTAGTGGCGGCGTGGGAGAATCTTCCTCTACAAGTGACAGAAGGAAAGTGGAACAGGACACGGGCGACCGTATCTTCCTGACAACAACCCCATATAAATAAAAATCCTGCATTTGCCAATCAGCCTGCCAAGCGAGGCAACTATGGCCAAATATAATAGGAGGAGGGGAGGCTATTACGTAAGCTATGGGAGAGACCTATGTTTAACAGTGGACTTTTAAAGGCTGTAATGGAAGCAATATATGAACGTTTAAGACAAAATAAATACAAAAAATTGCTGATACGAAAGTTGATTGTAAATTCGATTCCATTACATCAATTCGTCCATAAGAAAACTTTTAGCTAACTCACACTAAAGATTTAACCTTGCAAAACCGGGAAAAAGGCGGGAGAACTTCTACGCCGTTATTTAAATAGCTTCGAGGGAGAAAGTTGCAAATGCTTCGCTTATTAATTTACAATGAGCCTTGCTTCGCCTACGTTATTCGAGCGTAGAGAAAGGACAATAAGCTTATAATTCTCCCTCTTTATGCTACGAATTTTTTTTTAATTCCAAGTTAGAAATTAATATATCACACGTACGTATCTCCACAAATCTGGAGGCACTACCGCGGGGACGAAACACAAATAAAAAAACATTATAAAGTATATTTCACTTTTACAGAATATAAGCAAGACTCAGGAATTATGCTGTACTATTTGAGTTGTAAAATTGAAATTACATAAATTAGTTAAGTTTACTTTGGACACGTCATGTTTTCTTATAATATTGAAGTGTCTTACGTAGTAGAGCCATGCAACACGAATGAGTCGGCTCGACCGGGGTAGAACCACGAATACGAGCGTAAAATAACAGCTTAATGCTGCTGTGATTTCTACGGTGAGAACCGAAGACACTTTTCATTGGTAACGAGGCATTCCATCTTAGGCCTCAGGGGTGACAGCGCATCTGCATGATTCGTAATCGAGAATAGATGTAGATGTCTATGGGCCACAGCAACCATTTACCATCAGGTGGACTGTGTGCTCGTTTTTCAGCCTTATTCTATAAAAAAAAAAATACGCTTGAGGAAGTTTTAAGTCAAAGATATTTAGATGCTAGATAGCTTACGTAATTTTTCTTTAAAATGAAAACGTACGGATCAAGTTTTCTATTATACCTACAACATTTCCAATAATTTTGTAAATTAGATTATGTTTACAGATGGAAAAACGTTATCACTTTTTGTATGAAAATTTACAATCGTCACAACCACAATCTGTTTAAGCTCAATTAATCGCGTCGAATAAGAGAGAACCCAGTGGTC
Organism: Parnassius mnemosyne; assembly: GCA_963668995.1. Classification (NCBI taxonomy): domain Eukaryota; kingdom Metazoa; phylum Arthropoda; class Insecta; order Lepidoptera; family Papilionidae; genus Parnassius; species Parnassius mnemosyne. Next base: position 3,814,365 of record CAVLGL010000002.1, on the reverse strand, counting down.
CAATAAAAATACTATTCTACTGAATTTAGGTAGTGAGTAAATAGTAAATTAAATAGGAATAAGTAAAAGGATATAGGAATTTAAAAAAAGAAAAGCTTTCTTCGCGTTGTCCTAATTATGGATTACACAATATGAACGCGAGCTTAATTAGCACTAAAAATTACAGTTAACAATAAACTCTGGTCGCTCGCATACTCGTATAATGAAATTAAATTATGAGCCTTAACGCTTAGCTACCTCGGCCCGTCTAGTCTTACCCCACTTGAAAATATTTTATTCAAAACTTTTACTTGTCGGTATCAAATACTTACGTAGTATTTCTTATACCTAATTGTATTTACAAATAATGAGCTCTAATAATTGTCTGCTCACCATATGTCGCTAGTTGACAATGAGGTAAAGTTTTATGTCATTTAATTGAGAAGTTAATTTTTAACAAAAGTTTATCAGTTTCTAAAGTATTATATTAATTCACAAAACAACGACTCAGTTGTATGCTCTTAAATTTTTTGAACATTTTTAACTTTTTTTAATAATTTTTTCCACTTTTATAAATATATTTTTAATCTATTTAATATAAAATATAACTAATAGTACACAAGGAAACATAAACCTTTACATTTTACGAACAAATTAACTTCGCCGCTATGAAGTCTGTCAAATATTATACCTCACTTTTAAGTGGCGCCGCCCTGGTGGCAGAAAAAGTCGTGGATGCCCTCATTGAGTGAACGGTTCCCTGCTTCAGTTACGAGTTGATCAAAGTCGCTCCAATTATACTCATGATATTCATCTCGTGAGTCTAAGGTCGGGCATCTCTATTGTCAACAAGGATTCATATTTCTCTATTATAATAACAAGTAAACAAGCTGTACTATCTGTGCTTGTTGTGAGCATCTTAAGTTTGATGAATCTGGCAACTAATTCAGTGACAAATATAGAAAATCATCAAAATGTTTTCCATGCTCAAATCTTCAAGTTTTAACCAAAGAGTATATAATCACTAAGTAAAACTTAGTGATTATATACTCTTTGGTATTTCTTTTATTTTTATTTTTGGTATTATAACAGTAGTATTTCGGGTGGAATAAATAAAAAAAAAATGCTTATTACATATTAAATTATTTTTAACTACAAAATTAATTATTGTATAAATTTTATCATTATCAGGTATACTGACGCCATTTTCAATTCACCGACTACTCTTATTCGTAGTAATAAGGAGATTCTATCGCTTTTTGTTACGACAAGGCAAAGCAAAGGCACAACTATCCATTGTCCAGCGCTGTAGTAACAAATTGGGGCCGAGATGTTATTGTACCTTGTACTATGAATGAAATCCAAGCCGACCCTACTTCTAGTTAATGAAATGATCCATTGGAAACATATTTTGCTTATTGATATAAACTACTATATATAATATATGTATATATGTGATATATACGTGGTAGAGCCATGCTGCAGCTATATTAGTAGTACGAATGGGGCGGCTCGACCGGGGAAGGGCCACGATCTTGCAGAATACCAACTTAAAATAGCAGCCTAATATTGCTGTGTTTCGTATGATGAGTGTAGAGACCAGGAGATCTCCTTTTTACTGGAAAAGAGGCGTTCCATCTTAGTCCTCACGGGTGACAACGCATCTGCATTTTGATTCTTGATCGAAGATAGATGTAGATGTCTATGGGCCACAGCAACCGCTTACCATCAGGTGGACTGTGTGCTCGTTTGTCACCCTTATCCTATAAAAAAATATATATTCGAGATCCGCCATTCGATTACTGTTAAACACGCATTTTAATCGAGTAACAAGCAGAAAGAGATTAATATTAAATTGGCGCGATAGGCCCAGCCCGATGTGACGTACTTATTGATTTATAATAGTATTTAACCGTTAACAGGTACAGCCTACTAAAATTCACAGCTGAAAAGAACCCCTTTGTCGTATCTCCTCAGTTTCAAGGCACTCCCCTTCTTGCCTCAGCCAGTATCGCAATCCTCGGCGTCGACATATCGAATGACGTGCAGTTTCGTGGTCACTTGGAAGAGAACGCCAAATTGGCCTCTAAAAAGCTAGGCGTGCTCAGCAGAACGGGACAGTATTTCATGCCGACACACCGCCTGCAACTTTACAAGGCGCAGGCTCGGCCTCACATGGAATACTGTTCCCATCTCTGGGCAGGGGCTCCCCAGTGCCAGCTCCTTCCACTTGACCGCATCCAGCGCAGAGCAGCTCGAATCGTCGACGACCGAGTCCTTTCGGATCGGCTCGATTCATTGGCACTGCGAAGAGATGTTGCATCCCTGTGCATTTTCTTTCGCATCTACCACGGGGAGTGCTCTGAGGAATTGTTCGGAATAATCCCAGCCGCCAAATTTCACGAACGCACATCGCGGCAGAACTCCCGATACCATCCACACCATCTGGATGATTGGCGGCCCACCACTGTGCGATTTAGAAGATGTTTTCTTATTCGCACGACTTCGTTGTGGAATCGATTACCATCAGCGATTTTTCCGGACCGATAAGACTTAGGGAACTTCAAGAAAAGAGCGTACTCCTTTTTAAAAATCCGGCAACGCATCTGCGATTCCCTCCCTGGTGTTGCAGCTGTTCATGGACGGCGGTAGTCACTTACCATCAGGTGAGCCGCATGCTCGTTTGCGAAAAAAAAGTATAAAAAAATATAAAAAAAAACATAGGCCTCGCCCATAGATTGCCTCAAAGGGGGATATTTGCCATAGTTGCCACGCTTGGGTTGGTAACATTAGTTTTTTTTTTTTACTTTTTTCGTTATTAGTGAGACGCTGCTGCCCATCTCCTGATTTGTTTCCCTCTATCGCCCGTTACGACACCCACGATATAAAAATATATAATAATAATTTAACTTGTTATTTTGTAAAAATTAAAATAGGTACTTGCAAGCAAAAGATGAAGAAATAGGCTTATAAAATGAATTCAGCAGTCCATATAAGTCCACTGCTGGACATGAGCTTTTAGGATGATTTAACCTTAATCATAACGTTTAGCGGGACTTAGAGGAACTGGCGGACAATCTTAATTTTTTAATCTTCATTACATTCCCTTAAAAAGAGGATACAAAAGGTGGACTTAATTGCTTAAAGGCATTCTCTACCTAGTCAACCCATAGAGTGGTAAGAATTTGACGTAGGTGTAGGAATTGAAAGAAAAGAAAAAGAAATTAAAAAATACACATACTAAGTAACAAAATATATTATATAAATATATACTCATGATATAAATATATATACAATGTATATATAATCTATATACACATAAATACAAAATTAAAATTCATACGGGTTCGAATCTCGCACGGAGCAAGTATTAGTATGGCCTACAAATAATTTTTTAAAGACCAACTTTTTAAATGAGTATTTGTTAATGTTATGTATTCCTGATTATCTATTACTTCAGTCCTAGCTTTTTCTAAATTGGACGTCACAAACTTCTTTAACGACACTCGCCAAGTAGTCTCTTTTATTTGTTTTATAAAAAAAAATGTTACCCCACTATGGGAATAAAAATTATTGTTACAAATATTGAACCTGCACCGCAGTCAAAAGTTGAGTCACTGCTTTATGAGCCGTCAAAGTTATAATATTTAAATAAAACTAGTTTTTACGTATTTTATTATTTTATACTTCCGACGTTTCGACTACTTAACAGCACCTATGGTATATATATAAAATAAGTATATATACCATAGGTACAAATACAAATATAGAAAATCATCAAAATCATCCGCATACGCGATAAAATTCGTAACAACTAGTTTTAACCGACTTCCAAAAACTAGGAGGTACTCATTTCAACTGAATTTTTATGTGTTTATGTGTTTTTATGTGTTATTTGATAGCTGGTGCTTCTCATGTGGTCCCGTATAAATTTGATCCAGGTCTGACCAGTAGTTTTTGAGTTATCCTTAATAATTTAAATTGAAGTCGGTTGTACAATTTTTTTTTCTTTTACCACTTCTACTTTTAAATATGTGTAGTGTCGCGTAAAAATAAGAAATCAATAATGTTTATAATGTAGATACGTAATTACATTGAAAATTTGCATTATTAAACCGCATTAATATTTATTGGCAATAATGGCAGGCAGGCAGGCATACGGTACGTTCAACGGACGACTGAACAGCTACCGGAGGTTGTTTCGGAATCTGTATCTAAGAGCGGTTAATTCGGCAACAGTTTCCTGGTATGCGGGTGGCGAAGCTTCACGTCCAACTATACAAGGACAGTGAGGTCAAAAATATTACATTACAAAAATATTCTTATTGTAAAAACGACGACGCATATTGTTTTTAGCCGACTTTAAAAAGAAGTTTCTCAATTTGATTTCTTTTATATTGAATAGACCTTAAGGGCATCACAGTGTTACCATTTAAATTTGAACAATGGTTCCCCCTTGAGGGTACAAAAAGGGGAGGTTAAATGTTTAATGATATTATTTTGACGACATTTTAATTGTTACTCGGATGTTTAATATTTAGCTTTGAGCTGCTACACTCAAAGGAGTGAAATAATTAAACATTGACAGTAAGGTAAAATAATTAATAGAATCAGGCGTTACTTTGCGGAAATCCATTATATAAAAGCTTTTACAAAAATTTACTTCGCAAATATCCGCGTTATAAAATAAAATGATGTGTCTTACCTAGTATGAAGAGGGCGGGAGGTGCTTCTTCATACTAGGTAAGACACATCATTTTATTTTATAACGCGGATATTTGCGAAGTAAATTTTTGTAAAAGCTTTTAAGTAAGGTAAAAACCGATTTCAGAAACAAAAAGCAATAAAGTACGCCCACATAATTTATGAGCTACTGAAGTCACTGATAAAGACATCTTATATAATATATACAGGGTTATTTTTCAAAGAGTAGCCAAATTTTAAACTTAAGTTCAAACATATAATATACCGTTATTGCAGTTTTTGAAAATACGAGTAAATAAGGCTTAATTTTATTTGAAATTATCCCAAATTGAATGTGATTTATGGGCAACAACGTTTTTGCCTAACGATCGATCGTTACGAATGTGTGCGTGCACAGTAAAATCAGTTACAATAATGCATTACCACACATTTTGAATTTAAAAGATAAGAGTGAGATTTTTTAATCAAGTTTTCTTCACCATTTGCCTATATTGCTTATGCTGAACCTTCTCTGCAAATTTGGCCGGTATAACCCTGTATATATTATATACTAGCTGACCAGGCAGACGTTGTTTTGCCCTTTCCAACGACCCTTCATATAAAAATCCTTAAATTCGCAATAAAAAATTTTGAGGGCCATTTATCGGGATAAAAACTATCCTATCTCTCAAGTTGGACCAAACTGCACACGTGTGCAAAAATTTAATTGAAATCAGTTCAGTAGTTTAGGAATCCATCGCGGACAAACAACGTGATACGTAATTTTTATAATATATATATATATATATATATATATATATATATATATATATATATATAATTTATAACTCTTATGTTGTCTTTGTCACAGAACTACTAACGACTGGATCGATTTTGATGAAATTTGTGTATGTTTGAAAGAAGATGTAGTGACAAAAATTGAGAAAGGTATGCTGAGATGGTTTGGCCATGTCGAGAGAATGAATGAAGAACGATTGACGAAAAAAGTGTATAAGGCGAGTGTGAATGAGTGTCTTGAAAAAAGGCCAGGTCAAGAGTACCCTAAACCGTAGAGCATGTATGAAGGGAATAATGAAAGTGGACGAAGCAAAACAAGTTTGTAAGGATCGTAGCAAGTGGAAAGAAGTGGTCTCTGCCTACCCCTACGGGAAAGAGGCGTGATTATATGTATGTATGTTTGAGTGGGTGGTTTAGATTCACAATTGAAACCGGTAGTTGACACTGTTGTCGAGATCCGGAAATCACACGTGCGAAGCCGCGGCGAAACGCTAGTATTGTATAAAACAAAGCCACGAGAATGGACATAGTATGTAGAATAATAAGTCTTCAGAAACGATTAAATTATGTAGTAGTTATTTTATTCTCTTTAGTTACTTGAAGTCGAGTTTTGCTTTCGAAAATTTAATTATTGGTTCGGAAAATACCACTGTCCAGGGAACCAGCGATAATCCTAATGGGACTCTATAGTTTGCAATAATATTCTACATTTTTATATAAATTATTATAGAAACAGCATGGTAGTGACCTCTTAAGCTGACTTTCATGTATATATTATAATAAATTAGTATTAAATTAATGTTTTTTATAAGTTTTTAGTGTTCGGAGTAGTGTAGCTTTAATATAACGTAACTCTAAAGAATATTTAATAGTATAAGGTACGTGAAACTAATTATTGTTTATTAATAGAAAATGCTAATCATCTGAGCTACCACGGCTTCGGCGGCTTTCGGCTCGCTGTAAATTTCACAGTACACGATCAACCCGGTTTCAATACCCGGCTGCACTAATGAAATTGTTAATTGCAATTATAAGTGCTGATTTACCACGTGCTCGGCGGTGAAGAAAAACACCGTGAGGAAACCTACATGTCTGAGAAATAAGAAAAAAAAATTCGAAGACGTGAAGTTCGCCAACACGCTTTGTTGCAACGCGCCGGACATTTCCTTGCCGTAAAACCTTCTCAGAAATGAGAAGTAGCCTGTGCCCAGCTGTGGGGTGTATACAGGCTGTAACTTTAACTTTAATAGAAAATGGTTGCTTATCAGTTACGTGTCTTCAAGATCTCAGCCCGTGTGATTCCTAACACAAGCTAGGTTGTATTATGGATCTACAATGTGTACATATTATTATTTTTTCATTGTAAGTACTTCATTGAACTCGTTTCTTAGTATGATAAATTTTGCAAGGTTGCGATAAAAATTAAGCTATTTTGTTAATTTATAAAATAAGGGTGACCAACGAACACACAGTTCACCTGATTGTAAGTGAATGCTGTGGCCCATAGACATGTACATTTATCCTCAATTAAGAATCAAAATGCAGATGCGCTGTCACCCGTGAGATCACACTAAGATGGAAAGCCTCGTTTCCAGTAAAATCGGTCTTCGGTGCTCTACCCTCAGTATACGAAATACAGCAGTGTTAAGCTGCTATTTTACACTGGTATTCTATGAGAGCGTAGTCCTACCCTGGTCTAGCCGACCTATTTTCGTGCTACAACTATAATATAGCTGCAGCGTGGCTCTACCACGTAACAAAAGGTGAAATTAGTTTAAGCGAAACATCGCTCTTTGTTACCAATATAAAGCTATAATATAAAAGTTGATCTTCCTTAACCCGGATATTTACATTATGTATTAAACATCATACATTTATATATTAAAAGTTAAAACATGCAAATTAAAAAAAAAATGAGCGTGCCTCACAGTAGTCGCATATCATGTCTAACATCTGACATCTCACCTTGGTAATAAGCAACATTAACATTATGCCCTGAAAAAGGCTATTTGATTTGTTTTCCAACCCAACCAAAATGAAAATATCAATTGAGCAGCGACAGAAATTAACGGCAAATTTTTAAAAGCTAAATACCGAAGTATTTACTCGAATAATTATTCATTATTAACTCACTTGCATTTTTTATCAATGATCTGCACTTTTTTCAGACCATCGTTATCAACAGTTGATACGTTTATTAATATAGTTTACACATATAAATTAGTTTATGTAATAGCTTACTTTACTACCAACGCGCGCGCTCATTGGCCCAATGAAATACCGCGCGCTTCCGCGGCTTCCTGTTACACACTTCCGTCCTTTTTCACGAAATCACTCCCACAGATTGCGGGAAAGCGAGAGGAAACATGTTACACATCAAAAAGTGCAGGTGCGACATATTTGATGTAATATAAATATATATATTTATTTTATTGCACCTATGGCGTTTATGGAAAATCGGCGTTATAGTTACCACTATGTGGTTTCTATAACATTTGTGCTGAGTAGACGCCATTTTAGTTCCATTCCATTAATTTATTTTATTATATTAATTTGTGTTTATGTTTAGCACTAAATATATTATTATTTATTATTATTATATAGATATAAAATACGTTAGTATTTTCGTCCAGTCCTCAGAATTGTTTCATATGGATATTTAAATCTTTCAGTGTGAAAATTTGGTATTCGTAATCAACATCCCGTTTAATCACCATCATCACAGCATATTACAAGTCCAATGCTGACCAAAGGCCAAGGAATGTCACAAAAAACGATCCTTAGCCACCTGCATCCATTCCTGCATGTCTTACCAGGTCACTCTACCTAGTGGGGGGTCGCCCTATGCTCCGTTTACCGGTACGAGATCGCTACTCGGGTATTTTTCTTCCCGATCAATTATCGGTTGTTCAGTTGGACCGGTCCATTGCCATACATCCCATATTTTCTCGGCGCATATTCAGACAAAAAATAGAAAGTTAAGATTGTTTGAATGTTATTAGAGAGTTAAAAAAAAAATTCACGGTCTCAAAATAATTAGCAAAGACGGGAGACACGGCCAGCTGCTGCCCGCAATACTGATCGACTTGAATTTGTTGTTAAGTTCACGCATTTCTGACTAATTGGGACAAAGCGGCTAATTGAATTATTCCAAGTTGATTTTGGACGTGAAAACAAAGGATAAATATCTTCATATAGAAGTGGCGCAGTGCCTTAGCAATTTGTATGGCACTACAAATATTTGTTCTGGGGCTGGATGGTTGTCCTTACGAAATTAATGTATGTAAACTGCCCCCAACACACAGGAGAAAATCCCAGTGTCCTCTACACTGGGATTTAAAAAAAAATTACATCCTCGTACTACCAAACCTTGCCTACTTCCTGTCGACGAACTGTTTTACCCATTAAGCTTGTGTTGGGTGTACTCCTCAGGTAAGCTCTCTCCAGACCAGGATCGCAGGATCGTCAATGAAGAAAACCAGGAGAGTACTAATAACTTGATTTAATAACTATATTTACAATGTCGTATATGACAAATAAAGATATAAGAAACGTGTGTTGCCGCTACGGTTGTACGGTGCAGTCTGAGGCCCGAACGGGGTGGTGGCATGTGTGTGACGTATGTATGCGTGACGTCACTGTGGGCCCGGTACGATAAAAGGTTTGTTGGTTGCGCCAACAGCTTGTTTAACGCTGGTATTCAGTAAGACCTTGATCTTCCGGGTACAGCGGAACCATGCGTGCTGCAATCATAATAGTTGGTTCTACTATGTTAACACAATGTTCGGCGTGTGTACGTCGTTGTGGCAAACGCTTCTTACGAGTATGTACAGACATGCATAAACACTCACGTCTGTCACCTAGAGGGGTAGGCAGATACTACGGACTTCTATTTGGTACGATCCTGACACACCTATCTCGCCCCTTTTCATACATATACACTCGTCCTCACCTACTCTTACGCACGTCGGTTAAGGGTACTCTAAGACGGACCCATCTTCATTGTATCGCCAACTTGTATGATAAACTTTCGTCAAGGGTGTCCCTTACCAACCTTGCCGTTCACTTCTGCGCACACTTGTCAATGTGTATAATCTTTGAAACATTTCACTATGTTTCTTTCTGCTTGTGTTAAATTCGTTCTTGTGTGATGATTTCGTCGGCAGATGTTGCTATAATTATGGGTTTCTCTTAAAATGACAGTAATTGACAAGGCAAGGTCAAGGTCTGTTAAATGCGTTATAGATTGCCGACGAAGCGGAAGTAACGTGGACAAAAAAAGAATAAATAATAAAACAGCTAACTCTACTATTTGGATGCCCTGAAACCTACTAATGGAGGATACGCACTTCTGACACTGATACCGATACTCGCCTGAGAATGCGATATCGGCAAGTTAAGTGAATTTATAATTTAAAATTAAAAATTTTGTACAGCCGACTTCAATATAAGTTATTAAGAATAACTCAATAACTATTGGTCTGACCTTGATCAAATTCATATGGGACCACACGAGAAGTATCAGCTTTCAAATAAAAAGAATCATCGAAATCGGTTCACCCAGTAAAAAGTTATGAGGTAACACACATAAAAAAATTGAGTACCGTCTCCTTTTTGGAAGTCGGCAGAAAAGAAGATAAAATAAGATACAACCGTGTAGTGGCTGTGTAAAAATATCCAGTTCCCCATACCGTCCCGTGGGTGTCGGGAAGACAGTCAGAGGGATCTGAGGTAGGAGATGGGCAGCAGAATCTCCCTGATAATTAGCCAAAATAATAAAATACTGCTGTTGCCAGCCCGCTAACAAAGCGTGGCAACTATGGCAAAATCTCTAGGACGCAATATATGGGAGAGGCCTTCTTTCAAAAGTGGACTTTTATAGGCGGTAATGATGATCATTTTTAATAAAAACACAATATCCTTAAGTTTTGCTGCGAAAAGCGATTACACTAATTTGTTAGTATGACGCCTGCGGTGGAAAATAGTCTCTCGTTTGCGACAGAACTCATATAAAACTAAACAACGGTGTACGACCGCGTGTTTTATATTAATTTTCCATGGCATAGTCCAGCCTGGTCTGATGACTAGACAACGCGGTCGATGGTCGTCTATATTGTACTCTGGATTGTATTACCTAAAATAGTACATATATTTATATTTCATGTCGCCAATGACTCATAAATAATTGAAATCGGTTCACCCATAAAAAAATTATGAGGTAACACATAAAAACACAGTCGAATTGAGTACCTCCTCCTGTTTGGAGTCGGTAGGAAATATGCCTAAACCCCAAGGCTAATTCTATTATTAAAACATATTGGACTCCTGACTGACGACAACATTCGGCTAATTAAAATAGGCAACAGATAGAAACATTCGCATAATTAAAATAGGCAACAGATAGAAACATTCGCATAATTAAAATAGGCAACAGATAGAAACATTCGCATAATTAAAATAGGCAACAGATAGAAACATTCGCATAATTAAAATAGGCAACAGATAGAAACATTCGGATAATTAAAATAGGCAACAGATAGAAACATTCGGATAATTAAAATAGGCAACAGATAGAAACATTCGCATAATTAAAATAGGCAACAGATAGAAACATTCGCATAATTAAAATAGGCAACAGATAGAAACATTCGGATAATTAAAATAGGCAACAGATAGAAACATTCGCATAATTAAAATAGGCAACAGATAGAAACATTCGCATAATTAAAATAGGCAACAGATAGAAACATTCGGATAATTAAAATAGGCAACAGATAGAAACATTCGCATAATTAAAATAGGCAACAGATAGAAACATTCGCATAATTAAAATAGGCAACAGATAGAAACATTCGAATAATTAAAATAGGCAACAGATAGAAACATTCGCATAATTAAAATAGGCAACAGATAGAAACATTCGCATAATTAAAATAGGCAACAGATAGAAACATTCGCATAATTAAAATAGGCAACAGATAGAAACATTCGGATAATTAAAATAGGCAACAGATAGAAACATTCGCATAATTAAAATAGGCAACAGATAGAAACATTCGCATAATTAAAATAGGCAACAGATAGAAACATTCGGATAATTAAAATAGGCAACAGATAGAAACATTCGGATAATTAAAATAGGCAACAGATAGAAACATTCGCATAATTAAAATAGGCAACAGATAGAAACATTCGGATAATTAAAATAGGCAACAGATAGAAACATTCGGATAATTAAAATAGGCAACAGATAGAAACATTCGCATAATTAAAATAGGCAACAGATAGAAACATTCGCATAATTAAAATAGGCAACAGATAGAAACATTCGGATAATTAAAATAGGCAACAGATAGAAACATTCGGATAATTAAAATAGGCAACAGATAGAAACATTCGCATAATTAAAATAGGCAACAGATAGAAACATTCGCATAATTAAAATAGGCAACAGATAGAAACATTCGGATAATTAAAATAGGCAACAGATAGAAACATTCGGATAATTAAAATAGGCAACAGATAGAAACATTCGCATAATTAAAATAGGCAACAGATAGAAACATTCGGATAATTAAAATAGGCAACAGATAGAAACATTCGCATAATTAAAATAGGCAACAGATAGAAACATTCGCATAATTAAAATAGGCAACAGATAGAAACATTCGGATAATTAAAATAGGCAACAGATAGAAACATTCGGATAATTAAAATAGGCAACAGATAGAAACATTCGGATAATTAAAATAGGCAACAGATAGAAACATTCGGATAATTAAAATAGGCAACAGATAGAAACATTCGCATAATTAAAATAGGCAACAGATAGAAACATTCGCATAATTAAAATAGGCAACAGATAGAAACATTCGGATAATTAAAGTAGGGCTGGCCATCGCCGCTGCAGGCGACTTAATTATACGATTTACGTGGTAGAGCCGTGCTGCAGCTATATTATGGTTGTAGCACGAATGGGTCGGCTCGACCGGGGAAGGACCACGCTCTCACAGAATACCAGCGTAAAATAGCAGCTTAACGCTGCTGTGTTTCGTATGGTGAGTGTAGAGAACCGGAGACCCTTTTTACTGGAAATGAGGCATTCCATCTTAGTCCTCACGGGTGACAACGCATCTGCATTTTGATTCTTAATCGAAGATAGATGTAGATGTCTATGGGCCACAGCAACCACTTACCATCAGGTGGACTGTGTGCTCGTTTGTCACCCTTATCCTATAAAAATAAGGCAAGAGGGTTGGCTCTTTTTTCGATCAAAGCAAAAGCGAGAAAACAGAGCCAGCGTTCTTAGCACTATGCCGAGGGTTTAGTTAGGTTTTAGTTATAATAATATTTTTAAGCTGTGTAAATAAATTATAAGAAATAAAAAATTAAAGTATTCTCTTAGTTTGAAAAATGGCTCCGTGGCGCAGTGGCTTAGCAATGAGTTGCAGCGCTAAGGGCCGCGGGTTCGAATCCCGCACGGAACAAGTATTTGTATGGCCTACAAATAATTAATCCGGGTCTGGACGGGTGTCCTTGTGTTTATGTACATGTAAACTGTCCCCACGATACAGTAGAAAATCCTAGTGTGAAGGTAACGTTTCTTTATTAAAGAAAAAGAAACCTTAGCGGACTTCATATATACTCGTATTCCCTACAGATATCCGTTTTAATTTTATTTTTAATAACTTCTTAATTGTTTTGTGGAGTTACAATACAAAGCTAGAAATCGAAAGTAAGTTTGTTTAGTCTCTACTTCAAAAAGGAGACGGTACTCAATTCGACTATACGTTCCTTTTTTTCTTTTTTTTATGCGTGTTACCTCATAACTTTTTTCTGGTGAACCTATTTCGATGATTCTTTTTTTTATTTTAAAGCTGGTGCTTCACGTGTGGTCCCAATAAGAATTTGATCAAGGTCTGACCAATAGTTTTTGACTTATTCTTAATAATTTATATTGAAGTCGATTGTATGAATTTTTTATTTTTAAATTATGTATAGAATTTATGAAAGGATTCTTACAACATGTGTTGGGTTGAAGCGATTTTTAGGGTTCCGTAACTCAAAAGGAAAAAATGAAACCCTTTATAGGCTCACTTTTTTGTCCGTTCTTCTTCCTTGTTCTCAGGAACGGTTAGAGATATGAAGTTGAAATGAATATCTAATAATTCAAGCAAGTTAACCTTGAATCATAAAATTCGACAAGAAGCAAGATCTCAAATACATAAAAGGGAAAATTCGAAAATCTATAGTTTGTAGTTATATCAGTTATAAAATAGTTTTGCAATTGCAAACTTACATTAATTGCAGTTGAAACATTTATAAGAGAACATTTTTTCCACAACAAAGTTGAGTTTGCCCTTCAATTCGACTTACCTTTTCGCTAGAGGATCCAGCTCACCTTACTTATAAATATCGGGATGGATAAACTTTCTGTATATACATTAAATAAGTTAATACAGAACTCTAAGGGCCCGTGGCCTACTCTCACTTTTTCGGTTTTATTTTAACCAGTTCTACGTGGTAGATCCATGCTGCAGCTATATTAGTAGTATAGTTGTAGCACGAATGGGTCGGCTCGAACGGGGAAGGACCACGCTCTCACAGAAAACCAGCGTAAAATAGCAGCTTGACACAGCTGTGTTTCGTATGGTGAGTGTAGAGAACCGGAGACCCTTTTTACTGGCAAAGAGGCATTCCATCTTAGTCCTCACGGGTGACAACGCATCTGCGTCTTGAGTCTTTATTGAGGATAGATGTAGATGTCTATGGGTCACAGTAACCACTTACCATTAGGTGGACTGTGTGCTCGTTTGTCACCCGATCCTATAAAAAAAAAACCAAGACAACTGTGTTGAGCCGCATGTTTGCATTTCTATAACAAGCTCAATAGTTAAAACAGTAATTTAAAAAAAAACATATTATGTATTTTTATAAACTATTTTTCAGTCGGTTTTTTTTCAAATGACATTATGTCAATTCCACAACTAAAATAAATCTAACGACACCAAATAGTCACGACTAGAAATAGACATACATATAATACTCGAAAAAACGTTACCCTCTTTCTGGGGTAGTAGAGTTAAAAAAAACATGCCTTTTTAAATTATTAATAAAATAATTGTTATTGTTTTATCGACGTTGATATCGTTTCATTCCTTTTTTATTTTTGTAAACGTTTACAGAAAAAGACTATGTTATGTGTGCCCATGAGAGTATGTACGATAACATAGCCTTATAAATCAACAAAAGTTTCCGTATTATCTATTCTTGCGAGTGCCTTGAGACGTAATAAATATCGCAAAGCGGTTACTTTAGCGCGCTTTTTCTTACAGTTGATAAGTGCCAAAATTCAGCCTCGAGGCTTTGGACTGTTTTCACCTCATGTGAAGTGCCTTGTGCTCAAGGTCCACTGTCTGCTTTGAATTATCAATGTTGTATTTAAACATTTTGTAGATGAAATTGGTATTTAGACGTTATTTTTTTTTTACTAAGCCAGCGCTTAACTACTATCTCACGTGATGGTATGATCACCAAATGAACAACAGTCTATTCACTCTTGCCTTGAAGACACATTGTAAACGGATGGAAATACAGATGCTGGCAACTTATTCCACTCCTTTGCTGTGCGCATGACGAATGATGTAGCAAACTGTTTGGTTCAAATGCGTGGTGGTCCACAACGAAAGTGTTATTTTATTGTTTTTAATTTTCACATACTATCAAACGTCAATACGGACTAGTGAACACAAAAGTTAACTAATCAACCCAACTTTTAACTTATGGTAGTTAGATAGATAGATAGATAGATAGATAGAAAAATAGATAGAAAATTCTTTATTGCGCTCAAAACTAAGTATAAGGGCGAACTTAATGCCGAAAAGGCATTCTCTACCAGCTAACCTTTGGTAGTGAGGTGAGAGCTATGGGTAAAGCCGCAACAGTCAAATAAACTAGCGTAATTAAGCATGTTATTTAAAACGCATTATAGTATAATATATTGTTTTATTATAGAAGAGGGGACACGAGCATGACGCTCATCTGATGGTAAGTGACTATCTCCGCCCATGAACAACTGCAACACCAGGAGATTCGCGGGTGCGTTGCCGGCCTTTTAAAAAAGAGTAAGCTCTTTTCTTGAAGGTTTCTATGTGTGGTAGGACTTGGTTGGACACCTTCTTAATTAGTTCTGCTGTTAAACAGTACTACTGAACCAGTTAAATAACAGACAGACATTGCATCTTAGTACTCAGAGATGAAAATACATTTACAAAAAAAAGTAGTCTTCTTTGTTTGGAAATCACTGCAGGTGTCCGTGGACTGCAGTAACCACTTAACATCAGGTGAACTGTAACTAACCCTTACTTAGTTTTGTTGTAGGCTTTCCCACTCGTGAGTGTTGTGTTGTGTGTATTTTAATGTGGGTTATGCTTTAACTATCACAGACGTAATTGTTTCTGACAAGGTGATATTACGTCTACAAGAGAAACTTACTCTTAAGATATGAGGTAATGTAGTACTCATTAATTTTTTTTTCTAATAATTCGACGAGTATTACATTACCTCATGATGGAATTTACTGTCGCCCGATTGTCCATTACCGATATACCTTAGGAAACTTTAAGGAAAGAGGCCACTCTATTTTAAAGGCCGGCAATTCTGGCAATTCTTCTAGTATTACAGATGATCACTGGCGATAATGATCGCTGACTAATCCGCAAGCCGACTGCTCGTTTGCCTCCATTTCTGTAAAAAAAAAATAAATAAAAATAAAATTAAAAATATCTTTCCACACAAGTCTACACTCGTTTTAAGTTGATGAGCGAAACTTAGCATTTAAACTGTAATTGCGTGCCTTCCAGTCGTATCTTTTTATATAGAAATTATAATTTAAGAATAGGCACTAATGAAATTGATGTATATTTTTTTTTAAGACAAACGCTTATTCCATACGTTATCGTGTGACACGTCTTTCTAATAACGACTAAAAATAAAACTGCTGTCGCCATCGCACTTGACAAGGGTGGCAACTATAACTGCGTGGAAACTATGCAAATCTCCCCTATGAGACAATGTATGGGAGAGGCCTATGTTCAGTAGTGACCTTTAATAGGCTGTAACGGAACGGACGAATTGTAAGTTTGTTTATCACTTCAGTTTTATACAAAAAAAAAATAACCAAAAATGTTTTCAAAATTTCATTTTGCTCGATCAGTTAAGTGAAACTACTAACAACTTTAAACACAGTGGCAAGATTTGACCCATATGTATTATGTAAGTGAATTCACAAGCTTGTGAATTCACTCCAATTTGGTGTTCAATATCTACTATAAAGTTTTCTAACACAAGTTGACAGGAACTCTCGTGTTTACGTAATCAGCGCATCGCAAATCACAACCATGCATAGCGAATTAAGTATTTTCCCCGGGACATCAGGTACTATATAATTCTTCCGTCGCAGCCTCATGACTACTCAGCTAACGAACTTCGTTTCAAATGCAATGAGTAGCGTATTCCGACAACGTGCCTACATAAACGGCTGGTTATAAATCGTGTGTGCCTAGATCTGCGACTAGATAAGCTAAGTCTATAACTGTGGAATAAAACTCATTGCTCATGGATCGTCTTAGTTTTAGCTAAGTCTGTGCACGGCCCGTTTCACATCGATTTGCGGGATTCGTTTACTTGATTGCAATTTTTTATATTTAATTTAAATACCAGGATTTTAAGACTGTTTTTGTTGCCTTGAATTACTATAATATCGTATCTTATGCTTTTGGGTAACTTTGTTTTAGTAAGTCGGCCATTTGGAGATTGTTGTTATCAATACAAAAGATTACTTTTATTATTTTACTTTGCACTTAAAACTTTTCTTTTTTTACATTATTTACCTTAGATTTTAAAGAAAACTGTGTCATTTTGTTTTATTATCACTTTGTTTGTGTGTCGTGCCGTTTGAATTAAGCTATGTAACATTGTGAACATTTCTCATGTAAGTGAATTATAATTCTTTTGAGAAATAAATATCTTAAACCACAATACAAAAGATTCTGGTTCAGGTTTAATCGACAAATAATCCTATATTTTATTTATACAAAAATGTATGTTGAATAAAACTATATTTTACGGTTTAATTTACTATTTAATTTCCCGAAGTTTCGGGTGCTTTACAGCAACTCATGGTCACGAGAGGGACTGAAACATCTCAATCCCCCCCGTGACCACCGAAACATCGGGAATTAAAATAGTAAATTAAACGCGATAAAATCCGTAAAAAAATAGTTTTATTCAATGTGTAGTGTTCGCGTAAATATAAGAAATCATTACAAAAATTTATGATTAGGAAAAATACATTAACCAACCAATAGTTATGACAATATAGCCCTTTTCAGAGCTGCTACTTGTCTCATTAAACTAACTGCTGCAAGCCTTAAAACTTGGTTAAGCAAAAGACGAAACCAGCATTATACTGACGAGAACTTGATACCCATTTTCTGGCAACAAGTAATTCCATCTTGGGTTTAAGAATGGCATCGCATCTGCATTTCGAATTTTACTAGAGAATATATGTAATACCACCCCTGCTTTTAAATCGCTACTGCAGCCCTTTGACATAATATGTTTTTTTTTTATAGAATAAGGGTGACAAACGAGCACACTGTCCACCTGTTGGTAAGTGAATGCTGTGGCCCATAAACATCTACATTTATCCTCGATTAAGAATCAAAATGCAGATGCGTTGTGTCATCCTTAAGGACTTAGATGGAATGCCTCGTTTCCAGTAAAAAGGGTCTCTGGTTCTCTACACTCACCATACGAAACACAACCGTATTAAACTACAATTTTTTTTTATTTTACGCTGGTACTCTGAGAGCGTGGTCCTACCCCGGTCGAGTCAACCCATTCGTGCTGCAACCGTAATATAGCTGCAGTGTGTCTCGCAACCTGTAACTATGTATATGCCTGACTCTAAAAACCCTTCAAATTAGCACAGCATTGGGTACTGTGCTGCTTGGTTGCACAAATAGGCAAAAGGTTGGTACTGACCATGAAAGATTCCGCTGCAGGAAAGGAGCTCCCCTTGCGTGAACTGCCTTGATGAAAGATCAGGATATAATGAGATGCATAACATAGTCGATGGTTCAAGTGATTCATCATCACTACAACCCTTCACAAATCCACCGCTGAACCTATGTTCAGGCCTATGCCTTCCCCAAGAAATGCCACATAGCACGGTCCTGAGCACCTGCATCAATCGACTTCTTGCATGTCATATCAGGTCGCTACTCCATCTAGTGGTGGCCGCCTACACTTCGTCTACCGGTACGAGGCTACCACTCGGGATCCTTTCTTCTCCGTTGATTGTCGGTTCTACGAGCTATATATCCGGCCCGTTGCCATTTTGGCTTACTAATCCGTTGGATTATATAGGTTACTCTGGTTCTACTGCGGATGTCGTCATTTGTGAGTCTATCACGCAGAGAAACCCAGAGCATAGCCCTCGCTATGGCTCGATGAGCGACGTTGAGTTTCCCCATACAGTCAGTGAATTTCATTTATTGAATGTAAGTATTTTAATCGAAATCTTCGGTAGAACAGTAACAACGAGTTACATACATAAGTGAAGAGAAACTGAGGGCTAATTTCATCAACAGATGATCTAAATTTTAGGGGTGGAAACGCGCCTGTGTCCAAATTCTTTATAGAAAGTAGACTTCTCTAAATCATGACGACAATTGATTGATGAACACTGTGCTGATTTTTATTTAGAAAATTTGCCACTTGCTAGCGCGGTCCTGTAATTTGCTTCTCAATGAAGATTACTTACCGATCAAAAGTCGATTAAATCGCTGTTGAAGTCTCTAAACAACTGGCCGCATATTTGCATAGCTTTGGCCACACTCTAGGCTAAACACATGCCCTGGAAAGATGTCTCCCCTTTCCCGCCGTTGGCGATCAAGGAGGTATTTTATTTCGAATTCTACAGTATGATCTTAGTTTCTGTCATGACTTGGACAACTTCTAAGTGAACATTCAATTAATAATGTAAGATGTTTTGAGCCAAGCAGCGACTTCCTAAGTCGGCACTGGGCGAGCGGCCAAACTGCCTTATATATAAAAAATATTAAGGCATTGTATTTGAGATTGTATTCAAATGCGGGGCCGATCCATTTGTATGTAACGACATTTCATTTGCCATATACATGTCGATAGTAACGCTAACCTATAGACCTATAATAGGCTCGTGTTGGGAATGTGCCCCCCAAAAACCAACAGATGGAATACATTTGTAGTAGAGGCAGTGATCAGGACTGTTGTATACTTGTAAACGTGATGGGGATATCTAAGTTCTGCAGCCTATGCTGTAAAAAAGATTAGAGGTCTCACTAGTGTCGAGACAGCTAGATTAGTTTATTTTAGTTATTTCCATAGCATAATGTCTTATGGGATTTTGCTATGGGGAAATGCGGCTGATTCAGAAACTATTTTTGTTTTACAGAAGAGGGCCATTAGAGCTATTTACAATCTAAAACCGAGAGAGTCTCTTAGAGATAAATTTAAAGAAATTAATATATTAACTTTGGCCTCTCAGAATATTTACGAAAATTTAATGTATGTTCACAAAAACAAAGATAGTTTTAGTAAAAAAAGTGATATACATTCTGTAAACACTAGGAACAAACACAAGCTAGTGATGCCAGTTTCTCGACTCCACAGAGTCAGTAATTCATTCTTGGGGCAATGTATACGCTATTACAACAAGGTCCCGGAAAGTGTACAGGTTCTCTCTATTACGAAGTTTAAATGTTTTATTAAGCCGAAACTGTAAGTATAAAAAGGGTTATTATAGTATAAATGAATACATGGTTGATAATAACCCCTGGGAATGAGGTGGTCGCTTCCAAGCAGTTTCTAAAATAAATTTTGTAAATAGTTCGTAATCATTTATATTGTAAAATTTATTTTTAAAAAAAAGTCCCGCTGGGTTTCTTGCTGGTTCTTCCCAGGACAGAGGGTTTTTTCGAACCAGTGGTAAAGTAAAAAATGACTTTCAATAAAAATTACACATGTAATGTATATTGAATAAAAAATATTCTATTCTATTCTATCCATGAAATTTAACAAAAATATTGGTTATAGTTTCAATCCTTATCATCATCATGATCACATCCCTTTATAAGTCCACTGCTGGACGTAGCCCTCGTATATTACCGTAAAATACGGATCCGAGGCAGCTGTATCCATCGAACGCGAGTTTCATCAGGTGATCACTGTGTGTACTGGTGGGTCTCCCAACATTGCGGTTAGTAGGTCTCTCACTAGAGATTTTTCTTCCTCATCGGTTGTCGGCTCTGCGAGCTATTTTATACGTGGTAGAGCCATGCTGCAGCTATATTAGTAGTATAGTTGTTGTGGGTCGGCTCGAACGGGGAAGGACCACGCTCTCACAGAATACCAGCGTAAAATGGCAGCTTGACACAGCTGTGTTTCGTATGGTGAGTGTAGAGAACCGGAGACCCATTTTACTGGAAATAGGCATTCAATTTTAGTCCTCACGGGTGACGACACATCAGCATTTTGATTCTTTATTGAGGATAAATGTAGGTGTCTACGAGCCACAGCAATCACTTACCATCAGGTGGACTGTGTACTCGTTTGTCACCATATCCTAAAAAAATATGGCCCATTGCCACTTCAGCTATCTCATTTCTAATCCGATATTTTCATTACGAATTCTATCACGCAGAGAAACTCCGAGCTTAGTCCGCTCTGTACTTAGCTGAGTGAATCTAGCTTCGTCTTACGGCCAGCAGTGAAAGACCACGGCGCAGATCCCATATATCATGATGGAGACACATACTGGTTGTACACTCTTGTTATCAATTTTGAGGAATGGTGACGAGAAAATTTGTCTTATTCTCCCGAATGCTGCCCAGTCGAGTTAGATTCGCCGATTGACCTCTCAGTCAAAGTTGAATTTACATAGTCGGACATTTATCCTAGGTAAACATACTCTTCAACAACTTCGAGCCTAGTGTTTAGTTTTAATAACTAAAGACGTTTCGAGTTTTCATAATAAACATAATTTTCCACTTGAAGTAAATACTCTGTGAAACATTAACTTTAAAGCGTGAAATTGTTTCTATATCAAGTATGTCTCCAGGGACTTAAGTAGGGAGTTGAAGTTAGTAAAGTAACAATAATAACGTTCTCGCGGCCGAATTTCGGTCACGGCGGCCAGCCTCAACGGAGACCAGAGTGCACGGGACGGGATTATAGTGTCATGGTGTATGCGGAAGCATATGTGCACTCTCCATTCCCGTAGTCCGATGAGACGGTAAACTAATACGACCAGAGAGAGATCAGGCGTAGGAACGACGGCTTTACGCGCTTTCCGATTCCGAGGCACTGTGGTGAAACAGCGCCAACTTCCAGATGGCCCGACCCGGGATTCGAACCCGGGACCTCATGACCAGCAGTCGCTTTTACGACTACTAGACCAATGAGACAGTGTAGTTGTAAAGTCACAGCCTATATACATCCCTTTGCAGGTCACAGGTTCACAGGCCGCCATTGATTTTGAGAGGATTGTGGATCAATCAGTCGGCCGCGCAGCTCATCTGATAATCTGATAATGATAATGGTGACAACGTCCTTAAAATTTTTCATTTGTCAGACGTGCAGTTTTCCTCACGATGTTTTCCGCGCCGTGCCCCAAGCACGAGGTAAATAAGCACTTCAAATTTCAAGTAGCTAACAATTTCATTGAAGCCGACGGGGATCACTCTGGTTGCACGCGTTCAATAGAATATAATGGAATAATTTTTATTCGATATATCTTACAAGAATACTTATTGAGTCATTTTTTTATAGAATAAGGTTGACAAACGAGCACACTGTCCACCTGATGGTAAGTGGTTGCTGTGAGCCATTGACATCTACATATATCTTCGTTTGCGAATTAAAATGCAGATGCGTTGTCAGCCGTGAGGACTAAGATAGAATGCCTCTTTTCCAGTAAAAAGGGTCTCCGGTTCTCTACACTAACCATACGAAACACAGCAGCATTAAGCTGCTATTTTACGCTGGTATTCTGCGAGAGCGTGGTCCTTCCCCGGTCGAGCCGACCCATTCGTGCTACAACTATACTACTAATATAGCTGCAGCATGGCTCTACCACGTATACAAGAGTTACCATTGGTTCGGAAAAAAACCTCTGTCCTGAGAAGAACCGGCTAAAAACCCTAACAATATAATATTTTATACAATTAATGATGAAAACATTTAGACACAGCATTATTATCAATCATATACTCTTTAATAGCAGCTTTTTGAGAGATTGGTAGGTACTACATATTTTCTGAGGCTATTGTAAAAGCGTATACATTGTCCTATGAAAGAATTTATTTAATATGATAATACATCGTAAGATCGTAGGGTAAGTTCTTCACAGATAGTGTGAGACTGTAACGCAGTCACAGTATTTCTATAAAAGTTGAAACTATTCCAAACATGTTTTTGTTTTGACCGATGTTTTTAGCATTTTCTCTACACAGGAAAGTCACGAAGGTTTTAATTTGTTAACAGGTAAAGGAAAACCGTTGAAAAAATGAATTATGTATTTGTTATTGTAACTGCTTGATATGTCAAGTGACGTAATGCGCTGGCTTGAGTTGTGATCGGCTAATCGTTCAATTGCCTCCAGGCTTTTCACTTTTATTTTTTACAATTAAGTATGGCATTATCATTAGAACTTCACTTAAGGGTTAATCTATACAATAATGTACATGTAAGGCAAAAGGTGGTCTAATTCCAGTGCCAATAAAATTTAATTAGGTACAAGAAACAGTTACAAATTGTTTAAATGTCACTTAGGTACTTAATTCACATTCATGAATACACACAAGGCATACAAGCATACTTTATTAACATTAATAACTATTAAACATGGTAAAATAAGTTTTACAATTTAAATGTTTTAAATGTCTCACAAAAATCACCTTTGTAGTTATGTGTGTAGGATACAGCAGAATACGAAGCGAGATTTATTCATGGTTTTAGAATAATAAAAATAGTACCTAGCTCAATTGAAATTTCAAATTTAAGTCAGTAGGTATTGTGTACGTTGTTCACGCAAAATGGGATAAAAGTCGGCGAAGAATTGGAACGTGTGAGTGTGACTATTATATGAAACTATAACCACAGAATAAATTGCTATAACGTAGTTCGGAAGGGCCAAAGTCCTTTCGACTAATAGTTTGTCGGTTGAAAATCGAAGCGGTGAGTTTGGGGGGGGGGGGGGGTCGCGGGGGCCGCGGGGCGAGCTAACGCGTGCGCCGCAAGGTCAGGGGCCCCAAGGCGCGCGCATTTTAGCGCGATCCTTCGCACTGCCGCCCGCTTGTTCGCCCAATTATTCACTGACCAATACCGGCTCGTAGTTGCCTGTACGCTAACACCATCAAGTAAATACAAACTATTGTTTATGTTTGTATAACGCATATATTATGGGTTATATTTCAATGACGAAACTCGACGACTTGTGGAGGTGATCTGTGTGTCTGTGATCGCGTTCGACGATGCGAACTAGACAGGTGACGCGTTCGTCTAGCGCGGATCACTTCATTTCTACCGTTATTGTAGGTATTAGATAAAGCAACAGTTGAATTGTGCGAACATGTAAACCTGTCTATTGGTCTTACAAATGAAGTAATAACAATTTCTGACGAAAAAATATTCAGCCATGAGCACAGCTGTGCTAAACTTAGATTGTAAAAAAACGTCGGTTCCGACGAGTCTAGTGTGATTGTTGTGGGAAAAAAAAGGTAGTGTTAGAAATACGCTTTACGTGATGAAGCGGGCGTGCGAACCGTCTAGTTGGTACATTGCGAACATGGCCGCATTTATGGTACTGAAGTCGCCCAAAGACGCGCTGAGAGCGGTCGTGATTCGCTTACGTTATAGTGGCGATGTAAGAATATCCACTACCCTATGTCATCCCCTGGGTGTCGTAAGAGGCGACAAAGGGAAACAAATCAGGACATGGGCAGCAGCATCTTCCTAATAACAACTAAAAATAGAAACTACGGTTGCCAACCCGCTTGCCATGAGTGGCATCTATGGCTAAAACCCTATGAGGTAATCTATGGGGAGGCCTATGTTCAGCAGTGGACTTTAATAGGCTGTAACGGAGACACTTTTGTGTTTATGTATGCGTGTGTCCGGTGGGATACGGTTGGCGCGAATGTCTTCCCAATCGTATTGAAATCAATGCGAAGATCAAATGAGGATGACGTTTTCTTTTTAAGTAATAACCTATTAGTGATAATGAGGGATAAACACAGTCAATCAATTATTGGTGGAGAAGGCCAGTAAAAACACAGTCAAATTGTAAGCCTCCTTTTTTGAAGTCGGCTAAAGAATAAAAGTAAAGTAAAATAATTAATAGAATCAGGCGTTACTTTGCGGAAATCCATTATATAAAAGCTTTTACAAAAATTTACTTCGCAAATATCCGCGTTATAAAATAAAATGATGTGTCTTACCTAGTATGAAGAAGCACCTCCCGCCCTCCCTCAATTGCGTGCACTAACCCCGTCACCACTAATCCCAGCACCGCTACTCCCAACACCTGTCTTACCTAGTGTAGTGGTGTTGGGAGTAGCGGTGCTGGGATTAGTGGTGACGGGGTTAGTGCACGCAATTGAGGGAGGGCGGGAGGTGCTTCTTCATACTAGGTAAGACACATCATTTTATTTTATAACGCGGATATTTGCGAAGTAAATTTTTGTAAAAGCTTTTAGTAAAGTAAAAGTCTAAATGTGTCCCATTACAAGCACATGCCTCTTCTGAGGTTTTCTTTTTTAAATAAAATGGCATTAACATAACAACTTACAGACCGCATCATAGTAAGTAGCTATGGCAGCCCATGGAACTAGGGTTGCCATTTCTTAAAATGAAAAAGCCGGACTCGGCGCTCCAAAAAGCCGGACTTTTGGTCCTAAAAGCCGGACAGAATTTTTAGCCAAACATACCTTTTTGAGGCCATGCAGCCAAAAAACTCACCAACTCCAACCCCCCGAGAAAAAAAAACTAAAATACTCCGTTACATAAGTTAATTGTTTATTGATCAATCACAGCACAGTTTCAAGTGTATACGTTACTTATTTATTTATTCTGCAAGCGATGTGTGCAACGCGTTACACTAACAAAAAGCCTAACAAAAGCCGGACAGGCCGGACACATAAAAATTTGGCATCCACTCTCCATCAGGTGAACTGTGTGCTTGTTTGTCACTCACATTTTATATTAAAAAAAAAAACGTTCAAAACGGGACACAACAGTGCACATATTGCTGCTTAGCGGCAGATTAGTTAAGAGGGGAGTCCTACTTACTATCTTGTAAAACGATTTTTTAAAAAAAGGCATTGAGCAGGGCATGGGTCATCTGTCCTTGATATATTTTTTAAACGACTACAAAAAGGGGGTGGTACTCGATTCGAATGTATTTTTTTATGTGTGTTACCTCATAACTTTTTTTATAGGTGAACCAATTTTGATGATTTTTTTTTTGAAAGCTGGTGCTTATCATGTGATCCCATATTTATCTAGGTCTGATCAATAGTTTTTGAGTTATCCTTAATAATTTATATTGAAGTCGGTTTTACGAAATTTTTAATTTGACCACTTCTTAGACTTGCAACGATTGGTATACTCGGCCACACGCCAAATACCGAACATTCTGCGGACTTCCTGGCCGAATAGCCGAATATTAGGCAAAAGTATTCGGCCGGGAAGGAAGTAGTGTTTATTTAGAGCGTCTATTCTCTGAACCTGGTATTGTCTACGAGAAGAAAACGATTAAACTACTGCCTGAAAATGCAGAAAAATTAGTCTTTCTGCATCATTATCTTTAACTTTAATAACGATAATTTTGAGTGCGTAGACATATTTATATTTATATCAAGTTGATTATGTACCTATGACTACTTTAATGGTTACAAGAAAAAAAACAATTTAATCACAAAATAAATATTTTTATTTTAACAATTACCTTACCACAGTAAAACCTCTTACTTTAAGTATTCGGTATTCGGCCGAATAGTACTTAGTAATAGGATAAAAGTAGCCGAATAGGC
Source organism: Parnassius mnemosyne (assembly GCA_963668995.1). Classification (NCBI taxonomy): domain Eukaryota; kingdom Metazoa; phylum Arthropoda; class Insecta; order Lepidoptera; family Papilionidae; genus Parnassius; species Parnassius mnemosyne. The sequence continues at coordinate 3,787,768 of CAVLGL010000002.1, read as the reverse complement.
CGAATACCGAACAATAGCCGAATATTCGTTGCAAGTCTAATATTTTTAACTTCTCAGACTTGCTCAGTATATTGTTCTTTACCTTTGAACACGTGGTACAACATTAAAAATTATGTTGAATACTAGTGTAGTGGCCGTGACCCGGTTGGCTAACGTGCACGGTGGAGTCAACTATTATTAAAAGAAATGTAGGGTTTCAGGATCACACGCGTAACTTAAGGCTAACTAGCTATAATATAGAATTCTATGAAAGTGTTTTTTTTTTCACTTTACACAGTTTCAAATTGTTAAGATGACTCGGGAAAATTACTTATTTGTTTCATTTACCTCATGATGATATGAGCCATTGTAACTGAGAGGCTAAGTGCTTGCCGTTAATTTCAAAGTACGGGTTCGAACCCCGCGTGCATCAATGTAATTGTTACTTGCAATTTTAAGTGCTGATTTGCCACGTGTTGAGCGGTGAAGGAAAACATCGTGAGGAAACTTACATGTCTGATAAATAAGAAAAATTATATTTCGAAGACACGCTAAGTTCGCCAATACGCATTGGGGCAGCGCGGCGGACATTACGTTGCCCTAAAACTCTCAATAATGAGAGGATGCCTGAGCCCAGCCGTGGGACGTATATAGGCTGAAATTTTTCGTTTATCTCATTATCAAATCCTCGTCCTTTCCAAATTTATTATATTTATGCCTGCGTTCTAGGCACGATAACACAGAAAAGAGGACTGTATGATAATTTAAGTTTTTTTAATAGTTTTTTAATATTATATTTCAATGTTATGTAAACAAATAATATTAAAAATTTAAGAACTGAACAATAATGGCATATCGGCGCTACGCAGCATCGTTGAGTCTTTGCTAAAAAATTGTCTTCTGATAAAAGTAAAAGCATACTTCAAGGAAGAACCCAAAGAATAAAATATTTTCTATAAGGCTATAGTGTGCGCCTAGCACTAGCGATGTTATTCAGCTTTACCGCCGAGCACGTGGTAAATCAGCATTTAAAATAATTGCAATTATCAATTTCATTGGCAATAAAGTAAAAGGAAAAAAAAAACATGATGATGACAGTGATAGGTAGGATAGATATAATTAAGAACGTTAATTATGATGGGAAATATTAGAGCTCCAAGTAATAAGCTTTGAATAGATTTAATGGGACTGAGCACGTCGAATATAGGGTAATTTTACAATATACGTCCAAATTTGCAGAGAAGGTTTAGAATAAGTAATATAGGCGAATGGTGAAGAAAAATTTTAATTAAAAAAAAATTCAAACACTGTCCTTTTTATCTTTTAAATTCAGAACGTGTGGTCATGCATAATTTTAACTGATTGCCATTCATAAATATCTAACGCCTACTATTTTACTACTCATGCACACATTCGTAAGGGTCGCTCGGTCGGCAAAAACGTAGTGAATTTTACGCGTAATTGTTTCCTATCAATCACATTCAATATGGGATAGTTTCAAATAAAAGTAGAAGCCCTATTTACTCGTATTTTCAAAAAATACTATGTAATATGATTTGATATAGGGTAAGAGTGATATCACCCATGCCTAGTGCGTAGCGCGCGCGCTTCAACTCCGTCTCAACTTCGCCTAAAACTACATACAACGGCTTGGATTCGTCGCGATATCGTGCCGTCAAAGCGACTAGGGTACAAGTTCCCGGTAACAATCGAGATTGATTCCAGTGATTCTTATTAATGTTAACTAGTTCTCGTAGATATGAGCTATTGACAGTAAGCTTCTCAAAATGGCCTTGCTGTTAATCGTTCGTACTAAATATAAAATAACAAATAATTTGTCTGTTTTTGATTGCTTTCTAGGATTAGAAAATTTAACGTGATTCTTAATTTTTTCTTTCGTAATAAAATAGCTATTTAACTATGTTATTTGAAGTAACCCAATCTTTTTAAATTGTTTGATATTTGACTCAAATCGTTTTGGCACAGGTTTTCGTAGTAGTTAGTAAATGTAAGTGCCTCGATTACGTCCTTACCATTTTATATAAGATTAAGATTAAGTAGATCTTCTAGGACTCTTTAAACCTGAAAGCTCTGTTGTGGTTTTGTGATAAGTTACGTCCGCATTGAAATTGGATTTCCTTGATTCGATTTGTGGCAACTTTTATATTGTACGTAATTTAATAATTATGAGACAAGACAATAAAAATAATTTGGAAGCTGGAATGAAATCACGAGATCTCGGGTTCGAATCCCGAGTCGGGCCAAAATCAGTAATTTGGTTTTTCTATCAAGAAATACTCAGTAGCAGCCCGGAGTCAGGAAGCTGGCGATGTTTCAACCCCGTGCCTCGGAAAACACGTAAAGCCGTTGGTCTTGCGCGTGATCTCCGTCCAGTCGTGTGGAATTACTGTCCTATCAGACTAGAAGAGTGAGGGAATAGAGAGTGCACCACTTGCGCATACACATCCGTTGAAGACTGGCCTATTACCGAAATTCGGTGTGGAGGACATTATTGTTCATCGTAGTCATTTACCAGATTGTATATTATTAGGTATTTGTCCTTAGATTGGATAAAAACTGCCTGAACCTGCTGGCACTTCAAAATAAAAGAAGTCGATAATAATAATTTATTTTATCTGTTTTACAACAAGTTCTGAAAGAAGATGTAGTGACAAAAATTGAGAAAGGTATGCTGAGATGGTTTGGCCATGTCGAGAGAATGAATGAAGAACGATTGACGAAAAAAGTGTATAAGGCGAGTGTGAATGAAAGTGCTGGAAGGGGTAGACCTAGGCGGACATTTCAAGACCAAATCAGGGACGTCTTGAAAAAAGGCCAGGCCAAGAGCACCATGAACCGTAGAGCATGTATGAAGAGAATAATGAAAGTGGACGAAGCCAAACAAGTATGTAAGGATCGTAGCAAGTGGAAAGAAGTGGTCTCTGCCTACCCCTACGGGAAAGAGGCGTGATTATATGTATGTATGTATGTTTTGCAATAAGAATTATCTGGAAAAACAAAATTCCATTTTCAAAATTCATACATAGAGCCTTTTTAGATTCATATAAACAGAAAATCTTCAAATCTAAAAATAATGTGATAACAATAAATAATTTAAGCGAGCTTTATGTCGTTAGTTTGCAAATAGTTTAAAGAAAAATGTGGTTTAATACAATAAACTGCATTTTTCAAAACTTTATTAGAAGAGGAAAAAATAAATATATATAAGTATTAATAGATTTAGCATTAAGCAAGTTTTTAGCGGCCCTTTTTCATCACGTTTAAATGAAGCACTCAAAGATGAGACTTGAAGGAAGCCTAGCCGGACCTGACCTTCCCCAAACCCTTTCACCCTAAGACATATTATTATACTGTCGGCGACGGATCGAGGGGCGGAAATGAGACAGGGCCTTTTACGACGGGCCGGGCTCGTTCATTCCCTAACTCACACATTACAACTTAAAAACATTTTCCTAAATTTAAGTAGTTATTTGCTTTTCTTGTCAGACTTTTGTGTTTATTTGCTTTGAAAAAAAAAAGCTATTACGTGTAATATGTCAGTCGGATGTTATTAAAAAAAATTCACAATTATGAAGTCATTGCTATGACCTAGTGCACTCAGTTGCAATTTTATGTGCTTATAATGGTGGTAGATAGATACTTAGATACTTTTCTTATTTATTTAAAATATAAAAAACAAACTGATACACAAAAAAGCAAATCTTTAGACCTCCAGCAAAACGCTATTGCTATTGTTACTAATGGTAAATTTATAGATTTATTAAAAAATAACTAAGTATATTAATAAGTTAATAAATTTGAGATAAATTAATAGGTATGAACTATGAACACACCAAATCACGCAATATAAAGTAAATTATCTTATCATCTAATATACCATTAATATATTATATTAACCTATAATAGTACAACAAGGAAAACATTGTGTTCCTCACTATGTATTCTTTTATCTAAGAAAGATTATTTAAGAGAAGGAAAAGTCTTGAACCTGGAAAGCACTACAGAGGATGCAAAGCAAGGACCGACACAGAGTACTTTTACGTTTCAAGTCGCCATCAGGCTGATATACTCATACATAATACATAAACACTCACGCCTGTCACCCAGAGAGTTAGGCAGAGACTACGGACTTCCATTTATGTTGCAGAATTGACCGGCAGAATCGGCAAGTGGCGCCCTATACGAAACTTTATCGACCAAATTGGCGATATATTGAAGATGGGCCAGATGAAACAGATGAAACTCTTAACCGACGACCTTGTATGCGTAGATATGTGGATGTAAAAGAGGCGAGAGATGTGTGTCAGGATCGTGCTGCGTGCTGATACACTCGTATGTTTTGAACCGCTGAATTTTGCTCCAGTCTCTTATTTGCTAAGTGAAATGTACATGTAATAACACGTTTTAAAGTGGAAGGCAGCTGCATGGCGATACAATTTTCGCTTTGAGACGCACTCGCAATAAGTTAGACAAGCAAATAACTTTTTATGTGCATAGGGATTTGTCCAAGGACGTCGTGCCGGCACGCTTCCATTCAAAATCGCTTCTAACGAAACAATTCACGAAATTTAGGGCTGTACAGTTCATCTGTATCGATGTTTAATAAGTAGTAAATTTTAAACATTTTGTACAACCGACTTCAATAAATGAAAAATTAGTCAATTAAATACGCATTATTAAGAATAGCTCAAAAACTACTGGTCAGATATTGATCAAATTATGGGACAACATGGGAAGCACCAGCTTTAAAAAAAAATAGAATCATCTAAATCGTTTCACCTAGAAAAAGTGCTGAGGTAACACAAAAAAAAATACAGTTGAATTGAATACTTCCTCCTTTTTTGAAGTAGGTTTAAAATAGAACGATATTGACTGTCTATAAAAATTCGAACATTATTTTTTACCGTTACAGCCTACTAAAGTCCACTGCTGAACATAGGCCTCCCCCATAGATTGCCTCATAGAGGAGATATTTGTCATAGGTGCCATGCTTCGCAAGCAGGTTGGCAACCGCAGTTTTTATCTTTAGTAATTATTAGGAAAACGCTGCTGCCCATATGATTTGTTTCCCTCTGTCGCCTCTTACGGCACCTACGGGATTATATGGGGCAGTGGATATTCTTACACCGTCACTACATCGTAGTAGTAAACATTATTTTTAATTGAGAGAAATGTGTATTAAGTATGTGTAAAAGTGTTTGGTTATATAAAATTACCATTAATATGTTGTCTAATTTCTCTTTTTTTTATAGCATAAGGGTGACAAACGAGCACACAGTCCACCTGATGGTAAGCGGTTGCTGCGGCCCATAGACATCTACATCTCTCCTCGCTTGCGAATCAAAATGCAGATGCGTTGTCAGCCTTGAGGACTAAGATGGAATGCCTCATTTCCAGTAAAAAAAGGGTCTCCAGCCACCTGCACTCACCAAGCGAAACGCAGAGGTTAACCTCTACTTCACGCTGGTATTCTGTGAGGTCGTGGTACCACCCCGGTTCGAGCCGGCCCATCCGTGCGATAGCAAAAGTTGCCGCGCGGCTCTACCACTGTTAAAAATTTCTTTCTCTATTACAAATAAACAAATTCTCTATTACATTTTAGTTCATATTCTTCATCAGTTTGCGGTAGTCCACTGCTAGACATTGGCCTCTCCCAAGGCGTACTGAACGTTTACTTATCATACGTTTTACTTATCTTTACATATATAATTCTTCTGTACGTGTGTTTGTCGTCTGGATAGATTTTGATAAAAATTAAATTGTTGGAGTGGGTTCCTTGATGGTTTAGATTTACAATTGCATCTAGAGATCACGCGTGCGAAGTCTGTGCTGTTTGATAGTTGTAATATTTTTCTTACATTCCACACTCGATATTCGAATTAATGTACAATATAGTCTGCTACAAAAGTTTTTCTCAACGCGTTACGCTGTGTTAAGGGGCATGAATACTAACTCATGCCTTTACGATTATTTTAAAGTCAATCTAGTTTTTGTAATGATTAAGCTCCGAGATATGCTAAGGCAAAATGAACGATCGCGCCGGCTTATAGAACTTATATTTTGTTAGTTGTTCGATTAAGGAACAAAATTTATTTCTATTCGGTGAACGCTTTTTTTATGTGTGGGCAATTTTTATCGTTACGTTTGCATTTACGTCTCGGATATATGAAAAATGTTCCACTAATTATAATATCTCGCATCGTTGACGTTCAAGCAATGTTTGTGCGATAGTTTTAAAGTCAGATTAACTTCGTACATCTATGTAGTCTACATAAGTAAGATCATTTTATGAATGGGCGCTTTTTACGCAAACTGAGTTATTATTAATATAGTAGGGTATATTATTGTGTAGTGGCGGTGGAAGAATATCACCATAATTAAGAAGATGGGCAGTAGCTTCTTCCTAATAATTACTAAATATAAAAAACTGCGGTTGCCAACCAAAAACTGTGCTTGCCAAGCGTAGGAACTTTGGCAAATATTCCCCCTAGGAGGCAATCTATGGGGGAGGCCTATGCTCAGCAGTGGACTTTAGTAGGCTATAAAGGTAACGGTCTATCATTATAATTTTATGAATGGGCGCTTTTTACGGAATCTGGATTGGTAATAATATAGTAGATATTTCGTCCAACTTTTTGAGAGAGATTTTTGATAGGATTGTACCTATACTCTCACAGAATACCAGCGTAAAATAGCAGCTTATCACTGCTGTGTTTCGTATGGGGAGTGTAGAGAACCGGAGACCCTTTTTACTGGATAAAAGGTATTCCATCTTAGTTCTCACGAGTGACAACGCATCTGCATTTTGATTCGCAAACGAGGATAGATGTAGCTGTCTATGGGCCACAGCAACCACTTACCATCAGGTGGACTGTGTGCTCGTTTGTCACTCGATCGAATGTTGACGAGAAAGAGAAAGAAAAGAAAAGACGCTTGAGTTATTAGTCAGTGTCTATAGTAAACTATGTAGCTGTTGCATTATAAATTATTTTTTGCAACAACTTAAAAAAGTTATGTAGTATAATGGGGATACATTTATCGATAAGTGTTTTTGGCAAATTCAAATCTCTATGCGGCCAGACTGGTCGCTCTATACAAGACCGCGGGGCCGGAATTGTCTGCGGAATCAGGTTCAGCGGGTATTTCGACTAAGGAGCATTTGTCTCCACTTTGAATGTATGCGTGCGTGTATTAGGAGATTCCTGTGGGAATTTGTTTCGTAAGCTCTATTCTAAAATCTGGACTGGATATCAAAAGGTACGGTTGGCGAAAAACCGGATTCGGTTAGCATTTTTTTTTTAAATTAGTTTGCTATTAATTTCAATGGAAATATTTTCTTTTCTTTGGTCATGGACGCGTACAATTATCCAATATAATATTATTATGTTAACTTCTCCACAAGGTGCTGCTGCGTCACATTGTGAAGCTTTTGGGAGATTTTGACGACAGCTCAACTCGTTGCGAATTATCCTTAAGGCAAACTAGGCACGTGCCTAGGGACGCAAATTTAAAAAGGGAAGTTTTTAAACAAAAAAAATTCGTCTATTTGATTTCTCTACATCGCCCTCACTTTCTCATCACATTTTCAATTCACGCCCACCTGTTAATGGTCTCTTGTTCTAATAATTTTGCAACTATTAAACTATATAAATTGTAATATATATGTAGTTTATTTGCAAAATGAGTAGTTAATATTTATAATATATGGCCGCTAGCGGGGCGTGAATGAGGTGCTTAGGCTAGGGTGTTGTCGTCATTTAATCCGTCTCTGAACTCAACCCAGCGGATAGCCGATGACGACGGTAACTCAAGTTCTTAAGACGCCTAAACAAGCGAACAAAATAACTTGAGATTTATATAAACATCGAAGCACATTTTTTTGTCGTGTCTACTAATAGTTCACATGCGCGGACACTTAATACACAAATAATCAAATACTCGAACGCTGTCCAGTTTTAAGAAGTCGTCAAGTCTCGTGGTGTCACTGTCACTTTGGCTTAAAGTGATAGAGACAGCACGAGACATAACGGCATCTTAAATTTGAGTTGCATTTGCGTAATTGGGCAAAAGTCGCATCAATTTTACGTATCCAGGCCCACTTAAACCAGTATTTAAATGATAAAACAGGAGCAACAATCCGTCGTCGGTCAAAATACCCACCAAATCTCCAGGAACTTTTTGCCGCATAGGGAGAAACCTTATGATGGGTCTATTAGAAATGAGCGTCCATTTATTCTCTACGATAAACATTAGGTATAACAAAACGTTAGGTATTTTAGTCTTTGCAGTGAGGTTGATAAATTCTCTTAGTTCTCCACCACCAAACGGCGAAGGCTCAGGTAGATAACGTCGTGCAAAGTAACTCCAGACTTACATAATTAAATTTTAACGTCGTTATATCCATGAAATATGATCGCGAAACTATTGAAACGTTATTGGTTGGTAATTTGAGTAGAGAATGTTGTAATCGTTTGCACGATACACTGTTAAATGAACGCTGGCACCGTAGCCTTTGGAGTGCCTTTTGTTTTAAATGGGGTATTGCCTACGCGTACGGTTATGTCGGACTCGTACTGACTAAAACCCTATGGTGTTCCACTTTCGCTTCATATTTGCAGGGCCACGAGAACGCTATCACACGGGGACGACCGCTCCATGGCTGCCCCTGCCTCCTCGTGGGAGGATTTCTCCTCCGCCTTTTCCTTCTCAGGCAAGGCGCACCAGGAATACATGGCGCGCCTTCCTCCGCGGCCTCATGCTCTAGTAGTTGAAGTACTGACTCAGAGTTTGAATGGCAGCCGTAATTATGAAGTCTATATTTTCTGTGATTTCTTTATAACACGAAAGCAAAAAAAAAAAACGAACTACAAATATATCCACCTGGTTGTAAGTGGCTCGGAATTCAATAGACACCTACAACCAAAGTTAAACAAAGAAAACAACAAGTGCGTTGTTACCTCTTGAACATTACTGCTTTTATACGCGGCAGAGCCACGCTGCAGCTATTTTATTGTTGTTCTACGTCGACTCCCATCGAGGTAGTACCACTTTCTCACAGAATATCAGCGTAAAATAGCAGCTTAATGCTGATGTCGTTTATAGTTGTGTTGTATGGTGAGTGTAGAGAACCAGAAACCCTTTTTACTAGGAACGAGGCATTATAATGAGTCGACAGGGGTGACAAGGAATAGATGTCTGTGGGCCACATCATCCACTTACCATCAGGTGGACTGTGTGCTCGATTGTCACCCTTATTCTTTAAATAAGTATATTAACAGCTGAGTATTGTTTTAGCAAAGGGGCTGATTCGTTATAAATTTCAAAATACGCGAGCAACGCGTGTCGTAAGATGCGACAGAGGGAACTGTAAAAGAAGATGGGCAACAGCATCTTCCTGATAACAAGTTAAAATAATTATTAACTGCAGTTATCAACCCACTTGCCAAGTGTGGTAACTATGGCGAAATTTCCCAATGAGGCAATCTATGAGGAATCAAGTACCACTGCTGAACATAGGTCTTTGTTCAGCAGTGGAATTTGATGTGTCCGCCAATACCCAGTAAGGAACTCAAGGATGTGCCGGTTTTGCTCCCTAGAGGAGGAAACGCCTTTACACATCCTGACGCATTGCGGACCCTTAATGCGCAAAAGTAACACTCATCTTGGAAACTATATACCTACTTCACCAGAAGAAGTGAAATTACTCACAACTAAGCAACTCCTTCTATTCATAGAGGACGTAGGTCTTAGCAGTGAACTGTAGACATAGCAGCGATCAGAATAGATAATTTAGGTCGCAGTGATACTGGTCTCTAACCTTGCATAGCTGCTCGTATATAATTTAAAAAAAAAATCTAAATTCTACCAAGAAGTCCGCTTGGATAGGTACCACTCTTTTAACTATCCCTGTCGTTAAGGTGCAGTGCGTGCACTGCTGTTCAGGTCTGAGGGGTAAAGAGAGTCAGTATAAGTTCCACCTAAGTCCTCTGAGGTGACGACGCATCTGTAGCCCCTCTGCTTGAAGTTGGTTGCAGAGGTCTATAGGCTGCAGTAGGTATTTAATATTCAACTGAAACTAAATTTAAAAAAATGTGTGTGTGTGTGTGTGTGTGTGTACCTCTTTAGCGTAACAAAACAAAAAACCTTGAGAGACAATTACCCACTGAAGATGTCGCTTTTAGGTGTCAGTGTGTGCGCGGTAACAACTTCATAGTGTCGTTTTTAGGTGTCGGTGTGCGCGCGCATCGTAATCATTCACTCATCATTTCTCCTAAACGCCCCAAAAGAAGTATAACTTAAAAAAAATTATCAAAATACACATGGGGTGTAGTAGGTAGTAGTTAGGTGTACACATTCTGTTGATATGTAGAGGTAGAAACGTTGTTTAACAGTTAATTATCAAACTGTGAAACTATACAATTACACCAAATTATATAGTCTTTATCGTACACATATGATCAAAGCATACCAACATTAATTATACCTTTTTCGGTGTTCCGGACAAAAGTTTCGCTTTAATTTTAGTGGTACAGTTTATTTGGTAGATTAAGACCTTTTATCACATTTGTAGACAAGATCAAAACTGAACTTTAATGCATATAACAATAGGTGATAGTTTTAGATATCCTACCTTGATATATTTATAATCATGTGACAACTGCAGAAGGCAGTTTTCAAATACGTTATGTGAAAATTGTATGCGCGAGGGTGGTCCAACATGCTCACTTCAAGCCCCCCAACCCCATTAGCAATTAGTAGATGGGCATTTTAGATGCACGACGCGTATTACAAAGTCGATTGTATTTGTTTTTGACATCACTAGATTTTGTATTACAATTTTTTTTGTCAATATTGTGTTGGTATTCATTCATCCATTACAGTCTATAAAAGTCCACTGCTGAATATAGGCCTCCCTCATAGATTGCCTCATGGGGGGATTTTGCCATAGTTGCCACGCTCCACAGGCGGGTTGATAACCGCAGTTTTTTATTATTTCCAGTTGTTATCAGGAAGATGCTGCTGCCCATCTCCTGTTTCATTTTCCCTCTGTCGCCTCTAACCCACACCCTCGGTAGTATATACTCTTTTTTTAAAAAAAAACACCGGCACTACACGGTTTGTGTTAGTAAAAATGTGTTGGTATGGACGGGATTATCTTCCTATCTCATACTGTATCCCATACAACTATGAGAATGGTTGGTAGGATAACTATAACCTTGACAAGCTAATATTGCCATTTTTTTTTATAAGTTGGTTTGACAAACGAGCACACAGTCCACCTGATGGTAAGTGGTTACTGTGACCCATAGACATCTATATTTATCCTCAATAAAGAATCAAAATGCAGATGTGTTTTGTCGCCCGTGAAGACTACGATGGAATGCCTCTTTTGCAGTAAAAAGGGTCTTCGGTTCTCTACACCCACCATACGAAACACAGCAGTGTTAAGCTGCTATTTTACGCTGGTATTCTGTGAGAGCGTGGTCCTTCCCCGGTCGAGCCAACCCATTCGTGCCACAACTATACTACTAACATAGCTGCAGCATGGCTATACCACGTACAAAAGTGGTGGTTTTATACGTGGTAGAGCCATGCTGCAGTTATCTTATCGTATGTAGCACGGATGGGTCGGCTCGACCGGGAAAGGACTACGCTTTCATAGAATACAAGAGCAGCAGCTTAATGCTGTTTCATAGAACACAAGAGTAAAACAGCAGCTTAATGCTGCTGTGTTTCGTATGACGAGTGTAGAAAACCGGAGACCCTTTTTTCTGGAAACGGGGCATACGAGTTCATTCCAAGGCATTCCGAATTATTCGTGCTACAATAAACTAAAATAAAACACCTTCGTATATAACTGTATTCATAAAAATAACTAACGGGTTCTAAATATAATCCAAGGATTATACAGTACACTGTAGCAAAACGTTATAGAACACGTACGTTCTAATAATCAATCGTTTAACATGAAAGGGGTTGCACGTAGCCGGGCTCCCCCGGGAACTCTACAAATCGCGATAAAACAAGGGGTTCGGGAAAAATAGAAACTTAAAAGTTGCCAGATATAGTACAATAATGTATGAATTTGTCTTAACTCACCTTTCCTTTCACAATAAAGTTTATAGTTACAGGGCTTTTTTCTAAATCTTCATAGATATTTATTTCCCCTAGGTGGGGATTGCCAACCCGCGCGCCAAGGATGCCAACAATGGTAATATGCCCCGTATGAGGCAAGCTATGGGGAGGTCTATGTTCAGCAGTGGTGTTTTATAGGTTGTTACAGATGGATGATATATTACCTATTTTATAGTATAACCATAATATCCAGAAGTTAGTAGTAGTAGCACAGAATAAATAATAGTACTAGAACAGAAGGCTCACTCTCTGAAACCAAACTCACGACTTTAAACCTAGTTACAACGTTGCTAATGTTCATAATACTTTACACGCCTCAGAAGCGACCTTAGCCTACGTCCAAACAAAAATTAATAGGCGTCAAAATGCACCTTATGTCCGCGTGCGAGTGTCTGTATCACTCAGCCCGTTACGCCACAGAATAAGTAAGTTTCACAGTACGCGAGCATCCCGGGTTCGATCCCCGCCGGCACCAGTGAAATTGTTAATTGCAATTTTTAGTGCTGATTTACCACGTGCTCGGCGGTGAAGGAAAACATCGGAGGAAACCTTCAGGTCTGAGAAATAAGAAAAAAATATATTTCGAACACATGTGAAGTACGCCAACACGGATTGGGGCAGTGCGGCTGACATTTCCTTGCCCTAAAACCCTCTAAACACTAAAGCCCAGCATTGGGACGTATATAGGCTGTAACTTTAACTTTGACTGGTAGTAGTAATTATATACAGTTATTTTTCAAAGAGTAGTCAAATTTTAAACTTAAGTTCAAATATATAAATAATGATATATTTTCAAAAACTGCAATATCGATTATTGAAGTTTTTGAAAGTACGATTAAATAAGGCTTCTACTTTTATTTGAAATTATCCTAAATTGAATGTGATTTATGGGCAACAACGTTTTTGCCTACCGATCGACCCTTACGAATGTGTGCGTGCGCAGTAAAATCAGTTACTGTAATGCATATCACACATTTTGAATTTAAAAGATAAAAAGGACAGAATTATTGAGATTTTTTTTAATTAATTTTTCTTCACCTTTCAATTAATATAGGTATTACTTATTCTGAACCTTCTCTGCAAATTTAGCCGGGTATTGCAAAATAACCCTGAATAACAACATTATCCAGTATCTGGCATATTGTATACGGATATCATGTGATAGCTAATGGATAATGTAGTTGGAATGTATAAATTCCCATTACCAGGAAACAGGAAATTGTTGGATGCAGGCGGCTCAGGACCGTGTTGCGTCAGTCAACTTCGTTCAAAGAGGTCAACAGATGGGTTGTCACCTTTCAGGGATAAGATGGAATGCTTCACACCCTGTAATTATATTGGCTCTATGCCCTTTAGAACGAAACATAGCAATGCCAGCACAGCTATTTGGCGGCAGAAACAAAGGTTGTGTGTGTGTTAAAATGCACAAATCGTCTTGCGTAATATCCTTTATAAGTTGGCGACAGAAACTTGCGGGTAGATGAATGAAAATAATATTCGTTACTTTGCGACGTGTGTTGAATTTAAATTACATCTTCAAAACTGTATTTATTCAATAGCCATTGTTGAATGATAGCTAGTGGCCGAAAAAAAAATTATGAAGGAAACACCGCAAATTCATATTTCTCAGACAGTTGTAGTTGTAGCGTACTTATCTATACTATAATGAAACTGTCACGACGTCTGTCTGAACACGCATCATGCAAAAACCCGTGAACCGATTTGGATGGGACTTTCACTGCCAGATAGATGGTGTTATAAGGAACAACTTAGGCTAATTTTATTTTAGAAAAATAATTAGGCTTCCGCGCAGAAAAACTAAAACTCATGAAATCCAATCGCTATAAATTCCACGGGGGCGAAGTCGCTATTTAGAGATATAGGGAACAGTTAGTTAATAATAATATAATTAGATTATTAATAATACATTCAGATTATTTATAAGAACGAAGAACCGACAACCAATGTGGAACAAAGGTTCTCGAGTGGCAGCCTCGTACCGGTAGGCGAAGTGTAGGGCGGCCCCCCACTAGAAGGAGTGACGGCCTGGTAAGACACGCAGGAAGTCGATAGATGTAGATAGGTAGCTGGCTCAGGACCGTGCTTTGTGGCATTCATTGAGGGAGACCTATGTTTAGCAGTGGACTTGTGAAGGACTATAATGATGATGATGATTATTAATAAATTATAATATTTTTGTTAAAATCGAATATAAAACGTTTATATTCACTGACCTTGGTTAGAACTGATATGGTACAGCATAATTTGACTGCAGGTTGGGTTCTAAGAATGGGTCTTGAGTCGGCTCGACCGTGAGTAATCTCTTCCCTGATGGTAGTAATCATTAAAGAAACACGTAACATAATAGTATATCTCAAGGACCACGCTCTCACAGAATACCAGCGTAAAATAGCAGCTTAATGCTGCTGTGTTTCGTATGGTGAGTGTAGAGAACCGGAGACCCATTTTACTGGAAAAGAGACATTCCATCTTAGTCCTCACGGCTGACAACGCATCTGCATTTTAATTAGCAAACGAAGATAGATGTAGATGTCTATGGGCCACAGCAACCACTTACCATCAGGTGGACTGTGTGCTCGTTTGTCACACTTATTCTATAAAAAAAAAAGGATTTAAAAATGCAACATGATATTCTAATTTATGAGACGAATGTACCAGGCGGACATGACTCGCCGGTACAGGGAGGGTCGTTAGCGTGACCCTTCCTTACTTTGTAGGATGTCCACTCAACGGAATTACTGTAGGCCTTGTCTGCCGGATCCTCTCCTTGTTTCTTTGGTACTGCCAGTAAATGTTATATTAAAATACGCCGTTAAGTCTACAACAGTACGCCTCAATGAGTGTTTAAATATTAAGCGTAATTATGCCTGCATCACGAATGGGTCGGCTCGACCGGGGAAAGGTCACGTTCTCACAGAATACCAGCTCAAATTGGCTGTGTTTCTTATAGTGAGTGTAGAGAATCTGAGACCTTTCTTACTGGAAACGAGGCATCCCATCTTGGTCCTCGGGGGTGACAATGCATTTTGATTCTTATTTGAGGATAGATGTAGATCTCTATGGGCCTCAGCATCGACTTGCTGTCGGGTAGACTGTGTGATCGCTTGTCACACTTATTCTAAAAAAAAAAACGTGTTCTTGGCTGTAGTACGAATGGGTCTGCTCGACTGGAGTAGGACCACGCTATTACTGCGTGAAATAGCAGCATTGTCATGGAGATGCTGCTGTGTTTTCAAATAGTCAGTGACGGGTATGGTAGACCCTTTTTTTCTTTCTTCCCTTTTGGAAAACGGACATTCTAACGTGGTCCTCTGGGGTGGGGTGGAAACATATCTTCATTTTATTCTTAAGTGAGGATTGACGTAGGTGTCTGGTTAAGGGCTCAGAGCGCATTGGCTGGTTTGCGGGTTCGAATCCCGCACGGAATTGTTTGTATGGCCCACAAATAATTGATCCAGGTCTTTATGCGAGTCCTTGTGCAACATGTGTATGTAAACCGGCTCCACGATACAGGAGAAAACCCTCCTGTTAGGGTAAATTTATTTGTCACCCTCACTGGCTGTGTACCTGTAGTGTCCAGTTTAATATCTAACATAATGATTGGATTTATTTACCCTTATGATCCCGAAGTAGCGGAGGCGAACACCAACGTTTAATATGATTTATCTAACTCATAAAGAGCACGTTGCATGTGCCTGTCAGTCGATCGTGTTCAGAGCCAACTAAACAGGGTTCGAAACGTGCCTCGGCTTTTATATATTTTCACTTTGTATTATTTCTATTAAATATTATTCTATCCTATTTTACCGTGTAGTGGCGGTGTAAGAATATCCACTGCCCCATATCATCCCGTGGGTGTCGTAAGAGGCGACAGAGGGAAACAAATCAATTGGGCAGCAGCGTCTCCTTAACCAACCCGCTTGCCAAGCGTGGCAGCTATTGCAAATATTTTCTGCATACCTTAAGCGAAAGCGCAAGGTATGTTCTACTATCGCCTAAAAATTAAGATTCCAACGTTTTATCGAATAAAATCGGATCTAGCAATCATATTATACATATAAATGATATAAAAAGCACATTGTTAGAAAGATAAATGATTGTTGAACTTATTAATATTTTTTTTAAATCGATTAATTGCTATTTCTAAATAAAAAAAGAGGTTTTAGTGGCTTATGGTGTGGATTTATCTTGCCGCGATGGCTTGTAAACACAATAACTTTTATAAATATCATTTGTTTAACTCAATCTATTTTTTAATCTCTTCATCTATCATGTGGGAAGCCACTGAATGTAAATGGCAGTGTAATTTTGTTTTGTTTAGCTATAATTAAAAAAGCTGTTAGTGCTGTCGAAATGTAAATCCAAGATGGTGGCTGAATTAGGTACCAATTTTTTCATCATGGGTGCCATTTTCATAGTTTTCGAGGGTGTTGAAGCTGATAGTGCTGTTGAAATGTAAATCCAAGATGGCGACTGAATTAGGTACCAATTTTTTCATCATGGCTGTCATTTTCATAGTTTTCGAGGGTGTTGAAGCCGATAGTACTGTCGAAATGTAAATCCAAGATGGCGGCTGCAATAGATATCAATTTTTTCATCTTGGGTGTCCATTTTATGGTTTTCGCGGATGTTGAAGCCGATAGTGCTGTCGAAATGTAAATCCAAGATGGCGGCTGCAATAGGTATCAATTTTTTCATCATGGGTGTCATTTTCATGGTTTTGGAGAGAGTTGAAGCCGATTGGGTGGTCGAAATGTAAATCCAAAATGGCGGCTGCAATAGATATCATTTTTTTCATCATGGGTGTCATTCTCATGGTTTTCGCGGGTGTTAAAGCCGATATGCTGTCAAAATGTAAATCCAAGGTGGCGGCTGCAATGGGTATCAATTTTTTCATCATGGGTGTCATTTTCATGGATTTCGAGGGTGTTGAAGCCGATAGTGCTGTCGAAATGTAAATCCAAGATGGCGGCTGAAGTAGGTACCAATTTTTTCATCATGGGTGTAATTTTCATTGTGTTCGAGGGTGTTGAAGCCGATAGTGCTGTCGAAATGTAAATTCAAGATGGCGGCTGCAATAGATATAAATTTTGTCATCATGGGTGTCATTTTCATGGGTTTCGAGGGTGCTGAAGCCGATAGTGCTGTCGAAATGTAAATCCAAGATGGTGGCTGAAGTAGGTACCAATTTTTTCATCATGGGTGTCATTGTCATGGTTTTCCAGGGTGTTGAAGCCGATAGTGCTGTCGAAATGTAAATCCAAGATGGCGGCTGAATTAGGGGTACCAATTTTTTCATCATGAGAGTCATTTTCATAGTTTTCGAGGGTGTTGAAGCTGATAGTGCTGTGGAAATGTAAATCCAAGATGGCGGCTGCAATAGATACAAATTTTTTCATCTTGGGTATCATTTTCATGGTTTTCGAGGGTGTTGAAGCCGATAGTGCCGTCGAAATGTAAATCCAAGATGGCGGCTGCAATAGGTATCAATTTTTTCATCATGGGTGTCATTTTCATGGTTTTCAAGAGAGTTGAAGCCGATAGGGTTGTCGAAATGCAAATCCAAGGTGGCGGCTGCAATGGGTATCAATTTTTTAATCATGGGTGTAATTTTCATGGTTTTCGAGGGTGCTGATGCCGATAGTGCTGTCGAAATGTAAATCCAAGGTGGCGGCTGCAATATATATCAAGTTATTTATCTTGGGTGTCATTTTCATGGCTTTCGAGGGTGTTGAAGCCGATAGTGCTATCGAAATGTACTTAATCTACTTTAAAAATTCCATATAATCATGTTATACGTTATTTTTTTAATGCGCTTAATGTATGCCCAATTGGATTTAGCAATTTATTTTTATTTTACTTATTATAAGTCAGTGCTTGATCACAATCCCACCTGGTGGTATAAGTGGTGATGCAGCCTTAGATAGTAAATTGCTCTATTTTAGCGTAACAAAAGCCTATTCACTCTTGCCTTAAAGACTTATATTGTAATTTATAAAAAAGTAGTTTGTAACAAATCATTTACTCTGTTCCGTACTGCTAACTCGTGTTGCGTAACTCGAGTTATGTGAATTTCAACTCGAGTTAACTCGACTCGTGATTTTGCCAGGTTGGTACATCTTTAATTCAATTCATATGAGAAGCGGATATCCGCGTTGAAGGCAGAGATAGTTTAATCGTATGTCGAACTGTTACTGGCTTAAGTGCTACGGTGTTATATTATCGCAGCATTTTGACAAAGGCCATGGGAACTCTAGCGCACAAATCCGCGGCCCCACCAGCGCCGACCGCCCAATGGCGGTCCGATCTCGGTACAGACCAACTCCTCCCCATATACCTCCTAGCATGCTGTCCTACACGGCCTCCATATCCACGAAACTCGATGTAACGATAGCCTGCGTAAGACGGCTTGTACCAACGAAAGAGGCTAATACCAATTCTTGTACTGCTACAGGCTAATATTTTATGATGACAAACAGCACACGGTCCACCTGATGCTAAGTGGATGCTGTGGCCCATAGACTAATGTCTGTCTATTTAACCTCGATTAAGAATCAAAAATGCAGATGTCACCCGTGAGGACTAAGATGGAATGTCACGTTTCCAGTAAAAAGGGTGTCCGGTTCTACATTCACCATACGAAACACATTACTATTTTACGCTGGTATTCTGTAAGAGCGTGGTCCTTCTCCGGTCTGGAACCTAAAATTAGATATGCGACTTTCCGATGGGATAAATAATATAGAGAATAAAGAAATAAAAAAAGAAGATAACTTAAATTGAAAAATCTTAAAAACCCCCGAAACAAAGAAAGCTGATGATCTTCAAACTCTTAAACACATTTTCTTGAAGCATAGCTAAGAACACTCTCGATCAAGTCAACCTCCAAGCTCCCAACCAAAAACAACTAAATCGATAGCGGTTCGCCCGTTTGGGAGCTATTATGACACAGACAGACACACAGATACACATTAAACTTATTACACCCCTCTGATTTTGTCAGGGGTTAATAAAATATACATGAGAGCAATAAAAAATCTAAACTGCTATTTTGTATTAGGCTGCATACTGTTTTATAGACTGCTGTCTTGTATGTGTTTTAATATAGATCGATTGTGACCAGTCCAGTCCTCACCCTCCTTAGATGCTTAATTTGAATTTTGGTTAATTTTGAGATGGTTATTTTATCACATTATGTAGGTAATAAGACTACAAAATTTTCCTAGTATTTTAACCGACTTGAAAAATGTTCAGAGGCTATTTAACCGATTTCGTAGAGTTTTTAATAATATTGAAGTCGTAATTTTTTAAATAATTCAATTATTTTAACGACTTACGAATTTCAGGACAAATTGAGATGTATATGGTAAAATATAATATACGATAGAGTCTATCGTCCTACGCGCAAACATCAACTAATGCAATTTGATATCTGAGAACGCGACCACTGCATCCCTATTTTTATCCTTGCGGAAGTCGTGTATCGGCCACCGTTTTCATTGTCCTCCCACCTTCATGTCAAGGGTGTTGACCTGATAATTCGTGATATATACGATTGGCTTACTCTTAACCTTACTGCATTAAAAAGCGATAAAACAAATTTCACTCAAGATTTAACTTGTGATGTACCAGTAGTGTTAAAGTAATAAAAGAAGTGTAATTTTTTTTCTATAAATCTAAGAGCATAATGATTTTTTTATGAATTATATGCTCGTTTGTACTTCTATATATAAAAAAAAAAACTTCATAAAATTGCAGTAGTCCGGTAGTTGGACACCTTAAATTACATAGGCCGCGAGTAACCAGAGATCGATCCCCACGGGCCTCACTAAAATCGTTAATTGCAATTAAAATTGCTGTCTAACCACTTGCTAAACGGCGAAGGGAAATATTGGAGAATATTCTATATCTAAAAAATTGAATGTAATAATAATAAGGTGCCAGTCTGAACGGAGACTAGCCATCTGACTCATCCTAAGTCACTTTAATGCTGTCCTAATACATTTTTTTTTGACTCGGTTTAATGAATATTGAAGTTTTCAAAGGATCTTTCTAAAGTGGTTTGTCTTAGGCAGAGGACCCTTTTCTGCCGATTTCCAAAAAGGAGACGGTACTCAATTCGACTGTATGTTTTTTATGTGTGTTACCTCATAACTTTTTACTGGGTGAACCGATTTCGATGATTCTTTTATTATTTGAAAGCTGGTACTTCTCGTGTGGTCCCATATGAATTTGATGAAGATCAGACCAATAGTTTTTGAGTTATTCTCAATAACTTATATTGAAGTCGACTGTACAAAATTTTTAATTTTAAATTATTCACGTTGTTTTTGGTTCGTAGCTTAGTTCTGTTAGGTGTCTCTTGGCGAAACAAATGTTCACTAGAGCCATCGAAAGCCGTTGGTAGTGCCTTATTACTTACCTAAAGAATCTTGTTCTCGAAGAAAGATCCGCTTTAAGTTTACAACCATAATATGACTGCAGCATGGCTCTACCACGTAGTAAATTTGTGTATTCTCTAAATGCTAACACGACGCACACATTGTAGATCGCTCGCGTGGCCGACATTACTTTTTTATAGGCACAACTTTTAAGTAGTTTCTTTAAAATTTTCTTTTTAAGGGCCAAATTTCTCCGCATATAGTTGTTCAGTTGTTATTTTCTTAGTAGAATATATTTAGACATGGTGGCGCGAAGAAATCAAAAGCAGACCACCAGCTAACATAGTTTATAACCATATAAACTGCATCCTCACATGTATGCGCTTTATGCGCACATCAGAGCATGTCACCGAAGTTATAATGATTGAGACGCGGAAGCTATAGTAGCTGTGGTTTTACGTGGTAGGGCCACGCTGCATTTATATTATGGTTGTAGCACTATAGAATGGGTTAGCGCGATCGGGGCAGGACCACGCTCTCACAGAATACCAGCGTCAAATAGCTGCTTAATGTATCTTGAGTTTCGTATGATGAGTTTAGTGAACTGGAGACCCTTTTAGTGATTACGAGGCATTCCATCTTAGTTCTCGGGGGTGACAACGCATCTGCGTTTTGATTCTTAATCGAGGATAAATGTCGATGTCTATGGGCCACAGTCGCAGCCGCAGATAGGTTTTAAGATGAACATGGACAAAACGAAAATCATGTTTAACGTCCATGTCACACCTATAACGGTAATTGTTGGGAGCATTAAGCTCGAAGTTGTTGACGAATATGTTTACCTGGGACAAATAGTCCGACTAGGTAATTCCAACTTCTACCGCGAGGTCAATCGACGGATTCAACTCGGCTGGACAACGTTCGGGAAATTACGGCACATCTTCCCGTCAGGTATATCTCAAAACTTGAAAACGAGACTGTACAACCAGTGCGTGTTGCCAGTGATGACCTATGGAACCGAGAGGTGGTGTTTCACTGCGGGCCGTATGAGGAAGCTCAAAGTCGCTCAGCGAGCTATGGAGAGGGCTATGCTCGGCGTTTCTCTGCGTGATAGACTTAAAAACGAGGATATCCGCAGTAGAACTAAAGTAACCGACATAGCCTAAAGAATCAGTATGCTGAAGTGGCAATGGGCCGGCGATACAGCCCGAATAACCGACAACCGATGGGGAAGAAAGGTTCTCGAGTGGCAGCCTCGTATCGGGCAGACGATGTATAGCGCGTGTCCCACTAGATGGAGTGACGACCTGGTAAGACAGGCATTCCTTGGGGGAGGCCTATGTTCAGCAGTGGACTTGTGAAGGGCTGTAATGGTAATGTTGATGATGATGATGGGCCACAGCGTCCACTTGCCATGGTGGACTGTGTGTTCGTTGTTACCCTTATTCTATAAAAAAAAATAGTCGAAATTGACTTGGATGATATGATTACGAATATAATATAAATAAGGTGGTAGGACTTCTTTCTGCCTAGACATCCGTATATATATAGAGGTTGTAAGGCATTACGCCTTAGTCCTCGCAGGTTGACAACGTTCTTGTAGCCTTCTTTGTTTGAAATGGTCTGCAGGTGTCTATGGAGTGCAGTGGCAACTCATCATCAGGTGGACTGTATGTTCGTTTATCGCTTTAATTTTATAAAAACAAAAACGATAAATAAATTTCAACTTTTCTATTTACGCGCGGAGAATATATTAAATAAGAGACATTTTGCTCGCATAGCTTATTTCAAATAAAGAAGGATGATGCTTTAAAATTTTCAATTTCATTGTTGCCAGCAATGATCAAATACGGGACTAGCGTACTATGGAGTTTACGGCGAGTGTACGGCGAACACTAAGCTACCAGTGCCCGTTACGGCATCATACAGTCATTATCATCATCATTACAGCCCTTCACAAGTCCACTGCTGAACATAGGCCGCCCCAAAGAATGCCATAAAGCACGGTCCTGAGCCACCTGCATCCACCGACTTCCTTTTTATCTTTCCAGTGGGGAACCGCCCCACTAGATTAAGCTTACTTCTGTTCTTTTATGTCCACGTGAAGGATATTACTATTTTAAGAAATAGTACTGTCTCAATTAAACTCACATACTAGAGTCAACCTGCGCACTACAGCGGGTTCGAACATGATAATTTAAAATTTAAAATTTTGTACAGCCGACTTCAATATAAGTTATTAAGAATAACTCAAATAACTCAAAAACTATTGGTCTGACCTTGATCAAATTCACATGGGACCACACGAGAGGTATCAGCTTTCATATAAAAAAAGAATCATCGAAGTCGGTCCACCCAGTAAAAATTTATGAGGTAACACACATAAAAAAAAAACATACGCGTCGAATTGAGTACCGTTTCCTTTTTGGAAGTCGGCAGAAAATGTCCTTCACGCGACGTGGCCCACTTCGGCCCACCGCGCTACTTACAGCAGCTGTTTTGCGCATATCATGATCGCCAGACCTGCTCGCTTCAAAACGGGATAAGTTCATTTTTTTTATTAAGGCTAATTTTCTATACTGCGCATCATAGACATCTACATCTATCCTCGATTAAGAATCAAAATGCAGATACTTTGTCACCCGTGAGGAACAAGATGTCTCTGCTTCTTTACACTCACCATATGAAGGAGTACCATTGAGCTGCTATTTCACGCTGACATTCTGTGAGAAGGTGGACTGGCTCCATCATGTCGAAAAGTCTAAGCATTTAAGATAACCTTACCGAAACTCTAGACTAAGAATATATAGCAAGATATGATATGAGCACACAGTCCACCTGATGGTAAGCGGTTGCTGTGGCTCATTGACATCTACATCTGTCCTCTATTACGAATCAAAATTCAGATGCGTTGTAACCCATGAGGACTGAGATGGAATGCCTTGTTTTCAGTAAAAAGTGTCTCCGGTTCTCTACACTTACTATTTGACGTATTAAACGTAGTATTCTGTGAGAGCGTGGTCCTTCCCCGGTCGAGCCGACCCATTCGTGCTACAGTTATACCATTAATATAGCTGCAGCATGGCCATGGCTGAAGATGTCTTTGGGTCACAGCAACCATATACCATCAGGTGGACGGTGAGCTCGTTTGTCACCCTATCCTATAAAAAAAACAGTACAGGACAATATAAGCGTTTAAAAATATAATTTCTATTTGCCGTATTTATAAAATATGAATTTAAATGAAGTGTCTATAGGCTGTTTAAGCGCTCATTGCTAATTAAAAACAGATAATATAATATTTCACACTGTTATTTATTTTGTGTGTATTCGAGAAATAATAGAGAATTTTCGGTTTATACCTACTTACTCTATCTAGGTAGCTCAAGGTTGCCAACAATTACGCGCTGATAATCTTGTCGACTATTTCAATATAAACTGATATTATTAATTAAAAATAAAATAAAATGTATTGTATATAAAAATATAACATAAATTCCCAAAATAACGAAACGCGTTAAAATTGCGACAAAGAGGCACTTCGGGTCATTCATAGAATGGCTTGCTATCGCTTTGTATTCAAAAGTCTAGACATAATATTCTAAAGCAAAACTAAAAATATACGTCCGGATAGTCTCAGACGGCGCTAGATAAATCCGGGAAAGCCCATACGGATGGCGTTAGTAGTATCGAATGAAAATGAAAAACGTCTGGTAGACCGCGTCAACTGCTCCGTACCCAAAGCAACCGCGCGGTGGCCCCGGCCAATGAACTCTTACGACATAGATTAACCACATTAGAGAAAAATAATCGAACGACGCAGTTACTCGCGAATTATGTCTGTTATTCTGTTTCGCTTACTGTTGCCCATTGAACGCTGGTTTTGAGGTCCCTTCTGGCAAAGATTAAGCGGTGTTTTAAAAGGTGTCTTGAGTACTTTGTCAAACACCAATACCGCAGAATAATTAGTAGTACCAACATTCTAGTACCCTAATATACAAGTTTAGTATTATGTTTTTTTTTTACAAAAATTTTAATAAAAAGGTTTTTTTCTTCGTTACTATATATTCGTTATTATATACTACTTAAAATTTATTAATAAGGACATCTCTTCATTGCAGTGACTTAAAAATTATCCTTAATTATTTTTGAATAACATAGTTTTGTGGTTTATTATATTTATTTATTTGCTAAATCTTATTATATTGTATCAAAAATTTGAAATCTGAAATTAACTCAGTTCGTAAAACTGTATTTTAAATACAATTTTGAAACTCTAAAATATAGAAAAAAAAATTGCTTTCCCACTTTTATCTATACAAATAAATAAAATTGAAGTGTCTGTTTGTAATATCAAAATAACAGCTTTTTACTAAATACATATGAAAGTGTATACGGTACTAAACACAATTTTTAAAATTTTTGTCTGTCTGTCTGTCCGTCTGTCAGTCTGTCTGTCTGTTTGTTCCAGCTAATCTCTGAAGTGGCTGGACTGATTTTGACGGGACTTACACTGGCAGATAACTCATGTTATAAGGAGTAACTTAGGCTACTTTTATTTTAGAAAATGATTTAGAGTTCCGCGCAAAAAAATTAAAACCCTAAATTGAACGCGGGTGAAGTCGCGGGGAGCAGCTATTATATATAATACGCGTAATTAAATTTAATTTCAAAAAAAATTACTTCGCACGTAATATATACAATAAATTTACACGCCTGACGATTTCGTTTATTTCATAAATATTACGCGGACGTAAGGTGACTGTTAATTGTACTTAATTTACATCTAATTTAGTCATCGGTAATTAATGCTTTAGTATAACGCTACGTGAAATTAACTTCCCTATTCCTTGCTTTTCTGTTTTCGTTTTGCTATGAATAAGGTATTCAGTACCTATAAAGGACAAAAATAGCACGATATTTGTAAACGTTTGGGAATTTAATATAGCTTTCTGTGTATTATCTAATAAATTATATAAGATTTTAATATATTTAAAGCGACTGGATACCGTTAGTTATTAGTCTCATTGGCATAATTTTTATTAGGTTTATTGCTATCGAAATTATTAACTTTATTAGATCTCTCGTAACGTGTGTCGAGCGCAAATTTAGTTTTTCAGTGATCAAAGCACCAGACAACCTTGTGTCGGATTCAATAATTTATAAGTTTTAAATTTCATCCTACTCACGGAAACATGAGGGTGTTGGGCTCTCCAATGTTGCCATACCAAATTGAAAAATTGAGTGTAGTTTAATAAAATAACGTTTGCGTTTTCGCTTCTGCGCCTTCCTTGCTCTGTGTCGATCGTCACGCCAGCGATCTTTAATGAAGTTTTTTTTTGCGGTGTCTTACGCACGGGCGTGTTAGGCCATGTGACCTTGTGTATAGAGAACTAGACGAATTTAGACGTTACAAATAACAAAACAACGGTGGAAACGGCCCGGCCTCCGTGTAATGAGGCCCTCTAAGGGTACGGTTGCCGTGAACTCATTCCACGGTCTCTTTAGGGCGAAGGTTTAGGTTTATATACGCGCAGCTTGTTATATACAGCGCATACCTGTTCTATTAATTACACACATATACCTGTTTTATTAATTACGCTGTGTATAGGTATACAGCGCATACCTGTTTTATTAATTACACAAAAGACAATACCAGAGCATTTTTGCTGATGTTGATGTAAAAAGTAGCCTTTTTGTTTTATTTTTAAAAACAAAACGTAACCGTCTCCACAATTTCGGGGAAACAAACAGTTTCTATGGTCTCAGACATTTGATTATCGAAATTGACAATTAATGTGTTAATTTTTAAACGCCCACAGTCGACAAACAAGTAAATTAAGTGGTCTATTAACATGGTAATGTACTGTGGTAATGTAAGTTGATAGGTTTTAGGAGTATAACCAATATTTTTACGTAATGAATATGCAACGCACTGAAGTATTTTATTTTTAGAATTTTATACGTAGATTTTATTACAATATAGTGAGAAACGAGCTAACAACCCAACACTTACATCAGGTGGACTGTGTGCTCGTTTGTCACCCTATTCTATAAAAAAAAAGATGGTAAGTGGCGTCTCAGCTCATGGACCGTTACCGTTACAGCCTACCGAAGTCCACTGCTGAATAGAGGCTGCCCCCGCAGATTGCCTCATAGGTTGGATATTTGCCATAGATGCCACGCTTGGCAAGCGTATTGGCAACCGCAGTTTTTTATATTATTCGTTGTTAGGAAGACGCTGCTGCCCATCTCATGATTTGTTTCCCTCTGTCGCCTCTTACGACACCCACGGGATGATATGGGCTAGTGGATATTCTTACACCGCCACTACACGGTACATGGACGCCTGCAGTCATCTATAAATAAAGGTTGCAGGTGCGTTGTCAGCTCTGTGTGTTATAATATCTCTCCTATCGCTGTAATAATACTGGCTCATAAGTTAATTTAATTGGGGTTAATAAAAACTTGTATTATTTTTAAAGCAAGTGTAGGCTGTTTAAGGAATGGGCTGTCAAATTAAAAAGTCGTGGGTTCGAATCCTACATTGGAGCATTTTTTATTCGCATTTTCATCTTAGTTGGAAATTTTAACTGGAATATTTGTAACGTTCACAGTTGTATACTTTTAATTTTAAAAAATATCTACATATCTACTATCCCGCACGATATAAAAGAAAAATCATTCCAATTTACTCTCAAGGAATGAACATAAAAAAATAGATGTGCTTGTATTTGTTTCTCATTCTCTATTAACACATCGACGAATCCATAAGTAATAATTGCTTAATTCGATAAAAACTTAAGTTATATTGTTTCGACGTATTATGTTAGGAAATTATAGATAACTGCCGATTTTTCCGCACCGATACAACTTAGGGACCGTCAGGGAACAAGCTTAGGTACTATTTTTCAACCGACTTAAAAAAAGGAGGAGGTTTCCAATTCGACTATTTTTTTAACGTGTTACCTCAGAACTTTTTTCTAGATGAACCGATTTTGATGATTCCTTTTTAATTTGAATGCTGGTGCTTCTCATGTAACCAGTAGTTTTTGAGTTATCCTTAATAATGCGTATTTAATTGACTATGACTACATTGATCATGTTCTCATTTTTTTTCCTATGCAGTCGGTTGTACAAATTTTTTTTATTTTATCACTTGTTACAAAGCGGGCAACCCATCTGAAATTAACCTGGTTTTGCAGTTGTTCACGAATGGCGATCGCCACTTTCGGGTACCACCAGGTGAGCCGCAAGCTCGCTTGCTCCCTCTTCTATTATAATAAAGATAGAAAATAAAAACAGGGAGACTGAGTACTAAAAATACTACTTCATGTAGTAATATAATGCGGTTTAAACCACCGCTTTAACATTGTACATCCCGGTACACCCATGTTCCGTAAGCAATAAAAGTTTACAACTAACAATGGCGACTTTTCACGAAAACCTCGCGACGTGTAAAGTAGCCTTTTTCGGGCTTCTGAAGACGTTTAAGTAAAAAGACGGTTAGGGTGGATGACACGGCGTGTTCATACGCGTAAGAAAATGTTTACAATAGCGTTTGTTTAGAAATATAACGAGGATATTTTCAGAGATTTTGACTTAGTGAAAATGTGGTATAGTCACGCTGCGGCTATGTTATGGTTGTAGCACGAATGTGTCGCCTCGACCGGGGTAGGACCACGCTCTCAGAATACCAGCGTGAAATAGCAGCTTAACTTTCCTGTGTTTCATACGAAGCATTCCATATTAGTCCTCAATGGTCACAACTCACAACGCATCAGTTCCAGATCCTTAATCTGGAATAAATCTTTTAGTCTTTGAGCCACAACATACACTTACCATCACGTAAGTGTATGTCACAGAATACCAGCGTCAAATAGCAGAATAACACTGCTGTGTTTCGTATGGTGAGTGTAGAGAACCGGAGACTGTTTTTACTGGAAAAGAGGCATTCCATCTCCGTCCTCACGGGTGACAGCGCATCTGCATTTTGATTCGCAAACGAGGGTAAATGTAGATGTCTACGGGCCGCAGCAACCACTTACCATCAGGTGGACTGTGTGCTCGTTTGTCACCCTATCTTATAAAAAAAAGTTTTAGGAACCTTAAAGAAAAAAGCCCACACTTTTTTTAAATGCTAGCACCTGCAATTCCTGAAAACTTTGGATTGATTTGTAATGAATGAATGAACATATATTAGATAGTTTCTTTATGACAAAACAATAAAAATTTTAAGCGAAGCACCATCACCCTTTTTCGTCCCAAGCGCACTGACTTGTCAACAGTCCTTCAAGTAACAAATACTCGGAGAATGGTGAGACTAAAATTATTTTTGTTTAATGATTGCGTCTTCATAGTTTTTTTTTTATTTATTTAATTTAAATTCAACTTAATTACTTTAAATATATAACTCAAAGTGAGTTACGTTTAATGAGTCACTTAATATTTATTGTAATTCAGACTGCTGTGTACACTATAATGATGCTTTGTGTTACGCGAAACAGGTTCTATTAACATATAAATAATGGTCAAATTTGAATATTTTCAGACCATAATCAAAACCCATGCATAATCCGGTTATTATATTCATTATTAGACCACATTTACATTCATACAAATACTAAATATAGTTTCTCAATCGCTATTATATAGAAGCTAGATTTTTTTTTTTTATATTAGAAACAAGCGTGACGTTATTTGTTTATGATTTTTAAGGTAAAGGATATGATTTTTTTTATAGAATAAGGGTGACAAACGAGCACACAGTCCACCTGATGGTAAGTGGTTGCTGCGGCCCATATACATCTTCATCTATCCTCGAATACGAATCAAAATGCAGATGGGTTGTCACCGGTGAGGACTAAGATTGAATGCCTAGTTTCCAGTAAAAAGGGTCTCCGGTTCTCTACACTCACCATTCGAAACACAGCAGCGTTAAGCTGCTATTTTACGTTGGAATTCCATTTTGGTTGGACCCATTCGTGCTACAACTATACTACTAATATAGCTGCAGCATGGCTCTACCACGTAATATTGGCCTGTAATATTATGATATATTTGGACCCTTAACTTTAAAGTTACTTTTTCATGGTGGTTGTTTGACATTGGCTTTGGAGTAATTACATACTTACTCTGAGACATTGGCAGAATGAAAACAAACAATTTATATTATGTTTTATATTATTTAAATGATTTGTTACACATCTATACATCAATACAAATAAATAAAATTGAAGTGTCTGTTTGTAATATCGAAATAACAGCTTTTTACTATATGTATATGAAAGTATATATGTTATTTATAACAAAAACTATTTTAAATTTTTTTGTCTGTCTGTCTGTTTGTTTCGGCTAATCTGCGAAACGGCTGGACCGATTTCGACGGGACTTTCACTGGCAGATAGCTGATGTTATAAGGAGTAACTTAGGCTATTAATATTTTAGAAAAATAAAGAATTAGGTTTCCGCGCAACATAATTAAAATCCTAAATTACACGCGGGCGAAGTCGCGGGAAACAGCTGGTTATAAATATAATTAAACTATACCAAATCTGACACTCCTTCGTGCGCGCAATGTGCTTATTAAGAGTACAAAATGTTCATGTAATAATATTAAATATGTAGATATTATTAATATATAGACTCAATACCAACACCTGATTTAATTAGTGTTAGTCGGGGTGACTATTTTACCTCGATTAACGTACTAAAATCTTTAGATTTTTTTTAGACGAGAAAATAAAATCAATAATTTTAAGCTGCTACAGCACCCCTAAAGGAAATAATCACTAATAAAAATAAATTCTTATCACTGTCATGACATCATCTTCTATGTGAGAGGTATTAAATTATGGCATGAATTTTAAGGTTGAAAGCTCGGAATATGAAGATGTGTCTTCAAGTGGATACGCAGTTAGAAGACTACGAATTTCTACAGTATATACTACTACATGTAGATAGGCGATTTGCAAAAATAAATTGCATTTGGATTTGGAGTGTACAAACCCGGAGCAATATTAATATAACGTAGCCTGCAACGTAGCAGTCAAACGCTTAGTCACTGCGCTGCCGAGGCTTGGACTTTGATGTTCTTCATCATCATCATCATGATTATCATCATTACAGCCGGCTGCTGAACACAGGCCTCCGTCAGGGAACGCTCAAAGCATGGATCCTGAGAAAACAGCATCCATCGACTTCCAGTTTTCCATTGCATCTCTTACCAGGTCGCTACTCCATCCAGTAGGGAGCCTACTGGACTACCCTTTACTTTGCTTACCGGTACGAAGTTGCCACTTGAGAACCTTCTTTCCCATCGGTTATCGGTTCTTCGAGCTATATGGCCGGTCTATTGCAACTTCAGCTTACTCATCCGTTGAGCTTTGTCAGTTATTCAGATTTCACTGGGAATATCTCTATTACGAAGTCCATCATGCGAAGCAGGGATGGAAAAAATCATGATTTTTTTTATTAAATTTTTTTGATTTTTTTAGTATATATATTTGGAAATTCACGAGTTGATAACACTTTTTGAATTAGTAGAATTCAAGTTTATGAATACATATGTATGAGACTGATTAATAGTAAAATAATTAATACTGTATTAATAACAGTTTGTATGGTGAATTTCTAAAAAAAATTTTTGGTTGATTTTACTAAGTTTCATCGCTACGTCTTTGTTGATTTTCCTAAATTTATGAGACTATTGTAGTGGAATAATAAGAATAACATAAAACAATAAAAGGTTTTACCTTATTTTAAGTCAGTTTTATTACATTTTCTGCTTATTACATTAATTTATACATGTTGATTTAAATCAATGATTTTTTCAATAAAAATCAAGCGATTTAAGTCGTGATTTAAATCAGCCAACCCTGTGCGAGCATAACCCTCTCCATAGCTCGCTGATAACATGCTCTGGTTGCGTATTTTTGTTTTCAAGTTTTAATAATGCCTGAAGGGGATGATACGTAATGTCCCGACTGCTGCTCAGCCGAGTTGAATCTGTTGATTGATTCTCGAACGAAGTGGACTTACCTAGTCGGATTATTTGTCTCAGATAAACATACTCTTCAATAACTTCGAGTGTGGTGGTGACCTTTGTCTTTTTAATGTTCATTTGAAGAGTTTCAGGGATATAACGCCTAATATTTTTCCGTAATAATTATACCGTCTGCAAATCCAGGATGAGTCACGTACGCTGATGTGGATACTGTATCCTTTCCAGTCCAGTAGCTTGAAACGTCTTCTAATGCAGCGGTGAAGAGTTTAGGGGATATAACCTCATCCTGTCTTACACCCCTCTGCAATCGGATAGGTTTCGTACACTGATTCCGTACTCGAATAGCCATATTAGCCTTATTGTACAAACACTTTAGCACTTCCATATACCAACAGTTAGCTTGGCTCCAACTCACGGAAATAAAAACAATTAAGATATTATGTGTACATCATTTTTATACCCGTGTACTTTTTTATTTAGTACTCGAGTAACTTAATTACGGAGTTCATATCATAAATAACCATTTAAGCTTAGTTAATTAGTGGAACAACTAATTAGAATGCCAACGAAATTGTTAAAGTAGATACAATTTTTTTCATTAGAAACTGCTTGTTTAAAACTTAACGCCGAATGAATTTCGACTCGTTTAAAGTAAATTTTGACCGGATATTTAATCGAAAACTGTATTTGACATTTTCAAATCGAGTCTACTAAACAAAGTTATTTCAAACTATCGTACATAATTGTTGAAACTTGCGGAGGAGTCATTTAGTAATTTTTTATTCAATTCGGAGTTTGGACAGTCCTCTTTGTGACCTTTTTCGCAAGTCAGAAGAGTAATTCATACTGTTTGGACGTGAAGTTTGTCCCTCGTTTGGGTTTCGGGATCATTATCTAGATTTATGCGCAGTAGGTACATTTGAGAGGGAGTCGAAGGGAGAGCAAGTCGACTTTTCCATATTATGATGATGACCTTATGACGGATAAATTAACAATTAATAATAAATAAAATAAAAATGTTTATTTCAATTACATAAAGCTTTAAGATACAGGGTTTGGAGCAACTATACTATTAATATAGCTGCAGCAATATGGGAAATGTGCAGCACGAATGGGTCGAACTCGAACGCGAAAGGACCACGCTCTAATAGAATACTAGCGTAAAATAGCAACTTAATGCTGCTGTGTTTCGTATGGTGAGTGTAGAGAACTGGAGACCCTTTTTACTGGAAAAGAGGCATTCTATCATAGTCCTCACGGTTGCCAACTAATCTGCATTTTAATTCGCAAACGAAGATATATGCAGATATCTATGGGCCACAGCATCCATTTAGCATCAGGTAGACTCTGTGATCGTTTATCACCCTTATTATAAAAGAAAAGGTTATAAAACAATACTTTAGAGAAGGGTAAAAAAAAATAAAAATAAAAAGTAGAGTTACAGCCTTTTGTCCCACCGCTGGGTACAGGCCTCTTCAAGAGTATTTTAGGGCAAGGAAGTGTATCCATTGCGTGTTGTTGGACTTCACATGTCATCGAATTTTTTTTGTTCAATTATTTGTACTAGGCAAAGAAACGATCTGAAACCTCTGTACCTATATTATTTTAAATCGTTTAAACGCTTCAAAATAATATTATACATTTAAATAATGGCTCATTTAATTATGTTGGATGTATTCGATTTGCACTAATTATATTTCTTATATTTAAGTATATATCTATAGGCTCTAACAGCAGGAAATCCTCGTTGCGACTCAACCAAATTTGCATGAGACTTCAGTTCAGCATACTGTTATTATCAGTTGAACTCTCAACCAATAGTTTTGCCTGCGGCAGGTTGTTTTGTTTGTCAGAGATTGTTTCGTCGTTTACTCAAAGTGAAAAATGTGAAAATGAATTAAGATTCGAGTGGAAAATAAAATGGCGTGTCGCATCTAGTTTAAGGGGCACTTCCCTCCCCTCCACAATTGTGACTACTACTATCACTGCCACCACTTAACCCAACAGTGTGAGGGCATTAGGAAAGACACACCACCGTCGGCAACAGGGATACGTATTTCTGGTCTAACCGCATCATCTTTAGAAAAAATATAATCTGCAATGTTTAACTGCTAGAAGACACACCATTTATTTTTCACGTGAATCTTAACTAAAATTAACTTAATTTTAACATTTTTCATCTTTATTGTAATGAGTTTTCGCAAAGTAACGCCCAATTCTATTAATTAGTTAACTAAAAGGTGTTATGTAAAAGTAGTCATCGGATTCTTTAGACACATTATTATTTGTCAAATACCTTGAGGTTTCGTATCAAGGTGTACGGAGCGTGTCCTTCGAATTTGCTAAAGGTTTTGGAGTAGAATGCTCACAATAAGAAAAATATAATCTGAATATTTTTGCAGTATTTCATTCACTATCGTAACTAATTTCTTCTTCTTCTTCCTGTTCTTATCCCAAGTTGTTAGGTGTCTGCATAACATGTCTTCCTCTTCCATTCAACTTTATTAGCCGTCATCTCTTCACTTACTATTTTGTTTCGCATATCATCCCTAACATAGTCTATCCATCTTCTCTCTCTACTTTTATATCCATCCACTTTTACACACACTAATTACCTCTCCCAAAAAAATAATAATTTTAATCTACTTAAAAAAAGGAGAAGGATCTCAATTCGTCGACATATTTTATGTTCAGCGATAACTCTTTACTATGTTGTGTCACATTTCAATGATTCTTTTATTTTGGGATAACTTTGAGTTACTACGTTTTAAAAATTTAATTATGTAACCTTTACACCTTGTGCTACTGAGCGTTGCAAACGGACTTGGTTTACTTATAAGCTATGATATATCGCGTCATCACGGTTAGCATTTGAGCTTGAGGCTTTTTACGAAGCAACCTAGTTATTCTGTAGTTAATTTAACTCGAATATGCACGAGGCACTATTCAACATTCACTTCGGATTTCTCTCATTAAATAGCTCCCATTGAAACTTGGAGACAGTGCCAGGAACTGCACGATAATAATGAATTGCAGGCAACTCGTTAAATCTAAAGTGAAAATGGCAATCGCACAAAGTATTATATATAAAGTATTATTCTAGATCAAATGTAAATTAATTGCTCCATAAAAGTCAGTTTGGTTTTATATTAACGTGTTGAGTCGATTAAACGTTTTCTGTGCATCGCAGAATTCAGAGGATACTTTGGGTGTATTTTGTGATCTTTCCAAGACTTTTGACTATGTTCACCATGAGACACAAATGTGGGAACTTGGTGTAAAAAACATAGCGCTTAAACTTATTACATAATATGTTTTCTTATATTTACACGAACACTACACATTGAATAAATCTGTTTTTACGAATTTTATCGCGTTAAACTAACTTATTTTACTATCCCGACGTTTCGGGTGCTTTACAGCACCCATGCTAACGGGGGACTTAGGTGATTGACGTCGCGATGTCAAAGTTAACACGGAGTACCTTGAGCTTTTTTAATTATTAATTTTGGTCCGATCTACGCAGAATGAACTTACTGCTTTGAAGTCTTACAGTGGTGTGCTTGGGTTTAGTTTTAATTTTATTATTTATAGGATCCCAAGCAGGTGGTAGTACCCAGCCTCCCTCTCTATTGAAATTAAGATGTTTTCTCAATTTCAATAGCCTCACGTATCATCCCTCGGCAGGAATCGATGTTCTTTCGCGAGAATTTGTGCTTTATCAAATCTAATGTAATAGCGGGGGCCGTCTAAGATATGATCACAAACTGCAGACTTCCCGGAACGTTGGTGCTTCACATCAGCTATGTGTTCTTTTACGCGGGTTTTTATTGATCGTTTTATTTGCCCTATATGAGAGACCACATTCACAATCAAGCTTGTACACGCCTGCATCTTGTAGAGGAATACTGCACTTGACGAATGGTGAGACTTGAAGAATGTTCTAATAGAAGCTCGCTTCAAGATGTAGCCAATCTTGTCTGTGACACCTCTGACATATGGTAGTACAGCAGGCACACGCCCGACTGGCCGGCTTCACTCGGTCACTGTGACGTAAGCGCGGGACACGAAGCTTGTTGTCGTGCAGAAACTGCTTGACGTGCTGAATCTCGGCGGCCAGGTGTTTGCTGTCACAGATCGCTCGTGCTCTCTGTAACAAAGATTTGCCCACGGTAGCTAACTGTGAAGGATGCCAGTGGGATTCACCGTTTAAATATCGGTTTGTATGGGTCTTTTTTCTATACACAGTGTGACCTATGGTGTTGTTAGGATTTCGAATGACTAATTTTATTCAATTATTAGTCATTCAAAATTTTGTTCGTTTGTTTATGTCGGTAAAATGTATTAAATTTACAACACACAGATGAATATCAATGTGCTTTTAAATGGCGAAGAGCTGAGTCGTGTTGAATTCATGTTTTTCTCGGAATATATCTAAACTAGCTAGCAAATTTTATGCAGTTTTGCAGCATATGCTGTTCATAAGATTAAAGACCTTACATGTGTTGAAACAGCTAGATTAGTTTATTGGCTTGACTGGGGAAGGTTCTTAAAACATATAATAGAAATAACAATTTTTTAGGGCTTTTTTTAAAGGTTTCGCATTACGAATAACCAGAACCGAAGGGCCGTTTTATTGGTAATGAGATATTTCATCTTAGTCACAGCCATAGCATCCCCTTACCATCAGGTGGACTGTATGCACCTTTATTACCCTTGTTCTATATAAAAAAGAAGCTATTGCAGGTTTTTATATGAGTGACAAGCGAGCACATAGTCCACCAGATAGTAAGTGAATGTTAAGGCCAATAGATACCCTACATTTATCTTCGATTAAGAAATAAAATGCGTTGTTACCCTTGAGGGCAAAAATGGAATACCTCACGCCAGTGAATATGATGATTGCAGATGACCGGAGACCTTATTCCCTCACACTCATCATACAAAACACAACAGCATTAAGCTGCTTTTCACGTTGGTATTCTGTGATAGCGTGTACTTCCCCGGTAGTGCCGGTCTATACGTTAAATTGACATTGGGCTAACTAAAAAATATATTTCTCTTATCGATTCCTGAACAAATTAATAATTTTCTATAATTCTGATACATGTATATGAACCAAGCGTATTCCATCGGAATATTATTGACACAACAAAGTGGAGCAGTCATTCCTCAGCGCGAGGCGTGCGTCACCCGGCTCTCGAACCGCAGGTCGTGCGTGCTCGGGGGCCCTCGAAATTTCTAACGATTGATAGAGGCCTAGCGCTTGGCTGTTTCCGAATTACGTCACTCAGAAATTTAGGCTAAATTTGTGTTGGACGTGTCATAACATTGTTTACAAGGAGCAGTACGAGACATGTTATTAAAACCTGCGAAATTGTGATCACTAGGACATCGTTCACTAGTCGTTTTTCAATTTAGATCATTTATACGATTTTAAAATTAGAACGATTTATGATGAAAAAATGAGTCCGTTTGAGTAATGGAAGTGTGGCGGCGCTGTCGTCGCGCCACAAGCGAAACACATCGAAACCTAAATCGCACTAACAAAGTTCCGAAGTTAAAGCAGCATATATAGAATACCTCCGAACTGCCAATCGGAGCGTTGGCCGCTCCCCGGGCAGAACACCTTGCCTGGGGGGACATCTCCCTTTTTCCTTCCACCGGCTACAGAGGACCACGCTTTTAAAGAATGGTAACATAACTTAGTTGTTGCTGTTTTATCGCAAAGTTCCTCAGCATATAATTTTTTTAAAGTGGAAACTTTGTAATGGATAGTTTTGACTTAATTGTAAATATAGCTGTAAATATTCCTAAAACACATGAAATGACGAATGATGCTGCTGTGTCTTTCGCTGAGTGACGGGGACTTGTGATGCACTGAACTAGTAATGAGGCATTTCATCTCCTCTGGGAAGACATCGCATCGCAAGCAAAAAAAGTTAGGGTGCTGCCTGCAGGTTAAGATGGATTTTGGCAATTTGGATTGTATCCCTTACGTGTTTATTTTTAATATATTTTCACTTATAATCAAGTAAATTTGTTTGTTCCGCGTTTGCATTTTTGCTTTTACGATTGCAATAACAGTTTTACACAAGTAGGTCATTATCAATTAACACGAATTACTGCTTATTAGCGGACAGCACCGTTACAACGCAACTCGACAACGGCTTATTACTACCATTGAAGTTATTTTGATCTTGCCAGGAAATAGACATGTGGCATTCATTCATTTCTAGTGACCCGATCATTCAAGTATTGATTCGTCTTACGAACCAGGTCATTCTGGTCGATCATTCTCGAGTGTCAGTACTCTGAGATCTGTGAGACCCGCCCGATAATGTCGGTCGTCGGACATTACTATATTCTATGGTCGTAGGGCCTGTCAATCATTTGTTCCGAAACATTCAAAAAATCAATGCTTTGATGCGACCCGGCACCAATGAACGAATCAATCACGATTGACATATATCTACCCGGAAAGATTCGTGCGCGTTTGTTTTCAAACACGACTAAAATAGCTTTAGAGGCGTATCTTCACGTCACAGTTCAAACGACGAAAGTGTTGTCCGTCGTAAAAAGGAGGTCGGTCGTAATCAATTAATATCCGACGCTACGACGCGTGCCAAGTCGGCGACTTGTTACATTTACTATTCACGTTATTGCGACGGATATAAATCACATCGTACATGTACTACGATATCTATTATTTAATCTGTGACTGTACGATCCCGCTGTCATATTCATGGTACGCATAACAGAATGATACAGCATAGGAATAAAAGATATGCGTATGAAATGAAATGATTTTTATTCCTTCGACGTAAAATGTCTAGATTCCGATAGTTTGTGTTGTTATTTATAACTATCTCGTTAACGTTTTGGGTTGCCATTCAGTTCATTAATTCATTACAGCCCTTTATAAGTCTACTGTTGAACATAGGCCTCTATCTATTTCTATATGCTTCAAAGCACAGCCCTAAGCCACCTCCAGCTATTGACTTCTTGCATGTCTTACCAGGTCGTCACTCCATCTAGTGGGTTGCCAACCCTACTGTAATATGGTACTAGTATCTTACTCTATATTAGGCGTTTAGCGGTCCTAGTACCATCATTCTAAAAAAAATGTAGTTGGTGAATTGAGCATTTAATGTAGTTCTTAACGTGGTAGAGCCACGCTGCAACTATATTTAGGCTCTCACAGAATACCAGCGTAAAACACCAGCTCAATGCTTTCTGTAAAGAACCGGAGAGCCTTTTTACTGGAAACGAGGCATTCCATCTTAGTCCTCAGGGGTGACAACGCATCTGCGTTTTATGTAGATAAATGTAGATGGTTATGGGCTACAGCATCCACTTACCATCAGGTGGACTGTGTGCCCGTTTGTCACCCTTATTCTATTAAAAAAAAGCTGGTTGAAGCTATTTATAAAGACTAAAAGCAGCACACACAAATATTACACGCAAATATTCTTTTAAAATAGAGTTAGTTTGAAACTTATTTACTACTTTTTCTACCGACTTCAAAAAGGAGCCGGTACTCAATTCGACTGTATGTTTTTTATGTGTGTTATACCTCATAACTTTTTACTGGGTGAACCGATTTCGATGATTTTTTTTTTATTTGAAAGCTGGTGCTTCACATGTGGTCTATTTGATCAAGGTCTGACCAATAGTTTCTGAGTTATTCTTAATAATTTATATTGAAGTCGGTTGTACAAAATTTTTAATTTTTAATTATTTATTCCCGATGAGCTAGAAACTTGAAATTATCAACTTGACTCAAAATCGGATGCCAATGTAAGAATATGAAAAAAAAGTGATATATTAAAAAATATATAATTTTTCAAAATTTTATTTGTTCGATTTAGTGCTACCCAATCCCGAGACTGCTTAACACTGCTATGCCGTGGCTCTATCACGTTAATGTTTCATACATTTACTATTTAACTTTTTTATTATTGAGCTTAACTAACTCTAGTCTCTATACTCTTCTCTACCTCGTTAAAGATGCGGTGTTGGATATTTAGAGACGTGAGTTGTTGTAAAAGTGAATAAAAAGACCGTTTGGAATAGAACTTAATTTTACGGATTATATCGCGTTTAATTTTAACTTTTTTTATCCCCGACGAATCGGGGTTTAAAAAAGTTACACAGGGCCGTAGTTGATTACTTTTATTCCATGTGTAGTATTAGTTTAAATTTGAGAAGAAAATAATGTGACGTGGTAGAGTCATGCTGCTGCTATATTAGTAGTATAGTTGCAGCACGAATGGGTCGGCTCGACCGGGAAGTTTCGTGTTTCGTATGGTGAGTGTAGAGAACCGGATACCCATTTTACTGGAAAAGAGTCATTCCATCTTAGTCCTCACGCCTGACAGCGCAAATGCATTTTCATTCGTAAACGAGGACAGATGTAGATGTCTATGGGCCACAGCAACCACTTACCATCAGGTGGACTGTGTGCTCGCTTGTCACCCTTACCCTATAAAAAAAAATCAAAAAGAGCGCTTATTAATGATTCTGTTTACATCGCGAGGCGACGCATAAAGCACGCGTTGCGGGGTACGAATACCTTAGCCCTTGTCAGCTCAAGGACGCCAATGATTGATATAGTGAATTGCTGAATGAGAGTGTTTTATTGATTTGCGCGGTGCTTGCGCCCAGATACTAATCTGTAAATAATATAAGTTTTAATAAATAAAGTAAAACCGACTTCAACACGAAAAATATTCCCCATATTAGCCTCTTTTTTACCGTGTAGTGGCGGTGTTAAAATATCCTATAATAAAGTTAGTAAAGAAAAATTTTCGCATTTTGTGATTTGCGAATTCGGTTCGGAGATATTATGTAAAGAAGAAAATATAGGCTAGTGTATTGAATGGAACTAGTTTTAAGGGTTTCGTCACGTTTTACTAACTTATTTTATATTCTCGACGTTTCGAGTACTTTACAGCACCCATGGTCGCGGGGTTAGGGGGGGGGGGGGGGGTACTGAGTTGTTCGCGGTCCCGATGTTATAGCTACCTTAAGTTTAAAAATATTTTTTTTGGTCCGATCTACGCAGAACGAGCTTACAGTATTGTGAAGTCATGAAGTTGAATGTTTAATTTTACAAAAAAAAAAACTTTGTAAATGTCTGTAAATGAAACATCAGGAATATTAAGTCAGTCTATACAAATAAATAAAATTGAAGTGTCCGTTCGTAATGTTAAAATAACAGCTTTTAATAAATGCATATGAAAGTATACGGTACTTACAACAAGAATACAATTTTGTAAATTTTTGTCTGTCTGTCTGTTTGTTTCGGCCAATCTCCTAAACGACTTTCGCTGGCAGATAGCTGATGTCAAAAGGAGTAACTTAGGATACTTTTATTTTATAGAAAAATAATTAGGGTGCCGCGCAAAAAATTAAAGCGAGGGACAGCTAGTCTATACAAATAAATAAAATTGAAATATATAGTAATGTATTAAAAAAATAAGTAGGATTCCGCGCAAAAAAATTAAAACCCTAAATTACACGAGGGCGAAATCGCGGGGAACAGCTAGTATTAAATAAGTTAATAAAACGCGATTCAACCCTTAAAACTAGTATCATTCTATGTGTAGTGTTCGCGTAAACATAAGAAGTCATTACAGGCTTTATGTAAATGATAACCTCCTCAATTTTTAAGGTTGTTAAAACACCTCAGTAAA
Source organism: Parnassius mnemosyne (assembly GCA_963668995.1). Taxonomy (NCBI): domain Eukaryota; kingdom Metazoa; phylum Arthropoda; class Insecta; order Lepidoptera; family Papilionidae; genus Parnassius; species Parnassius mnemosyne. Next base: position 3,746,528 of record CAVLGL010000002.1, on the reverse strand, counting down.
GCTAGGCCGTGATGGTTGACCAGTTCCCATAAAAAAAGAAATATGGAATAATTATGTAAATAAGTTTAGGTGGGATTTGGCGCCGAGCGCAATCGAGAGGCGTATACAAAGTCGACCCACGCAAGGCTATTAGCACAATAAAGGTAATGATTCGCGTAAAACGTAGCAACTTATTAAGCATTAGTGAGAGCGGCCGTAACGACAGCGCGTGAGAAGAATATAAGGTGGGCGTTAGATGATGGCCTCTAAATGTGTGCCGTATGTAAGATAGTAGTGTTGAGAGGGTCCATTACTGTAGCGAACCTACATTAGCACTCAATTTTGTTGTACAGACAATTTTTTATAGGATATGGGCGACTAATGAGCACACAGTCCACCTGATGGTAAGTGGACACTGGCCCATAGACATCTACATTTATGCTCCATTAAGAATCAAAATGCAGATTCGTTGTCACCCCTGAGAACTAAGATAGAATGCCTCATTTCCAGTAAAAAGGGTCTCTCCATCCACACATCTCCATCTCCATCTCCACAGCAGCATTAAGCTGCTATTTTACGCTGGTATTCTGTGAGAGCGTGGTCCTACCCCGGTCGAGCCGACCCGTTCGTACTGCAACCATAATATAGCTGCAGCGTGGCTCTACCGCGTACATTTAAGATGACCAAAACCGGCGCTCTCTCTCCATTCTAACACTAATAGCGACTCGCTAACTTAGAAATTTCACGTTAAACCAAAGGCCGATTATTCATTTAACAGAGAATTTTCATTGAACAGATTTACAATACACAACTTTACAATAACTTCTTAATGATGTACCTACTTGCAAAGCGCGGGAAATCCGAGAGTACAGAGCTTAATGCAACTCTCGCAATTTTTTACAACATTAGCGGTTACAATAATTTTGTTGCTTTTTTAGGTTAACGCGGCTGCGGGAGAGGAATTTATAATCGCATCTTGTCAGCAATATATCTTAATTACCACGGCTGTAGCGAGAATGTGCCTGTTGTGTTTACATGGCCGTTCAGATGTTCGTGGATTACGCAACCTAGTAAGACGGCTGGCAGTTTTTAGGGTTTCGTATCTCAAAAGGAAAAAACGGAACCCTTATAGGATCACCTTGTTGTCCGTCCGTCTGTCTGTCAAGACCCTTTTTCTCAGGAACGCGTGGAGTTATCAAGCTGAAATTCATATCAAATACTCAAGTCTACTGTCCCTTGGAGCTGTGAAAAAATCAAACTTCTAAGCCAACGTAATCAAAAGATACAGCCGTTTATGCCGCAAATTTTCGACATTCGCAGGGGAATTAAAACCGACACGGTACATCCCGTGAACTCAGAATCTTAAAATTTGGTACGAAGTAACGTATTATAGCACAGATAAAGGAAAAATTGCGAAAAGCATAAATTTTTAGTTACATCATATAATAAAAATATTTTTATAATTTTAAACTTATATACCTACAGATTTGTTCGGAACCCTCGGTGCGTGAGTTCGACTTGCACTTGGCCGGTTTTTTTTTTATAGGATAAGGTGACAAACGAGCACACAGTTCACCTGATGGTAAGTGGTTGCTGCGGCCTATAAACATCTACATCTATTCTCGATTACGAATCAAAATGCAGATGCGTTGTCACCCGTGAGGACTAAGATGTAATGCCTCGTTTCCAGTAAAAAGTGTCTCCGGTTCTCTACACTCATCATACGAAACACAGCAGCGTTAAGCTGCTATTTAACAATGGTATTGAGTGAGAGCGTGTATCTTCCCCGGTCGAGCCGGCCCATTCGTGGACAACTATACAATTAATATAACTGCAGCATGGCTCTACCACGTACAAAGGTTTCCTTTAGTTCTTTTATATCTATCCGTGCGAATTTAAAAGAGCCTTGGGGCTAAGCGCTCGCTGTAATGCTCGCAATATGCGCCCAACAAAGATTCAATCCGATATATAAAAAAAGTAAAGCATCTAACTTAACAAAGATATTAAAGCAGTGTTCCATTATTTCATCCATTTAGGAACCTCGTAACGGGGTCTCTTGCTCGACTATATCTCTCACTAATGGCATATTAACTTAATGAGTTACATCTTCACGAATGGTTTTCTGATAGCCAAATCGCCACTTACAAACAACAACATTAGGAATCACTAACATGTCCATAACGCCAGACGATAAGTGCTGGCATTCCGCATTGATACTTAATCAGTGCTCACCTACGCGTGGAACATCAGAAATAGGCTAGATTGACGAGTCGGTAGCGCGGTGCCTAAGCGTTTGCGTGTGACGCTGCGGAGACGTAAGTTCGATTCCTACACGGATCAAGTGTGTTCTACACATAGCCGTTCTGAGTCTGAAGGTTCGTCAATTTACAATATATCAATACTTGGACAGAGAGAACAGAGAACAGACTTGTATAAGTGGTAGAGCAATGCTGCAGCTATATTAATAGTATAGTTGTAGCACGAATGGGTCGGCTCGACCGGGGACGGACCACGCTCTCACAGAATACCAGCGTAAAATAGCAGCTTAACACTGCTATGTACTGCTATGGTAAGTGTAGAGAACCTGAGACCCTTTTTACTGGAAAAGAGGCATTCTAACTTAGTCCTCACGGGTGACAACGCATCTGCATTTTGATTCGCAAACGATGATAAATGTAGGTGTCAGCAACCACTTACCATCGGGTGGATTGCGTGCTCGTTTGTCACCCTATCCTATAAAAAAAATGCATCGCCCATGGTCACGGAGTTCAAAAGTGGGGATTTTGAAGGGAGATAAAATAAATGCGTAATATAAAATTTGACGCGTATGTAATAGAAATCATTACGCGAGGAATATATTTATGAACGTTGTCAAATTAAAGCACAAAAAATGCTGTTTTATTTAGCGCGATGACATCAATAAGTGATAAAAGGAAATGTCTGCGAAGAAAACACAGTTTTCTTTTGTTTCTTATCGGTGTCTGTTGTGATATATTTATATAGTGAGATAAAGATTATTTATTAACAAATGTGTTACGTTAATTTAAAAATATGAATAAAATTGAAGTGTCCGCTTGTAATATTGAAATAATTAGCTTCTATAAAGCTCAGAGGGTTATTTGCACGCTGTTAACACATAAATAACCATTTTAAATTATTGTCTGCCTGTTTGTCTGCCAGTGTGGGTTAATCTTCTTAAAAACTGAACCGATGGTGATAAAACTTTACGAGCATATAGAGAGGGAGCATTTAGGCTATATTTTATCAGAAAAACTTGAAGATTTTATTTGAAAGAAAACGGAATTTTTTTATTATAAATCTAAATAACCAAATTAATAGATCCTATACAGGTGAAGCCGGAGCGGGTCACAAGTAAAATTACATCGCTATATAAAAAAAAGTCCATCGCTTTGTTTAGTCTATAGACTAGAGTGTACCGTAGTGACGGTGTAAGAATATCCGCTACTCCATTTCATCTCGTGGGTGTGATGAGAGGTGACAGAGGGAAACAAATCAGGAGATGGGCAGCAGCGTCTTCCTGATAACGACAAAAAATAAAAACTGCGGTCGCCAAGCGGGTTGATAACGGTTATTGCGTTGTCAACCCTGAGAACTAGAGAGAATGCTTCGTTTTCAGTAACAAGGGTCTTCGGTTCTACATTCACCAAACGAAACACAACAGCATTACGCTGGTATTCTGTGAAAGTGTGATCCTACTGTGCTCGACCGGAGCTAGCCGTCCCATTCATGATGTAACCATAATATAGCTGCAACGTGGCTCTACCACGTATAAAAAGGATTTCAGGGGCTGATGGCTATGATTGATTAAAAAAAAATATCCAGATTATCCATTGAAAATGAGCGGCGCACAGCGCCACCGCGGTCGAATTAAAACATTGTTGGCAGAAGCTTTTTTGTATTTGGATTAAAAGGTAGCATATTCCCTCATACAATCTATAATTAATCTATGTATCAAATATTTAAAATAATATTTAACACGTTTTCATTAATCAGAGCGGTATTTATGTATGTATTTATATATTACAATATATGTATATAAATGGTCGGTATAATGTAATTCGAAATTTATATACACGTTCAAGACTATAGTGCCACCAACTTATCTGTGAACTTGGCGCTTCTGCGCTGAAGTGTTGCCAGTTCGGGAATATTCCCATATAAGGGTCTTATAATCCTACATAGAGTCCACATACTAGGGTAATAAATTAGTCACGGAATAAAAAGACTAGAACACAGATTTAAAAGATATATGTCACAAGAACAAGAAGAAACAAAAATATCATAATTGAACAATTTAAACTTTAATTAAATGATATGCCTTTTTTACCGGGAGTTGCAATTTGCGTTCCTGTGGTTTATGCGGTTTCCGGTTCTATAACTATTTTGGAAATGAATCCTTGACTAACATCTGAAAAAGAAATGAATTGCATTAACCAATCCATTTATCGGAAATACGAAAGGAAGGAACAAAACATAGCAATACTGGTCAGTATTGCTATGTTTTGTTCCTTCTTGTTGCAGCTGATACTCTTTTATAGACCTGATTGAAAGACATTGTCGGTGCTTACCCTCGAGCTTCTTGCTCACAAAAGTTTAATACTTATAAAATAATGTTTCGGGGATCACTTTTAATAGTTTTCGGCATTTTTTATTTTTCTATAAACTCTCAAAACAATGACGTATCGAGTGACATTTGATTAAATGGCGGCTGTAGTTCACAATTTTACCGCAGCTGTCAGTTCACAGATAAGTTGGTGGGACTATATCTTCAAAGTTTTGACATATTTTGACATTACAAACAGACACTTCAATTTTATTTATTTGTATAGTTTAAATGTAATAAATGTAATTTAAACTATACAAATAAATAAAATTGAAGTGTCTGTTTGTAATGTCAAAATTACAGTTTTTTTACTAAATGCATATGAAAGTATATACGGTACTAATAACAAAACTACAATTTTTAAATTTTTGTCTGTCTGTCTGTCATTTTGTTCCGGCTAATCTCTGAAACGGCTAGACCGATTTTGATGGGATTTTCACTGGCAGATAGCTGATGTCACAAGGAGTAACTTAGGCTACTCCTCTTTTATTTTAGAAAAGGAAAAAAGAATTATGGTTCTGCGAAAAAAAATGAAACCCCAAATACCACGCGGGCGAAGTCGCGGGGTACAGCTAATTATATATTATGTGCAATTTTGTTCGATAACTTGTTGCCATCTTGTAGGTAGTGACATAATTCTGTTGCTGTAGAAATCTTGGGATTTTTGATTACAAAAATTGGACAAGTAGTCTTGACTTTCCTCTCTTGGTGTTAACCTAACCCTCGCTTCAACCTAACATCGCGACAAAACTCGCGTTACCATCCATACAATCTGGATGATTGGCGGTCCACCACTGTGCGATTTAGAAGAAGTTTTCTCCCTCGCACAACTTCCTTGTGGAATCGATTACCACCAGCGATTTTTCCGGACCGATACGACTTAGGAACCTTCAAGAAAAGAGCCTTTCTAAAAGGCCGGCAACGCATCTGCAATTTCCCTGGTGTTGCGGTTGTTCTTGGGCGACGGTAGTCACTTACCATCAGATGAGCCGCATTCTCGTTTGCCCCCTCTTATATAAAAAAAAATTCCGGGCGTTTTATCTCAATTTCTTGCTTGAGTCTCATTAGTTGTTGGCAGTAGAGATCCGAATCGATGGTTTTGCCCGGCGGTAAAAGCTCATAATAAACGATGCCCTTCTAATCCCACCATACACACAGCGTCACCTTATTGCGTGTTAATCCGGGTTTCACTACAGTCTGTGGAGCTTGACTACCTTTTGACCAATGTATTTTTCGCACGTTCTTGTCGTACGTGATCCACTTTTCATCATCAGTGATCAATCTTTTCGAAAATGGTTCGGTTTTATTAGGTTTCTATCAATGAGCTCGTGTGGTAGCCAAATATCGACCTTTTTTGGTATAGCTAGACTTTTTCAAATGTGTGAAAACTGTTTTTGGTCAGTCCTCAAATCCTCGGTTATGTTGTAACTGCTAATATGTCGATCTTGCTGTACTTTTAAAAAAATGGCATCTACTGTATCCGTATGAGAGGGACCAGAGCGAGCTGCATCTTTGACATCAAAATTCTCGGACTGAAAACGCTTGAACCTTAGATTATATAATTACTTACTGTAAATATTACTATGTGACTTGAACCAACTTTGTGCTACTGTTACTGGTCCATAAACGTCACAATTATTTTTTAATTTTTGAGTCGCATTTTTACTTTTTGTAATAAAAAATTTAGAATGCATTATCGAATTTCTTCTTTAGATTCAAAAATTTTGGCAGACAATTGAAAAATGGCGGGATAGTGTTTTTTATTTTTTTATTTTTCTTTTTCTTAATGTCCTATATGTATAGAATGTTGTAATTCATTTTTCACCAACTTGCGGGCGTCTAAATAATCAAAAGTTTTGCAGGAACCGATGGCTAAACAATAATTTCATGACCATGACCTGATATCCTCATTAGGTAGTGTTTAAACTCTAATTATAATTAAAGTCAGTGTTTTGATAGATGTTTTCATAACGGTCCCTCGAATAGCTTTCAAAGTGGGCGAAATGCTTGTTTGAGTATATAAATTAAAATTAACATAATCCTAATATTTATTTTGTGTGTTTGTTAAACTCGAGATATCTCGGTGACGTAGAGCGTGTTAAACTTTGTATTTTAAAGGGTTAATTTAGACTGGGACTTGATAGCGTCGCGTTTGGAATACATAAAGCCATAATCAGTTGGAAACAGTCACTATTACCCCTGAATGTGTATTATTTTGGCGCTGCTAGATGATTTTACTTTGTTGGTTCCTTTTTAACATTTGACTTGTTGCTTTTTTAATGAAATTAGCTTCAATTTAAAGTTGTTCGTTTAAAGGTGGTTTGAACACGTAGAAAAGATAAAAGGAAAGAGGGACAAAACAATTTTACTCGTATGCTGTAGAAGTGTGTGACAGAGTCGACAAAAAACTCGCTGGGCGGGAGTTTATCGACCAAACTAAAGATATATTGAAGACTAGCGACCCGCCCCGGCTTCACCTGGATACAATTTTTAATGTGGCTTTAAGATAATCAGGTTATTTCATCAATTTTTCGTTTTTTTTTTTAAATCTGTAAGATTTTTGGTTTAAATATAGCTTAGATCCCTTCTGGCATTGCTATATATAGTTCGTTAGGTTTCATCACAATCGGTTCATCCATTCCTAAGATTATTACTGACAGAAATACAGACAGACAGCCAGACGAAAATGTTAAAAATATTTGTTAATGTCTTATTAGAGTTATTAGTATTGAAATAAGCTCCTGAGCTTAATAGATGCCAGTTATTTCAATATCTCAAACAGACATTTCAATTTTCGACGACTCCGTCGCTCGGGCCGCGGGTTCGAATCCCGCACGAAGCAAGTATTTGTATGGCCTACAAATAATTGTTCCGGGTCTGGGTGTATGTCATTATGCAATTTATGTTTGTAAACTGCCCCCACGACACAGGACAAAATCCTGGTGTGAAAAAAAATTTACATGTGTACAGATAGGCCAAATTAAGACAGAAAGGTAACTTAAACGACAAGTATATGTATATACGCGTAGATACCGATATGGATGTGAAATCTGGAGGTGTGTCAGGACCTAAATGAAAGTTCGTAGTTTCTGTGTAATCCTCTAGGTGATCCATAGGAGTTTGTGTGTTTATGCTTATGATATTAGTGTATATTTTATAAATATAATATATATATATATATATATATATATATATATATCTAAGTAGCAATATAAACAGAAATCTGTTGTTAGTTTCTGTATTTTTTTATAGGATAAGTGTGACAAACGAGCACACAGTCTACCTGATTGTAAATGGTTTCTGTAGCCCGTAGACATCTACATCTATCCTCGATGACGAATCAAAATGCAGATGCGTTGTCAGCCGTGAGGACTAAGATGGAATGCCTCGTTTCCACAATAAAAAGGGTCTCCGGCTCTCAAACTTACCATACGAAACAGCAGTGTTAAGCTGCTATTTTACGCTGGTATTCTGTGAGATCGTGGTTCTTCCCCGGTCGAGCCGACCCATTCGTGCTACAACTATACAAGTAATATAGCTGCAGCATGGCTCTACCTAAATATTGTATTTTTAAATATTAAACTTACTATCATAACAATGCAAGGAACAGTAGCGAGAGAAAACAATTTTTCACAATGACCGTCTGCTAACAATGGTCCTCCATTTGTGGAAACACATGCGGAGTAAAAGTTACCTTTTATCTTTACAGGCTTTTTGAAACTGTTCGTTTTCCTCCCATTCTGTGGGATACAGAGCCGCTAGGTTTTGCTTAACGTTTTTTACATAAAAAGCTTGGCACCTAATCCTCGATTTGCATAGCAGCTACTAAGGATTAGTAGCAAAACTAATTTACTTTGCTCAGTCAGATGCATACGTCAAAAAATTTGACATCAGAAACAACTTCGACCGGATTAAATTTAAAATTAATTTAAGCCTTGATTTGACTGATTAGACTTGGTAGGTACATTTAGAATAATGCTGAAATGTCGCTCAGCTTACTGTAAAAACTAAGGCCCGTAATAATAAACGTTCCTCAGCTCAATTGCAAACACTTGGGAATAATCTTGAAGTTATGATCTTTTAATAAACCTACCTCAAGTTGCGGTGTAGGTTTACGTTAATTAGCACTATTTAATAAATCTGCTTCGTGGTTACCTGAAACGTTACTATGTGTACATTAATTTAAATCTTCGCTTAATTTAGCCAAGATTTAAATTACTAATTAATAAAAAAAAATTTTTTTCTAGAATAATAGTGACCAAACTACCTGATAGTAAATGGATGATGTGATGCCTATAGACATCTACATCAATCCTCAATTAAGTATCAAAATGCAGATGCGTTGTACCCCTCAGGTCTAAGATAGAACGCCTCGTTTCCAGTAAAAAGGGTTAACCCGTTTTTTTACACTCACCATACAATATACAGCAGCATTGAGCTGCTATTTTAATCCGGTATTCTATAAGAGCGTGGTTCCTCCCTGGTCGAGCCGATCATCCTCCATTCGTGCTACAACTATAATATAACCGCAGCATGGCTTTACGATGTAAGTATGTATCTTGAAAAGTATTGCAAAATGTGCTAATAAACCAGTATTTCTTTCAAATGTGAGGTCGGATGGCGCGAAACACCCCAAATTCTTAGTTTCGTTCAACACTGGCTCTTTGTTCATAGATATCTCTACCAAAATATGAATTCCCGCGGCATCAAACCCGCAATTTGTTTAATTTGCTTTCGTTTTTTATCTAATGCGAAGTGGCGGTTAAGTAAATTATAGATCTAATGTAAGATGTTATTTCGTAACGAAAGAGCGCTTCTTGTTGAATTAACGTGATTATGCATATTTATTCGTTTAATAACTTCTTTACAGAAACTTATAATATAATCGTACATACGTATTATGTTTCCACTGCTACAATTAGACACGCTGAATAGCTATAAATTTTGTTTTCTATTATTAATCTACGAGTACATATATAGTACATATATACAGGGTTATTTTTCAAAGTAGTAAAATTTTAACTTTAACTTCAAATATATAAATAATGATATACCGTTATTGCAGTTTTCGAAAATACGAGTAAATAAGGCTTCTACTTTTATTTGAAATTATCCCAAATTGAATGTGATTTATGGGTACAACGTTTTTGCCTACCGATCGACATTCATGAATGTGTGCGCGCGCTGTAAAACCTTCTTTGCAAATTTGCCCGGTTATTGCAAAGTAACCCTGTATATAAGAGATTTCCACCTATGTACTGACTCATCACGATATCTCTGGAATCATAAGGTCTAGAGACTTGATATTTGGTAGAAATATTCCTTTCGCCGAGTAGAAGTCAGCTAAGAACGGATTTTACGAAATTCCACTCGCAAGGGGAGTTGAGGGTGGCTGCGGGCTGTTCGAAAGAGATACCGCGGCTCCGGAACGTAAGGGCACTGAAGGAACACGGATGGTTTTTAGTCAGTAAAAGTCTGACACTCCCTTCCGCTCCACCCACAGCGAAAGGCGTCATTAGATGATATTCCATCCGCAAAAAAAAAAAAAAAAGGGGAGTTGAGGGAGCATTAATTAAAAACCTTCCTCCCTCTTCCTCTCCCCTTTTATCGGACAACCAGATGCTCTCTCACATCTTCATTGTCGACGTACCATGCAATCGAACCGTGCCGAACCGTCCTAATTTGTATATTTGTACTACTAACATATTAATAAATCACTAAATAATATATAATAAATGTAATAATTAAAATTATAATGTCAAAAATCCCGTAAATTATAATGTCTCAAAGTTAATAACATAGATAACGTTTTGTGGTTCCATTCAATAAATTTGATAGATAAAATTAAAAAATTGGCATACAAATAATCGTCAACATTATAATGCGCTTTATTGGTTAAAAATATGTTTATTTGTGAAGGCTCTTAGACTCTCTTATATATTTAGGTAAATGGTTATACAGACGAGGACCCGTGCAGAATACGCTTTTTTGAACAAAACAGTCTTACTGTTGGGATGGCTCAATTTAATTTTTTTGCCTGTCATCTTTTCACGCATATAAAACTTTAAGCTCATAAACCCGTACAGAGGTTTTCTAATACTTTTAGCAAAAATGAATAACAACATATGGAGTTACAAAGCGACGACTCGTTGGTTAGTTTTTTTTCTACAAGTGAGGGTGACAAACGGGCACACAGTCCACCTGACGGTTAGCAATAAATAATGCTCGATTAAGAAACAAATCAATAAAAAAGATAAATGTGTAAAAAATCTGGGCGATATTTTTTTTTAAAAACTTGTTTTTCTTTGTAATCGATAAATTTTAATAATTTTCACAGCAAAAACATTCTAATCTCATCCTGACGCGTGCTTCTGAACAAATGAGCTAAAACTGATAGAGCGCGCATTATAGACGCACATCATATTAGTATGGTACGGTCACTGAACGCATTGTGTTCGGGTATATGTTATTGATACGTTCTACTGCGCATAGTAATAACTGAGAGGAACCACTTATGTTAAAGCTTGGCTTACTTCGTGTACCGGAAGTCCGGACTAAATATACGCAAAACTTATGGTACGTGGGTGTAGAACTTTCAAAAAAGTTTCTGGGAACGTTACCTTGGATTTGTCTAATGATAGTGTTTCTCAAGTCAAAACAATTTAAGTAAAAAAATGTATTGTTAAGTAATTTGTTTTTGCCGTGTTTGTGTGTTTTTTTTTTTATAAAACTAAGGTGACAAACGAAATTTCAATCCACCTTGATGGTAAGCAGTAGCCACTGCTAATTCCAGTCACTCAATTTTACCATCGTACATCGCGACAAAACTCGCGATACCATCCATGCCATCTGGACGATGGGCGGTGCACCACTGTGCGATTTAGAAGAAGTTTTTCTTCCTCGCACAACTTCCTTGTGGAATCGATTACCACCAGCGATTTTTCCAGACCGATACGACTTAGGGACCATCAAGAAAAGAGTCTACTCCTTTTTATAAGGCCGGCAACGCATCTGCAATTGCGCTGGTGTTGTAGTTGTTCATGGGCGGCGGTAGTTACTTACCATCAGGTGAGCCGCATGCTCCTATAAAAGAAAAAACAAAGAATTGCAGTCCATGAACACCTGCAGTGAACTTCAAACAGAGAGGGCAAAAATTGCGCTGTCATCTTTGCGGATTAAGATGGAATGCCTCTCATCCTGTAATAATACTGCCTATCTATACCCTGCAGATCGGAACACTGCAGTGCAAGCACTGCTATAGGCAGAAATAGGTAAGAGTTTGGTACCTACCCGGACGTACTTTTAGGCCGAAGTTGAAGTCCTACCACACCAGTCCAATGTTTATCTTTTATCGCTCTATTATCATTGTTTCTAAACTCATAGTTATTGGAGAAACCTTAACAATTTTTATTGTCTTTTTATAGAATAAGGTGACAATCGAGCACACAGTCCACCTGATTGTAAGTGGATGCTGTGGCCTATAGGTATCTACATTTCTCCTCGATTACGAATCAAAATGCAGATGCGTTGTCACCCCCTGAGGACTAAGATGGAATGCCTCGTTTCCAGTAAAAAGTGTCTCCGATTGTCTACACTCACCATAGGAAAAAGCATTAAGCTGCTATTTTACGTTGGTATTCTATGAGAGCGTGGTCCTACTCCGGTCTGACCCATATAGCTACCCATATTACTAATATAGCTGCAACGTGCCTCTACCACGTAAATTCGTTTAAATACTATTTGATATTAGCTGTAAATTTTCCAAATAAATAAAAATAACTCATAATTAATACGTAAAGGTTGCTAGGTCAGTGCGCTTTACGTCGGCAATGCTTTCGTAATGAGATGGTTAGACAAATTCTCAGAGGTTACAAATTTTCATTAATATCGTTTCCGCCGTTTTCGAATATTAGCGAGACTTAACAGACAGCAATTGATTTGTAATAGAGATAGAGATTAACAATAAGAAGAGTCATTCAATGTATTTTGTGTGTTTCGATTTAATAAAAAATAATCATGTTTTACCACCAAAATTTATTAATGTTCAGACTGACCCCCCACCCCCGTTCACACTTCTCCGCCTTTCATAATGATACGACATATCATACACCCATAAATCATACGTAAGCGATTATAACTAACAATGCGTATACAATAGAGGCGATAATTATCTGCTCTGTTCTGATAGATATCAGCAGCGGGCGTTGATCTTGTAACGTAACTGGCGGCTTTCACAGCTTTATCTTGATTTCTAGATTCTAGATTCTCAGATATTGTAAATTGAGGGTGACGGTTGTTTGAACTTGTGGTTCTTTTGTTTTGGAATAGTTTTTCTTCTAGTGTTTGTGAGAAATTAAAGACGTTTGTTTCTTATTCCGTACAACAATGTTCTAAGTCTCACAACACAACGAATCGTTTGCTCTCTGACAATTACAAATTTCATTTTTTTAGAACGAAGTTCTTTATCGCATGGTGCGGATTTGACGGATGGGGGCTAGGAGACAAAAAGTAAGATTTTTCCGTCTCGACTCCTTCTGACGTAGTGTAGATGGCCTTGGCGGTTATAAGGAAGCGAGATGGAATAATATCCATCTCCCTCGCACTTTTTCCTATCTCACCATGAAAGACGTATTATTTTATTTTAAACTAGCTGTTACCCCGCGACTTTGCCCGCGTGTTATTTGAGGTTTTAATTTTTTCGCGCGGAACCCTAATTCTTTTTCTAAAATAAAAGAGTTACTCCTTGTGACATTAGCTATCTGCCAGTGAAAATCCCGTCAAAATCGGTCCAGCCGTTTCCGAGATTAGCCGGAACAAACAGACAAACAGACGGACAGACAGACAGAAAGACAAACAAACGGACAGACAGACAGACAGAAAGACAGACAGACAAAAACTTTAAAAATTGTATTTTTGTATTAGTACTGTATGTACTTTCATATGTATTTAGTAAAAAGCTGTAATTTTGACATTACAAACAGACTTCAATTTTATTTATTTGTATACATGACACTTCATTTTTATAGACGCGAGTAATTCATTTATTTGTATTAGTTAATCAATAATGTACTTAATACGTTTATCAATAATAATATACTACGAAATTAACTTTGTTCCAACCGAGTGTTTCACGACACTCACGCATCTTTTTTTTTTATTTTTAAACGAATTTCACAAGAACAAACATCCATACCCGGAATTGTAGGCCATGCAAATACTTGTTCCGTGCGGGATTCGAACCCGCGGCCCATAGCGCTGCAACTCATTGCTAAGCCACTGCGCCACAGAGCCGTCGATCACCCACTTATTCACAAGATTATAGTTTTATTTTAAGTATTTGTGAGGGTAGGTATACATTACAGTTCAATCTAAATTCATGTGAGCTTTAGAGAAGAGATGTTGCGCCGATGAGAGTGAATAGCATTTTGTTACGTTAAGACAGTCCGTTTTGCCTTTTGCTTTGGCTTGGATAGGCCTCAAGTAACCCCCGAGGAGGGCGATGTCTCGAAAGTGGTCCTGAGACATCGTGATAGCACTGCGAGGGTGCTGGGGGCAGAAGGGGACGTGATTTAATTAAGCAAAGGGGAGAGAAAGCGAGAGATAAGCTCCGGTTGCGTTCCGAACGGAGATCCCGAGACTCCTAATATACGCTGATGGTGACCATCGTGGGGTTTTATCCGGCATAACCTATTCGTTACCCCGCAGCCGAAGTTATTGATGATGATTTCCCCACGATAATAGTGGGATGTAATAAGGCTGCCACGATGGCCTAGTTGTTGTAAGCGCGACTGGTGATAGTGTGGTCCCGCTCCCGCGTGTTGAGCCAAAATCTGATGTTAGGTTTTTTTTCTTTTTTTTTTATAGGATAAGGGTGACAAACGAGCACACAGTCCACCTGATGGTAAGTGGTTGCTGCGGCCCATAGACATCTACATCTATCCTCGTTTGCGAATCAAAATGCAGATGCGTTGCCACCCGTGAGGACTAAGACGGAATGCCTCATTTCCAGTAAAAAGGACCTCCGGCCACCTGCACTCACCAAGCGAAACGCAGAGGTAAACCTCTACTTCACGCTGGTATTCTGTGAGGTCGTGGTACCACCCTGGTTCGAGCCGGCCCATCCGTGCGACAGCAAAAGCTGCCGCGTGGCTCTACTCTCTGTTGGTTTTCATTAAAATCTCTTAAATCTTTACAATGTGACTGTGAATTTTGGTAATAATGGTCTACCTAGTATAACGCGTATATTAACGTTAGACTAGCTATACGAGTAGGTACTGTATGAGCACATAATTATTCTTACTTTAATAATTAAAGAATTATAAATAACTACCGATCTCTGGTTCTCCGATTTCCGGATCTCGACAACAGCGCCACCTACCGGATTCAATTGTGAATCTAAATTATCCAGGGACCCACTCAAACGCACACAAAAAAATTCATCAAAATCGGTGCAGCCATTTTCGAGTTTTTGCGAGACTTAACGGACAGCAATAGATTTTTATATAAAGATATATAACTATAGTACGTGAGGGTAATATGGTCAAACGGTTAATATGGACACTTTCTCAAAAACTACAGCCTTGTTTGCATAGATAGATGGATTTGTGATACGATAGCTCTTCATCAGTCAATCAAATAATAAAGGGTCAAAAGGGCGCTGCTTTATAGACGCCATTTTGATGGTTGTACATTATAGTAAATATTTTACTCGTTTTTAGTATTGTGTAGTGTAGTAAGTGTTTAGAATATCATTTTTCGAAGTGTTCCTAATTATTATCAAATCTTGTTTGCTATTTCTTTTCTTAATATATTAGTTATGATATACGACTTTGTGTTTTTTTCTCTGCCCTCCTCCTAGTTTTGGTTCTATAGAGCGGCAAAGCTTAAGGTGACCTTATTACCCTCGCGTACCTTATTTATGATAATAATGTAAACTTAATTTTGTATTCCTTTTTGATTTGTAATGCTTTACAAATTTTTAGGAATTTCTTTACACACATTTTCTTCTCTTAAAAAATGCACTACCGCACTAGAAATTTACTTCTGGATCGTGGAATAGAATTTAGAATAGAATAGAATAGAATAATTTTTATTCAATATAGATTACAATATAAATAATACTTATTGAAAGTCATTTTTTACTTTTACCACTGGAGGCGATTGACATACATAAATACACGTGCGCAAACATCCAGACGCTAATTAATTATTTGTAGGCTATACAATAACTTTTTCTGTATGGGGTTCGAACCCGAGACTGACAACACTGCAGCCAAATACAGCCACTGCGCACAGATCCGTCAAACGTGACTGCCACTATGAGGTAAACTACCATATGCAGTCAAAGCTTACAATAAAATTTACATACCCTTGCAATAAATTAAAAAGAAAGCTATATTGATTAAAGGTTAAAGTTTAACTTGCTTTAACTCAAGTAATTACACGTATGGCTAACTTAATCCATTCTCTTAATACCGGTTTGGTACTTTACTAAACTATAGATCTACAAGATACTAGTAATTGTACGTCTTGTAAGACTAGGGTCGCTGTTCGAGGTGAACGTCCTACACGACCTATCCTTCACACTTTCAGTACTGACCCCACTTTGCTTATTTTAAAGATAAAATTATCTAATTTAGTCTTGCTTATCTGGCAGCGTTTAAACTATTAGTTACATTGTTAAAGTCAAAGTCAACATAAAATTCGTTTATTTTGGTTATTCTAAATGAAATTATCAGCAAAAATTTAATATTAATGTTGTGACTTAGTTTGTTTTCAATAGGCTGTATTAATAACATAACGGAATCAAGACGGCTTTTGAATCCGTTACAGTCCACTGCTGAACATATGGCCAGCCTCATAAGGTGGATATTTGCTATAGTTGCAACGCCTGACGGGTTGGCAACCGCAGTTTATTTTTATTTTTTAGTCGTTTTTAGAAAGCCTGTTTCCCTCTGTCGGCTCTTATGACACTTATGGGACGATATGGGGTAGTGGATATTCTTACACCGCCACTACACGGTGACAGACTTGAATAGTGAAATTAAGACTACTGTACTTCCATTATCATATATTGTATATTATAATCTGTACCACCTTAGCTGTAAAAATAAAAATAAAACATTTTTTTTTTCATTTATATTATTATTATTAGGTCCTTACATATGAAATTAGCGTTTTGTCGTACTGACCACTTTGATCTGAAATATCTCCTCTTTGATTAAGAATTCCAAATTCAAATTCATAAATTCATTTAGCTGATACATTTGAGTTTTGAAAACAGTCATTCATTTGTTTTTTCCTCATTATTTTTTTCTTTGGCGTCGCTTATTATCGCACAATCTATTGTCAGCAACTGCAAACCATGAAGGAAGATCTAGCTGCTAAACAACCGAGATTGGTCAATCGCTCTAGGCCACTGCTGCTTCACGACAACGCAAGACCACACACTGCACAACAAACAACCACTAAGTTAGATGAGCTACAATTGGAATGTCTGCGACATCCACCGTAGTCCCCGGGGAGTCCCGGACCTTGCTCCAACAGATTAATATTTTTCCGGAATTTGGACAACTTCTTACACGGAAAAAAATTCAATTCCGATGCGGCAGTCCAAACCGCCTTCAAAGAGTTTATTGAGTCTCGCCCCAATGGCTTTTTTAGTAACGGGATCAATGAACTACCTATGAGATGGCAAAAGTGCATAGATAACAACGGTGCATACTTTGATTAATTAAATATATTTTACAAAAAAAAAATCTAACTTTATATTCCTCCCGTACAAAACGCCAATTTCATATGTAAGGACTTTATATCGGTGATAAAATTTAAAAACATATTTACTTTTCGTAGTCGTCGCCAAACGATAATCATAATTACGCGTATGTAGCACCATTTTAAATATCTGTGTTAATTGCTAAATGCTACTAAACTTTACACACTAGGATAAGACAACAAACATTAAAATGTTCAATGTGTAAATGCGGTGGCTTAACGTTAAAGTTACACTTTTACCACCATTTTGTTTCCGTCCTTGTAAATCGTCTCTTATTTGTCCTTTTAAAGTAAATTCACATGTAATTTTATTTCCACCTAATAAATAACACAGGTTAAATATTGACTATGGACAGGACTATGCACGTGATAAACTTAGAAATGAGGATATCCGCAGTAGAACCAGAATAACCGACATAGCCCAACGGATTAGTAAGCTCAAGTGGAAGTGGCCGGCTATATAGCTCGAAGAACCGGCAACCGATTCAGAAGAATGTTTCTCGAGTGCCAGCCTCGTACCGGTGGGTGAAGTGCGCGGCCCTACTGCATGGAGTGACGGCCTGGTGAGACATGCTGAAAGTCGATGGATGCACGTGGCTCGGGTTCTTGCTTTGTGGCATTCCTTGGAGGAGGCTTATGTTCGGCAGTGCAGGGACTTGTGAAGGGCTGTAATCACGGTGATAACGTATTATCTAGTAACATACTTTCGGACTCTATTGTTGAAAAAAAGAACTACTTACCACAGGTGATATTTCCGGACCGATACGGCTTAGGGACCTTTAAGAAACGAGCTTACTCCTGTTTGAAAGTTCGGCAATACACCTGCAATTTCCCTGGTGTTGCTGTTGTTCATGACCTGGCGGTCGACACTTACCATCAGGTGAACCGTGTGCTTGTTTGTCCCCTCTCCCATTAAAAAAAATACTGAAAATAGGCCTCTCCAAAGGAATGCCACAAAATACGGTCTTGAGCCACATGCATCCATCGCCTTCCTGCATGTCTTACCAGCGCGTCGTCCTACACGAGGCTGTTACTCGGCTGTTAATGTTCTCACACATTTGAACCGATACGAATAATGTCGAAATATAAAATTAAAAATTATGCATAAAATTGGAATATTTTTAACATGATTAACGTACGCTAAGTGAAAGAGACGAAGCAAAAACGGTTTAAAGCTATTTAGTTTTTGCCGGTGTGTTGGCATCGCGATACTGCCTGTGGCGAATCTGAATGGAATCCGGAACTATGAGAATATTTTGCCGTTTAAACGGTGTGATAGATCCGTTTTGTATGGAAACTTCAATATTTATGTATTATAAAGGTGTGAGAAAAATATCTTTAAGAATACTTGTACAAAAAGTTGATGAATTCATAAAAATTTAAAACGTTATTATAAAATTATTAATAAACATAAAATATATAATTCGCAGAATGTTGTTAACGTTTTCCCGATATAATCTTATAAATTCAACACTATTTAATGTTAACTTATTTTAATAAGTTAAGAGTAAGCTTAAAGTTACCAATAGAACTTAAGTAAAATAATGTATTATATATACATATTATTTATGTGTAACTAGCGATCCGCCCGGCTTCGCATGGGTGATTTCTTGATCTCGATTTCAACGCGACCTGTTGCCCAATTGTGAACCCAAGCCATCTAGGGACTCAAACTCACAAACAAATGGTAATTTTTAAAAATTAGTGCAAGCGACTTCATTATAAATAAAATGAGAACATCAATGTAGTCGAAGTCAATTAAATACGCATTATTAAAGATAACTCAAAAACTGCTGGTCAGATATTGGTCAAATTTATATAGAACATGTTCAAATAAAAAATACAGTTGATTACTTCTTCCTTTTTTGAAGTCGGTTAAAAATTTATCAAAATCGGGGAGCGATTTTCTGGAAATTAACTCTTTTTTAATACGTCTTTGGAGTTAACTGGGAATATCTCTGTACAGTGTACATATCTGTTGCTCAAAATATTCTCCAAATATAATTACCATCTAATTTGCCATGACATTTTCAATTTCATGCATGCGAACAGCTGACACATTGCGCAGGTTATCATTGCGGAGATATGCGAAAACATTCCCGGGCCAGTGGCCATAGCGTGCATTCACCCTACGGCTTTGCATGCCCTGTGCGCGCGCGCAAGCGTTTCCGGAGGTTTCCGAGGGGTGCGCGAGGTGGAGGGGGCCTTTTGGGTCGTGGGAGCGCTCGGCTTAGGAATGCCGATCGCTACTTGCATCGGTATTTGTGCTAACGGGAGATCCTTGGTCATGACTTCGCATACCACCGGCGCCGGTCGCCGGTCGCCGGTCGCTTACTGTATCTAGGTCCGGCTTACCAGCGGTGCGACTTTCATTGTATAACATAACTATATCTCCTGTATTAGCTGAACGCCTAAGCTTCCGATTGATGTTTGTAATAATAATATTCAAGCTCGTTCTAACTTTTTCATATGTTTGTGAATAAAAATACAAATTATCTTTTTAGTATATTAATTCGCGTTTAATTTGACTTATTTTTAATCATTTTAATTTCCGACGTTTCGGATGCTTTAACATCTTGTAGAACTTTAGCATAATACGGTTGACGGTATTATAATTAACTAATCTTCTTGGGTTGCTTGTAGCATAATGAACTAATAAAGTATAGCTATTATATAGGATATTTTATTATTTCATTAGATTTAAGGCTATTTTAACCGACTTCAATAAGTTGGAGGTTCTCAATTCGATTGTATGTTTTTTTTTGTATGTATATTACGCGATATCTTCGCAGATTGTGAACCAATTTTGACGATTCCTTTTTTATTAAATGGGTAATACTTCAAGGGTGATCCCAAATAAATTTGGAGAAAAAAACACTACCCCTAAGGGTAGCAAATAAAACTTATTTTTTTGCAATTTGAAGTTAGTTTTTACTTTGTGTTAAAAGTTATAATTATTATTAATTCTTATAGTGTAGACGGTCCTTTACTGTATATCATAAAACACTGAGGTAATAGTGCGTTTATATATCCTTTGAAAGCCAAATGATGTAGTTACCTGGTATTTTAAGTTGTCGCGACAAACGCAGAATAATCCCATTAAGGTTTGCGTCCAATGAAGCTATAAGAGCACTGCTGACAGTTCCAACATCACCATAGAACGACGTTTCTAAATAAAATAAAAAAACGTTTACCTATGTGGACATACCTTATCATTCATCATCATTATAGCCCTTTACTTATCCACTGCTGAACATAGGGTTCCCCCAAGTAATGCCACAGAGCGCGGTCCTGAGCCGCCTGCATCTTACATATACATACCTATGTGACATAAATAACAAGAAATATAATATGTTTTCAGTAATAGCCGAACATAGACCGTGTAGTGGCGGTGTAAGAATATTCACTACCCCATATTGTTCCGTGGGTGTTGTAAGAGGCGACTGAGGGAAAATGTAACAGGAGAATGTAACAGTTTTATACGTGGTAGAGCCATGCTGCAGCTATATTAGTTGTAACACGAATGGGTCGGCTCGACCGGGGAAGGACCACGCTCTTACAGAATACCAGCGTAAAATAGCAGCTTAATGCTGCTGTGTTTCGTATGGTGAGTGTAGAGAACCGGAGACCCTTTTTACTGGAAACGAGGCATTCCATCTTAGTCCTCACGGGTGACAACGCATCTACATTTTGATATTCGTAATCGAGGATAAATGTAGATGTGTATGAGCCACAGCAACCACTTACCATCAGGTGGACTGTGTGCTCTTTTGTCATCCTTATTCTATAAAAAAAAGGAGAAGGGCAGTAGTATCTTCCTGATAACAAAAGAAAGTAATAAAAAAACTGCGGTTGCCAACCCGCCTGTGAAGCGTGGCAGCTATGGCAAAATCCCCCGCAGTTCAGCAGTGGACTTTTGTAGCTATAATGGAGGGAATAGCGGAATAGAAAGAAAGCAAATGCTGCGTTTGCTTAAACCTCAAGATTGCGTAGGCAGGAATTAAGTGTTTTTTCCATGAAGTGTTTGCACAAAGTTCTCGTGTTTACATTGTCCGTTGGGTATTCGATATCGCGGGTGTCGCATCACGTGTTGGTAATACTAGCAGAGCGGCGACCTCACGCCGGCGCGTTTGATCCGACATACGACGCTAATTGTGATATCGGAGAAGCGCCGACTTATCCGTTATCCGTGCCCAGTCAAGCCTCATGTACTTATGATGCCCTGTTATCGCTTGTTTTACCTATGGTTTTTTTTTTGATAAATCAACTTCCGTGTAGTGTAAGACAACGGCTCATTGTCGCAATGACTTAGCAATGAGTTGCGTTTCAGCGCTGAAGGCAGCGAGTTCTAATCCCGGTCGGAACAAGTATTTGTATGGCCTACAATTAATAATTGTTTCAGGTTTGGATGTTTATTCTTGTGAATGTATATAAACTGCATCCACGATACAGGAGAAAATCCTAGTGTTCAGATAATATTTTCATAAATAAATAATTGAAATGAATGAAAGTATATCCACTAACCCTCGTTCTATGGGTTTCTATGGGTTTTCTATTGGGACAAGAGAAAACAAACCAGGACATGAGCAGCATCGTCTTTCTGATAACTAAAAAATAAAAAACTGCGGTTGCCAAGCAACACAATTATGGCAAGTATCCCCCCTATAAGGTAATCTTTTCCCTAAAAGGTATTTATGGATAGGTCTATGTCCTGCAATGAACTTTGATAGATTGTAAATGAAATAGATAGGTATTTGTTCTTATGTGCGTGATTTTCGACGGTTAAAACTTCATTATTTCGCAATGATTTGAGATCTAGTTCAGAATTCTTATGTCTAACGTGTCTGTGTGTATAACGTTAATAAACTTTTCGTTTCGCATATTGCAATTGTATCGGATATTGACTCCTAACCAATTTTATTCGATTTGTAATTTTTTAATTTAGATCGCTCAAAGGCTAAGTATAGCCATTCAGCGGGAAAACGCAGCCAGCGTTCTTGGCACGATACCGCGGGGAATAGGACCATATGATAATTAAGTTTCTAGTTTTAGTCTTTTTTTTTTTAATTGTTATTGTAGTTTTTAATATTTTGATTTATTTAGATTTTTTTAAATTTACTTTTTGTACTTTTTAGACTAGAAACTTATCGACCTTTAATTCTTCTGTACGTGTGTTTGTCACTGAACTACTCCTAAACGCCTGGACCGATTTTGATGAAACTTTTTGTGTGTGCTTGAATGGGTCCTTGGATGGTTTAGATTCATAATCGGACCCGATAGGCGATGTTATTGAGATCCAGAAATCACCCGTGCGAAAGCCGGGGCGAATCGCTAGTTTAGTTATATAATAGGAAAGTGATACAAAGGTCAGAGTAAATCGCATCCAAGACTATTTTTTTTTCTTTGGCAGTATAGACACATCAGTTTTTTTTTATAGGATAGGGTGACAAACGAGCACAGAGACCACCTGATGGTAAGTGATTGCTGTGGCCCATAGACATCTACATCTATCCTCGTTTGCGAATCAAAATGCAGATGCGTTGTCACCCGTGAGGACTAAGATGGAATGCCCCTTTTCCAGTAAAAAGGGTCTCCGGTTCTCTACACTCACCATATGAAATACAGCAGTTTTAAGCTGCTATTTTACGCTAGTATTCTGTGAGAGCGTGCTCCCTCCTCGTTCGAGCCGACCCATTCGTGCTACAACTATACTACTTATATAGCTGCAGCATGGCCCTACCACGTATAAAGTTACAGTTACAGTGTATTTATCAGCGACAGTGTGTATCGGTCCAGGATGTATTGGGTCCTCGAATTGCATCATAATTACCATCACAACTGCCTTGTTGGTCTGGTGTTTGTAAACGCGACGACAGATCATAAGGTCCTGGGTTCGAATTCCAGGTCGGGCCTAAAAAAAATCAGTTATTGAGTTTTTCTCTTAAGAAATTCTCAGTAGCTGACCGGAGTCAGGAAGTTGGCGGTGTCTCACTCCCGTGCCTCGGAAAGCATGTAAAGCTGTTGGTCCTGCGCCTGATTTCTCTCCGGTCGTGTCGGTTTACCGTCCCATCAGACTATGAGAGTGAGGGAATAGAGAGTGCACCTGTGCTTGCACTTGGGCACTATAATCCTGACCTCCGTTAAGACTGGCCGCCGTGACCGAAATTCGATCTAGAGGATTATTATCCTCGCAAATCCACTGCTGAACAAAGGCCTCCTTAAGGAATGCTACGAAACACGCTCCAAAGCCACCTTTATACATAGATTTCTCGCATATCATACCGATTATAGATACACAACCATAAAGTAATATTCTAGTTATAACTTACTTTTACTCATCCTTTACTAGGGAATGCACAGCCTTTAAAGTTCTTATTATTTCGACTTGAACACATTGCATTGTCGAGTTATTTTTAGATGTAACGACAAGACAGAAGAACGTGGCATTAAAGTGATACAGTAATGATAAAAACGCGATGGTAGAAATCGTGAGGAGTGGTCAGATTGTCGATGCAACGTTTCAATCGACTTTTGATTGATTTATCGGAGGCCGTCTCCGCGGCGGACGCTCGGCGCCGCTCCTTCACGTTAACTTCGTTTGTGATTAAGTTAGGGTTGCTAATTTACCAGTAAAACTTTTTCTCCGGGTTTTATGGGAAACAATGTGTTTGTGTTGTCAGAATTTGGGTTAGGTTGTAATTATTTGGTTTATATATCTATACAAATAAATAAAATCGAAATGTCTCTCTGTATTATCCAAATAACTGCCTTTTTTCGAGTTATTATTGTCACTCGCGACTTCGCCCGCGTGGAATATATAACGATTTCATTGGTTTTAATTTATTTGCACGGAACCCTAATTCATTTTCTAAAATAAAACAAAATTAAAAAAATGTGTTTTTGTTATTAATACCGTATATGCATTTAGTAAAAAGCTATTACTTCAAAATTACAAACAGACACTTTAATTTTATTCATTTGTATAGATTATTCTACCTCTTCATCGACCCATAGTAGTTCACTGCTGAATTTGGCTGACACATTAGCGATCGCTACAGCAGACTTTTTAAACTTGCAAGGCTGTTGCGTAAAGAAAGTGGTTGAGTTGCCATTTGCAGGATGCCATGATCCCTATCATTTTCCATATCGACTGTTATGGATGGTGGAGGGTGGTACTCTCTAACGCTGCCATCTTAACCACATTGCAAGTAAATCGTCATAATTTTATATGTTACACAAAAAGATTTATCTATGCAAATAAATAAAATTGAAGTGTCTGTTTGTAATATCATAATTACAGCTTTTTACTAAATGCATATGAAACTATATACGGTACTAAGTAATAACAAAAATACAATTTTTAAAGTTTTTGTCTGTCTGTCTGTCTGTCCGTCTGTCTGTCTGTTTGTTGTGGCTAATCTTCGAAACGGCTGGATCGATTTTGACGAGATTTACACTGTCAGATAGCTGATGTCACAAGGAGTAACTTAGGCTACTTTTATTTTAGAAAAAGAATTAGACTTCCGCGCGAAAATATTAAAACCCCAAATAACAGCGGGCGAAGTCGCGGGGAACAGCTAGTTTAAAATATATCTACTACTACTTAAATGTCTTTGATCTTACACAACCAAAAATTCTCAACAGGGAATAACTAAACGTGGTAGAGTCACCCTGCAACTATATTATGGTTAAGGCACGAATTGGTTGGCTCCACCGGGGAAGGACCACGCTCTCACAGAATACCAGCCTAAAATAGCAGCGCAATACTGCTGTGTTTCGTATGGTGAGCGTTGAGAACCGGAGACTCCTCTAACTGGAAACGAGGCATTCCATCTCAGTCCTCGGAGGTGACAACGCATGTGCATTTTGATTTTTAATCGATGGTAGATGTAGATGTCTACGGGCTACAGCATCCACTTACCAACGAGTGGACTCGTTTGTTTGACGTTTGCTCGTTTTTATTCTAATACACCCAGAACAGAAAACTTATTTGTGTTTTTACACAATTATATTATCTACTTTTGATATTCCAACTATTTAATTATTAAGCAATATGAGTGCTCAATTATAATACCCGGGTTATATTAAAAAAAAATTGCATTATATTTAAGCATTTGCAATAAACATAACATATATTATGCGAAGGTAGCAATTATTGTCAATGTGGTGTACAGAAACACTGTATGCACATGGAAA
This sequence comes from Parnassius mnemosyne, assembly GCA_963668995.1. NCBI lineage: Eukaryota > Metazoa > Arthropoda > Insecta > Lepidoptera > Papilionidae > Parnassius > Parnassius mnemosyne. The sequence goes on along the minus strand of CAVLGL010000002.1, from coordinate 3,720,955 downwards.
GCCCCTTTTTCATCAAATTCGTTCTCATCCATCTAGAACAGAACTTTGTAGTTCTAACAGTTATTTTTTCACCCAACATCTAGCATATTTAAGCTAAATTTCAATGCAATCTTAAAAAAAGAAAAAGTTATATCATAAAACTGCACTGAAAGTAGAAAAATAATCACATGGCTTTTACAAATTAAGTTAATTTCGACTATCACGCGAGAGTCTCTGGCACAGTTGATTTGCAATAAAAGACGTTTAATATAATGCATTGAAAAACTATTTTATTGCGAATACCTAGATTTTGACGGCCTGCTTTTAAACTTAACAATACTTTAATCTGTTTTTATCTTAATTCGGCCTAAAGTTTGATGTAATACGTCATAAAGATAGTCACCGAACATATGCCAATGCCATATGTCTTTAAGCAAGTTACAATCTTGCAGCATAATATCGTAATTATGTTGTACGAAGGTATAATTTTAATCGCACAATAATTAAAAACCGATAATTGGGTTGTTGCTTTTTGTTGCAAATAGTTTAACTGTCCAAGTGTTGTTTTATTCATAGATTACTTAATTGGAAGTCAGTTTACTTTATAATTACGCTAATATGCAAAATGTAAGTAAATGTTATAAATAAAAAACATATTTAAGTACTTAAATTGTTAATATTTTATGTAGGTAGTCAATTCATTTAGATGGATTGATAATAATGTCCTCTAAACCGAATTTCAGTCACGCCAGTCAACCTTAACGGAGACTAGCCATCCGAGCAGGACAGGATTATAGTGCCCGAACGTAAGCGCAAGCACAGGTGCACTCTCTATTCCCTCACTCTCATAGTCTTCTAATAGGTAATCTGACTCGACCGGAGAGAGATCAGGTTCGGTTCTTTAAATAGTAATCGAGGATAGATGTAGATGTCTACGCCTCACAGCACCCACTTACCATTAGGTAGACTGTGTGCTTGTTTGTCACCTTTATTCTACACTAGCGATCCGCCCCGGTTTCACTACCGGTTTATTTCTGGATCTCGACAACAGCGCCACCTACCGGGTCCAATTGTGATTCTAAACCGTCCAGGATACCAATGAAACACAAAGAAATCATCAAAATCAGTCCGGCCATTTTCGAGTTTTTGCGATACTAACTGACAGCAATTGATTTTTATATATGGAGATAAATCTAATATATAAAATTCTCGTGTCGCGGTGTTTGTTACCAAACTCCTCCGAAACGGCTGTACCGATTTGTATGAAATTTTGTGTAAATATCGGGTAGCTCAACAACTATTTTTCATATCCCTAAATGTTAAGGGTGAAGGGTTATACGTGGTAGAGCCATGCTGCAGCTATATTACTGGTATAGTTGTAGCACGAATCGGCTCGACCGGGGAACGACCACGCTCTCACAGAATACCAGCGTGTTTCGTATGGTGAGTGTAGAGAACCGGAGACCCATTTTAATGGAAAAGAGGCATTCTATCTTAGTCCTCACGGGTGACAACGCATCTGCATTTTGATACGCAATACGAGGGTAGATGTAGATGTCTATGGGCCACAGCAACCACTTACCATCAGGTGGACTGTGTGCTCGTTTGTCACCGTATGTTATAAAAAAAAACCAATTTTTATTTTTTTATTTTATTATGATTTAGCATTGAAAAATATATAAAATTTCAAATTTTCACCGTTCTACGATCAACCCATGTTTTTTAATCGCGTTTTCTAAAATTAAAAAATATTTCTAGGAAATAATGTATAATATGACAAAACATCGTTCGCCGGGTCAGCTAGTAGGTATCTATATAAAGTCTTACTACAAGACAATGTATTAGCGTTACATTGTCTTGTAGTAGTAAATTGTACAATAAAAAAAGTAATTCATGTTATCGATTGTCGGTTACCGGCGAAGTGAAACAAAGTGTTAGTTTTAACTGGTTAATTGTCCGAAGATTATCGACAGCTGGCGCGCACCTGTCCGGAGATTTAACGGCGCCATTACTCATTGTATAGGTTAACTTACTCCTGTGACATCGCGTGTTTAAGTGGCACGGTGAACCGGAACGATTTAGGGAGGCGTGTAAAAAACATCATCAGCACATTTTCACGTAGTAGAGCCATGCTGCAGCTATATTAATAGTATAGTTGTAGCACGAATGGGTCGGCTCGACCTGGGAAAGACCACACTCTCACAGAATACCAGCTTAAAATAGCAGCTTAATGCTGCTGTGCTTCGTATGGTGAGTGTAGAGAACCGGAGACCCCTTTTACTGTCAAAGAGGCATTCCATCTTAGTCCTCACGAGTGACAACGCATCTGCATCTTGAGTCTTTATTGAGGATAGATGTAGATGTCTATGGGCCGCAGCAACCACTTACCATCAGGTGGACTGTGTGCTCGTTTGTCACCCTTATCCTATAAAAAAAGAACCAGTATGATTACAGGCTATGAGACATTCCACCTTAGTCTTCAGAGGTGATAACGCATCTGACAACCTTCTTCGTTGAAAGTTCGCTGCAGCTCATTGGTCTGTAGTAGCCACTTACCATCAGATAAACTGTAAGGTCTTTGTATGTGTTCATCATCATCATTATAACCCTTCACAAGTCCACTGCTGAACATAGGCCTTCCAAAGGAATGCCACAAAGCAAGGTCCTAAGCCACCTACATCCATCGACTTCCTGCATGTTTTAACAGGTCGTCACTCCATCTAGTGGGGGGACGCCCTACACTTCGCCTGCTGGTTCGAGGCTGCCACTCGAGAACCTTTCTTCTCCATCGGTTGTCGGTTCTTCGAGCTATATGGCTGGCCCATTGCCACTTCAGCATACAAATTTTTTGGGCTATGTCGGTTACTCTGGTTTGGCTGCGGATATCCTCGTTTTTAAGTCTATCACGCAGAGAAACGCCGAGCATAGCCCTCTCCATAGCTCGCTGAGCGACTTTGAGCTTCCTCATACGGCTAGCAGTGTTGTGTGTGTTCACTTTAGTTAAATATAAAATATTAAATGAAATGAAGTTAATTTTTACGAATTGTGTCGCATTTAGTGTAACTTTTATAATTCCCGACGTTTCGGGTGCTTTACAGCCAGCACCCATGGTCACGGGGGCACTGAGGTGTTTGACGTCCCGATGTCGTAGTTAACCCGGCTACCTTCAGTTTTTGAATATTCATTTTTGGTCAGATCTTCGCACAATGAGGTTACTGTATCTTGAAGTCTAGCAGTGGTATGCTTTTATTAATTATAGGATCCCAAGCAGATGGCAGCACCCATCCATCTCTCTATTGAAATTAAGTTGTTTTATTTTTATTTTTAATAGCCTCGCGAATCGTTCTTGGTAGGAATCGGTGTTCTTTTGCGGGGATTTGTGGTCTATCAAATCTTGATAAGGTTGCTTACAACGGCAAGAAGTAAGTACCATAAAATTTAAGCGAAGTAACAGTTTAAACGCAGTTACCTAACTGAAGCAGCGGCAGTGGTGTATCACTGCCGCTGCATCAGTTAGTTAGTTAGTTAGTCCCGGACTGTTTTCACCGCTCTTGTAACAGTTGTAATGATTGGCATCACAATACCAGATTAATACAATGTCCGCTCTGCATTACGCTGTGGTAAGGTTGACGGCGCACGACAAGCGAAGACAAAGCTACACTATTCCACGAATTCTAAAGAGATTAAATGTCTTACTCAGTAAAAAAATATTTCGAAGGCATGTGAAGTTCGCCAACACGCATTGGAGCAGCGCGGCGGACATTTCCTTGCCCAAAAACCCTCTCAGAAATGAGAGGAGGCCTGTGCCCAGCAGTGGGACGCATATAGACTATAACTTTAATTTTTACTGTAACTGCCTTACCCATAAAAATGGACGTCAACATAAGAAATGCTTGATGTTGCTCTCTCACTCTACTAAATGACAATAGAAGAAAACGGGTATAGAGATAATTAACACATAAAATAATCAATAGAATCAGGCATCAATCAGTTTTTAGTGAAGTGTTGTAGCCACTGCAGTGTCAATAATAAAAGATACTACTAAGATACCTTTTATACGTGGTAGAGCCATGCTGCAGCTATATTGATAGTAGGTATAGTTGTAGCACGAATGGGTCAGCTCGCCCGGGGAGGACCACGCTCTCACAGAATACCAGCGTAAAATAGAAGCTAAATGCTGCTGTGTTTCGTATGGCGAGTGTAGAGAACCGGAAACCCTTTTTACTGGAAAAGAGGTAACCTATCTTAGTCCTCACGGCCGACAACGCATCTGCGTTTTAATTCGCAAACGAAGATAGATGTCTACTATACATAGACATCTACTATGGGCCACAGCAATCACTTACCATCAGGTGGACTGTGTGCTCGTTTGTCTCGCTTATTCTATAAAAAAAAATATGTTAACGCAGTTATTATTATACATTTTATAAATAAAGATATTTCATATTATACTACTTGTTTTAGGAATTTACGTCGTATACAATATTTTTCATGTTAATACCATCCATACACAATATATTTGCGTATTATTATTTGTAGGCTGCACGTTTTTGACAGTTCATTTCTGTAATTTTTTAAAATAAATTAATGCCAATCGATTCGTCTCGCTCCACGTGCATCACCAGCCTGTTATCTCGTAGCTACTGTCAGCCTTTTTGTCCAAGTATTGACTGTTGCGAAAATACCTCGTAGGTATTCAACCGTGAAGTTGTAACGATTTGTTTCCCGGCAAAAACTCTGCAGGGTTGGTGACTTCGTTATTGGGATTTTCCCATTATCTATTCCCACCGTGGCCATCTTTCGGCCATATTGTTTCTTCGTCTTTAATGACGGCGCACGCTAATTTCAGTTACAATATGAATGTCTTAAATCACTATTCTTGTAGCATAAATCAAGAATGAACTATGATCATGTGTTGTTTTATTCATGAAGTTGCAATGGTTACTAAATCCGACGGTGTGTTATGTACGCTTAGATTAACGCAAGTCTGCGTTTAATTAAACCATTCATAGATTTTTTGTTATGTGTTTGTATAAGATAACCGCTGGACTTGAATAAAACTAATTTACGTATTTTTTGTTTTCAGTTAAACATAGGTACTGTGTTTTTTATTTTATTTGTTAACTCTCCATAAGTGGTTTGCTGCATCCATTGTTAAGAGGAGGATGAGTTTTATCCAATGTATATTATTCGATTTAATGATAGAAATCGCGTAAATATAATTTTACCCGATTTATAATCTTTATATATAAAAATTACGTGTCACGTTGTTTTTTTTTTGGAGTTTATGGCCTGGTATCTAGACCTTTAGGCCAAGTCTTAAGTATTTTTATTCGGTTTATTGTAATTTCCCCACTCCTTCATAGTATACTGCTTCACAATATGTTGATGCGTCACATTGTGCAGTTCTTGGGAGATTTTGGCGGCAACTTGATCCAGCAGACAGCTGATAGTTGGCGATGGTATCTAAAGGTGCCTATGCAAACAAACAGCTTATCTTGAGAATCCATCACCATCAGAGCACTTGTTTCACTGTTTCCACTAATAGTTCACATGCGTAGACACTTAATACACAAAATCGCAACACTTTTACATATCAAAGTCCACTTCAAACCATTATTTAAACAATAATACAAGAGCAGCAAACCGCCGCCGGTCAATTTCCCGCCAAAACTCCTGTCACGTTGTTTGTCCGCGATTAGGGTTGCCATATCTCAGGATTTTTAGACTCTTCTCAGGATTGCGACTGGATTTTGCAAATCTCATGAAATCTCAGGATTTTTAGAACTTTCAATACAATACAGCTTACATTTTAAAGATCTCTTTAATAAAAAGTTAAACAAACTAAAAATAATTTTCCTTTGGTAATAATTCCACAATTAAAATCAAAACTTATTTATCCAAGTAGGTACTTAAACAGTTTTATTATACTTAATATGTGAAGATACCTTTTTAAGTACGGTTTTCTTCTCAAACTGTAAAAAAATCTCAGGATTTTTAAATGGAAATCAGGCCTCTTAACCCTATCCGCGATGAACTCTTATGCCGGCCACATACATACAGAATTCCGTTTCGGGATTCCGAATCGGAATATCGAAACTATATCAAAACTATAATATCGAACGCAGCAAGTCCATATAAAATCTATGACCAGCCACACACGTACGGTAGTTTTCCGTTCGATATTTTGCGGGCAAAACGGGATTCCGTTTGTGTGTGGCCGACCGTTCGAAATTCCGAAACGGAATCTCGAAACGAAATTCCGTTTCGATATTTCGATTCGGGATTCCGAACGCAGCAAGTCCATATAAAATCTATGACCCGCCACACACGTACGTTATTTTTCCGTACGGAATTTCTCCGATTCGAGATTCCGTATGACCGCCTGTGCGTTCGGGATCCCGAACGGAAAAAAGCCGCTCCGAACGCACGTCTTCCATAGATTTTGTACGAGTCGCAACACACATACGTAGATTCCGTACGGAATGCGCTCAGTGTTTGTTTCCCTATATATAATGTACTCTGTGGTGTTTGTCGCACGACCGAAGCGAGTAGGTGTATTTATGTATGTTTTTACATTTAATCTTGTAGGTGTATAGCTTTTCGTAACCTTTCATCTTATTTTATTTAATAATTCGTCGAAAGAATTTACATACATAAATATTTAAAAAATATCTCTGGATAGATAGATCTTTTTACATAGTATTGACTATATTGCAAGCTTAGGGTGATAAGGGGATGCACCTAGTAAGAATGATACAGCAACAATGGAATTTGCAATTAGAAAATCGTCGTCATTATTCACTGGCAGAATGTCTAGACTCAATGGCTAACGTCTCTCAACTGACCCTTGTTATTCCGAACGGAAAAAAAAACGTGTGTGTGTGATGTATTTACGGAATCCCGATTCGGGATTCCGAAATGGAATCACGAAACGGAATTCCGTATGTATGAACTGATTACAATGAAATTTTGCACACTGTGTGCAGTTTGGTCCAAATTGAGAGATTGGTAATTTAAGGATTTTTATAGGAAAAAGTCGGAGACGACGTTTGCCTGGCCAGCTAGTAATAATAATATAATTCATTTAATTCTAAATATAAACTAACATAATAAACACAACATAATTCAGGAACTAAAATGACGTCTTCTCAGCACAACTTTTACAGAAACTACGTAGCGGTAAGTGTAACACTGTTTTTCAGTGCACGCAAGTGACATAGCACTAAAATAAACTTAAATAATCACGGGCTCCAAAACACAAATAAAATATTTTTAACGATTTCATATGATATCTTTAAAAAAACGTCAAGTGATTGCCCGTGTATGTCCTACTTCTAGGCACAGGTCTCACTTCTGGCAGAGCTAAAAGCTGGTGAACTTTTGTGGAAACTAAATTATGAAACGAAATTTGCTCAGAGTACATTTCATTTCATCTCATTGTATTAATACGTGAACATCGCAAATTGAGGTGCCTTTGTTGTATTCACGCGTATTGTAATCACAGGGCTGAAACTGATATTATTCTTTTTGTTATAGTATAAGGGTGACAAAGGAGCACACAGTCAACCTGATGGTAAGTGGATGCTGTAGCCCGTAAGAATCAAAATGCATATGCGTTGTCACCCCTGAGGACTAAGTTTGAATGCCTTGTTTCCTGTAAAACTGGGTTTCTACTCACCATACGAAACAGAGCAGTATTAAGAGCGTAGATGCGCTGCATTTTTTCCATACAAATGTATCCCCCTATTCTCTTCCTGGATAATGCTTCTAGGGTAATCGTTTTTGTTTATAAAAATCTAGTTCTATTGAAGGCATGCCCCTGACATTTATTTTTCCCAAAATATTATAAAAATAAATATGACTTTCCAAAAACCTAAATAAAAAATGCCCCGTTTTTACCTCTGTTATCAGACGACTACCAAAAAAATTTGAAAGTTTTTAAGATAAGAACAAGTGATAGGAGCATAGATCTATTCTTACTTTAAATTTTGATACAAAAAATAATTTCATCGCCTTAGTTTTCGAGGAGAAAACAGGAGAATACGAAACGTCGATCGGTCATGGTTTTTGTAGGTAAAATCGTTTTGAGCTGCAGTTGTCTACCATACCATGGGCATATTATCTTATACCATGGTCTCCATATATACCGCGACGGCAATAGTTTCTACAAATATCTATTTCTCGCTGTTATGCGAAAGGTACTGTAGCGTAGATGTGCACAAAACATGTTTATGTGGCTGTAAAGGCAGATAAAGTGAACATATTTTGAAAATATATACATAGTAGATGTTGCATCCCTTTGCATTTTCTTTCGCATTTACCACGGGGAGTGCTCTGAGGAATTGTTCGGATTAATCCCAGCCGCAAAATTCTGGATGATTGGCGGTCCACCACTGTGCGATTTAGAAGATGTTTTCTTCCTCGCATGACTTCCTTGTGGAATCGATTACCATCAGCGATTTTTCGGGACCGATACGACTTAGGGACCTTCAAGAAAAGAGCCTACTCCTTTTTAAAAGGCCGGCAACGCAGCTGCAATTCCCCTGGTTCCCCTGGTGTTACAGTTGTTCATGGGCGGCGGTAGTCACTTACGTATGCTCGTTTGTGCTCTCTCCTATAACAAAAAAAAACCTAACAATACATAACATACACGATTTTTCCATACAAACCTCTAACCAATTAAATGAAAGCATTTTGGTCACGTGCATGGTATGAGCTAAGATTTTATTTTCTATTCTAAGCCAGCGCTTAACTACAACCCGACCTCCAATTTTACTTGGTAGAGTCATGCTGCAGCTATATTAATTGTATAGTTGTAGCACGAATGGGTCGGCTCGACTGGGGAAGAACCACGCTCTCACAGAATACCAGCGTAAAATAGCAGCTTAACGCTGCTATGTTTCATATGGAAAGTGAAGAGAACCAGAGAAAAGAGGCATTCCATCTTAATCCTCACGGCTGTCAACGCATATGCATTTTTATTCGCAAACGAGGATAGATGTAGATGTATACGGACCACAGCAACCCCTTATCATCGTGTGGACTGTGTGCTCGCTTTTCACCCTTTATCCTATAAAAAAACCTGATGGTAAGTGGAGATGTAGCCTAAAGTGAAGTGCACTGACTTAACAAAAATCTATTAACTCTTGTCTTGAAGACACCCACACTGTAATCCGATGGAAAGACAGATGCTGGCATCTTATTCCACTCCTTTGCTGTACGCATGACGAGCGATGTGGCAGACTAAACAAACCGTTTGGTTAGAATGTGTGGTAAGTCAACAACGAAAGGGAAAACAACGAAAGAGACTCTTTCGTTGTTTTCCCTTTCAAAGAGTGGAGACTGGCCGAACGTCTGGTTGTCCGATGGTGGAAGGGAGAAGGAGGAATTAAATTATGCAATTCCTGCGCACACTCCGAAATGCATGCTGTAGAAACTCGAAAGTTTTCTTCACACACTTCAGCTTACTAATCCACATTAGCGCTTACGACCACGAAACAGTCACAAAAACAAACCAAAAAGCATTACTACCCGTGTATGACAGCGGAGCGCAGATTTGCGCAGTTCATATAGTATTAAAATAAGTATTTGCTTTGAGTCGCCGTGTCGCGTGTCTCCCACTTGTGGCAACATTTGCACAGCGGCGTGCCTGTTTGTTTTATAGTATCGTTGATAAAAATCCGTAGACATTGCTGTCAGTGGAGCGACTCGATTATTTTGACTACAGCCAATATTTACCCGAAATTCTATACGCGTAAATACACGTGAACGTACTTTTTAAAGTAACTTTTATGTCAATTTCTTAAGAATTGAATATCGTCTGCTTGTTAAACGGTTTTGATATAGTGCGTTACAGTGTAGTGGCTATGTTAGAAGATCCACTAACCCATATCATCCCGTGGCGACAGAGAGAAACAAATCAGTAAATGAGCAGAAACGTCTTCCTGATAACGACTAAAAATATGGTTGCCAACCCGCTTGCCAAGCGTATCAACTAAGGCAAATATCCTGCCTGTGAGGTAATCTAAGGTGGAGACCTATGTCAGCAGTGGAGTTTAACGGTATCGGTGCGTCATTAGGTAGTAGGACTCCGTCTATGCCTAGGAGTACCTCACAGCTTGTAGTTACTAGCTCTATGCATTTCAGACCGGAACTAAAGCATGCAATATCGTTATATCGTTACCGCATTTTCGCGAATTTCGCGCTGTATTTCAGTACCACAAAATCGAGATTACAGATGTGAATTTCGTGGTATTAAAAACAAACCTAATAGGTAAATATCTGGAGACTGTGTATAACTATCTGCTAAGCATTCCAGATCTAAGATTCCAGTAGAAGCTGAGAGCATTTTCGGCTGCTGGATACATATGTAATAAAATTAGAATTCTGTAATGATGAGAACAGTAGATATGCTTTGTGTTTTACATAAACATTTCCAAGGTAAACATTAAGATTAGGGTTGTATGTGTGATTAATTGTAGTGATCTCATGTTAGTGTTTTAATTTAACCCCCGTTAAAGATTTTTTTACTTATTTTATTGTTTTAGTTAAACCGCCATTAAAGGATTTTTTAATTTCGCAATAAGTATCGTAAATTTTGCGATATTACAAGTTCCGATACCGCAATATTGCGGTATTGAAAATATACTGCGGCATTGCAAGCTCTAACCGGAACACAGCAGCACCAGCATTGTTATTTGGCGGCAGAAGTAGGTAAGACGGTGGTACTTACCCAGACAAACTACTGGACATAAAAGGACCACCTGGTAAATTAAAAAAAAAACGCACATTCCGAAACTAATAGCCAATATTTTTTGAAACTTACTTAAGTTCGAGAATATAAAACAACCATATTTATTGTCAACTAAAAACAAAAAAAAAAACAAGATTGTGCCTTAATGCAGAGTATAAAAACACAATTATCTATAATCTACTCTTACCGGCTGTTAATGGAATAGTGTAAATATTTCAATGCACGACCATTACGATAGCGGGAAGGTCGGTTTCATTATAAATACAGACTCATTGACATTTTACATGTAGTTAAAAGTATTTTTTAACGCTTTGCGTGTCATTGCGCTATTGCGGGGTGGGTTCGAGGATAATGGAGCGGGTTCGACGCCCGGGCTGGCTGCCCCGCCTGCGCACAACTACCTACTCGTACCAATTTTTCGCAACCGTTAAAATGTTGCAGTGCAGTTAACACCTGGGATCAATTTCTACACGAGCTTGCTTATTAGTTTCAATGCGTTTTAGTTTTAAATGCAATTTTACCACGTTTTATTAACTCGTATTGGTGTGTGTCTTTTCGGGTCGAATTTAGAATAGAATAGAATAGAATCATTTTTAATCAATATAGATTACAGTATATATATATAATACTTATTGAAAGTAATTTCTTACTTTTACCACTGGTTCGGAAAAAAACCTCTGCCCTGGGAAGAACCAGCAAGAAACCCAGCGGGACTTTTTTTTTAAAAACACAATTTTCAATATAATATTTTATACAATTGTTATGAACACATTTAGAGACAGCATGGTAGCGATCACCTCATTCCCAGGGGTTATTATCGGTCATGTACTCTTTAGTAGTATAATAACCCTTACTAGACAATTTTTACTTAATAAGTAATTTAAATCTTTTGATAGAAAAGGTCTGGCCTTTAGTAATTGATTTTAAACTAACTTCCCGATACACTACGGACATGAAATTTTTAACATAGGTATAGCTTAGAATCAAATGACAATACGACAAAAAAAAATAATTTTATACTTTTTAGTCTGTTTTAAAAACGTGGTATATTAAAAGAATTATACATACTCGTAAACATGTGCGCACGACTTAAAAGAAAGTTTCGAAATAAATACGAGTACAAATTAAAATCAAACGCATTGTTTTATAGGATAAGGGTGAGAAGCGAGCACACAGTCCATCTGATTGTAAGTGGTTGCTGTAACCCATAGACATCTACATCTATCATCAATAAAGAATCAAAATGCAGATACGTCGTCACTTGTGAGTACTAAGATGGAATGCCTTTTTCCAGTAAAAATGGTCTCGGGTTCTCTACACTCACCATATGAAACAAAGCAGTGTTAAGCTGCTAATGTACGCTGGTATTCTGTGAGAGCGTGGTCCTTCCCCGGTCGAGCCGAACTATTCGTGCTACAACTATATAATTATTAATATAGCTGCAGAATGACTAACACGCTCAAAAAATCCGTAAAATTAGTTTTATTTATTACGTTAATAATTTAAGCCGTGGAATGTTAACAAGCATAAGGACACTATTTCGTGTTTATATACGATAAAAACAGGTTTTAAATAGAAAAAGACAAATTATTTAGCATCAAAATAAATTAATTGCGCACTGCGTTAATTAGAACTCAACAGAGGTATGATATTTTGTCCAAAAAAACGGAGTTTACTATATTCTTGTTTGCTTGGGCAGTGTGGCCACTCGAGAATTAATACTTGCCATTGTTTGTCAGTATAGATTACAGTATATATATATATATATATATATATACTGTAATTTGACCACCTATGAACTATATGGTTCTTCAACCTATATGGCCGACCCATTTGATTATTCTAGTTCTCTTGCGATACTACCAACTTCATATATAATTTTATCATTCAGACAAACTCCATCCCTCTCAACAGATCGCAAGTGACCTTGAGTTTAACTTATTCTTAGCTCAAGAAATATTTTATTGCCAATACGTTCAGCTCAACTTAAGAAACTTTTGATTGATTTCATGGAATTCAAACTCATTCGAAAGAATGAATTTCTTCAATCGAGTTAGATCTGATTTTGATTTGAAATTAAATTAATTAATTCGAATCAAAATCTAAAATAAACGTCACGTTTGTTTTATATATGTTTACAAATTTCTCGTAAACGGCTGAACCGAATTGATTTTTTTTTAATTAAATAGGACAAAGGAAAGGAGGAAAGGAACAAAAGGAAAAAATTCCACCCCTAAAGGTCGAATTAAATTTTTATTCAATTATAATAGAATAGAGATAGATAGAAAAGTTATTACTTAATTTTTTCTTGAATTAGGAAATGAAATTGTTATAATATAATAGGTACACCTATTTAGACTACGTTTTAGTTGTTGCCATGAGCTCGTCATATTCCTTAATCAGACGTAAGGAACATCCACAGATTGTTAGTATGTTAGTAACAATTTTTCCTTAACTTGTAAGTTAGTATTGTTAGTTAATGTGAATTATGTACAAATTATTTTTTTCGCCCAATAGCTACCGTCATACAGTGGTGCAGTATGGGGCAGTCGGGCCTGGCAGCAATTACCCTTAGGATTAGGATGCCGTTATTGCTGGTACATAGGCGCTGCAGGAGAGACGCTGCTTTTCTACGCATTATGGCGAAAAAGTCATTAGTGTGTGCGTCTGCGAACATTTTAGAGGCACTACAGCGCCACGGCAGCCTCAACAGCATTTTAAAAGCGTTGTTATATTGAACACGCAGGGCGCTGTAGGTCCGGCGTGTATAAGTCACCCACAGACCACCGGTATAGAAAGACTGGCAGAACGCTTTAAATAAAGTTACTTTCACGTCTGCAGAGCACCGGGCGAATCTGCGGGCAAGCATATTGCCCCTTACCGACAACGCTCTGCGCTCTCGCTCAATATCCTCATCATCTCCTAGGTCGCTCGTAACTATATGACCGAGATATTTGAACTTCTGTACGACTTTCAGAGGTAAACCATCGAGACATACGGGTGGCACATGTCGTGGCTTAAATTATATTATATTAATTTTAATGCATAAAGTTTAATTTACGTAATAACAAAAATATATCGTATTCTTTAATAAATATATTTTCTAATCTCCTTTATATTTTGGGATGGTGTTGTCTCTGTTCAAAAAACTTATTGTTTAATTTGGTTATTTTGTACGTAACTCGGCATTCCATCTTATCTGACTCCTCACTGGTGACAACGCATCTGCTATCTGATTCTTAATCAAGAATATTATGTTTGGGTGGATATGGGGCACAGCATTCAATGATTGACCTCCGGAACAATTTCGGTCACGGCGGCCAGTCTGAGCAGAGACTAGCCATCGACGCAGGACAGGATTATAGTGTCCAAGTGTATGCGCAAGAACAAGTGCACTCTCTACTCCTTCGCCCTCATAGTCCGATGGGACGGTAAACCGACACGACCGGAGAGAAATCAGACGCAGGGCCAACGGCTTTACGTGCTTTCGGAGGCACGGGGGTGAAATATCGTCAACTTCCTGACTCCGGTCTGCTACTAACAATTTCTTGCCAAAAAATATTTAATAATTGATTTTGGCTCGACCTGGGATTCGAACCAGGGATCTCATGATCAGCAATTGCGTGAACGATCACTAAACCAACGAGGCAGTTAATATTCTATTATGCATGCACCACGCTTTAGCAGGATACCAGGGTAAAATAGCAACTTAATGTTGCTGTGTTTCGTATGAGTATATGACTATAGAGAACCGGCCCTTTTTACCGGATATGCTTTCCGTCTTAGTCCTCAGGGGTGACAACGAATTTCCATATTGATTTTTAATCGAGTATAAATGTAGATCTCTATAGGCCACATCATCGACTTATCATCTGGTGATCTGTGTGCTCGTTTGACACTCTTATTTTATAAAATAATTTTACCTCTGTAATATTAGTAAGAATTGACAGTCCGGTTTACAACGCTAACAACGTTAGCATCGCCGTATGTTGATGGGGTAATCATTATTTGTTTAAAACTATTAAGTTAACTATTAAAATTATGTATGTTATTGTTAGTTGAAAACTATTATAACTGTTTTACTATTACATTGGTTAAAAAGGTTTGATTTCCAAATCGAAATTTTAAGAAACGTGGTTTTTCAGTTTTTAGGTTCGACGACCCAGTCGAAAACCGCAGCTGCGGTAAGCCCGTTTACGGTCAACATTTTTACTAAAATAGAAAATATAAAATAACACCAGACTTAAATTAATAGAGAAACCACGAAGTCGTTCGTGTTCTGAATCGTGTTAATGTGAGATTATAAATTGAAACTTTAGTGTTTCAAACGTCACAGTGGAGCTCGGGATTTTTGTTTTAGAAGAAGGGTGACAAACGAGCGCACAGTCCACCTGATGATTAGTGAATGTTGTGGCCCATAGACATCTACATTTATACTCGATTTAGAATCAAAAGGCTGATGCATTGTAATCCCTGAGGACTAAGATGGAATGTCTCGTTTCTAGGAAAAAGTGTCTCCGGTTCTCTACACTCATGTTACAAAACACGAGAACATTAAGCTGCTATTTCACGCTGGTATTCTGGGAGAGCGTGGTCCTTCTCCGGTCCCATTCGTACTACAACTATAATATTTATTCCATCCTCTGTGGTGCCCATCGGAGGCAGATCCCAGCCATGGTTTGGTCGCTCCTGTAAAATAGCATCACGCTATAAGCAGGAGTGCTACCGGGCCTGGGCTGATGCATCAACGTCTCGGGATTTAAACACCAGCGCACTTAAAAAGAAGTATAATTCCGCCTCCAGGTCCTTCAAAAGCGTCATTGCCAAGGCAAGGTCTGAGCACATCGGCAGAATTGGCGAGAAGCTAGTTCGCCTTCCTTCGGGAACCCGTGCATTCTGGTCTCTCGCCAAGGCTGTCCAAGGGAACTTCTGTCAGCCATCCCTTCCATCTCTGCACAGAGAGGACGACTCACTGGTCCATGCCGCAAAAGAGAAAGCCGATCTGTTGTGCTCTCTTTTTGCGTCTAACTCGACTCTAGATGACGGGGGGAACACACCGCCGACCATCCCGCGATGTGAGTGCTCCATGCCGGATGTGCGATTTACACAGCGCTCGGTTCGCAAAGCACTCTTCTCCCTGGACGTCAGCAAGTCGAGTGGGCCCGATGGAGTCCCTCCCATTGTGCTGAAGACGTGTGCTCCGGAGTTGGCACCGGTTTTAACGCGTCTTTTCCGGTACTCCTACTCCCAAGGCGTAGTCCCGAATTCATGGAAGACAGCTTTGGTCCACCCGATCCCTAAAAAAGGCGACCGCTCAGACCCGTCCAACTACAGGCCTATCGCTATCACCTCCTTGTTCTCCAAAATAATGGAATCCATTATAAACTGCCAGCTCATGAGGTACCGTGAAGATTACCAGCTGATCAGTGACCATCAGTACGGTTTTCGTCGGGGTCGATCAGCGGGTGATCTTCTAGTTTACTTAACTCATAGATGGGCGGAGGCAGTAGAGTCCAAGGGGGAGGCATTGGCCGTTAGTTTGGACATAGCGAAGGCCTTCGATCGGGTCTGGCACAAGGCGCTTCTTTCGAAGCTTCCTTCCTATGGGCTTCCCGAGAAATTGTGCAAATGGATCACCAGTTTCCTTGCTGATCGGAGCATCAAGATCGTAGTAGACGGTGCATGCTCTGATTACAAGCCTATCAACGCTGGTGTTCCACAAGGCTGCGTGCTATCACCAACGCTGTTTCTCCTGCATATCAATGATATGTTGCTAACTGGTAGCATTCATTGCTATGCAGACGACAGCACTGGGGATGCCTTATATAACGGCCGTGCCAATATTTCTCGGGAAAACGTCGCCGAGTACCGGGACAAACTTGTGTCTGAAGTCGAGTCTTTGCTTAACAAAGTCTCGGATTGGGGCCGACTAAATCTAGTCCAGTTCAATCCCCAGAAGACACAAGTTTGCGCGTTTACCGCTAAAAAGAACCCCTTTGTCGTATCTCCTCAGTTTCAAGGCACTCCCCTTGCTGCCTCAGCCAGTATCGGAATCCTTGCCGTCGACATATCGAATAGCGTGCAGTTTCGTGGTCACTTGGAAGGGAAGGCCAAATTGGCCTCTAAAAAGCTTGGCGTGCTCAGCAGAGCGAGACAGTATTTCATGCCGGCACATCGCTTGCAACTTTACAAAGCGCAAGTTCGGCCCCACATGGAATACTGTTCTCATCTCTGGGCCGGGGCACCCCAGTGCCAGCTCCTTCCACTTGACCGCATCCAGCGCAGAGCGATTCGAATCGTCGACGACCGAGTTCTTTCCGATCAGCTCGATACACTGGCACTGCGTAGAGATGTTGCATCTCTTTGCGTATTTTATCGCATCTATCACGGGGAGTGCTCTGAGGAATTGTTCGGACTAATTCCAGCCGCTCAATTTCACCATCGCACGTCGCGACAAAACTCGCGTTACCATCCGTACCATCTGGATGATTGGCGATCCACCACTGTGCGATTTAGAAGAAGTTTTCTCCCTCGCACAACTTCTTTGTGGAATCAATTACCACCAGCGAATTTTCCGAACCGATACGACTTAGGAACCTTCAAGAAAAGAGCTTACACCTTTCTAAAAGGCCGGCAACGCATCTGCAATTCCCCTGGTGTTGCGGTTGTTCATGGGCGGCGGTAGTCATTTACCATCAGGTGAGCCGCAAGATCGTTTGCCCCCTATTCTATTAAAAAAAAAAATTGCTACAACGTGTAAACCTTAAAGCTCTTAAACCTTCCAAAGTTATTATTAGCTTGCTTATTATACTCAGAAACATACTTTTTATACTGCATTAATTTTACATAGAAACATACGTTTTTACGTTTACGTTTTTTAGTTTAAAGCTCCTCCACCATATTTAATTGTCGGCTACACCGCTTGCGATGCTATCGACCGCATTAAAAATGCATACTCCAGCCTACCCTCTTAAACACACTGAAGCACTAACTCATAAAATATTCAGGGCGGAAAGTAAATGGAGGCACAACACCAGCGGGGCAAAGGGGGAGCACTTCCGGTTGTTGCGGGGTTAGCGGGGGCAATCGAGCTATCTGTCATTATGTGAGGTACATATTCTTTTTCATGAGTTTCCCTTCGCTTGTTTTATTGTGATCTTTACGACTCCGTCAAAAGCAATCAAACTGTTATTAAGTGCCCTGGTTCCATGAACGTTACGTCCCCGAAATTTTTATTCGATCGTAATTACATATTTTTATTAGTTGAATAAAACAGACATGCAATATTAAACTGATTTTCAAAATTTTGTCGAGTTTGTTTTAACTTATTTTGTCGAGTGCCTTGCAGAACCTAGGTCAATGGGGATAAGGGTTAACGTCTGGAAGTTATGACTAATTCAATAAAGCTAATGATGATAAATAATACAATAATTTTAAATAATAATAATTTTCTACGTGGTTGAGTCACGTTTTAGCAATTTTATAATTGCAGCACGTATTGGTCAACTCGATCGGGGAAGGACGACGCTCCCACAGAATACCAGTGTAAAATAGCTGCTTAATTTTGTGTTAGGTATGGTGAGTGTAGAGAAGAGGAGACCCTTTTTACTGGTAACGAGCCATTCCGTCTTAATCCCCGGAGGTGACCACTCATTCTACTACAGCCCAAGGATGTGTCTATGTGTCAATAGGCCACAGCATCCACTTACAAATGTGCTCGTTTGCCACTCTTATTTTATAAAGTATAATATACTCGTAAAACTATTTTTATTGATTTTATTGTGGTTAATTGTAGCTTATTTTTAATTTCTGACGTTCGGGCGCTTGACGACGTCCATGGTCACGGAGGGACTGGGGTGTTCAATGTCCTGGAAATCATAGTTGACGCAGAATATTTGAATTTTTTTTATATTTTTTTTTGCTTATATCGGCAAAAAACAAAACTGCAATTTTTTATTATTAATATTATTAAAACGATAGTTTTTTTTCTCCTGAATCGTGGAAAGCAGTTTACATACATAAATTGCACAAGGACAAACATCCCGGAACAATTATTTGTAGGTAGGCCATCCAAATACTTGTTCCATGCGGGATTCAAACCCGCGGTCCTCAGCGCCGAAACTAATATTTTTTTTATAAGATAATGGTGACAAACGAGCACACAGTCCACCTGATGGTAAGTGGTTGCTGTGACCCATAGACATCTACATCTATGCCCGATTACAAATCAAAATGCAGATGCGTCGTGACCCGTGAGGACTAAGATGGAATGCTAAAAAGGGTCTCCGGTTCTCTACACTCACCATACGAAACACAGTAGTCTTAAGCTGCTATTTTACGCTGGTATTCTGTGAGAGCGTGGTCCTTCCCCGGTCGAGCCGACCCATTCGTGCTACATCTTTACAGCTACAGCATGGCTCTACCACGTAACAAATCAATACTAAGCCTCTGCGCCACAGAGAACTCAAATATAAAGTATTTGTATAAATGTAAGAAATCATTAAACAGGCAATATTCTGAATTTGTTGTTCAGTAGTTATTTGTACTTAGTTAGGTTCTATAGTAAGTCTTGAAACGGGGGCTGAATAAATTAAGGTTCTTTACGACCACGTAATTTGATACAAGTATAATGAA
Organism: Parnassius mnemosyne; assembly: GCA_963668995.1. NCBI lineage: Eukaryota > Metazoa > Arthropoda > Insecta > Lepidoptera > Papilionidae > Parnassius > Parnassius mnemosyne. The sequence continues at coordinate 3,701,586 of CAVLGL010000002.1, read as the reverse complement.
AAATGATAATCCAATTTTTGCATCTTGTGGCCTTTTCATTCATATTGGAGATACCTTATCTCTTGGTTTTATTAAGTTAGTTTAGACAGAAAATTATATTTCATTCTATTCTTTATTAATTATATTAACTAGTAATTACTGAATAAAAGACAGTTTTTTATGTACTACTTATTCGAAATTTATCTCTGTCATGGGAAGAAGTACGAAACTGCGGATTTTTTTTTAATATCTTTCACATTACAATATTCAAGAAATATTATAAAAATAACTTGGTGGCGATTATCTCATCATAATCTCACAGTTTTAAAAAATCCACTGCTGAATCGTGAGACACATAGCTTAAATGCGGGACTGTCCTGCTCAAAGCGGGACGTATGCGTCATCTATCCGATACAGAAACAACCGACAAATAATTAAAAATTAAAAATTTTGTACAACCGACTTCAATATAAATTATTAAGAATGACTCAAAAACCTATTGGTCAGACCTTGACCTTGACAAAAAAAAACCATACAGTCGAATTGAGTACCGGCTCCTTTTTGAAGTCGGTAGATAAGACGCCATTCGCAAATAAATCAAACGATACGACATTCATTGTGAACCCATTAGATTGCAGTATGTTGCCCTACACGGTCCCGCTGTCAATGTTGCAAGTCTCAACACGATCTCGCTATTGTAAAGCAAACGGAAGTTGAGTTCCTATGTGTCGGCGAAAGCCTAGATGGTGAGCCATTTAGGAATTCTGGACGAGCGCAATCTAGGTTTGGTCTAGCTCTAAGAACTACAATGCAGTTCCTGTTGTAAAAAAATATTTCTTTATCATTAGTTCTTATACCTGTTTAAATAAAAATTTGTGTGTTCAATACACGTACAAGTTAAACATCTTTATCGACGTAGTGGAGAAATTTAGTACGGTATTAAAAAACAAAAACGTCACGTTTACTTGTAACGTTTATCCGCCCGGGCTGCGTGAGTATACTATTATTTAATCTACTTATGTAAAATATTAAAATAAATGAATTATTATATGTCGTTAAGAAGTTACACTTCGTACGTGTGTACACAATTACACGCACGATTTTTTTAATGTAAGTGTAATGTGTATAAGTGTTATCTTACTAGTTACTATAAAGTGCTGAAACGTCGCTTAAAGTCAATACCTTGGAGTATCAGTAACCAAGTTATATTTCAGGGGCAGTCCTAAAAAATTTGGAGATGGAAATTCCATCCCATGAAGTTTTTAATGTAATTATTACGACGACATTTTAGTTATTACCTTGAGCAATTATAAGAACATAAAAAACTTTTATTTTAAAGATATAAAAAAATGCCGACAACAGAAAATTAAAAAGAATAAAATAATTTGCACATTATAACTTCCGAAGTCGAACCATGAATTCGTTTCACACTATGACCTTAGCACCGACTTCAGAAGCTGTTACTTCATCATCATTACAGCTGTTCACACGTCCACTGCTGAAAATAGGCCTTCCCAAGAAATGCCACATAGCACGGTCCTGAGCCACCTGCATCCATCGACCTTCTGCATGTTTTACCAGGTCGTCACTCCATCTAATAGGGGGACGCCCTACACTTCACCTGCCGATACAAGGCTGCCACTCGAGAACTTTTATTCGCCATCGGTTGTCGGTTCTTCGAGTTACATGGCCGGCGCATTACTACTTCATGTTATTAATCCGTTGAGCTTTGTCGCTTACTTTGGTTCTGCTGCGGATATCTTCATTTCTACGTTTATCACGCAGAGAAACCTCGAGCACAGCTATGTTTTAGGTGGAAATAATTTTATTGTTATTATCTATGGCGAGTACATCACTCACCTTCGATTTGCCGACGATATAGTCCTTATGGCAGAATCGCTGGAGGACCTAAGCACTATGCTCAATGACCTCAATAGTGTTTCCCAACGGATAGGTCTTAAGATGAACATGGACAAAACTAAGATCATGTTTAATGTCCATGTCACATCTATGCCGGTAGTTGTTGGGAACACTAAGCTCGAAGTTGTTGACGAGTATGTTTACCTGGGACAAATAGTCCGACTAGGTAAGTCCAACTTCGACCGAGAGGTCAATCGACGGATTCAACTCGGTTGGGCAGCGTTCGGGAAATTACGGCACATCTTCTCGTCAGGTATACCTCAAACCTTGAAAACGAGACTGTACACTCAGTGCGTGTTGCCAGTGATGACATATGGAACTGAGACGTGGTCCTTCACTGCTGGTCGGATGAGGAAGCTCAAGGTTGCTCAGCGAGTTATGGAGAGGGCTATGCTCGGAGTTTCTCTGCGTGATAAACTTAGGAATGAGGATATCCGCAGTAGAACCAGAGTAACCGACATAGCCCAACGGATTAGTAAGCTGAAGTGGCAATGGGCCGGCCATATAGCTCGAAGAACCGACAACCGATGGGGAAGAAAGGTTCTCGAGTGGCAGCCTCGTACCGGTAGGCGAAGTGTAGGGCGTCCCCCCACCAGATGGAGTGACGACCTGGTAAGACATGCAGGAAGTCGATGGATGCAGGTGGCTCAGGACCGTGCTTTGTGGCATTCTTTGGGGGAGGCCTATGTTCAGCAGTGGACTTGTGAAGGGCTGTAATGATGATGATGATGATGATGATATGTATGTAAGGGTTGCACTTTACAGGATCCTATGGACTAAAGTCTTCGTCTATCATGGACTAAGGAAAATTTATAATATGCGTTGCCATCACTGCATCTATAATTTGATTCTTAATCGATGATATATGTAGGTGTCTTTGGGCTACCATTAGGGGGACGTGCGCTTGTTTGCCAACCTTATTTTATAATAAATAAAGAAATAAACACATCATGTAAAGTATCCTGACCGGCAACGAGGAGCAGCGTCAAGTCCAAACGTCTGTCAATGTAATCGCCAAGGCGACAAATGAACATAAGCCACCCCCATTGTTTGCCTCATTTAGTATCTAGTCACAGGTGTCACGCTTAAGCGGGTTGAGAACCGCAGTTTTTTTATAATCTTGAGTTATTATTAGGAAGATGGTGCTGCCCATCTCCTGTTACAGTTTCCCTCTGTCACCTCTTACGACACCCACGGGATGATATGGGATTACATCCTTACACTGCCACTACACGGTTAACCTATCAAGCGTGGTGGCTGATTTTCTGCCGACTTCCAAAATGGAGCAATTCGACTGTATGTATTTTTTATGTGTGTTACCTCATAACTTTTTACTGGTTGAACCGATTTCGATGATTCTTTTTTTATTTGAAAGCTGGTACTTCTCTTGTGTTCCCATATGAATTTGATCAAGGTCAGACCAATAGTTTTTGAGTTATTCTTAATAACTTATATTGAAGTCGGCAGTTCAAAATTTTAAATTTTAAATTATGGAAACTATCTTCTGTTGGGTAGACAGACCCATGTTCAACTGTGTGTGTGTTTCTATCTGATAAAAAAGGTGACGAATGCTGTAGTAATACGCGTAATGATGCTAGTTCATGAACTTCTAGTGGTTGTGATAATCGTTTGGTATAAACCTACGGAGAGTAGAGTTTAAATATTTCAACGTTGTAAATATTTTATGAATGAACGGCTTATCTCTTGATCTTTCTCCGTCGTGTTTAAAATGAACACATATATTTTTCAAGTGTTTTCTGTCACACGTCCGCGTTAAACACGAACGCCTCTTATTATGCCCGAGTTTCGCGAGCAGCCGGAATACGAAAAGACCTCGGTCTGTCGTAAACAACTTTGGTCTATTGTAATGCTTCCTCTACACTACTCGCGAAGTAACTTCGACGAAGTGCTCGTCGAAGTCGATCGCAGTCCGAAGAACGTGACCACACACTCGTGCTACTTCGCGAAGAGCTCAGTCGTCTCGAGTCTCTCGCACCGTTAACATGAATGACGTTCAAGAGGCAGCTGCTATAGGTACCTAATTGTGTGAACAGTACGACGTCAATGCGTTAACTAAATAAATAATTATGTAGAAAGTTACATATTATTTAATATTTATATAAAAAAAAAATATTCTTAAGTGGCGTACGCCGAGTAGTGTAGTGAGACACTTCGTGTAACTTCGGGGTACTTCGCGAAGTCCTTTGACTCTGGCGCAAAAAACCGACAGCGATCGGAAGTCGTCTGAGGCGAAGCGAGGTTGCACGAAGTGAATCGAAGTACCTCTCTATACTATTCGCCTCGTCCAACTTCGATCTACTTCGCGAGTAGTGTAAAGGAGGTATTACAGTTCAGATTCGCAAACGCGTTAGCCAGTCTGTGATATGGAAAGTGGGATCAAGCGGGCAGTGGGGGACGAGAGCTCTGGCGCTTATTGAGTCACGGAGACAGCCTTGGCGGAGGTCGATCACGCCAGATTATGAATGCACCGGTGCGGAGTATGGCGCTGGTTTCTGCGACGCGAGAGACTTACGTAATTACTGCGGACTCGGCGGATAGATCAATTTCTTGTTACCAAAGTTTTATATTTGTATTTTATTATAGTATATTTCTTATATATTAAATTGTTAGTTTAATGTGCGTATTAAGTAGCGTTGTCGATTTACAATTGCGTAAGAATAGCCGGATTCTCCATTATTTGCTCGTTGCTCAAACCACAATACTTTAAAATGGTATTTTTTATAATGATTTCTTATATTTACACAACATTGAATAAAACTGTTTTTTTTTTTTTACGTATTTTATCGCATTTAATCTTACTTAACTGCAAAGTATCCGAAACATCGAGAATTAAAAATAGTAAAATTAAACGCGTTAATCGCTAAAAATAGTATTACTTAAAAGATGTTTTAGATTCCAAATGCTAGTTAAATTGCTATGCCACTAATAGTTTTGTGTTTTTCGTTAAATATGTCTCGATTGAGATAAATGTTTATAAAGTTCCTAAAATTTAGACAGCTTACAGACTATACTTACTAGATGCCAGTTTGGCTAAAGCTGATATTTTATTTACGAAAATAAAGGTTGCGTATTTTTGTCGTTTAATATCATAAACTTAAAAAACGTTTCCGTGACATGCAAGAATTATTTTTCAAGCATTTTCACCTGGCAAAAATGGCACTGCGCTCAGTTCTATTACTTGTGGTGATGCCAGGTCAAGTGGGTCCAGTTTCAAAAAGGAATGTAAAAATAATCGAGAATTTGGTTTTTAAATCGAGACAGCTACAATAGCTACAAAAATCAGGATCTTTGTTGCCATTTTTGCCGCCAAGAGTCTTTTTGACACAATGCGCAAATGTTATAATTATAATTTTTTTTCGGATTTGGGAATAATCTAATGAACGAATAATTTTTCGTTCAAACATCGGAAAAACTGCCCTGTTTTTTTCGTTTTCGGCGAATCAAAACTTGTTAAATGATTTTATTTCGTTGCAGACTGAAATTTCTGAATACATTCATTTTAATCTAATTCCAATAAAAAGATAAATCTTATGACCTCACGACGCATGCACTTGAAAAAAAAAATCTCAAAAAAACAGCAACACTATAAAAATGATAAATAAACTCAAACGCCCAGATGAAATCCTTGCAGTGCACCTATAGTGTCACTTTATTTATTGAAATAATAATACACCCGCTAAATTGACTAGTGATTAGTAGAACTTGCCCAAAATACCTCAGCAAGTAATTTATAAACAGGTAATCGTAGGTACTGTACAAATTACTAGTAAAATAATGAATAAATGATCGTCGATTTGACGACGACGATGGTTACCGTGGCGGGGCGGGCGACAGGCGGCAAAAGTAAAAGCGAGACTGCATGAATGATATCTGTTATCTTGCCTCCACAATAAGCGCGAAGTTTGAAACTGTTATTTTGACTATTTAGTCGTTTGGCGAGTTTATGAAAGTGACTAAGCCAAAATGTTTTTTTTTAATATAGTAACAACTTCCAGGTGTATTTATTTTTTTGCTGTTAAAATTATCGATCAAATAACTAAGGACTAAGATGGTTAGTAAAAATTGGAACATTTGGCGTACGTGAGTCGGGAAATGTCACCAGATCCCTGAAAATCGAGACGTCATGTACAAATCGGGACACCTGGCAACACTAATTTCTTGTGACCTTCGATAACGATAACCAGCCTGATTGCATTCGTCAATAAAAAGTTAGTTACTAGTACCAATAACTCGACTCCACAGATTTAGTAATACGTTCTTGAGGCGATGTACACGCTTTTATTACAAAATCCCGTTTTTAAACTTTATTAAAAACTTTGTATAGAAAGGGTTATATAATTTATAATGTATTTATAATATAATATTCATTATGGATAATAATAACCCCTGGGAGTAAGGTGATTGCTACCCAGCTATATATAAATGTGTTATGTGTTGTTAGATATAATGTAATATATGAAATGATTTTAAACTGTTATAATATCAAAAAAAAAATGTCCTGCAGGATTTTTTTTATGCGATAAGGGTGACAAACGAGCACACAGTCCACCTGATGGTAAGTGGTTGCTGCGGCCCATAGACATCTACATCTATCCTCTATTAAAAATCAAAATGTAGATGCGTTGTCACCCGTGAGGACTAAGATGGAATGCCTCATTTCCAGTAAAAAGGGCCTCCGGCCACCTGCACTCACCAAGCGAAACGCAGAGGTAAACCTCTACTTCACGCTGGTTTTCTGTGAGGTCGTGGTACCACCCCGGTTCGAGCCGGCCCATCCGTGCGACAGCAAAACCTGCCGCGTGGCTCTACCACTGTTGAAAAAAAAATTCTTACTGGTTATTCCCAGGACAGAAGTGTTTTCCGAACTAGTGGTAATTTAAACATCTTGTGACTTTTAATATGTGTTTATAGTCTATATTGGATAAAAAAGTTTCTATTTCTTAGCTGTTTCGTATGGTGAGTGTCGAGAACCGGAGACCCTTTTTAAACGAAGCATTCCATCTTATTCCTCAGGGCTAACAACGCATTTGCATATAGATGTAGATGTCTATGGGCCACAGCATGCACTTACGATCAGGAGGACTGCGTGCTCGTTTGTCACCAACATTCTATAAAAAAAAAGTTCTACATTTATAAAAACATTTAGCGATTATCTCATTCATAGGTGTTGTTGTCAATCATATACTCTTCAGTAGTTTAAGAATAGTTAATAAACAAAAATGTTTACTTAATAAAGAAATTGATCTTTTTCATTTATAGGTTCTGCATATTTTCTGGGGCGTTGTTGTAAAAGCGTATACATTGCCCCATTAAGTAATTACTGACTTGGGAGTCGAGGAAAATACTAATGCAACCAAACTATCCGGATATCAAAATCGCTTCGACTAAGCTCATTACCATGTGATGAGCCACACAGCGTCCCGAGGGAGGCTGTGACGTCACGCACGTATCAATCCGCATCCTTTACGCCTTCCTGCACGGGCACTATTATTTATATGCGACACTTGCACGCCTACTGAATTCAGACGCACTGCTAGTGTGCGCATAATAATTTATTTTGGAGAAACGTCCCAAACTTATAATCCATGAAATATACCTATTTCTTTTTCTCATAAATTTTTAACTAGCGTTTTAGGTATATATAGAATATAAACGACCGTGTGGCCTTGTTGTCAGAGAGTACTATGCCTCGGTTCTTAGGTAGTATCTTAGCGGGTGTCAACATTTATGCAAAAACACAAATTGATGGTTTTCAGGTCTCGTTGAACTGTGATTGTTCCTATGTCGCAAACACTGCAATCTAGTCTACTTCAGAATTTATAACATAATCGTTAGTGACACAGTTGATAACCAATCGGAAGGATATCATCATTGATGTTCTTGTATTATACTCTCTTGTATAAAATAATTACATGTTTTTTTTTTACATTCGCACGACAATCCAATCCACTGTCTATTGCTGGACACAGGCCTCCCCTAGGTTGAACCCATTGGGAAATATTTGTTATAGTTATTACAGGCGGGTTGGCAACTGCAGTTTACTATTACTATTAAGTTGTCTTCAGGAAGATGCTACTGTCTATATTGAACTGTTTAAAACATGAAAACACTATCCATCTCCTGTTTTAGTTTCTCTCTGACGCTTCATACGACACCCGCGGAATACTGCGGTTGGCGCTTGGCGACTTAAGAAAATCCACTGTCTATCTATCTAAGGCCCAGAATTCCTTATTATAATTTAATATTCTCGAGCATTAAATTTTAAGGACGTTTCATATTTATAAAAATGCTTGGTTACCCTATCGCTGAGCGGTTGAAATGGATGCGTCATCTCTGTTTCCTGTTTACTCCTGCACTTAATTATGTAAATTGTTGCTTGATATATATTTTTAGAATTTAGTTGCATTGCTCGCGCTTCGCACTTTGCGACCGCCATTTTTAGCTTGTGGTTCCGGTGCATCGGTATGTATAATAATACACGCTTATGACAGATTATAAATGAATACTTAGCTGCTGACATTTTCCTTTTAGCTTTTTTAACCGATTACGATGCGTAAGAAAGGGTTATGAGGAGTTATGTGTATGAATTTCAGTAGCCTAATGGCAGGGTGGGGACCGCGAACTCGAAAGGTCGTGGGTTCGAATCCGCTATTCGACTAACTGTCGTGAACCACTTCTAGCACAGGCATTTTAAGCTTACCAGAAGTGGTTAAAGGGAATATTAGTAATGTTTATAACATTACTAGGATTTAAAAAAAAAGTCGAGTCAACTTATTTTATATGTTTATAGTTATTTATTTATATATATCTATATATATATGTGTGTGTGTGTCTATATTTTATGTATGTGTTGCATGTATATATTTGAAATTAATTATATCATGACAACTTAACTGCCCAAACTCACCCTCTGTTCTACCCAAAGTTAACTGGTAGAGAATGCCATATAGCATTATGCTCGCCTTTTGTACAAATATTTAATGCAATAAAGAATAAATAAATAAATAAATGTACGTTGTAATAATACGTCTTGTATTACTTTACATCAATTTTGTATGTGTGACCAGATTTTAAAGCTTTGTATGTATTTACTATTAAAACTTTTGAATTACTTACTAATAAAATAATAACATGTTCGTTAGAATGCGCTGCAAATAAGTGCCATATGCGTCACTGATTTTTTTTGTAAGTATAGTATTGTACTTATTACCATAGATAGGAGCCTGTGACGCTACAAAGACTTAGAGAAACTAAATACCTACACCATCAAAATTTCATTTCAATTTTGATGATTTCAAATTCCATGTTTTATTTGTTGGAGGATTTGCTATAATTTTTAAACGTGACTAGCCATCCGCCCCGGCTTCGCGCGTGTGATTTCTGGATCTCCACAACAGCGCCACCTACCGGGTTCGGGTCAGTAACCACTCAAATATTTAGACTAACCAAACTACCCACTCAAACATTTAGACCTTCTATCTTAGTCCTCACGGCCGACAACGCATCTGCATTTTAATTCGCAAACGAAGATAGCCGTAGATGTCCATGGGCCACAGCAACTACTTACCATCAGGTGGACTGTGTGCTCGTTTGTCACCCTTATTCTATAAAGAAAAAACACAAAAAATGTCATCAAAATCATTCGAACCATTTTCGAGTTTTAGCGGGAATAACTAATTTAGCAATTGAGTTTTATATATAGAGATAGAGTAATATTACAGCTATTTTATTGTTGCAGTACAAATGGTTCGACTCGGCCGGTGAAAGATCACGCTTTAACAGAATACCAGCGTAAAGTAGCAGCTTAACGCTGCTGTGTTTTGTATGGTGCATGTATAGAACCGGAGCTCCTTTTTATTGGAAACGGGTCATTCCGTCTACTCGTAAATCCTCGTGGGTAACAACGCATTTGCATTTTGGTTCTGAATCTAGGTTAAATGTGTCTATAGGCCATAGCGTCCACGCGTCATGGAATGTGTGCTCGTTTGTCAACCTATACTATAAAAATTTTACCAGGCCGTCGGTATCTTTAACGCTGCTCCCTGTCGCCGAATCTTCCTGTAAAGCTATAAAGCACGTTCAGGCAACTCACTGTATAGTAACAAAGTCTACATATTTTTGAGATGGACATATGGACATATAATTTTAAATAAAAATTTTTGTACAACAGACTTCAATATAAATTATTAAGAATAACTCAAAAACTATTGGTCGGAACTTGATCAAATGTATATGGGACTACATGGGGAGCACCAGCTTTCAAATAAAAAAAAGAATCATCGAAATCGGTTCACCCAATAAGAAGTTATGAGGTAACACATAAAAAAAATCATACATTCGAATTGAGTACCGGCTCCTTTTTGAAGTCTGTAGAAAATCGGCGGCACATGTTTTAAATTTCAAAGAATAAATTAATAAACATAGAGAAAGTCGCGTAGCAACAGAAACCGGGCAGTGTTTTATGCATGGCTATGTATCTTACAGCAGTATTCACAACGCGCGTATCAGTTCGTTACTCGTTCTCTTACAAAAACGATGTAATTTATTCCGTCGGTGTCAAGTGCAACACGCCCTTTAAATTTTACCCACGAGGCAGCAGATCGCACGCTAATTTGTCAAAATGGAGATCATTGTCCGAAGCGGGATTGCGTCACCGTCGCTCGTATTGTATGCTTGCACCATATTTAGTCGTATGCGCTTTTTGCGAGGGTAGGTTATCGTGACTTCGTCGGCGCGACGGTAAGTCGATGGCTTGTTGGTTGTAGAATACTGACAAAAACTTAACAGCGGCTGTTAATATATCTTAAATTATTTAAAATAAAAAATATATCTTTTTATAAAATAAGCGTGACAAACGAACACACAATCACCTGATGGCAAGTGGATGCTGTGGCCCATAGACTGTGTGCTCGTTTGTCACCCTATCCTATAAAAAAAGTAAAGGTGACAGAAGACCAAACAAAAGCCTCAGTAGCCTAATGGCAGGGCACGGACCGCGAACTCGAAAGGTCGTGGGTTCGAATCCGCCATTCGACTACTGTCGTGAATCACTTCTAACACAAGCATTTTAAGCTTACCAAAAGTGATTAAAGGGATTATTAGTAATGTTTAATAGCTAGTATTTAAAAAAAAAAGTGCACCTAGTTTTATAGCCAATCGACACCTACATCTAGATGATTGTTACTCATGAGAAGTTACGTGGAGTGCCTCGTTAATTTGTCTATGAGTCGTCATTCAGTATTCAGTCACTTTCCATACGATTGACAGCAGCATTATGCTGCAATTTTAATCTGTTAACGAGAGTGTGGTGCTCGAAACGCAGCCATACCACATTATCTATACAAATAAATAAAATTAAAGTGTTTGTTTCTAATGTCAAAATAACAGCTTTTAACTAAATGCATATGAAAGTACGTATATACGGTACTTATAACAAAAACACAATTTTTAAAAATTTTGTTTGTCTATCTGTTTGTTCCGGCTAATCTCCGCAACGGCTGGACCGATTTTGACGGGACTTTGTTATTACTGGTAGATAGTTGATGTTAAAAGAAGTAACTTAGGCTACTTATATTTTAGAAAAAGAATTAGGGTTCCGCGCAACATAATTAAAACCCTAAATTGCACGCGGGCGAAGTCGCGGGGTACAGCTAATAATGTATAATGTTGTGATGTTCGTAGGCTTTCTACGTAAATATACAGAGCATGTTTTGTAACCCTCTATGAAAACAGAGGGTTGTTATAAGTTTGTAGTGTGTATCTGTGTGACAGCCTATCGCATCATAGCTCCTGAACGGATGAGCCGACTTTGATTAAATCTGTTTTCGTTTGAAAGGTATCAATCGAGAATGTTTTTGGCTATGTTCCAAGTAAATCTGTTCAGCAGTTTGAAGTTCATCAGCTGTTTTTGTTTCGGAGGTTTTAAATTTATATTAAGTTAGAAATATAAAGCAATTGTTAAACTTATATCCATTAATTTAGATGCTGGCGGCCTGTTGCAGACTGCACGCATACAGTGATGTCATTTATCATGGGTTACTGAACTTCGTTAATTATACGCAAGCAATGTAGATCAGATCTAATGAATCAAGTGCTGTCATTGTTTGATTTAGGTTAAGACTCTATGGCTTAGAATTGTCTAGTCCCAAGTCCCCTCTATAAATCAAGTTAACGGTACTAGTATTACTGCCCGTTAATGTTGTCTTCTTCCCCTAACGGGATTTTAGTTGTTAATGTACTTTAATTTAATGGGGGATTGTTCCGAGGTGACATTGACATTGGCAATATTGCAAGGTTATTTTAAAGATTAACAGAAGTCGCATTTAGGTAAGTTTTATTGGCTGTTGTGTATTTGGAAACACGTTATTATTGTTATACATAAATTACAGTAGGCGAGTACAATTATTAGTGGTAAACGTGGTAATTAAAAATAAAAATTCGAGTACATTAACCATCCATTATAAGTTTAGTAAATTTATGGCGGATTTTTAGTTTCACTGTAACATCCGTTTGACCATGTAGTGACGTAGTAAATTTATTCAATACACCATATCGTCCCGTGGGTGTCGTAAGAGGCGACATAGGGAAACAAACCAGGAGATGAACAATAGCGTTAACAAAATGAAACTGCGGTTGCCAACCAGCCTGCCAAGTGTGGCAACTATTTCAAATATTCCATCTATAAGGCTATTTATGTGGGAGGTATATTTTTTTTTATATGATAGGGTGACAAACGAGCACACATTCCACCTGGTGGTAAGTGGTTGCTGTAGCCCATAGACATCTACATCTATCTTCGTTTGCGAATTAATCAAAATGCAGATCCGTTTTCACCGGTGAGGACTAAGATAGAATGCCTCTTTTCCAGTAAAAAGGGTCTCCGGTTTTTTACACTCACCATACGAAACACAGCAGTATTAAGCTGCTAATTTACGCTGGTATTCTGTGAGAGCGTGGTCCTTCCCCGGTCGAGCCGACCCACTCGTGCTACAACTATACTACTAATATAGCTGCAGCATGGCTCTACCACGTATAAAATATGTTGAAAGGCTTTTATTTTATTACTTATACGTGATATTAGCGACCGCTTCGTTATTTTATACTGATATTGTCATCAATATTTTCCTCGTGAACCTTATATTTACGAGGAAAATATTGAACGGTAGAAGCTAGGGAGAGGTTTTTTTTCAATTACTTACACACTGAAAAAAGTTTCAAAGGCGCTTTACGGCAGCCGCTACGCGGCGGCCATACTGGTGCAGAGCTTTGCTGTACCTACCGAAATTGTTTAGGGATATATATATTTTATTTTGAAGTCATTAAATTGCAGACAAATTAACTCTTCTTAGCTTTGCTCAACTATTGTTGTTTATCGGATTTGATTATATAAGTTACTAAACGATATACACATGCTATAAGTTATACATAATACATAAACACACACCTATCACCCAGAGGGGTAGGCGGAGACTACGGGCTTCCATTTGGCACGATCCTAACACATCTCTTTCGCCTCCGTTACATAGGTATATGGATACCTACGCATACATGCCCGTCGGCTAAAGGTACTCTTAATCTAGGCCAGATATTTTCAAATTATCGTCAATTTGGTCGATAAACTTTCGTCTAGGACGTCCCTTGCCCACTCTGCCGTTCACTTCTGCAACATACATTTGCTTTGTCACTCTTTCCTCGTTCATTCTTTCTACATGACCAAACCACCGAAACATTCCTGTCTTAATCTTGGTCACAATATCACCTCACAAACCACACTTATAAGTTAGGTAATCAATTTTTTTTTTTAAAAAAACGTTACCCCCACACTAGGATTTTCTCCTGTATCGTGGAGGCAGTTTACAAACATAGATTGCACGAGGACAAACATCCAGACCCGGAACAATTACTTGTAGGCCATACAAATACTTGTTCCGTGCGGGATTCGAACCCGCGGCCCCCAGCGCAACAACTCATTGCTAAGCCACTGCGCCACGAAGCCGTCAAAAGAAACCAAACGTATTTTAATTGTTTTAGGTATTTGTTTATCTGTTACCGTTATGAACTTTTAGTTTTCGACCGCCCTTTTAAATCACTTCTGGGCAACTTTCAAAAATGCACTAGCTGATCTACGTTACCTACTGGCACTGATTAAAGAACGTTACTACTGGCCTAGACAAATTATCACAACTTTAATACTTTTGTGAGTAACAAGCATATTTTCTTGTTCATTGTAAATTTTAAGGTTAATGCCTAAGAGGTACCGTGTAGTGGCGGTGTAAGAATATCCACTATCCCATATCATCCCGTGGGTGTCGTAAGAGGTGACAGAGGGAAACAGATCAGATGAGCAGCAGCGTCTTCCTGATAACGACTTAAAATAAAAACTGCGGTTGCCATCCCGCTTACCAAGCTAGGCAACTAATGGAAATACACCAATGAGGTAATCTATGGGGGAGGCCTATGTTCAGCTGTGGACTTAGAAGGCTGTAACTTAGAAGGATGAACCTAACTTATTTGTTTGTCTTTACGGTTCATAATTTGTAATCAAATCAGTTTTTGAAGCAATTTCTGGCATCCGATCGGGCTGAAATTTGGAATTTTTTGATAGGATAAGGGTGACAAACGAGCACATAGTCCACCAGATGGTAAGTAGTTGCTGTGGCCCATATACAACTACATCCATCCATAACTACGAATTAAAATGCAAAAGTGTTGTCACCCGCGAGGACTAAGATATAGTGCCTCGTTTCCAGTAAAAAGGGTCTCCGTTTCTCTACACTCACCATACGAAACACAGCAGCGTTAAGCTGCCATTTTACGCTGGTATTCTGTGAGAGCGTGGTCCTATTCCCCGGTTGAGCCGACCCATTCGTGCTACAACTATAGTACTGATATAGCTGCAGCATGGCTCTACCGCGTAAATAATTACAATTTTGAGATTTGGCATACACAAGTAACATCGATGGTCATGCAGTAATGTGAACATGGAGCCGTAACAACGCCTATAAAACCTTGTGAAAACAGAGGGTTGTTATAAGTGTGTAGTGTGTATCTATGTGACTGCCTGTGGCACATAGCTTCTGAACGTATGAACTGATTTTGATTGTTTTTTCGTTTGAAGTGTCTTAATCGAGAGGGTTCTTATGTTTCATGAAAATCTGTTCAGCCGTTTGAACACCATCAGCTCTTTTTATTTCGGGGATTTTTAATTTTTTTTTAATTTAAATTATTAATTAGATGTTTATTAGTATGGCGATGAATTCCATATTGTTGTGTTGTAGTTAAATAGTTACAGTGCAGCTTTAGCCGCTTACGTAATATCAAAAAATAAATCTGGGTTTTAATCATAAGGTGCACATAAATTCACTTAGTTTTGATATTTAATGATTGTTATATATTTGGGATCTCTTGGTACTATAATTGCTATTAAATATACAACACTTAATTTCTCATATTTATTCCTAAGATCTTAGTTTAGATCTTAGTTAGTTTTTTTTTACAAGAAATTTACAATTTCTTGCAAAAAAAACACATTCCTTTTAAGTCATGTATCTTTGTACAGCACAACGTTCAATCGATAAAACAAGCGCCAACGCGCCTATAAATTCCGATTCAGAGCGCCACCATAATGGACACAATAATTATCGACAAAAAGCTTGGAACCGACAAGGAACAAACGCGCAGCTATCTTAGTTACGACCGCATAGCTCTACTCGACACAGCTATACTTAGAGCGCGCGTACACTGCGCATTCTTCCGCTCTCCGCGAAATGTCCACTTATTGATGTAGGTCAGTGCTCTGTCCCTCTCTAGCGCGGGCCAAAATGGAGGTGCAATGCGCCACTCCCTCCCACACCATTTATTGAACCCCTCGACTGCCGCGGTGCATGCAACATAGACATTATGCTCGGAATATTTTAGCTTTATTTGCCGGAAGACTGACGTATTGCGCTAATACTTGTATAATCAATATCATGAATGATAACGTACTGCTGCTGTGTTTCATTACGTAAGTGTAGATAAACCCTATTTACAGGTAACAAAATATTTCATCTTCAATCTCAGGGGTAACAACGGATTTTTAATCCTTAATCTAATCCCGAACCGATCTGATTTTTGGGTAGGTAGGTAGGTATTTACGATTTTATTGTATAGTATTAGATATCCGTTACAGCCTTTAAAATTCCTTCCCATAGATTTGCCATAGTTGCCACGCTTGGCAACCGCAGTCATTTATATTTAGTTGCTAGCAAAATCTAAGAAGTCGTTGACTATTAAATACCCTTCTACCTAGATGTGTACATGTCGAGAAATGAGATATGCATGTTACGTTTCCGTAGCAGCGTCATTCGGTCACGTTCGCTCGTGAGAGGATGCGATGTGACTAGGAATCTGAAAGCTTTAATTTGTTCTGGATTGTTCTGGAATATAAATAATTTTTCCACTCATGTTTAAGAATATGACAAGGCGAAGGCTAATAAAATACAAGATAGTTTGTCACATGAGTCGTGACAGGAACTGTTTAGTATTCTATCAAAACATCAGTACCTATGTCAGGGATGGCGAACCAATGGCACGCGACACAATATTTTTGGTACGCCAACGATCACAAAGTTCACTATGAAGTATTATATCACGAACGAACGCAATTACGCAACTGATCCTACGCTACGTAGTGTTCGGGCACGGTGTGCGGGGCGGCGGTAATCACGAAGTCAAAATTATTTTACGGCACGTCTATGGCCTCACTAAACATTTCTTTAGAAAAATGGCACATTGATACATAAAAGTTCGCCACCCCTGACTTATGTGATATAATAATAAATTGATTTTATTTAAACCTTAATGTATGTTGGTGAAAGTTGTGTTTGGCAGAAGAAGCATGAAATTAAAATTATTGCTGTGTTGTGTGTAGAAACCGTGTAGTGGCGGTGTAAGAATATCCACTACCCCATATCGACCTGATGATGTCGTAAGAAGCGACAGAGGGAAAATGAAACAGGAGATGGGCAGCAGCATCTTCCTGATAACAACTCTAAATAATAAAAAACTGCGGTTGCCAACCCGCTTGTGGAGCGTGGCAACTATGACAAAATCCCCTCAAGAGGCAATCTATGAGGGAGGCCTATATTCAGCAGTGGACTTTTATAAGCTGTAATGGATGGATGACTACCTCGTTGGTCTAGTGGTTGTGGTAGTGCGACTGCTGATCATGAGGTCCCGGGTTCGAATCCCGGGTCGGGTCAAAAAATCAGTTATTAAGCTTTTCCATCAAGACATTCTCAGCAGCTGCGCGATGTCAGGAAGTTGGCGGTGTGTCGCCTCCTTGCCTCGGAAAGCACGTAAAGCCGTTGGTCCGGCGCCTGATCTCTTCGTACGTGTCGGTTTACCGTCCCATCGGACTATGAGAGTGAGGGAATAGAGGGTGCACTTGTGCTTGCGCATACACTTGGACACTATAATCCCGTGCTGTGCAGATGGCTAGAGTCTGCTCAGACTGACCGCCGTCACCGAAATTGATTCGGAGGTCAATCATTGGCTAGTCTCCATTGAGATCAGCCACCGTGATCGAAATTCGGTCTGGAGAACATTATTATTATCATTAATATATGATAATCTATACATCTATACAAGTAAATAAAATTGAAGTGTCTGTTTGTAATATCAAAATTACAGCGTTTTACTAAATGCATATGAAAGTATAAACAGTTTTTATAACAAAAATATACTTTTTAAATTTTTGTCTGTCTGTCCGTCTGTCTATCTGTCTGTTTGTTCCGACTAATCTCCGAAACGGCTGGACCGAATTTGACGGGACTTTCACTGGCAAATAGCTGATGTCATAAGAAGTAATTTAGGCTACTTATTTTTGAAAAATAATTAGGGTTCCGCGCAAAAGAATTAAAAGCCTAAATTACACGCGGGCGATGTCGCGGTGAACAGCTACTTCATAATATGTTTCTTCCCGAAATTCTTTTATGACAGCGTGGAAGAAAGTGAGTGTTTACATGCTGTTTTAATTACACATTATCACTTCGCATTAATGTTCACGCAATGGCGTACGTTGTACTAATTATTGCTTCGACGCTCTTTCATTCTTAATTAATAATGATAACGATTGCGTGTATTTCGCGTATGACCACAAAATTGTATGACCTAGGGTGCTTCACACATTTTTTGTGTAAGATTACGTTCGTTTTTAGAGTTCCGTTCCCGAAGGGTGAGCACCGGGACCTTATTACTAAGCCTCCGCTGATCATGCATGATCCGTAATAGCTAGACAGTTGAAATTTCCACAGAATGTGTATTTCTGTTGCCGCTATAACAACAAATTATATATATATATATATGCAGTTATATTTATGGTATAGTTGTAGCACGAATGGGTCGGCTCGACCGGGGAAGGACCACGCTCTCACAGAATACCAGCGTAGAATAACAGCTTAATACTGCTGTGTTTCGTATGGTGAGTGTAGAAAACCGGAGACCGATTTTACTGGAAAAGAGGCATTCTATCTTAGTCCTCACCGGTGAAAAGGGATCTGCATTTTGATTAATTCGCAAACGAAGATAGATGTAGATGTCTATGGGCCACAGCAACCACTTACCACCAGGTGGAATGTGTGCTCGTTTGTCACTCCAATTCTATAAAATAAAGAATAAATAAATTAAAAATTAAAGGGGGCTCCCCTTGAAAACATGTATTACGATGGTACGGGACCCTTCATGCGCGAGTCCGACTCGCACTTGGCCGGTTTTATTTTCAAGTTGCGTTCTTTTGAATGAAAAAATAAATCTGTGGAGTCGAGTAACTGGCATTACAAGTTGTGTTTTTCCTTTGTGTAGGTAGGGTTGAATACGTAAAGATTCGCTTTTTCGCGAGACCATATTTTCATTCATTTTTTGAAGAGTTCTTATGTCACACCAACTTCATAATTTTTTATATTATGTAAAAGAAGGTTCTGCTATATCCAGCACGTAATATAATTCACCCGGTGCCTCAAACTAATGCAGGCATGTTTCACATTGGGCGGGGGAGCCCAAAGTTCCTCCGAGAGGGATCACGCCACTTACGCGAGACAGCTGTCGGGACTTATAAATTATTTATTTGATGGAAGCAAAGTGATTTATACTAGAATCCGTAGAAGTTTAAATATAAAAGGATACCTTTGCAATTTATTAGTTACATAAACATTTTATTTTAAACCTTAGCACTAAAATAATAAAAGCTATATTGAATTGCCAGATAAAATTATTACTACGTATTTTTAAACGCTGTATTTATTAAGTCACTCATCTTGTTTGTCTGTCGTTCCGGGTGGAATTTAATAATTGATTTTAAACTAACTTCCCGATAAGCTGGAAACTTGAAATTTTGAATATAACTCAAATTCGGATGACAATTCAAGAATATGATTAAAATACGGGGTAAAAAAATTAAAAAATAGTTTGGAAAACCAAAAGTGCACACCTCATGAGCGTCTTATTTAATTTTGATGAAAAAAATAAATTACCAAAATAAATCGATTACACAAAGTATAAAATCGTTATAGGTTGTATGGTACATTTGTCCTTTGTCTATCAAGAGCTAAAAAAGAAAATGAAAGCGCCTTTAAATTTTTAATAGCAATAAAATTTATAAAACTTGAAAAACAAACGACGCGTACTAGGCTATTGATATGAAATAGGGAACCAGTTGACGTAATTCTAAAGCTAATAAAAAAAATCGAGTTATCGTGATCACATACAAAATCAATATATAATCCGGACGTCCACGTAAAATTTTTTTCAAACCATTTTTTTTCTCAAAATATTATAAAACGTTTTTTTTTTAATATAAGACGGATGAATTAGTGTTTTCTTGATATACTACTCATATTATCGTATAAGTACAATATGGATAAGATAGAGGCATTTTAAGACCACAAAATTGCTTGAACTTGACGTGTCGAGTGTAATACATTGTCTAATAACAAATAACGCTTCGCGTTATGAGGCGTGCAATAATTTCACTTGCTAAAATATGCGTTTATACCCACCTGTCGTCATCACGATCTTTGCTAATTCAATAATCGTTATAGATAGTCAAGTAATTAAAAGAGTATGCCCATATGTAAATCTTAACGTAATGATTTCTTTACCACAATAGAGTGCAAACATGATGCAGTCAAAATTATTATGGTCAAACGTGTTTTACTTTTTTCACAAAACTTTCTGCGTGGTCTCTGTCGCGGTCTGCGGCTTATGAGAATGCAACATGCTATCTTAATATTGTAGGTGTCATAAGTGTGGAAAATATTAAATACAAAAACCTTATGAGGAATGCTAAAAATAAATAGCTCAGATTATATCTAGAGTATTTTTTTAAATCATAATTTGTTTTTTTTTTTTAACTTTCTGCACTAGTAATAAATATATCTAGTAACACGTAGTGGAAAATGTATAGTTTGTTGAAGATTATTACAAAGTTTTCACAATAAGCATTGTGATGCAAACTTCTAAACTTTACACTTTGCGTGTAGGTAAATGTAACTACAAGTTATTTACACGCAAGATAAGTAAAGGAGACAATTTATTTTTATATGGAGAATAAGTCAACCACAAATTGTGGCGTAACTTCATGTCGATTTATTCGTTTTAATCCATAGATTATAATAGTAATATTAGTTTTACCGTATCTAACGGGAATACTGAGAAATTAACAATTAAAATATGAATGTCACAATAACCCTAAAACAAACTATAAGCGATTATCTAGTAGTTTTCACCGGTGTTATAGTGCACTGGTATTAAACGAGTTGAATGTAAATTCAAGAAAAACAACTTCCTTCTGCGTGAATCCCATATCTCTGGTGCCCTTTGACCTACAGGGCCCAAATTCAAACTCGACCGAGCTACTACCTCAAGGTATCCACATACCAAATTTAAAGTCAATCGGTCCAGTGGAACGGAAGTTATCGTGTCGGCATACAGACTAACAGACAGCCAGCTAAAACCATTAACTTCCTTTCAATGCTACGCAGAAGGAAGTTAATAAAGTTGTAGGTACATTTAGCATTTATAGGTACTTTAAGATTGATGGAAAATCCTTTTAGCAGTTCGTTCTTTCGTTACACGCATTTTTTTTCATATTACATTTCAAGTTTCCACTTCAAAAAAAAAACTTAAGACAAAATCCTTAAAAAAAATTAAAGCAGGCATTATTATAATGAAAGTGTATTTTATTGTTTTATCAAACAATTAAGGTGTCGCACTTGTCGTACTTATAAAGTTGCAGCCTATATACGTCCCACGGCTGGCTGGCATCCTCTCATTTGTTGAGAGGGTTTTAGAAAGTCTTTAGTAGTCTTCGAAATATTTTTTTCTTGTTTTTCAGACATGCAAGTTTCCTTACGATGTTTTCCTTCACCACCGAGCACTTGGGTAAATCATCGCTTAAAATTGGAATTAACAATTTCATTGGTGCCGGCAAGAGTGAACCGGGGTTGCTCACGTACTGTGACTTCCACGACTCTACTTACAAATGACTCCTTTACTAACGAGCGTAATATTGTAATTCATGTCAATATTCGCAATAATATACAAACACAAATTTATTCCGTAATGTTGTCACTACGTGGTGTACAAACATCGACAGACAGATTGTTTCATACATGTCCGCGACGGTTCAAACATTGCTGGAGCTAAATATAGCCATGCGACGTCAGTTATTTAAATATTCCGAGCTCATGACCTAGGACTACTAGACCTCTCGGCTATTAATTGTTGGGTGACATATTTTTTCAATTATGAATGAGAACTTGCTGAATCTTATACTTAATGTGAGTAATTCTCGTATTATCTGGATATAATACGTAATTGGTTCGAAAACGGCTGTTGCATAATGTTATTATTTTCAAGGTTTTATCCCGGAGATAATTTTTATTTTTCCAGTGCTGAGCAAAGCTCGTTCGCCCAGGTCGTCCTATATTTAGGATAAGGGTCCTATAGTAAGGGTTTACTGTTTGTGGGTAACAAAGGAAATAGTTTTTTATACTTAGGTTAGAGGCAGTGTAAGAATATCCAGTACTCCATATCGTCCTGTTGGGCAGCAGCATCTTTCTGAATAAGAAAACTCAAAATTATAAGAAACTGCGGTTGCCATCCCGCCTGCCAAGTGTGGCTACGATGGCAAAATCCCCATTTTCCAATGACGATCACAATTATAGACATTTAATAACATCTCTGACGCTTCTCCCCGTCGTCGTATAGTTGGAGGATGGTTTCATCGCCATCTACTAGACCCTATTTTTTATAGGAGGTGGTGACAAACGAGCACACAGTCTACCTGATGGAAAGTGGTTGCTGTGACCCATAAACATCCAAATCTATCCTCAATAAAGAATCAAAATGCAGATGCGTTTTCACCCGTGAGGACTAAGATGGAATGCCCCTTTTCGAGTAAAAAGGTTCTCCGGTTCTCTACATTCACCATAGCAAACACAGCAGCGTTAAGCTGCTATTTTACGCTCGTATTCTGAGAGAGCGTGGTCTTCCCCGGTCGAGCCGACTCATTCGTGCTACAACTATACCAGTAACATAGCTGCAACATGGCCCTGCCACGTATAAACCCTGTCTCTCTGGTAATCCCTTAGTTAACTCTTATGACACCCACGGGAAAATATTATGAGGTAATGAATTTGCTTACGGCACCACTACACGGCAATCCTTAATGTTTTCTTTTTATAGAACAAGAATGACAAACGAGCACACAGTCCACCTGATGATAAGTGGATGCTGTGACCCATATACATCTACATTCATCCTCAATTAAGAATCAAAATGCAGATGCGTTGTCACCCCTAGGGCCTAAGATGGAGTGATGCGCTTCCAGTAAAAAGGGTCTCCGGTTCTCCATAATCACCATACGTCTAACATAACCTATATGAACTATAAACTATACAACATAATAAACTGCTTAAAACGATGGGTTAACCTCGGCGGTAGGAGCCTGGAATATTAGTTAAAAAGATATTCCCTATTTTTTTTTATTAATAAACTGCTTAAGTTTGATCAAGGTCCTCGATGTTCAGTTGTGATTGGATTCTAGTCTGAAATCGTTCTTAATAAGTTAAACCAGAAAATGCCTATTCACTTTTGCTTTGAAATGACCAAAATTTAGTGACGCAGGTCAGAAATTGAAATCGGTCTCAATGCATATCGAAAACAATGAATACTATGGAACAGAATAGTATTATTCAATATAGATTTCAAGTAATTCTTATTGAAAGTAGAATGAATAGGCTTTTGTTGTGCTAAGACAGTGCTGTTTACCGTCTAGGGCTTCATCACCACTTACAACCATGTGGGATTGTGGTCAAGCGCTGGCTTATAATATGTAAAAAAAAATTAAGGGATAAATTGCGAGATGTATTTTAGCTCCGGTGAGATTTTAAGAGATTAGAATTATTGCGGGTGTTTAAGTTTGATAAAAAAATTAAAATTGATTCTATGAAAATAAAAAAATAAAATGTTACGATTCCCCCAAATTTTCGCTCCTTAAAGATCACGGACCCTACCTCTCCAATCTCATTGGTCGCTCGTTGCCCACATTTCTTAAAAATGCTTATCGGTAATTCAGGGCTGTTTCCTACCCTTCAATTTAACAACCCTCGTCTTCAGCCCCGGACATTCGAGGGTGCGGATAGGTACGTAAAGCGTTTTCAATCATTCAGTTAAAACAATTTAGAGATTGCTTCGCTGTCTCAGCTTTACGTTTGGGAGACGTTCGTTTCATCGCATTGAAGCGAGCTTTGTGTTATTGATTGACTATCTACCACGTCTTCCTTGTAAGGGCCAGATTCTAATAATTAATGTTTTCGACGGCCGGAGCTGTTACGCAAAACAAATTATAAAAAACTGAGTTATCGTATGTCGGACTATGTCGGTTAGACGTGGCAGTGCCATGCTGCAGCTATATTATGTTTGCAGCACGAATAGCTCGACCGGGGAGGAACCATGCTCTCACAATACCAGCGCAAATTAGCAGCTTAATGCTGTTGTTTCGTATGATGAGTAAAGAGAACCGGAGACCCTTTTTATTGGCACCTTTCATTTTGATTCTTAATTGAGGATGAGTCACTTTTTTTTATAGTAGAGGGTGACAAACTAGCACACAGTCCACCCGATGGCAAGTGGCTGCTGTGGCCCATAGACATCTACATTTATCCTCGTTTGTGAATCAAAATGCAGATGCGTTGTCACCCGTGAGGACTAAGATGGAATGCCTCTTTCCGGTTAAAAGGGTCTTCGGTTCTCTACACTCACCATACGAAACACAGCAGCATTAAGCTGCTATTTTACGCTGGTATTCTGCGAGAGCGTGGTCCTTCCCCGGTCGAGCCGACCCATTCGTGCTACAACTATACTACTAATATAGCTGCAGCATGGCTCTACCACGTGTAAAACTCTTATTGTATAAAAAAAATATCCAGAACTTATCTACCAAAAAGTTTAAAATTTTTATATATCTATATATCTACTACTAAAAAGTACATTATTGATAATAAGCTCTGGGAATGAGTAGATTGTTACCATGCTGTTTCTAAACGTTTTCATACTAATTGTATAAAGTATTATTTTGTATTTTTTTTAAGTACAGCAAGTTTTATTGATGGTTCTACACAGGACAGAGGTTTTTTCGAACCACTGGTAAAGTTTAAATGATTTTCAATATGTATTTTGTAATCTATTTCGAATAAAAAATGATTCTATTCTATTCAAACACAAACTGTTTTGTTTGTATTGTTTCAAATACGAGTAAATTTCTAACTTTCACTTAGTTGCTATAAACGGTTTTTAAACGAAGCGTAATTAATTTTAATTTGTTTAAAGCACGAGGAAAGCCTTCCGGTGTATAGTATTCATTAATTATAGTTGTTCATTGTTTCGGGTGTACAACCGACTGAAATATAAATTATTAAGGTTAAACCAAAAATTACTGGTCATATTATGTGGGACCACGTGAGAAGCACCAGCTTTCAAATAATCATCAAAATCGGTTCACATAGAAAAAAGTTATGAGGTAACACATAAAAAATGAAGTCGAATTGAGGACCTCCTCCTGTTTGAAGTCGGTTAAAAAAACCAACAAATTAAGCCAATGCTAAATTAAAAAGAGAACAAATGTCCTGTGTGTTTTGTGTTAATAATATCTAATATTTACACTAATACTACACATTGATTAAAATAATTTAAATTTTAAATAATAATTTTACCCAAAATAATTAAATTAAACGCGATAAAATCCGTAAACATAGTTTTATTCAATATCTGATCAGTAGTTTTTGTGTTATCCTTAATAATGCGTATTTAATTGACTTAGACTACATTGATGATGTTCTCATTATATTTATATTGAAGTCGGTTGTACAAAATTAAATATTACTTCTTTTTATTCTCAACGTTTATATTTTTTATTATTTTTTATATTTATATATTTTTTATTTTATATTATATTTAATTCTGTTATTCAAAAGATAAAGGTAGCCCTTTGTTAACTATGACACCGGAACGTCTAAACACTTCAGTCCCCCTACCCGAAACGTCGGTAATTAATATAAGTTAAATTAAACGCCATTAAATCATATAAACCGTACAATTAGTTTTATACAATGGCTGTTGAGCTGTCGAGGATAAAATAAATCCTCTTTTTTTATTTCTTTTTCATTTTATAATATCGTATGTAATCATTAAGACTTTTATAACTAAAGGTCGATTTTTCAATAGGGTAATAGTTATCCATCAAACAAAGTATAACTTGACTGAATATAAAAGTGAAATAATTGAACTATTTTATTCGCACAACTGTAATTTTTAATTTGTTTATGTTGTATTTTATCCTATGAATAAATTTTAAACTTTGGATTGAAAAATCGTTACGTTTTTTTTGAAGTGAACACTTCTTTAGAATCGTTGTGATTTGAAACTCGACGAAACGAAAACGCGACACGAAAAAGAGACAAACATATACGTCTATAGGATTTAGCCTGCGAGAGAATGAGATAGAATAAATATACAAATTCACTTCTACCGCGTGTGAACTGTACACATGTTATTTTTTTAAACTTATTTATTTAACTACATATTATATACTCATGTATATAGGCAGACTTAATGCCCGAGACATTATCTACCAATCTACTTTAGAGTAGTAAAGTAAAGTACAGTTGCAGCCTATTTACATCCCACTGCTGGGCACAGGCCTCCTCTCATTTCTGAGAGGGTTTTAGGGCAAGGAAATGTCGGCCGCGCTGCCCCAATGCGTGTTGGCGAACTTTACATGTCTTCGAAATATTTTTTTTCTTATTTCTCAGACATGCCGGTTTCCTCAATATGTTTTCCTTCACCGTCGAGCACGTGGTAAATCATCACTTAAAATTGGAGTTAACAATTTCATTGGTGCCGGCGGGGATCGAACCCGAGTTGCTAGAGTACTGTGAAGCTTACTGCGAGCGCTAATCATCTGAGCTACCACGGCTTTTTAGTAGTGCAGAGATAAAATAATAAAAAATATTCATCTTATTAACTATATCTTCGTTTATTAGCTTATAAAGACTTAGTCTATAGAGAGTAGATTGCTGGAGATTATCTTTTGGGCATATAATCGGCTACTTTCTAAATTACAACTCATAACAAAGTTATAAAGTTATTAAAGAACCAACGGACATATTTACGACTACGTAAAATTAATATCGTTAACATTGTACCGAGATTTAATCGCGTTGTTAGATGTTTAATACGGCTATGAATGATATTTATAGCAATAAGATGTTTGTTAATATACCAAACGTTAGACGTTAAATCGCAGTCACAACTCCTTAAAACTTTCCCTATTAACACTTTTGAACTTTGCGAGCGCAGAAATACCGATGTGTGTACTGTTTACTATTATTAATAGTTAGTTATATATTGTTAATATGCTTGTATTTGTAATTGGACTTATAAATATACACCTCAGCACATAAAAACATATGTATCTGTAACTGTTTAATGTAATATAAACACTGGAGAGATTAGTATTGAAGATAATAAGCACTCCAGAGAATCTCAAATTTTATGTGAAATGCACTGCCGCGCCTAACGCCCTGCTGTACTCTCTCCACTGAGGTCCTCTAAGAGATTTTCCTCTTTTGTTTTATTCAATACTAGCGACTCATCCCGGCTTTTCTGCGATCTATTTTTTATTAACGATTTCAGATTTATTAAAAATTGCAATTTTTTTTGATAGATAAGTCTTGCATATTTTCTAAACCTAATAAACATTATGTACAGGGTTATTTTGCAATAACCGGCCAAATTTGAAGGGAAGGTTCACAATAAGTAATACAGGTACAAATGGTGAAGAAATATTAATTAAAAAAATCTCAAACGTTTTCTCCTTTTATCTCTTAAATTTAAAAAGCGTGCTAATGCAATATTTTAACGGATTTCACTACGCACGCACACATGCGTAAGGGTCGATCGGTTCGAAAAACGTTGTTGCCCATAAATCACATTCAATTTGGAGTAATCTCAAATAAAAGTAGAAACCTTACTTACTCGTATTTTCAAAAAACTGCAATAACGGTGTATCATTATTTATATAAACTTAAGTTTAAAATTTGGCTACTCTTTGAAAAATAATTCTGTATAACAATATACATTGCCCAATAAAGTTATTTCTGATTCTCTGGAGTCGAGTAATTAGTACCTATAACTAGCTCATCTGTCATAAAACGCCTCAAAGCGGGGATATTTGCCATAGTTTCCATTCTTGGCAGGCGGGTTGGCAACATCAGTATTTTATTTTTTAGTGGTTATTAGGAAGACACTGCTGCAACACCTACAGGACGAAATGGGTTCATAGGAAGCTAGTATTTTCTATACTTTTCTACTAGACCTATTCAGAGTAAACATGCTATAATTTTATTCATACTAAGCAACACGTTTTACTAAGGAATACCCTTTGTGGCATTCCTTGTGGGAGGTCTATGTTCAGCTGAAGAATTGTGAAAGGGGTTACAAACTGTTGTAAATGGTTTAAACTAGTATCAAAGGCAATCAGTATTTATATAATTCAGTTTCGCCAACATTTTTTATTGTTGGACAGATAAAGCAATTGCAAGCGGGACAAAGCCTTACAAATTGGACTAAATCTAAACGAAGCCAAATTGAAGAGTCCACGTCAATTACGGTAATACAGGGGAATATGCTGAATGAAGCCTTTTCTCTTATACGTAATTTGTTATTTATTTGAGCTCCTGATTTAATTTTTACAAATTCATATCTAATAACATTTCTTTGACGAAACTTACGTTTCGATTGAATGTAATAATTTTGGGGATCTATGTAATTTGGTTAAAGATGAAAATAATATAAATTATTATATGTAAGTGTTGCGATTTTGTGTATTAAAATTCTGAGCATATGAACTATTTATGGAAACTATGAAACAAGTGCTCCGATGGTGATGTGAACCTCAAGATAATGTGTCTGCTTTGCCGTCAATATCTCCCAAAAACTTCACAATGTGACACATCAATATAATTATTGTGAACGAGGGTAGTACTATAGCGGATAATTTCTTATTACTTGATACTGGCAAAAGTACAATCGCACGAGTCCATTACCAAAAAAAGAAAAAAAAAAGAGGTTTTAATTACTAGCTCATACTCATAAAATTATTGTACAGCTATCGGGTTTTAATGCGTCTGCAGAATTTTAAATTACTCTAGACCTTTAGAAATGGATAAATACTGACGGCCTTATTCTGTAAAACATCAGTTTAAAATATGCTCAAAGTTGCTCCCTCTCTCTCTTTTCACTAAATGACAATAGAAAGAGAGAGGGGGAAATAATTAATGCGTACATAATTTAAGTAAGCGATAATCAACAAGTGAATTGCCGCGAATTACAAGATTCCATTACAACTATGGGAGGTGGAGGAAAAACTGAACAACAGGTCAAATTAAAACATTTTGGAAATTCAAAAGGCTTCCTAAGGATTAAAATCTAAAGCTAATAAGAAAAATCAAAGTGATAAGTTCAGTTTTACGAAAGATATCTTGTTCACTCCATGCCGACCAACTGACGTTCAAGTAAGAATATTTTTTTTATAGGATAGGGTGACAAAGGAGCACACAGTCCACCCGATGGCAAGTGGCTGCTGTGGCTCATAGACATCTACATCTATCCTCGTTTGCGAATCAAAATGCAGATGCGTTGTCAGCCGTGAGGACTAAGATGGAATGCCTCTTTTCCAGTAAAAAGGGTATCCGGTTTTTTACACTCGCCATATGAAACACAGCAGTGTTAAGCTGCTATTTTACGCTGGTATTCTTTAGAGCGTGGTCGTTCCCCGGTCGAACCGACCCGTTCGTGCTACAACTATAATACTAATATAGCTGCAGCATGGCTCTACCACGTATAAAAATTATTTTCAATTAACTTTTTTTAACAATAATCGTAATAAATAATGTTATAACTACGTCAGACGTGTTAATTGAAATCTCCTCCTGCTATTTGTGTTCTTTTTTATTATATAAGTGCAATATAAAGCTAGTGGAAGTAATGTAAGTTGAGTGGATCGCGATTTTTTGATTTGGTGACAATAGAGCGCTATATATCCGCTTCGCTTGCGATCTGTGCATTAAAGCTAAAGTTATAGTTTGGGCAGCTTTTCCCCCACTTCCCATAAACGCATTCTCCATTATTTCTACCACTATATCCAACACCACCCTTACCTGTACCATGCACTAAGAAATGTATAGTCGATGATGGAATCGGTGTTTCTCCTTACAACGAGGCGTTAAGAGAATTTGTTCTGTGTAACAAGGACTAAGTGAACGATAAGCCAAAGTAAAGTAATGAAACAATTATAGATTAATATGTAATTAGAATAAAACAATAATACACAGCCAGTAACAAACACAGTGCAACTAATAGAAGGTACTTGCTGGGGCCTATAAACATCTACTTTTATCCTCGATAAATTATCACGACATTTATCTCTAAAGTCTAATATGGGATGAATAGTTTCCAGTAAACGATCTTTGATTCCTCATCTTATCCTATAGTCGTATAGCGCAACTTATATCTAGATTATATTATAGGGATAATTTTTGCTCATACGTTTGATTACGATGGTAAATCGCGTACTTGGCATATCCATTGAAAACGCCCGAAACACAGTCGAAATAAAGTTTCAATTATTCTCATAAATCGTCGTCTGCAATTGATAACATCCCTTATTGCTCAAGAATTACGATCTACAAATTATCCCTCGAATTTTAATAGCTGGTGTTCCTCAACATTAATTATCATGCTATAATCTTTTGTACGTATTCGTAGGTATTTAAAAGTTATGCGCGTTCGTTTAGATATGTGTGCGCGCGTAAAAGTGCGTATTGAGCGTGTGCGTGTGCGTGTGCGTGTGCGTGTGCGTGTGCGTGTGCGTGTGCGTGTGCGTGTGCGTGTGCGTGTGCATGTGTGTGTGTGTGTGTGTGTGTGTGTGTGTGTGTGTGTGTGTGTGTGTGTGTGTGTGTGTGTGTGTGTGTGTGTGTGTGTGTGTGTGTGTGCGTGTGCGTGTGCGTGTGCGTGTGTGTGTGTGTGTGTGTGTGTGTGTGTGTGTGTGTGTGTGTGTGTGTGTGTGTAGAAGATCTAAGTTATCTTCTACTTCATCGGTCGGTGAGGTAACCTGCAGGTTTCAGAAAAAAAATCTTTTGAAGATATGTGAAGTCCGCCAACAAGCATTGGGGCAGCGCGTCGGATACTTACTTACCCTTAATCCTAGCTTAAACTGTGGTACGCATAAGACTGTAACTTGTCGTGACTTGAGTGTAACTTAAGTCTTTTTCCTGTTTTTATTCCTTTTTTTTTTAAAACGTTACCTCCACGCTAGCAATTTCTCATGTATCGTGGGAACAGTTTACATTCATAAATTTTAAAAGGGCAAACATCCAGTCCCGAAACAATTATTTGTAGGACATACAAACCGTTCCGTGCGGTACTCGAACCCGCGGCTATCAAGGCTGCAACTCATTGCTAAACCACTGTGCCACGGAGCTGTCATATAATAAAAAATATTGAGTTTGTTATGTAGTTGAAGTCTTAATATTAATTTGCTGTTATAATCGCGTGTTTAAATTATCTCGAATATTCCTGAGCGTACCTGGTATATCGGCGACCACATTCCCATCCATGACCAGTGAAGCGAAATACCGAAACTGATTACAGCTTGCGACTTTAATCATTTCATTGAGCCGAGAAGCTCGGTGAGAACTGAAGCACGTCGTAATATTCAGGTGATTGTTGTGAGGGTTCCAGAGGAGAGGGGGGTTGTAATTTGGATGTGATACAGTGTATGAAATGAAGCGACAAAAAGTAATTGATCGTGAAAATGGAAAATTGCGAAAAATAAAACGTAATATTTGTACGTATTTTTTGGGTGTTTTATGTCATTAGTCGATTTTAATGTTACAATGAGATTTTTATAACTATATATTTATTTTTAATTAAGCACTAGATATTAATGGCGTATTCCTACCGCAGAAGAATTAACTGTGAGAATATCGTTTTAAATTTGGAAGAGTTATTTTGTTTAACTAGCTGTTCCTCGCGAATTCGCCCGCGTGTAATGGGGGGTTTTAATTTTGTTGCGCGGAATCCTAAATATTTTTCAAACACATACACTCTAACACATACAACTTAGTGGTTACTGTTATATTAGTAATTTTTTTATAGGATGAGAGTGACAAACGAGCACACAGTCCACCTGATGGTAAGTGGTTGTTGTGGTCCTACATCTATCCTCGATTACTAAGATGGAATGCTTCGTTTCCAGTAAAAGGGGTTTATGGTTCTCTACACTCACCATACGAAACACAGCAGCGTTAAGCTGCTATTATACGTTGGTATTCTGTGAGAGCGTAAATTCTAGTAATAAGCACAAGCTAGTTATACTACCAGTCATTCAGTGTGGCGATGTATACACTTTTACAACAAACTCCCAGAAAATGTGCAGGCCCTATCCATCAAAGTTTAAAAGTTTTAGTAAGCAAACATTTTTAAATAGCGTGAATATACTACTAAAGACTAGAATATGCTTGATAATAACTCCTGAGAATAATGATCGCTTCTAAATGTTTTCACCTTAATTTTGTAATATATTATATAGAAAACTAGCGATCCGTCCCGGTTTCGGCACGGGTGATTACTGGATCTCACAACAGCGCTACCTACCGGGTCCAAACGTCAGTCTAAACCATATAGGGACCCATCCAAACACACAAAAAAGTTCATCAAAATCGGTTCAGACATTTTCGATTAGCGAGACTAACGGACTGCAATTGATTTTTATATGTGTATACATGTATATAAAAATCAATTGCAGTCCCAACGGATTAGTAAGCTGAAGTGGCAATGGGCCAGCCATATAGCTCGAAGAACCGACAACCGATGGGGAAGAAAGGTTCTCGAGTGGCAGCCTCGTACCGGTAGGCGAAGTGTAGGCCGACCCCCCACGAGATGGAGTGACAACCTGGTAAGACATGCAGGAAGTCGATGAATGCAGGTGGCTCAGGACCGTGCTTTGTAGCATTCCTTGGGGGAGGCCTATGTTCAGCAGTGGACTTATGAAAGGCTGTAATGATGATGATATGTATATTATAGAGATTAATGTTTGAAAATCACGCGGGGTTTATTACTGGCTCTTTCCAGGACAGACGTTTTCTCCGAACCAGTAGTAAAGCTTAAATTACTTTTAATAAGCATTCTTTTAATCTATATAGAATAAATAAAATATTCAATTCTATTATATTATAGGCTGCAGTAACTAGTAATCATCGATGGATTGGTAGGTCGTTAGTCACTCAAGTATAATTTAGGTTAAAAGTGAAGTTACAGTCTATATACGTCCTGAACACGTGCTGAATAACAACGTAAATTTTCAATTAACAACTTAACTAATTTAAATATTAATTTAAAATCCACGCACAAAGCAATTCTCAATCTAATATCTAATTCAGTCTCCCCTTTTATGCTGGAAGTTTCCGAGGGCGTATCGTCGCCTTCGGGCTTTGCGCAACTCGGTGTTAACCGGAATCGCTAATTATGATCTACATGTAAAGAACACATGCGAAGTACGTGTCTTTTGTGGTGGAAGCCACACGTTTGAGTACTTTGCACCTTTGCTTATACATTTCTAATTGTTAGGATGCTTGGAACTAGTTAACCGGCAAGAGATTTGATAAGAGATTATTAAATATTTTGTAAGTGATCATTTTTTTAAATTTTTGAATTGAAAACTTCTTTATAACTATAGTTTTTCACGTGGTAGAGCCACGCTGCAGCTATATTATTGGTGTAGTTGCAGCACGAATGGGTCGGCTGGCTCGGGGAAGGACCACGCTCTCACAAAATACCAGCGTAAAAATGGCAGCTTAACGCTGCTGTGTTTCGAATGGTGAGTGTAGAGAACCGGAGACCCTTTTTTACTGGAAACAAGGCACTCCATCTTAGTCCTCATGGGTGACAACGCATCTGCATTTGGATTCGTAATCGAGGATAGTTGTAGATGTCTATGGGCCACATCAACCATTTACCATCAGGTGGACTGTGCGCTCGTTTGTCACCCATATCCTATAAAAAAAGTTTATATATTCTCTATCAATATTTAGGTTTTGGTTGATTTTCCATTTATTCATTCCAGTCTATATAAAGTCCACTGCTGAGTATAGGCCTACCGGCATTAGTTTGTCACGCTCGGTAGTCGCATTGAGAACCACAGTCTTTTATCATTTTAATTTAGGAAGATGCTGCTGCCCGTTTCCTGTTACATTACCATCCGTCGTCTCTCAATTGACATGGGATAGTGTATCGTCTTACGTCACTACTGAAGTTTATTACATAATAATTTTATACTGCTGACCGTTCTAATAAACTATGACAATAAGTTCAACATCAGTTTTCGTTTTTTTTTTATATAGAAATAGGGTGACAAACGAGCACACAGTCCACCTGATGGTAAGTGGTGGTAGTGGTACTCGTGAATTCTTAAAAGAGTAAGTGAATATTTTTTAAGTCCACACAGTGATATATCACACAGTCCACTTGATGGTAAGTGGATGTTCTGGCCCACAGACACTTCCATTTCTCTTCAATTAAGAATCAAAATACTGATGCGTTATCACCCTTGAGGACTGAAAATGGAATGCTTCATTTCCAGTAATACGACACTCACCATACAAAACATTGCTGTAATCAGCTGCTGTTTTACGCTGGTATACTATGAGAGTGTGGTCCTTCCCCGGTCGAGTCGATACATTCGTGCTAGAACCAATAATATAGCTTCAGCTCGGCTTTGCCATGGTTAAAAACGGTATTACATTTACTATCAATATTTGTAACGTGCGGCCTATTCTATCGAATTTGCGCTAATATAACGATAGCAAATTTTACTGCCACCTGTAGTGGCCTATTCGTTCGAATTAGAATTTGAATTATCGCTATTTGAATAACCAAATCGACAGCAAATAGGCGAAATAGTGATATTAAATTATACCATTAGGTGTTTCTGTAGAAATAGGTATGCGATGACGAAGACACAGGAGGTTGTGTGAATCGTCTTAACTCTCTGGGATGCTGGAAGAACACAATTTGGATCAGACCCAATTTGTGAAATCTTTATAAGCTTGGCCTGACTTACTCTAGAAACCCTTATATCTGTTAAGGTCGAGTCTAATACACTAGGTTTAGCTTCATTACAAAACTTAAGTCTTCCGGGCGTATGATCTTAAATTTGCTTCAGAAGACTTAGGATGAAGTATGAATGAACTAACAACTAAAATTATAAAAAGCTGCGGTTGTCATCGTGGCTGCCACGCGTGGCAACTATGGGAAATATCCATCCTACACAAAGAAAGAACTGCACATTTTGACTGCCCGCAAATGTAGCATCCATCTAGGGAACTACTTACTAAGCCCAGAGAAAGTGACAGACCACACTGCTTGCGCAACTCCTAAAATTCTTAAAGTGTAGGGCTGAGCATATCCAAAGCAGCTATCACATTGGATCATACGTTCGTAGGTCGCAGTGATACTAGTCTTGCAATATGACCATAAGGCAAGCTAACAGTGGTAGAGCCACGCGGCAGCTCTTGCTGTCGCACGGATGGGCCGGCTCGAACCGGGGTGGTACCACGACCTCACAGAATACCAGCGTGAAGTAGAGGTTTACCTCTGCGTTTCGTTTGGTGAGTGCAGGTGGCCGGAGGCTCTTTTTACTGGAAATGAGGCATTCCATCTTAGTCCTCACGGGTGACAACGCATCTGCATTTTGATTCGCAAACGAGGATAGATGTAGATGTCTATGGGCCGCAGCAACCACTTACCATCAGGTGGACTGTGTGCTCGTTTGTCACCCTTATCCTATAAAAAAAATAAACTGACTCAAGGATAGATATAGATGTCTATGGGCTTCAGCATCCACTTACCATCAGGCGGACTGTGTGCTCGTTTGCCACCCTCATTCTATAAAGAAAACCTATAGGTACATTATATATGTGTATAGGCAAAATAAGTCGCATGAATCATAATTTTTTAATTTCCAGTTAATATGTTCTATAATATGTATCCTTTCATTCCATCCTAAATTAATCACCAAGCGAATCTGACTGGATCGCAGCATCACGTAGCTTATGTTGCATCAGACAAAAGGTTAGTTATTAGTTAAGTATTTACGATAACTTCAGGATCCTCGACTCCGGTTCATAATGACGGGACTTTGATTTGCGTAAGTATTTTACCAAGATTTGCTACGAGCGAGCTGGAACAGAAATTTCTTCAAAAAAACAAGGTTGGTACAAAGAACGCCGTAAGAAAAATATATGTAATCTTTTTAATATTATCGTTAATTGAAAAATTATAATAAAAAACTAAAACTTAAATTATCATCCAGTCCTACGCCCGGCGGTATCGTGCCCAGAACGCTGTCTGCGTTGAGAAGAGAACCGGCCCTCTTATCGCCAACAGCGGCGACTAGTCGCGGATACAGTTCCTTTACGATCTTCACCGCACGTCAATCACACGAACCGATTTTCAATTGAACATTCCTCATTATTAGCCTGTAAAAGTCGCCATTTACGACACCGTCGGGACGAAATTTGACAATAGATTCTTTAACGTTTAATTAAATATTTATTTTCATGAAAAATAATTAATTTGTATAATATGCTTTGTGATAGCTCTATTCTGAAATGTAATTAGAGTTTCTTAAGTTTTCTAGTGCCCGTTTATAAATATAGAAATAGATTCGTACATCTCACCTTATTGATATCACCATAATATTTATTTCTGTTAGTTTGATTGTTGATTAAGTTTATTTTTACTACAATATCTGTGATAATATTATATAACAAGAAAAAAAATAAAAAAAATTCTACAACCGACTTCAATATTAATAAAGTGAGAACATCATCAATGTAGTTGAAGTCAATTAAATAAGCATTATTAAGGCTAACTCAAAAACTACTGGTCAGATCTTGATAAAATTTTTGTGGCTCCACATGAGAAGCACCAGCTTTCAAATAAAAAAGAATCAGCACAAAATTAATAACTAAAAAAGGTGAAGGTACTCCGGGGTAACTCTGGCATGACCCGTGACCATGCACCCGAAACATCGGGAAATAATAAAAAAAAGTTAATTAAACGCGATAGAATCCGTAAAAGCAGTTTTATTAAAAAAAAAGAATCATCAAAATCGGTTCACCTAGAAAAAAGTTCTGAGGTAAACATAAAAATAAACAATAGGTACAGTCGAATTGAGAACCACCTCCTTTTTTGAAGTCGGTTGAAAACGTTGGTGCTGCGGTTCAAATCTTAGATTTGAAGAATACGAAGGACTGTATTGATGGCTGATGGAGCATATTAAGTTGTATTGGATGTCCTCATTTAACACTTCATACAACCCACACGCGGTAGAGCAATTGATTCCTATTGAAGCCCTAATAGTACAATCAAAAACATTCCATTACTAAATATTTGCTTATATTTCTCTTAAAAATGTGTTTTTTATTGTTTTCTTTGTATTTTCATAAGCCAATACGACCTTAAAATATTTGTTTCGAACTGGATGTGCCCGGAATGTTTTTGTATATCCCAAATTTATGAGTTCGCAGAAAATTTCTTTGATTCAATTTCCATTTGCTTTTGTCAAAGGGATTCTTAATATTTTTCCCGCTTTACATCAACTGGGGAAATACTTCCGTACCCAATAAATTCTCTCGGGCACACATTTAATCATTTTCTGTGTTTAGTTGTTATATCAAGTAATATTTGGTTGACAAGCAACAGCCCTAATTATCAAGGGACTGCAAATATAAAAGTCCGTGGTGCAAATCCGCCATTTCACTACTACTGATGGAGCCTTATTAATGTCCTCCAGATCGAATTCTGTCACGGCAGGTTAAAAGTTTTTTCTTTCTTTCTTTGATTCTCATTATTGATTCACACTTTCAGGTTTCCTGAGGTGGTTTTTCTTCAATTGCAATTAACAAGCCTTATTTGCCCTTAGTCGATCTATTCATACATATAGATAGGAACACAATATCTCCGAGATTAGAGAACACGAGAGTTTTGTCCCATATAGTGAATTTAGTTTTAGTTTTTGTTATAATATTATGTACAAGCGACCCTCCCCGGCTTTTAACTGGATGGGAGAGGATGATTAGATGTAAGATCATTCATTTCATCAATATAATTTTTTGTAATGAACAAGTTTTTCGGATTAAATAACAACCTTCTAGCATTGCCCCTATCTGTTAGAGAAGTTTCATTACAATCGGTTCAGTCATTCTAAAGATTAATCTGGACAGACAGACTATTTTTTTTGGAAATTATAGACATAATTCAATGTTATTTAATGTAAAGAATTTAAATAGCATAACGTTCTAACAAACATTTATGACAGATGAGAGAGCAGTTTCTATCAAACGGTTAACATTTAATATGTTCGTCGTCACAACTGATGACCCTTATCGCTATGTTAATAAGATTGGCGGGTTCCCTCGCTCCGATAAACAATTCGTGCGCAGTTCGCAATTCAATTCTGTCTTTGTCAGAGGTCTAATGAGGTGAAAACGTGTTCCAGCCCGGGAATGTCATCTGTTCTGTGTCTACGTCTGAATTCACTATATCTACATAACGTCTGCTCTGTTCGGTTTCTTATTCATTTAGCTTTTTATTATTATTGATTGGAATTGAATTGTGACGATTAAAGTTGATCTGGTTGACATTAATTTCACATTTTTCAAAGTTAAATGGATAGGTTGCATCCTTTTGCATCCCGTCTAATTCGCCTGATTCTTATACTAAGATAGTAAATTCGCCTACTAAGTGTAATTATACGTGGTAGAGCCATGCTGCAGCAATATTAGGAGTATAGTTGTAGCACGAATGGGTCGGCTCGACCGGGAAAGGACCACGCTCTCACAGAATACCAGCGTAAAATGACAGCTTGACACTGCTGTGTTACGTATGGTGAGTGTAGAGAATCGGAGACCCATTTTACTGGAAATGAGGCATTCCATCTTAGTCCTCACGGGTGACGACGCGTCTGCATTTTGTTTCTTTGTTGAGGATAAATGTAGATGTCTATGGGTCACAGTAACCACTTACCATCAGGTGGACTGTGTGCTCGTTTATCACCCTATCTTATAAAAAAAGTGGTTAAAGTAAAATATTTCTGCAATGGGAGATGTCAAGTCAGCACGACGATGGTTATATGCATAGTAAAATTAACTTACAATAGGTGGCGCGCATGTCATACCGACAAATTTATTTGAAAGTTATATATCGTTAATTTCAATGAATGTATTATCCTCATGCCTAATTAAACAATATAACTGTTCCAAATTTAAAACGATTTTTTATAATTATATCATATGCGGCAGCAACGCGCCGAGTACCATCTAGTTTCTAATAAAAAATACTTCCTAAAATAGTATTAAAGAGTTTGTGAAGCTAAGAAACTATCACTTCTGACGTGCAGTCCTACGACTGACAGTCTTTTTTATGGAATAAAGGTGACAAACGAGCATACAGTCCACCTGATTGTAAGTGGATGTTGTGACCCATTCATATCTTCATTTGTCCTCAATAAAGAATCAAAATGTGCATGCGATTTCACGCCTGAGATAGAATGCCTACACACCACATATAATGGATTTCCACAAAGTAACGCCTGTATCTATTAAATTATCTTTAAAAAATACTGTAAAGTTAAGTTGTACTCAGCATCCGGTGGTCTCCACAGACGTGGCAGTGAGATGGGTGGGTCCTGCGCGCGCGTGGCTTGCGTGCTCTGCCGGCGCGGAGCCGCGCCGCCCGCCGCCGCCCCTCGACGATGCGCGCGCCCGCCCCAAGCCCTACTTCTGGAGACGTGATGGGGAAGAGGTCAACCCCAAAAGGTATGCAACATACACTGTTATATGAACTATCAGAGACCACCTCAGGCATCGCCTGGGTACGATAATTTACATATTAATGTAGCATTATGTAGATTTAAAAAAAAGATTTGTCTCAGCGCTCAGCTGGTCGATATAGGGTATCATTATACTACGTAGATAGGCACAAAAATTATAACATCCACAATATGAAGCTTAGTTTTCATATTTATATTGACACACAAGAATACATTTTATTATTTATTTATTTCGTTTAGAGCCGAGGCGGCTTCAGAGGCAGCTGAACTGAGTAAGTGGCGCAAATATGAGTCTCTGAGAGATGACTACATATTTGTGCCATTTGCTGTAGAGACTATCGGTCCGTGGGGTCCACGTGCGGTGAAGTTCCTAAAGGAACTCCATCCGCGGCTGGTCGTTGCTGCTGGTGATAAGAGGGCTGGTTCTTTCCTCGCTCAAAGGCTAAGTATAGCCATTCAGCGAGGAAACGCAGTCAGCGTTCTTGGCACGATACCGCGGGGAGTAGGACTATATGATAATTAAGTTTCTAGTTTTAGTTTTTTTTTATTATCATAGTTTTTAATATTGTAGATAAAATTAAGTATTATGTATGATTTTATTATTTAAGAAAAATAGGAAATAAAATACAATGGCAACTTATTAACTTGTTATTTTATTAAACTCTTGTTTTGGGAAGATTTTGTACGTTGTTAGAAAGGGCGATTTACTTTTCTCGTTGAATATTATATCAAAACTTAATCATATTTTTTCCAAATATTAACTAAATTAAAACAAAAGGTGTCATAGAGAAGTTTTCAGAAAATTAAAATTGTGTAGGTAAAGATACCAAAGAGTGCGCAGTTTTGACAGATTTATTTTTAAAATAATCAACTTTTGAGTTAAGTCTTCAATTTTACTTATAATTAGGCTTTGGTTCTTTAGGAACACTTTTTTTTTACTCTTATTATTAATCAACATACATTAATATTTAATAATTAATAAAAACAAGGACGTGTCTCACGCGCACTCTTAAGGTACAATGACTTAAAGAGTGCGCATCCATGGCTCTTAGTACTAGTTAAGAGTACGCATGAGGGTAATGGAAGCTTTGTCCATGGTGAAACATCTACTTTAACCAAGGCAAACGTCACACTTAAAAACTCCGAATCCTAGATAGTCAGAGCACTCATCGTGCCACCAAGCCCCACACTGACTACATTGGATCCAGTCTTCATCTGGAGGTTCTACGTAGACTTCGGCACAAAGGGGGCATCGAACAACTTCTGTACCCGTACTTGTTTCCAGCAGTGTTGGTCTATTTGGTGTCGTAGATTTATTTTTATTTGATGTCTTCTTTGTCTTCTTGGCCTTTTCTTCTTTTTCTTTTTGTCCTGCTTCTATTTGATTTTTATAAGGAGAACTGGTAAGGATTTCTGATTTCTTACGTTTTATGTTTCTTTTTTTCTGAATGTTTGACTTTGGTAATGGTAAGATGTCTTCTGGTCTAAGAAAAGATGATTTGGATGGTGTTGGCTCGTCATTTTCTGGTGTTGTTATTACTTCCTGGTGATTATCAGTTGATTCAAGGGTTTCGGTTCCTCCGAGTTGAGATAATGCTATAACTGGAGCTGAAATATTAGTATTGACGGGTATAGGTGACGAGACAACTTGGGTAACAGTTTCTGTAGTTGTAAGTGGCAATTCAACAGCTAGATTTGAACTATTAAGGGCTTCGCCTGTACTTGAAGTTTCTGCAGTTGGATTGGGACGGTCAGTGACATTTGCAGGAGCAAAATCTTCATCGGAAAAAATCTGATCGTTAAAAGGCCAGATGCCACAAGATTCGAATGATTTCTTGGCTCTGTCAATTGAACCAACCTTAAGGTATGCAGTGCCAAATAGTCGAGCAACTTGATATTGAGTTATAGCACGACCTGGATTTGAAACTTGCCAATTGTCACATGCAACTGCATAAGCTTTTTTTAATGGTCCAAAAAATCCTGTATCCAAACTCTGCATGCGATGGCTTGTGTGTGGTGCTAAGCTCAAAAGAACAACTCTATGATCCCTAGCTAATTCAATAGCCTGTAAACTTAAATGAGATGAATGATTATCTAAAATCAAAAGAGCAGGTTCATCTTTAGATGGCTTGACCATCTTAATGAAATGATTGAGCCAGATTATAAATAGATCTGAGTTCATATAACCAGAATCGGATACAAGCTGTAGGGAGTCCTCTGGAGCTCCATCCATCAATTCGGGTTTTTGCCGCTTTCTAGGAAAAATTAATGCAGGTGGTACGAATATTCCAGTAGCACCCATACAACAAACAGCCGTTACTGTTTGTCCACGTTCTGCGGACACAACTTTTCCTACAATTTTCTTGCCTTTTTTAGCATAAACTTTAGGTAACTTGTTTGGCACTGTCTGGAGGCCAGTTTCATCCATGTTGAAAATTTGTCTGCCAACAAATTTGAAGGTTGTAAGTACTTGTTTTAAATTATCATAAAATCGTTGCACTTGTACACGATTGAATCCTGCAGCACGTGCCAAACTTGTTTTTTCAGGTTGACGGAGACTGAAGTTATGCCGCCTGGCAAAGTTTTCGACCCATTTCTTGCTAGCTTCCTTTTTATCATTATTAAATCTATGATTAAGACCGTTTTTATTTGCTAAATCATAAGCGACTCTTCCTAGCTCCTTCTTCGTCAGACCATAAAAACATAAATCCAAGCGTCGGCAGTGCTCTGCCAAGTTACTGTCTAATTCAGGAGTAAATACATTTGAAAATCTACCTAAAGAGCAAGGAACAGTGCCTGCTTTTAGTCTTTTTCTTAGAGTCGATTCTGGGACATTCAAAGACTCTGCAACTGATCTTTGACTTTGCCCACGGCGTATTCTTTCCTTTGCGTCTTTTAAAATTTCTTCAGTAAATACCAATTTTCTATCTGATTTTCTTTTATAACTTGACATATTTGCGATCTATAAAAAAACAAAAGATAAATAATTAAAAAAGCTACTTTGTTCCCCATGAGTTACTACCTAAGAGTGCGCATGCGCACTCTTTAGGTGCGCACTCTTAAGATTCACGCTAATTCGATTGGTTATGACAGTTACAATCATTCCAACAAGATCGCATTTATAACCTTACTTAATAGCAAAATATAATAACCAAATTTCAAGAATAACTCACATATTCAGGTGGCACCCTTATGCAAATCTTGTAATACGTCTTCGAAATTGTTGATAAATAAGATTAAAAGTACTCAAAACCTTTAAATTGCAATAATCAAACTAATAAATACCGCACCAACTTGAAAGCGTGTCTACTGATTCCAAGCGTCACTGTCCAACTGACAGTTAGCGCAGTGCTGCCATGTGTTGAAATTTCGTACCATTTAAAAGCTGTGCGTACTCTTTGGTAGTGCGTACTCTTTGGTGTCTTTACTATATAGGTGACAACACAGTCTATGTGCTACGGCTTGACATCGCTACTCTCATTTCTTGCTCCGCGTTGATCTTTCAGCAATATTAGCTAGTTATTTTGTACCAGCGAGTACCTAAGTTTAGTTTTCGGAGAATGGTAAACACGAGCGCCTCACGTGCTTAATCTGCGGTGCACCAGAGAGTCATCATCATCATCATCATTATTACAGCCCTTCACAAGTCCACTGCTGAACATAGGCCTCCCCCAAGGAATGCCACAAGACACGGTTCTGAGCCACCTGCAGCCATCGACTTCCTGCATGTCTTACCAGTTCGTCACTTCATTTAGTGGGGGGACGCCCTACACACTCCGAGCATAGCCCTCTCCATAGCTCGCTGAGTAACCTTGAGCTTCCTCATCCAGCCAGCAGTGAAGGGCCACGACTCAGTTCCAAAGGTCATCACTGGCAACACGCACTGGTTGTACAGTATCTTTTTTAAGTTTTGAAGTATACCTGACGAGAAGATGTGCCGTAATTTCCCGAACGCTGCCAAACCGAGTTGAATTCGTCGTTTGACTTCTCGGTCGAAGTTGGACTTACCTAGTCGGACTATTTGTCCCAGGTAAACACACTCGTCAACAACTTCGAGCTTAGTGCTAACAACAACTTCGAGCTTAGTGCTAACCCAACAACTACCGGCATAGGTGTGACATGGACATTAAACTTGATCTTTGTTTTGTCCATGTTCATCTTAAGACCTATCCGTTGGGAGACACTTTTGAGGTCATTGAGCATAGTGCTTAGGTCCTCCAGCGACTCTTCCATAAGGACTATATCATCGGCAAATCGAAGGTGAGTGATGTACTCGCCATCGATGTTATTACCGTATCTTTTCCAGTCCAGTAGCTTGAAGACGTCGTCCAATGCAGCGATGAAGAGTTTCGGGGATATAACGTC
This sequence comes from Parnassius mnemosyne, assembly GCA_963668995.1. Lineage (NCBI taxonomy): Eukaryota > Metazoa > Arthropoda > Insecta > Lepidoptera > Papilionidae > Parnassius > Parnassius mnemosyne. Next base: position 3,657,809 of record CAVLGL010000002.1, on the reverse strand, counting down.
ACCCTGTCTTACACCTCTCTGCAATTGGATAGGTTTCGTACTCTGGTTCTGTACTCGGACAGCCATCGTAGCTCTACTGTCCAAACACTTCAGCACTTAGATATACCGACATTCAACTTAGCACCGCTGCAGGGACTGTAGCGCCCAAATTTCAACGGAATCAAAGGCTTTCTCATAGTCCACATACGCAAGGCAAAGTGGCAGATTGTACTCTTCTGTCTTCTGTACAATTTGTCGAAGGATGTGTATGTGATCTATGGTACTATAGCCGTTTCGGAAACCGGCTTGTTCGGGAGGCTGGAAGTCGTCAAGACTGCGTGCGAGACGATTCGTAATGACTCTCGAAAACAGCACGTAGACGCGGCTCAGGAGGGAAATCGGTCTGTAGTTCTTCCAGAGAGCGTTGTCGCCTTTCTTGAAGAACAAGACCACCGCACTTCTGCTCCACGCCCATGGAGTAGGCTCCCCATGGAGGACGGAATTAAAGAGCTTCTGAAGGACGTCAAGTACCAGTTTTCCACCCGCTTTCTGAAGCACCGCTGTAATTCCATCCTCGCCCGGGGACTTGCCGTTTTTAAGGTGCTGGAGAGCCATTCTAATCTCGCTCAGACTGAAGTTCGGAATATCTTCGGAATAGTATCGGCTAAGACTCGCTCTTGAATCGTTACTCACACTTACGTGTGGCTCCAACGATGATGTGTACAGCTGCCCAAAGAACCTCTCAATCTCACTGAAAATCTCAGGTGTCGCGGAAACGATGCTGCCACACTCGGTCTTCAACTTTGACAGTTGGCTCTTTCTGGCAGACAGATCTCTGGCAAAGACTTTGGAGCCTTGGTTCCACTCGATCGCTTCTTCACCAGAGAGTACCTACTATTATGTATTCTGTGCCAGAGAGCCGCAACGTACACTTTGGGAACCCCTGGTATAGATCATTGAATATTTTTACACACATAGCCAATTTAATTTCAACGAAAGAGACCCTTTCGCATCTGCTTCTAACAAGATTAGTCTTTCTAAATAGCTCGCTATGCCTGTAAAAGCTCTCGATTTTTTGAACGGTCGCACAAATTAATCCCGCCGATCAGGCTCAAATTCAATTTAAACTGACGCGAACCTAAATCCAAAGATTGATTTCGAACCGATAGCCAGATGTCAGCAGCAGTCGAATTTTACTGCCCTTTATTAATTTCATTATTGTTCTATTGAAATAGTTTTCTTTTTAGATTTTTGTGACGTTTAATAGTAATAATAATTAGAGTACACTATCGCCTTATGACGAGAACCTCGTGAAAGCCGAAACGGTAAGCGAACAGAATATCTAGGTTCGACCGACTGGTAATAGACATGTGGGGTGGTCTGCCGATCGAAATTATTCCTGTAATCGTTTCCGCAAACTGGTTGATCTCGGTCAGCCTCCCGACGTACTTTATTTCATTTCACCTCAGTTGACCTTTCAGGTAAATGAAATAAGGTATATATTCTTTCTTCGACGTAGGAAAGTAAAATAAAGTACGCTACGAATATATTTGACTTATTTTACTTTCAGGTTGGCTAGTTTCGGGTGGATAAACGGGATAACGCAAAATTTCGAGTGTCAAATGTCATTTTTTCAAACTGCGGTTCCTCTGACCGAATTAAAAAAGACGATAGAAACTCAGCTTGTATCTTCTCTCTATTTGCCTTCTTTTTAACTGAATATTACAATAGCACACATAAAGTTAAAGTTACAGCCTATATACGTCCGTGCTGCAAACTTAGTATACGAAAACGTGACGTGGTATTTATAGTATATTATAATACTAGCCGCTGGGAGCCGTGGTAGCTCAGGGGCTAAACGCTCGCTGTAAATTTCACAGTATGACAGCATCCCGGGTTCTAACAAGCCGGCACCAATGAAATTGTTAATTTCAATTTTAAGTGCTGATTTACCACGTGCTCGGCAGTGAAGGAAAACATCGTGAGGAAACCTGCATGTCTGATAAATAAGAAAAAAATAATATTTCGAACACATGTGAAGTTCGGCAACACTCATCACATTCGGAACAGCACGAAGAAAACCGCGAAGAAAGAAAGAAGAAGACATCACAGAAATGAAAGGATGCCAGTGCCCAGCAGTGGGACGTATATAGGCTGTAACTTTAACTTTAATACCTACAACAAAGTTATGGAAACATGCAGAATTCGTCACTACGTTTCAGTGAAGGTTAATGTACTTTTAAAACTTTCCTCATAGCCTGACTACTTCTGACTTCTCTTTTTTATAAAACTGAAGTAACAAACGAACTTACGGTCCACTTCTAATAAAGAAGACTGACAGATGTCACCTCTGAGTTGTCATGTCTGAGGACTTGGATGGAATGCCTTACAGCTTGTGATTATACTGGCTCTGTATGTTCTCCTGGTACTTTAATTTTCCGCGTTGTGATATGCTAAGGAATTTTCGACATTTAACACGTTCTCATTTGTCTCTTTGTTTCAGGATTTCTTTAAATGGGACGCTGGAGGTGTCTAAAAAGCGCGACGGTGGTGGCGACGGTGTGTACCAGTGTGGAGTGCGCTACCATGCTGGGGTGGTGCTAGGGAATCCCGTGCATCTTAAGTTTGCCTGTGAGTATGGAAAAAATGCTATGGTGTTGTTGTTAACTTTTTTTTATACGATAGGGGTGACAAACGAGCACAGAGTCCACCTGATAGTAAGTGGTTACTGTGGTCCGTAGACATCTACATCTATCTTCGATTACGAATCAAAATTCAGATGTCACCCGTTAGGACTAAGATGAAATGCCTCGTTTCTAATAAAAAGGGTCTCCGGTTTTCTACACTCACCATACGAAACACAGCAACGTTAAGCTGCTAACTTTCGTTGGTATTCTGTGAGAGCGTGGTCCTTCCCCGATGCAGCCGACCCATTCGCGCTACAACCCTAAAACTTAACTTTCATAGTATTATGACATGTACAACTAAATAAACTGAATAAATATTAGAAGAAGTCTCACCTAAACCAAAGCAGAAAGCCTTTCATTAAGTGGTAGGATGCCTTTATTTCGTGTAGGAGTCCGTCTTGGTTGCTACCGCTCAATTTCCAGCAGCAGTGTACATTTGGCCGTGAGAGAAAAACGGAGATTTCCCCCCGTTAAAGCGCCCATAAACGCACCGTGTAGTACGGACCTTATTCTACACAATATGAAGAGTCGTACAGAATGTTCGATAACGTAATTTAGACTTGGGTTATAGTCCGTTTACGATAAATGTGCTGCGTGCGCAAGGGCAAGTGACGCCGCTGTGTTCTCGAGAGTGAAGAGAATCATGAAAACTATGAGGTTGTTATAAACTTATTTGCTTAATTCCGCGTAAAGAAAGATAATGATGTGTCCTGCCCAGTTTTAAGGGGACCACCCTCCCACCCTCCCTCAATTGCGCGCACTATACCCGTCACCGTTAATCCCAGCACTACCACCCCCAGCACCAGCACACTAGGCACGACACACCACTCTCGAAAATACGACACGTGTTTCGCCTCTACACGAGGCATCCTCAAGGTGAAGTAGACTCTGCGGAGGCTGGCCCCATAATAATGGATTTCCGCAAAGTAACGCCTGATTCTATAAATTATCATGAAAACTATCAAGATAAGCTTGATTGTAGAGGTGTCCGAAGGTTTCAGATTACGCTGGGGTCGTAACTTTCGCCGTACAGAGAAAAGGAAAGATCACCCTCCAGATAACGTGCTCAAGCTTGTTGTACTCGTATATCTATATATATATTGTTCAGTAATAAACCGCAACTCACAAAATTTATACCGAGGCACAATGATCTGCTACGATCGGAGCGCCGGTCACACCTAGTGGCAACATTGCGACGTAATATGCGTTGTAATAATCTGTGAAGTTAAAAAAAAGAGAAGAGGAGGGTAGGAGGCGAGACAAGCCATACACATTCTCTTTGTGTTCGTGATGTGAACATCTCTCCAAAAACTTTAAAAAAGGGACTACTCCAGAGTGTACCGTGTACAATCTAATTGCTAGTGTATTCTACCGTGTAGAAGAAGCTACCAGGAGCTGTCAACGTTTGCTGATCTTGGGAGGCTGGCTAGTAAGACCGTGAGTAGTTTGTTGCTGTTTTTGGTGTGATTTTGTGACTGCGGTAACTGAACGTTTCAGGGGATTTAGATTCTCAATACAGTCCACTATATCTAGTAAAATAATCCCAATCCGCCACATTTCTGGTCCTTCGAGCCGGATATATTCGAATTAGTGATCTTCGAATAATAATTTTCTACCCTTAATTCGCGTCCCGTGGACGTCATATATTTGAGTAAAACTACGCATTTAATTAATTTAATATCCCTTATTTAATTTGCCTCTTTTTTACCTGGATGTCCATTGCTCGCGGTGCGTTTATAAAGTATTAATTTTGTAATTTGTTCATAATGTCGGATAAATTACAAATAAAAAGGCAAACACTTATTTTTAAAAAGGAATACCTATTTGCTAAATTACAAAAGGTTTTCGATATCGCGAGATCCCAAATAAATGATCCCACACAAATTCAGAATTTCTTAGCCGATTATTCCGAATTGGAAAGTGTCCGCTCAAAGTTTGAAGAAACAGTGTTAAATATTATTGAAATAGATATATCATTAAAACCGGAGACAAGATTGTCAACGCGAGAATTAGATACATTTGATGAACTTTATAAGGCATGTCGGTTGCAATATTTAAGATTAAAACCGGACGAGCAGGCATCCCTCAGTAGGAAAGATAGGAGTGATGTAAGGCCGTCATTACCTAAATTACGTTTATTTGAATTCGATGGTGATATTGAGAAGTGGACCACATTCTACGATACATTTGTATCACTTGTCCACAATCGAGATTTCGATGAAATAGATAAGTTTCACTATTTGCTTTCATGTGTTAAAGGTTCGGCATTAAACATTGTTAAAAAATTGCCCATAACAGCCGCTAATTATACTGTCGTATGGCAAAGTTTATGTAATAAATATCAAGATGATCGAATACTCGTGGGTAGGTACATCGATAAAATGATAAACTTTACGCCGTTAAATAAAGATACTACCGCAAATCTTACTTTATTTATCGAAACATTCGATCACTCTTTTAAAGCCATCGAGGCATTAAAAATTAAAAATTTACATGACTATTTATTTTGTCATTTAGCCTTACGTGGGTTGGATGCGCATACTAGGAGGCTTTTTGAAGAAAATCGGGATCAAAATTCACTTCCATCTTTTTCGGAATTAATTAGTTTTGTAAATAAACAAGTTAAAGTACTCGAACATTCATCGAATAGTACGATGTCGTTACAATCAAGAAATAAGTCTATATGTAACAATTACAAAGGCAACAATAATAACCACTACAAAAGTTATTCAAAGACAGTTTTAAATACTAATGTGTCGAATTATAATAAAAATAAAAAAATAATTTGCGCGCATTGCAATCAAAATCACATGATTTATAGGTGCGATCAATTTCGTAAATTGACCGTAGATAAAAGGATTGACCGTGTCAATACCTTAAAATTGTGTCATAATTGCCTAAAAGGAAATCATGATACCTCAACTTGTAAAAGTGAGATGTCTTGTGGTGTATGTGCGTCACTACATCATTATCTATTGCATAGGGAGCCAGTGAGCGACACGCTCGTGCCAACATCCACCCGTCCATTGTGCTCTGACTCGCAAGTGCAACAAGCACTCGTCTCGTCTCAGGCTATGAGTGACTCAGAGCGTTATACGATAGATACGCTTCATTCCAATAACGCTCACTCGGGTTACGGTGTTGTATTGGGAACGGCGCGCGTGTTAGTAATTGATAGTAGCGGCCAGCTTCAATACTGCCGTGCAGTTATTGACTCTGGAGCTCAGAGCTCATTTATTACAACTGAGTGTGCTCAACGTTTGGGCTTACCTCGAAAGAAGTGTTCGTTTAATATTTATGGTCTCGGTGGAGAGGCTGTAAAAAATCACGGCATGATTACATGCACATTAAGGTCCCTACACACTGACCTACCTAGTTTTACACTGAACATGGTCGTAGTGACTAAGGTATCTGCTGATATGCCTAACGTTCGATTCCACTCGGACGTTATTAATAAATATAAGAATTTTAATTTAGCTGATCCATTATTTTATAAGCGTTCGCGTATCGATATACTATTGGGCAATGATATAGTTTCGGAACTAATTAAGGATAAACCATATATTATTTCATCGGATATACCAAGCGTGATCGATACCGCTTTCGGGTTTGTTGTAAGTGGTAAACTTTATAGCAATGATAAGGACAATTTAAAAAATTATAATTTATCAGTCTCATTTGATGAACAAGAGTCTTTAGATCAAACGTTGCGTAAGTTTTGGGAAATCGAAGAATTGCCAAGCAAACCCTCGATTAATCCTTTGGAACAATTAGCGGAAGACATTTTCGTGGCTCGTTATAGTCGTACTGAGGATGGTACCTATTCAGTGCTGTTACCATTCATACCAGACCCGCCTCCGTTGGGCGCGTCACGAGCGGCAGCCGAGCGGCGACTCTTGTTCACCGAGCGCAAGTTGAATCGTTCACCTGTATTACGACAAGCCTATTCAGAGTTCATGTGCGAATATGAAAATCTAGGGCACATGGAGCTTTATTCGGGGGACACCCCGAGCAAATATGTGATACCTCATCACAGTATACTTAAGCCCAGTAGTTCCACTACTCCTTTGCGTGTGGTATTCGATGCCTCGGCTAAAACGTCCACGAACGTTTCGCTTAATGATATTCTATTGACCGGGCCTAATCTGTATCGAGATATTGGGGCTATAATATTGAATTTTAGGTTGTTTGAATATTGTTTGATTTGTGACGTATGCAAAATGTATCGGGCAATTAAACTGAATCAGTCAGATAGATGTTATCAACATATTTTGTATCGTCATTCGCCTAACGATGCCATTGACGTTTATGAATTAAAAACTGTCACTTACGGCTTAAGTTGCTCACCGTTCTTAGCTATCCGCACCCTCTTACAGTTAGCCTATGACGAGGAAGAACGTTTCCCACTCGCTGCAAAGGTTGTGCGCGAGGGCGTGTACATGGATGACATTCTATATTCTTGTAGTTCATTGTCACAGATATCTCGGTTACAAGATGAACTTTTAGAGATGTTTAATTCCGGTGGCTTTATACTCAAAAGGTGGGCGAGTAATAGTGCAAAAGTTTTACAACGCGTTCCGTTAGAAAACCGAGAGTGTCCTGTTACATTTATGAAAGATGGTAACAAATATTCAGTCAAAGTGCTAGGTCTGAAATGGTTCCCTTTGACTGACTGTTTTTATTTCACAGTAGATAAGACTGATAAAGTAACAACTAAACGTTCTGTTTTAAAATTATTAGCTTCTATTTACGACCCCGTGGGTTTTATTTCACCGTGCATTTTCATCGCGAAAGAGATAATGCAAGATTTATGGAAGCTGGGCATAGGATGGGATGAGCAGCTGCCAACTGACGTAACTAAGCGCTGGCTTAATTACGTTGATGATCTCCCGCGACTAACGGCAATCAAGATAGATAGACATATGCTGCTACCAGAACAGACCGAATGCGAATTGGTCGCCTTTTGCGATGCAAGCTCTCGCGGTTATGCTAGTTGTGTGTATGTGATCAGTCGCAACGATAGAGGTCAAACTAAAGTACGCCTGGTGACAGCAAAATCTAAAGTAGCCCCCGTCAAACCATTAACTATCCCGAGGTTGGAATTAATGGCGTCAGTTTTGTTAAGCAAATTAATTAGATATGTCCGTGACATTTTAACTCGTGTAAAAATTACTCGTATTACTGCGTTAACCGATTCGACTATCGTGTTGACGTGGCTTCAGACAGAAGCTTACAAATTAAAGCCGTTTGTTAGTAACCGTGTTACTCAGGTATGTGAAGTGTTACCTCCACACTGTTGGCGTCACGTGAGTAGTGAGTGCAATATGGCAGACATATGCTCGCGCGGAGCGTCTCCGTCACAGCTCGTGGAGTGCAGTGAGCAGTGGTTGAAGGGCCCATCTTGGTTGTACGACGACTATTCGCAGTGGCCAGTGAGAACATTTATCAACCAACATGAAAGTAATACACCCGAAATGAAATCAAATCATACATTAGGCTCCTTCAATTTAATCACAAATGAAAATAATTCGATAGAGGAGACTAAGTTAGAGTTCTGTGACCGAATCTTTTCCAATTTCTCTTCTTATTATAAACTGCAACGTACGTTTGCTCGAATATTGAGATGGTTCCGACTCAAATCCGGTCACTCGAAGCAATCAATACTGACGACTAACGAATTAAATACTGCCCAAGATGTTTTAATTAAATTAGTACAAAGTGCATACTTCGCAAATGAAATAAATAGATTGTCAAAGGGCACAAAGTACGTTCCGTCGTTGAGAAAATTATCTCCATTTATTGACGAACGCGGATACCTCAGGGTGGGGGGTCGAATAAATTATTCAGCGTTACCTTATAACGCGAAGCATCCTCGTTTATTACCTAAAAATAGTAGATTTACCTTTTTACTTATTGAATATTTACATAAAAAATATTTACACGTAGGTCCACGCACCTTACAAAACATTATTAATCAAAATTTTTGGATTTTAGCATCCCGTCGCATTATTCGGTCAGTTTTGTCCAAATGCAAAATTTGTTTTAAACACAACCCAGTGCTCTTACAGCCTGAGATGGCACCTTTGCCAGCAGCCCGATTGATACCTTGTAATGTTTTTGAGCATGTAGGGGTGGACCTCGGTGGTCCGTTCTTTACAAAAGAAAGTTTACGACGAAATGCTAGGGTTGAACGGTCATATTTAGCATTATTTATTTGTTATTCGACAAAAGCTGTACACCTTGAAGTCTTATCGTCGTTGTCATCGGACTGTTTCCTCGCGTGTTTAGACAGATTTGTAGCGCGACGCGGTGTGTGCTCCTTCCTTTATTCGGATTGCGGAACTAATTTCATAGCTGCTAGTAAGCATTTAACCGAAGTACAAAGATTTATGCTCGAACAAAAAAACAATATATTAGAGGGTTGCTCAAAACGACAAATTATATGGAGATTTAATCCCCCTGGTGCACCACATATGGGTGGGCTCTGGGAAGCTGGAATTAAATCCGCCAAGTATCTATTAACGCGAGCCGTAGGAGAAAAAAGTTTGACGTTCGAGGAACTCACAACAGTGTTTTGTAAAGTAGAAGCGATTCTCAACTCGCGGCCGCTTTGTCCGTTACCAGCTAGTGATAATCCTGATGAGTTCAACGTTTTGACTGCGGGACACTTTCTAATTGGAAAAGGGTTAACAGCAGTACCTGAGTATAATGTAGAGGATATAACAATAAATCGATTATCACGTTGGCAATATATTCAAAAATGTTCACAAATGTTTTGGCGTAGATGGAGTCACGAATATCTAAATACGCTGCAACAGAAAGCAAAGTGGCATTCGGATAGATCTAATATAAAAATAGGTGATCTCGTAATCATAAAAACTAATAATGTACCGCCGTGCAATTGGCCTTTGGGTAGAATTGAGGCTCTTCACCCCGGTCCAGATGGGATTGTTCGTTGTGTTACGCTTCGCACTCAAAAGAGTACTCTACAGAGACCAGTTAATAAACTGAGTCCTCTACCTTATTCAAATTAGTTTTTACGTGTATTAATATTTTTTTTTCTCGTTGAGGACATTCTGTGTCTCAGCGTTATTTTGCATGTTCCGTAGCTTAAGTTATAATATTTTCTCTAATATCTTTTTCATATAGTTAGGAGAAACCATCAAGATGGTTTCGGTGGGGGGTGTGTTCAGTAATAAACCGCAACTCACAAAATTTATACCGAGGCACAATGATCTGCTACGATCGGAGCGCCGGTCACACCTAGTGGCAACATTGCGACGTAATATGCGTTGTAATAATCTGTGAAGTTAAAAAAAAGAGAAGAGGAGGGTAGGAGGCGAGACAAGCCATACACATTCTCTTTGTGTTCGTGATGTGAACATCTCTCCAAAAACTTTAAAAAAGGGACTACTCCAGAGTGTACCGTGTACAATCTAATTGCTAGTGTATTCTACCGTGTAGAAGAAGCTACCAGGAGCTGTCAACGTTTGCTGATCTTGGGAGGCTGGCTAGTAAGACCGTGAGTAGTTTGTTGCTGTTTTTGGTGTGATTTTGTGACTGCGGTAACTGAACGTTTCAGGGGATTTAGATTCTCAATACAGTCCACTATATCTAGTAAAATAATCCCAATCCGCCACATATATATATATATATATATTGATATTTGATAGCGTGATCTACGCCATAGGCTAGGATTATGACCTGGTCTATTTATGATATCATGCGGACCAATGGCTTTACATCTTTCCGAGGGATGGGGGTGAAACACCGCCATTCCTTCTAGCCTTCAGGCTACTATTGAGAACTCAAACTCAAAAAATACTTAGTTAGTACTTAGTTAGGGTTTATTCTTTTATAGAGTAAAGTTAAATGTCAGACGATAAAAAATCAAAATAACCGACAAATCGTTTTCTTTCTCGCCACTTTACCACCGGTGATTTTTCCTGACCGATACGACTTAGATACCTTCAAGAAACGAGCTTACTCCTTTTTAAAAGGCTGGCAACGCACAAACAATTCCCCTGGTTCTGCAGTTGTTCATGGGCGGCGGTTGACATTTACCATCAGGTCAACCGCATGCTCATTTGCCGCTTCTTCTATAAAAAATAAATAAATAAATCGAAGCCAGTCACTATCAGTGACCATTAATTAAAACTTCTAACCTCAAATCTCAAAATAAGGTTTTAGTGGGTTAGATCCTTCTTGCATAAGCACATCCTATTCAAAGTTGCTTCAAGTGTTTCGTAACGATCGGATTTGCTGTAAATTTTAAGCCTCGACAACAAAGTATTCACAAGAAACTTTCCAAGCAGCGCCTACAAATTTCCGTACAACTTGCCCTTAAGAGATGGACCCTTCTTTATAAGTGGAATACGTGATACTTTGATCTTGCCGCGTGTCGACTCCTATTTGCAACGCGGCGAAGGTTTCCTCTTAGGTATTTATATGTACTGTGAGAAACTATGTGTTCGCTTTTCCTTGAAGTAATTTATTTCTTTCTTGTGTGAAACTTTAGGAAAATAAATTTAATAATAATTGTAAGGAACAGCAACGGACGTCAATTTAGTCTAAAACTTATAAATCTTTTCACGTTTTATATAAAAATGTTCAAATTGTGTGTGTAAGGTTAGTGCGCTTTACGATCTTCGGGTGCATCACCATTTACAATCAGGTGAATACCAGCATGAATGATGAATGACTACGATCTCATAGAATACCAGCGTAAAATAGCAACCTAATGTTGCAGTTTCATATGGTACGTATAGAGATTCGGAAACCCTTTTTACTGGAAACGAGGCATTAAATCTTGGTCCTCACGGGTGACAACGCATCGGTATTTCGATTCTTAATCGAAGATATATGTAGATTTTTTTATAGTATAGGGTCACAAACGAACAAACAGTCCACCTGGTGGTAAGTGGTTGCTGTGGCCCATAGACATCTACATCTATCCTCCTTTGCGAATCAAAATGCAAATGCATTGTCACCGTGAGCATTCCTCACAGGTGACAATGCCTCTTTTCCACAAAAAGGGGTCTCCGGTTCTCTACACTCACTATACGAAACACAGCAGTTTTAAGCTGTTATTTTACGCTGGTATTCTGTGAGAGCGTGGTCCTTCCCCGGTCGAGCCGACCCATTCGTGCTACAACTATACTACTAATATAGCTGCAGCATGGCTCTACTATGGGCTACCGTCTAAGGGCCACAGCATCCATTTACCATTTCAACGAGTACACAGTCCTAGGTGGATTGTGTGCTCGTTCAACACCCTTATTCTATAAAAATTCAAGCACTGGATTATAATAGTGAAAAAAAAATATGGCGGAAAGATATTAACTTCGTTATAGAAACAAAAGCAGTTTCACAGTGCCTTCTTTCTTGGCGAGGCGCATCCATTTAGCGCAGAGCTAAAAGAGGCTTTTATTTAATACATTCGCCTTTAGACGCAGCTTGTATTCAGACCGTCTGGCAGCTCGCAGGCTTGTTGTGCACTTAATTGGCGGGCACCATTGTTGCCTTTCATTACCCTGAATTTTAATTACGAGAGTGATACCTTTGTTCCAACAGAAGCTGGGTTAACACTCTCTCGGTGTTAAGTATTCATACACGGTTACAATTTGTTATAAACAATTAAATTGGCGTTCTAAAATTGGTATTACGTTTTCTTTTTACAAGAATAGGGTGACTGACACGAGCACACAGTCCACATGATGGTAAGTGGTTGCTGTGAGCCATAGACATCTACTTCTATCCTCAATAAAGAATCAAAATGCAGATGCGTTGTCGCCCGTCAGGACTAAGATGGAATGCTTCTTTTCCAGTAAAAAGGGTCCCCGGTTCTCCACAGTCACTATACCAAACACAGCAGCGTTAAGCTGCTATTTTACGCTGGTATTCTGTGAGAGCGTGGAGTGTGTGCTCGCTTGTCACCCTATCCTATAAAAAAAACTGTGTGGGTAGTTTGCGTTTGGGGTAAACGAGATGGTTATACCATGGTGGTATATAATGTTTCAGATAAATGATGGAATATAAACCAAATATATACGTAAAGATATTTCTACCCACGGGAAGAAACCAGTTGATGGATTCTTGAACTCTAACGAGTTGCTTCCACTAATTAAAACTTGTGTGTAGTCCTAAGAAACTATTACACAACTATACACTTTAATTGTTGTTTGAGTAAAGTTACTTAGAATTTGAACGAAAGTGCTCTTGATGAAATCGAGTCAAATTTGCTTTTAACTCGTCATACATATTAATTCATCACGAATCTGCTTTCGATTGTAATTCGCATTTATTTCAAGGGACCTAAATGGTATGGATGGAACTGCGAAATTTCATATTTTACACACAATTTTAACGCTCAAAAATTATACTTTTTGAAATAGTATATGCTCAAAAAATATGCGCATATACTTAGTCAGGTCATAAGTTCTGTCAAAAACTTTTTATAAAATTAATGATACACTTTTTGATAATTATATAGAAATTATATATGAAATGAAAGGTAATTTAATTTAAAATACAATTTTATTTACATTATTCAAAATGCCCTCCCCTATTTTGAATAAATGCCCTTAATCGACACGGTCAATCATCAATCGCGCAGCACGCACCACATTCATGTCTATTTCTGTCGCTGCTTTAGCCAAAGATGCTCGGAGAGATTCCAAATTCTGATGAGGTTTAGACTTTCTTCACCAAATGTTGCCATATCTTGTAATCCAGTGAGTTCAAATTTAGACTAGAAAAGGGCCAGTCTTCATGTCCGATAAAGTCAATACCACGGGCGGTCAACCCGTTTTGCGCGCTTCGTGCCCCATGAGCTGGTGCGGAGTCCTGTTGGAATATCCAATGTCTGTTTTTGAACATTGTTTGAGAAAGAGGTTCCACTATGTTTGTTGGTACACCTCGGTACTTGTTTTTACACCTTTTTCACTGAAAAACACCTCAGTTAAGCCTGAATATGAAACTCCAAGCCAAACCATGAGTGACGAAGGATTGTGTCCTCGTTGAACCCTCGGAATACGCGTGCTGGCTTCTTCACTGTTATGGGCATACACCTTATCATTTTGTTTATTATTTTTTCATCCGAAAACAAAATTTCGCGGTATTTTTTTCTCGCGTAACCACAGCGGTGCAACACGATAACCGCTACTCTATCTTCTTTCTTCGACCACTCCATATTTGAACATGAATGAAATTGAATGTCTTTTTTATTTTCGGCAAGCGTAAACGTTATATTTTTAAAATTGGTGAAGTTCATCTAGCCAGTATTCAAAAATTTTAAATTATAAGGTTTTAACAAAACTTATGCCCCGACTAAGTTATAATACTCAATTAAATTCTTAATCAAGGAGATTTCTAAAATACTTCATATTAATCGAAATCAAAAAATTATAATTTGTATTTTATTTCATTTAAAAACGTTACCTCCACACTAGGTTTTTCTCCTGTATCTGGGGGGCAGTTTACATACAAAAATTTCACAAGGACCAACAACCAGACTCGGAACAACTATTTGTAGACAATACAAATACTTGTTCCGTGCGGGATTCGAACCCGCGGCCCTTAGCGCTGCAACTCATCGCTAAGCCACTGCGCCACGGAGCCATTTAAATCTCCGAGAAAAAACTTTGACGTCCGAATTCTCGTTTCTTTTTGAGCATGAAAAAGCAAAGGCATGTTATTGAATTAGATTCTTAATCGGCCACATTTTTATTTCTATCCTTTATTTCCTGACTTTAAGCAACCATGGTCACGAGAGGGACGGAGGTATTTGCCGTCCCGATGCCATAATTAGCCCGGCTACCTCAAAAGTAACTAGATCATTCTTTCTATTAAAATAAGTGCAACGAACTTACTCCAACTCATGTGTCAAAGCCTCGAGGTTGGCATTTCCAGCGGAGACTGACGTTGGAGTATTTAAATTCAGCGCGCGCTTTTCATTATCCTCCCAGCCTCTATTCATAAGAGCTATAATATTCGAAGGGTTTCATTGTACGTGTAATATAGTCGTTTGTAATATAGTCGAGCACCCTACATAAGTTACTGAGTAATAAATTATATTATACGATTTATTTTTGGCTTGATTAGTTTCTTGGCCCGACTAGCGTTCTTAAAGATACTGTACTAAACTAAAGAAACAAACGCTTTGTCCTAATAATGAATTGAAGGCAGATTTTTTGGAACGAAATTCCTTATTTGAACGAATTTGGCGGATGGGGGCTAGGCGAAAAAAGTGTAAGATTTTTCCGTCACGACCCTTTGTGACGTAGTGTAGACGGCCTTGACAGTTATAAGGAAGCGAGATGGAATAATGTCCATCTCCCTCGCACTTTTTCTTATCTTGCCATGAAAGAAATATTATTTGATTTTAAATGACGCTTCATTTTTATAGACGCTAGTAATTCGATTTATTTGTATTTGTTAGTCAATATACCACGAAAGGATCTTTGTTTCAACCGAGTGTTCCACGACACACAGACATGTTTTATTTTATTTTGATATAGCTGTTTTGAATTTATTACGGTTGGATATCATGGGTTTTGATTTTTTCGCGGGGAACCCTAATTGTATTTCTAAAACAAAATTAGCCTAAATTACTCTTAAAAATTACAATCAAAAGATTTGCACTGGCAGATAGCTGATGTTATAAGGAGTAACTTGGGCTACTTTTATTTTAGAAAAATAGTTAGTATTCCTCGAAAAAAATAATTAAAATCCATGAAATCCAATCGCAATAATTTCCTCGCGGTCGTACTCGCTGGAAACAGCTAGTCCTACTAATATTATAAATGTGAAAGTTTGTGAGGATGTATGGATGTTTGTTAATCTTTCACGCAAAAACTACTGAATGTATTTTGATGAAACTTTACAATAATATAGCTCATTCATTAGAACAACACATAGCCTATAATTAATAAAGATATTATGTAAATTGTTCAATATATAACGAACACAAGAAAGGAATTAATAGGTTGCAACACTATTTGGAAGGTATAGCCGTGATCGAAATCTGCAAGAAAGATATCACTGCTAGAAGGTGACATTTGTGTTAAATATATTATAGCGTCAACAGCTCCTTTATTTTTAACTTACATGCTGTAATAAACTTCGCAGTATGCTTTTGGCGGCTGCAGTCACAGACAGCATACAAAGAAGTATCGCAGCATCGAAGATTTTTAAAAATCAATATAAAGGTCTTTGGGTATTCCTAAATCTTCTCGATTATTTGTTATCACTATTAGTATTTCATAGATGTAGGGCACACCTTCAAAACAAGGTTATCATAAAATTCTAATTATAATAAAAGTCATAGCAACACACATATAAAAGTTTATATGTGTGTTGCTATGACTTTTATATCTATGAAATACTAATAGTGATAACAAATAATCGAGAAGATTTAGGAATATCCAAAGACTTTTATATTAATTTGTTAAAAATCTTCGATGCTGCGATACTTTATAAGTGTTAAGTAAGTCGGAAAAAAACTTGTCATCTGCGAGCTATTTTGGCGTGCGGTGCAAAAACTAAGTTACACAAATATAATGTACTAGCTTTTGCCCGCGACTTCATCCGCGTAGATGAATAATCGCAGATGAAATTTGGTATCGAGATAGTTTAAGTTCCGGAGAAGGAAATAGGATAATCTTGATCACGGAAATCATCCCTAAAGACGGTGATGAAATTTACTATTAAAGTGCGATTATTGATGGATCACCTATGGTTTAAAGTATAATATCTTCGCGGACGAAATCGCCGGCAAAAGCTAGTTATGATATAAAATAACAAATTAATTTTAAAATACTTAATTCCTTCTTCGATACCACTCGTCGCCTGGCTGGGTAATTTACACTTGCTATACAGAGCTTGTAAAATAACAAGCGCTGACAACTACTGCAAATAACGATATATCGGTGGTCTGGAAGTCAGTTACTGTAATCTAAAGTATACATATACGCAATTTTGCTTGGCGTTATTTCGTCTAAAACGTTTTCGTCATACTCGCTTACGTTTATATAAAATGAACAGCAACATACAGATAACAGATGACAACGTTCATAAATTTCCCGCGACTTCCACCCGCCCATACAAATGAAAGTTCGCCGGCGCGTAGCCCGAAACCGCCCAGTCAGTGGGCGGGCGCGCTTTATTAATCTAACGAATGATTGATTGCTCTCGCCGGGGCTGTCACAGATTCCTAGCTAGGATCAAAGACTACACTGTCCAGGATTAGTGACGTGATATATTTCTAACACAAATTTATTTCGTTACTCTTTCTCGAGGGGTAAACAAACTAAGATGTTATAATTTAGACTTACGTGAGTTTGATAGAAATGCGCTTCGGTGCTTTATATATTAAGTGGATTTCTTTTTTAATTTTTTGCACACATCGAACGCATAACGGAGATGTAGCGCTCTATAGTCACCAAATCAAAAAATCGCAATCCACTCAACTTACATTACTTCCACTAGCTTTATATTGCACTAATATAATATTTTATACGTGGTAGAGTCATGCTGCAGCTACATTAATAGTATAATTGTAGCACGAATGGGTCGGCTCGACCGGGGCAGGACCACGCTCTCACAGAATACCAGCGTAAAATAGCAGCTTAATGCTGCTGTGTCTGTTTCGTATGGTGAGTGTAGAGAACCGGAGACCTGTTTTACTGGAAAAGAGGCATTCTATCTTAGTCCTCACGGGTGACAACGCATCTGCATTTTAATTCGCAAGCGAAGATAGATGTAGATGTCTATGGGCTACAGCTACCACTTACCATCAGGTGGACTGTGTGCTCGTTTGTCACCCTAATTCTATAAAATAAAAGTTAAAAAAAGTACTCCAATAGCAAGAGAGATTTCAATTAACACTTCTGACGTAGTTATAAGATTATTTATTTCATTATTATTATTTAAAAAAAGTTAATTGAAAATAATTTCACTTGGACGTCAGTTGGTTGGTGTGAATGTGAACAAGATATCTTTTGAAAAACTGAACTTATCACTTTTGATTTTTTGTATTTGCCTTGGATTTTAATCCTTAGGAAGCCTTTTGAATTTCACCATCGTAAACCGTCCCGTTCGAGGTGTGCACTTTTGCATTTTCCAATATTTTTTTTTTAATTTCTTGTACGTGTAGTGGCGGTGTAAGAATGTACGAGTACTATACCTGTATATTTAAATCTCTTTAGTTGTAGGTAACCTCTTCCGTGAACTCGTGACAGAACGTTTGCCTTTTTACGAGACTGTGTGATGTAAAGGAGGGTAATATGTTTATCAGCTTATTTTTGTATGTATGTTTGTTCCTTTGTGGCGCTCTAGAAACCAAACGTGTGGCAATTTTGATGATTCTTACGTTAATCGATTTGTCTTTATCTTATGAGTATCACGGTAGACATGACAATGATCAAAATTCAATATGGCGACAACCAAACGCCAAATCAGTGAAAAAGAAAAACTTAAAATCGACGAACTATCTCAAGTAGGGTATCATTGAATAGGTCTTTGAAAATCACCTATAGGTTTCTCTAGTAATTTTTCATTTTGAGTTACCATTCATGATCTGCAACCTTTTTAGGTTGGTTAGCAACATTCTCACTTAAATTTTCACAATTTATATTAGAGCTGTGATAAAGTTTTAATGTAATCTTAAACTTGGTCTTATTAACGTGAAAAATAAAATAATTATTCACTTTTCAGTAAACTGTTTTACGCAGTCGGGTTTTTTAAATTACTGTTTTAATCTATTACTTTGTTTTAATAAACATTTCTAGAAAGGGGGAATTGATTCCACCTTCTGAATTAGTTTAACGTATTCGCTAAGTAATGAAAATTCATACCATTTACTGCGGCATAGGACAACATGGTAGAGCCATGCTGCAGCTATATTAGTAGTATATCTAGCGGGGAAGGACCACGCTCTCGCAGAATACCAGCGTAAATTAGCAGCTCAACACTGCTGTGTTTCGTATGGTGAGTGTAGAGAACCGAAGATTCTTTTTACTGGAAATGAGGCATTCCATCTTAGTCCTCACGGGTGACAACGCATCTGCATTTTAATTTGTAATAGAGGATAGATGTAGATGTCTATGGGCCGCAGCAACCAGTTACCATCAGGTGGACTGTGTGCTCGTTTGTCACACTTATCCTATAGAAAAAATAATAAAAAAATACGCTACCCCGTTATCGTCCGTGGGTGTCGTAAGAGTTATGCGAACTAGAAAAAAGAGTGCGGCTGAAAATCAACCAGTCATGCGTGGTATGTCTGAGACATCCGTCTTATAATAAACTATGGGGAGGCTTATTTTCAGCAGAGACTTTGATAGACGATAAGGTCTGTTGAGGAATGACGAGAAATGATGATGAATTTTTGTCTTTTTAAATTCTGCCTTCGTTATTAATATATAAAAGAGTTAACATGTGCATTAATATTTTGTGTATTAATATAATACTCTTGAAACTGATAAACTTTTATTTAAAACTAATTTCTCAATTAAATGACATTGTGTGACAAAACTTCACCTCAGTGTCAACTAGCGACATCTGGTGAGTGGAAGATTATTAGCCCTTATTGAATTTGACATTGATTGAAATTGTTATCTGTCAAAATTTAATTTGCTAAAATGTATTTTTTTCTCTCTCGACTATTCGTGAAGGCTTCTAAATGAGCCTATGTAAATAAAAATAAATAAATAAATACTCGTAAGATAAAAAAATATTTCTTTGGCCGTTTGGATGCATGTTTCATCCCGTGGTGCCATAAAATGTTACAAATATATATATATATATATATATATATATATATATATATATATATATATATATATATATATATATACACCTAAGCTACTATAGAAAATTCTAGAAGGATGACTTTAGAAACGTAACCAATATTCTATAGAAAATAGACATAATTTAAAATTAATAATTATGTACAACCGACTTCAATATAAATTATTACATATAAGAATAACTCAAAAACTATTGGTCAGACCTTGATCACATTTATATGGGACCACATGTGAAGCACCAGCTTTCAAATAAAAAAAGAATCATCGAAATCAGTTCTCCCAGTAACAAGTTATGAGGTAACACACATAAAAAAAAACATACAGTCGAATTGAGTACCGGCTCCTTTTTGAAGTCGGTAGACAATGAACCTAAACTATTGCGGTGAGGCGGTTTCCAAACGACTGAGCAATAAACTCCAGCCAAACTGAGCGTTTGGTACAAGCCGGCGCTTAAATTAACACATGAAAACATACGGCCTTATTTAACAAGTTAATTGTTTTTAAAAACAAAGAAGTCGACTGCATTAATTTCTCGTTAAGATTTTATTTTACTAAATTGAGTAACTGACTAACGGCCTTTAATATGTGCGATGATTTGACCGTGTAGTGGCGGTGTAAGAATATCCACTACCCCACATCTTCCCGCGGATGTCATAAGAGGAGACTGAGGGAAACAAATCAGAAAATGGGCGTCTTCCTAAGAACAACTAAAAAATAAAAACTGCGGTTGCCAACCCGCTTGCCAGCGTGGCAACTATGGCAAATATTCCTCTGTGACGCAATCCTTGGGGTCCGTGTTCAGCGGTGGAATTTTGACAGGCTGTAACGATAACCTTTCATGATTTTTTATGCAAATGATGGTGGCAAATAGATGATGGTAAGCAGATGCTGTGGCCCATAGACACCTATTACATCTACCCTAAAAATTAAAATGGATATCTGTCATCCTTGTGGACTGAGATGGAATGCCTTTTTACCAGTAAAAAGAGTCTCCTGTTCTCTACACTCACTGTAAGAAACACAGCAGCGTTAAGCTGCTATTTTACGCTGGTATTCAGTGAGAGCTTGGTCCTTACCCGGCCGACCCATCCGTGCTGCAACTATACTACTAATATAACTGTAGCATGGCTCTACCACGTAAAAAATTGTAGATCGATTATTCTTATTTCAAAATTTGAGATTTCTCATCAGGCAAGGTAAGGCCGTAGCTGGGCATAGCTGTGGGATCTACAATCGCCATGTGTATTGTACAGAACTAAACTATAATAATATAATAGCTAGTGCGAAAATCTCTCCGGGGAATTAATTAATATAAACGGTTCCGTGGCGCAGTGACTTAGCAATGAGTTATTGCGCTAGGGACCGCGTGTTTGAATCCCGTATGGAACAAGAATTTGTATGGCCTACAAATAATTGTTCCGGGCCTAGATGTTTATCCTTGTGCAATTTGTGTTTGTAAACCGCCTCCACGATACAGGAAAAAATCCTAGTGTGGGGGTAACGTTTTTAAATAAGACAAAAAAATATCAAATCATCCGGATTGACTCCACATTTACTTCGTTTTTAATCCGCGTTTACTTGTTTTTTTTTTTAAATGTAAATATAAAACGTATTGCTGGAGATAAACTGAAACAGGAGATGGGCGGCAGCAGCTTCCTAATATCAACTTAAAATAATAAAAAAAAACTAGCGGTTACCACTCCGACTGCATCCCCGGAATCCTCCCAATAAAGCAGATAGGCAGTAATGATGATGATGATGATGATATTATAATTTATTAATAATGCAGCGCCACCTATCGCGGGTCCAGATTTAGTGGTTTTATTTTTTGGCACTAAACCAACATAATATATTATATGCATTGTGTGTAGGAGTCATATTGGTCCTCCCTATCGTATCCGTGTATGGTTGTAAACCATTGTTTCGATAAAACGATCATTTTTTTTTATAGGATAAGGGTGACAAACGAGCACACAGTCTACCTGATGGTAAGTGGTTGCTGCGGCCCATAGACATCTACATCTATCCTCTGTTATAAATCAAAATATAGATGCGTTGTCACCCGTGAGGACTAAGATGGAATGCCTCGTTACCAGTAAAAAGGGCCTCCGGCCACCTGCACTCACCAAGCGAAACGCAGAGGTAAACCTCTACTTTACGCTGGTTTTCTGTGAGGTCGTGGTACTACCCCGGTTCGAGCCGGCCCATCCGTGCGACAGCAAAAGCTGCCGCGTGGCTCTATACCATTGTTAGAATTTAGTGAATATTATCTCAATAGAACCACTCGTTTAGAAGTTGCACGATCACTAGTGATTATACAGAGTTATTTAGCAATAACCGGCCAAATTTGCAGAGGAGTTTCACAATAAGTAATATAGGCAAATGGTGAAGAAAAATTTATTAAAAAAATCTCAAATATTATGTCCTTTTATCTTTTAAATTCAGAATGCGTGGTAATGCATTATTTTAACTGATTTTACTGCGCACGCACACATTCGTAAGGGTCGATTGGTAGGCAAAAACGTTGTTGCCCATAAATCACATTCATATTGGGATAATTTCAAATAAAGTAGAAGCCTTATTTACTTGTATTTCCATAAACTGCAATAACGGTACATATTTATTTATATATTTGAACTTAAGTTTCAAATCATAATAATATATAAATATATTGCAGTTCTTCGGAAATTTCAATAGCGTGATCGAAGTTTTAGTCTTCGTTTATTATTGCGTTTCGTTTGTCTTTGTATTGCCGTTACAACTTCGCCTGTTGTTAATCTCGGCTCGTCAACAGCACTGTAAAAACTATATTTTGTGCGTATTACGGCCTAAGTGGAGTTTTATGGTCACGGAAGAGGTCGTAAAATCTATTTTCGAACAATTTTTGCAGCGTACATCGATTGGAAATAAAAACGAAAGGTATACGTTATTTTAGAAATGTATTGTGTTTTGTTGTGATTAATCTTTTGAAAATATGTGCGGTAATCATTCATTGTAAATTAAGTGTATCCCTACCAAAGCCGCTAGCCAGAGTCGTGGTAGCCCTGATCTAGTCCCGGTTCGATTTTTTAAATTGTTGCTCGGCGGTGAAGGAAATCATCGTGAGGGAACCTGCATGTACGAGAGGTTAAAAATATTTCTAAGATATGTGAAGTCCTCTAACACGCATTGGGGCAGCGGCCTTGCCCTAAAACCGCAGAATGTGTGAAGGCTTATGCCCAACTGTGGGATGTATAGGTATAGGCTGTTACTTTTAATTATCTACTAAAATCGATTTTTGAAGTTAGGTATACTTCTTTTTGGGCGTTTGGGAAAAATGATGTGAGTAAATTTTAACGATGCGCGCGCACACCGACACCTAAAAACGACAACTTCAGTGGGTAATTGTCTCTCAAGATTTTTTGTTTTGTTATGCTATAGAAGTATAACTTCTTACTTGCGTAGTTAAGTACACACACACTTTTTTTAATATAATTTAAAATTTCTGCCGACTTCATACAGGAGGATGTACTCAATTCGACTGTATGTTTTTTTATGTGTGTTACTTCATAACTTTTTTCTGGGTGAAGCGATTTCAATGATTCTTTTTTTATTTGAAAGCTGGTGCTACTCATGTGGTCCCATATAAATTTGATCAAGGTCTGACCAATAGTTTTTGAGTTATTCTTAATAATTTTCATTTAAGTCGGTTGTACAATTTTTTTAAATTATTGTTGCATTTAAATCTTAACCTTTAAATCTTACGCCTTACATTCCCTACGGATTTTTGTCAACAACGATGAAGTACATCCCTACACTATTACCGTTATCTTAGAGCGGATCAATCACAATTTGTGTTCAAAAGAATTCCACAACGGACCCGTGTCGACTTACAAAAGGCTGGGCTTGATCATTACGATGCCGTACGTTCTGCAGAATCTTAATGTACTTATCATGTGTTTGTGTCAAATATTCCTTTAGCAAACAATATTTTCTAAACATCTTGATTAGTGTTTACAACTTTTTAAAAGGTTTTTAACCGAGTCCAATAACGAAGTGTCTCAGTTTATCCATGTGTTAATACTTGTGCAATTTTTTTAGAAACTACTCAACTGGTTTTTATGATTCTTTGGCTAGGCAAATTTATAGATATAGATATATAGTATATCTATTAAATCGCGTGCACAAACCTCACTGAACACCTAATATTATAAACCATTTCTATTACTACAATACAATAACTGTGACCGGCACATGCCATTTTTCTACCGACTTCAAAAAGGAGCCGGTATTCAATTCGACTGTGTTTTTTTTATGTGTGTTACCTCATAACTTTTTACTGGGTGAACCGATTACGATTTTTTTTATATGAAAGGTGGTGCTTCACATGTGGTCGCAAATAAATTTGATTAAGGTCTGACCATCTATTTTTGAGTTATTCTTAAGAATTTATATTGAAGTCGGTTGAACAAAATTTTTAATTTTTAATTATTCTGTTTATTCTTTATTATCTAGGTGTAGATGTCTATGGACATATTAAAAAAAATACCAAAAAAAGATACTTTTGATAATGAGCATACGTTCTCCGTGTAATAGCCGCGTATGAGAATCCACTGACCCGAATCATCCCGAGGGTGTCGTAAGAGGGACAGACCAAATGAAACAGGAGATGGACAACAGCATGACAACAACTAGAACATTGAAAACTGCGGCTGCGGTCAACTATGGCAATTATGAGGCGGCATCGGATAGGCTCGGTTCAGCTCGGCTCGGGTCTGGTCATATCGCCCCGAATCAGGGCCTGAGATTGGCCTATGTGGAGCAGTGGACTTTAGATAGGCTGTAATGGATGAAGCTATACTTTTGTTTTCAGTTTGTGAATTACTAAGTTTGTGAACTTTTTTGTTATTAAAGATCAGAAATCGTTTAAACAAATAATCATATATAAAATATCCATTTAGAATTTGTTTCGATGAAGATAAAAGTTGTCCTTGAGCGTGAACGCTGCTGAGGATAGTCGTGTGTGAAACAACGGCGCGTGACTCAGCTTCACGCTCCACACTTTGGGGCTTGGTTACAGGTCTCATAAAAGAACAACTGCGCTAAGCACAATAATATAACTTAAATTAAAAATTTAAAAAACCCTCGAAACAAAAACAGCTGATGATCTTCAAACGGCTGAACAGATTTTCTTGAAACATAGCTAAGAACCCTCTCGATTAAGACACCTTTTAAACGGAAAAAACTGAATCAAAGTCGGTTCATCCGTCCAGGAGCTATGAAGCAACAGACAGATGTACACTACACACTTATAATACCCCTCTGTTTTCATCGGAAGTTAATAAACTGAATTGATTGTTGATTACTAGGCCATGTTATTTTACAATAAACATAATTTGATTATTTTCGGGCTTAAATATAATTTATTTACCACGTAGTTACGGTATTAGAATACATGAATACTTTGTTACGTGGTAGAGCCATGCTGCAGCTATATTAGTAGTATAGTTGTAGCACGAATGGGCCGGCTCGACCTGGGAAGGACCATGCTCTCACAGAATACCAGCGTAAAATACCAGCTTAACACTGCTGTGTTTCCTATGGTGAGTGTAGAGAACCGGACACCGTTTTACTGGAAACGAGGCATTCTATCTTAGTCCTCACGGCTGACAACGCATCTGCATTTTGATTCGCAAACGAGGATAAATGTAGACGTCTATGGGCCACAGCAGCCACTTACCATCAGGTGGACTGTGTGCTCGTTTGTCACCCTATACTATAAAAAAAAACATGCACTACCACTAAACATGATATACTTACACTGCCACTATTAGATCATGTTAAAGTTATATGCGTTGTCAGCTTTGAGGTCTAAGATGGAATGCCTCTTTTCCAGTAAAAGGGATCTCCGGTTCTCTAACACTCACCATACTAAACACAGCAGTGTCAAGCTACCGTTTTACGCTGGTATTCTGTGAGAGCATGGTCCTTCCCCGGCCGAGCCGAACCATTCGTGCTACAACTATACTAATATATATATATTTTTTTTAAATTTTGTATGTCTGTCGATCTGTCTGTCTGTGTCTGTTTTTCCGGCTAATCGTCTAAACGGCTGAACCGATTTTGACGGCACTCACTGGCAGATAGCTGATGTTATAGGGAGTTACTTAGACTTCTTTTATTTTAGCAAAAAATGAAGAAAATCGAAAAAATTGAAATTAGGGTTCCACGTGAAAAAAAAAAACATGAAATCTAATCATAATAAATACCACGCAGGCGACAGCTAGTTTTAAATAAACTAAGAAACTAAATTTTTTGTAGAGGCAAAAGAGAATATTTACCAACTTAATATATTGCTATTTGGTATGAAATGGGAAAATAGACATACGTGCGTATATATTAAACACTATAGTAGGATACGCCTCAGTTGTTCGTCATTTAGGCTGTTATTATGAAAACCTACAACCACTCGGATCCATTTCACACAATATCTCCAACATATGCGGCGTTCATATTTTTTCCCTATTATCAAAGTTTTCCTGCTCTTTCAAGAATAATATAATCGAGGCTTTTGCTGCCTCCGGTTCGGCCTTGGGCGAGAATATTTTTCGTTGTAATATGTCTCCAACTGAAAGGTCGTATATTTTGTAGGTAGTAGTATCTTTTCATCGGGAAACAAAGAATGTTTCCCGCCTAACGCAATAATGCGACAGCGGTTAAGCTTCGACTTAGACAACAATTGCTTGATATTTTTGTATTTGTTCGCACACTATGCGTTTAATATAACATTACAATACAATGGGAAAACTGTTAATGTCTACCATTGTTGCCTGATTTCAATAGATGCTTAAAGTGATGCGACAAACTTAAAGAACCATAAGCTCGGTTTTTTAAACTGTTAGGTAGTTATGTTACGTTATTATAAATATTTCATAGTCAAATATTTTTATTCAAAATTGGATTTTACAAAGCACTTTTTTAATGACGAAAGCTACACCATCGCTTCGACTAGTCCCTACTGCAGTGAGACTTTTTGGGAAGAAGCGGCAAGAAACTGTTTTTCGTTTTTTAAATTTTTTAAAGGTTCTTTTTTATTATAATAGAGGTGACAAACGAGCACACAGTCCACCTGATGCTGAGGCATGAATTAAAGAATTTATCTACTTCTCATAGAGACACTTTAATTCAAAATTTTAATCATATTTGTCCAGGAATAAAAACTGTCAATACGGAATCACTATACCTGCTAGGTGCCCCGTTGTTTTTCGATAGTATTAAACCTGTTTTAAAAACAAAATTTGATCAGTTTTTAAACCACGTTGATAAATTGTATAAATTAAACCCCCACATAGCTCTTACTATTTTAAAATATTGTCTTCTTGTACCTAGATTTACATACTTACTCCGCTCGAGTCCAGTCTGGAAATGTTCGGATATTTTACAAGATATTGATAAAAATCTTAAAATTGCTATAGAAAAAATTCTAAATTTAACTTTAAATACAACAGCCTGGACTCAAGCTACTTTACCTATAAAATTTGGTGGCATTGGTGTGAGAAATCTTTCTAGCGTTGCATTGCCTGCTTTCCTTGCTTCCGTGCATAGTGTCAGTGACTTATGTAACATAATTTTAAATAATAAAGTAGACCTATGCTTTGCTACGGAGGCAGGGCAGACATGGCAAACGCTCTGTCCTGGTGAAAATATTCCACTGGAAGTTAACCAACAAAAACAGTGGGATATTCCGTTGGTACAGGGCGTGCAGAAGGATTTGTTTCATAATTTCCATAGTGACCAAGATAAGGCACGCCTTCTAGCTGTTTCGACTAAGGAATCTAGTCACTGGTTACACGCTTTACCATCAAGTAATCTCGGCACATTACTTGATAGGGAAAGCTTGCGTATTGCCGTAGGAATCCGACTAGGAGCAGCGATTTGTCAACCCCATCAATGCCCCTGTGGTAACAGCGTCGACAAGTTTGGGCTCCACGGACTTTCATGTAAGAAAAGCGCTGGTAGGTTTTCACGACACAGTTCTTTGAACGATGTCATCCGAAGGGCTCTTGCCTCTATAAATGTTCCCTCGGTTTTAGAGCCTTGTGGAATATTTAGAGACGATGGCAAGAGACCAGACGGTATGACATTGGTCCCTTGGGAGAGAGGTAAAGCCCTAGTGTGGGATGCTACTTGCGTAGACACTCTGGCGGCCTCTCATCTCAGGGGTACCTCGTTTAAAGCCGGGGCGGCATCAGAGGCAGCTGAACTGAGTAAGTGGCGCAAATATGAGTCTCTGAGAGATGACTACATATTTGTGCCATTTGCTGTAGAGACTATCGGTCCGTGGGGTCCACGTGCGGTGAAGTTCCTAAAGGAACTCCATCCGCGGCTGGTCGTTGCTGCTGGTGATAAGAGGGCTGGTTCTTTCCTCGCTCAAAGGCTAAGTATAGCCATTCAGCGGGGAAACGCAGCCAGCGTTCTTGGCACGATACCGCGGGGAGTAGGACTATATGATAATTAAGTTTCTAGTTTTAGTTTTTTTTTTTTATTATCGTAGTTATTAAAGAAAAATAAGAAAAAATATACAAATCATAACAATGTACACTTGGCGGCCTTAACGATTACCAACGATCTCTACCAAGCAACCACATTACAGAGGATATAATGTCCGGTGATAGAGGTTAAGGTTGTACGTAAGTAATTTGATTGATATAATTATAAACTCAATAAATACATACATGATATTTTAAATAAATATATTTTAGTTACAAAAATATAGAAATACATATACTATATAATAATGTATATAAAATATAGGATACATACATTATGCTCTTATAAGGCAGTTAACAAGTATGTGAAATCAAAGCCTTAACCCAACGAAAAATAGATAGCAATTTTCATAAGCGACGTGAGTTCAAGGAGAGATAAAGAAATGCCAATTTAAAGAGGAAAGAAGTGCGCTTTTACAAGGTTTTTAAACTTTTCAATAGATTGAGGACTTCTCATGTGCACAGAGACATCTACGTCTATCCGCGATTAATAATCAAAATACTGATGCGCTGTTACCCCCAAGGACTAAGATGTAGGGGATGCAAGGGGAAAATATATATCGATATATATCGAATCTATATTTTTAAAAAGTATCGATATATATCGCGTGATAAATATCGATATATCGATATATCGTCAACATTTGCATGATGTAAAGATAAGGTCAAAAATTTTATTTACTGACGGTTGGACGACGAAAAAAATGATACAACATTTTAAAATATATCGAAATTCGAATTCGATACTCTAAAATAAATATCGATATATCGAAATATCGCGATTTAAAATATCGACGACATATATCGATATTTTTTGCCCAAGCCTACTAAGATGTAATGCCGTATTACTACTATGGCGTATTAAAGGCGTAATACTTACTTGATGAAACCTTTCTCCAACTGAATGGGTTCGCTCGACCGGGGAAGGACCACCCTCGCACAGAATACCAACTTAAAATACCAGTGTAATGCTGCTGTATTTTGTAAATTGAGAGACGAGAACCTGGGTCCTTTTTACTGGTAACGACGGTTTTGAGGCGCAGTGGTATGCCAGCACTGAATTACAGTGCTAAGGGCTGCGTGTTCTGATCCCGCACGAATGTATCTGTATGACCTACAAATAATTGTTCCGGATTTGGATGTTTGCCCTTGTTAAATTTATGTATGTAAACTACCCCCCACGATATAGAAGAAAATCCTAGTGTGGACGTTAGGATTAAAATAAAACTAAACGTTATATCTTAGTGCTCACGGATGACGACGCATCTCTGCATTCATATTCGAGGATATATGTAGTGACTGTATGCCACAGCGTCCATTTACCAACACACAAACTGTGTTGTCACCTATGCTTATACCTACCTAAAAACAATTTTAATTTTTTGAAAATTCTTTAAGAAACCTTTTGTTTTAAGAGATAATATTTGGCAGAATATTATTAATTTTTAATATTAGTTTGATAGAAATGCGCTTCGGTGCTTTATATATTAAGTGGATTTCTTTTTTAATTTTTTGCACACATCGAACGCATAACGGAGATGTAGCGCTCTATAGTCACCAAATCAAAAAATCGCAATCCACTCAACTTACATTACTTCCACTAGCTTTATATTGCACTAATATAATATTTTATACGTGGTAGAGTCATGCTGCAGCTACATTAATAGTATAATTGTAGCACGAATGGGTCGGCTCGACCGGGGCAGGACCACGCTCTCACAGAATACCAGCGTAAAATAGCAGCTTAATGCTGCTGTGTCTGTTTCGTATGGTGAGTGTAGAGAACCGGAGACCTGTTTTACTGGAAAAGAGGCATTCTATCTTAGTCCTCACGGGTGACAACGCATCTGCATTTTAATTCGCAAGCGAAGATAGATGTAGATGTCTATGGGCTACAGCTACCACTTACCATCAGGTGGACTGTGTGCTCGTTTGTCACCCTAATTCTATAAAATAAAAGTTAAAAAAAGTACTCCAATAGCAAGAGAGATTTCAATTAACACTTCTGACGTAGTTATAAGATTATTTATTTCATTATTATTATTTAAAAAAAGTTAATTGAAAATAATTTCACTTGGACGTCAGTTGGTTGGTGTGAATGTGAACAAGATATCTTTTGAAAAACTGAACTTATCACTTTTGATTTTTTGTATTTGCCTTGGATTTTAATCCTTAGGAAGCCTTTTGAATTTCACCATCGTAAACCGTCCCGTTCGAGGTGTGCACTTTTGCATTTTCCAATATTTTTTTTTTAATTTCTTGTACGTGTAGTGGCGGTGTAAGAATGTACGAGTACTATACCTGTATATTTAAATCTCTTTAGTTGTAGGTAACCTCTTCCGTGAACTCGTGACAGAACGTTTGCCTTTTTACGAGACTGTGTGATGTAAAGGAGGGTAATATGTTTATCAGCTTATTTTTGTATGTATGTTTGTTCCTTTGTGGCGCTCTAGAAACCAAACGTGTGGCAATTTTGATGATTCTTACGTTAATCGATTTGTCTTTATCTTATGAGTATCACGGTAGACATGACAATGATCAAAATTCAATATGGCGACAACCAAACGCCAAATCAGTGAAAAAGAAAAACTTAAAATCGACGAACTATCTCAAGTAGGGTATCATTGAATAGGTCTTTGAAAATCACCTATAGGTTTCTCTAGTAATTTTTCATTTTGAGTTACCATTCATGATCTGCAACCTTTTTAGGTTGGTTAGCAACATTCTCACTTAAATTTTCACAATTTATATTAGAGCTGTGATAAAGTTTTAATGTAATCTTAAACTTGGTCTTATTAACGTGAAAAATAAAATAATTATTCACTTTTCAGTAAACTGTTTTACGCAGTCGGGTTTTTTAAATTACTGTTTTAATCTATTACTTTGTTTTAATAAACATTTCTAGAAAGGGGGAATTGATTCCACCTTCTGAATTAGTTTAACGTATTCGCTAAGTAATGAAAATTCATACCATTTACTGCGGCATAGGACAACATGGTAGAGCCATGCTGCAGCTATATTAGTAGTATATCTAGCGGGGAAGGACCACGCTCTCGCAGAATACCAGCGTAAATTAGCAGCTCAACACTGCTGTGTTTCGTATGGTGAGTGTAGAGAACCGAAGATTCTTTTTACTGGAAATGAGGCATTCCATCTTAGTCCTCACGGGTGACAACGCATCTGCATTTTAATTTGTAATAGAGGATAGATGTAGATGTCTATGGGCCGCAGCAACCAGTTACCATCAGGTGGACTGTGTGCTCGTTTGTCACACTTATCCTATAGAAAAAATAATAAAAAAATACGCTACCCCGTTATCGTCCGTGGGTGTCGTAAGAGTTATGCGAACTAGAAAAAAGAGTGCGGCTGAAAATCAACCAGTCATGCGTGGTATGTCTGAGACATCCGTCTTATAATAAACTATGGGGAGGCTTATTTTCAGCAGAGACTTTGATAGACGATAAGGTCTGTTGAGGAATGACGAGAAATGATGATGAATTTTTGTCTTTTTAAATTCTGCCTTCGTTATTAATATATAAAAGAGTTAACATGTGCATTAATATTTTGTGTATTAATATAATACTCTTGAAACTGATAAACTTTTATTTAAAACTAATTTCTCAATTAAATGACATTGTGTGACAAAACTTCACCTCAGTGTCAACTAGCGACATCTGGTGAGTGGAAGATTATTAGCCCTTATTGAATTTGACATTGATTGAAATTGTTATCTGTCAAAATTTAATTTGCTAAAATGTATTTTTTTCTCTCTCGACTATTCGTGAAGGCTTCTAAATGAGCCTATGTAAATAAAAATAAATAAATAAATACTCGTAAGATAAAAAAATATTTCTTTGGCCGTTTGGATGCATGTTTCATCCCGTGGTGCCATAAAATGTTACAAATATATATATATATATATATATATATATATATATATATATATATATATATATATACACCTAAGCTACTATAGAAAATTCTAGAAGGATGACTTTAGAAACGTAACCAATATTCTATAGAAAATAGACATAATTTAAAATTAATAATTATGTACAACCGACTTCAATATAAATTATTACATATAAGAATAACTCAAAAACTATTGGTCAGACCTTGATCACATTTATATGGGACCACATGTGAAGCACCAGCTTTCAAATAAAAAAAGAATCATCGAAATCAGTTCTCCCAGTAACAAGTTATGAGGTAACACACATAAAAAAAAACATACAGTCGAATTGAGTACCGGCTCCTTTTTGAAGTCGGTAGACAATGAACCTAAACTATTGCGGTGAGGCGGTTTCCAAACGACTGAGCAATAAACTCCAGCCAAACTGAGCGTTTGGTACAAGCCGGCGCTTAAATTAACACATGAAAACATACGGCCTTATTTAACAAGTTAATTGTTTTTAAAAACAAAGAAGTCGACTGCATTAATTTCTCGTTAAGATTTTATTTTACTAAATTGAGTAACTGACTAACGGCCTTTAATATGTGCGATGATTTGACCGTGTAGTGGCGGTGTAAGAATATCCACTACCCCACATCTTCCCGCGGATGTCATAAGAGGAGACTGAGGGAAACAAATCAGAAAATGGGCGTCTTCCTAAGAACAACTAAAAAATAAAAACTGCGGTTGCCAACCCGCTTGCCAGCGTGGCAACTATGGCAAATATTCCTCTGTGACGCAATCCTTGGGGTCCGTGTTCAGCGGTGGAATTTTGACAGGCTGTAACGATAACCTTTCATGATTTTTTATGCAAATGATGGTGGCAAATAGATGATGGTAAGCAGATGCTGTGGCCCATAGACACCTATTACATCTACCCTAAAAATTAAAATGGATATCTGTCATCCTTGTGGACTGAGATGGAATGCCTTTTTACCAGTAAAAAGAGTCTCCTGTTCTCTACACTCACTGTAAGAAACACAGCAGCGTTAAGCTGCTATTTTACGCTGGTATTCAGTGAGAGCTTGGTCCTTACCCGGCCGACCCATCCGTGCTGCAACTATACTACTAATATAACTGTAGCATGGCTCTACCACGTAAAAAATTGTAGATCGATTATTCTTATTTCAAAATTTGAGATTTCTCATCAGGCAAGGTAAGGCCGTAGCTGGGCATAGCTGTGGGATCTACAATCGCCATGTGTATTGTACAGAACTAAACTATAATAATATAATAGCTAGTGCGAAAATCTCTCCGGGGAATTAATTAATATAAACGGTTCCGTGGCGCAGTGACTTAGCAATGAGTTATTGCGCTAGGGACCGCGTGTTTGAATCCCGTATGGAACAAGAATTTGTATGGCCTACAAATAATTGTTCCGGGCCTAGATGTTTATCCTTGTGCAATTTGTGTTTGTAAACCGCCTCCACGATACAGGAAAAAATCCTAGTGTGGGGGTAACGTTTTTAAATAAGACAAAAAAATATCAAATCATCCGGATTGACTCCACATTTACTTCGTTTTTAATCCGCGTTTACTTGTTTTTTTTTTTAAATGTAAATATAAAACGTATTGCTGGAGATAAACTGAAACAGGAGATGGGCGGCAGCAGCTTCCTAATATCAACTTAAAATAATAAAAAAAAACTAGCGGTTACCACTCCGACTGCATCCCCGGAATCCTCCCAATAAAGCAGATAGGCAGTAATGATGATGATGATGATGATATTATAATTTATTAATAATGCAGCGCCACCTATCGCGGGTCCAGATTTAGTGGTTTTATTTTTTGGCACTAAACCAACATAATATATTATATGCATTGTGTGTAGGAGTCATATTGGTCCTCCCTATCGTATCCGTGTATGGTTGTAAACCATTGTTTCGATAAAACGATCATTTTTTTTTATAGGATAAGGGTGACAAACGAGCACACAGTCTACCTGATGGTAAGTGGTTGCTGCGGCCCATAGACATCTACATCTATCCTCTGTTATAAATCAAAATATAGATGCGTTGTCACCCGTGAGGACTAAGATGGAATGCCTCGTTACCAGTAAAAAGGGCCTCCGGCCACCTGCACTCACCAAGCGAAACGCAGAGGTAAACCTCTACTTTACGCTGGTTTTCTGTGAGGTCGTGGTACTACCCCGGTTCGAGCCGGCCCATCCGTGCGACAGCAAAAGCTGCCGCGTGGCTCTATACCATTGTTAGAATTTAGTGAATATTATCTCAATAGAACCACTCGTTTAGAAGTTGCACGATCACTAGTGATTATACAGAGTTATTTAGCAATAACCGGCCAAATTTGCAGAGGAGTTTCACAATAAGTAATATAGGCAAATGGTGAAGAAAAATTTATTAAAAAAATCTCAAATATTATGTCCTTTTATCTTTTAAATTCAGAATGCGTGGTAATGCATTATTTTAACTGATTTTACTGCGCACGCACACATTCGTAAGGGTCGATTGGTAGGCAAAAACGTTGTTGCCCATAAATCACATTCATATTGGGATAATTTCAAATAAAGTAGAAGCCTTATTTACTTGTATTTCCATAAACTGCAATAACGGTACATATTTATTTATATATTTGAACTTAAGTTTCAAATCATAATAATATATAAATATATTGCAGTTCTTCGGAAATTTCAATAGCGTGATCGAAGTTTTAGTCTTCGTTTATTATTGCGTTTCGTTTGTCTTTGTATTGCCGTTACAACTTCGCCTGTTGTTAATCTCGGCTCGTCAACAGCACTGTAAAAACTATATTTTGTGCGTATTACGGCCTAAGTGGAGTTTTATGGTCACGGAAGAGGTCGTAAAATCTATTTTCGAACAATTTTTGCAGCGTACATCGATTGGAAATAAAAACGAAAGGTATACGTTATTTTAGAAATGTATTGTGTTTTGTTGTGATTAATCTTTTGAAAATATGTGCGGTAATCATTCATTGTAAATTAAGTGTATCCCTACCAAAGCCGCTAGCCAGAGTCGTGGTAGCCCTGATCTAGTCCCGGTTCGATTTTTTAAATTGTTGCTCGGCGGTGAAGGAAATCATCGTGAGGGAACCTGCATGTACGAGAGGTTAAAAATATTTCTAAGATATGTGAAGTCCTCTAACACGCATTGGGGCAGCGGCCTTGCCCTAAAACCGCAGAATGTGTGAAGGCTTATGCCCAACTGTGGGATGTATAGGTATAGGCTGTTACTTTTAATTATCTACTAAAATCGATTTTTGAAGTTAGGTATACTTCTTTTTGGGCGTTTGGGAAAAATGATGTGAGTAAATTTTAACGATGCGCGCGCACACCGACACCTAAAAACGACAACTTCAGTGGGTAATTGTCTCTCAAGATTTTTTGTTTTGTTATGCTATAGAAGTATAACTTCTTACTTGCGTAGTTAAGTACACACACACTTTTTTTAATATAATTTAAAATTTCTGCCGACTTCATACAGGAGGATGTACTCAATTCGACTGTATGTTTTTTTATGTGTGTTACTTCATAACTTTTTTCTGGGTGAAGCGATTTCAATGATTCTTTTTTTATTTGAAAGCTGGTGCTACTCATGTGGTCCCATATAAATTTGATCAAGGTCTGACCAATAGTTTTTGAGTTATTCTTAATAATTTTCATTTAAGTCGGTTGTACAATTTTTTTAAATTATTGTTGCATTTAAATCTTAACCTTTAAATCTTACGCCTTACATTCCCTACGGATTTTTGTCAACAACGATGAAGTACATCCCTACACTATTACCGTTATCTTAGAGCGGATCAATCACAATTTGTGTTCAAAAGAATTCCACAACGGACCCGTGTCGACTTACAAAAGGCTGGGCTTGATCATTACGATGCCGTACGTTCTGCAGAATCTTAATGTACTTATCATGTGTTTGTGTCAAATATTCCTTTAGCAAACAATATTTTCTAAACATCTTGATTAGTGTTTACAACTTTTTAAAAGGTTTTTAACCGAGTCCAATAACGAAGTGTCTCAGTTTATCCATGTGTTAATACTTGTGCAATTTTTTTAGAAACTACTCAACTGGTTTTTATGATTCTTTGGCTAGGCAAATTTATAGATATAGATATATAGTATATCTATTAAATCGCGTGCACAAACCTCACTGAACACCTAATATTATAAACCATTTCTATTACTACAATACAATAACTGTGACCGGCACATGCCATTTTTCTACCGACTTCAAAAAGGAGCCGGTATTCAATTCGACTGTGTTTTTTTTATGTGTGTTACCTCATAACTTTTTACTGGGTGAACCGATTACGATTTTTTTTATATGAAAGGTGGTGCTTCACATGTGGTCGCAAATAAATTTGATTAAGGTCTGACCATCTATTTTTGAGTTATTCTTAAGAATTTATATTGAAGTCGGTTGAACAAAATTTTTAATTTTTAATTATTCTGTTTATTCTTTATTATCTAGGTGTAGATGTCTATGGACATATTAAAAAAAATACCAAAAAAAGATACTTTTGATAATGAGCATACGTTCTCCGTGTAATAGCCGCGTATGAGAATCCACTGACCCGAATCATCCCGAGGGTGTCGTAAGAGGGACAGACCAAATGAAACAGGAGATGGACAACAGCATGACAACAACTAGAACATTGAAAACTGCGGCTGCGGTCAACTATGGCAATTATGAGGCGGCATCGGATAGGCTCGGTTCAGCTCGGCTCGGGTCTGGTCATATCGCCCCGAATCAGGGCCTGAGATTGGCCTATGTGGAGCAGTGGACTTTAGATAGGCTGTAATGGATGAAGCTATACTTTTGTTTTCAGTTTGTGAATTACTAAGTTTGTGAACTTTTTTGTTATTAAAGATCAGAAATCGTTTAAACAAATAATCATATATAAAATATCCATTTAGAATTTGTTTCGATGAAGATAAAAGTTGTCCTTGAGCGTGAACGCTGCTGAGGATAGTCGTGTGTGAAACAACGGCGCGTGACTCAGCTTCACGCTCCACACTTTGGGGCTTGGTTACAGGTCTCATAAAAGAACAACTGCGCTAAGCACAATAATATAACTTAAATTAAAAATTTAAAAAACCCTCGAAACAAAAACAGCTGATGATCTTCAAACGGCTGAACAGATTTTCTTGAAACATAGCTAAGAACCCTCTCGATTAAGACACCTTTTAAACGGAAAAAACTGAATCAAAGTCGGTTCATCCGTCCAGGAGCTATGAAGCAACAGACAGATGTACACTACACACTTATAATACCCCTCTGTTTTCATCGGAAGTTAATAAACTGAATTGATTGTTGATTACTAGGCCATGTTATTTTACAATAAACATAATTTGATTATTTTCGGGCTTAAATATAATTTATTTACCACGTAGTTACGGTATTAGAATACATGAATACTTTGTTACGTGGTAGAGCCATGCTGCAGCTATATTAGTAGTATAGTTGTAGCACGAATGGGCCGGCTCGACCTGGGAAGGACCATGCTCTCACAGAATACCAGCGTAAAATACCAGCTTAACACTGCTGTGTTTCCTATGGTGAGTGTAGAGAACCGGACACCGTTTTACTGGAAACGAGGCATTCTATCTTAGTCCTCACGGCTGACAACGCATCTGCATTTTGATTCGCAAACGAGGATAAATGTAGACGTCTATGGGCCACAGCAGCCACTTACCATCAGGTGGACTGTGTGCTCGTTTGTCACCCTATACTATAAAAAAAAACATGCACTACCACTAAACATGATATACTTACACTGCCACTATTAGATCATGTTAAAGTTATATGCGTTGTCAGCTTTGAGGTCTAAGATGGAATGCCTCTTTTCCAGTAAAAGGGATCTCCGGTTCTCTAACACTCACCATACTAAACACAGCAGTGTCAAGCTACCGTTTTACGCTGGTATTCTGTGAGAGCATGGTCCTTCCCCGGCCGAGCCGAACCATTCGTGCTACAACTATACTAATATATATATATTTTTTTTAAATTTTGTATGTCTGTCGATCTGTCTGTCTGTGTCTGTTTTTCCGGCTAATCGTCTAAACGGCTGAACCGATTTTGACGGCACTCACTGGCAGATAGCTGATGTTATAGGGAGTTACTTAGACTTCTTTTATTTTAGCAAAAAATGAAGAAAATCGAAAAAATTGAAATTAGGGTTCCACGTGAAAAAAAAAAACATGAAATCTAATCATAATAAATACCACGCAGGCGACAGCTAGTTTTAAATAAACTAAGAAACTAAATTTTTTGTAGAGGCAAAAGAGAATATTTACCAACTTAATATATTGCTATTTGGTATGAAATGGGAAAATAGACATACGTGCGTATATATTAAACACTATAGTAGGATACGCCTCAGTTGTTCGTCATTTAGGCTGTTATTATGAAAACCTACAACCACTCGGATCCATTTCACACAATATCTCCAACATATGCGGCGTTCATATTTTTTCCCTATTATCAAAGTTTTCCTGCTCTTTCAAGAATAATATAATCGAGGCTTTTGCTGCCTCCGGTTCGGCCTTGGGCGAGAATATTTTTCGTTGTAATATGTCTCCAACTGAAAGGTCGTATATTTTGTAGGTAGTAGTATCTTTTCATCGGGAAACAAAGAATGTTTCCCGCCTAACGCAATAATGCGACAGCGGTTAAGCTTCGACTTAGACAACAATTGCTTGATATTTTTGTATTTGTTCGCACACTATGCGTTTAATATAACATTACAATACAATGGGAAAACTGTTAATGTCTACCATTGTTGCCTGATTTCAATAGATGCTTAAAGTGATGCGACAAACTTAAAGAACCATAAGCTCGGTTTTTTAAACTGTTAGGTAGTTATGTTACGTTATTATAAATATTTCATAGTCAAATATTTTTATTCAAAATTGGATTTTACAAAGCACTTTTTTAATGACGAAAGCTACACCATCGCTTCGACTAGTCCCTACTGCAGTGAGACTTTTTGGGAAGAAGCGGCAAGAAACTGTTTTTCGTTTTTTAAATTTTTTAAAGGTTCTTTTTTATTATAATAGAGGTGACAAACGAGCACACAGTCCACCTGATGCTGAGGCATGAATTAAAGAATTTATCTACTTCTCATAGAGACACTTTAATTCAAAATTTTAATCATATTTGTCCAGGAATAAAAACTGTCAATACGGAATCACTATACCTGCTAGGTGCCCCGTTGTTTTTCGATAGTATTAAACCTGTTTTAAAAACAAAATTTGATCAGTTTTTAAACCACGTTGATAAATTGTATAAATTAAACCCCCACATAGCTCTTACTATTTTAAAATATTGTCTTCTTGTACCTAGATTTACATACTTACTCCGCTCGAGTCCAGTCTGGAAATGTTCGGATATTTTACAAGATATTGATAAAAATCTTAAAATTGCTATAGAAAAAATTCTAAATTTAACTTTAAATACAACAGCCTGGACTCAAGCTACTTTACCTATAAAATTTGGTGGCATTGGTGTGAGAAATCTTTCTAGCGTTGCATTGCCTGCTTTCCTTGCTTCCGTGCATAGTGTCAGTGACTTATGTAACATAATTTTAAATAATAAAGTAGACCTATGCTTTGCTACGGAGGCAGGGCAGACATGGCAAACGCTCTGTCCTGGTGAAAATATTCCACTGGAAGTTAACCAACAAAAACAGTGGGATATTCCGTTGGTACAGGGCGTGCAGAAGGATTTGTTTCATAATTTCCATAGTGACCAAGATAAGGCACGCCTTCTAGCTGTTTCGACTAAGGAATCTAGTCACTGGTTACACGCTTTACCATCAAGTAATCTCGGCACATTACTTGATAGGGAAAGCTTGCGTATTGCCGTAGGAATCCGACTAGGAGCAGCGATTTGTCAACCCCATCAATGCCCCTGTGGTAACAGCGTCGACAAGTTTGGGCTCCACGGACTTTCATGTAAGAAAAGCGCTGGTAGGTTTTCACGACACAGTTCTTTGAACGATGTCATCCGAAGGGCTCTTGCCTCTATAAATGTTCCCTCGGTTTTAGAGCCTTGTGGAATATTTAGAGACGATGGCAAGAGACCAGACGGTATGACATTGGTCCCTTGGGAGAGAGGTAAAGCCCTAGTGTGGGATGCTACTTGCGTAGACACTCTGGCGGCCTCTCATCTCAGGGGTACCTCGTTTAAAGCCGGGGCGGCATCAGAGGCAGCTGAACTGAGTAAGTGGCGCAAATATGAGTCTCTGAGAGATGACTACATATTTGTGCCATTTGCTGTAGAGACTATCGGTCCGTGGGGTCCACGTGCGGTGAAGTTCCTAAAGGAACTCCATCCGCGGCTGGTCGTTGCTGCTGGTGATAAGAGGGCTGGTTCTTTCCTCGCTCAAAGGCTAAGTATAGCCATTCAGCGGGGAAACGCAGCCAGCGTTCTTGGCACGATACCGCGGGGAGTAGGACTATATGATAATTAAGTTTCTAGTTTTAGTTTTTTTTTTTTATTATCGTAGTTATTAAAGAAAAATAAGAAAAAATATACAAATCATAACAATGTACACTTGGCGGCCTTAACGATTACCAACGATCTCTACCAAGCAACCACATTACAGAGGATATAATGTCCGGTGATAGAGGTTAAGGTTGTACGTAAGTAATTTGATTGATATAATTATAAACTCAATAAATACATACATGATATTTTAAATAAATATATTTTAGTTACAAAAATATAGAAATACATATACTATATAATAATGTATATAAAATATAGGATACATACATTATGCTCTTATAAGGCAGTTAACAAGTATGTGAAATCAAAGCCTTAACCCAACGAAAAATAGATAGCAATTTTCATAAGCGACGTGAGTTCAAGGAGAGATAAAGAAATGCCAATTTAAAGAGGAAAGAAGTGCGCTTTTACAAGGTTTTTAAACTTTTCAATAGATTGAGGACTTCTCATGTGCACAGAGACATCTACGTCTATCCGCGATTAATAATCAAAATACTGATGCGCTGTTACCCCCAAGGACTAAGATGTAGGGGATGCAAGGGGAAAATATATATCGATATATATCGAATCTATATTTTTAAAAAGTATCGATATATATCGCGTGATAAATATCGATATATCGATATATCGTCAACATTTGCATGATGTAAAGATAAGGTCAAAAATTTTATTTACTGACGGTTGGACGACGAAAAAAATGATACAACATTTTAAAATATATCGAAATTCGAATTCGATACTCTAAAATAAATATCGATATATCGAAATATCGCGATTTAAAATATCGACGACATATATCGATATTTTTTGCCCAAGCCTACTAAGATGTAATGCCGTATTACTACTATGGCGTATTAAAGGCGTAATACTTACTTGATGAAACCTTTCTCCAACTGAATGGGTTCGCTCGACCGGGGAAGGACCACCCTCGCACAGAATACCAACTTAAAATACCAGTGTAATGCTGCTGTATTTTGTAAATTGAGAGACGAGAACCTGGGTCCTTTTTACTGGTAACGACGGTTTTGAGGCGCAGTGGTATGCCAGCACTGAATTACAGTGCTAAGGGCTGCGTGTTCTGATCCCGCACGAATGTATCTGTATGACCTACAAATAATTGTTCCGGATTTGGATGTTTGCCCTTGTTAAATTTATGTATGTAAACTACCCCCCACGATATAGAAGAAAATCCTAGTGTGGACGTTAGGATTAAAATAAAACTAAACGTTATATCTTAGTGCTCACGGATGACGACGCATCTCTGCATTCATATTCGAGGATATATGTAGTGACTGTATGCCACAGCGTCCATTTACCAACACACAAACTGTGTTGTCACCTATGCTTATACCTACCTAAAAACAATTTTAATTTTTTGAAAATTCTTTAAGAAACCTTTTGTTTTAAGAGATAATATTTGGCAGAATATTATTAATTTTTAATATTAGTTTGATAGAAATGCGCTTCGGTGCTTTATATATTAAGTGGATTTCTTTTTTAATTTTTTGCACACATCGAACGCATAACGGAGATGTAGCGCTCTATAGTCACCAAATCAAAAAATCGCAATCCACTCAACTTACATTACTTCCACTAGCTTTATATTGCACTAATATAATATTTTATACGTGGTAGAGTCATGCTGCAGCTACATTAATAGTATAATTGTAGCACGAATGGGTCGGCTCGACCGGGGCAGGACCACGCTCTCACAGAATACCAGCGTAAAATAGCAGCTTAATGCTGCTGTGTCTGTTTCGTATGGTGAGTGTAGAGAACCGGAGACCTGTTTTACTGGAAAAGAGGCATTCTATCTTAGTCCTCACGGGTGACAACGCATCTGCATTTTAATTCGCAAGCGAAGATAGATGTAGATGTCTATGGGCTACAGCTACCACTTACCATCAGGTGGACTGTGTGCTCGTTTGTCACCCTAATTCTATAAAATAAAAGTTAAAAAAAGTACTCCAATAGCAAGAGAGATTTCAATTAACACTTCTGACGTAGTTATAAGATTATTTATTTCATTATTATTATTTAAAAAAAGTTAATTGAAAATAATTTCACTTGGACGTCAGTTGGTTGGTGTGAATGTGAACAAGATATCTTTTGAAAAACTGAACTTATCACTTTTGATTTTTTGTATTTGCCTTGGATTTTAATCCTTAGGAAGCCTTTTGAATTTCACCATCGTAAACCGTCCCGTTCGAGGTGTGCACTTTTGCATTTTCCAATATTTTTTTTTTAATTTCTTGTACGTGTAGTGGCGGTGTAAGAATGTACGAGTACTATACCTGTATATTTAAATCTCTTTAGTTGTAGGTAACCTCTTCCGTGAACTCGTGACAGAACGTTTGCCTTTTTACGAGACTGTGTGATGTAAAGGAGGGTAATATGTTTATCAGCTTATTTTTGTATGTATGTTTGTTCCTTTGTGGCGCTCTAGAAACCAAACGTGTGGCAATTTTGATGATTCTTACGTTAATCGATTTGTCTTTATCTTATGAGTATCACGGTAGACATGACAATGATCAAAATTCAATATGGCGACAACCAAACGCCAAATCAGTGAAAAAGAAAAACTTAAAATCGACGAACTATCTCAAGTAGGGTATCATTGAATAGGTCTTTGAAAATCACCTATAGGTTTCTCTAGTAATTTTTCATTTTGAGTTACCATTCATGATCTGCAACCTTTTTAGGTTGGTTAGCAACATTCTCACTTAAATTTTCACAATTTATATTAGAGCTGTGATAAAGTTTTAATGTAATCTTAAACTTGGTCTTATTAACGTGAAAAATAAAATAATTATTCACTTTTCAGTAAACTGTTTTACGCAGTCGGGTTTTTTAAATTACTGTTTTAATCTATTACTTTGTTTTAATAAACATTTCTAGAAAGGGGGAATTGATTCCACCTTCTGAATTAGTTTAACGTATTCGCTAAGTAATGAAAATTCATACCATTTACTGCGGCATAGGACAACATGGTAGAGCCATGCTGCAGCTATATTAGTAGTATATCTAGCGGGGAAGGACCACGCTCTCGCAGAATACCAGCGTAAATTAGCAGCTCAACACTGCTGTGTTTCGTATGGTGAGTGTAGAGAACCGAAGATTCTTTTTACTGGAAATGAGGCATTCCATCTTAGTCCTCACGGGTGACAACGCATCTGCATTTTAATTTGTAATAGAGGATAGATGTAGATGTCTATGGGCCGCAGCAACCAGTTACCATCAGGTGGACTGTGTGCTCGTTTGTCACACTTATCCTATAGAAAAAATAATAAAAAAATACGCTACCCCGTTATCGTCCGTGGGTGTCGTAAGAGTTATGCGAACTAGAAAAAAGAG
This sequence comes from Parnassius mnemosyne, assembly GCA_963668995.1. Classification (NCBI taxonomy): domain Eukaryota; kingdom Metazoa; phylum Arthropoda; class Insecta; order Lepidoptera; family Papilionidae; genus Parnassius; species Parnassius mnemosyne. The sequence goes on along the minus strand of CAVLGL010000002.1, from coordinate 3,614,009 downwards.
TGCGGCTGAAAATCAACCAGTCATGCGTGGTATGTCTGAGACATCCGTCTTATAATAAACTATGGGGAGGCTTATTTTCAGCAGAGACTTTGATAGACGATAAGGTCTGTTGAGGAATGACGAGAAATGATGATGAATTTTTGTCTTTTTAAATTCTGCCTTCGTTATTAATATATAAAAGAGTTAACATGTGCATTAATATTTTGTGTATTAATATAATACTCTTGAAACTGATAAACTTTTATTTAAAACTAATTTCTCAATTAAATGACATTGTGTGACAAAACTTCACCTCAGTGTCAACTAGCGACATCTGGTGAGTGGAAGATTATTAGCCCTTATTGAATTTGACATTGATTGAAATTGTTATCTGTCAAAATTTAATTTGCTAAAATGTATTTTTTTCTCTCTCGACTATTCGTGAAGGCTTCTAAATGAGCCTATGTAAATAAAAATAAATAAATAAATACTCGTAAGATAAAAAAATATTTCTTTGGCCGTTTGGATGCATGTTTCATCCCGTGGTGCCATAAAATGTTACAAATATATATATATATATATATATATATATATATATATATATATATATATATATATACACCTAAGCTACTATAGAAAATTCTAGAAGGATGACTTTAGAAACGTAACCAATATTCTATAGAAAATAGACATAATTTAAAATTAATAATTATGTACAACCGACTTCAATATAAATTATTACATATAAGAATAACTCAAAAACTATTGGTCAGACCTTGATCACATTTATATGGGACCACATGTGAAGCACCAGCTTTCAAATAAAAAAAGAATCATCGAAATCAGTTCTCCCAGTAACAAGTTATGAGGTAACACACATAAAAAAAAACATACAGTCGAATTGAGTACCGGCTCCTTTTTGAAGTCGGTAGACAATGAACCTAAACTATTGCGGTGAGGCGGTTTCCAAACGACTGAGCAATAAACTCCAGCCAAACTGAGCGTTTGGTACAAGCCGGCGCTTAAATTAACACATGAAAACATACGGCCTTATTTAACAAGTTAATTGTTTTTAAAAACAAAGAAGTCGACTGCATTAATTTCTCGTTAAGATTTTATTTTACTAAATTGAGTAACTGACTAACGGCCTTTAATATGTGCGATGATTTGACCGTGTAGTGGCGGTGTAAGAATATCCACTACCCCACATCTTCCCGCGGATGTCATAAGAGGAGACTGAGGGAAACAAATCAGAAAATGGGCGTCTTCCTAAGAACAACTAAAAAATAAAAACTGCGGTTGCCAACCCGCTTGCCAGCGTGGCAACTATGGCAAATATTCCTCTGTGACGCAATCCTTGGGGTCCGTGTTCAGCGGTGGAATTTTGACAGGCTGTAACGATAACCTTTCATGATTTTTTATGCAAATGATGGTGGCAAATAGATGATGGTAAGCAGATGCTGTGGCCCATAGACACCTATTACATCTACCCTAAAAATTAAAATGGATATCTGTCATCCTTGTGGACTGAGATGGAATGCCTTTTTACCAGTAAAAAGAGTCTCCTGTTCTCTACACTCACTGTAAGAAACACAGCAGCGTTAAGCTGCTATTTTACGCTGGTATTCAGTGAGAGCTTGGTCCTTACCCGGCCGACCCATCCGTGCTGCAACTATACTACTAATATAACTGTAGCATGGCTCTACCACGTAAAAAATTGTAGATCGATTATTCTTATTTCAAAATTTGAGATTTCTCATCAGGCAAGGTAAGGCCGTAGCTGGGCATAGCTGTGGGATCTACAATCGCCATGTGTATTGTACAGAACTAAACTATAATAATATAATAGCTAGTGCGAAAATCTCTCCGGGGAATTAATTAATATAAACGGTTCCGTGGCGCAGTGACTTAGCAATGAGTTATTGCGCTAGGGACCGCGTGTTTGAATCCCGTATGGAACAAGAATTTGTATGGCCTACAAATAATTGTTCCGGGCCTAGATGTTTATCCTTGTGCAATTTGTGTTTGTAAACCGCCTCCACGATACAGGAAAAAATCCTAGTGTGGGGGTAACGTTTTTAAATAAGACAAAAAAATATCAAATCATCCGGATTGACTCCACATTTACTTCGTTTTTAATCCGCGTTTACTTGTTTTTTTTTTTAAATGTAAATATAAAACGTATTGCTGGAGATAAACTGAAACAGGAGATGGGCGGCAGCAGCTTCCTAATATCAACTTAAAATAATAAAAAAAAACTAGCGGTTACCACTCCGACTGCATCCCCGGAATCCTCCCAATAAAGCAGATAGGCAGTAATGATGATGATGATGATGATATTATAATTTATTAATAATGCAGCGCCACCTATCGCGGGTCCAGATTTAGTGGTTTTATTTTTTGGCACTAAACCAACATAATATATTATATGCATTGTGTGTAGGAGTCATATTGGTCCTCCCTATCGTATCCGTGTATGGTTGTAAACCATTGTTTCGATAAAACGATCATTTTTTTTTATAGGATAAGGGTGACAAACGAGCACACAGTCTACCTGATGGTAAGTGGTTGCTGCGGCCCATAGACATCTACATCTATCCTCTGTTATAAATCAAAATATAGATGCGTTGTCACCCGTGAGGACTAAGATGGAATGCCTCGTTACCAGTAAAAAGGGCCTCCGGCCACCTGCACTCACCAAGCGAAACGCAGAGGTAAACCTCTACTTTACGCTGGTTTTCTGTGAGGTCGTGGTACTACCCCGGTTCGAGCCGGCCCATCCGTGCGACAGCAAAAGCTGCCGCGTGGCTCTATACCATTGTTAGAATTTAGTGAATATTATCTCAATAGAACCACTCGTTTAGAAGTTGCACGATCACTAGTGATTATACAGAGTTATTTAGCAATAACCGGCCAAATTTGCAGAGGAGTTTCACAATAAGTAATATAGGCAAATGGTGAAGAAAAATTTATTAAAAAAATCTCAAATATTATGTCCTTTTATCTTTTAAATTCAGAATGCGTGGTAATGCATTATTTTAACTGATTTTACTGCGCACGCACACATTCGTAAGGGTCGATTGGTAGGCAAAAACGTTGTTGCCCATAAATCACATTCATATTGGGATAATTTCAAATAAAGTAGAAGCCTTATTTACTTGTATTTCCATAAACTGCAATAACGGTACATATTTATTTATATATTTGAACTTAAGTTTCAAATCATAATAATATATAAATATATTGCAGTTCTTCGGAAATTTCAATAGCGTGATCGAAGTTTTAGTCTTCGTTTATTATTGCGTTTCGTTTGTCTTTGTATTGCCGTTACAACTTCGCCTGTTGTTAATCTCGGCTCGTCAACAGCACTGTAAAAACTATATTTTGTGCGTATTACGGCCTAAGTGGAGTTTTATGGTCACGGAAGAGGTCGTAAAATCTATTTTCGAACAATTTTTGCAGCGTACATCGATTGGAAATAAAAACGAAAGGTATACGTTATTTTAGAAATGTATTGTGTTTTGTTGTGATTAATCTTTTGAAAATATGTGCGGTAATCATTCATTGTAAATTAAGTGTATCCCTACCAAAGCCGCTAGCCAGAGTCGTGGTAGCCCTGATCTAGTCCCGGTTCGATTTTTTAAATTGTTGCTCGGCGGTGAAGGAAATCATCGTGAGGGAACCTGCATGTACGAGAGGTTAAAAATATTTCTAAGATATGTGAAGTCCTCTAACACGCATTGGGGCAGCGGCCTTGCCCTAAAACCGCAGAATGTGTGAAGGCTTATGCCCAACTGTGGGATGTATAGGTATAGGCTGTTACTTTTAATTATCTACTAAAATCGATTTTTGAAGTTAGGTATACTTCTTTTTGGGCGTTTGGGAAAAATGATGTGAGTAAATTTTAACGATGCGCGCGCACACCGACACCTAAAAACGACAACTTCAGTGGGTAATTGTCTCTCAAGATTTTTTGTTTTGTTATGCTATAGAAGTATAACTTCTTACTTGCGTAGTTAAGTACACACACACTTTTTTTAATATAATTTAAAATTTCTGCCGACTTCATACAGGAGGATGTACTCAATTCGACTGTATGTTTTTTTATGTGTGTTACTTCATAACTTTTTTCTGGGTGAAGCGATTTCAATGATTCTTTTTTTATTTGAAAGCTGGTGCTACTCATGTGGTCCCATATAAATTTGATCAAGGTCTGACCAATAGTTTTTGAGTTATTCTTAATAATTTTCATTTAAGTCGGTTGTACAATTTTTTTAAATTATTGTTGCATTTAAATCTTAACCTTTAAATCTTACGCCTTACATTCCCTACGGATTTTTGTCAACAACGATGAAGTACATCCCTACACTATTACCGTTATCTTAGAGCGGATCAATCACAATTTGTGTTCAAAAGAATTCCACAACGGACCCGTGTCGACTTACAAAAGGCTGGGCTTGATCATTACGATGCCGTACGTTCTGCAGAATCTTAATGTACTTATCATGTGTTTGTGTCAAATATTCCTTTAGCAAACAATATTTTCTAAACATCTTGATTAGTGTTTACAACTTTTTAAAAGGTTTTTAACCGAGTCCAATAACGAAGTGTCTCAGTTTATCCATGTGTTAATACTTGTGCAATTTTTTTAGAAACTACTCAACTGGTTTTTATGATTCTTTGGCTAGGCAAATTTATAGATATAGATATATAGTATATCTATTAAATCGCGTGCACAAACCTCACTGAACACCTAATATTATAAACCATTTCTATTACTACAATACAATAACTGTGACCGGCACATGCCATTTTTCTACCGACTTCAAAAAGGAGCCGGTATTCAATTCGACTGTGTTTTTTTTATGTGTGTTACCTCATAACTTTTTACTGGGTGAACCGATTACGATTTTTTTTATATGAAAGGTGGTGCTTCACATGTGGTCGCAAATAAATTTGATTAAGGTCTGACCATCTATTTTTGAGTTATTCTTAAGAATTTATATTGAAGTCGGTTGAACAAAATTTTTAATTTTTAATTATTCTGTTTATTCTTTATTATCTAGGTGTAGATGTCTATGGACATATTAAAAAAAATACCAAAAAAAGATACTTTTGATAATGAGCATACGTTCTCCGTGTAATAGCCGCGTATGAGAATCCACTGACCCGAATCATCCCGAGGGTGTCGTAAGAGGGACAGACCAAATGAAACAGGAGATGGACAACAGCATGACAACAACTAGAACATTGAAAACTGCGGCTGCGGTCAACTATGGCAATTATGAGGCGGCATCGGATAGGCTCGGTTCAGCTCGGCTCGGGTCTGGTCATATCGCCCCGAATCAGGGCCTGAGATTGGCCTATGTGGAGCAGTGGACTTTAGATAGGCTGTAATGGATGAAGCTATACTTTTGTTTTCAGTTTGTGAATTACTAAGTTTGTGAACTTTTTTGTTATTAAAGATCAGAAATCGTTTAAACAAATAATCATATATAAAATATCCATTTAGAATTTGTTTCGATGAAGATAAAAGTTGTCCTTGAGCGTGAACGCTGCTGAGGATAGTCGTGTGTGAAACAACGGCGCGTGACTCAGCTTCACGCTCCACACTTTGGGGCTTGGTTACAGGTCTCATAAAAGAACAACTGCGCTAAGCACAATAATATAACTTAAATTAAAAATTTAAAAAACCCTCGAAACAAAAACAGCTGATGATCTTCAAACGGCTGAACAGATTTTCTTGAAACATAGCTAAGAACCCTCTCGATTAAGACACCTTTTAAACGGAAAAAACTGAATCAAAGTCGGTTCATCCGTCCAGGAGCTATGAAGCAACAGACAGATGTACACTACACACTTATAATACCCCTCTGTTTTCATCGGAAGTTAATAAACTGAATTGATTGTTGATTACTAGGCCATGTTATTTTACAATAAACATAATTTGATTATTTTCGGGCTTAAATATAATTTATTTACCACGTAGTTACGGTATTAGAATACATGAATACTTTGTTACGTGGTAGAGCCATGCTGCAGCTATATTAGTAGTATAGTTGTAGCACGAATGGGCCGGCTCGACCTGGGAAGGACCATGCTCTCACAGAATACCAGCGTAAAATACCAGCTTAACACTGCTGTGTTTCCTATGGTGAGTGTAGAGAACCGGACACCGTTTTACTGGAAACGAGGCATTCTATCTTAGTCCTCACGGCTGACAACGCATCTGCATTTTGATTCGCAAACGAGGATAAATGTAGACGTCTATGGGCCACAGCAGCCACTTACCATCAGGTGGACTGTGTGCTCGTTTGTCACCCTATACTATAAAAAAAAACATGCACTACCACTAAACATGATATACTTACACTGCCACTATTAGATCATGTTAAAGTTATATGCGTTGTCAGCTTTGAGGTCTAAGATGGAATGCCTCTTTTCCAGTAAAAGGGATCTCCGGTTCTCTAACACTCACCATACTAAACACAGCAGTGTCAAGCTACCGTTTTACGCTGGTATTCTGTGAGAGCATGGTCCTTCCCCGGCCGAGCCGAACCATTCGTGCTACAACTATACTAATATATATATATTTTTTTTAAATTTTGTATGTCTGTCGATCTGTCTGTCTGTGTCTGTTTTTCCGGCTAATCGTCTAAACGGCTGAACCGATTTTGACGGCACTCACTGGCAGATAGCTGATGTTATAGGGAGTTACTTAGACTTCTTTTATTTTAGCAAAAAATGAAGAAAATCGAAAAAATTGAAATTAGGGTTCCACGTGAAAAAAAAAAACATGAAATCTAATCATAATAAATACCACGCAGGCGACAGCTAGTTTTAAATAAACTAAGAAACTAAATTTTTTGTAGAGGCAAAAGAGAATATTTACCAACTTAATATATTGCTATTTGGTATGAAATGGGAAAATAGACATACGTGCGTATATATTAAACACTATAGTAGGATACGCCTCAGTTGTTCGTCATTTAGGCTGTTATTATGAAAACCTACAACCACTCGGATCCATTTCACACAATATCTCCAACATATGCGGCGTTCATATTTTTTCCCTATTATCAAAGTTTTCCTGCTCTTTCAAGAATAATATAATCGAGGCTTTTGCTGCCTCCGGTTCGGCCTTGGGCGAGAATATTTTTCGTTGTAATATGTCTCCAACTGAAAGGTCGTATATTTTGTAGGTAGTAGTATCTTTTCATCGGGAAACAAAGAATGTTTCCCGCCTAACGCAATAATGCGACAGCGGTTAAGCTTCGACTTAGACAACAATTGCTTGATATTTTTGTATTTGTTCGCACACTATGCGTTTAATATAACATTACAATACAATGGGAAAACTGTTAATGTCTACCATTGTTGCCTGATTTCAATAGATGCTTAAAGTGATGCGACAAACTTAAAGAACCATAAGCTCGGTTTTTTAAACTGTTAGGTAGTTATGTTACGTTATTATAAATATTTCATAGTCAAATATTTTTATTCAAAATTGGATTTTACAAAGCACTTTTTTAATGACGAAAGCTACACCATCGCTTCGACTAGTCCCTACTGCAGTGAGACTTTTTGGGAAGAAGCGGCAAGAAACTGTTTTTCGTTTTTTAAATTTTTTAAAGGTTCTTTTTTATTATAATAGAGGTGACAAACGAGCACACAGTCCACCTGATGCTGAGGCATGAATTAAAGAATTTATCTACTTCTCATAGAGACACTTTAATTCAAAATTTTAATCATATTTGTCCAGGAATAAAAACTGTCAATACGGAATCACTATACCTGCTAGGTGCCCCGTTGTTTTTCGATAGTATTAAACCTGTTTTAAAAACAAAATTTGATCAGTTTTTAAACCACGTTGATAAATTGTATAAATTAAACCCCCACATAGCTCTTACTATTTTAAAATATTGTCTTCTTGTACCTAGATTTACATACTTACTCCGCTCGAGTCCAGTCTGGAAATGTTCGGATATTTTACAAGATATTGATAAAAATCTTAAAATTGCTATAGAAAAAATTCTAAATTTAACTTTAAATACAACAGCCTGGACTCAAGCTACTTTACCTATAAAATTTGGTGGCATTGGTGTGAGAAATCTTTCTAGCGTTGCATTGCCTGCTTTCCTTGCTTCCGTGCATAGTGTCAGTGACTTATGTAACATAATTTTAAATAATAAAGTAGACCTATGCTTTGCTACGGAGGCAGGGCAGACATGGCAAACGCTCTGTCCTGGTGAAAATATTCCACTGGAAGTTAACCAACAAAAACAGTGGGATATTCCGTTGGTACAGGGCGTGCAGAAGGATTTGTTTCATAATTTCCATAGTGACCAAGATAAGGCACGCCTTCTAGCTGTTTCGACTAAGGAATCTAGTCACTGGTTACACGCTTTACCATCAAGTAATCTCGGCACATTACTTGATAGGGAAAGCTTGCGTATTGCCGTAGGAATCCGACTAGGAGCAGCGATTTGTCAACCCCATCAATGCCCCTGTGGTAACAGCGTCGACAAGTTTGGGCTCCACGGACTTTCATGTAAGAAAAGCGCTGGTAGGTTTTCACGACACAGTTCTTTGAACGATGTCATCCGAAGGGCTCTTGCCTCTATAAATGTTCCCTCGGTTTTAGAGCCTTGTGGAATATTTAGAGACGATGGCAAGAGACCAGACGGTATGACATTGGTCCCTTGGGAGAGAGGTAAAGCCCTAGTGTGGGATGCTACTTGCGTAGACACTCTGGCGGCCTCTCATCTCAGGGGTACCTCGTTTAAAGCCGGGGCGGCATCAGAGGCAGCTGAACTGAGTAAGTGGCGCAAATATGAGTCTCTGAGAGATGACTACATATTTGTGCCATTTGCTGTAGAGACTATCGGTCCGTGGGGTCCACGTGCGGTGAAGTTCCTAAAGGAACTCCATCCGCGGCTGGTCGTTGCTGCTGGTGATAAGAGGGCTGGTTCTTTCCTCGCTCAAAGGCTAAGTATAGCCATTCAGCGGGGAAACGCAGCCAGCGTTCTTGGCACGATACCGCGGGGAGTAGGACTATATGATAATTAAGTTTCTAGTTTTAGTTTTTTTTTTTTATTATCGTAGTTATTAAAGAAAAATAAGAAAAAATATACAAATCATAACAATGTACACTTGGCGGCCTTAACGATTACCAACGATCTCTACCAAGCAACCACATTACAGAGGATATAATGTCCGGTGATAGAGGTTAAGGTTGTACGTAAGTAATTTGATTGATATAATTATAAACTCAATAAATACATACATGATATTTTAAATAAATATATTTTAGTTACAAAAATATAGAAATACATATACTATATAATAATGTATATAAAATATAGGATACATACATTATGCTCTTATAAGGCAGTTAACAAGTATGTGAAATCAAAGCCTTAACCCAACGAAAAATAGATAGCAATTTTCATAAGCGACGTGAGTTCAAGGAGAGATAAAGAAATGCCAATTTAAAGAGGAAAGAAGTGCGCTTTTACAAGGTTTTTAAACTTTTCAATAGATTGAGGACTTCTCATGTGCACAGAGACATCTACGTCTATCCGCGATTAATAATCAAAATACTGATGCGCTGTTACCCCCAAGGACTAAGATGTAGGGGATGCAAGGGGAAAATATATATCGATATATATCGAATCTATATTTTTAAAAAGTATCGATATATATCGCGTGATAAATATCGATATATCGATATATCGTCAACATTTGCATGATGTAAAGATAAGGTCAAAAATTTTATTTACTGACGGTTGGACGACGAAAAAAATGATACAACATTTTAAAATATATCGAAATTCGAATTCGATACTCTAAAATAAATATCGATATATCGAAATATCGCGATTTAAAATATCGACGACATATATCGATATTTTTTGCCCAAGCCTACTAAGATGTAATGCCGTATTACTACTATGGCGTATTAAAGGCGTAATACTTACTTGATGAAACCTTTCTCCAACTGAATGGGTTCGCTCGACCGGGGAAGGACCACCCTCGCACAGAATACCAACTTAAAATACCAGTGTAATGCTGCTGTATTTTGTAAATTGAGAGACGAGAACCTGGGTCCTTTTTACTGGTAACGACGGTTTTGAGGCGCAGTGGTATGCCAGCACTGAATTACAGTGCTAAGGGCTGCGTGTTCTGATCCCGCACGAATGTATCTGTATGACCTACAAATAATTGTTCCGGATTTGGATGTTTGCCCTTGTTAAATTTATGTATGTAAACTACCCCCCACGATATAGAAGAAAATCCTAGTGTGGACGTTAGGATTAAAATAAAACTAAACGTTATATCTTAGTGCTCACGGATGACGACGCATCTCTGCATTCATATTCGAGGATATATGTAGTGACTGTATGCCACAGCGTCCATTTACCAACACACAAACTGTGTTGTCACCTATGCTTATACCTACCTAAAAACAATTTTAATTTTTTGAAAATTCTTTAAGAAACCTTTTGTTTTAAGAGATAATATTTGGCAGAATATTATTAATTTTTAATATTACATTCAACAAGAAAATTAAATCGCCATTTTTAACAACAAGCTTCCTTCCTAAAAGAAGAGTTTAATAAAACAACAAAGATCGTGTTATCCTTCCGTCGTGAGGCCTTGGAAATTCAGCTAAAGTTTATCTTGATCACAATTCGAGCCCCGTTTCAACGATCTCGTCTAAAAATATTATTTTAACAGCGGAAAATTAATTCACGAAACCGACGTTAATTTTGATAAAGGAAACGGTGCGCGGTTAAAACAATGTTTTCCGAATAAGGATTCGGTACTTTGCTACCTAACAACCTAGGACGTAGCATGTTTAATTTAATTGTATCATTTTCAAGGTTCCGTACCCGTAGGGTAACCAACGCGACCCTATTACTAAGCCTCCTCTGTCCGCCCGTACGTCTGTCAGCGGGCTGTATCTCGTGATCCGTAATAGGCAGACAGTTGAAATTTTCACAGAATGTGTATTTCTATTGCGGCTATAACAAATAATAAAAATAAAAATAAATTTAAAAATTAAAGGGGCTCCACTACTAGAAACGGGTTTTACGATGGTACGGAACCCTTCATGCGCGAGTCCAACTCGCACTTGGCCGGATTTTTAATCTATACAGCCTATCAATTTACTCTTAATCAAATTATATTCAATGTATATTATAGGGTAGGTCTCTTTTTACCCGACTACCACAGACAGGGTATTGTTTTTGGAGAGTATGTGTATGTATGTACATATTTCTTTGGCACGCTCTGTAGCCTAAACAGCTTGATGGATTTTAACAAATGAGATGTCGTGAGATTCATCTTAATTGTGGGAGTTACATATTTATAATACGAAAAAAGGAAGGGGAAGGTTTTAAAAAAAATTACAAACAATATTAGTTTCAAATAAAAACTGGTAACATTTTAACCATCTCCACACAAACTAAAGAAAAGTGCGTTTAAATAAAGGACTGCAGTGTGACGACATCTAAAACTTTCCTCTTTTCAGTAAACTTTTTACGCAGTCTGATTTATTTAATGGCTGTTATAACCTTTGGACTTGTTTATACATGTGTGAAAAACGACACACAGTACACCTGATGGTAAGTGGATGCTGTTGCCCATAGACATATACATCTATCTACACTTGATTAGGAATTATGAAATTAGAAATACATTGTCACCCCTGAGTAGGGTTACCAGATGACAGGAATTTTCCTGACATGCCCGGAATTTCAACTCTCTCTCAGGGAAACAGGAAAAATTTTGAAATTGTCAGGAATTTTTAAATAAAACAAGAAAAATATTAGAAGTACAAATTAATATATTTATTAAACAGTTTACATACAAAAAATAATAATATATGAATCAATCTCGAAGTTAAATTATTTTATTCATTCTGATCTGGCTCGTACTTTTACTATACGTGGTAGAGCCATGTGAGCTCGTTTCTATACGTGGTAGAGCCACACTTTTACAGAATATCAGCGTAAAATAGCAGCTGAACACTGCTGCTGTTTCGTATGGTGAGTGTAGCGAACCGGGGACCCTTTTTACTGAAAAAGAGGCATTCCATCTTAGTTTTCAAGGGTGACAACACATTTGTACTTTGATTCTTTATTGAGGACAGATGTAGATGTCTATGGGTCACAGCAACCACTTACCATCAGGTGGACTGTGTACTCGGTTGTCAGCCTATCCTATAAAAAAAAGACATTTTTGGGTAGGTATTTGAGGCGCGCTGAAAAATTGTCAAATACCTACCCAAAAATGTCTACCAGCTCTCGGACTATTTGCTGCCTTTGCGTCAATGTCAGAAAATTTATTGAAAAGTCAGGTATATTGCCAGGAAAACTCATTGTGGAATCTGGTAATCTTACTCCTGAGGACTAAGATGGAATGCCTCGTCTCCAGGAAAAATGGTCTCCGGTTCTCAACATTCATCATACGGTATATAGCAGCATTGAACTGCTTTTTTTCTAGTATGCTGGTGAGGGCCTCCAGTCTAGCCGACCCGTTCGTGTTACAGCCACAATATAGCTGCAGAGTGGCTCTACCATGTATAAAAGTGCTAAGTCTTCAATAAAAAATTATAATTCTGACTTTTCACAATAAAACCACTGGTTGACTTGTTTGTTCGATGAAATCTTATTGGTTTTAATTAACAAAAATATCGTCCTTTATACAAAATCGATCTCCCTGCCTCGTTCCGTTCACTCGCAACTTCCTCTCAAACATGTTTTTTCGGAAACTTAATATCGCACTTTTAAAAGCGTTATATGTACGCTTAGAATGCCGAATGGCGTTCTGAACACGTTTATAAATACATAAATAACTGCTGTGTTTCATATGGTGAGTGTAGAGAACCGGATACCCTTTTTACTGGAAAAGAGGTGTTCCATCTTAGTCCTCACGGCTAACAACGCATCTGCATTTTGATTCGCAAACGAGGATAAATGTAGATGTCTATGAGCGACAGCAACCACTTACCACCAGGTGGACTGTGTGCTCGTTTGTGTCACCCTATCCTATAAAAAAATGTGACCTTATCATAATACACATTGTGGTAATTAAAAGTGTCAAATAATGCTTGTAAGCATGCATTATTTGACACTTTTAATTTATTTCCGAATATTAATTTAAGAATACCAGCGTAAAATAGCAGCTCAATGCTGCTGTGTTTCGTATATTGCATGTCGCATTCCATTTTAGCCCATAGGAATGACAACGCATCTGCATTTTTAAATGATGTAGATGTCTATAGGCCACAGCATCCACTTGCCATCAGGTGGACTGTGTGCGCGTTCGTCATCCTTATTCTATAAAAATACTGCTTTTCTTATTTAAGAGTAAATCTTTATACTATTTTCGTTTAAGATTTATATAATGTAAATAATATTAAATACTACAATAGGATTTAGCCGATAATATATTAGACCATGTTAACTTAATACCGCTGTAGGCGGTGTACGGATACTCGTATAAAGCCACGTGGGAGTTATTTATAAGTCAACTGATATTCCGCTTGGGTTCTTATGTTTAGTAAATACACTCTCCATAAATACTCTAATATGTTTCTTTCAAATATGCCCAGCTAAATTATTTCGTATTTCGTATTATTATTTCAACGAAATATCGAATATATATTTATAGTTTATGTATTGTATTGTCTGCTATCTTCTCTTATATGTGTAGTGTAGCACAGGCTCGGCACGCACTTAACTAAAACACGTCCACTCTCGCCCGAGGCTCTCGTGTAACTGACGCGGTGCGCTCGAGACAGTGACTTATATAAATGTATGTTTGTGTATTTGTGCATGGTAAATTATTAGTAAATAAAACAAATAACAATATTTACTGTATACTATATATATGCAAACACTACATGTATAGTTAGTTTTAAGAAATATTTGTACATATATTTGACTATATTATATCGATAAACAAATTATTTTATTTTAATAAGAACTCAGAATAGGGAAGGAAAATTAGCCCCTGAAATACAGGTATAATATCCTAGATTAGGGGCTGTTGACCACTGTAAACATTTGTGCATGTAATATGTTTATCAATAAATATTATTATTATTATTATTATTATTATATATGTCGCACGTTTATGATAAAACCTGGATCTTAATAAAAAACTTAGGCTTTTGATCAAGAACCGGAAGAAGACAAAATTACGACTTTTATGTTATCACTAGCTGTTCCCCGCGACTTCGCCCGCGTGTAATTTAGGGTTTTAATTATGTTGCGCGGAACCCTAATTCTTTTTCTAAAATATAAGTGGCCTAAGTTACTCCTTATAACATCAGCTCTCTGCCAGTGAAAGTCCCGTCGAAATCGGTCCAGCTGTTTCGGAAATTAGCCGGAACAAACAGACAGACAGGCAGAGAGACAGACAGACAAAAACTTTAAAAATTGTTTTTTGTTATAAGTACCGTATATACTTTCATATGCACAAACACAAACAAATCACAAAAACACTCACGCCTGTTACCCAGAGGGGTAGACAGAGACTACGGACTTCCATTTGGCGCGATCCTGACACACCTCTCTCGCCTCCTTTACATCCATATATCTACGCATACACGCTCGTCGGTTAAGGGTACTCCTAATCTGGCCCATTTTTAATGTATCGCCGATTTAGTCGATAAACCTTCGTCTAGGGCGTCACTTCCCGACCCTGCCGTTCACTTCTGCAACATAAATTTGCTTTGTCATTCTTTCCTCGTTCATTCTTTCTACATGACCAAACCACCGAAGCATTCCTTTCTTAATCCTGGTCACAACGTCATCTTGCAAACCACACTTTTCTCTTATCACACTATTTCTCACCCTGTCATTCAGATTCAGCCCTAGCATACTCCTTAAGGACTGCATTTCTACAGCATTTATTCTACTCTCATGCTTCTTCTGCCAGACCTAACTTTCACTACCATACATTAAAGTAGGGACTAACACAGCATTATGAATATCCATACGTGCCTTATTTGACACATTCTGACTCCTCATAGTAGCGTGTAGAGCCCCATTCACTCTATTTCCTGCGTTCACTCGTCGTTCTATATCCTTATCATATCTACCATCCCTGCTAAATAAACATCCCAAATATACAAACTCATCCACTTGCTCAATCAACTCCCCTTCTATTTTTATTTCACACAACATTTTACTTTCATCTCTTTCAAAAACCATCACTTTCGTCTTACTTGCGTTCACTTTCATACCTCTTTCTTTCAATGACCAGTTCATTAAAGTAACCATCATTTGCAACTCGGCCGCCGACGATGTAAATATGACTTGATCATCGGCGTACAAAAGGCATTTGCCGGTTAACTCACCCATTCTCAACCCACATTCTTCAACTTTCAAAGTTTGCAAACAACTGTCCATAAATAGGTTGAACAGCCACGGGGAAGTCACACATCCCTGTCTGACACCTTTATGAATGCCAAACCAGTCTGAGTAGACCCCGTTGATCCTGACACAAGCACTAGAGTCCCTATAAAGAGACCTTAATGCCTGTATTTAGCCAGCGCTCAACCCAAATGAGTTCAGTGTTTGCCATAACACATTCCTGTCCACTCTGTCATAAGCCTTTTCCAAGTCCATGAACGCACAAAAACTATCTGGTTTTTAGCCAAAAACTTCTCCGCACTCATGCGCATGGAAAAGACTTGATCCGTACACCCCATCCCCTTTCTAAATCCAGCTTGCACATCCCAAATTTTCCATCAGTTTCTTCCATTTCAATTAACACCTTAGCATACAGTTTACCCACAATGCTAAGCAAGCTGATACCACGGTACTTTTTACAGTCCTACTGCGAGCCCTTTCCCTTATATGTTGGGACTATAACGGCTTTGCACCAGTCTTCCGGTACCCGCTTCAGTTCCCAACGTAAATTAAACAAGGTACACAGCAGGCCTGCAACCACACCGTCTCCAGCCCTTAACATTTCGAGTGATATTCTATCATATCCGGCTGCCTTACCTGCTTTCATGCTTTTCATTGCTTTCATTATTTCATCTACACTTATCTCCCTACCTCTCTCCATTTCTTCCGGAATTTCTATTCCACTTAATTCAGACGACTCATCGCTCTTAAACACGCTTTCAAAGTATTCCTTCCATCTCTTTAAATTCGAAACTTCATCATTCAGCATGCAGCAATTCTCGTCTCATATAGCATTCATTCCAGGCTGTTTTGAATTTCCATATCATTCGTATAGATAAACATGAGAAAATACAGTTTTTTGATCAAAAACCTAGACTGATTTAGTTTTATGATAAAATCAATGTCGGTTCCTATTTCTTTAAATAAATAAAACAATTAGATAACCTAACCTAATCTAAGCTTAAATTCAAAGTCCATGTTTTTGATCAAAAACAATATATTTTCAGATTAATGATAAGATTAAGTAATAATTTTTTCCTCTACCGGTTCTTGTTCAAAACCATGATTTTACGGCATATATACCCTATATTGATAAGAAAGAAAAGTTCTCGGTTGGCAGTCTCGTATCGGTCGTAATAATAATGTCATCGAGACCAAGATCAAGACCAAGACCGGTCACGGCGGCCCGACTCAACAAAGACTAGCCATCTACACAGGACGGGATTATTGTGCACGAGTGTATGCGCCAGATCCAGTCTCATAGTTCAATGGAACGTTAATCCGACACGACTGGAGAGAGATCAGGCGCAGGACTTATGTAGGCGTACTTTACGTGCTTTCCGATGCACGGGGGTGAAACACCATCGACTTCTGACTCCGAGTCGCTACTGAGAATTTATTGACAGAAAAACTCAATAATATTGGCCCGACCCGGTATTCAAACCCGGGACCGCATGGATAGCAAACGCGTTCACGAACACGAGACCAACGAGGTAGTCAAAGTGTAGGGCGCCCCCCCCCCCCACGACGAACCCATTATGAACTGGTGAGACATGCAGGAAGTCGATGGGTGCTGGTGGCTTAGGACCGTGTTTTGTGGCTTTTCTCGAGGGGGGGGGGGATCCATGTTCAGCTGTACACTTATGAAGAGCTGTTATGATGATAATGACGGTTAACCGTGTATTAATTACACTCATGTTTACTTATAACCCAGAAATCCTTTGAATCTGACGATATAGATATAACACTCAGTGTCAACTAAAGCTTCCAGTTATATTCAAAAATTTATACGAGTATTCATAAATATTCAAAAATGAATACGAAATTACTTAAGCAGCCCTATAACCTGACGGCTCTAAAGCGCAGTTATCCTTTAGTTCAAATTCAAATTCTTTATTTGCTAGTAAATTGGTACAAAAATATTTTGTTCTTGGTGTTATAGCAATGTCTTGAAGGGTATTTATTAAGTGGCGAAGCTTGCGAAGTCACTTATTGATTTCACGATGTCTGTCCGTCTGTCCCACGATTATCTCGAGAACGGTTTCAAATTTTCAAATTCTGTTTCCAGCAATCGATTACTGATCACCCAGTCATCTGAACCTCTTATTTTGAAACTGATAGCTCAACGGCAACCGTTAGAAACCGCTACAAAGCTGATTGCTTCGCCACTTTGCTATGCTGTTAGCTTGCTACGTTTATTTTTTTTTGTTTGGCTTATTTTTGAACTCAAACATGTAATATGTAACTTATTTCAGAAAATAAAGGCTTTATTATTATTGGGGTTATCTATAAAGTTTTCTGATCTGGTTGGGCTGTTCAAATATATAATTATAAAAGAACTATATAAACATACATAAATATCAATAAAATAGTATAAATACATAAAAAATACATAAATATATAAAAAAACCCAACCAGATGGAAGCCCTCGGCAGGGGAGACCAAACGGCCGAGGGTTAGGGGGAAAGGGAAAGAAACCGGCGAACGATGCGGACGGTATCGAGGAGCACCGCCTTCTGCATTTGAGCTTGGAGCGGTCCGTCACGGAGTCCCAGTCGCCTCAGATGACCCGAGAGGCTAACTGGGATTAACCCGTTCGCAGAAACGACCACAGGAATAATTTCGGCCGGCAGACCACCCCACATGTCGGTCACCTCGTGAGCCAGGTCCAGATATTTTGTCAGCTTATCTGTTTCGGCTTTCACGAGGTTCTCGTCATAGGGAATGGTAATATCGACCAAAAATATTTTTGACTGTGCCCGGTCCATCAGCACAATATCAGGCTTATTCGCAAGAATAGTCCTGTCTGTGATGATGGCCCGGTCCCAGTAGAGCCTGGCGTGGTCATTTTCGAGCACGGCTTCCGGCAAGTACTTATAATATGGCAGTTTCCGATCCACGAGACCGTATTTCAGAGCGAGCTCCTGGTGTAGAATCCTGGCTACTAGGTTGTGTCTGTGCAAATACTCAGAGTTAGAAAGCGCCGAACAACCGGAGATGACATGCCTAAGTGACTCACCGGGATGGTGACAAGCTCGACAGATGTCGACGGTACCATCCTTTAGGATGTATCTCCGATAATTGTTGGTCTTAATAACCTGATCCTGTATTGCACAGACAAAACCCTCAGTTTCCCCAAAGAGGTCACTGAAACGTAGCCAGTGGAGGGAGGCGACTGTGTCTACGAAAGGCTCATGAAGGGCCTTGTAGAACCTCCCGTGGAGCTCCTTCTCCTTCCATACGGTCTCCCGGTCGGAAATGCTCTGTACTGCCAGGTCTTGCCATTGCTCGTTGGCTAAGGATAGAGGGGTTAGCCCTTTATCACAAGAAATAACGTCCCTATAGTATGGATCATCCGCTCTCGTCAGAAAGTAATTACGGAGGCTGCACACTTCGCGATTATGCATGATAAGCGCGCTTAAAAAGCCGCGCCCACCATGCTTCCGCGGCAAGTACAGCCTCATTACTGACGATCTCGGATGATGCATCCTGTGGGACGTCATTATAGTGCGGACTTTTCTGTCCAGAGCGTTCAGTTCGGTCTGAGTCCACCTGAGCATGCCAAAGGTATACATGAGAACAGGCATGATCCAACCGTTATATGCGTGCGTCTTATTCACACCGGACAAAAGGCTATTAAGCACTTTGGTCAAGCGTGCATAAAACACATCGCAAACTGACCGTTTCATACCCGACTCATCTACACCGATGTTCTGTGACATACCCAGGTATCGGTATGTTTCAGCCTCGGAAAGGGTCCTTATGCTGACGGGCATAGATAAGTCTATGCCCTCAGAGCTAGCAACCCTTCCCCTTTCGACATGGAGGATCGCACACTTATCCGTCCCCAGCTCCATTCTAATAGAATTGCTAAAATCACAAGTGATGTTTAGCAATTCCATAAGATGAGAGCGACTGGAGGCGAATAATTTGAGATCATCCATATAGAAAAGGTGGGTCACTTTTGTACCTCCTCTCCGAAGCTGAAATCCCCTCCCGGAGCCCTCCAGTAAGGTACTGAGAGGGTTCAGAGAGAGGCAGAACCAGGTTGGACTCAAACAATCGCCCTGGAAGATACCCCTTCTTATCCTTATGTGGTTCTCCGCAGCCGTCATCCGCTCGCCTAGATGACAAAGGATCGTACTCCATTGCCCCATACACTGCCCGAGGAAGTCTCGAACTGTACAGTCAACCTTGTACAGCTCGAGGACCCTCTTAAGCCATTATTTTTATTATTATATTCACTACCAGTCAAGAACTCTATGGGTTGATTGGTAGAAAATTCCTCGTGGCATTAAGTCCGTCATTTGCATAATTTTGTAATAGGGAATGCAATAAACAATAAATAAATAAATAATTTAGGATATGTTTTTATTACAGACATGGATAAGCAGTTCTCCAAGCATCCAGAAAACATGACAGTTAATAGAGGACAACCTGTCGCTCTATCCTGTAACATCAGTTCTGGGCCTCCAGCATCTATCACCTGGTTGAAGAACGGCGAAGAGTTACTCCGGAATTCTAGGTACTTTTATTTAGTTTCTTTTAATAAGGTAAGGATGACAAACGAGCACACAGTCCACCCGATGGTTAGTGGTTACTGTTGCCCATATACATCTACATCTATCTTCGACTTGAATCAAAATGCAAATCCGTTGTCACCCGTGAGGACTAAGATGGAATGCCTCGTTTCCCGTAAAAAGGGCCTCGGTTTCGTAAACACTCACTTAAGCTGCTAATTATGCTGATATTCTGTAAGAGCGTGGTTCATCCTTGGTCGAGCTGTCCCATTCGTGCTACAACTATACTACTAATAGCTGCAGCATGACTCTACCACGTATAATGGTTATATTTTGACATATTACATAAATGTCGTAAAAGCCGAGCAAGGGAAATGCCGAAAAGATCTGAAGGCTTCGGACAGATAGTGGTCTCATCTCATTTAGGCCAGATGTAAATAGGTACTCAGGTCTGCACCGAGGCACATTATCAAATATGTAGTCGTCAATAATTCTGGCAAGCATGAAGATTAAGACAAATTTTCCCTACAATGGGAGACGCCATGTCAAACAGTGATTCTTTCGGGTCTCGATGTTTGTTCGTTTGCATATTATTATTATTGGCTATTATTTTTTAAACGTTACCTCCTCACTAGAATGTTTTCCTGTACCGTGGAGGCAGTTTACATACATAAATTGCACAAAGAAAAACATCCAGACCCGAAAAATTTATTTGTAGGCCACACAAATACCTGTTCTGTGCGGGATTCTAACCTGTGGCCCCTAGCGCCGCAACTCATTGCTAAGTCACTGTGCCAAGTAGCCGTCTATGTTATTGATATGTTTTGTATTTGTATTTTACGTGGTAGAGCCATGCTGTAGCTATATTAGTAGTATAGTTGTAGCACGAAATGGGTCGGCTCGACCGGGGAAGGACCACGCTCTCACAGAATAACCAGCGTAAAATAGCAGCTTGACGCTGCTGTCTTTCGTATGGTGAGTGTAGAGAACCGGAGACCCTTTTTACTGGAAACGAGGCATTCCATCTTAGTCTCTTAGGTGACGATGCATCTGCACTTTGATTCAGTATAAAAATCGTCATATAGTCCTGAGGGTGTCGTAGAGACGACAGAGGGAAACTGAAACAGGAGATGGGCAGCAGCATCTTCCTGATATGCGGTTTTTTTTTATAGGATAGGTTGACAAACGAGCACACAGTCCACCTGATGGTAAGTGGTTGCTGCGGCCCATAGATATATTCTATCCTCGTTAGCGAATCGAAATGCAGATGCGTCGTCACCCGTGAGGACTAAGATGGAATGCCTCGTTTCCAGTAAAGAAGGGTGTCCGGTTCTCTACACTCACCATACGAAACACAGCAGCGTTATGCTGCTATTTTACGCTGGTATTGTGTGAGAGTGTGGTCCTTCCCCGGTGGAGCCGAACCATTCGTGCTACAACTATATACTAATATAGCTGCAGCATGGCTCTACCACGTTGTAAAACTGCGGTTGCTAACTCGCCCGCTAAGGTTAAATCTCTCTTATTAGCCAATCTAAGGGGAGATCTATGTTACGACACGCTTTTATAGGCTGTAAGGGATGAATGGAAAGAGTAAACGCAAGAAAATTGTTAATGGTCATGTATTCTATCTAAATAAGATTAATAAGGATAAAACTTTTTTTCCAAGAATTAATGATATCCTACCAAAAACATGTACATGTGACAAGGAGGAACTGGTCCTCAGGACCAGTTCAGTGCTGACGATGTTCAGGGTTGTGGGCGGTACCGATAAAAGAGTTGCGATCTGGACGGTATTTATAATAATAATCTCTATATATAAAAAAAAAAAACGTGATTGTCGTGGAACACTCGGTTGGAACGAAGTTCCTTGCGTAGTATATTATTATTGATAAACATAGGTATTATATTATTGATTAACAACTACACTAGTGTCTATTAAAATGAAGTGTCATTTGAAATAAAATAATATTTCCGTCATGGCAAGATAAGAAAAAGTGCGAGGGAGATGGATATTATTCCATCACACTTCCTTCTTTTGCCGCCAAGGCCGCCTACACTATGATACAAGGGGTAGTTACGAAAAACAAAAGCTTACACTTTTTTTTAGCCTAGCTCCTATCCGCCAAACCCGTACTAAAAAAACTAAAAAAACGGCTCGACTGATTTTGATGAAATTTGATGTGTGCGTTTGAATGGGTCCCTAAATAGTTTGATATAATGTTTTAGATCACATTTGAATCCGGTAGATGGCACTGTTATGGGGATTGTCTAGTTTAAAATAAATATTGTGAACAAGCGTTTATTCAAATCACAAAAATCTTCTTTATTATTCAGTATCATAAAGCGACAACAATCGTATAAATTATACTGCTATGGAGCTTGGTGCCAGTTCAAATCCCTGAACGTCGTTTGTACCGAATTCTGTTCCCTTTCCAGATTTATGTATTTGGTGGGATACATTTTCAACTTCTTAGATATGCGGGTGTATTCACAATGTTCCTGTACCACCGAGTACTTGAACAAGTACTGTACTGTAAAGCATTTAAAGCAAGCGCTGATTCATTGAACTGCCTCTGCATATTATTTGTTGTTTTCTGAAATTTCTTTTCAGCGTATACATAATTTATTTTTTGTCTCAGATACCACATTCTGGATACTCAACTGTTGATCATGGATGCGAGACCAGAAGATTCCGGAACGTACAGGTATTTGTAATATTATTATTCAAGAGCGGCTGTGTAAAGCCGCGTCTCCACCAAAGTTTTGTTGCCAACACAACAGTTACCAACAAAACTTGTTTCCATTTTCGGCGGCAACATCAAAGGAATACGCTTGTTGCCAACATTTGTTCCCTCGGTGGAGACGCTTGTTGGAAACAGTTGTAAATAGTTGGAAACATAACTGTTGTCAACATTTTTGGTGGATACATGGCTTAAGAATTACCCCATTTTATTACACATATGACCCCATAAGAGGCGACAGGGGGAAACAAACCAGAACATGGGCAGCAGTGTCCTCCCTATAAAAAAAACTGCGGTTGCCAACCCGCCTGCCAAGCGTGGCAACTGTGGCAAATATGCAATTGTTCAGCGGTGGATTTTTGATAGGCTGTAAGGGTGACAGATTATATTTTAGCATTTCCCGTTAACTCCCAATTGGATCTCTGACCTACAAGGAACTCTCATATTGTTAGTCTTTTTAAGGGTGAATTCCACCAAACGAGAGTAAATTATATTCTTAGAATTAATCGCCATTTATTCAAAATTAAATAATATTTACCTTTTGCCACTTGCAACTCTAAGAATATCGGGCATATTATGGAATAATTACGAAACCACCCTTTCGTAGAGAATAAGAGAGTTATTTCCAGAATATTTTAATGGCCTCATGATTAGTTTTCATTGGTTTTACGGTCAGTGGCACTTTCGTCAGATACATTATATTTTACATTTACCCTCACTCATTTTGTATTTCAAAGCACCGAATAATATCAAGGAATAATACACACTGTATAAACAAAAATAGCGAATAAAACTTCTGCCTCGCAAACAACTCGACATTGACACTTGTCGGTAGCTATTTTAGACACTATTGTTGTCGTCACCACAAACACAGGGGTTTGTAAAAGAAAGACCAAATATTCCACATAAACATATATTATCATAAAATAATCCAATACCACAGCGTATACATAATATCATAGCAATTAAGTTCACATGTACTTTTTTATTTTTTATTTTAAAAAATTAATCAAAATGCGATTATGTCGCTCTATTTGCTATCATTAAGAACTCAATAACATTCAATTTAACAAGCATACGAAAATGAAAAAGAAAACTATCTAGTTGACTGATCTGAGGAGAATATTATGTTATATAATTTAACCAATAATTTTGTTTCATCAGATTGAGGATTGGATAAAATAATGTTACAATCAGCAAATTCCTTTGCAATATTTTACACTTAGTTATTCGAAAGGCAGCATTGTGGGCACACTCCATCAAAACATGCATTGAGTCTTTTTTTTTTATAGAAGAGGGGGCAAACGAGCATGCGGCTCACCTGATGGTAAGTGACTACCGTCGCCCATGAACAACCGCAACACCAGGGGAATTGCAGATGCGTTGCCGGCCTTTTAGAAAGGTGTAAGCACTTTTCTTGAAAGTTCCTAAGTCGTATCGGTCCGGAAAATTCGCTGGTGGTAATTGATTCCACAAGGAAGTTGTGCGAGGGAGAAAACTTCTTCTAAATCGCGCAGTGGTGGACCGCCAATCATCCAGATGGTATGGATGGTAACGCGAGTTTTGTCGCGATGTGCGATGGTGAAATTGAGCGGCTGGAATTAGTTCGAACAATTCCTCAGAGCACTCCCCGTGATAGATGCGATAAAATACGCAGAGATGCAACATCTCTACGCAGTGCCAGTGTATCGAGCCGATCAGAAAGAACTCGGTCGTCGACGATTCGAACCGCTCTGCGCTGGATGCGGTCAATTGGAAGGAGCTGGGGTGCCCCGGCCCAGAGATGAGAACAGTATTCCATAAGGGGCCGAACTTGCGCTATGTAAAGTTGCAAGCGATGTGCCGGCATGAAATACTGTCTCGTTCTGCTGAGCACGCCAAGCTTTTTAGAGGCCAATTTGGCCTTCCCTTCCAAGTGACCACGAAACTGCACACTATTCGATATGTCGAGGATTCCGATACTAGCTGAGGCAGCAAGGGGAGTGCCCTGAAACCGAGGAGATACGACAAAGGGGTTCTTTTTAGCGGTAAACGCGCAAACTTGTGTCTTCTGGGGATTGAACTGAACTAGATCTAGTCGGCCCCAATCCGAGACTTTGTTAAGCAAAGACTCGACTTCAGACACAAGTTTGTCCCGGTACTCAGCGACGTTTTCCCGAGAAATATTGGCACGGCCGGTATATAAGGCATCACCAGTGCTATCGTCTGCATAGTAATGAATGCTACCAGTTAGCAACATATCATTGATATGCAGGAGAAACAGCGTTGGTGATAGCACGCAGCCTTGTGGAAGACCAGCGTTGATAGGCTTGAAATCAGAGCATGCACCGTCTAATACGACCTTGATGCTCCGATCAGCAAGGAAACTGGTGATCCATTTGCACAATTTCTCGGGAAGCCCATAGGAAGGAAGCTTCGAAAGAAGCGCTTTGTGCCAGACCCGATCGAAGGCCTTCGCTATGTCCAAACTAACGGCCAATGCCTCCCCCTTGGACTCTACTGCCTCCGCCTATCTATGAGTCAGATAGACTAGAAGATCACCAGCTTATCGACCTCGACGAAAACCGTACTGGCGGTCACTAATCAGCTGGTGATCCTCAAGGTACCTCATGAGCTGGCAGTTTATAATGGATTCCATTATTTTGGAGAACAAGGAGGTGATGGCAATAGGCCTGTAGTTGTATGGGTCTGAGCGGTCGGCTTTTTTAGGGATCGGGTGGACCAAAGCTGTCTTCCATGAATTCGGGACTACGCCTTGGGAGCAGGAGTACCGGAAAAGACGCGTTAAAACCGGTGCCAACTGGGAGCACAGCACAATGGGAGGGACTCCATCGGGCCCACTCGACTTGCTGACGTCCAGGGAGAAGAGTGCTTTGCGAACCGAGCGCTGTGTAAATCGCATATCCGGCATGGAGCACTCACATTGCGGGATGGTCGGCGGTGTGTTCCCCCCGTCATCTAGAGTCGAGTTGGACGCAAAAAGAGAGCTCAACAGATCGGCTTTCTCCTTTGCGGCGTGGGCCAGTAAGTCGTCCTCTCTTTGCAGAGATGGAAGAGATGGCTGACAGAAGTTACCTTGGACAGCCTTGGGGAGAGACCAGAATGCATGGGTTCCCGAAGGAAGGCGAACTAGCTTCTTGCCAATTCTGTCGAAGTGCTCAGACCTTGCCTTGGCAATGACGCTTTTGAAGGACCTGGAGGTGGAATTATACTTCTTTTTAAGTGAGCTGGTGCTTACATCTCGAGACATTGATGCGTCAGCCCAGGCCCGGTAGCACTCCTGCTTATAGCGTGATGCCATTTTACAGGAGCGACCAAACCATGGCTGGGATGTGCCTCCAATGGGCACCACAGAGGATGGAATAAAAAGTTCCATACCCTGAAGTACCACATCAGCAACAGAATCGGCAACAACGCTGGGATCTTCCGGCGAGAAGCAAGCCCGCCCTCAAGGGTAGGATGTAAAAAAAGACTGCATCCCGTCCCAATCAGCTGACCTACAGTGCCAAACACGACGGCAAGCTGCAGATCGCAACTGCGATTGCAGCGTGAGTGGCACCGTACTCCGGATCAGACAATGGTCCGAAGAGCCCAGAGGGGCACTGACGGAGACCTGATATCCGTCCGGATGAGAGGTCAGCAAAAGGTCCAACAGGGATAGTACATGGTCTTCCACATATGGGATACGCGTAGGCGAAGTAACCAGTTGTGTTAGACCATATGCCAAAGCAAAGTCATAGACAGATCTACCCGCATGATCGGTCAAACGAGAACCAAGCCATTCAGCGTGGTGGGCGTTAAAATCACCGAGTATCACGATCTCTGCGGATGGGACCTGTTGTAGCACGGAGTCTGCAGCCATTTGGACGTGGTCGATGAGTCGGTCTGTGTCGGCATTACCGCTATGGGACCTATAGAGGCACCCGTAAACGCGGGGATGGGCGTCGCTGTCTACGCGCAGCTATAGGATGGACAGGTCCCGTACCTTCAAGACTGCCGAGGCGTCGAAAACAGATGTCCTCTCTGACGTATACGCAAACTCCAGCCCGGGGCACAAAGGAGTGTTCCAATTTGTACCCCGGGTAGGAGAGATATGAAGTATCAGCCGGAGAGGACACCTGAGTCTCGGGTAAAAAGAGCAAGGCTGGCTTCGCCGTCTCTAGATGGTAATGGACAGCGTTAAGGTTGGAATGAAGTCCCCTGATGTTGCAAAAATTCACGGATAGCGTGACAGGGGTCGCCTTGGTTGTATTGCTCCGCTTGCCCCGAGCAGCATTTTGCCCCCCCCCCCCCCAAATACGCGGGGCAGCCTGAGCACCCACGCTCAGGAGTGAAGTAGTTTGGTCGTGGATGTTCAGCGGGGGATTCTCCAGGGGTGCTGGTACCCTCCTGGAGTACTCTGTTATTTAATTCCACTATCATGTAGATGGGGGGGGGGGTGGAGCAATTGGGCCTCCGGCCACCTGCACTCATCAAGCGCAACGCAGAGGTAAACTTCTGCTTCACGCTGGTATTCTGTGAGGTCGTGGTACCACCCCGGTTCGAGCTCGCCCATCCGTGCGACAGCAAAAGCTACCGCTTAGCTCTACCACTGTTAAGAGGTATCTGAGGTCCTCGGGAACACCGCATTGTTCACAGTTTGGTGACGGGACTTTATTCATGAGAAAAGCAAACGTTTTGGTTGGAATGTGTCCAGTACGCAGCCTCATAATCCCTATTGTGTCCTTTCTCGGTAATATGAAGTTCACACGTACTTACAGTTTTAGTCTTTGTTTACAAAATACTTTTTCTTTTCTTTTTTCGTTACTCGACCCAGAATGCCTTTCTTTTTTAGTATGCATTCGAATAAACAGCCGAATCTATAGTTGAAGGATTAAATAATTGTGGATTGCTATTGTACAAGTGCCTATCGTAATAAGCAGAATGAATACCGACTTATTTAGGGTTGCCAGACAGAAGCTAACACTATAATTCGACAAAACCGAGTGGACACGATATTACCTTTTCCATCGTGTCATAATGGGACAATATTTAATTTCCGAATTTCAAATTTATTCATCAATCACTCTGCATTAGATTGCACGGGGAAACGATACAAGAATTTACTCGACATTTAAATCGCGAAGTAGCTTATCCGTTGTGTAATTAATCGTGTATAAATCCAGGTTTAGTCGAATCCACCATTAATGTATCACAGCGTACTTATACTTTTAGATGGAGTAGAACATAACAGATTTTTTATTCTATACTAGCTGCTCCCCGCGACTTCGCTCGCGTGTAATTTAGGGATTTAATTATATTGCTCAGTTATCT
This sequence comes from Parnassius mnemosyne, assembly GCA_963668995.1. Taxonomy (NCBI): domain Eukaryota; kingdom Metazoa; phylum Arthropoda; class Insecta; order Lepidoptera; family Papilionidae; genus Parnassius; species Parnassius mnemosyne. Next base: position 3,586,025 of record CAVLGL010000002.1, on the reverse strand, counting down.
AATTCTTTTTATCAAATATAAGTAGCCTAAGTTACTCCTTAGAACATCAGCTATCGTTCAGTGAAATTTTATTTATTTGTATAGATAGATTACAATAATACTTATTGATCGTCATTTATGCTTTTACCACTGGTTCGAAAAAATATCTACCCTGAGAAGAACCTCTATACAAATAAATAAAATTGAAGTGTCCGTTTGTAATGTCAAAATAACAGCTTTTTACTAAATGCATATGAAAGTATACACTGTAATCATAACAAAACCACAATGTTTTTATTTTTTGTCTGTCTGTTTGTTCCGGCTAATCTCCGAAATGGATAGACCAATTTTGGCGGGACTTTCACTGGAAGATAGCCGATATTATAAAGAGTAACTTAGGCTATTTTTGTTTTTGAAGAAGAATTTGGGTTCCGCGCAAAAGAGTTAAAACACATGAAATCCAATCTTAATAAATTACACGCGGGCGAAGTCGCGGGGAACAGCTAGTTTACAATATAATATGTTGGACAATTTAAATGTGAAAACATTTGGAAACATCGTAGTAGCGACCACGTTATTCCCAGAGGTTATTTATCAATCATGTACTTTTTAGTAATATAATAACCCTTATCAAAAAATTGTTTCTTCAAATATTTGAAAGATTGTTCCTGCATATTTTCTTAGACTGCTTGCTGTAAAGGCGTATACATTTTTTTTTATAGGATAAGGGTGACAAACGAGCACACAGTCCACCTGATGGTAAGTGGTTGCTGTGGCCCATAGACATCCACATCTATCCTCGATTACGAATCAAAATGCAGATGCGTCGTTACCGTGTTGTAACCACAATATAGCTGCATCATGGCTCTACCACGTTAAAACATTGCCACATGAAGGAATTACTGACTGTGGAGTCGTATAACTGGTATTAGAACGGAGCGAAATGATTACTACAATTTACGTGGTAGAGCCACGCTGCAGCCGTAATATGGTTGTAGCACGAATGGGTCGGCTCTACCGGGAAGGACCACGCTCTCACAGAATACCAGTGTGAAATAGCACCTTAATGTTGCTGTGTTTCGTATAATGAGTATAGAGAACTGGAGATCCTTTTTACTGGAAACGAGGTATTACATGTTAGGTCCTCAGGGGTGACAACTCATCTGCATTTTGATTCTTAATCGAGGATAGATGTAGATGGACTGCATACTCGTTTGTCACCCTTATTCTATTTAAAAAATCTTATGTGCTTCTGCTAATTTATATTTCCTCTTCTAACATAATAGAAGGAATTAACTTAAAACTATTTGTTTTCCGGCAGCTGTATAGCAACAAACCAACTGGCGAACAGAAGCCGCGTGAGCCACAACGGCAGGCTAAGTATCCTCGACACCGTGGAAGATCAACCGGCTGGTTTGCTAGAAGTGCATCACGAATCCCAAATAGTCACACCAAAGGGATCACTTGTGGTGTTACCCTGTCTCGTTGTTGGATGGCCCAGACCAAAGGTGAGACCATAAAATTTATATATAAGAAATCATTTATGTAACTAATAAATAAGATAAAATTCTTATTTCTATTATTATCTTTATTAAATATAGAAAAGGGTGACAAACGAGCACACAGTCCACCTGATGGTAATTAGATACTGTGACCTATAATATAAACGTCTACATCTATACTCGATTATGAACCAAAATGCAAATGCGTTGTTACCCCTGAGGACTAAGATGGAATGCCTCGTTTCCAGTAAGAACGGTCTCCGGTTCTCTACACTCACCATACTAAAGACAACAGCATTAAGCTGCTATTTTACGCCTGTATTCTGTGAAATACAAAACAACGTAAAACATTTTTTGCTGGTTCTTCCCAGGACAGTGGGGTCTTATTTATTTTTATCAGCGACGGCTTTTGATTAGCATCAGGTGGACTGTATGCTCGTTCGTCACCCCAAATTATATTAATAAAAACTATCTTTTCTGAGGACTTAGTTGGAATGCCTAACATTAATTCGTAGTTGCTCATGCAATATGTTGAGTAAGACTGTTTCAAATATAATTAAAATCATTACATGGAACGAAAATGGCATAATATTATAAAAAACAGAAACTATGTTATGAAAAATAAAACTAATTATGGCGGAATAAAACGAAATGGCAAAAAAAAGGATAATGAAAAATATAATAGGAAATACAAATGCTACAGAATAAATAGTTGCAGCTTTTAAATACTCGTATATAAAAAAAGTTAGGTCTTCAGGTTTAAAATCTTAAGTTTTGCTTACATTGAGTGAAGTTACACTATAATCGATGTGTATAAAGAAATGCTTATAGCTGTAATTTTCTCTATCATTAAGTAGCAATAGGAAGGGACAGGTGCAGAAATAATTACGGCGGTAAAACATCGCTAACTTCCTGAACTCCTGCTTGGCAGGGATGGCAAAAGTCATGATTTTTTTAAATTTTAAACAAAGCATGCTGATTTTTTGAATTTTTTTTTGACAATTTTGTATATTTTGAAATTTACTAGTTGGTAACACTTTTAAACATAGTAGGATTAAAAGTTTATGAATACATATGTATGAAACTGATTAAGAGTAATTAATACTGTATTAATTACGGTTCATATCTTAAGTGTGAATTTCTAAAAAAATTTATGGTTGATTTTACTAAGTTTATGAGACTGACAGACCTCATTGCTACAGTCTTTGTTGTTTTTCCAAAGTTTATGAGACTATTGTAGTAGAATAATAGGAATAACATAAAACAACAAAAGATTTTACCTTATTTTAAGCCAGTTTTATTTCGATTTCTGCCTATTACAGTAATTTATACATGTTTATTTAAAACATGATTTTTTTTTAATCAAATTCAAGCGATTTCAATCGTGATTTAAATCGGTCTGATTGAAATCAGTCAACCCTGCTGCTTGGAACTGAGGATTTTACAGAAAAACCTAATAACTGATTTTGGCCCTACCCGCGATTCCTCCTCATGGAGACCTCATGAGCAACCGTGTTTACGATCACTAGATAAACGAGACAGTCAAAGTGTAGGGTGCTTCCCACTAGATGGAGTGACGAGATGCTATAATTTTTTATAGGATAAGGTGACAAACGAGCACACAGTCCACCTGATCGTAATTGGTTGCTGTGACTCATAGACATCTACATCTATCCTCAATAAAGAATCAAAATACAGATGCGTTTTCACCCGTTAGGACTAAGCTGGAATGCCTCTTTTCCAGTAAAAAGGGTCTCCGGTTCTCTACACTCAGCATACGAAATACAGCAGTGTTAAGCTGCTATTTTACGCTGGTATTCTGTGAGAGCGTGGTCCTTCCCCAGTGGAGCCGACCCATTCGTGCTACAACTATACTACTAATATAGCTGCAACATGGCTCTACCACGTATAAAATTCTTATACACATAATACTATTTTGCAGCTGATCTGGCACCTGACCCCTCCCGGCGAGAGGAGCAGCGAGCTCGAGACAACTGATGAGATTCTGATCCTGCGAAACCTGGAACTCGATCAGGAGGGCCTCTACACTTGTGCTATTGAGGGTCAACGCGATCTGATGAAGGTAGGCCTTAAGCTCACTAAGGTTTTCTTTAACTTGTTGTTAAGGAGGCGATGAGAAGTTGATGAAGTTAAGAACAAATTTGGAATACAGCTTATACTGTAACTGTACGCGGCAAGCTTTGTGCAATAACTCTTTCTTATTGTCAGAAACGTTAACGGTGTGCGCACAGTACTCTCCAAAGTTTTAACCTAGTCGGATGAATGGTATAGGAACGCATAAAACACTAATGTACTGTCCGTACAGATAAAGAATGGGATTATATATGGCGGCTCATCGAGTTCGTACCGTCAACATGTACACACAGTACCATTAGCGAAAACCCGCTAATAACGGTTTATCGTTGTAACGTTATATTATTCGGTTAGTTGGAAATTCTCTTTTAATGGTATGTTTGGAAATGTCTGAAAATAATTGTATACGCAAGTAGATACATTAATTTGAAAATAACATTTATGACTAGTGACCCGCTCTGGCTTCACCTGGTTGGGATCTATTAATGTGTCTTTATTTAGAACTGGCTGTTCCCCGCGACTTCGCCCGCGTGTGATTTGGGGTTTTAATATTTTTGCGCGGAATCCTAATTGTTTTTCTAAAACAAAAGTAGCGTAAGTTACTCCTTGAGACATCAGCTATCTGCCAGTGAAAATCCCGTCAAAATCGGTCCAGCCGTTGCGGAGATTAGCCGGAACATACAGACAGACAGACAGACAGACAAAAAATTTAAAAATTGTATTTTTGTTATTAGTATCGTATACTTTCATATGCATTTAGTAAAAAGCTGTAATTTTGACGATACAAACAGACACTTCAATTTTATTTATTTGAAGATTAAGATAATCATTAATGACCATCATTTTATTACATATAATATATAGTCGCTAAACTCTAAATCGATCGAATAGTGTTTTTAAACATAAATTACACCTCATGTAAATTGCATCTGTGCGATTTTGGGGCGGATTGCTATTAATTATATATAAAGAAACATTACTTACCTTATAAATTTTAATTTAAACTTAATTATCTCGTTAAAATGAGCAGCCATAATTATAAGGAAAAATAACACGATACAGGTATTTTGAATTACATGAAGAGGCAGTCGAGGGCAATGTAATTAGAGGAACGTCTGAAGCAATTTTGCGAAATATTCAAATATCAGCTAAGCGAGAGGAGCAGAACGAAAAGAAAGATTTCCAGACGTGTATTACGGCATCGTTTTTGCCGTATTTAATTGAAAGGCGGTAGCGAATGCGATATAGCAGCGAATCGCAATATTTTCTCCAATTGTTAATCTATTTCATGATTTTTTTTTAAATTAAACATATGCAAAATGAGATTAATTTGGAGAAATAATTCCAAAATAGGAGATGAAGTTTCCAATGTAACTATTTAGACAATATTCTAGTCGTTACTTTGAGGGTGTTTACCAAAGTCCAATTATAAGGGTCAAAAATTTAAATCTCCAAAATGGCTGGACCGATTTTCATTGGCAGAGAGCCGATGTTATAAAGAGTAACTTAGGTTACTTATAGTTTAGAAAAAGGGTTCCACATAAAAAAAATTAAAACCCATGAAATCGAATCGTAATAAATTACGAGTGGACGAAGTCGCGGCGAACAATTATTTTTTTATTGTTAAAAGTAAAAGCTGACTTCAAAGATCTAAAAGAAATAAAATAATCGAATCTGTCACTGAATATCAGCGTAAAATACCTGCTTAATGTCGCTGTGTTGCATATGGGGAGTGTAGAGTATCGGAGATACTTTTTACTGGAAACGAGGCATTCCATTGTAGTCCTCAAGGGTCATTCTTAATCGAAGATATATGTAAATGCCTGTGGGCCCTAGCATCCACTAATCATCAGGTGGACTGTGTGCTCATTTGTCACCCTTATTCTATAAGTATTAATAAAAATTCCACATATAAGTCGCGATACGTAAGTCTAGCGCTGGACGAAACGTGGAGGGGACGGGGACGCATTGAATTGCACGCATGCGGCTGGAGAGCCAATCAGATCGTGCGAACGATACACACGAGCCAATCACCGCGACTTATGCACAAATAAGCCATTCAGCGCGACTTATTCGCAATAACGGTCACCGCTAGAATTTCGTGTCGCTACTTATAGCAACTTCAAAAGTCTCGGCTTTATTTATATCATTATTTTAAACTTTTCAGTTCTTTAAAGTCAACTTTTACTTTTTATTAAATGTTTAAACGTTACCGTCTACTACACAGTACACACGTCCCACTTCTGGACATAGGCATCTGATTTCTGAGATGCTTTTTAATATCCGCCGTCCTGCTAATGCGTGTTGGCGGAATTCACGTCTTAGAAATACTTTTCTTTAATTTCTCAGACGTGCAGGTTTCCTTACGATGTTTTCTTCACCGGTGAGCACATCGTAAATTAAGATTTGAATTTTTAATTATATTTTTGATTAAATGCTTGACATTACTTTCCTAAAATAAAAGAGGCCTGTCTCGAGAAGAAAGAAGGTATAATATTTAATTATTACTTTTGATTTGAACCATTAGTCACTCAGCGATTAATGGGGAGGTATCTTAGCCCGACTGATGAGCAAGCTGTAGTTCCAATGGATTGGAATGTCATCATCATCATTACAGCCCTTCACAAGTCCACTGCTGAACATAGGCCTCCCCCAAAGAATGCCACAAAGCACGGTCCTGAGCCACCTGCATCCATCGACTTCCTGCATATCTTACCAGGTCGTCACTCCATCTAGTGGGGGGACGCCCTACACTTCGCCTGCCGGTACGAGGCTGCCACTCGAGAACCTTTCTTCCCCATCGGTTGTCGGTTCTTCGAGTTATATGGCCGGCCCATTGCCACTTCAGCTTACTAATCCGTTGGGCTATGTCGGTCACTCTAGTTCTACTGCGGATATCCTCATTTCTGAGTTTATCACGCAGAGAAACCCCGAGCATAGGGATTGGAAGCATTGGAGCATTGCCGTGTAGTGGCGGTTAAGAATATCCACTACCCCATATCTTCCCGTGGGTGTCGTAAAAGGCGACAAAGGGAAACAGGCAGCAGATGGGCAGCAGCATCTTCCTGATAATAGCCAAAATAACAATAAAAAAACTGCGGTTGCCAACCCGCTCGCCAAGCGTGGCAACTATGGCAATATACCCCCCATGAGCAATGACAATAATAAACGGATTGGAATGTAATTACAATATTTTAATAAAATGATACTTTGCACAAGCTTTTTTTTTAAAACAACTAGTTGTGGAATGATAGAGCCAAGCGCGCGGATTCGAGGTGTTTTCATTTTATTTTAAGCTTACACTAGTCAGCCAGAAACAGTTTACACAATATCTATTAAATTAAATTAACTTTAAAATATAACTCAATATTGCAACTGACACTATTGAACACAAAATTAAGTTTATAAAAGTTCAGGAAGTAGCGCACAAAATATTTAAATATAACTTAAATTTAAAAATTTAAAAATCCCCGAAACGGCTCAACAGATTTTTTTGAAACACAGCTGAGAACCCTCTCGATTAAGACACCTGTCAAACGAAAAAAAAACTTAATCAAAGTCGGTTCATCCGTTCAGAAGCTATGTGCCACAGGCAGTCACACAGATACACACTACAAACTTATAACACCTCTATGTTTTTGTTAGGGGTTAATAAAGGTCTTGGCCCACTATAACTGCAACTATGATAGATAGATATTAAATACATGGAGAGCCATGTTGCAGCTATATTATGGTTGTAGCGAGTACAGGTCGGCACGACCGGGAATGACCACGCTCTCACAGTATACCAGCATAACATAGCAGGTCAATGCTATGTGCTCGTTTGTCACCGTAATACATTAAGAAATAATTTTTATTAAGAATAACTCAAAAGCTATTGGCCTGACCTTGATCAAATTCATATGGGACCACATGTGAAGTACCAGCTTTCAAATAAATCATCGAAATCGGTCCAACCCGTAAAAAGTTATCGAGGTAACACCCATAAAAAAACATACAGTCGAATTGAATACCGTCTCCTTTTTGAAGTCGGCAGAAAAACTATTTACGTTGAGCTTACGCGCTTACAACACGTGTGGTCGCCTGTATCATGGCATGTTACGATGTTAGTCGGTGATGGAACGGTGGGTAGTAAGCGTTGTTGCATACTAATTTATACGAAGATTTTTTTTTTATCTGGTACTGAAATTATTACGTTACTATTACGCGTCATCGCTCCCGCATTTGTGTAATTTAGATATTAAACTATACAAAAATATGGTATAGTGTATATATTACAATTACAATAACGCTATATTTAGCGATTATACAACAACACATAGAATAGAATAGAATAGAATAGAATAATTTTTTATTCAATATAGATCACATGTGTAATTATTATCGAAAGTCATTTTTTACTTTACCACTGGTTCGAAAAAAAACCCTCTGTCCTGGGAAGAACCAGAAAGAAACCCAGCGTTACTTTTTTTTAAAGTAAATTTTACATGAATGGTTGTACAAACTATATAAGTACAAAATTTATTTTAGAAACAGCTTGGAAGCGATCACCTCGTTCCCAGGGGTTATTATCAACCATGTATTCATTTATACTATAATAACCCTTTTTATACAGTTTCAGCTTAATTAAACATTTAAACTTGGTAATAGAGAGAGCCTGTACACTTTCCGGGATCTTGTTGTAATAGCGTATACATTGCCCCAAGACTGAATTACTGACTCTGTGGAGTCGAGAAACTGGTATCACTAGCTTGTGTTTGTTCCTAGTGTTTACAGAATGTATATCACTTTTTTTACTAAAACTACCTTTGTTTTTGTGAACATACATTAAATTTTCGTAAATTCTTTAAATTTAATTTCTTTAAATTTATCTCTAAGAGACTCTCTCGGTTTTAGGTTGTAAATAGCTCTAATGACCCTCTTCTGTAAAACAAAAATAGTTTCTGAAATCATATCATACAACACAAACACTCACGCCTGTCACCCAGAGGGGTAGGCAGAGACTACGGACTTCCAGTTGGCGCGATCCTGACACACCTCTCTCGCCTCCTTTACATCCATATATCTACGCATACACGCTCGTTGGTTAAGGGTACTCCTAATCTGGCCCATTTTTAATGTGTCGCCGATTTGGTCGATAAACCTTCGTCTAGGGCGTCCCTTCCCGACCCTGCCGTTCACTTCTGCAACATAAATTTGCTTTGTCACTCTTTCCTCGTTCATTCTTTCTACATGACCAAACCACCGAAGCATTCCTTTCTTAATCCTGGTCACAACGTCATCTTGCAAACCACACTTTTCTTTTATCACACTATTTCTCACTATGTCATTCAGATTCAGCCCTAGCATGATTCTTAAGGACCGCATTTCTACAGCATTTATTCTACTCTCATGCTTCTTCTGCCAAACTCAACTTTCACTACCATACATTAAAGTAGGGGTATTTCGCGATTATCTGTGAAGTTTATATGTGTGTAGACAGGCGCCGAACCATCGTGACTGCAGCCCTTGAAACACTAGGCAGATCGGCATAAGTCCAGATGAGTGCACATGCATTCCTTGACATCCTCCCTGTAGCCCGAATTTAGGGCATTCAGTGCGACAGTCCATTAATTTACTTATACTCATCCTTTCAATAACTCTGAACCAGCAGTTGATCAGTTAAACCAATAAACCACTTCTCGCCCGAATTAGAACCATTTTTTGGTCATTGTGGCCGGGAGAATTTTAACGACTTTTAGACGGCTCCGGCTGCGCTGGGGGCTGCGGGTTCGAATTCCGCACGGAACAAGCATTTGTATGCCCTACAAATAATTGTTCCGGGTCTGTTTGTTTGTCCTCGTGCAATCTATGTTTGTAATCTGCCTCCACGATACAGGAGAAAATCCTAGTGTGGGGGTAACGTTTTTAAAAAAAGAACAAAAAAAACACTTTCTAGGCCTTCCCGCCGAATTATAATTAATTTTATCCACTTGAAGCAAAACCTATTCAATAACAAAAGAATAATTTAAATAGATTCAGCCGATTCCGCGAAATCGGTGAAATAAAAAACAAACACACGCGTTGAATATAGAATCTTCTCTTTGTTTTAAACTTGTTTGAAAATATTATTATATTACATTATGGTTAAAAATTGAGAGCCGTGGTAAGCGCTCTCTGTAAATTTCACAGTACGCTAGCAACCTGGATTCGATTCCCGCAGGCACTAATGAAATTGTTAATTGCAACTTTAAGTGATGATTTACTAAGTGCTCGGCGGTGAAGGACAACATCATGAAGAAACCGACATATCTGAGAATTAAGAAAAAAATATTTCAAAGACACGTGTGAAGTTCGCCAACACGCATTGGGGAAGGCGCGGACATTTCCTTGCCCTAAAACCCCTTCAGAAATGAGGGGAGGCCTGTGCCCAGCAGTGACATGTATATAGGCTGTAACTTTAATTTTTTTAACTAAAAATATTATTAATGAAGTTAGATCCTTTGGGCAACGAAGTTGCCTCTTAGTCTGGATATTACTGACTAGGGACTAATCCGCCGCGGGTCATTACAGCATAACTGTGTAACTTTGGTATGAACAAAGAATTCTATCTATGTACTCAGTACTAACACATGGCGCCTAAGTCACGGTCGATTCTCCGTTACTTCTTTGTTTTGTAAACCGCGAACGTTGTTTTCTACAATCGATCACTGATTTTGAACGCTATTATTATTTATATATGTGCGCACTTTGTAAACGTGATTTGATATATATTTGAGATAAGTACATAAACACTCATGCCTGTCACCCAGAGGGGTAGGCAGAGACTACAGACTTTCATTTGGCACGTCAGAAATACAACTCTCTCGTCTCATTTACATCCATATATGTACGCATACACGATCGTTGGTTAAGGCGCAGGTTGAGCAAAATGTCGCGCCAGTCGTTATTTGGGCGGTTTTTAGAAGCTATCTACTTTTTATTTATAAGATATATCAACAAATAAAAAACACATTATATTTCTACATAATCTTGATTCCATAAAAGCTATATCCAATTTTTTTTTAATCGAATAAATATTAATATAATCTCCTTACAACGAAACCACATAAATGTGAAATTGTTATTGATAACATGGATCTCCTCGTAAAGTAAGTATTATTTTATTTTGCGATTTACACCAATGGATAGGCAATTTATTAATAAACATTTCTATAGTAAATTTTTTTTCAAAAGACCAAAATTTGATTTTATTAAGAAATTATTTTAAAATCTGGGCATATTCACTGCTCACGGGCTTGCTTAGTCAGTGAGCCCTGAGCTCTTCGACGCGAAGCCCGTGTCGTTAGAGCGTCGACCAGCGCCGCATACACTCACGTAATATCAGTCGATAAATAATATTACTTATTAGGTTATTTATAGGTAGTATTATTTGTTTGTTTTGGGTATAATTTTTCGTATTAGTTATACATATATTTGTTGTGTTTTTTACTGCGCGATGAAGCTTTTTGCGTGTATTTTCTTTGAAGTAAATGCAAATAAAAAAATGAAGCACCATTAGCATGTAAGGTTCGAATCTATAATTAAAATTTCGACAAATATTATAATTTACACTATAAAAGGCTAATTCAATATTATCACCGAACCACAATATCTTATCAGGTATAGTACTGCCTCGTTGGTCTAGTGGTTGTAGTAGTGCGACTTCTGATCATGAGGTCCCGGGTTCGAATCCTGGGTCGGGAAAAAGGTCAGTTATGAGTTTTTCATTTTTGTTCTAAGTTATAATTAGTATTACTAAGTTATAGTTTTTTGCTAAAATATAGTATATTATTTATTGCTTGTTTTTTCTTCTTTTTCAAAAAATAATTGAGTACATAAGGTGTTCTATACTTATAATTCGGTAAAAAGTATCTAAGTAGGTACTAATATACCTACTTTTTACTACTAAAAATTTTTAAAACTAAATTTAACTAAAAAGACTAAACTGACCATTTATTTTTTAACTCAAAACAGGACATGGGTTTATTTATACTCTAAAAACTATAACTTTATACAATTAGTGTTCACTATAAAATTATATTCGGTATAGACGGTAATTATTAAATGCAACATATTTTTTTTAATTATTAATTACATTTGTCAGTGGATTAAATTTGCTTTAATAAAGTTGGTGATGATTTTAAATAAGAATAAAATTCTGCTCAAGTTTTTTATTGTTATCTTTGTTAACAACATCGCCTTTAGAACTCTGGAACCGTAAGTGTTTCTTTCAGACGTCCACAATTTATGCAAAATAAAAAAATACTCTTTCTACCGGAGCATTCGTACCAGGTAGACATAAAATATATTCGATTAAAAAAAATTATGTTGAAGATTGTTGACTTTGAATACTTCCATCCAACTAGTTACATGACAATTTTGTGTCCCGGAGCTTTGTTTGGGGACAATGGGACAGGAGACCGAGAAAAGGGACAGTCCCGTTCAAAACGGGACGTATGGTCACTTTAGCTATAACCCGGCGACCATGAAGCAAATACAAAGTTAGTCTTTGTATTAGCTTCATGGTGGCGCAGTGGCTTAGCAATCAGTTGTTGCGCTGGGGGCCGCGGGTTCGAATCCCGCATGGAACAAGTATTTGTATGGCCTACAAATAATTGTTCCGGGTCTGGATGTTTGTCTTTGTGCAATTTATGTTTGTAAACTGCCTCCACGACACAGGAGAAAATCCTAGTGTGGGGGTAACGTTTTTTTACAACTGAAATTGAAAGATTGAACCCTTATACTTCTTGTTGATTTTTGTATTACCTTTATTAAAGTTACCCTTATGTATAAATAAATATAATTACGTATGTAGAAATAAAATTGATTTTCATCCTCATCAATCATTGGGGTGAGGATAATATCTGCCAGCATAAGTTCAAAAATTAGTAGGTAACTTTTCAATACGTGACACGTAAAAATTAACAATAATCAAAAACACATATGCGAAACATCCTATTTATTTATTTATTTTTTATTGCACCAAATATTTGTACAAAAGCCGAGCTATCTATTTATTTACCTATAGTGAATAGGTATCTTTTAAACTCACAATTTTCAATGCTTCAGTTTTAATATATAATTAATTATAAAATTTCATAATTAGATAATATATGAAAATACATAATTCTAATATAATGCAACTAATATATACAGAATAAAAAAATTAAAATACATTTATCTTTGTACGCTATGTGTATTTCCATAAAATAGTTTATTGATGTTGAAAAAATAATACTACTTTCGTACAATAGGTGGCGTCTTACATATTTCTTCCGGCGAGCCGCTCGCTACAATATATTAATATTGTAGCAAGCGGTCAAATGCTCAAGGTCGTTCGCATGGAGTAGCCCCTTAAGGTTACTCCTAATCTGGCCCATTTTCAATATATCGCCAATTTGGTCGATAAACCTTCGTCTAGGGCGTCCCTTTTCGACTCTGCCATTTACTTCTGCAACATAAATTTGCTTTGTCACTCTTTCCTCGTTCATTCTTACTACATGACCGAACCACCGAACCATTCCTTTCTTAATCCTGGTCACGTCATCTTGCAAACCACACTTTTCTCTTATCACACTATTTCTCACCCTGTCATTCAGATTCAGCCCTAGCAAAATCCTTAATGACCGAATTTCTACAGCATTTATTCTACTCTCATGCTTCTTCTGCCACACCCAACTTTCACTACCATACATTAAAGTAGGGACTAACACAGCATTATGAATATTCATACGTGCCTTCTTTGATACATTCTGGCTTTCCATAATAAAGATAAGAATTTAATTTTATTTGGTATTTGCATAAAAATAATAATTGTTGTAATTAAATATAACTGCATGGCTCATTTACTGTGCCCGATATTTGCCCGCGCGATCCACAGCTGCGACACGATTTTTGTTCTGAATTGCCGCTCTAGTAGCATAGTAAGTCTTTGGCTAGGAATTATGGTTGGCTTCGTTTTGATGTTTGTCGTTTGATTCCGTTGTATTGTGTAAATATATCATTATTCATTATAAACGGAGGTCTTGTATAAGAAAATTATTATATTTATATTATCATATATACTAATATACTATCGCTAGATCTGCCCCGGTTGCGCAGAGGTGATTTCTGGATCTCGACAATAGCTCCACTTTAGACACTAATTTTTACGGATTTTATCGCGTTTAATTTAACTTTTTAATTCCCGACGTTTCGGGTGCTTTACAGCACCCGTGGCCACGGGGGGGGGGGAGGAACTGAGGTGTTTGACGTCCTGATGTCCATAGTTAGCTCGGCTACCTTCAGTTTTTGAATATTAATTTTTGGTCCGATCTACGCAGAATGAGCTTACAGTATCTTGAAGTCTTGCAGTGGTGGCTTGGGTTTGGATTTAATTTTATTAATTATAGGATCCCAAGCAGATGGCAGCACCCATCCATCTTCTCTATTGAAATTAGGATGTTTTTTAATTTCAATAGCCTCGCGAATCATCCTTGGTAGGAATCGGTGTTTTCAATGTTCTAGATCGTCCCCGCCATTATATTAGATTTGATAAACCACAAATCCTCGCAAATTAACTAAATGTGATAGAATCCGTAAAAATTAGTTTCATTTAATGTGTAGTCTTCGCGTAAATATAAGAAAACATTAATAGCTCCACTTGTAAATCTAAACACACATCTCAACACACAAAAAAATTCATCAGTATCGGTCGAACCAGTTTCGAGTTTTAGCCAGACTAACTGACAAATTGATTATATATATATATATATATATATATATATATATATATATATATATATATATACATATTTCCACCTGAATAACATGATCGTACTACTGGGTTCAAAGCCTAAGCCAAAATGTGGGAAAAAGTGCGGATTTCACCGCGTTAATCTATTTGAAATTTCCGAAGTATCATATGCTCTGTAACCGCATAATAAGAGAAAGACAAGCGAGCATACAGTCCAATGATTGTAAGTGGATGCTATGGCTCATAGTCGTCGTTCATCATTAATGTATCATTGTCGTAATGATGATGATGTGTGTGTATGTGTTTCAATTGCCATACACAATTGTAAATTAACATATTTTTATGTTGTGAAGTAAAAAATATGACGGGGCTTAGTCACAGATTGTTGTATCATAAACCTTTATATATATAGCAAATGCCTTGATTCTGTTGCTTTCTTCCAGACCTTCAACGTGACTGTGACCACTCCGGTGAACATCACGCATCCCCCCACTTCTAAGGAGGTACAGCGAGCGAGTACCGTGCGCTTCAACTGTACGGCCACTGGCAAACCGGAGCCCGTCATAACCTGGTACAAAGATGGTCAGCCCTTAGTGCTGGCAGGGAGGGTGAGTGATTTTGAAGTTATAGTATTTATTCGAGTTGGAATCGAACGTTATTTTAACACATATTAGAACCATGCTGCAGCTATATTACGATTGTATCACGAATGGGTCAGCTCGACCGGGGTAGGACCACGCTCTCACAGAATATCAGCGTAAAAACCTAGCACAGAACACTGAAACGTAGTCTTACTGTAGCTGCGACGCGGCATTTCCCTACTCTTTGACATAATATTATATCACAAGTACTGTTATGTACTTTCTAAGAATATACTACAATAAACGATCCGAAATCCTCAATTGTAAGGTCGTATATAAATAAATAAAAACGTAAACATAAACACTCACGCCTGTCACCCAGAGGGGTATGCAGAGACTATGAACTTCCATTTGGCACGATTCTGACAAACTTTTAAATAAATTAATAAATATTTTTTATGAGATCTATATAATACTTATTATATAGATGTGATCTATATAATAAGTATTATATAGATCACATCTATGTAATACTTATTGAAAGTCAGTTTTTACTTTACCACTGGTTCGGAAAAAATTGTCCTGGGAAGAACCAGCAAGGAACCCAGCGGGACATTTCTTTTTAAAATAAATTTTACAATATGAAAAGTTGTACAAACTATTTACCAAAATTTATTTCAGAAACATCTTGGAAGGGACCACCTTATTCCCAGGGGTTTTTATCAACCACGTTTTCATTTATATTATAATAACCCCTTTTATACAGTTTTTGTTTAATTAAATATTTAAACTTGGTAATAGAGTGACCTTGTATATTTTCTGGGACTTTGTTGTAATAACGTATACATTGCCCCAAGAATGAATTACTGACTCTGTGGAGTCGAAAACTTGTATCACTAGCTTGTGTTTGTGCCTAGTGTTTACAGAGTGTATATCACTTTTTTCACTAAATATACTGGGAGGCCAAAGTTAATATATTTATTTTTCTTCTTTAAGAGACTTATAGTTTGTATGTTTTGATAAATATATGCGTACTTATTTATTTTACTTATTTATTTCACGACTGAGAAACTGGATCCATCAAAAGCTCAGTTTATTCAAAGGTAAATTGGCCTTGTAATGCAGGCGTGTAGTGGCGGCGTTAAATGATCTATTACTTGGAAGATACTACTTGTGGGTGTGAGAGAGACGAAGGAGGGAAACTTAAACAGGAGATAATTCAGGAGATGCTCAAATAATAAAATACTGTGGTTGCCAGCAACTGCGGCAAACAAATATGTATACAAATAAAAAAAAATACTTTCAATAAGTAATAGTTAATAATTTATATTGAATAAAAATTATTATATATTCTATTCTATTTCATTCGTAACCTATCTTTGGGGAACTATGAAGCTATCCAATGTGAACTTCTGACAGGGTGTAATTAATGAATGAATAAATGAATATCCACCACAGCTCTAGGCTGCGGGAAGAGTATGCCGTCAGGTGTTATGACCACCCCATTGTTACCTTATTAATTTAAAGATGTGAGAACAAACAACATTAAACATCAGCAATAACAGTGGTTCCCTAACTTATTTCTGATGCGCCCCCTTTCAAAAAAAAATATATCCGCGCCCCCTTGTTCAGATTATTTTAGATTACTATCAGGTTAGTAAAAAGTAGTTCTGTTCAATAACATCAAATTTTTAATGCTTAAAAGTTACATAATATCATACAAAAACTACTTAATTATATAATTATAAATAACTTTTTATTTAATCGAATGTAGATGTATGAGCTTGCATGGTTTTAACGAGGTTTCCGATTCACGGCTTAACCACAGAAATTGCACAACGCAAAGCACTATCGATGTTACGAGTAAGTTTCCTCTACTATTTTGCAATAAATTGTGAAATATTTGTCCCAAAACATTGTTTCACCAATTTTTTCGGTGTACATACACTGCACCTTCCTACGGACGTTTCTTGATCGTAAGGTCCCTAAGTGCCCAGCTAGCACGTGCCACCCTTTGCAGGTCTCTGCGCCCCCCCGAGTATCAACAAGGAGTCACACACGCACACGCATTCGCAAATGCGTTTGCGTGTGCGTGGGTGTATATTTATATTTTATGATATATGTATAGAATATCTTCTATATGTATATATATATATATATATATATATATATATTCTGGTTTATTCGAACTTCGTTACCATTTTTTCTCATTATTAGTTTACTTTTGCTGTTACTACCTCCCATATGTTTATCTCTGCTTAGCCTAATGGTTGACTGGGAGAGTATGCCTTAAGGCATTAAGTCCGCCATTTGTACGATTTTTCTTTTGTGCTTAAAAGTTTAAATAAACAAATAAATGCACACGCACGCTCACGCCCACGCGCACGCGCTTTCTGCTAGTGAAGCTGTACCTACATGTTCATTGAAATCGTTATACCAACACGATCATCAAGTGAACCAGGATTCCCACCATACTTACACAAAACAGTTGTTCGTGTTCGAAGAAAAGGACGATGACATAATATCTATATACTTTGAGTACTAATCTGTAACACAAACCAACAACCAGCGAATCAAAAAAGCGAATCTTTAAGATACTACTGTATTTTTTTAAATTACAATATATTGCTTTCTTTTATCACTCAAAGGCTTAGTGTAGCCGTTACCGTTACAGCCTATTAAAGTCAACTGCTGAACATAAGCCTACCCCATAGATTGCCTCATAGAGGAAAAATTGCCATAGTTGCCACGTCTGGCAAGCAGGTTGGAACCCGCATTTTTTTTTTTTATTTGTTATCACGAAGATGCTGCTCATCCTTTATTTCAGATTCCCTCTGTCGCTTTTTACGACACCCACGGGACGATATGAAGTAGTGAATATTCTTATAACTACTACCACTACACGGTTAAGAGTAGACATTCAGCGAAAATACGCTGCCAGCTTTCTTAGTTCTAGAGTAGGGCTCCATAATAATTTAAATTTATAGTTTTAGTTCTCTTATTATTATATTAAATATTTTTATGTCGTGTAAACAAAGTTAATAACTAAAATATACATTTTAATGCAGATAAATTTACGGACTTCCGCTGATGGTAGTCAAATCCAGCTGGTGATTAGCGGCGTGACGTCGGATGATGCTGGTAAATTTTATCTTTCTTTTTTATATATTTTTTATATATACGTTGAACATTAAACCATGGGTGCTGTAGTGCTCCAAACGTAGGGAATTTAAAATAAGTTAATTTACGCGATAATATCCGCAAAAACTAGTTTTTTTTTAATGTGAGATAATATGTTTGAGTCAAATAGCTTATTTGAACTTAAGTTGAGGTAACTACAAAAAAGAAAAAGATTTCTAAAGAAGGAATAGAAAAGGAAAAATTATGTGATATTTCTCTTACGGTTTGTTAATATTTAAAGAATATTATGCGTAAGAGAATTCATTACTCTATTTCTTCCTGTACATATCGTAAGAGTTAACTAGAATATACTTAATTGTAGAGGAGCATACATTTTTGTTTAGGTAAGTAAATAGACAAGAGGGTAGTCTTACTGCCTGGTGGGGAGTTATCCAGATAGCTTTATAGTAGAAAAGGAGTCCGTACCGTATGAGGTAAAATATCAAAATTTATATTTTCGTATGTGCGTTTAGTATAAAATAGTAATGAAGATTTAGTTTCGTTGTAAGTTTTGACAGATAGAGCTACGATTTAACAGAATACCAGCGTAAAATGGCAGCTTAATGCACTTTCTCATATGGTGAGTGTAAAGAACCGGAGACCCTTTTTAATGGAAACTAGGCATTCATCATCTAAGATCAATTAAGATCAATGTCACTGAACCGTTTTACACCAGTAGTTGAAAAAAAACTGCAAAAGTTGTTGGCAATACAAAATATTTGTTTACGGTGCGGAGGACGCGTACGTACAAATGTGCGAGGACTTCAGTAAAATGCGGTGCGTACGGTGCTGACAAATGTGCGTTCAGCTTAATTAGGCAATACTGCTCCTGTGCCAGAGTGGTGACAGAGAGCCTCGACCAGTTTGCGTTTTTTGTTATATGTATATGTCTTGTGTGGCAGGCGTGTACCAGTGCTTCGCACGTGGTAGCGGCGGCAGTGGCAGCGCGTGGGCGTGGCTCAACGTGACGGGCGCGTGGGCGGCCGCGCCGGGCGCGCTGCGCTGCGTGCCGGCCGGCGCGCGCCGCGTGGCGCTGCGCTGGCGCCCGCCCGCCGCGCGCGTCGTCGCCTACACTGTGGACGCCACGCGTGCAGGTACGCTACACTACACTGTGCACACCACGCGCGCATTTACGGTACACTACATTGGACGCCACGCGCGCAGCTACGTTACACTACACTGTGGACGGCACGCGCGCAGTTACGCTGCGCTACACTGTTGACGCCACGCGCCCAGGTACATTAGACTGTGATAGGGCGGGCTGACGTTAGGGGGGAGGAGGAGGAGGGGGAGGGGGCCGGCTGGTGGTTTCCTGTAGCTTTTTGCGATGGATGGTATTCCAATATAAATTAAGTCTGGTTCTAGTCTTTCAAATTCAATATAAGTTACGTTAAATATGTTTCTTGTTTTACTTACACTAATTATAAAAATATATGTTATAATAATAAATTTTTGTGTTACAGACAAACCAGGCATTGCATTGACAGGCCAGCCGCACACTAACACCGAAGAAGTTGTCACCGTGAAAGAGCCACTCACTCCATATATCTTTCAGGTATTTTTTTTCTTTTCAAATACTACCCCTACACTAGGAATAACTTGGGGGCGTTTTACATGTATAAATGGCTCATGGATTCCCGAAACAATTATTTGTAAGCCATACAAACATTTTTTTCCGTGCGGATTTGAACCCTTAGATAACCTCCAGACCGAATTTCGATCACGGCGGTCAGTCTCAACGGAGACTAGCCATCTGCGCAGGGCAGGATAATAGTTCAGGAGCGTAAACAATCTATTACCTCCATCCCATAGTCCAATGGGACTGTAATCCGACACGACCATCAGGCTTTCCGAGGCACGGGGGTGCAACACCGCCACCTTCCTGACTCCGAGCTGCTACTTGATTTTAGCCCGACCCGGCATTCGAACTTTATAATTAGCAATCGCTTGTACCAGACCGACGAGGCAGTCAAGCCTTTACCCCTGCCCCTTAGATACTGCGCTACTGATCCGTCAAACCGAGTCAACCGAGCAAGGCATAATCCTGCAAAATTATCACTACTCATCATCATAATAACAGCCGATCAAAAGCCCAGTGCTGAACATAGGCCTCCCTCTTTTCCTATTTGCCATAGTTCCAACGCTTGGCAGGTGGGTTGGCAACAGCAGTTTTTTTATTGTTATCATTGAAGTGTTGTAAAATTACATTTATATTTACAATCACAATTTATAATTACTAAAACTATGGTTAAAAACTATAAAATAACACAATATAAAATAACCAAGCCTTATGTCTTTGTATTTGCTTATAACTTTAAAATAATTTGATGAATGCCTAAAATTGCTGATTATTGGATATGGATGCGATTTTATTATAATTCAGAGATTACCTAGATCTTTCAGATTTCTTATACGAATATCTATTATTGTTAATGATGTTCCTTTTGCGTTGTAAGAGGCGACAGAGGAAAATAAATCAGGAGATGGGCCTTTTTCTAACAACAACTAAAAATTAAAAACTGCGGTTGCCAACCCGCTTTCCAAGCGTAGCAACTATGGAAAATATCCCCCCTATGAGGCAATCCATGGTGGAGGCCTATGTTCAGCAGTGGACTGTAATAGGCTGTAACGGTAACGAATGTTCTTTTTGCAGGTCCGAGCTTACATTCCGACATCGAGCAAGAAGAATGTGGCGAGCGACATGTCGGAGAGCGTCGTCTGCCAGGGGCAAGGAGGTTCGTAAATCTATTAAAAAAGTGTATGTCGCAAAGTTGCAATTTTAGCGAATTTTGCGGATAATGTTTGAAAAGATTGCAGGTGAGATATACATACACAAAAGGGCTTCTTTAAAAAAAGATTATTAAGACTGAAGGTTGTTTTTGTTTCATCCGGTTTAGCTAAGCTTTATAAATCAATTTTCATATATGTTTGCGACGTTCTTTACTCTACATGATTCTTGACATTCTCTGTTTACAAATCCCGAAAACAAAATTGGGGTTTTAAAATTATTTTAAATCGTTTTTAAAACTGTTTTGAATAATATAGATGATCACTTTGATTAATCAGTGCTTATGAAGTTTGCGTAATTGGATTTTTGTTGTTGCCTTGGAATACCACAAGGTTGCCATTTAGGACCAATTCTATTAAAATTATTTTAAATCATTTAAACTCAGACTCTAAATAAATATTTATTTTTCATATATAACAATAAATATTTAATAAGTTATATGCAAACTATTATTACACTTTCATTGAATATTTGTATATAAAAAGAGTCGTTCTGCGTTCGTCGAAAGTCAAAGCATTTTTGAATTGAATATCTATTATTATTGTGACTAATTCTAATTTATTGAATATCAAAGTGTTTTCAAAACGGTTAAAGATATACCCACATCTAAAATAACTATGGCACTTTTATGTTCCTATTCAAAAACCGGCACCGATCAGTTAAAGTTTGTAGGTACGTTCTATGCAAATTGAATACCACAATATTCCTGCCTCCGTGGCAGTTTACGTATTTTTACTTTGCTTTACATAGGACATATGTACACGCAGTAAATTCGTTAACTAATGAAAATAAATGTTGTTCTACAGTACCTGTAAAAGTCTCAAAGGTGGGAGAAGCAGTGTTAGTATCATGGCGTCAGTTCGCGGAAGAGAACCCTGGAGTTGTGGAATGGATTCTGCAGTATAAGGCCGACAATAGCACGCAAGAGCACAACATCACGTTACCCGGAGAAGTCACTAACTACACTTTGCCAAGTTAGAATTTTTTAAGTTAAAAATAATAATGTAATATGTATTGTCGATGGATGCAGGTTGGTTCAGGACCGTGGTACGATGACAATACAATAATATGAAATTCACTGTGTTTGAGATGCGCTATTTCTGGAAAATTGATATGATTAATAATTATGTAGCATAAGGAGCCGTTAAAGCCTAGGGGCTAAGCGCTTGAGGTATATGTCATAGTATGCGAGCACCCCGGGTTCGGGCCCGCAGGCACAATGGCTCATGAAATTCACCAATACGCATCGGGTCGTTGCGGTGGACACTTTTATGTCTTAAAACTCTAGATATTTGACGAAATTTGTGCCCAGCAGTGGGATGTGGATAGGTTATAACTTTATGTAGCTTAGTATCTATATGTGTTATTTATCTTAGCTATATGTTGAATGTTTGGGGAAATTATAAGTTATACACGCCATTTTTATCATATTATGTACCTGTACATTGTACACCTACGAAGGATTGAACGATTGACCGTGTGTGACATATTATATTCTCGTAAAATTGGAATTAAAAACGAACTTACAATTCACCTGATGGTGTGTGGCTACTGTAGCTAACACAAGAAACAAGAGAGTATCAAATGCGTTTTCATTTCCGAGAACTAAGATTGAATACGTCATAGTTTGTAATATACTGGTTCTCTATACAATTCAGATGGGAACACAGTGGTACAGGCGCTGTTGATTGGAGATAAAAATGGGAAAAAGGGTGGTAACTATCCAGTTTGACTATAGGTACGATAGGAGTGTCAGTATCTAGTAGATTTGTATGTTTTTTTTTATTGATAAGATGAAACTTAGTACACAGTCTACCAGATGGTAATTGGGTGCTGTGGCTTATAGATATTTATACCTCTCATTGGTTATGAATCAAGATGTGTTGTTAGGTACTCCTGAGGACTAAGATGGAACACCTCGTTACCAGTATATAGGGTTTTCGGTTCTTTACACTCCATATGAAATACAGCAGCATTTTTCTGCTAATTCACGCTGTTATTCCGTGAGAGCGTGGTCCTACTCCGGTCGAGGAGACCCCTTAGTGCTGCAGCTATGTATAGCTGAAACGTAGTTTTTCCTTTACTAGAAGTGATTGGGAAGAAATTTGAGGGTGGGGGTGTCGTGTGCAGCAGGTGGGGCCGGTGGAGAGGCGGCGTGGGTGCGCGTGCTGGGGAGCCGCGCGGCGCGCTGGCTGCCGCAGGACCTCGCGCTGCTGCCCTGGACCGCCGCCGCGCCGCGCCATAGCCATCGGTACGCACTCCACCCACATCCACACCCGCACCCACACAGACGTCACATACTCACCCATACCGACCCACATCCACACCCACATCCACACCCGCACCCACACAGACGTCCACATACTCACCCATACCGACTCACATCCACACCCACATCCACACCCGCACCCACACAGACGTCACATACCCATACCGACCCACATCCACACCCACATCCACACCCGCACCCACACAGACGTCCACATACTCACCCATACCGACTCACATCCACACCCACATCCACACCCGCACCCACACAGACGTCACATACTCACCCATACCGACTCACATCCACACCCACATCCACACCCGCACCCACACAGACGTCACATACTCACCCATACCGACCCACATCCACACCCACATCCACACCCGCACCCACACAGACGTCCACATACTCACCCATACCGACTCACATCCACACCCACATCCACACCCGCACCCACACAGACGTCCACATACTCACCCATACCGACTCACATCCACACCCGTACTCACACAGATGTCCACATACTCACCCATACCAACCCACATCCACACCCACATCCACACCCGCACCCACACAGACGTCCACATACTCACCCATACCGACTCACATCCACACCCGTACTCACACAGACGTCCATATACTCACCCATACCGACCCACATCCACACCCACATCCACACCCACATCCACACCCGCACCCACACAGACGTCCACATATTCACCCATACCGACCCACATCCACACCCGTACTCACACAGACGTCCACATACTCACCCATACCGACCCACATCCACACCCACATCCACACCCGCACCCACACAGACGTCCACATATTCACCCATACCGACCCACATCCACACCCACATCCACACCCGCATCCACACCCACATCCACACCCGCATCCACACCCACATCCACACCCACATCCACACCCAAAATTAAACTCACGCCCACATACAAACTCACACCCATATCCAAACCCACAACCCAATCCACAGCTATAAGTTCAATATTTTTATTGTAGATTATACAAGCATTGCGTCTACAGCCTTTAGTATTGACTAAGATCTTACCGGCAGTCGACAATCCCAGAACTTGACCGTTGGCCACCCAAGGCTCTTGTATGAGGGCGAGGTCAATGTTGTGCTCTGCGAAGCAAACCTCCACCACGGCAGAACCAGCTGCTGCACGGTGAAGATTTGCCTGGGGGACCCTCGTCTTACCCTTAGGGTCAGCCATTTATAGGCGTAGGGGGGGGGGGGCAGAAGAACTCCTTCGACTTTCTCTGAGAATCAACACGACCTGCGCTCTCCCCCAGAGCCATTCGCCTAACTGCTTGCCGGACAGGAGAGCAGAATAGGTGTTAATTTAGTCCTACTGATAGTATAAAAATGTGAGAAGTAGGAGTAGACTAACCCCCGCCAAACAATACCTATAGTTGGTCTGCTAGGTAGAATGATTCCGACCACCGAAATCCTCAGTATGTACGAAATGGTATAAGGCCATCTATTGGAGACCGTTAGTTATTACCGATCTTTTCCAGTCATCTCCTACACCCACAGTATGACAGAGTGATGGTCTGTCATACTGTGGTAATGAAGAGTCTTCTATGCTGCCACCACATGGTGAAAATGATAACAAATAGTTCATTCTTATTCTCTGAGACCAGTAACACCTTTTAAATTTGTTTATAAACTCTTTAACTATACAACCGTTGTTATTATATAAGAGTTATTTTATTGCAGCGACGTCACGGCAGTACCGCAGGACGTCAAAGTGTCGGATGTCGGGGTTCACGGCTTCACTGTGAAGTGGCGATGCGATGAGGCCGACTCCTCACCCGAAATGTACAGTTTCAGGGTGTGCTTAAAGAAAGTGGAGGGGACGGAAGAGTGTCAAGAAAGGTGAGTGATGTAACTTATAATGTAAGTAAATAGTTTGGCAAAGCCAAGAGTGCACGCCTCATGAGTGTTTCATTAAATTTTGATGAAAAAAAAAATTTCATAGGGAAGGGATGGATATTCACAAAAAAGGCCTGTGCTGCAATTTTGATTGCAATTTTGTGTAAAAAACCTATAAAAAAGAAGGCGCTGGGTAAAAGATTGACTTTTCAAAGGGGATTTCTATATCCATATTAACTTATTGACATATGGGTTTCAAAAGAGGATAAAGACTATGCAAATTATTTTCGCATGGCTTGTTTTGAAAAGTTACTGGTCTTGGTAACACCATACCTAGAAAAACAAGATACATGTTTTTTTTTATAGGATAAGGGTGACAAACGAGCACACAGTCCACCTGATGGTAAGTGGTTGCTGCGGCCCATAGACATCTACAACTATCCTCTTTTGCGAATCTAAATGCAGATACGTTTTTACCCGTGAGGACTAAGATGGAATGCCTCATTTCCAGTAAAAAGGTCCTCCGGCCACCTGCACTCACCAAGCGAAACGCAGAGGTAAACCTTTACTTCACGCTGGTATTCTGTGATGTATGCGAAAAGCTATAGCTCCCGAAGAAAACCTAGGAGCAACGTAAAAATCACAATATCCAGATATGTAGGTCCTATTTGTCAATCAATTTCATGCAACCGTCAAACACAACCGTAATAGTTGTAAAACTGACAGCAAAACCTACTGTGTAATGGGCACCTATGGTAGATTTGTCCTTTGTCCATCAAGAGCTAAAAAATATGAAAGCGCCTTTAAATTGAAAATTTTAATAAGTTGAAAATAATTTTATTAACAAACTACGCGTACTAGGCTATTGATATGAAATAAAGAACCAGTTGATGTAATTCTGAAGATAATAAAAAAAAACCCGGTCTCGATACGTCAATTTTTTCGGGAGTTATCGTGACCACGTACAAAATCAACATCCGGACGCCCACGTAAAATTTTTTTCAAACCGCTTTTCTTCTTTAATGTAGCAATATAAAATGATTTTTTAGAAAATATAATATAAATTAATTAGTGTTTCTTGGTTTACGGCTACTCATATTATCGTATACGTGCAATATGGTTAAAATAGAGGCATTTTAAGAATATAAAATTGTTTGACCTTGACGTGTCGAGAGTAAAGCACTAGCAAATAATGCTTCGTGAATATTTGTCTAGAGTCCGGCTATTTAACCTATATTATTACTATTTCGTTTGCTTTTTTCGTCGGTTTGTGCAATTATAACCCGTCATCGTTATTTCAGCCCATCACAATTGAAAAGCTGAAGATAGGCATTCCCAAGGAATACGACAAATAGGTTCCGAGCTACCTATATCTATCGACTTTCTGCATCTCTTACCGGGTCGTGACTCCGTCTAGTCGGGAGCCGCCCCTTTTTTACATGGGAAAATAAATACACATACTCACCTTGCGACAGGACAGGTTATGTCGGACCCGCACTGATTAAAACCTCATGGTGGACCATTTTTTCATATGAGAGGCCCGTGCACACACCCAAGTATACACGCACCTACACTCATACAGACTGCTCCTACCCATCGAGCAATGACCACCGATCGCCACCTTCGACATCTCAGTGTGTGTGAGTGAACACGTGCACGAACAACCACGTGCACTAGCTCATACATATGCGCGTACCCACGTACGTACAAGAAAGTACATGCACGTACAAACGTATTGACTGTAGTAGGTAGGACGGGTAAGACACCAGCGTTAATAGGCTTGTAACCGGAACATGCACCGTCTACTACGACCTGGATGCTCCGATCGGCCAGAAAACTTGTGATCCAATTGCAGAATTTCTCGGGAAGCCCATAGGAAGTAAGCTTCGAAAGAAGCGCTTTGTGCTAAACCCGATCGAAGGCCTTCCCTATGTCCAAACTATCCGCCAAAGCCTCGCCCTTGGACTCGATTGCCTGCGCCTATCTTGTGTTAGGTAAACAAGACGGTCACTAATCAGCTGCTCAAGGACCGCATGAGCTTGCAGTTAATAAAGGACTCCATTATTTTGGAGAACAAGGAGATGATGGCGATAGGCCTGTAGTTGGACGGATCAGGACGGTTACCTTTTACAGGGATCGGGTGCAAGAAAGCTGTCTTCTATGAATTCGGAACAAAGCCTAGGGAGTGGGGGTACCGGAAAAGACGCGTTAGAACCAGTGCCAACTATGGAGCACATGTCCTCATCACCATTGGCGGGATTCCATTTGGCCCGCTCGACTTGTCGCTGTCCATGGAGAGGAGTGCTTTGCATACTGAGCACTGTGTGAATCGCAGATCAGGCATAGAGCACTCACACCGCGGGATGGTCGGCAGTCTGTTCTTCCCGTCATCGAGAGTCGAATTAAACGCAAAAAGGGAGCCTAAAAGGTCGGCTTTCTCTTTTGCGGCGTGAGTCGTCCTACCTGTGCAGAGATGGTAATGATGGCTTACAGAAATTCCTTTGGACAGCCTTGATGAGAACAGAATGTCCCGTGCATTCTGTTCTTCCCGAAGGAAGGCGAACTAATTTCTCGCCAATTCTGCCGATGTGCTTATACTTTGCCTTGGCAATAACTCTTTTGAAGGATCTGGTGGCGAAGTTATAATTCTTTTTAAGCACGCTGGTGTTTACATCCCGAGCCATCAAAGCGTCAATCCAGCTCAATAATTAACAATGATTAATGATTGTTAGTCTCGAATAATTTTTGTTTTGATTAATCCAAAATGTGCAGTTTCAGTTGCAAGTTGGAATTCGCTTATTTCATTTCTTTACAGAAATTCCATCCTCTTAATAAAAAAAACTTAAAGCACGGATTAATACTCGTAGTTTGTAGCAAAATATGGGAAGTTCAATGTTTTATAGTGGACTTGTGATGATAGGCTGTGGTTATAGTATAGTGAGAATATTATACTTAGGAAATACTATAGTCAGTCGCTGTCTTAATTAATGTGGAAATTGCGTGAACAGACTATAGAATAGATTTTATTGAATGTTACTTTCGTATAAAATATTTCCATTTTCGATTACCCTCAATTTATGCGTATAGAAGTTTTATTAAAAAGTCTTATATTTATTTTATTTAAATTATAATAACTGAACTACTTTTTCAAAGTAACCTATTGTGTTTTCTTCCCGCAGTTACAAGAGCAGCGCCACATTGGAGGGCTTGGAGCCGGGAAGCGAATATGAAGTGCGGGTACAAGCGCTTGTGCAAGGGCGATTTCTTGGTGGGGCTTTTAGCGACCCAATCCGCGTCACTACGCAACCTGAAGGTAATTTGAAGTAAGGTGCCCAGCAAAGTGGAATTCATAGAAATTTCCTAATTTTAGAAATACTCTATATTTCTTTTTATCCAGCTTTTGAAGTGATAATTTGAATTAAACAGGACAGTGGCGTGTTGGCGATTTGTCGTACACGTTCGTCAACTCGTCGGCGGTTCGAGTGCGCTGGAACGGGCAGGCGGCGCGGTACACCGTGCGGCACAGCGCGCGCCTCCGCCTGCCCGTCGAGCAGTGGCCCGCGCTCGCCACCACCGACACCTCTGTGTTGGTGAGTGTACACACGCACACACCCGAGTATACACGCACGTACACACGTACACACTGCCCCTGCCCGTCGAGCAGTGGCCCGCGCTCGCCACCACCGACACCTCTGTGTTGGTGAGTGTACACACGCACACACCCGAGTATACACGCACGTACACACGTACACACTGCCCCTGCCCGTCGAGCAGTGGCCCGCGCTCGCCACCACCGACACCTCTGTGTTGGTGAGTGTACACACGCACTCACCCGAGTATACACGCACGTACACACGTACACACTGCCCCTGCCCGTCGAGCAGTGGCCCGCGCTCGCCACCACCGACACCTCTGTGTTGGTGAGTGTACACACGCACACACCCGAGTATACACGCACGTACACACGTACACACTGCCCCAGCCCGTCGAGCAGTGGCCCGCGCTCGCCACCACCGACACCTCTGTGTTGGTGAGTGTACACACGCACACACCCGAGTATACACGCACGTACACACGTACACACTGCCCCTGCCCGTCGAGCAGTGGCCCGCGCTCGCCACCACCGACACCTCTGTGTTGGTGAGTGTACACACGCACACACCCGAGTATACACGCACGTACACACGTACACACTGCCCCTGCCCGTCGAGCAGTGGCCCGCGCTCGCCACCACCGACACCTCTGTGTTGATGAGTGTACACACGCACACACCCGAGTATACACGCACGTACACACGTACACACTGCCCCTGCCCGTCGAGCAGTGGCCCGCGCTCGCCACCACCGACACCTCTGTGTTGGTGAGTGTACACACGCACACACCCGAGTATACACGCACGTACACACGTACACACTGCCCCTGCCCGTCGAGCAGTGGCCCGCGCTCGCCACCACCGACACCTCTGTGTTGGTGAGTGTACACACGCACACACCCGAGTATACACGCACGTACACACGTACACACTGCCCCTGCCCGTCGAGCAGTGGCCCGCGCTCGCCACCACCGACACCTCTGTGTTGGTGAGTGTACACACGCACACACCCGAGTATACACGCACGTACACACGTACACACTGCCCCTGCCCGTCGAGCAGTGGCCCGCGCTCGCCACCACCGACACCTCTGTGTTGGTGAGTGTACACACGCACACACCCGAGTATACACGCACGTACACACGTACACACTGCCCCTGCCCGTCGAGCAGTGGCCCGCGCTCGCCACCACCGACACCTCTGTGTTGATGAGTGTACACACGCACACACCCGAGTATACACGCACGTACACACGTACACACTGCCCCTGCCCGTCGAGCAGTGGCCCGCGCTCGCCACCACCGACACCTCTGTGTTGGTGAGTGTACACACGCACACACCCGAGTATACACGCACGTACACACGTACACACTGCCCCTGCCCGTCGAGCAGTGGCCCGCGCTCGCCACAACCGACACCTCTGTGTTGATGAGTGTACACACGCACACACCCGAGTATACACGCACGTACACACGTACACACTGCCCCTGCCCGTCGAGCAGTGGCCCGCGCTCGCCACCACCGACACCTCTGTGTTGGTGAGTGTACACACGCACACACCCGAGTATACACGCACGTACACACGTACACACTGCCCCTGCCCGTCGAGCAGTGGCCCGCGCTCGCCACCACCGACACCTCTGTGTTGGTGAGTGTACACACGCACACACCCGAGTATACACGCACGTACACACGTACACACTGCCCCTGCCCGTCGAGCAGTGGCCCGCGCTCGCCACCACCGACACCTCTGTGTTGATGAGTGTACACACGCACACACCCGAGTATACACGCACGTACACACGTACACACTGCCCCTGCCCGTCGAGCAGTGGCCCGCGCTCGCCACCACCGACACCTCTGTGTTGGTGAGTGTACACACGCACACACCCGAGTATACACGCACGTACACACGTACACACTGCCCCTGCCCGTCGAGCAGTGGCCCGCGCTCGCCACCACCGACACCTCTGTGTTGGTGAGTGTACACACGCACACACCCGAGTATACACGCACGTACACACGTACACACTGCCCCTGCCCGTCGAGCAGTGGCCCGCGCTCGCCACCACCGACACCTCTGTGTTGGTGAGTGTACACACGCACACACCCGAGTATACACGCACGTACACACGTACACACTGCCCCTGCCCGTCGAGCAGTGGCCCGCGCTCGCCACCACCGACACCTCTGTGTTGATGAGTGTACACACGCACACACCCGAGTATACACGCACGTACACACGTACACACTGCCCCTGCCCGTCGAGCAGTGGCCCGCGCTCGCCACCACCGACACCTCTGTGTTGGTGAGTGTACACACGCACACACCCGAGTATACACGCACGTACACACGTACACACTGCCCCTGCCCGTCGAGCAGTGGCCCGCGCTCGCCACAACCGACACCTCTGTGTTGATGAGTGTACACACGCACACACCCGAGTATACACGCACGTACACACGTACACACTGCCCCTGCCCGTCGAGCAGTGGCCCGCGCTCGCCACCACCGACACCTCTGTGTTGGTGAGTGTACACACGCACACACCCGAGTATACACGCACGTACACACGTACACACTGCCCCTGCCCGTCGAGCAGTGGCCCGCGCTCGCCACCACCGACACCTCTGTGTTGATGAGTGTACACACGCACACACCCGAGTATACACGCACGTACACACGTACACACTGCCCCTGCCCGTCGAGCAGTGGCCCGCGCTCGCCACCACCGACACCTCTGTGTTGGTGAGTGTACACACGCACACACCCGAGTATACACGCACGTACACACGTACACACTGCCCCTGCCCGTCGAGCAGTGGCCCGCGCTCGCCACCACCGACACCTCTGTGTTGGTGAGTGTACACACGCACACACCCGAGTATACACGCACGTACACACGTACACACTGCCCCTGCCCGTCGAGCAGTGGCCCGCGCTCGCCACCACCGACACCTCTGTGTTGGTGAGTGTACACACACACACACCCGAGTATACACGCACGTACACACGTACACACTGCCCCTGCCCGTCGAGCAGTGGCCCGCGCTCGCCACCACCGACACCTCTGTGTTGGTGAGTGTACACACGCACACACCCGAGTATACACGCACGTACACACGTACACACTGCCCCTGCCCGTCGAGCAGTGGCCCGCGCTCGCCACCACCGACACCTCTGTGTTGGTGAGTGTACACACGCACACACCCGAGTATACACGCACGTACACACGTACACACTGCCCCTGCCCGTCGAGCAGTGGCCCGCGCTCGCCACCACCGACACCTCTGTGTTGGTGAGTGTACACACGCACACACCCGAGTATACACGCACGTACACACGTACACACTGCCCCTGCCCGTCGAGCAGTGGCCCGCGCTCGCCACCACCGACACCTCTGTGTTGGTGAGTGTACACACGCACACACCCGAGTATACACGCACGTACACACGTACACACTGCCCCTGCCCGTCGAGCAGTGGCCCGCGCTCGCCACCACCGACACCTCTGTGTTGGTGAGTGTACACACGCACACACCCGAGTATACACGCACGTACACACGTACACACTGCCCCTGCCCGTCGAGCAGTGGCCCGCGCTCGCCACCACCGACACCTCTGTGTTGGTGAGTGTACACACGCACACACCCGAGTATACACGCACGTACACACGTACACACTGCCCCTGCCCGTCGAGCAGTGGCCCGCGCTCGCCACCACCGACACCTCTGTGTTGGTGAGTGTACACACGCACACACCCGAGTATACACGCACGTACACACGTACACACTGCCCCTGCCCGTCGAGCAGTGGCCCGCGCTCGCCACCACCGACACCTCTGTGTTGGTGAGTGTACACACGCACACACCCGAGTATACACGCACGTACACACGTACACACTGCCCCTGCCCGTCGAGCAGTGGCCCGCGCTCGCCACCACCGACACCTCTGTGTTGGTGAGTGTACACACGCACACACCCGAGTATACACGCACGTACACACGTACACACTGCCCCTGCCCGTCGAGCAGTGGTCCGCGCTCGCCACCACCGACACCTCTGTGTTGGTGAGTTTACACATGCACACACCCAAGTATACACGCACGTACACACGTACACACTGCCCCTGCCCGTCGAGCAGTGGTCCGCGCTCGCCACCACCGACACCTCTGTGTTGGTGAGTTTACACATGCACACACCCAAGTATACACGCACCTACACTCATACAGACTGCTCCTACTCATCGAGCAGTGACCACCGATCGCCACCTTTGACATCTCTGTGTGTGAGTGAACACGTGCACGAACAACCACGTCCACTAGCTCGTACATATATGCGTACCCACGTACGTACAAGAAAGTACATGCACGTACAAACGTATTGACTGTAGTAGGTAGGACGTCAAGCAGTTGTCCCCGATTTCTACCGACACCTCCGCGCTGGTTGGTGTACAAATGTACGTACACGCACGACCACACATATTTACCCACGCGACACACTTATGCACGCGCATTTACACATGCATACATAATCTTGGATTACTCATAAGTTTTATTATATTTATAATGTCTTTTTGTGATTTTAGATAACTGGAATTGAGCCAACTGAGCAAACTTACGTAATGGTGACCGGTTACGAACCCCTTGGACACAGTCGAATCCTGACAATTCCGGCGCAAGTTAAAGATTTAGGTAAGTTGTTAAGTTTGGAAAAAATATCACGTAAATATTTTCGGCCTTATACTACTCTGGCTCGCTTTACTAGTTTTAATATCTTGACACCTTTTGCCTTTTCTATTTAGCATTTAGAGGCATCTAACCCTAGCGTGGAATTTAGAGAATATGTAAAATAATTTTTATAAGAGCCACAGCCAAGTTTTTGCATTTGAGAAACAATATCAAGAAGGGTTCTAATTAAATTAAAATAACATGTCTCGTCTCACAATTCATTCTACCAATTAAATTATAACAATAAATTACCTTAATCAAATCAGGACGTTGCAATGGTTTTTGAGAAATATTTTACTTATTCCAATCCTAACCACAAAGTCATTCAATGCTTCTTCTGCCGTCATCGAATCATTACTCAAACAAAATGTAAAATATGTTTTTAAAGAATTTTACATTTTATAAAGTATAATCAAAAGATATTCTAATTTTTTTTCAAACTATTGATATATCAAGTAGAGAAAACCGCAGATCTGAGGGAGATTTCCGTCAAAGTTACTTTTAATAGATACCAACTTCTACTACCCATTAATGAACTAACTAGCTATTATTTTAATAGTAGTATCAAATGTGGTGTTTCCTGAAACATTTACCTTTATTTAAATCTGGTTGTAAATTTGACCTCCCAATTTTTTATCTATTTCTTTACTGCCAATACTAAGTAAAATTATTAGAAAACTAATTCTTGAACAAAAGTAAAAATTTTTCAAGTTAATTTTTTAACTTTATAATAAATAATCAATTTGGTTTCACAAGGGGTTGTTGGTGTTGAGCTGATCAAACATATTTTCTATGCATGGGCGAATTCACAGGATGCTTTGGGTATATTCTGTGACCTATCTGAAGCTTTCGATTGTGTTCATCATGACACATTAATCAGGAAACTACAACACTAAGAAGTGTTGCTCTTAAATTTATTATTTCAAATTTAAACAACAGACGCAAGAAGTTATTATCAACGGTATTAGTTCTTTCAGGTCGATAGTACAAATGGGCGTGCCTCAGGGCTCATTTCTCGGCTCCTTTCTGTTACTTGTCTATATTAATGACTTACCTAACATAGTGGGGGATAAACATGATATAGTATTATTTACTGACTGAATTTTTAAACTAAAATGAAAATAACTAAAATGTGATGAAGTACATAAATAATGCTATATCTAAATTAGTAAATTGGTTAAACTAAAATAAAATGTATTCATCTATAACTCCAAATGTCAATCATTAAAATACTATGAATTATATATAATAATCTATGACACTTAATGACGTGGTCACGAATGGGTCGGTTACCGGCGTAAAATAGTATGTATGTATGGTATTTTTATCCAGGGTTTCGTGCGATGAGTGTAGAAAACCAGAGGCCCAGAACTAATTGAACTAAAGAAAATAAAAGTTCGATTAACCATATGATTTTTCTAATCCTTGTCACATAAAGTTAGATAGCCGATGCCAGGATAAACTCTGGTTTCATAGTATTCCGAGATTTTGTGCTGGATACTTTGTTTAAATGAGGGCATGAGCAGAGAGTTATTAAAGTCAACACAAGAATGAATTTTAATATTAAAATTAGGTTGAGTCCTATTGTAATTAGTAAAACCAACAACATAGATGTATTGATAGTTAATAAATATATTCTTAGCCACTCTGCGACCTTGGCTAATCCTACTCCAGCGCTGTGTCCAACATATTCCCAGCTTCAACCACAGACATACGTGAACATGCGCCCGTATTACAAAGGCTGTTTACATAAATCAAAAATAGAATGGGGCCTAACTCCCTTGTGAGACATTGTAGGTAATGGTAGAGTCATGGTGCTCTCTTATTTTGGCCCGTTGTCTAAGATTTGTTAAGTGAAACCTTAAAATAAAACTAGGAGTTTACGAAACATTATCACCTTGCCTAATAATGAGTAACGTCAGCACTGAAATAGCGTCTACTGTGCAAAGTAAGGTGCCGTGTAGTGGCGGTCAAGAATATACACTACCCCGTATCCTTCCGTGGGTGTCGTAAAAGGCGACAAAGGGAAACAGGCAGGAGATAGGCAGCAGCATCTTCCTGATAATAGCCAAAATTACAATAAAAAAACTGCGGTTGCCAACCCGTTCGCCAAGCGTGGCAACTATGGCAAATACCCCCCAATGATTAAAGCAACAAACAGACGGCCCCCAGTCCCCGGCGGCCCCGCTATTCCTGGCTACGGTGGCGACCATGGTAACGGCGGGGCAGGGGGTGCTAAGAATCTCCGGTGGAGGTTCGGTTGCCACCTTAGACGACTCGACCTACGACAACGCACGCACCCTGAGGACTGACGAGAAGATCGTGGAGCTGGAAAAAGAGACAGACAAGTTGCGCTGGCATATTATAGGATTATCCGAAGTCCGAAGAGAGGGGGAGGACACGGTAATCCTCGAATCCGGCAACTTGCTCTATCACCGGGAGGGCGACCATCTGTCCCAAGGAGGTGTCGGATTTATCGTCCACAAGTCTCTCGTTAACAACGTTGTAAAGATCGGGATCAATGTGTCGACGAGGGTTGCGTACCTTATACTCAGAATCACCAAAAGGTATTCGCTGAAGGTCATACAGGTTTACGCACTAAACTCGGCACACCCCAATGAGGAGGTGGAGGAAATGTATGAGGATATCTCTAGAGCCATGCATTCCTCCAAAACCCAATATACGGTGTTAATGGGAGACTTCAATGCAAAACTAGGCACAAGAAAGAACGGTGAGCTGAAAGTAGGGAAATTTGGAATAGGGCAACGGAACCCAAGGGGCCAGCAGCTGGCCGACTTCATGGAGAAAGAGGGACTCTTTATGATGAACTCTTTATGAACTCTTGATTAACACAGGAAGTGGACCTGGTCGAGTCCCGACGATTCGACAAAAAATGAGATTGACTTCATTATGACGACCAGACGACAACTGTTCAGTGATGTCTTCGTGATCGCGAGGGTGAAAACTGGTAGCGATCACCGAATGGTTAGAGGCACACTGAACCTAAACGTCAAGTTGGAGAGGTCTCGTCTAATGAAGTCAACGCTCCGTCCCCCTCGTGCTCTGTTCCAAAGTCCCGAAACCTTTCAGCTCGAGTTACAAAACCGTTTTCAGTGCTTAGAAGACTGCAATGAAGTGGACGATATGAATGACAAGTTCGTGGAAACTGTCCATGCGGTCGGAGCTAAGTTCTCCAAGACCCGCCGCAGAAGAACACAAAAACTCTCCGATCACACTCTTAATCTCATGGCTGTCAGACGGGAGATGAAGTTACATTCTTCAACAGACTTGACAGCATACAGGCATCTGAACAGACAGATCTCCAAATGCATGCGGCGGGACTTACGCAACTTCAATACAGCTCGTATTGAAGAAGCGATCGAGCGGAACCAAGGCTCCAAAGTCTATGCCAGAGATCTGTCTGCCAGAAAGAGCCAACTGTCAAAGCTGAAGACAGAATGTGGCAGCATCGTTTCCGGGACACCTGAGATTTTGAGTGAGATTGAGAGGTTCTATGGGCAGCTGTACACATCATCGTTGGAGCCACACGCAAGTGTGAGTAACGATCCAAGAGCGAGTCTCATCCGACACTATTCCGAAGATATCCCGGGCGTCAGTCTGAGCGAGATTAGAATGGCTCTCCAGCACCTTAAAAACGGCAAGGCCCCAGGCGAGGATGGAATTACAGCGGAGCTTCTGAAAGCGGGTGGAAGACCGGTACTTGAAGTCTTACAGAAGCTCTTTAATTCCGTCCTTCATGGTGGCATTACACTGGAGGCGTGGAGCAGAAGTGCGGTGGTCTTGTTCTTCAAGAAAGGTGACAACGCTCTCTTGAAGAACTACAGTCCGATTTCCCTTCTGAGCCGCGTCTACGTGCTGTTTTCGAGAGTCATTACGAATCGTCTCGCGCGCAGACTTGACGACTTCCAGCCTCCCGAACAAGCCGGTTTCCGAAAGGGCTTTAGCACCATAGACCACATACGTTTTACATTACGATTTGCCGACGATATAGTCCTTATGGCAGAATCGCTGGAGGACCTAAGCACTATGCTCAATGACCTCAATAGTGTCTCCCAATGGATAGGTCTTAAGATGAACATGGACAAAACAAAGATTATGTTTAATGTCCATGTCACACCTATGTCGGTAGTTGTTGGGAACACTAAGCTCGAAGTTGTTGACGAGTATGTTTACCTGGGACAAATAGTCCGACTAGGTAAGTTCAACTTCGACCGAGAGGTTAATCGACGGATTCAACTCAGCTGGGCAGCGTTCGGGAAGCTACGACACATTTTCTCGTCAGACATACCTCAAAACCTGATGTATAAGGAAGCTCAAGGTCCCTCAGCGAGCTATGGAGAGGGCTATGCTCGGAGTTTCTCTGCGTGATAAACTTAGAAATGAGGATATCCGCAGTAGAACTAGAGTAACCGACATAGCCCAACGGATTAGTAAGCTGAAGTGGCAGTGGGCCGGCCATATAGCTCGAAGAGCCGACAATTGATGGGGAAGAAAGGTTCTCGAGTGGCAGCCTCGTACCGGTAGGCGAAGTGTAGGGCGACCCCCCACGAGATGGAGTGAAGACCTGGTAAGGCATGCAGGAAGTCGATGGATGCAGGTGGCTCAGGACCGTGCTTTGTGGCATTCCTTGGGGGAGGCCTATATTCAGCAGTGGACTTATGAAAGGCTGTAATGATGATGATGATGATGTGCAAAGTCCTCATCTGAAACCCTATTGCCATGCTGCATATACATAAATAGTATAGTTGTAGCACGAATGGGTCGGTTCGATCGGGGAATGACCACGCTCTCACAAAATGCCAACTTTAAATAGCGACTTGGTGCTGCTGTGTTTCGTATGGTGAGCGTAGATAACCGGAGACCCTTGTTACTAGAAAAGAAGCATTCCATCTTAGTCCTCGTGGCTGACAACGCATCTGCATTTCGATTGGCAAACTAGGATACACGCTACGTCTGTAGATGTCTATGGGCCACAGCAACCACCATCAGATGAACTGGGTGCTCGCTTGTCACCCTTATCTTATATAAAAAAATTGTGACATTGAGAGTATATTATATTTATTTAAATAATTAATCAAACTGTTATTTAACACTTTTTCTATTATTTTCTATATTTTTTATTTTAAATTATTAGTTTAAAATATATATATAGTCGATGACTAATCCCAGAAATAAAGTATTGTTTGTTTGAATCTTTTTTAACTGGTGACGTCATGCATGGTACCTACAGATGCGCAGGAGCTGCGGTACGCGTATACACACGGGGGTGTGCGAGTGTGGTGGCGCGGGGCGGGCAGGCGGGCGGTACGCTTCGCACAGAACATCACGCGCCCGCTCGAGCACTGGCGCAGCGTCGACGTCACGCAGCCCAGCGTGCAGGTACATACTGTGTGTACACTCGGCGAGCGGTGCGCTTCGCACAGAACATCACGCGCCCGCTCGAGCACTGGCGCAGCGTCGACGTCACGCAGCCCAGCGTGCAGGTACATACTGTGTGTACACTCGGCGAGCGGTGCGCTTCGCACAGAACAT
This sequence comes from Parnassius mnemosyne, assembly GCA_963668995.1. Taxonomy (NCBI): domain Eukaryota; kingdom Metazoa; phylum Arthropoda; class Insecta; order Lepidoptera; family Papilionidae; genus Parnassius; species Parnassius mnemosyne. The sequence goes on along the minus strand of CAVLGL010000002.1, from coordinate 3,547,103 downwards.
CACGCGCCCGCTCGAGCACTGGCGCAGCGTCGACGTCACGCAGCCCAGCGTGCAGGTACATACTGTGTGTACACTCGGCGAGCGGTGCGCTTCGCACAGAACATCACGCGCCCGCTCGAGCACTGGCGCAGCGTCGACGTCACGCAGCCCAGCGTGCAGGTACATACTGTGTGTACACTCGGCGAGCGGTGCGCTTCGCACAGAACATCACGCGCCCGCTCGAGCACTGGCGCAGCGTCGACGTCACGCAGCCCAGCGTGCAGGTACATACTGTGTGTACACTCGGCGAGCGGTGCGCTTCGCACAGAACATCACGCGCCCGCTCGAGCACTGGCGCAGCGTCGACGTCACGCAGCCCAGCGTGCAGGTACATACTGTGTGTACACTCGGCGAGCGGTGCGCTTCGCACAGAACATCACGCGCCCGCTCGAGCACTGGCGCAGCGTCGACGTCACGCAGCCCAGCGTGCAGGTACATACTGTGTGTACACTCGGCGAGCGGTGCGCTTCGCACAGAACATCACGCGCCCGCTCGAGCACTGGCGCAGCGTCGACGTCACGCAGCCCAGCGTGCAGGTACATACTGTGTGTACACTCGGCGAGCGGTGCGCTTCGCACAGAACATCACGCGCCCGCTCGAGCACTGGCGCAGCGTCGACGTCACGCAGCCCAGCGTGCAGGTACATACTGTGTGTACACTCGGCGAGCGGTGCGCTTCGCACAGAACATCACGCGCCCGCTCGAGCACTGGCGCAGCGTCGACGTCACGCAGCCCAGCGTGCAGGTACATACTGTGTGTACACTCGGCGAGCGGTGCGCTTCGCACAGAACATCACGTGCCCGCTCGAGCACTGGCGCAGCGTCGACGTCACGCAGCCCAGCGTGCAGGTACATACTGTGTGTACACTCGGCGAGCGGTGCGCTTCGCACAGAACATCACGCGCCCGCTCGAGCACTGGCGCAGCGTCGACGTCACGCAGCCCAGCGTGCAGGTACATACTGTGTGTACACTCGGCGAGCGGTGCGCTTCGCACAGAACATCACGCGCCCGCTCGAGCACTGGCGCAGCGTCGACGTCACGCAGCCCAGCGTGCAGGTACATACTGTGTGTACACTCGGCGAGCGGTGCGCTTCGCACAGAACATCACGCGCCCGCTCGAGCACTGGCGCAGCGTCGACGTCACGCAGCCCAGCGTGCAGGTACATACTGTGTGTACACTCGGCGAGCGGTGCGCTTCGCACAGAACATCACGCGCCCGCTCGAGCACTGGCGCAGCGTCGACGTCACGCAGCCCAGCGTGCAGGTACATACTGTGTGTACACTCGGCGAGCGGTGCGCTTCGCACAGAACATCACGCGCCCGCTCGAGCACTGGCGCAGCGTCGACGTCACGCAGCCCAGCGTGCAGGTACATACTGTGTGTACACTCGGCGAGCGGTGCGCTTCGCACAGAACATCACGCGCCCGCTCGAGCACTGGCGCAGCGTCGACGTCACGCAGCCCAGCGTGCAGGTACATACTGTGTGTACACTCGGCGAGCGGTGCGCTTCGCACAGAACATCACGCGCCCGCTCGAGCACTGGCGCAGCGTCGACGTCACGCAGCCCAGCGTGCAGGTACATACTGTGTGTACACTCGGCGAGCGGTGCGCTTCGCACAGAACATCACGCGCCCGCTCGAGCACTGGCGCAGCGTCGACGTCACGCAGCCCAGCGTGCAGGTACATACTGTGTGTACACTCGGCGAGCGGTGCGCTTCGCACAGAACATCACGCGCCCGCTCGAGCACTGGCGCAGCGTCGACGTCACGCAGCCCAGCGTGCAGGTACATACTGTGTGTACACTCGGCGAGCGGTGCGCTTCGCACAGAACATCACGCGCCCGCTCGAGCACTGGCGCAGCGTCGACGTCACGCAGCCCAGCGTGCAGGTACATACATACTGTGTGTACACTCGGTGCACAGAACATCACTCGCCCGCTCAAGCACGTATACCGTATCTTTTTATTGAATACAGCTACAAGTCACCTGCTGAAAATATTTCTTCACGAAAGATTACCACAAGACCCTTCTCGCCAGGTGATCACTCCATCTAATGAAGGGCTTCTCTACATACTTCGCTGAAAGTCATTATAATTCACACACAACACATCACTAGCAATTTTAAGTGCTGATCTACCATGTGCTTTACTATAATGGAAATCATCGTGAGGAAACTTGTTGTCTGAGAAATAAAATTATTTACAAGGCGTGTGAATTCTGCGAACGTGTGAAGTTACGCACTGAAACAGTGCAGCGTTTTTATGAATGTAATTTTCGTATTATTTAATTGTGGAATGGTGAAAAATACGGACTCTTTTGTTGCAGCTGGATGACCTAGACCCTACCCTGCCGGTGTACGTGATGGTGACACTGCCGGGCCTTGGGAAGCCCAACCAAGTGCTCACCATACCGCCACGACCCGTTGACAACTACAACATGTACTTGGGTAAGTATTACTACTATTATGTAGTAGCGGTGTAAGATTATCCACTACCCCATATTATCTTGTGAGTGTAATAAGGAGTGACAGGGGAAAACAAACTAGATGGGCAGCTGTTGTCCTAATAACAATAAAAAATGTAAAAAACTGTGGAGTAACGATACTTATAATTTGTTTCAGGTTTAGGAGTAGGTCTGGGCGTGTGCGTGTTGTGTGCGTTGTCCATCGCCGCTGCTTGCTTTTGGAGGAGACACAAGAAGACTCGGTCGCCTGTCAGGTAAGTGTCTTATTTATTATTACTGCTCACTTTTTTATATTATCACACACACACACGCACACGCACACGCTCACGGACGCACCACACGCACACGCACACGCACACGCACACGCACACGCTCACGCTCACGCACGCACACGCACACGCACACGCACACGCACACGCTCACGCACACGCTCACGCACACGCTCACGCTCACGCACGCACACGCACACGCACACGCACACGCACACGCACACGCTCACGCTCACGCACGCACACGCACACGCACACGCTCACGCACGCACACGCACACGCACGCACACGCACACGCTCACGCACGCCCACGCACACGCACGCACACGTACACGCTCACGCACGCACACGCACGCACACGCACACGCTCACGCACGCACACGCACGCACACGCACACGCTCACGCACGCACACGCACACGCACTTGCTCACGCTCACGCACACGCTCACGCACGCACACGCACGCACACGCACACGCATACGCTCACGCACTCACACGCACACGCTCACGTTCGCACTAGCACACGCACACGCTCACGCACGCACACTTACACGCACACGCTCACGCACGCACACGCACACGCACGCACACGCACACGCACACGCACTCGCTCACGCTCACGCACACGCTCACGCACGCACACGCACGCACACGCACACGGATACGCTCACGCACGCACACGCACACGCACACGCACACGCACACGCACACGCTCACGCACGCACACGCACACGCATACGCTCACGCACGCACACGCTCACGCACGCACACGCAAACGCACGCCCAAGCATACGCACACGCTCACACATGCACACGCACACGCTCACACACTCACACGCACACACACACGCTCTCGCACGCACACGCACTACGACTAGGCTTGAATGAATTCATTTAAAAGGTGTGTTATCATAGATTAAGTAACTAAATAACGTTTATCTATGTGTGTTATAAATAGAAATCTAAATTTATCCCCGTAGCCTTGAGAACTAAAATGGAATGTCTCGTTATCAATAAAAAGTGGTCTCCGGCTTTTAATGCTTCCCATACGAAAGACAGCAGCATTAAGTTGCTATTTTACGAGTATATGTATAATATACGGATTGACAATAACAGTATAGAACGTCTTGCACCTTTGATATTGCACCCCGTTACCGGCTTGGGTATTTTACGTCTGCATTTTTTTTGAATTTTTTTGCATTTCTCCTTATTCCTAAGGGTTGCAATGCGTCTACTTTTTTATTTTAATTAGGGATAAATGTTGGTGTTTATGGGCCACAGCTTCCACTTACCATCAGGTGGACTGCATGCTCGTTTGTCACCTTTAAATTATAAACAAATATACGTCCTACTACAATGCTCTTGTCTATCCCTGATCTATACTCATTACAGTCAAATCATCACAAATCTACTGCTTAACAAGGGGTTCCCTCGGATATTACCACAAAGCACAGAGGACAGTCCCGGAATATTTGCATTTGTCGGTACGAGGTTACTCGAGTCCCTTTCTTTCCTATCGATAGTAGGTTCTTCAAACTGGTGAGCTGAAGTGGCAATGGGCTGGCCATGTTAGAAAATCAGGCGTATTATTGAATGGGTTGGTCCCAATTAAATTTAAAGAAAAATTCGGAAAACTAGCAGATGTAATTTTTAATGTAAATATTTAGTCAATATTCTATTCGTTACTTGTAACTTGCCGCATTCTTTAATCTCCTCAAAAAAAATTAACTTATAATAAAAAGTAAAAGCCGACATCAAAGAACTAAAAAAATAAAACAATTTCTACATATGTAAGCTTCTGAAGTCAGGGTTTTAATTACACAATGCTATATACACAATGCCATAACACCGACTTCGGAAGCTATTAGTGGAAATGAGTTTAGTTCTCTGAAGGTCTGCTTTTACTTTTTATTAAAAGTTTAATTTTCGTGACTTATTTTAATTGCCCATTTATTTATTTATTTTTGCATATACATTGTACAATTGGCGAACTTAGTGCATTCTCTTCCAGTCAACCACCATATATATATAAACTAAAAATAACAGTTATTTATGACCTTGCAGTAGAGAGTAAGTTCTGTGGCCTTGAGCGACATTTAGTTTATATAGCTATATATAGCTGTTAACAATCACTTCTCTCCTTAGTTCTATTAAGCTATTTTTCTTATTTAACAGAACACGAAGAAGGAATCAGCCAGCTAACGAGGGTACAGACGAGGAAGGCTCGGAAATGAAGGTAAGAATTTAAATCTATATTCAAACAATGTGTATTTATGTCAAGATGGTCGTATACATAAGCATAACGTTAATACCGTTTGTAATAATGTAACTCCAAAATGTTACGAAAGTAAGCAAATTTTTCGTACCTTTTGTTAATATATATATCACTATATAATTTGTACGCCATATTTTTTATTTTTATGCTATATCTCTCAGTATGGCTTAAATATTAAAATGAAACAATTTAGTGAAATAAGATAAACGTCCCTTTTTAAACAGTTCAGTGGGCAAGAACTATCTGTACACCATGAACCTAGAACTTTCTTTATGAAACGTTACCTCGTAGGCATGTTACAGATTAGGTTTTTCCCTTGTTTTTTTTTTTTAAGAAAACTTTCCAGACCCGAAACAATTATTATTATGCCATAAAAATATTTGTTTCTTGTGGGACTAACCCGCCACCTACATTGCTGCAGCAAATGCTTTGTCAATGCACTAATGGACTCTTAATAAAATATTAAAACTAACATATAAATGAATGCGTTTAAATTGGCGGAGCATTCAATCTTAGTCTTCAGGGATGACAACGCATCTGTAGTTTTCTTTTTTTTGGAGTTGTTTGTAGGCGTTTCTGGGCTACTAGCCACTTACAATCAGGTGTACAGTTAGTTTATTTGTCTCTTGAATTTAATTTAAAAAAAAAAGGTTACTTAAAGTGAGAATAGTAAAGTTTATGTACCATGTAGTGGTACTGTAAGAATATCCGCTACCCCATCTTATTTCGTGGGTGTTGTAACAGGCGACGAGGGAAACAACTCAAGAGAGGGCAGCAGCCTCTTCCAAATAACGCTAAAAAAAACTGCGGTTGCTAACCTGCTTGTCAAACATGGCAACTATGGCAAATATACCTATGAGGCAAACTAAGGGGTAGGCCTATGTTAGGCAGTGATAACGGTAACGGTAGCCAAGTTCATAACAGCCGGTATGTCCAACAAGAACGGAACTAGTTTACCTACCTATATAATATGTGTATCATACTATATATACATCCACAAGCTGTTCCATGCGACTTCGCCCGCGTTGAATTTTTTTGTGCGGTACCCTAAATTAAAGTAGCCTAATAAAGGAGTATAACATCAGTTATCTGCAAGTGAAGTTCCCATCAAAATTCACAGGTTTTTGCGTGATGCCTGTTCACGCCAAAATAGCTCGCAGATGACAGATTTTTTCAGACTTATTTATTATTTATTGTTATATTTTGGCCAATTTACACAATATTTTTATGAATTATAGCTTATGTGTTATTCTGATATACGAGCTATATTATTGTAAAGTTTCATTAAAATACATTCAGTAGTTTTGCGTGAAAGAGTAAGAAACATCCATTCATCGTCACAAATTTTTACATTTATAATATTAGTAGGATAGTAAGATAATATTAGTAGGATAATGAGAAAGTGTATGTCGTCAGGCTATGGGAGTGGAGGCGGGCGGGCGGCTGGCCAACGGCGGCGCGTGCGGCGGCGCGTGCGGCGGCGCGTGCGGCGGCGCGTGCGGCGAGCCGCTGCTCAACGGACACGTGCAGCGCGCGCACGCACACGCACACGTGAGCACCACACGCACACGCACACGTGAGCACCACACGCACACGCACACGCACACGCACACATACGCAACATCCTTGTATACTTAAACGCAACCTTACGTACAGTCAGATCCAAAACGGTTCACGTGATTCATCGTTGACATAATATGTCATAATCATTTTTACAGCTTTGTGTTAGTGTAATCGATTTTAGAAAGTCCACTTACACTAGTGCGAACTCTGGTGGGATGTTTTTTTAAATCATTTGAATAAGGGTGACAAACGAGCACATAATCCACCTGATGGTAAGTGGGGGCTGTGGCCCATAGGTATCTACATTTATCCTCGATTAATAATCAAAATGCAGATGCGTTGTCACATCTGAGGACTAAAATGAAATGCCTCGTTTGCAGTAAAAAGTCACCATACAAAACACAGCAGCATTAAGCTGCTATTTCATGTTGGTATTCTGTGAGAGCGTGATCCTACACCCGGTGGAGCCGATCCATCTCATATCTGCAGCATGACTCTACCACGTAAAATATTTAAATTTTCTATTCTTTCATTTATTCATTCAACACAGAGTATGAAAATCTGCTGGTAAACACAGATTACCTTATAGGGGGGATATTGGCCATAGTTTGCATTCGGATTGGGAACGGCAGTTGTTTTATATTATAGTCGTTATTAAAAAAACACTGCCGCCCATCTTCTGGTTTGTTTTCCCTCTGTTTCCTCTTAAGACATCCACGGAACCATATGGAGTAGGGCATATTCTTATACCACTGCACACTCAATATTTGTCTAATTGTCTTTTGTCTCAAGCATTACCAGACCTTGAAAAGCCGCATCCTATCTGTATATCTTAGTTGATATCTGATAGATTTTTATATTAATAGTCTGCCATATTTGTTATTCGATAATTATGAAACCATATCGTCCCGTGGGTGTCGTAAGCTGCGACAGAGCGAAATTGAAACAGGCCAAAGGCATCGGCATCTTCCTAATAACAGCTCAGAATAATGAAAACTGCGGTTGCCAATCCACCTGCCAAGCGTGGTAACTATGGCAAAATGCCCTCAACGAGGCAATCTATGGAAGAGGTCTATGTTCAGCAGTGGACATTATAGGCTGTAATAGATGGATAGAATTATGAAACCCTTGAGAAAATGAATTGTCATGTTGAATTTCCATTTGATGTCCACTGCTGATATATGGTATTTCCCATAGATACCCGTGGTTTGCTGTAATTCGGTATGTAAAGAAAATTATAAGCCATGCTGATTTTGAAAACGTTTCAATATTAATCATATATAAATTTAAAACAAAAAAAAAACGTATTTCGCTGTTTAGAGATCTTAAAACACGGGAAAAATGTGTGAAATTATTTGACTTTCATTTCAACTCCAAATGACGTCACAAAACATACTGAAGTGAGACCAATATCTAGTGATTTAAAAACAATTTTGTCATAATTGATAAGTTATTATAATCTCGTTTTATGAAGCAAATATATAAAAGCGACAGTTTAAAAACAATTTGCATACCGAATTTTGCAAGTCTTCTTCTAGAGGAAGAAGACTTGGGCAAGTACACTGTTCACACTGTACACTGTTCTACACGTAGTTTTAAAAAAATACTATTTCTACTTAATCATTCCAAGCAAAGTTTGATTAACTGTGGTGAACCACTTCTAACACAAGCATTTTGCTTGTGTTAGAAGTGGTTCACCACAGTTAATCGAATGGCGGATTCGAAACTTCTGATTTGTAAGCTTACATGCATTTATAAACTCATGGTTTTTATATGTAATGAAGTCAATCTAATTACAAATATGTTTTTCTCCAGTCAAAGACACCAAATGGCAAGCTGAAGAAAGGCCGCCTCTATGAGGCGTTCGACGTGTCACGCAACGATCACGACACGACTGCGGAGACGGTGCTCGACGACTCAACTTCAACGTTCAATTTTCTCGACACCTCGCGTCGTCCAGAGTTCGAATCCCGGCCGGAGCTCACCGCCAACAACTCCTTCCAAAAACTCCCAGACGACAATATGAACTCCGAGCTAAACAGGGGTACCGAATTTCAGTTAGACAACAGCAAAATTCAGCCAACGCTGCAGCCCAACGGTTGAGATATCAACCGTCACAGACCTATAGAATTACAAGGGGGTGGGCGACCCCCCAAATCGACTAACGTCATAAATTCAGTTAAGGGCGGTGTCGATGTATATTTAGTACTGAATAGGTTGGCATTTTGTACAGAATCTCCACAATTAGCTAGATGGACTCATTAAGAATACCTGCGGTAACGCTTATGTGGTTCGGCAAAGGTTTGCGCGAGGATAGCTTAGCGTGTTTTGTTCCTAAACTAGACTTTATTTTCAATGATACAAGGCTGATTTTTGCTAACAATAGTAGTACGGGTACGTTATACGTAATTTATTGTAGTTCCGTCTATCCCCTTGAAAATATACCTTATTCGATAGGCACGTGAAGTTATTCTCGCTTAAACTCACACGGTCATCCTAACAATAGCTGACATGGTTTACTCCCGTTGTATTAATTGTAAATATGCGTTATTATTGCCCTTATTGGGCGAAGCACGAGCACACATATTGTTCATAGATCGGCCTGAGATTATGCGGCGAGACAATAAAAAAGTGGCGCGAAAAATTATAACCTTAAACATTGATTAAATTAAAAAAGAGAAGATACGGTACTTACCATATAAAAGTGGACCACGAAAACTACGTCTAACTGGAGCGTTATCATTTAGTTGCAGTCGATGCTATTTACACCGGCACTACAGGGCAAACATCGTAACCTCGTGGAATGAGTATGTAATAAGTTATGGACCAAGGGATTAATCAGGGCACTATTTATAATGCCCGGGCAATATGTATAATGACAACTCAAATCGGGCTATGTAATTAATACTGGTTTAAATAACATAAAACATATAACACAACATAACCACTCACGCCTGTCACCCAGAGGGGTAGGCAGAGACTACGGACTTCCATTTCGCACGACCCTGACACACCCCTCTCGCCTCCTCCACATCCATATACCTATGCATACATACCTACACGCTCGTCGGTTAAGGGTACTCTTATTTTTGCCCATTTTCAATATATCGCCAATTTGGTCGATAAACTCCCTAGGGCGTCCCTTCCCGACTCTGCCGTTTACATCTGATTTAAACTTCATTATTTATCACATTGTCTGGTCATTATGAATATTGCTACGTAACTGTTGGGCAATTTGATATAAACAACCTATCCTGTTATATTAAATGCTAATCACCTTTAAGACAATAGTTGGAAGTAAAGACTAGAAATGAGTTGGGGGGTGACTCGAACTATAAGCAGTTTGAATAGCCTACCATGTAAAGGATGTCATGGGGGTCATGGTTGAATAGAGGCATAAAGTTCTCACTACACTCCTAGGGGTCAAAATGGCCAAAAAACCAAAAAATTAAAAATTCTTATTTCGGCTATAACTCCACCTCCTTTGGAGGTTCTTACACAGTCTTTACTTCCCGCATCCCACTAGTTTCATAATGTACCAAATTTGAAATTAACAAGTATAAAAATATGAGGGAATGGAAAAACCACTTTGCAGTCTCTAATAGCAGCAACGGGGTATAACTTCCTTTGCGTTGCAAAGAAAAAAAAACCTAACCTAACCTATCTTTTTATTACTCTGCCCAAGTCAATTTATTTATTTCAATAGTTTTAAAAACAAAAGTGTTACGTTTCTTTGTAACATTTTCTTATAACGTTTCACCGCCGGGGCTGTATGAGTATACTATTGTTTATTCTAAGTTCTTATGTAAAATATAAAATAAAGATCTTCGTACGTCCACTTCGTACGTGTGTACAGTTACACTCACAATTTTTATCACATTGCCTATTTTATATTATATATATTGGACATTATTCATTTTGCCCAGACATTATCATATTAATTTTAATTATCAAACACATAGTCCATAACATATATATTTATCAAACAAAGAAATTGCATTAATACTTATCTCTTAATAAGGCTTACATGGATAGCTAATTGTCGGGTACACACGTACTGCTCTTCTTTAAAGTAAGAATTCTTTGAATAATCATCGAAATTATTACCTGCTCATTTTACAAATGTGTCTCAATTGCTCTAGTAAAAATAAAGTCATTGCATTCACTTGCACCTTTTATGTGTAATCCTTTAGTTTTTTATTGTTAAAAGCCAATATTTTATGCAATAAAATTAACTGGCCAATGTTATTGTGGAAGCGAGATGGAGCACTACGGTCAGTATGTCTCGTTTCTGCCTGTATTGCTAAGTTTGTGTGCGTATTGTACGTAGTCCATTTTATGATTATGAAGTTTGTGCGTACCGTACCTTCTCCTTTTTGTTTATATCAATGATTTAAAAAGATGATGCGACAAGCGGTAGCCGCTGTTGTCATTTTATGCTCACTTGTATGAATTGTCTACCTTGAGTCGCAGTGCCTCCAAAAAGTACACATTAAAATATTCTTGTATAAAGAACTATGATATAATTCACCGTTAGTGCAACTTAAGCGTACAAAATATAGACCAAAATGGAATCCAAACACCCATTCATAGCCTGAACTCACATGTACATATTGCGAAAATATTTATTGATGTTGAAAAAATTATTTATTTTCTCTCTGCTGTTTTAATTTCATAGACAAAGCCTTAGAAGCTATCACTTACCTCCACATTACATTCCAGTTTTATACAAAATAGATTCCACATATATATATCACATCGCAGTAATTTAAATCTAATTTTTTTTGTTAACGCACAGTTTATTTCCATATTATAATCCTGTTATAGTTTATAGTTAGCAGTTATCTGACGCTCCACAAAGTTGTTTTTTTAGATACTTAAAACCTAAGAAAACAGTTAGATAGTATAAAGATAAAATTGTAAAAAGAATAAAAATATTTAAATATTAAATATTACAACGAACTACTAATATTATATGAAACACGTGAAATAGTTTATCGATAGTGTTATGAAAGTTACTAAACGTTATTTCTAATGTGTACCTTTTCCTTGAGACAACGGAACTTTGTTATGAAACCTGTTTTTTTTTAAATTGTATAAAAATACAAGTTCGTTGATCATTATTCCATATCACAATTATATCTACCTCATTTTCTTCGTTGTAAGGTTCTTTTAGGTGTTAACGATTTAAATGTTGAATCGATTTAAGTTTTCTTTTTCTGTAATACCCATCGATCTGTGGGTAATAGGTTATTTCCGCTACAGACGGTAAATTCTGGTAGCTAGTATTTTTTTTAATTTATTTTAGCACTAAGACTGTATTTTACTGGATTTCTTTATTGCACAGACACACATAGTTTCACCGTCACTGGTAGAACTCATCAGACATCGCACCGTATTTTACGTTATTTATTCAAACAATAAGTTTTTAGTTTGTTCCGCCTCCCTCATATATTTTATTGTATATTAATTCAAAAAATATCAAAATATAAATTAAAAAATATGACTTTGTCCTAAATTGAGTTACCAAAATTAAAAAAAAAAATATACTTGTAACTCCTTCCCTACTACCTTAGGTTTTCATTGAAAATTATATAATTTTTTTTTAATATTAAAAAGTTGACAAAAACTACTTGCTTCTTCATACAAACGCGTACAATAAGTAAGTATATATAACTCGATGCACCTAGGTACAATTTATTCGTGTAAAATAAGTCTTATTGAGATCAGCGGAAGCATTTTAAGAAGTCAAACGCAGTTAAGTGAGAATTTACAAATTAAATCTATAAAATTTTTATAAAATAATATCTCAACCAATGGCATTAGAATTTAAAATTTTATTAAAAACTAAAACGCAGTTAAAATTCCATAAAAATATTTATCTTGTTTACCTAAATTTTAAAAGATGTCTGATCTATAAAAGAAAAATTATTTTTCATTTGACTTTTTAAAATGCCAGCTGCGTTGTAAATATAATATAAATATAATCTATTAACTCAGATTAAATTTAAAAAAAAATCGCCGACTAAGTACCTGAAAATTTCAATTACAATAAGTTAACTTAGGCGTAGAGTTAGCTCTTAAAATCTAAATTTTATCTTTGACGCTAGGTTTTGTCACAGGGTCTAAAGCTTCGATTTTGACACCAAGGGCTAAGAGGGGTTAAGCCGGTGTTCATATTGTTTAGTTTTCCGCGTGCCGTGCGTTATGAGTGCGCGAATTTCGCTGTTGTCATATGTGATTGGCGGGAGAATGATTGGACCAAGTTTTGGCCAAATATACAAGTCGGTGCCAATGCAATTTTCTCGAACGTAAACAATGCTTAGTTACTCCTATTTTTAATTATTTATGTATAAATTCTTAATGTTAGTCCATAAAAAAATATTTTATTCTTCTTTGGAATTTTAGCTATTAAATATATAAAATTTTAACAAGTCTCGAAGACAAAGTGGATGTCCTGTCGGACTCAGATCTGCCGGGCAATCTTCTAAGGCAGGGGTGGCGAACCAATGGCACTCGACAAAAAATTTTGGTCACGTCACCGATCACAAAGTTCACTATGAAGTATTATATTACGAACGAACACGAGTGAACGGATATGGAGTGTTCGTGCGTGGGGCGGCGGTAATCACGAAGTCAAAATTATTTTACGGCACGTCCTATGGCCCCATTAAACATTTCTTTAGAAAAATGGCAGGTTGGTAGATAAAGGTTTACTACCCCTGCTCTAAGGAATGCTTCGCCATGTCCTTATTGCTACCACAGTGGTGGCACTCGGTTACCGGCTCTCCTTGGCCTATTTAGCACATATACTTACTAAAGCCCCTAAGAATTTTAACTATTAAATAGGAGTTCCTAAAGACTGTTTAAATTTGTAGAATATTGGATTGGAACAGGCTTTATGTTATTATGGATTCTAAAGGTAATTGTTAGACCCTATGTCAGTGTTGTCAGTATCAAGGAACAACTGCAAGTAACTTCAAACAAAGATGTCAATACATGCCTCTGAAAACAGCATACCCCTTAATCTACAAATTTGAACGTTTTCAATCTCAAACAAAATGTTATTTCTTTTAAATTTTTTGTAGTTGTGTGGAATCAGACCCTCAATTACGTCTTAGAAATTTCACAACGGCAGCATATAAGATATATAGCGCATTGAAAACTATACTTATTTTCGTTCCAGTGTATATAAGAGATTGAATTTCCTAGAAGGTACGTACTGATATTTTTATTTTTATTTTTAATGTGGATCATGAATATGCCAAGGTCAACCATTGTTAACTACAGTGATAGACAACATTGACATGAGGTAATTAAAAATTTTAAATATTCAAAATTGTACCGTTATTAATATAGTTTGTACAATGTGTACAGTGAACATATTTGTATGTTTTGTCACTAAAACTTCTTGTAACATAGTATGTAAGTGGAGTGAACACAGCAACACCATTCGTTTTTCTAATTTCGAACAAATTTTCGTTGTTTTGACATCTAATGCTTTTGTTCACTGCATCTCTATCGTGTGACACGTCAATAGTATTGTTAACTTCATACGTTCACTCGAGGTTGTGTTTTATCGTATTTATTTCGTTCGACTCTACGCACCTAATAGTATTATGTCCAAGAACGGTTCGTTATATTTGATAATTTTCATCACAAAATGTAATTGTGCATTAATAACAAACACCTGAATAATGTACAATCGTTTTTGTAATTTATTAATATACAATATTCATCCTCAAATGTACAATACAGAGATAGTTATAGTTCCATGTTAGCTAGTACATACCGTTACAAAATTTATACGTAATGTATAATATGGACATGTCAACTAGTTATCGTTTACATTTTTACTCTACCTATCCACTTTTATCAATAGTTAGAAGTTACTCTGTAACAATAACTTTTTATCGGTGGTCATTAAAATAATGCCTATATCTGTTTCCCTGGTTGGCATACCTGTATTATGTTTATCATCATGTGGACAAATAAACAACGTAAATTAGACTCCTAATGGAAAATCGTATAATATAATTATAAGACTTTAATAAAGATACGAGTGTGGTTCTTTGTACAGTACAGAATGTATAAAACATAATATTTCGATTGGAAATAGCATTTTATTAAACATTGTAAATAATTTGGTGTCACAAGATTAATAATTTTGCAGATGGAATGTCCATATTAACTAAACCGATTCAAAGTGAAAATCGTCTCGATCAAAAGCGAATTTCTTTTTTGCGGACGATTTTATTTTTTAAAAATTAAAATGTTTATTCAAAATATAGACCAATAATTGAAATAGAATTTAAGATTGTATACAATAGTATTGCAGCATCGTTGATATTAATTTATACCTTTTATTGTGTAGTTTTTAATTAACTAATATGTAATAACACGTTGGCATTTCCGTCCTTGGGATGAAAGGAGGAGGAAAAAATTGTTACAATTAAAAGCCTGATGTACGTGCCTCTGATGATTTTGCATCTCATTTTGCAATATTTTTGATTTATTGTGAGCGTTATACGAGATATTATACAAATGACGCGTCAATCATTGTAATGAGTTAAGCGGGTATTCCATTCCATTATACAATAGCAATAGAAACAATTTGTAACACAACATTCCATAATCGGCGGCAATAGTTTATTTGTGCCACATTTTTTTTAATATTTTTTTTTTATCAATATCATTGTTCACATGCATATAGCAATACCAGGAGAGTGCGGAAGCTTCATACAAGTATCTCGCAACGCATAGAATTCATACATTTGCACACAGACAAAATAACTACTGTATTTAAACCGCGCGCTTGTGTATGTGCGTTGTAGATGCTTAAATGAAGCTTCCGCCCTCTCGTTCACTATGGAAATACTTTCAGACTATTTAAAATTTTACAGATGTTTTATTGATATTTTTAAAATGTTTATACTACTGAATTAAAATTCATTTCGGTTTAAGTAAGCATGTCCTATGTTTTAATGTCTGAAAGTGGTATCTTTTAGATACAGTAGCCTCATAAATATTTATTAAGAGTAAATTCAAGGAATCGTTCAAAGCAATAGTTAACATAGTATGTATTATTATTTATGTCCGTTTGAGTTTCTTTGAATGTTTTATTCCTGAATCAATCTTGCAATTTTATCATGATATTTATATTTTCAACATAACGCTACAAGCAATTTTACCCCATGAATTGTATGTTATTAAAGCGTAAATTCGTGTGACGTTAGTCTTAAATGTACTTAGAGTATGAAGTGTCAAATATTTTACGATTATAAATATGTATTGTACCGAGACTGTTTAAATATGTGTTCTCTCTTTTTTTTTTGGGTACTGTAAAGAAAGAGACGAATTCAAGGTCTCGTGGAACCGGTCACATTGACTACTTTTGTACGCGTTGGTTTGTCTGTGCGTGGATGATTTGCGGTTAGGTTTCCATTTTGAATCGCATTAACAAAACATTCGTAAATTATCGGCAGGTAACTTAATAGTATCATTAGCCTAACTAGCTAGCTAGTCTAGCTAGTTATTTGTAGTTGAATAGTTGTTAGAAAACCAGCCATTCATAAGTTAGTTTGAGAAATTGGTCTATCGCCAAACAAAAACTGTATGATATGAATGAAAAGAAGAGAAGAAGGAAAGGAGAATGAGAAAGAAAGCGAACGAAGTTAGTTTCACATTTAGTGCGAACTATGTTGCGCCTTTAACTTGTTGTTTTTTAGCCAACTTAACTACTTACTTATAATATACTGGCAGACTTTTTTCATCAGGACAAAAACGATTTCGAAATATCGAAATTTAACTAATATGCAAACTACTTTACGTGTGGCAATTAATAATGAATCCATGAGTTCTTTGACTTTGAAGCAGGCCGCTCAAAAAGTTTACTTCAAATTAATATTTATTGGTACATCAATTTCATAATATGACAATAAAAAATACAAAAAAAGAAAACGTTTGAAAATATTCCATATATCCTGTTTATTCTAGACGGTTAAAAAATTACCTTTATGTTATTTAAGAGCGGACTATGTAAGAGTGACATGAACGTTCAATAGCCAATAGCTGGAGTAGTCAGTCGCAAATCATCCGTGCAATGACAAAAAGTGAAGATGTGAGGTAATAATAATAACGGGAAAGCGAAAAATTTGGCAAAATCTCTCCACTGAATGACCTTAGTTTTTCTGGAGAGAATAGTTTGGTTAATATTGTGGCTTCCTTGGTTGCAGTGGCGTAGCAAGGGGCCCAAACTACCATGCCCCATAAAACTCAGTTTAGGCCTTAACTTTTTAAATGATGTGATATCTCAAAGAATCTGCCAAACATTTGGTATTGCAAACACTAGGTAATCTGCGAACACGCACTTAGCCAACAATTACAATGACCTGATACATTTTATTGTATTTTTAGTTTTTAAATAATATACAAAGATCGTAGAAGACTTTTACCAATTCTATGTTTGAGGAATTATCGAAAATGAGAAAAGAAATCCATGCTACGCCATTGCTTGGACGTGTAATTTTTGAACGAACATGGCACTGTATTGATACGAACGGACGTCATGATTGTGAAATTATGTATTATGTAAAAATGTGAAAATATGTATAAAGCCGGAATATTTCGATTCTTAGTTAGCTTTTGCGTTCTCATGTTTAGTTTTAATTTTGATATCTGTTCTTGTTTTCTTGTTTTCCCATTATTAAGTTGCTTTTATGTTTGCTCGTTTATTGGAATTAAAAAGGTGCATTGTTTTTAATTTAGCTAAGTGTTTGATGTACTTGACTTTCATAATGACTTAAGAAAGATTATTGGCGGTTTAAAACTTAGATCAACAAATAAAGAAAGACGGAGCGTTGCGTACATTTCAAGTGACGCAAAAACCAAGCCAAAACCATGCTCAACATGCACTCACGTATACCTATGTATTTAAAATAATTTGCAGCCAACATCACGGTTTTAGATGCTTAAGTGTGCGTCCAGTTGTGAATTTTTACGGGCTGATTAAAAACTAAAGGAGAAAGATGTGTGCGTGAGCGCGTGTCAAGAAGCATGGTGTGAGCATGGTTTCGGCATCACTTGAAATGTATGCAGCGCCTATCTTTCTTTGTTGGTGTGTGGTTAATAATATACGATTTTGCTTCTAACCGTTGATAATCGCTTACATAAATTAAGTATTAATTATCTCTATACCTGTCCCTTTCTTTGTCATTTAGTGAAAAGAGAGAGACTAATTACTGTAAGCATTTTTGAAATTGAGGACGTGGTGACACACTTGAAATTTTGAACATGCTCATTTAAAATAACGTGGTATATTATTTCACCTCAATAATTAATTTTCTATTCATCCAAAAGTTGCCTAAAAGAGATCGCTTTTAGCGATAAAGACGCCATTTTTCGATTGATTTTTCGACGCATTTTTGTCCTAGCGATGAAAACTGTTACTATCTTAATTTTTACATGAACTATAGTATGCAAGTTTATTGTTCTCATAACGATTTCAAGACTTATTATATTTTATTGTTTATGTCGCATATCATTATTACTTTCCATTGATTAAGTGTTGATAATTAGAGGTTGCTTTTGCTAAATATTTATTATGCTTATTTTGTTTTAAAACACAACATAATCTTTTCGTCATTTGTGAGTGATTAATCGAAATATTCCAGTTTGCTAAGAATTAACTTAAGGACCTTTTGAAACGGGTTGTGGGGATATGGGGATTATTGATTCGGTATATATTATATGATTTCATATATCATTGCCTAATAACTCGTATTGAAGAGCTTGTTACATTATATAGATTAAGAGGGAGTGTGACCAAAATGTACTGTTACCTTTAAATTCTTATCTCGGACAATCTCAGTCGTTGGTCGATGCATCGCATTTTCATGTTCCCACAAAACATTGAATTAGTTTGTAAATTATAATTGAATCTACCTCAACCAAATTACCCATTAACGTTGTTTGTAAGTGTTCTCTTGAGTCTTATTATTATTACTAATAAATTACTGAATTGTAGTGTTTTTATAATAAAAATTATTATAAGTTCCAACTTCCCATTTTGATACGGTAATTATTGTTACCAATCGTATTGAATGCGGGCGGGTTGTTGCGGCGGCGATGACAAGATTAGAGAACGAAATTAAATTTGAGAATAAATTTAACGTTTACGATGTTTTATTTATAATTCCCTTTCTCTTTCCGTAATTAAAATAGTAAATAAATATAATAACAGCCAGAAAGCTATATAGAGGGTATGTCCGGAGTTTCTCTGTGTGGTAGAGTACGTAATTAAGATGTACGCAGTAGAAACAGAAGAGCCAGAATATCGGTTAGAGATAGCGCAACGGATCAGTAAAATGAAGTGGCAATGGCTGGCCATATAGCTCAAAGGATATACAACCGATGGGGAAGCAAGTGACAGTAAACCCGGTAAGCGAATTATGGGGTGGCTCCCACTAAAAAGAGTGACGAGCTGGTAAGAAACCAGGAATCTCAAGATCGTTCTTTGTGCCATGCCTTTGGAGCGGCCTATGTTCAGCAGTGGACTCGTGAAGGGCTGCCATGTGACGGCTTTAGCCTTGTCTATTTCTAGTTGAATTGGTTACCTAGTTGCAACCCGTGTTGCAAAAAGGTACACCCTTTTTTATGGAGATATGCTTACGCATACAAGTCGCGGCACGTAAGTCTAGCGCTGAACGAAACGTGGAGGGGACGCGCACGAATTGAATTGCACGAATGCGACTAAAGAGCCAATCAGCGCGTGCGAACGATACCCACGAGCCACTCTGCGCGATTTATGCGCAATAACGATCGCCGCTAGACTTTCGTGCCGCTACTTATACCCGCCTTGCAGGGAGGACGAGCTATGCCGGACTCGCACTGACTAAAACCACATGGTATTCTAACTTCTCCACGGCCACGGCATTATTTTGGGCCGACTAATTGTCTACCGAACGTAACAAGTAAACTCGGTATTCTTGTCTTAATAAATTATGACATTGTTGGAAACTGATATTATAGTGTATAGTACGTAAAAAAAAACAACAGTTAAATACTAAATATTATTTACTGCTTATTTCTTAATTGGACAAGTAGACTCTGCCGACATAAACGTGACACAGCTCCTTCGTCCTTGCGGCGCAACTTGGCGGCGAGGCGAGCAAGGCTGAATCGCGAGCGCGGACGATCTCGACGCGATCCTAGAACAAACAAAATTAGAAGCTTATTTATAAATATATTGTTTTCTGTGAAGTTAGTGTTGAGGCGAGGGAAGCAAATCAAGAGATGGGCGGCAGCGTCTTCCTTTTAACAACTAAACATAAAAATAAACTACGGTTGCCAAGCGTGGCAAATATGGCAAATATCCCCTATATGAGGCGATCTATTGGGGAGGCCTATGTTCAGCAGTGGACTTTAATAATCTGTAACGGTTACCGTAGTGTCGACAAAAGGGTCGATTTTGTTTTTAAAAACCTCCACAGTGATTGGAAGCCAGGAAGAGCTTTGAATATTCCTGAAAACATCTGCTCATTTGTGTACGAAGCACACAGTTTATTTAGATAGGCTTCCACTTTGTATATAGACCATACTGTAAGAGAACGAGTCTTTTTGGGGGTATTATACCTTAGTTTTTTTTTATAGGATAGGGTGACAAACGAGCCCACAGTCCACCTGATGGTAACTGGTTGCTGCGGCCCATAGACATCTACATCTACCTTCGTTTGCGAATCAAAATGCAGATGCGTTGTCACCCGTGAGGGCTAAGCTGGATTGCCTCTTTTCCAGTAAAAAGGGTCTCCGGTTCTCTACACTCACCATACGAAACACAGCAGTGTTAAGCTGCTATTTTATGACCCATTCGTGCTACAGCTATACTACTAATATAGCTGCAGCATGGCTCTACCACGTATAATGTACGTTGCCACGCTTGACTGGCATGCAAGTTGGCAATCGGAGTTTTAAGTAATTTTGCTATTATCAGAAAGATGCAGCTGCCCATATCTTGGTTTGTTTCCCAGTGTCGCCTCTTACGACGGGACAATATGGGGTTGTGTAATTTCTTACACCGCCACTACATAATGTCAGTAAGAGAATTAAGAAAACGTAATATTACAATTATACCGCAAGACATACCTGCTAAACCTGCTATTATGGTTTTGTAATTGTTGCTATGGTATAAAACATAAAGCAATAATTTAAACACGTTCGCAATCATATATGATATGCAAAAAAAATCATAGTGTATTTTAACGAAAGATTCTATTAATTTCTATATGACATTTATACCAAAGAATGGTCTGCTGCGCCACCCAAGAGGCCAAAGCTGCTAGGAGGTATTTTGCAGCACCAGCCCATATATGGCAATAACACTCTATGTACGACCGGACCGGACTTGCGTTTTATTCAGTGTTATTTTTCAAAGAGTAGCCAAATTTTTAGCTCAAGTTGAAATATATAAATGATATATCTTTATTGCAGTTTCGGAAACAACGAGTAAAGAAGGCTCCTACTTTTATTTGAAATTATCCTAAATTGAATGTGATTTATGGGCAACAACGTTATTGCCTACCGATCGACCCTTACGAATGTGTGCGTGCGCAGTAAAAATAATGCATTACCACGCAGTTTGAATTTAAAAGATAAAAAGGACAGAATATCTGAGAGTTATTCTAAATAATTTTTGTTCACCAATTGCCCAAAAGCCCAAATTACTTATTCTGAACCTTCTCTACAAATTTGGCCGGTTATTGCAAAATAACCCTGTATAAAGTATGTAGCTGTTACGGCGTGATGTACCGCCGCAACAAGGACTGTAATTTCTTTGACATGCAAGTTTCCTTAAGATATTTTCTCCGCCGACTAAGCGGTCCTTTCATCTCGCCCTGATTTAGGTGAGGATCGAACTCGGTTTACTCGCGTTCTATGGAGTTTTGAGGCAAGCGATCCCCAGAGCTACTATACATCCGAATCATGTTTTCACCTATCATATCGTAAATTCCATGCTCAGTGATACGCAATACCTATAGCTTATCTCTATACCTTCGGCTACTCTTTGCCAAGCTTCTCTGTCCACATTGACCATGCCAGTAGATATGCTTCGCCCCAAGCTCTGTTCCTGCGTGCTCGATCTCTGTGTCTCTGTCACATCACTCTCACAGCTGATGCTACTGTTTCTGGAAAAGTACAAACTCAGATATTTATTTAAAATTATATCTATATGTTAATTATGGATAAAATACTTTCATATTACGGCTTAGCAATAATTTAAAAAAAATGTGCAAAGAGCAAACCAAGTCAAAAGCAGTACGAAGAAAGGTTCTCGAGAGGCAGCCTCGTATCGGTAGACGAAGTGTAGGACCTCCCCTACTAGATGGACTGATGACCTGGTAACCGTTACCGTTACCGTTACAGCCTATTAAAGCCCACTGCTGAACATAGGCCTCCCCCATAGATTGCCTCATAGGGGGGATATTTGCCATAGTTGCCACGTTTGGTAAGCGGGTTGGCAACCGCAATTTTTTTATTTTTAGTAGTTATTCGGAGGACGCTGCTGCCCATCTCCTGATTTGTTTCCCTCTGTCGCCTTTTACGACACCCACGGGATGATATGGGGTAGTGGATATTCTTACACCGCCACTACACGGTAAGACATGCAGGAACTATCTGGTAAGACATGCAGGATGTCGATGGATGCAGGTGTCTCAGGACAGTGCTTTGTGGCATTCCTTGGGGGAGGCCTATGTTCAGCAGTGGACTTGTGAAGGGCTGTAATTATGATGATGATGATGATGATGAAATCACGATTTAGATATCGGCACAGCGAGCATAAGGTCTAGATTTTTTTTGTGTAGTACCGGAATATGAATAGCTCTTTCCATCGCTCGCTGAATTAATGAGATGAAATTCATAATTGCGGCAAACAAATGCGTTGAAAATTGTAATTTGTTAATTGGAAGTAGACTTTAGAAATAAGTTGGGGGGTGACTCGAACTTTAGGCCTAGTCAATTTGAATAGCCTATCATGAAGAAGATGTCATGGGGGTCATGGTTGAATAGGGGTAAAAAGTTCTCATTACACATTTAGGGGGTCAAAATGGCCAAAGACCCAAAAATAAGTAATTTTTTTTTATTTCGGCTATAACTCCGTCTCCTTCGGAGGTTTTTACACAGTCTTTACTTCCCGCATCGCTCTTGTTAAATTACTATCTTATTTTATATTCATATTCACAGTTATTATTCTTTATTGGTTAGTAGCTGTTTACTGCAGGTTATTTAAAGAATCGCATTGATAATAGAACTGTAATGTTATAATTATTCTGTATGTTATAATTATTTAATAAATATAAATTAAGTCGTCATAGATATGGAGGCAATTTTCATCCATCGAAAATCAATAAAAAAATATTAGTTTCTGGTGTTAAATTTTACTAGCATAACATTATACGAACCTGTCGCCTGGTCTCAAATCATTAGCTGAACTCGTACCTTCCTTCCTCATCGACGGAGGGGATGCGAGGAATTTTTCCCTCGCAGCTCGAATCTTTGCTGCACGCTCTGAGAGACTTGTTGCCACGTTACTGCTTTCTGTTAAGAAATTCTCAGTTTCCATAGTCGAGAATGATCTCTCATAAAACCCAGTGTTATCAGTTAAAAACCGGGATAAGCTTGGCACTATCGTATCTGACAGCTGCCTTAATACGGGATGTGGTTCCGGATCCGCTTGGCTCCGATCTGGTAAATTAGATGACACACTTTGAACTACTGTATCGGTGCTTGTTGTGTTACATTTTATTGTCTCTTGGCTATCTTCTTTATTCTCTTGTTGCGGCGTGGATTTATTCTCTTTTTCTGGCAGCAATGCATTCGCGCTGTGTGATTTGAGTACTCCGTCTAAACTCTGTGTGGTTGGCGTCAGACGTTTTTCGACGGAAGCTTGATCTCGCCTCGATAGCTGGCAAGCACTCGCCGATTTCTGGACTTCTCTTTCAAGGAACGGGTTATTTCTGAAAAATTATGTAGAGGACCGTGTAGTGGCGATGTAAGGATATTCACTACCCAATAACGTCACAGAGGGATGTGTGAGGGAGATGTGACAGAGGGAAAATAAAACAGAAGTGCAGTGGTATCTTCCTGAAGTCAACTCAAAATGCGGTTGCCGGTGAGGTAACTACGGCAAATATCCCTTCTATGAGTGCGATTTATGTGTGGGTGGGATATGATAGGCCTATGTCCAGCAGTGGATTTTTAAGAAGCTGAAATTGTAATGGTAATTATGTACCTACCTTATTTTTACAAAATGCAATATTTTTTAATAGAATAAGGGTAACAAACGGGCACACAGTCCACCTGATGGTAAGTGGTTGCTGTAATCCATAGACATCTACATTTATCCTAAATAAAGAATCAAAATGCAGATGCGTTGTCACCCGTGAGGACTAAGATGGAATGCCTCTTTTCCAGTAAAAAGGGTCTCCGGTTCTCTAAACTCACCATACGAAACACAGCAGTGTCAAGCTGCCATTTTACGCTGGTATTCTGTGAGAGCGGCTTCCCCGGTCGAGCCTACCCATTCGTGCTACAGCTATACTACTAATATAGCTGCAGCACGGCTCTATCACGTACAAAAATAGAGACATATGAAAGTACATACGGTACTTATAACAAAAACACAATTTTTTAAATGTTTGTGTGTCTGTCTGTTTGTTCTGGCTAATCTTCGAAACGGCTGGACCGATTAAGATGTTATAAGGAGTAATTTAGGCTACTTATGTTTTAGAAAAATAATGGATTCCTACTTAGGGTACATAATTGAAACCCTAAATTACACGCGAGCGAGGTCGCGGGGAACAGCTAGTCTCTAATAAAAATAAAAATTGCTAGATATATAATTGAGGACCTTTAGTATTGAGATAGAAAAGTCACGACACTTTAATTTCGTCGAGACGTGGTAGCTAAGGGGCTACGCGCGGTAAATGAGAAAATCGTGAGGAAACCTGCATGTCTGAGAAATAAAAAAAATCGAAGAAGCGGATTTCACCGCTAGCAAGTATTGGGACAGCGCGGCACACGTTTCCTTCTCTAAGGAACGTATTAATAAACGTTACTCAACGACGAACTTAAGTGCGCAATCATTTGATACGCCCTCACTACGATGTCAGCATTTCAAGATCGTTGCTAATTAATATATACAAATAAATAAGTGTCTGTTTGTAATGTCAAAATAACCGTTTTTTACTAAATGCATATGAAAGTATATATGGTAATTATAACAAAACACAATTGTTAAAAGTTTTTGTCTATTTGTCTGTCTGTCTGTTTGTTCCGGCTAATCTCTGAAACGGCTGGACCGAATTTGACGGGACTTTCACTGGCAGTTAATGTTATAAGGAGTAGCTTAGGCTACTTTTATTTTAGAAAAATATTTAGGATTCCGCGTAAAAAAAATTAAAATCAAAGTATACGCGAGCGAAGTCGCGGGGTACAGCTAGTAAACACATAAAAACAGTATCTGAAAACGCTGTACTTAGGAATATTTTTCTGTGATTTGCACGCAAGTACACACACTTGAGAGTCGAGTTTCGTTTATTAATCAGTGTGGCACTCAACCTCAATATTGTACTCAAGTGCGTGTACTTGAGCTGAGTAACGTTTACTAATACGGGTCTTAAACCCTCTCAGAAATGAGAGCCTGTGTACAGAGACATATTATATTTTTCTGCCGACTTCCAAAAAGGAGACGGTAGTCAATTCGACTGTATGTTTTTTTTATGTGTGTCACCTCATAACTTTCTACTGGGTGAACCGATTTCGATGATTCTTTTTTTGTTTGAAAGCTGGTACTTCTCGTGTGGTCCCATATAAATTTGATCAAGGTCAGACCAATAGTTTTTGAGTTATTCTTAATAACTCATATTGAAGTCGGCTGTGCAAAATTTTAAATATCAAATTAATATATACTTAGCCTGAACGGTCGCCCTTTCATGATAATAATCTGAACGTTTTTACTGTACCTTATATTAATGCCAAGAGGCATATCCGGAGGTCGCCGCCTCTCAGCAGTTGGAGAACGCCAGGGTGGAGAGGAGGCACCACTGCTGCCGCCTGACACGGGACCTGAATGAATTTTATTTTTATAATTTTCTTTCTTTTTAATAAATTGACAATTCTATTTTGTAATTTTATGTAATACTAGCTATTCCCCGCGACTTCACCCGCGTGTAATTTAGGTTTTTAATTTTTTATGCGGAACCCTAATTATTTTTCTAAAACAAAAGTAGCCTAAGTTACTCCCTATAAATCAGCTGTTTGCTAGTAAAAGTCTCATCAAACTCAGTCCAGTCGTTTCGGAGATTAGCCGGAACAAACAGACAGACAGACAGACGGACAGACAGACAGACAAAAATTTAAAAATTGGGTTTTTGTTACAAGTACCATATATACTTTTTTATGCATTTAGTGAAAAGCTGTTATTTTGAGGTTACAAACAGACACTCCAATTTTATTTATTTGTATAGATACGAGTAAGTACACAAAATCGAACAATTCATCACGTTTGGCACTATGAGGAAGCTTTAGGTCTAGGTCTACGCTCGGAGTATCTCTGCGTTATAGACTTTAAAATTAAGATAAAAGAACCAGAGTAACCGACACAGCTTAACGGATTAGTAAGCTGAAGTAGCAATGGACCGGCCATATAGCTCGAGGAACTGATAACCGATGGGGGAAATAAGGTTCTCGAGTGGCAGTCTCGTACCGGCTAGCAAAATAAAGGGTGGCCCTACACTAGATAGAATGACGACCTGGAGAGAGATGCAGGAAGTCAATGGATACAGGTGCGTTCCGTGGGGGTGACCTATGTTCAGCACTCGTGAAGGACTGTAATGATGGCGATGCTGATACTGAGCCGTGATAGATTACAGGTTAAGTTCCAATGGCGCAGCATGAGTTTTTTTTATAGGATAGCGTGACAAACGAGCACACAGTCCACCTGATGGTAAGTGGTTGCTGTGACCCATAGACATCTACATTTATCCTAAATAAAGAATCAAAATGCAGATGCGTTGCCAGCCGTGAGGGCTAAGATGGAATGCCTCTTTTCCAGTAAAAAGGGTCTCTGGTTCTCTACACTCACCAAATGTAACACAGCAGCATCAAGCTGCTATTTTACGCTGGTATTCTGTGAAAGCGTGGTGCTTCCCCGGTCGAGCCGATTCATTCGTGTTACAACCGTATTATTGATATAGCTGGAGCATGGCTCTACCACGTATAAAAGTTGTTGCCGCCCGGGGCTCCTAAAGCTAAAACTGCCACCCCTTACTACTTATTTTCGTAAGTAAAAAATGTAAAATTTGTTCTTTCCAGAGAATTTATCTCTATTTCCAGAACTTTCAATACTTAGATTACTTATTAAAATTTTAAAGTATTCAGTGAAAGGTATTTTATAAGATATTTTTAGATTTTTACTGGCATTATCAAAGTTAATGGATGGCTGATTTTTCTTTCCCGAAATGCCATCCTCTCCAGTTTATGTTCAGGGATTTGATCTCCGCCGCCAACAAATATAATTATCAATTGCAATTTTAAGTGCTGTTTTACCACGTGATCGGCGATGAAGTAACACATGGTCAAGGGTTGATCAGATATGCAACTGAAAACTACAATAATTTTTGGACATGTAAAACACCAACACGCCCTGTAGGAGTGCGGCGGAATAAATGCTCCATGGAAACTCTCGAGCCCTCTTAGAATTAAGAGAAGGTCTTACGTGGTAGAGCCACGATGCAGCTATATTATGGCTATGTACGAATGGTTCGGCTCGACCGGGGAACCACGGAAATACTCTCACGGAATACATATGTCTATATGTCTAAAATAGCAGCTAAAAGCTGCTATGTTACATAAGGTAAGTTTAGAGAACCGGAGATCCTTTTTAGTGCAAACGAGGCATTCTGTCGTAGTCCTTTGGGGTAACAACGCATCTACATATTGATTCTTAATTGAGTATAAATGTAGATGTTTATAGACCACAGTGTCCACGTATCGTCGGGTGGACTGTGTGCTCGTTTATTACCCAGATTCTATAAAAAAAAATCCGTATACAGCAGTTGGGTGTATTAGGGTTGATATTGCATTAATTACTTTTAGATAAATAACAAGTTGTAACACCGTATTCCACCTTCTTACGGCTTAAATTTTTCAAAACCCTTTCTTAGTGGGCGTCTACGTCGAAAAAGGAGTACATAATATGCCAAATTCAAGTCAATCGGGAATATAGTATTGGAGATCTCGTGATGAGTGAGTGAGTTAGTGGTATTTCTCTTATAGAAACAGAAATAGAAACTTTTTTATTCAATATAGATTATAAATAATATATTGAATTAAGAAGTCACTCTTTTGTTTAATTACCACTGACGAACCAGCAAGAAACCCAGCGGGTCTTTTTTTTAAATAACAGTTTACAGTCATGTATGTTACACAATTGACAACACAAAACAAATTAGAAATAGCTTGGTAGAGATCACCTCATTCCCAGGGGTTATATTAATATATAATATAATAATATTAAGGAATTTATGGAATATATTATATAGATATGTCTAATAATATATACCTCTTAGATATGATGCCTCTATGGTGGCATTACACCGGAGGCGTGGAGCAGAAGTGCGGTGGTCTTGTTCTTCAAGAAAGGTGACAACGCTCTCTTGAAGAACTACAGACCGATTTCCCTTCTGAGCCGCGTCTACGTGCTGTTTTCGAGAGTCATTACGAATCGTCTCGCGCGCAGACTTGACGACTTCCAGCCTCCCGAACAAGCCGGTTTCCGAAAGGGCTTTAGCACCATAGACCACATACATACCCTTCGGCAAATTGTACAGAAGTCCGAAGAGTACAATTTGCCACTATGTCTGGCGTATGTGGACTATGAGAAAGCCTTTGATTCCGTCGAAATTTGGGCGGTGCTGCAGTCCCTTCAGCGGTGCCAAGTTGACTGTCGGTATATCGAAGTGTTGAAGTGCTTGTACAGTAGGGCTACGATGGCTATCCGAGTACAGAACCAGAGTACGAAACCTATCCAATTGCAGAGAGGTGTAAGACAGGGTGACGTCATATCCCCGAAACTCTTCACCGCTGCATTGGAAGACGTTTTCAAGCTTCTGGACTGGAAAGGATACGGTATCAACATCAATGGCGAGTACATCACTCACCTTCGATTTGCCGACGATATAGTCCTTATGGCAGAATCGCTGGAGGACCTAAGCACTATGCTCAATGACCTCGACAGTGTTTCCCAACGGATAGGTCTTAAGATGAACATGGACAAAACAAAGATCATGTTCAATGTCCATGTCACACCTATGCCGGTAGTTGTTGGGAGCACTAAGCTCGAAGTTGTTGACGAGTATGTTTACCTGGGACAAATAGTCCGACTAGGTAAGTCCAACTTCGACCGAGAGGTCAATCGATGGATTCAACTCGGCTGGGCAGCGTTCGGGAAGCTACGACACATCTTCTCGTCAGACATACCTCAAAACCTGAAAACGAAATTGTACAACCAGTGTGTGTTGCCAGTGATGACTTATGGAACTGAGACGTGGTCCTTCACTGCTGGCCGTATGAGGAAGCTCAAGGTCGCTCAGCGAGCTATGGAGAGGGCTATGCTCGGAGTTTCTCTGCGTGATAAACTTAGGAATGAGGATATCCGCAGTAGAACCAGAGTAACCGACATAGCCCAACGGATTAGTAAGCTGAAGTGGCAGTGGGCCGGCCATATAGCTCGAAGAACCGACAACCGATGGGGAAGAAAGGTTCTCGAGTGGCAGCCTCGTACCGGTAGGCGAAGTGTAGGGCGTCCCCCCACGAGATGGAGTGACGACCTGGTAAGACATGCAGGAAGTCGATGGATGCAGGTGGCTCAGGACCGTGCTTTGTGGCATTCTTTGGGGGAGGCCTATGTTCAGCAGTGGACTTGTGAAGGGCTGTAATGATGAAATGATGAGATATGATGAGAGTCCTGTGCCTAGCAGTGGGACGTATACAGCATGTAACAAAAACCCTGTGGTACCCGTTAAGTGCGTTATAAGAGTCAGTATTCAAACGTAAAGAAATAACTTTTTTTCAAAAAACTTGAATATTAAAAAAATATTTTAATAAAAAAAAATAATTTGCGAATTGTATGTGGTTTTATTACCTCTGCATTATCCGGAGAATAAGAGGATTGTGGAAAAACCGTCCTTCACCGATGTTCGTGTCAGTGATAATAAAACCACATACCTACAATTTGCAAATTAATTCCTTTTTAACTAAAATTAAATTTTTTAATGTTCAGACCTATAAAACATCTTTGGTTCAAGTTTTTTGTAAAAAGTTATTTCTTTATGTTTGAATACTGACTCTGATAACGCACTTAACGGGAACCACAGGGTTTTTGTTACAGGTTGTATACTGTAACTTTACAATATCATTTGGAACCAACAGACGTTTATTAATCTTTACATCTTTACATATAAATAAAATTGAAGTTTCTTTAGTAATATCGAGATAATTGCCATATATTGAGCTGAGGGGGTTAGTTGCATGCAATTATGATATCAACCATTTTTAAAATTTTTGTCTGTCTCTCTGTCTGTCTGTTCGGGATTATCTTCTTAACTTGACTTAAAAAAGAAAAATTTGATAAAATTAAAGGCTTTTAAATCAAAAAAAGCGTTACGATATTAGATACTATACAGGCGAAGCCGGGGGAGGACGCTAGTTTTCGATATATGTGTTATGGTTGTGATTGAATGCGTAGTTTAAGAAAATTAAATTACCTTCTTCATTTATTTTCTTATTGTAACGTTGTATCATAATTCGAATGGACGGCGCCGCCTCTTTCTGGAGCGGCTTACGCTGCGATGACGGAGACGTGGGAAGTGGTGGTCTTGTTTTTGGTCTTTGGTCGATTCCTTCCTGAAGATCGCCGGAACTCTTAGACCGCATGTTGAGCTCTTTTTTGCGTTTTTCTGTTTCATATTTCTTCTTGAAATCATGAGTACGTGGACTCCTTTCCACGGATGGTCTTACTTCATCTAAGTCTTCTACGTCCACCGGTATAACGGCTCTCGCCACTGTTTCACCGCTTCGCACAACTGGCGAAAATATTTTTCTGGTTGTTTTGACTATCACCTCCGGTGACTTCTCTCTGTGTTCTGAAGCTTTGAGTTTGAGTACAAAGATCTGCGACACATTACTTGAATTAATAGAATTGAATGTATTCTATAGGCACCTACATAACTAACGATCTTGTACTGGTAAGCCCAGTGTTAGGCAACCTTCATCAGGTGGAGAGAATACTTGATGAGCCGGACAGATAAAGAACAGGGTAAGGTGGCACAAGATCGTGTTTAACGGTTATCGTTTTACGTGGTAGAGCCAAGCTTGAAATATGTTATGATTGTTTTTTTTTATAGAAATAGGACCTTAAGTGGTTACTGTGGCCCATAGACATCTACATCCATCTTCGTTTTCGAATCAACATGCAGATGCATTGTCAGCCTTGGGGACTAAGATGGAATGCCCCTTTTCCAGTAAAAAGGATCTCCGGTTCTCTACACTCACTATACAAAACACAGCAGTGTTAAGCTGCTATTTTACGTAGGTATTCTGTGAGAGCGTGGTCCTTCCCCGGTCGAGCCGATCCATTCGTGCTACAACAATATTATAAATATAGCTGCAGCTTGGCTCTACCATGTACAACTTTTTTTTATTTTTGTACTTGGTAGATTATGTTAATTGTAGCACGAATGCGTCGGATCGTCGGGGAAATGCCACGCTATCACAGAAAACCAGCGTAAAATAGCAGCTTAATGCTGCTGTGTTCCGTATAGTGAGTGTAGAGAACCGGAGACCCTTTTCACTGGAAACGAGGCCTTTCATCTCAGTCCTTCAGGGTGATAACGCATCTGCATTTTGATACTTGTTCGAGGATAAGTGTGGATGTTTATGGGTCACAGCATACACTGACCATCAGGTGGACTGTGCTCTCGTTTGTCACCCTTATTCTATTAAAAAATATATATAGATTCCTACAACCTTCGCTACACTATATCACCATAGAAGACCTACATCCAGCAGTAGCCCTTCACAGGTCCAGATGAGCTATATTAATGATAGCTGTGCCCGCGGCGTAGCTCGCGAATATAGGTTTTACTTAAAGAATTTGACGTTTAGGGTAAGAGAATATTAACCGATTTATATCATTACTCTATGAATAAGTGGTAACAAAATAAATCGATATTCTCAAAGTTCTAAGTCGTTTATGATAGAGCTTCTGTGTAAACGACGATAGAAGTAGACTTAGCCGGGGCGTACAGAAAAAGGTTACGGGGACTACTAACGCGAGAAAAAGCAATATAGAGCTGGCCATGTGCAAAATAATCAGTACTGACGCGTAAAGTTTGACCTTGCGCTTTATTTACGATCGTCGCATAACACACGCTGAGTGGGAAACACACTTAAAATAGGGATGTTAGATGATCATCGATGTTAAAAATTAAAACTTCGATGTTTTAACATCGATGTTGACATATGTCAAACATCGAAACATCGACGTCAATGAACCCATAATCGATAATTGGGAACTTGCAAACAATGCGAACTCGCGAAATCAATATCAACTAAATCTTGCATCTGCTCTGAAGATTAAAAATTTTGAATAATTCAGAATTTCTGAACGCATCGTTAATCTAAAAAAATGTCAGTATGGTGAGTCAAACTTAATTGTCAAGTGTCTCCTGTAATGTCACAATGGTCACTGCTTTCGCTTTATTTTGTAGTGTCGTTGTCGGTTGTCGCATAATAACTATTCTACGTAAATTGATATTCAAGTTAATTGTTACTTTTCCCTTGCTGTGTATATCCACATAATTTTAAAACAATGTGTAACTATCTACACATATACAAAAACCATCGATAATGGTCAACATCGATGTTTTGAGTGGCCTAAACATCGAACATCGATGTTGAGCTAGCGATGCCAACATCGATGTTATTATCCCTATCTTAAAACTGAAGCCTGAGCCGTGGTAGCTCAGATGGTTAGCGCTCGCTGTAAGCTTCACAGTACTCGAGCAACCCGGGTTCGATCCCCGCCGGCACCAATGAAATTGTCAATTGCAATTTTAAGTGCTGATTTACCACGTGCTCGGCGGTGAAGGAAAAAATCGTGAGGAAACCTGCATGTTTGAGAAATAAAAAATAATATTTCGATGACATGTGAAGTTCGCCAACACGTATTGGGGCAGCGCGGTGGACATTTCCTTGCCCTAAAACCCTCTCAGAAATGAGAGGAGGCATGTGCCCAGCAGTGGGACGTAAATAGGCTGCAACTTTACTTTACTTAAAACTGAAAAAAAAGTTATTTGGTATTAGAGTGATTCTGGCTATAAAACAATATCACCATCACGACATTTATTGCAATTTTGTTACTTTTAGTTTTAGTCGAGTTTTGTTGAATAATTAAGTTAAGTATTTCAATACCTCTGTATATATACCTTACAGGCTTGCAGCTTCGTCGGGCTCATGGACATAAATTATTACAGTGAGTCTCAATACGATTCACCTGCGAAAAATCTTAACACCGCAATTCAGAAAATGTTGTAATTTGTACAACGCCATCTATTACGTTCTTTGTGAGAAAACATCCTTTTTTAATTTAAGGAAAACATATTTTTACTGTGTTTTAAGTACTATAATAGAACGATACGAAATATATTATAATAGAACGTTTTTTTTACACACGAATCTTTTTATTACTATTTTTGGGATTTTGTGGCGCCATTAAACAAATTCGAACCTACATTTCAAAATAATAATCATGACTTTCGATAGAATTAACCAATTTCAATAAAACAAAGATTAAATGAACTTGATAATACGCTTTATGATTTTCTTAAGGATTTCATTGAAAAAAAAAAGATGTTTACTCAAAACGTCATGCGTCCATAAACAAACAGACAGACCGTCAGATAGTACAATTCTAAAAATTATAAAAATGTACTTATTTAATGATTTACAGTCCCAATAATGATTTTAGTCGCAAATTAATATACTATACAATATTCAGAAACAGACATAACATGTTATTACCATTTTTATTATATGTATAGATTTAAGAGAGATGGCGCTGTTAACATCAATTCTAAAAATAAGAGATTAATTCACACGATTGATACAATAAAAAACATAAAAGAACTTATAAATCAGTGCCTGCATAGTAAGCAAAAAAGAAAGTTTGATCCTCGCCGAAAAATGAAATTGTTAATAGCTCTTAAAATTTGATTTACCACATAGAGTACTCGGCGGTAAAAAAATAAAAAATAAATGAGATTGTCAACACGCAGTAGGGCAGCGTGTCATTAATATAAAGGTTAGAAGCCAATATGAAACTCAACTACAGGAATAAATTTTAACCTGCCTTTTTGTATCACATTTATGCCACACCACCATCTATCGAAGAAATGGGTTAACTATTGTGCTTCAGATTTAGTTAATAAGGTTAATATATTTTTGTATAATATATTTAATACGTTCTTTAATACTTTTGTTTACTGCGTTTTAGATATACATAATTATATCATTATTTTACATAATTTAACTATGATTTATGATATGATATTAGTTTAAAATGCACTTGATGACTCAAACAAAGCCACCGTTGAGCAAATTCGTACCTATACTTCCCTACCCATACTTCAGAATATTTATCATAACTTTTGATGGAATGAACTGATTTTAATGAAATAAAGACTAAATGTAACCCGAAGATACACTTTATAATTTCCTTAACAATTCTTATGATATAAATTAGTACTTTATACGTGATACGTTAACAAACAAACAGACAGACAGACAGACAGACAGACAGACAGAAAATTCTAAAAATGGTAGAAATGTATTTAATTACTTATTTTTAGTACCCCTCAATCACTTTTATTACAAAAATATAAAATGTACAGACATCTGCTATTTACAGTTTTATTATATGTATAGATAATGATAATAAGTTAACTTTACTACGCGTACTGGAGCAGTGAGTTTAACTAACTGCTCCATAAACACCCTGGACTTCTTAGAATTACGAGAAGGTATGTGTCTGTCTAGCAGTGGGACGAATTAAGGCTGTAATTTTTTTTATTACTTTTAGATAAATAATATTTATTCGATAAAGATTGTTTATTGCCGTTTTTAAATATATTCGCCTTCATGCAGCTTTAGAACATGCTAAATGTTCTAATGATGTATGTATAGTATATAGGTATATAAACATACGTAAAACATGAAGTAAAACTAAAGGGAAAGGTACGACATAACGGTCTAATCGGTAAAGAGCGATCTCATAACAATATATTATATTTAAATAAAACTAATTTTACGGATTTTATCGCGAATA
This sequence comes from Parnassius mnemosyne, assembly GCA_963668995.1. Classification (NCBI taxonomy): domain Eukaryota; kingdom Metazoa; phylum Arthropoda; class Insecta; order Lepidoptera; family Papilionidae; genus Parnassius; species Parnassius mnemosyne. Next base: position 3,512,053 of record CAVLGL010000002.1, on the reverse strand, counting down.
TTAACTTATTTTATATTCCCGACGTTTGACGTGTTAAAAAACACATAGGGTAAAACACCCAGTAGTCAGCCTTTTAGTGAGGACTAAATTTTGATTCAACTGTATTTTAAATATTAAACATTATGAATAAAAACAATCATCATCGCCAGTAAGGTTGTTTATTAAATTTACTAAAGAAATTAACAAAACATTATATTTGTAATAGAATTATATAAAAAATCAATATTAAACAAATTATGGCACTTTTCACTAGTAGTCAACCTCATTTCTCCATAAGTCAGCCATGTCTAACCCTGTAGTCAGCCTCTCATTTTTTCTTACAAATTTGGCATAGAAATTCTTTATTATGTATATTTCCAAACATCATCATCATCATCATTACAGCCCTTCACAGGTTCACTGCTGAACATAGGCCTTCCACAAGGAATGCTACAAAGCACGATCCCGAGCCACGTGTATCCATTGACTTCCTGCATGTCTTACCAAGTCGTCACTCCATCTAGTGGGGAGACGCACTACATTTCACCTGCCGGCACGAGGCTGCCACTCGAGAACCTTTTTAGCCATCGGTTGTCAGTTCTTCCAGCTATATGGCCGGCCCATTGCAACTCCAACTTACTAATACTTTGGGCTAAGTCGATTACTCTGGTTCTGCTGCGGAAATCCTCGTTTTTAAGTCTATCACGCAGAAAAACGCCGAGCATAGTCCTCTCCATAGCTCGCTGAGCGAATTTGAGCTTCCTCATACGGCCAGCAACTCACTGGACTCAGATCCATAGGTCATCACTGGCAACACGCACTGGTTGTACAATTTAGTTTTGAGGTTTTTAGGTATGTCTGACGAAAAGATGTGTCGTAATCTCCCGGATGCTGCTCAGCAGAGTTAAATCCGTCGATTGACCTCTCGGTCGAAGTTGAACTTCGATTTGTCGACGATATAGTCCTTAAGGCAGAATCGCTGGAGGACCGAAACGCTATGCTCAATGACCTCAATAGTGTCTCCCAACGACTAGGTCTTAAGATGAACATAGACAAAACAAAGATCATGTATAACGTCCATGTCACACATATGCCAGTAGTTGTTGGGAGCACTAAACTCGAAGTTGTTGACGAATATGTTTACATGGGACAAATAGTCCGACTAGGTAAGTTCAATTTTCATATATGTATGTCCCCAGCGAATTCAGTACATTTCAAATGTACCATGCAAGACAATTGTCACATCCAATATTCTTTAAGTCAATAATTTTTGTGACGCTAGTCAATTCCTCTTCACAGTTTTTGCATCATACTTTGTTTATTGTACATATAGTATTTTTCTTCCTACTTTTGCTATTTTTGGAATTCAACAACTTTTCCGCTTTCCTTTTTTGTAATTCTTCTTTCTTTTTTGAGTTTGTTCTTCCTTCTTTGTTTTAGCTTTAAATCTCTTAATTTTTTTAATCAATATATCGTTCTTTTTCTGTTCCTTCATTTCTTCTTTTTGTTTCTGAAATTGTCTCAAATTACATTTGTACGCGGCTGACTACTGGTAAAATACACTTTTCGCTTTATAAGAGTTAAACCCATAGTAATGAGCAAAATTGGTACTATTCGTTCTGTTAATTTCACCTGTATATAAGAAAATCACGAAAAAACCAGTAGGCAGTCACGAACCAGTAGGAACTACGAGATCTACCCTAAAAATTCGAAACCCACTAGTCGGCCACCTAAATTAGAACATATTAAATAAATAAAATGCGTATAATAGTTAATTTTTTCACAAAATAAACATTTTATTGTAACATAGTATAACAATCCACCACAAATTTCAACAAATACACACAAAAATTTACCGAAAACTCGAGCACGTTTCCTTGAGAAAAAAATTGCAACAGCGACGCATCTATTCATGTCTTTGGCAGCAGTCCAAATTAACGAGTGTAGCTCGTCAACTTGACATGATATTGGTTCGTAGGTGTGCGTATTAGTCAATAAGGAGACACAGATTCAATTAAACGTTATTTTAAAGGTGTAAATAAATTTCAACACTATTTATATGGAAATAATGTCTGTAAAGGCTGAGTACTGGTGCGGGGCTGACTACCGGGTGTTTTAACCTAGCTGATGTGAAGAATCGACGCTCCGGGAAGTCTGCAGTCTGTGAACACGTACAGGATCGCCCCCGTCACTACATTAGATTTGATAGACCACAAATCCTCGCTAAAGTACACCGATTCCTTCCAAGGATGTTTCACGAGGCTATTGAAATCAAAAAAATCCTAATTTCAATAGAGAAGATGGCTGGGTACTACCATCTGCCTGGGATCCCATAATTAATAAAATTAAATCCCAACCCAAGCATACAACTGCAAGACTTCATGATACTGTAAGTTCATACTGCGTAGATCGGAACAAAATTAATAATTTTTAATCTGGAGGTAGCCGTGGTTAACTATGACAGTGGGACGTCATACACCTCAGTCGCCCCCCGTGACCATGGGTGCTGAAAAGTGCTCGAAACGTCGGGAATATAAAATAAGTTAATATACGCGATAAAATCCGCAAAACTAGTTTTATTTAAATGAGTAGTGTTCGTGTAAATATAAGAAATCATTATAATATATTATATTATTATAAAAAATAATGCACCAATATATACAAAATAAATAAATATGATAGACATACATTAGACTAAATAAGCAAATATATGTTACAGTCAAAACTCATAACCGGTCAAAACCACTTTAGACTGTAATCAGGTAAAAGTAGTTTTGACTAAGGACTTTTGTCAATACCACTTTTAACTGATTTGTGCGGTCAAAAATAGTTTTCACTAAGGCCGTTAAACAAATCCACTTTTAACTGCAAAAATACTGGGTAATAGTGATTTTGACCAAATTACATCGGTTAAAAGTGGTTTTGACCAATAATGTTAGTCAAAACTTCTTTTAACTTATACTTTTTGCATTTCTGAAATTAAAGCGTTTAATTTCTTCAATAATATATTTTAATGTGTTGTACGCAAGGGCCAACCCAGCCGCATCTTAACCTACTTCTGTTACTGACATTGCGAGTTTTGACCGATAGTCTAAAGTTTAAATCAGATAACACCGATTTTGACTAAGAACGTTGGTTGAAACCACTTTTGACTACAACAATCGGTCAAAACTGTTTTTGTGTAAGGGCATCGGTCAAAACCATTTTTGCCTGATTTTTGCAGTCAAAAGAGGTATGAGGTTATGAGTTTTGACTGTGACATATACATAAAAAATACAGAAGGGAAACAAACATCTAAATGTTGCTAATAATGACCGATTATATGAGTGATAGAGGATAGGTATAAGTGTAGTTAGATATCATAGTGATAGGTAGTGATTTCTGACGTCGGTCGTACATTTATCCAGTGTTTTCGCATGAAGGATTTGCGGAGGCAGATCGTCCCATAAGCGAATGATCTTGACCGTGGAAGAATTCTTAAATAATTTAGTACGATAAGAATGTGGCATGAGTGTAAGTACTCCGGCTGACTATTTAAAAGTTTTTCTTCAGATAACTCGGTGTCATAGAATTTAACAAAAAACAGTATAGAAGAGAAATAGTGATAGACAAAACATTAGGCGAACAGAAGTAGGTAGAACTAATAAATAAGGGGTAAACACTTAAGCAAACTTCTAAGTACCTAGTAAAGCGTTGTATTACCTCTCCCTCTGAATCCGAATGAATTGATGTTGGAGGACTCCTAGGTCTTTCAGAAGGTCTTTTTGGTCTCTTCCGTCTTCTAGGAATTTCAACCGTTACGGTGTCCACGTCTTGTTCGGTATCACTCTCGGATGGTTTAGACTGTTCTCTTTCTAACCTTGCTCTAGATTTAGTCTTCTTTTTACCATTACCCTTATCGCCATCTTTACGTTTAGAATCATCCTTTGGGTCTTCGTTAGTATCCTTACCATTTTTAGTTTCTTTTAAATTATCATCTTGTTTAGAAATTCTTAAGTTACATCCCTTGCTTGTAGACGGCAAGTCTTTAAATTCCGTTTCTGAGGCTGTTACGTCATCTTTAAATCTGGAGCTTCCTCTTTCAATTTCTTCTATAGTTTTCCTGATAAACAGTGCATCTTCTTCAATACTTGGTTGTTGAACTATTCTTCTTCTGACTGACTTTTCGGTTATTTTGTTCTGGAAGATTATTAAGTGTTATCTTTGAAAGGATTTCGTTAATAAAATTACATAAAAATGAAATTAACCTACTACCTGTTCTCGAGGTGATTTCGATTTTGTAGACTGGCCTTTTGATTTCACACCGCGGGCTTCTGAAAGTAAGACTACTAAAATTATATTGCTTAATAGTGAAATGTGGCTGTGATTCAAGGACTGAGCGCCCGTTTCCATTGCCGTCGTCATTGTGGAGGTTCTTAGTAACCATTTTAAGTTATAATTTACGATGTGCTTGACAGTGAAGGAAAACATATTGAGAAAACTTCAATTTCTGAGAAATTAATAAAATATTTGAATAACTAAAATAATTATAAGGTCTGATAATGGCTGCCTCATTGGTCTAATAGTCGTAGGCACGACTGCTAATCATGAGTTTCCAGGTTCGAATCATGGGTCGGACACAAACCAGTTACTGGGTTTTCTGTTAAGACATTCTTAATAGAGTCAGAAAGTTGGCGGAGTTTTAGTTAAAGTTTTTTCAGAAAGCACGTAAAGCAGTTGGTGCTGCCTCCGATCTCTTTCCGGTTGTGTCGAATTGCCATTCCATTTGACTACGAGAATGAGTGAATAGAGAGGGTATCTGTACTTGCACACACACTTGTGCAATTTGATCTTGTCATGCACAGGTGGCTAGACTAGCCACCGTGAATAAAATTCGGTTTGGAGGACATTACTATTATTATCATTATAAGGTGTGCCAAACATATTCAGGTAGCCTGTTCGCTTAAATGCGGTCACCTCTGTGTCGTGTCAAAGGCGTCGCCGGGACATCAAGTGTCGCCGCCTGTGGCGTACACCCGCAGGAGAATTTGGCATAATAAAACATTATAAAGTTTTTTGCTACCTAACTTGTATTTATTATTTATATTCGTATTTTATAACAATAACCATAAGAGTAAACTGGTATTCTATTTCATTTTTAGAGTAGAAAAACATTTATTTAAGTAACACTGGGAAAAATAATAAAATAAAAGCAAAATTATAAGTGCGTCTCAGGGTGTACCGACACTATCTTAGTAAACAGATATAAGTTTTCCTTGCCTTAAAATTCTCTTAGGCGGAATTCTCACATATCTTTAAAAAATATTGTAAATTAAAATTACAAATTCTTTCACTAGTTTTTTCAAACGAGTATTCTAGACCAAATATTTGTATTTTAAAATCGAATTGAAGGTCAAGAATTTTCAAACGTCAAAAGTCAAAATTTAAGACGCACTTTGGAACTTCAAGCTTAGCTGGCTAATGCACAAAAACACTACGCAATTTTAAGATGTCGTTAAGTCTCGTGGTGTCACAGTCAGTTTGAAGTAAAGTGATACATAAGATATTTGGCCATAAGTATAAACTGCAATAATTATATACATCAGCGCTGATTTGCCACCTACGCTACCCACGCACCAACTCGGTGGTAAAGAAAACAACTTGAGAAAACCTGCACGTATAAGGAATAAAAAATAAAAATATTTGCAGACATATAAATACTGCTAACACGCACTTTTATTGGTTATCCTAGAAGTAAATTCTCACCAGAACCGTTCGGTTGCAAAACTGCAGTCCCAGTAACGGCGGTACTAGTTTCACAGAGTAGACGCGCCTCTGCTTGGCCGTATGTGTACACTGGCTTCTGAGGAGTGTGACGCGGGGAGACCGCCACAAGTGGCGCAGCGGTGCAGACTTCCTCCGCTTCCACTTCCACCAGCACTGCCCCTCGGGTGTTGTCCCCATCAACATCGTCAACGCCGTCAGGCTGAAAGTAAAGCGGTAGGTTTGTAAACTTGATTTTTACGAAACTGTTATAGTTAGTTCGCTAACACTGAGAATTAAGAATAACATTTTTTTTTAAATAGAATAAAGGTTACAAACGAGCATTCAGTCCACCTGATGGTAAGTGTATGCTTTGACTCATAGACATCTACATTATGCAGATGCGTTGTCAGTTGTCACTCCCTAACGACTAAGATGCAATGCCTTGTTTCTGCTATTTTACGCAGATATTCTGTGATACATAATAAAATATATCGAATTTGGAAAATTACAACTATATTAAACCTATATGCGAGGATGATATTTAAATCTACCGACCCAATGGTCAGAATACCCAGTTACTGCGTCGGAATTCCTGGGTTAGAATGGAGTTGACATTTTCTTATATATAATAGTAGGTTCTTATAATATATCAATTTATGATTTAAAGCCTAAAGAGTCGCTGCGACAAAAATTAACTTTGGCCTCTCAATACATTTTCATAAATGTATTGACACATGATTGAAAGCTGTTATTTAAAAAAAAAAGTCCCGCTGTGTTTCTTGCTGGTTCTTCCCAGGATAAAGGTTTTTTTTCGTACCAGTCTCTATATTGAATAAAAAAAAGTTTCTGTTTATATTTCTGGTGCGAGCATGCGGCTTACTGGGTCGTAAGTAGGTAACTATCGCTCATTGACAACTGTAAAACCAGAGGAATTTAAGGTGCGTTGCCAGTCATCGAAAAGAGTAGGCTCTTTTCTTGAAGGTCCTAAGTCATATAGGTTTGGAAAAATCAAAGAAAACTTCTGGAAAATTACACTCTGGTGGATTATTGTCAAGAAACAGATGCGCTGAGAATATTATAGCGATGTGCGATAGTAAAAAAATAGTGCTAAACCACAAATCGTTAGTTTTCGGGAGGGTTGTTTATAATCCCCATGTCCCGTCTTACTATGTCTCCTGGCCTACTACATACGATCTATCGCATTTGTTAGAATACAGGTGAAGACGAACATACGTGGTAGAGCAATGTTGCAGCTATATTAGTAGTTGTAGCACGAATGGATCGGCTCGACCGGGGAGGGACCACGCCCTCACAGAATACCAGCGTAAAATAGCAGCTTAACACTGCTGTGTTTCGTATGGTGAGTGTAGAGAACCGGATACCCTTTTGATTAGAAAAGAGGCATTCCATCTTAGTCTTCACGGGTGACGACGCATCTGCATTTTGATTCTTTATTAGAGATAGATGTAGATGTCTATAGGTCACAGCAACCACGTACCACCAGGTGAACTGTGTGCTCGTTTGTCACCCTATCCTATAAAAGAAATATATTGTTTACCATTTCATGCATTCCATTTCCATCTTTTGGTCTGATTGCAATCTGCAATCTACGTCATCTAGGTAAGAGAGAATAGGTATTGGTCCCTTGAATTTTAAATAAAAAAAAATGCCGCATCTGAATTTCTTTGTTTGTATTAATATGTTTTTTGTTTGTTTAAAATGTTTTTTTTTATAAACATCAAGTGATAAATGAACTTAAGTATACCTGATGTTAAGTACATCAGGTGGACTGTGTGCTCGTTTGTCACTCGATCCTATAAAAAAAAAGTAGCTTCTGCAGTTCATGCACACCTGGTAGACAACTTCAAACACTGAAGGCTATAGATTATTATTATTATTATTTAATTAGGCTTTCTATAGTCTTCAGACTGGAACACAACAGTGCACATATTGCTGCTTGGCGGCAAAAATATCGCTCTTATCCAGGTCTACACACGAATCAATCAATTGATGCTTTATACAGTACAAGCTGTAACACCCTATTTCATTCCCTTAGGGGTTGAATTTTATAAAATACTTTCTTAGTGTCTACGTAGAAGAAGGAGTATATTATATGCCAAATTTCAAGTCAATCGGGCGTATAGTGTTGGAGATCTGGTGATAAGTGAGTGAGTCAGTGGTATTTAGCTTATATATACGTATATATAGATTACTAGCTGTTCCTCGCGAATTCGTCCGCGTGTTAGGATTTTTATGTTTTTGCGCGGAACCCTAATTCTTTTTCTAAAATAAAAGTAGTCTAAGTTACTTCTTATGAAATCAGCTATCTGCCAGTGAAAGTCCCGTCAAAATCGGTCCTGCCGTTTCGGAGATTACCCGGAACAAACAGACAGACAGACAGACAGACAAAATTTTAAAAATTGTATTTTAGTTATAAGTACCGTATTTAATTTCATATGCATTTAGTAAAAAACTGTAATTTTGACATTACAAACAGACACATTTTATTTATTTGTATAGATTAAAGTAGAGAATAAAAGATTTCGAAACTGAGTATATAAATTAAGGTGACAATCGAGTCCATCTATAGTTAGAAGACGCTGTAGCACATAGACACCCACACACACACATTGCTTAATTTCCAGTAGAGTAGAGTAGAAAGTAGAGAGTAGAGTCTTCAGTCCCCGTCACAGCCATACGAAGCCACAATATAACTGCAGCGTTCCTCGATGAATATAATAGTATATTTTTTAAATCTAATTACCGAGTGTTCCCTATCGTATTCGGAGTCAAAATCATCTACGTCGTTAACGCTGAGACTGGAGCCGTGCCGCCGTCCAGTGCCAACAGATGGCGCTACGCTCCCGTCGGACTGTGTACGCGTGAGTGGCGCGGCTGGAGTCTTATTGCGTTCGCGCGCCGCACGCAGTAGTGCCGACGTGGACGCTTCAGGAGCAATGCCCCGGGATTTTTCCCATTCGTGCAGCTTGCGGGTGAACGATCGAGAAATGCCTGGAAAACAACAATTTTTAGTTAATTAATTTTTGAAAGAAAGATTGGTTTCATAATTTCCATAGTGACCAAGATCAGGCACGCCTTCTAGCTGTTTCGACTAAGGAATCTAGTCACTGGTTACACTCTTTACCATCAAGTAATCTCGGCACATTACTTGATGGCGAGATCTTATGCATCGCTGTAGGAATTCGACTAGGAGCGGCGATTTGTCAACCCCATCAATGCCCCTGTGGTAGTAGCGTGGACGAGTTTGGGCTACAGGGACTTTTAAGTAAGAAAAGTGCAAAAAAGAAAAGCACAGTTCTTTGACCGATGTTATTGTTATTTTAAGGACTCTTGTCTCTATAAATATTCCCTCGGTTTTAGAGCCTTGTGGAATATTTAGAGACGATGGCAAGAGACCCGACGTTATGACATTGGTTCCTTGGGAGAGAGGTAAAGCCCTAGTGTGGGATGCTACTTCGTAAACACTGGGCGCCTGTCGTCTCAGGGGTATCTCGTTTAGAGCCGGGGCGGCATCAGAGGCAGCTGAACTGGGTAAGTGGCGCAAATGTGAGTCTTTGAGAGATGACTACATATTTGTGTCATTTGCTGTAGAGACTATCGGTCTGTGGGGTCCACGTGCGGTAAACTTCCTAAAGGAACTATACTCGAGACTGGTCATTGCTGTTGGTGATAAGAGGGCTGGTTCTTTTCCCATTCAAAGGCTAAGTATAGCCATTCAGCGGGGAAACGCAGCCAGCGTTCTTGGCACGATACCATGGGGAGTAGGAATGTATGATAATTAAGTTATCAGTTTTAATTTTTTTTATTATAGTTTATTTTTTAATATTGTATATAATAAAATATTGTAAACCGCGAACGTTGTTCTCGAAAATCTAACCGTGATAATTTACTGCGTCAACTATACGCCCGCGCCCGCGGTTGCACTCGCTTGACCTTGACCTACGACCTTGAGTTTGTATCAGGGCTGTGGGGGTTTGCGGGGCAGAGGCAACGCGCAGATTGACCAAACCTGCGCTCTCTTTCCTTACTAAACACTAAAAGCGACTCGCTGTCATAGATGTTTCACGTTAAACCAAAGGCCACACAGCTTCACCCGATTTTTTTGTTTTAAATGCCGGTGTAGTAGCATATATGGAAGTATTACTTGTCATGTTTATTATCGATTACCTTGAAATTTGAAGAGTCCAGTAGAGGTTTGAACTAAAACTTCGTCTGGTTTCGCTTCTTCTTCCCAAGCTGGCACAGAGTTGGTTTCCTTCATGCGCTTCCATTCATCTGATGAAATTAAGCTATCATTACTGGGTGTAAATTGTACACTTTAATTATAGGCGGTAGCGCCACGCTGCAGCTATATTATGGTTGTAGAAAGAATGGGTCTGCCCGACCGGGGAGGAACCACGCTCTCACAGAATACCAGCGTGAAATAGCAGCTTAATGCTGCTGTGTTTCGTATGGTGAGTGTAGAGAACCGGAGAGCTTTCTCTCTGGAAACGAGGCATACGTAGTGACCACTGAGAACTAATATAGATATTAGTTCTCAGTGGTCACTACGTATCTGCTTTTGATTCTTAATCGTCGATTAATGTAGATGTCTATGGGACACAGCATCCATTTAACATCGGATGAACTGTGTGCTCGTTTGTCATTGTTATCTTATAAAAAATATTTACTTCTCTTTTATCGTATCTTTTATATTAATAATCGTACAAGATACATTATTGTAAGATATCACTTTAAGAAAAAGTTAACTTGCTTTGTTGCTGCTTTTCTGCCGACTTCCAAAAAGGAGACGGTACTCAATTTGACTGTATGTTTTTTTTATATGTGTGTTATCATAACTTTTTACTGGGTGAACCGATTTGGATGATTCTTTTTTTATTTGAAAGCTAGTACTTCTCGTGTGGTCAAGCTCAATTTGATCAAGCTCAGACCAATCGTTTTTGAGTTATTTCTTAATAACTTATATTGAAGTCGGCTGTACAAAATTTTAAATTTTAAATTATTACTACCCACCTATAATACTGATTTCTTTCAATCTTAAAAGGGGAGTTTCAATCCATGTAATTGTTTTTTTTTTTTATTGTAATTCTGTGTCGGATTTGGAACGAGAAAAATGTTTTGCGAAAGGGATCTAAACCTTCTGGGTTAATACTCGGTTAATATTCATGAGTTAGCATACATGTCTAGCTAACTCACGAGTATTATGTGATCAATGAAAGTTTTATTCTGTAGGGTATAATAAAAACACATGAATAAGGAACAGTACCCCATTTCTTGAGGAAGTCTTCGCTGAGATCCTGTCGCGCTGGTACCGGCGGCGGCTGCCTTACACCTTTCATTCGCTGCCACTCGGCGAGCTTCTTGCGGAAGTCCGCCGACAGCTGCTCTTCTGTAGCAACTGGCCGCGATGCTGGAGTGCCATTAGGTTATTACATGATGAGTATATTTTCAAATAATTTGATTTAAACATAATTATCATTTTTTAAGTATTATTATGTTTGACCTCGTTGGTTCAGTGGTACACGGTTGCAGATCATAAGGTACCGGGTTCTAATCCTGGATCGCGCCAAAATTAGATTGGCTTGGTAGTTTCTCAGTAGTAGCTGAAATCTGGAAATTGGCGGTGTTTCACCCCCCGTGCCTTTTAAACCATGTTAAGCCGTTGGTACTGCGCCTCATCTTTCTCCGGTCGTGTTAAATTACTGTAGTATAGCCCCCACGAGAATATATATTAGCGTTAAGGTAGAATAAGAATCATTTCATTGACATAGTTTCCATATCACATGGCGACCCTGCCAGGCGGTTCGCTGCTACATTGCACGCGCACCGCCGGGCCTACATAAAGGGAGAATTTTTTTACAAAATAAATAAATAATGTAAATCATCATGGATTGATCGTTTAAAAATAATTATATTACAACGGAATGGACGCAATACCAGATGTGACGAAAATTAAATGAATATGATTAAAAGAAGAGGCCACAGTAATAGTGTTGGCGCCGTAAATTATCACAATAAAAAGTACGTATAGTATCTGAAGACAACAGACAACAGCTACAAAGAGTGAGGAATATAATTTTTTTTATATAATGACAAAAAACCAAAATTATTCTAGAAACGACAGATTAATTTAAAAAGGAAAGAAGCTGTTTGTACTCTTGCAAGCTTCGTCCAGAACAAGAGCAAAGAAGAACTTAACTTCGCACTTGTGTGATTTTAATTCTATTTAAAACTTGATCAATTTTAGTTTGTTTGATTATTATTTTATTGCTTTATATTATTTCTATAACCGTGTCATGCAAAATGATTGAAATAATATAGTGGATTACATTTTTACGTAATTAAATTTATCATGTCAATAAATATATCATATGTTGTAGTTGTAACACATCAGTAATAGATTCCGTTGTTTTTTTTTTTCAGTAACAAATTTCATTTAAATATATACAATTTTGACAAAGGTTATAAACAATAATTAGCTATTGTTGTTTATAACCTTTGCCTAGCTAACAATAAATCTTAAAGTATTAGTAATTGTGTTAAGCCACTAAAAATGAAAATTGTTTTTTTTTTCATGTACAAATAAATTAATGTTTTGTTATATAAACTTGATAGAAGTTGTATCGCCTCATTTCATTGACATAGTTTCTATATCACACTACCATCTCATCGCACTACGAGAGTGAGAGAATAGATAGTGCGCACCTGTTCTTGGGCATACACTTGGGCTGTGCTGTGATCGAGATTCACTCTCTATTCCCTCTCTAGTCCGATGGGAAGGTAATCCTACACGACCGGAGAGAGATCAAGCGCAGAACCTGCGGCTTTGCGAGACACGGGGGTGAGACACCGCCAACTTCCTGACTCCGGGACACTGTTACTGAGGATTTATTGACAGAAAAAGTCTATAACTTATTATTTGGCCCAAACTGGGCTTTGAATGCAGGATCTTAAGATTAGCGACCACGTTTACGACAACTAGACCTACGAGGAAATCTACTACCACATGTTAATCATTTCACGAGACTAGCGATACGCTGCTGTGAACATAGATACTTCTATATTTACCGTGTAGTGGCGGTGTAAGAATATCCAGTGTTCCATAACGCCCGTGATTGTTGTTATAAGAGGCGACGCTGCAGCTTAATTAATATAGATGCAGCATGTATGAGTCTGCTAAATCGGGTAAGGACTATGCTCGCATAGAATACAAGCAGTGTTACCGGTACCGTTACAGCCTACTTCCTTCATTGTTGAACATGGATCTCCCCCATGGATTGCCTCATAGGATATTTGCCATAGTTGTAATGTTACTGTTGATTTGAAAATTTCCCCTTTCAGTGGATCATGTGTTCCTGGTAGATTATCTTCTATACATCCAACCATTACAGCCTATTAAAGTCCACTGCTGAACATAGGCCTCCCCCATAGATTGCCTCATAGGGAGGATATTTGCCACAGTTGTAATGTTACTGTTGTTTAAAAAATTTCACCTCTCAGTGGGCCATGTGCTCCTGGTAGATTATTTTCTATACATCCATCCATTACAGCCTATTAAAGTTCACTGCTAAACATATTACGTCATGGGGGAATTTTGCCATAGTTGCCACGCTTAGCAAGCGTCACTACGACTTGAATCTGGAACCACAAGTACCTAAGTTAACCAACCACTATTCCATAACAAGGATAAACAATAGGATAGTTATGAACTCACCAGCGTACATTTTGCCCCGTCTATCGGAGAATTCTCTGCGTAGTCTCGACTGTAGCGCGGCGTAGTCCCGTGCTATCTCCTCTCTAACCACACTCGCTTCACAGCCACTGCTTACGCCCTCTGTTTCTGGAAAGGATTTCATCATGAACTCTATTAAAAGATGTAAGGTATCAAAATACTATTAAAAGGTTCCCGGAGACGGGCAAAGAGTTTTTATCCAATAGGTAGATTTTACTTGAAATCAAATTATGGTGATTGCGTAAAAAAATGTTTAATAGATACATCGATCACTAATAAAAAACTAAGATACACAATCAGTGACAAAAAATGTCCGTACCGAATGAGCACCCACTCAAACATTTGGGTGCGCTTTTCATTTTGTACGTAGCTTTGTGAATACAACTTTAGGCAATGCACTTAAAGTTGAATTTACATTAATGTATATTTATATCTACTACAATTACGTTAAAATAATTGGCGACAGTTATTAGAGAACTTTTGCATGGGATTGTATATTTAGTTTTTATTAGTGATTGATGAATAGATACGAATTACAAAACTCAAACGGCATCCTAAGAGTTAGCATCCTTAGGACGCCGTTTAAGTTTAGACGGATAGACCTGGCTTTATAATTGTAAGACAGTTACTAGTACGGCTGCCGACGTTAACCTCTCAATGTAATTGATGGTACTTTTTATTTAAATAATCTAAGTCACGATGTAAAATTTGTGGAGTGAATAAACAAATATAATATGATATTATTATTAGTTAGGCGACAGTAGCCTAATAGTTAAGGTTGCGAAATACAGAAGGTCATGGGTTCTAAGCCACCATTCGGCTACTGTCGTGGGTCACTCCTAACAGAAGCTTTTTAAGATTTAACGAGATAGTAATGTTAGCGTTATTAGGATTTTAAACTAGTATTTTTATGTCACTTATTTAACAATGATTTAATTATGTAATAATTAAATTAATGTAAAAACAAGTAACTGAAATGCCGTGTAGTGGCGGTTAAGAATATCCACTACCCCATATCTTCCCGTGGGTGTCGTAAAAGGCGACAAAGGGAAACAGGCAGGAGATGGGCAACAGCATCTTCCTGATAACAGCAAAAATACAATAAAAAAGCTGCGGTTGCCAACCCGCTCGCCAAGCGTGGCAACTATGGCAAATACTCCCCAAATGGATAAAGTTACTAAGAGACGGCCCCCAGTCCACGGCGGCCCCTCTATTCTTGGCTACGGTGGCGACCATGGTAACGGCGGGGCAGGGGGTGTTTAAAATCTCTGGTGGAGGTTCGGTTGCCACCTACGACGACTCGACCTTGCAACATACAACGCACGCACCCTGAGGACTGACGAGAAGATTGTGGAGCTGGAAGAAGAGATAGACAGGTTACGCTGGCATAATATAGGATTATCTGAAGTCCAAAGAGAGGGGGAGGAAACGGTAATCCTCGAATCCGGCAACTTGCTCTATTACCGGGAGGGCGACAATCTGTCCCAAGGAGGTGTCGGATTTATCGTCCACAAGTCTCTCGTTAACAACGTTGTAAAGATTGAGAGTGTGTCGACGAGGGTTGCGTACCTTATACTCAGAATCACCAAACGGTATTCGCTAAAGGTCATACAGGTATACGCACCAACCTCGGCACACCCCGATGAGGAGGTGGAGGAAATGTATGAGGATATCTCTAGTGCCCTGAATTCCTCCAAAACCCAATATACGGTGTTAATGGGAGACTTCAATGCAAAACTAGGCACAAGAGAGAATGGTGAGCTGAAAGTAGGGAAATTTGGAATAGGGCAACGGAACCCAAGGGGCCAGCAGCTGGCCTACTTCATGGAGGAAGAGGGACTCTTTATGATGAACTCTTTCTTCCAGAAGCGGCCCCACAGGAAGTGGACTAGGTCGAGGCCCGACGGTTCGACAAAAAATGAGATTGACTTCATTATGACGACCAGACGACAACTGTTCAGTGATGTCTCAGTGATCGCGAGGGTGAAAAACGGCAGCAATCACCGAATGGTTAGAACACTGAACCTAAACGTTAAGTTGGAGAGGTCTCGTCTAATGAAGTCAACGATCCGTCCCCCTCGTGCTCTAATCCAAAGTCCCGAAACCTTTCAACTCGAGTTACAAAACCGTTTTCAGTGCCTAGAAGACTGCAATGAAGTGGACGATATGAATGACAAGCTCGTGGAAACTGTCCATGCGGTCGGAGCTAAGTTCTGCAAGACCTGCCGCAGAAGAACACAAAAACTCTCCGGTCACACTCTTAATCTCATGGCTGTTAAACGGGAGATGAAGCTACATTCTTCAACAGATTTGACAACATACAGGCAACTGAACAGACAAATCCCCAAATGCATGCGGCGGGACTCACGCAACTTCAATACAGCTCGTATTGAAGAAGCGATCGAGCGGAACCAAGGCTCCAAAGTCTTTGCCAGAGATCTGTCTGCCAGAAAGAGCCAACTGTTAAAGCTGAAGACAGAATGTGGCAGCATCGTTTCCGGGGCACCTGAGAATTTGAGTGAGATTGAGAGGTTCTATGGGCAGCTGTACACGTCATCGTTGGAGCCACACGCGAATGTGAGTAACGATCCAAGACCGAGTCTTATCCGACATTATTCCGATGATATCCCGGACGTCGGTCTGAGCGAGATTAGAATGGCTCTCCAGCACCTTAAAAACGGCAAGGCCCCAGGCGAGGATGGAATTACAGTGGAGTTTCTGAAAGTGGGTGGAAAACCGGTACTTGAAGTTCTTCAGAAGCTCTATAATTCCGTCCTCCATGGTGGCATTACACCGGAGGCGTGGAGCAGAAGTGCGGTGGTCTTGTTCTTCAAGAAAGGCGACAACGCTCTCTTGAAGAACTACAGACCGATTTCCCTTCTGAGCCGCGTCTACGTGCTGTTTTCGAGAGTCATTACGAATCGTCTCGCGCGCAGACTTGATGACTTCCAGCCTCCCGAACAAGCCGGTTTCCGAAAAGGCTTTAGCACCATAGACCACATACATACCCTTCGGCAAATTGTACAAAAGTCAGAGGAGTACAATTTGCCACTATGTCAGGCGTATGTGGACTATGAGAAAGCCTTTGATTCCGTCGAAATTTGGGCGGTGCTGCAGTCCCTTCAGCGGTGCCAAGTTGACTGTCGGTGTATCGAAGTGCTGAAGTGCCTGTACAGTAGGGCTACGATGGCTATCCGAGTACAAAACCAGAGTACGAAACCTATCCAATTGCAGAGAGGTGTAAGACAGGGTGACATCATATCCCCGAAACTCTTCACCGCTGCATTGGAAGACGTTTTCAAGCTTCTGGACTGGAAAGGATACGGTATCAGCATCAATGGCGAATACATCACTCACCTTCGATTTGCCGACGATATAGTCCTTATGGCAGAATCGCTGTAGGACCTAAGCACTATGCTCAAAGACCTCAATAGTGCTTCTCAACGGATAGGTCTTCAGATGAACATGGACAAAACAAAGATCTTGTTTAATTTCCATGTCAACCTATGCCGGTAGTTGTTGGGAGCACTAAGCTCGAAGTTGTTGACGAGTATGTTTACCTGGGACAAATAGTCCGACTAGGTAAGTCCAACTTCGACCGAGAGGTCAATCGACGGATTCAACTCGGTTGGTCAGCGTTCGGGAAATTACGGCACATCTTCTCGTCAGGTATACCTAAAAACTTGAAAACGAGACTGTACAACTAGTGCGTGTTGCCAGTGATGATATACGGAACTGAGACGTGGTCCTTCACTGCTGGCCGGAAGAGGAAGCTCAAGGTCGCTCAGCGAGCTATGGAGAGGGCTATGCTCGCAGTTTCTCTGCTTGATAAACTCAGAAATGAGGATATCCGCAGTAGAACCAGAGTGACCGACATAGTCCAACGGATTAGTAAGCTAAAGTGGTAATGGGCCGGCCATATAGCTCGAAGAACCGACAACCGATGGGGAAGAAAGGTTCTCAAGTGGCAGCCTCGTACCGGCAGGCGAAGTGTTGGGCGTCCCCCCACTAGATGGAGTGACGATCTGGTAAGATATGCAGGAAGTCGATGGATGCAGGTGGCTCGGGTTCTTGCTTTGTGGCATTCCTTGGGGGAGGCCTATGTTCAGCAGTGGACTTGTGAAGGGCTGTAATGATAATGATGAAGTAACTGAAAATAATTTTGTTTCCTAATCCGTTAGACATAGCCCAACGGATTAGTAACCTAACGTGCTAATGGGCCGGACATGTAGCTGGAAGAATCGACAACTGATGAGAAATAAAGGTTTTTTTTATAGGATAGGGTGACAAACGAGCACACAGTCCACCTGATAGTAAGTGGTTGCTGCGGCCCATAGACATCTACATCTATCCTCGTTCGCAAATCAAAATGCAGATGCGTTGTCACCCGTGAGGACTAAGATGGAATGCCTCTTTTCCAGTAAAAAGGGTCTCCGGTTCTCTACACTCACCATATAAACACAGCAGTGTTACGTTGACGAACCTCAATTTTTCCAAAAATTATAGGAGAGTAAGAAAACATTTATTATTCTCCGATTACTAGCTTTTTTCATCAAAAAAATAATCTTAGTTGTAGTTTTCCATTAAGTCTAATATATTTAATGTTCTGATGAAAAAAACTAGTAAAAGGGGAATAATAGATGTTTTCTTGCTCTCCTGTAATTTTTTGAAAGATTGAGGCTCGCCCCTTTGCGGCATCAACGATGAAATATGAACTGCTTGGACTTATACTTTACAGAAGGGTACGCCTTCGTATGGCTACTCCCCTCCGATTGACCGGAGGCCAGTGTTGCTGGTTTATAAATTAGGTGGCGTCTACTTGCACTTGCTACCTATAAATATTTAGCATATATGTTTAGTTTGTATCATAGAGTAATAACATATATGTGCTTCTACTTACTTTTTGGTTTGTATTTATGTATCTATGGTCGTAAATGTCTAATTGAAGCATCACTTAGACATTACAAAAAGAATAAAATGTAATAATAAATAGAAATCGAAAACTAACAATGGAGTTTTGAAATAATTTCAATCAGAATATGTTTATAGCAATAGAACCAATGTAAGGT
Organism: Parnassius mnemosyne; assembly: GCA_963668995.1. NCBI lineage: Eukaryota > Metazoa > Arthropoda > Insecta > Lepidoptera > Papilionidae > Parnassius > Parnassius mnemosyne. Next base: position 3,493,507 of record CAVLGL010000002.1, on the reverse strand, counting down.
AAGTAAGAAAAAGATGGATTGTGAATTCATAGTATCTATGTATGGGCCTGCAAGTTAACAGTCTATGATGCACTTGACAGTAAATGGTTTGTACAGTAAGATTGATATAACCTCATTAATGTCACCAATAAGCCTCTAAGCAATCCCATTCCATTTAATCCAAAGCCTCTAGGTGGTATTTTGCAGCACCAGTCCATATATGGCAATAATACTCAATGCACGAAATGTCGCCGCACCTTTGCAAGGACACCTAACTTCCACAGTTATTGGTATTACAACAGGGTTAGAACACGCTAAACAGAATTTTTAGGGAGGTAGTTAAGGAACATCCTTCCAATATGTATTGTATCATTTCAATTGATAAGATTCAATTTTCAGATGGAACGTACAACTCCAGCCAAATGTATGTGAACTTTGTCCTCTGCATATTGGTCGCTTGTATACTTTATACGTATGTAAGTATGTTTATCATTATGTCATCACGTTTTATGTCATATGTTATATATGATAGAGCCACGCTGCAGGCTTGTAGCATGAATTGGTTGTAGCAAGAATATGGCAAGCGGAGTAACATATTATGTCTCGTTCCTTTGACCCTGCCTACCGTCGCTGGCCTGGATATTACATCTGGTAATTACGTCAGCGTCTAGGTTTTCCTGGCCTTTCCTATTGTCACTTGCTACGACAACCACCGGAAGCAATGGAGCTTTTTAATAAAATAAGGACGATAAACGAGCACACAGTCTAACTGATGTCAAGTTAATTTTGTGGCACATAGACATCTACATCTGTTCTCAATTAAGAATCAAAATGCAGATGCGTTGTCACCCGTGAGAACTAAGTCGGATAGCTTGCTTTCCAATAAAAATGGTTGCCGTTTCTCTAAACTAACCATACGAAACACAGCAGCATTAAGCTGCTGTATCACGCTGGTGTTCTGTGAGGCAACCAATTCGTGCTACCACTATAATATGCTGCAGCATGGCTCTACCACGTGTTAGATAACATTAGCTCTTGCTAACCTCACCTGCCGAATGTCTCCTCTATGGGTAATCTATGCCTACGTCCAGTGGATTTTTGCTAGGCTGTAACAGTAACGCTAAGAAAGCTAGGAACCAAGCAAGATACGTAATGTGGTACAAATATTTTGTTTGGTTTCTCGATTTCCCTACAATGCGTTTCCATTCCACCTATCAAGTTACAAATAAAATTGTATGTTTCTTTGTTTATATCGAGTAGTGGCGGTGTAAGAATATCTACTATGGCGTGATCGCGGAGCAGGAAGAATTTCAAATTATTGCTATTCATACAAATGTGAACTTTAATAACTTGAGAATAAACTCGGTTTTCGAATCACAAATATTGTTTCAAAAGGTCCTAAAACTATTTTAGTCGCAATAGAAATAAAACTTTTTATGATGGGAATTAAGTTTAAAAATGCAAAGCAATATAAAAATATTCCTGGTCAGCGACCGTGCTTTACCCTATATCAACCCGTGGGTTGTGTGTTGAGTCGTAAGAAACGACAGAGGGAAACAAATCAGGAGAGAGGCAGCACGCCTTCTCAGAAACAACTAAAAAGAAAAAAATGTGGTAGCTAACCCGCTGACCATGCATGGTTACTATGTCAAATATGAGGTAATCTAGGAGCCTATGTTCAGCAGTGGACTTTAATAGGTTGTAACAGTAACGGCCGTTTGTTCGTCGGCTATGTGTTCCTATACCATTCTAATGATTACGATCTAACTTTAGTATGTTTATGTGCGCACACCCACGAACAAATAAAGCATTGCAATACATGCCGGGCCTTTCTAGTCTAAAATATAAAAATGGATGTTGGTATATCTATTGGGGATTAATAAATTCGACACCGTTTGACCGATCACCATGTGATAATTTTTTTGTCACAGAGAAGGTTTATGCTATTCAATTTGTTGTAAATCGTCACTAGATGGCGCTGCAGCACAATAACGTCTTACCTTTTGAACCGATCGCCGTGTAAATTGGTATATTATACCGTGAAAATTGGTACACCATACTATACCTACTAGTGAAACCTGGCAGGCCAGGTTTACGTGGTTTTTTACGTGGTAGAGCCATGCTGCAGCTATATTAGTGGTGTATTTGTGGCACGAATGGGTCGGCTCGACCGGGGAAGGACCACACTCTCACAGAATACCAGCGTCAAATGGCAGCTCAACGCTGCTGTGTTTCGTATGGTGAGTGTAGAGAACCGGAGACCCTTTTTACTGGAAACGAGGCATTCCATCTTGGTCCTCACAGGTGGCAACGCATCTGCATTTTGATTCGCAAACGAGGATAAATGTAGATGTCTATGGGCCACAGCAACCACTTACCATCAGGTGGACTGTGTGCTCGTTTGTCATCCTATACTAAAAAAAAAGGCCATATGCTAACTTCTAAGATAGTAATATGAACTAAGTGCACATTTAGTAATAATCGATCCTAATATATGGTACAGGTCGTAGTAATACCAGTCTTTCTAGACGTGAACACTGCATGCTGCATTTCTTACCAGATCAACCTTTTCAGATAGCTAAAAATATACTATAAAAAAACTAAAAAATAAATAAAAAGAATTTACAAAAATTTTACTACCTTAAAAAATTTTTTACCTAATGTTAAAAGAGTAGTGGAGAATATTTACTACTTTATTATCTTTATATATATAAAAAAATACGTGTCACGTTGTTTGTCCGCCATGGACTCCTAAACTACTGAACTGATTTCAATGAAATTTTGCACACTGTGTGCATTTTGGTCCAACTTGAGAAATAGGATAGTTTTTATCCCGATAAGTGACTTTTAATATTTTTTATTGCGAATTTAAGGATTATTCATAGGAAGGGTCGTCGGAAAGGGCAGAACAACGTCTGCCTGGCCTGCCAGTAATTATTTAATAGTGAAAAGTACCTGGGTATTGGGGAATTAAATCTTAGTACAGTTCTGAGTAGGGAAGGTGGTTATTATTTATTTATATTATTTATTTGTGGCAATACTAACAATAAGACTGCATCTACATATTTCAGAGGCGTCACGAGAGACAATTCACAGCCACCACCTCTGCCATACAAGAGATATGGTCGGGAAGCTGCCGACTTTCCTGTCGCAAGACCGGGAGAATCGATTCTCCAGATCGAGTGTACAACGACAAGTATGCTGATCAAGATGGAGCATCGAGTAGTCACGCTGAACCTAATAATAATTGCATTTGTGAATCGTGTCCTTGCGGCTTGCTGGAAAACGTAATACGGTGAATGGTTTATCATTAACATCTCGTATCTTCTTCATCCTTATATCAATAGTCCATTGCTGGCTTCTAACACAATGGGAAGAATCATACGTGGTAGAGCCACGCTGCAGCTATATTATGGTTATAGCACGAATGGGTCGGCTCGGCTCACTGAATACCAGCGTAAAACAGTAGCTTAATATTGCTGTGTTTTGTATGGTGAGTGTAGAGAACCGGAGGCACTTCTTACTGGAAACGAGGCATTCCATCTCACTCCTCAGCTCTGCTAGCATGGGCAGGAGATAATTTTATCCCCGGGGAAAGGAGAAAATGTTTATCCCCTCGCTTAGTTTTATCCATCCTTCGAGCATGGGCGCACCGGTGGATATAATATCCACATTAGATAAACTGGGAGATAGACTTAGACTTCGATAGATGTCTAGATAGATGCTACGGACGGGGATATATGTCTACTCGTTATGTCAAATGGGAATATACTTCTCCCCGTTGCCGTGCTTCTGCATAGGGACAAGATAATTTTATCTCTTATCAGTGGATATAATTGGGGGATACATTTTTTGTTTCCAGCCCATGCTAGCCGTGCAGGGGTGATAACGCATCTGCATTTTGATTCTTAATCGGGATTAAATGTAGATGTCTATGGGCCACAGCATCCAACCTACTATCAGGTTGACTGTGTTCTGGTTTATCATCTTTATTCTATGAAAAAAATGACATAATTAGAATTTTTACACGTTCGACTGTTTTATATCGCTGGTCTGTATATTTTAGATCTAGCATAGTTGCTAGCGTAATTACAAATCTTAAGTGACAAACAAACTTTCAGACCACCTGATTGTTAGTGGCTACTGTGGTCAATCGACTCCAGGCGCAAATTCAAACACGGAAGACTTCTGTACTGGCTCTTTGTACTCTGCAGACTAGTACGATCAGTTGCCGTGTGATGGCTGTATAAGAAGGCTCATCACTCCATTACGACCCAACGGTGACATCAGAGGCTTCTATGGAATATAACGGAAAATTCCGGTTATTCCGTTTATACACCCCAGGGTGGATACTCGGAAACGCATCTACTTGTCCACCTCGTTTGGGGTGGATGATCGGAATTAACTTTTGATTGTTCTTTCGACTTCTTACCCCAAGTACAGTTAAGATATTAACAATAAATATACTCATGCATTTTAATTTTTAATTTATTTTAATAAGTATAAACTTAAACAAAAATAATATTACGTATTGCATATAAATCAAATGTCCTAGTTTTAAATAATATTATTAGGTACTTTATAAATTCTGCAATATGTCCAGGTAACCATCAAAACTAATTTCATTATTGAATAGACGTAATTTTATATCCTGGATAAATTCGTATCTTTCAATGTATCTACGCTTGCAATAGTTTTTTGTGTTTATTTGCTACAACAGATGTGTTAGCGAAAATCTGGGCGTTTCTGCAAGCATTTCAAATCTCTGCTAAATTTGGATGTTTGTCTTGAACTTAATATAATTTTAATTGTTTTATGCTAAGATTCCAGTGAATTTATATTCTTGTGACGCTCTCCTTTTATTTCTGCTTTGATCTTTGAAATAAGAAATATGTATATATTTTGATAGGTGTGCTAATGTTTACTAAGTATCTTGGGCCAGTTTTTATCATGTTTCTGTAAGTTACAGTGCACAGCTGGCTGAGAAAATCGGAAGAAAAATGATATATGAATTCCGATTATCCACCCCGTCTAGAGTGGATAAATGAACACGCGTTTCCGGACTTCCAGCCTAGGGTGGCTGCTCCATGGTAGATAAACGGGATAACCGAAAAATTTTCGTGATTTTCATCATCAGTTCTACCGAACATCACATCTATCGAGAGGAAGCAGCGTCAAAAGTACAATACGCTTTGTTCTGCCAAGTGTGGCGAGTAAAGTAGATCCAAATCCTAAAGTTAAGAAGAAAAGAAGAAAAAAAAATGTGGGAGTGGCCCTTGTCCAGCAGTTGGTCTTTACGAACCGAAAAAGAAAAAGTTGAAGATACAAAGGACAGTTATTTTGCTATCATTATAGACACTATTTAGATGATTCCTACAACCGATGGGATGAAAAGAAGTTCTCAAACGAGCCATAAACCACCTCAGTAAAGATTGTTGGAGCAAAGAATTGTACAATTCATTTCTCCAATGCTTGATAGTGAACATCACAAGTCATCAAACTTCTAATAACTTTGAATTCCACAAGGAAACATATTTTTTCACATGTTTTTCATTCTCACAAACCAGCTCTTAAAATTTCAATTAACAACTCAGTGCTAGCGGCGTTCTTCTCCCTGCTTTAAACTCTCCCGGTAAATGAGAGAACCCAGCATTGCAAAATATAACTCTGTTGTTTTAGATGAAATTTTTTTACCGGATATGTATTTAAAACCTACTTGAACATCGTAACATCCTGACTTAGTTTTCTCACTTCTATCATATCCATATATCTGTGCATACATACGCGTCAATTTAGGTTATTCTTAATTTGGCCCATCTTTATTAAATCGTTAATTTGCTCGATACACTTTCACTCTGTCAATCACTTCTGCATGCATAAATTTGCATTTTCTCTCTTTGCAAGTAATTTTTTTCTGCGTATCCACCGAAGCATTCCTTTCTTATTACTTGTTAGATATTTTACCAACCGCCTTATTGTAATTATATATAACTCCCTCTTCGCTTGCTGAAACTTGTGACGTGTAGACAAACGTGTACTAATATCGATCTTTAAAATTACACAAATATTGTAGTAACTAGCTGACCCGGCGAACTCCGTACCGCAATGTTACCATCGTATAAATATTGATAAATATTTATACGATACGATACTATACGATACGATATAATATTTATACGATACTAACGTCACTCAATTGTTTTGCCTTCCCGGAACCTCTCCACTAACACATAAACTTTATGGTATGGTATTAAAGTTCAAATTGACTTTTAAGTATTATTACGAATCTTTTGTATGGGCATATAGTAAAGTGTTGTTTTTAGACTTTTTCAGGCAATTTTTTAAATTTTTTTCTCCGTAAGAACCATCTTTGTACTTCAAGGAATATTATAAAAAAAGAATTAGCAAAATCGGATCAGTTGCTCTCAAGACCTGCGCTTAGCAACACATTCAGCGATTCGTTTTTATATTATAAGATAACATTAAAACAATCGGTTTAATATACGTGACTTTCACTGAAAATACGCGAACTCTAGTCTCCTACAAATAACAATCCTCCGAGCCGGATTTGTACCAGCGACCTATCTGATAATCTTCTTGCAAACCTTACCATTCTCATGCTTCTTCTGTTACACCCAACTATCACTACTATTATTATTTATGCCACTAACACAGTATGGTAAATGAAACTAAATTTTACTGATTTTATCTCATTTATTATAACTTTATAATTCCCAAAGATTTGGGTGCTTTACACCACCCGTGGTCAGTCACGGGGGGGGGGGGGGGGGACTGAGGTGTTTAAAGTCCCGATGTCATAGTTAGCCCAGTTACCTTCAGTTTTTGAATATAAATTTTTGGTCCGATCTACGCAGAATGAGTTTACATTAAAACCAACGTCGGGAATTAAAAAGTTAAATTGAACGCGATAAAATCCGTAAAAATGAGTTACATTTAATGTGTAGACTTCGCGTAAATATAAGAAATCATTACAGTATGGTAAATTGTCATACGCGTCTTTTTAGACATAGATCCTGACTTCGCGCATCACAGTGAAGAGCCCCATTCCTTACCTACTTAAAGTAAAAGTTATAATTTTTTCAGGTCCTGTACTCCTGCCACGGAAATGTATACGAGCATCATGCGAACAATTTTCCAGGCGTATTACAATTTTATAAAAATGGCAAGTTTTTTTCTTGGTGTTTCGTTTTGTAGTATAATTAATTATTAATACATTATTAATAGAACAACGTTTGACCAGAATCCTATATGATGTTAAGTCTTAAGAGTCTTAGTCATGCTTGCTTAGAATTTTTTTTTAAATACACCCATTTCTTGTCATAGTATTCGAGTAATAAACGAGCACAGTCCACATTTATCGTCTATTTAGCTATATTATGGTTGCAGAACGAATGGGTCGACTCGATTGAGGAAGGACCACACACATAATACCAGCTTAAAATTGCAGTTTAATGCTGTTGTGTTTCGTATGATGAATATATAGTACCAAAGACCATTTTAACTGGTAACGAGATCGAGGACTTAATAGAAATCTTGGTTCTTGGGGGCAACAGTTGAAACAATTGAAACATAATCTACAGCTTATACATTTAACAATATATATGAACAAATTTCGGACATATTATCTATATACAAATAAATAAAATTGAAGTGTCTGTTTGTAATGTCAACATAACAGCTTTTTACTAAATGCATATGAAAGTATATACGGTACTTATAACAAAAATACAATTTTTAAACTTTTGTTCGTCTATCTGTATGTCTGTCTGTCTGTTTGTTCCGACTAATCTCCGAGACGGCTGTACCAATTTTGACGGGACTTTCACTGGCAGATAGCTGATGTCATAAGGAGTAACTTAGGCTACTTTTATTTCAGAAAAAGAATTAGGGTTCCGCGCAAAATAATTAAAACCCCAAATATCACGCGGTCGAAGTCGCGGGGAACAGCTAGTGTAAAATAGAAGCCTTTACAGATTTACATGTTTTTGCAAAAATTTTAAATATTTTTTTTGTCTTTAGCAATGTTAATACATAATTTACAGTGTATATAGCATAAGATACCTTTACCTACTTCGATATATAAGTACTGTATATTGATATTCCTGTTTAATGTATTGTGTATTGCTGTCTACCGTATATTGGGTATTAGTGTGATGAGAATGAAAGGAAGTGCGTGTTTTTGATTCTTTATCGAGCATAGACGAAAAATTTTGCGTTTTTCATCTATACAAATAAATAAAATCGAAGTGTCTGTTTGTAATATCAAAACAACAGCTCAGCATTTTCTCCAATTTATCTCCAAAATGGCTTGACCGATTTTGACGGGATTTTCACTGGCAGATATCTGATGTTATAAGGAGTCACTTAGGCTACTTTTATTTTAGATAAAGAATTAGGGTTACGCACAAAAAAATAAAATAAAATCCAATGGTAATAAATTATACCATGTTTTAATAAACTTCTATTTTTAGTGCACAGAACTTTACGATCAAGTTTTCAACTCTGAGCAGAATGAAGACTCGATCCGAACGTCCATTCAGGTAAAATGTTTTAGTCTGATGTTCTGCTAACCGACATATCCTGGGACGTGTAGGATTTATTAATTTTTTTCATCAAGAAGTTCACTGGTCACTAGATCCATGAGCAACTAATTGTGCTAATGTTCCTGGTCTAGATGTTTGGGAACTGCAAACAACATTTATCTGATATAACTTTAGCGGACTTGTGCTGCACCCGACTAATTGAGATGATTTTTTTTTACTAAATATTTTTGCACTGTCACGTGCAATCGTGAAATCGCACAAATAAAAAGAGTGTCCATTAATTGCGTGAGACGATTTTCACAATTTGTATACCCTCCCTCTCCCCCTGGTGAGAATTTGTGAGATATGTCCCGACCCCCTCACCCGCCTCGCTAAATCTCACGTGAGATTTTTGAAAATGCTTATTTTTAGTGTAAATACGTTAATCCGTACTTGATTGCGTTGGGTTGGTTAAAAAAGAAAACATAATTTGCTCAATTATTTTTAAATAATTTGTAGTGTTCTCATAACTAATATTATTGTGTAGGATTTAGCAATATTTTACTTAATTGAACCCAATTTCCTCGGAAGTTTACACTGTTTTTTGCGGAAATTAAAATCGTGATATTTGCCGAGATGTTTCCTCTCTCCCACGTGAGATTGGATGAGATTCGGATGGACGCCCCCCTCCCCTCTAATTAATGAACGCCCCCTAATTGGCGATGTAGTATTAGGTGATAAATCGCAATTGCTTAAATAAAATCTTTTTTATCTTCTCCTGATGATAAACTCATTGCATTTGAACGTTGTGAGGTTATGCACTGATGCAAGTAAATATACACAATCATTTGCTGTACATAACACATTAAAACATATCAAAATGCTCCAAATGCTGGAATGGAACGTTGCTTCACATTTACCCATTTGATTTATTCTAATACAGCCTATAAAAGTCCACTGCTGAACATAGGACTCACCCATAGATTGTCTAATAGCAGGGGTCGGCAACCTTTTGTGTCGGAAGAGTCAAAAATTACAATTTACAAAATTTCAAAGTTTTTAAAGAGCCACAATATTTTTTCTTGTCAACCGATTTCTTGCAAATCGATCAATTGCATTTCTAGAGATCCAGTATCAACTCCAAATGGCTCAGTGTGGATCGATTTTTAAAATAAATAAAAATAAACGTATGAAACTAAAGAGCCGCAGCTTCACATCCAAAGAGCCGCTGGTTGCCGACCCCTGGTCTAATAGGGATGAATTTGCCATTCTCGCTATGCGTGGCAGGTAGGTTGGCAACCGCAGTTTTTTATTATATTGAGTTGCTATCATAAAGATTCTGCAGCCCGTCTTCTGTTTTAGTTTCCCTCTGCCGCCTCTTACGACACCCACGGGACGATATGGGGCAGTGGCTATTCTTTCACAGCCGCTACACGGTTTGACTGAATTCGTTTGTTGTTTTAATATTGTCTTTTCTTTTTTCTCTCTTTCTATTTTTTTTGGAAACGTTACATCACACTAGGATTTTCTAATGTATTGTGGACGCAGTTTAAACATAAATTGCACAAGGAAAAACATTCCAACCCAAAGCCGTAAGAATTAGCAATACTTGTTGTGTGCGTGTTTCGAACACAACACAGTCACTGCGCCACGGAGCCGTCGTCTTATCTTTGTGGTATTAAGATTAATTTATATCACTTTAATGATTGTTCTAGTTAACCGCTACAAAGTATTTAAAGCCAACAACAAATTTCACTTTCGACGAATCAGCGAAAGTTAAAGTTAAAAGAGTAACACTGAATAAATTAGATGCACCACCGCGGAAGCACGATGAAGAAATTGTTTTCGGTACCGAGCCCGGAACAAGTGGGACCAATCAAAGTAACAATGAAGTGCAGAGTCCAGCGAAAGCGATCGTCCAGTTTGAAACAGTCGACGCAATCGTCGGAAGCGACTGTCCAGCGTGTGTGGAAAAGGGGGTGTCTTGTATCGGCAGGTGCACTGCCGATCGCAAAAATAAAGAATAAAGACCTTGAATAGATATATTGTTTTTTTAATATAAATAAAACTTCATTTTACGTGATAGAGCCACTATATGGTTGTGGCTTGAATGGATCGGCTCAAACGGGGTAACACTACGCTCTCACAGAAAACCAGCGTAAAATAGCAGCTTAATGCTGCTATTTTTCGTATGGTAAGGGTAGAAAACCAGAAAACTTTTTACTGGAAACGAGGCATTCCATCTTAGTCTTCAAGGGTGCATTTTGATTTTTAATTGAGGATAAATATAGATGTCTATGGGCCACAGAGTCCACTTACCATCAAGTGGACTGTGTGCTCGTTTCTCAATCTGATGCTATAAAAAAATAATGTTACTTCACAAAAAAAAATTACTTTCAGGCGTACTAAATACAAAATGATTTCTTGTGTTTTCGTGAACACTACACATTGAATGTAACTATTTTTACGGATTTAATTACGTTTTGGGGGAGGTGACCCATCAACCATTCCCAAGGCCATGGGCCATGAGAACTGTAAAGTACTTCAAACGTCGGGAATATAAAATAAAAAAATAATTAATAAAACGGGATAAAATTCGTAAAACTATAGTTTTATTCATTAAATACAAAATGTCGTTCGCGGCCAACTAACCATTGGTAGTTTGATAAAAGCCGTAAACAAACAAAAGGAAAGTTTTAATTGAAATTAGATGAATTAAATAGAGATGAATTATTTTTCAAATTGATTTTTTCCTTTTTACGTGATTCATCTCTACCTGCAAAAAAATAAATCGAAGGATACAATTTAAAAACTGCAACTAAAAAAAATATTTTTTGGATAGGGTAACAAGCGAGCAGGCAGTCCACCTGATGCTAAGTGGTTGCTGTGGCCCATAGACATCTACATCTATCTTCAATAAAGAATCTATTTTTTTAAATTAATTTAATTTTTATTTTCTATTTGATAGTGTTTGACGAGTAAATAATGAAAACATGTCGAGTCTGGCATCATGACAAAACTGTTTGCTATATCATCCTTAAAATATTTATTTTAACGAAAAATTATCTATATAATATATAAGAAAAAAATTAAACGTCTAATTTTTTGTTTGCTATTTCTCTTTTAAATAAAATTCGTCTGATACGTGTAAATATTTGACCAAAATCTCGCCAGACCAAGAATAAGAGGTTCAATTGCTGCTACTTGTTAAGTGCGAGTTTTTTTTTATTTTATCTTATAACTTTTTAATTTTTTAATAATTACTTAAGAGTTTCTAATGCTAGAGTAATACATTAATATTCTTACGACTCCGAATAATTAAGGGAGCAGAATATTTTTGGAAAAACTATATCTTTGTGAATAATGGTTGTATCCAAAATTAAAATAACATTTTAAAGATCTACATTTCTTAGTTTCGAACTATATTGGTAAATGTTATTATAAGCAACGTAAGAACAGCACAAGATCAAAACTTTTAGAATTTTATCTTTAAAAGGATTGACAGTTTTCTTTTTTTTAGATAACTAATGATTTACTCACTTAGCTTTTTGGTTCGAATTTTGTTTGCTACTTCTATAATCTCTACAAAATCCCAGAAAATATACAAAATTTTCCCTCCTCAGAATTCCAAAAAATTATTAAACAAAGTTTGCGTAAAAGCTGATATTATAATATTAAGGAATTCATGGATGATAATAACCCCTGGGAGTAAGGTGATCGCTGTCAAGCTATTTCTAATTTGTTTTGTGCTCCTAATTGTGTAACATAATATATGATTGTAAGCTGTTATTTAAAAAAGAGTCCAGCTGGGTTTCTTACTGGTTCCTCCCAGGACAGTGTTTTTTTTCCGAACCATTGGTACGAGTAAATTAAATAAAAGAGTGACTTTCAATAAGTATTATTTTAATCTATATTGAATTAAAAAAAAATGTGTTTCTGTTTTATGGGTGAATTAAAACTCTTTGTTAAAAAGATATACTCGTATCTTGTCAAAACCAAAGAGTATACATTCTACAGTCACCATAGATTACTGTATATATACTAGACAGTTACTACCGTTGTGTGTCATTTTGAGGTAACAGTTCAAAATTCTTGTGTATTTTTTATTATGTAAGAAATTTGTACATAAATATAGGAGTTCCTGTGGTACCAAAACAGTTTTCATAATGGAATACGATTGTTTAGTTTCGGCTCCCGGTAATTAATTTGTACTACATATCTATATACCTACTATATATACCTGTAGCTGGTGCGAAAGTAGCTGAATGAAAAAGTGGATGTTGTAGGAGTTTAGTTTTTTTTTTATAAAACTGAAATGACAAAAGAATCACCACCTGATGGTAAGTGGTTATTGCAGCGCATGGATATCTGCGACCATCTTTAAATAAAACGGACTAGAGATGCGCTGCCACATCTATCTCTATCTTGCGCTGGATCTCTATACTCTTAGACCAGAACACAGTAGTGCACGCACTGGTATTTGGCGGCAGAAATTGGTATTTTGTATGTGGTAGTGCCATGATGCGATTATATTAGTAGTATAGTTGTAGCACGAATGGGTCGGCTCGACCGGGAAGGACCACGCTCTCACAGAATACCAGCGTAAAATAGCAGGTTAACACTGCTGTGTTTCGTATGGTGAGTGTAGAGAACCGGAGACCCTTTTTGATGGAAATGAGGCATTCCATCTTAGTCCTCAAGGGTGACAACGAATCTACATTTTGATTTATAATAGAGGATAAATGTAGATGTCTATGGGTCACAGCAACCACTCACCATCAGGTGGACTGTGTATTCGCTTGTCACCCTTATCCCATAAAAAACCTACCCAGACGGACTCCCAGATAGAAAATTTAGGACTCCTTTTATGCTTGGGAAATTATTAGTTACTATTACACCTAGATATTATTAATGTCCTCCAGACTGAATTTTGGTTACGGCGGCCAGTCTCAACTGAGACTAGGTATCTGCGTAGAACTGTAGTATAGTGCCCATGCACAAGTGCACTCCCTATTTTATTACTCTCAACGGCCAACGACTTTACGTGCTTCTCGAGGCACGAGGGTGAAACACCGCCAACTTCCTTACTCCGAACTGCTACTGAGAATTTCTTTTCAGATATACCAAATCTGAAAAGAAATGCTCTGTGAATTCTGAATTAATCTGGTTTTGGCCCGACCCGGGATTCAAACCAGGGATCTCATGATCAACAATTACGTGTACGACCACTAGACCAACGAAGCAGGCAGCCAGCAGTATTATCTATTTATAGGTGTGGTACCTGGTCCAGGAGCTAAGCGCTCCCGTAAATTTTATGTTACATGAACAACCTAAACATGAAGACGATTCCCACTGGCACCAATGAAACTGTTAATTGCAGTTTTTTGTGCTGATTGAAGTACTCATTGGTGAAGGATTTTTTTTTATAGGTGAGGGGGCAAACTAGCATGCGGCTAACCTGATGGTAAGTGACTACCGCCGCCCATGAACAACTGCAACACCAGGGGAATTGCTGGTGCGTTGCCGGCCTTTTAAAAAGGCGTAGGCTCTTTTCTTGAAGGTCCCTAAGTGGTATCGGTCCGGAAAAATCGCTGGTAGTAAACGATTCCACAAGGAAGTTGTGCGAGGAAGAAAACATTTTCTAAATCGCACAGTCATTTTCTAATCGCACAATCATCGAGATGGTATGGATGGTATCACGAGTTTTGTCGTGATGTGCGATGGTGAAATTGAGCGGCGGGAATTAGTCCGAACAATTCCTCAGAGCACTCCCCGTGATAGATGCGATAAAATACGCAAAGAGATGCAACATCTCTTCGCAGCGTCAGTGAATCGAGCCGATCAGAAAGGACTCGATCGTCGACAATTCGAGCAGCTCTGCGCTGGATGCGGTCAAGTGGAAGGAGCTGGAATTGGGGTGCCCCAGCCCAGAGATGGGAACAGTATTCCATGTGAGGCCGATTCTGCGCTTTTTAAAGTTGCAGGCGGTGTGCTGGCATGAAATACTGTCCCGCTCTGCTGAGAACACCAAGCTTTTTAGAGGCCAATTTGGCCTTCTCTTCCAAGTAACCACGGGACTGCACGTCACTCAATATGTCGACGCCGAGGATTCCGATACTGGCTGAGGCAACAAGGGGAGCGCCTTGAAACTGAGGAGATACGACAAAGGGGTTCTTTTTAGCGGTAAACGCGCAAACTAGAATTAGGACTTTAGGACTGGAATTAGTAGCCCCCAATCCGAGAATTTGTTCAGAAAAGACTCGACTTCAGACGTCGTAGTCGTCGTCAAATTATCGTAAGGAAACATACAACGGAGAAACGAAATATTCCGAGGGTATGCGAAATTCGCCAACACGCAATGTAGCAGCTTGGGCAGACTTTTTTTTATAGAATAATAGAATACAATAGAATAGAATATTTTTTATTCAATATACATTACATGTGTAATTCTTATTGAAAGTCATTTTTTACTTTACCACTGGTTCGAAAAAAATCCCTCTGTCCTGGGAAGGACCAGCAAGGAACCCAGCGGGACTTTTTTTTGAAATAAATTTTACAATATAGATGATTACGAACTATTTACAAAATTTATTTTAGAAACTGCTTGGAAGCGACCACCTCATTCCCAGGGATTATTACCAGCCATGTAGTCATTTATACTATAATAACCCTTTTTATACAGTTTCAGCTTAATAAATCATTTAAACTTGGTAATAGAGAGAACCTGTACATTTTCTTCACTTCACAGGGTGACAAACGAGCACAGAGTCCACCTGAGAGTAAGTGGATGCTGTGGCTCATAAACATCTACACCTATCCTCGATTAAGAATTAAAATACAGATACGTTGTCACTCCTGGGGACATAAGATGGTTTGCGTCGTTTCCAGTAAAAAGAATCTCCGGTTCCCTTCACTCACCATACAAAACAGCGGCATTAAGCTGCTATTTTACGCTGGTATTCTAAGAGCGCGTGGTCCTTCCTCGTTCGAGCTGACCCATTCGTGCTACAACCATAGTATAGCTGCAGCATTGCTCTACTACGTACAGCAGCTAGGACTAATCACTCTATAACCCTATTAATAATGAAAGGAGGTTTGTGCCTAACTGTGACATTTATGTAGCTTGCGTACGAGTATTTACTAGATTATAGATTACTTTTTGCAATTTTAATAAATTATTATTTATACTGAAACTATTTGTTTTCAAGCAGGCAATAACCATTTATCAGCATTGGCAAAATCATTATTAGTTACCTTACTGATAGCTTTCATTATAGTAAGTATGTTCTAAGATTTTATTCTTGAATTTTGTTTCTTTTTGAAAAGTGAAAAGAAAATCCTTATCTAATAATATGTTTCATTACAGCATTGCCCCCTAGGGGATCTCTGCGCACAGTTACCAGAAGATAGTGTTGTTCGATGGTCCGATGTACACGATTATGCAGTAGGTTATGTGTGTGAATTATATAGAATTGCCAAAAGGTATATAACTTTATTATAATGTAATATATACAAATTAATATTTGTTTGTTCGTATTTTATGTACTGCTATACTGTCCATCAGATTGCGCTAAAACTTTGTCAACTTATCGCTTGCACTTGCGCGAAGGTATAGTACAATTAACTTTTAGTAGGTGGCGCGCTGATCGTTACAACAAATTCATTTGAAAGTATCTATCATTCAACTTCAATGAATATATTATTATTTCTAATTAAACAATATGACTCTTCCTAATTTAAAATGATATTTCCATAGTTATACCTTCTGCGGCTTCAACGCCCTGGGTACCAGCTAGTTTTATATAAACATTGTTTACTTCGTGCGGTCCACACGAGTTGACTGTTTCAGACTGTATCTGCGGTTGGTCGCCGCCATTGTAGGCAAGAAGAGTATTATATGACTCTGATATTATAATTGTATACAATAATATTTTTGTTTCGTGCTGTTAGAAGGGCCTGCTCTGAAATTCTTTTAAAAAAATACTTTTATATCCAATACCGAAAATTCTCTTGATATATTATTTCCTCAATATTAAAATTATAGAAGAAATGTTTTCTTTTATAGAAGAGGGGGTAAACGAGCATGCGGATCACCTGATGGTAAGTGACTACGTCCATGAACAACTGCAACACTAGGGGAACCAGGGGAATTGCAGATGCGTCGCCGGTTTTTAAAAAGGAGTAGGCTTTTTTCTGTAGTGTACGAGTATGTAATGTACAAAAACCGAGAACACCTTGTGCGGTATACACTTTATATAGCGTAGTGCTCCACTGCTTCGATTACCTCAGAAACTACGCTTTTATTCCAAATAAAATAATTGAGTCAGTGCTTATAATTTAAGTATGTACTCGTTATGTATATGTTCCACTCTATGGTATAAAACAGTAACTTTAGTTATGAATATAGTAATCTTTACTCTGCGCGACAGTTTTATTGGTCACATACTAATAGGTGTTTGACATTGGCCTTATAGCACGGGCGAATTAATTGAAAATAGCGCCTAGGGCACTCATGAAAATTGCGCCCCTTCGTAAATTATTTCAATTAAAAATCTAGATTCACTAAATATATTAAACATAGCTCACAATTTGCTTTCATGGCAACTGATGAGAGATTCGGAAATACGCTTTCATCCCCATACTGCACAATAAATTCAACTGCAGCTATATTATGAAGACTTCTGGCCTCATTTCTGGTTTCAATGCCTAGATCACTATCGTCTGTCATATCTTGGAGAATGGTCAACATATTTTCCGAATATTTGAATCAGATAACGATCTGAAGACACAAAGGTGTCGATCTAAACGTGATATTCGTCGATGAGAGGTCAGCTGGAGGTCGATCAGGGGAGGTGCGACATGAATTGGTTTATTGTGGTTTATTTTGACTTTTAAATTTAATAATTGGAAATTTTGCGCGCCCCTTTTTAAAAGGTGCCCGGGGCACTTACCCTACTTGCCCCACCATAGATACCCGCGTCTACCTTATAGTAATAACATACAAAAGCGGGTACATACTTTGAAACATTGGCAGTATACACTCGTAGTCATTATATACTCATCGGTATGAACGTCTCAAAAATTTAGGCTATCTGCACTACTCTGAAATTGCTAATCATGAGGTTGCAAGTTGAAATCCCGGACTGGGGCAAATTCAGCAATTGGTTTTTTCTGTCATGTATCAGCCCGGAGTCAGGAAGTTGGTGGTGTCTTACTCTCAGCCCCGTGCCTCGGAGAGTACATAAAGCCGTTGGTCCTGTGCCTGATATCTCTCTGGTCGTATTGGATTACCGTCCCGTCGGACTATGAGATTGAGGGAAATAAATACAGAGTGCACTTGTGCTTGCACATACACTCGGACACTATCATCCTGTCTTGCGCAGACGGCTAGTCAACGTTGAGACTGGGCGAAATTCGGCTTAAAGGATTATAATCTAAAACTACTAATACAGGACAAACCTGTATATCAAGCGTATGCACTAATAGATACACTATCAATTTTTTTTTGTTTCTTTTATAAGATGAATAACACACCACCAAAGTCCAAATTAGGGTTAAATTTCATTAAAATATATGATCATCAATAAATTTAAAACAATCAGCAACTTTTCCCGAATTATCGTATGAGAAATTTTGCAACCATGTTCAAGTAACATATTTACAATCAGTCACTTTTAATGGCTACATGCTTAAAATTGCAATGACTTGATTGATTGACAAACAGGGCCGAACTTAACCACCTAAGAGCCCCGGCCGAGTGATTCCTTTGGCGCCCTTTTATATCCTGTTAATGTTATAAACGTGTAAGTTTGTAAGGTATGTAAGGATGTATGGATGGATGTTTCTTACACTCTCACAATACAATAGAATAATTTTTTTTCAATATAAATTATAGTACATAATACTTATTGAAAGTCATTTTTTGCTTTTACCACTGGTTCGCAAAAAAACCTCTGTCCTGGGAAGAACCAGCAAGAAACCCAGCGGGACCTTTTTTTTAAAAAAAACACAATGTACGATATAATATTTTATACAATTGTTATGAAAACATTTAGAGACAGCATGGTAGCGATCACCTCATTCCCAGGGGTTATTATCGGTCATGTACTCTTTAGTAGTATAATTACCCTTACTAGACAATTTTTGCTTAATAAATAATTTAAACCTTTTGATAGAAACGGTTTGCATATTTTCTGGGACTTTGTTGTAAAAACGTGCCCCATGAAGGAATTACTAACATTAGTTATTTTAAAACCATTAGGATTTTCTTCTGTATCGTGGGCACAGTTTACAAACATAAATTGAACAATGAAAAACATCCAGACCCGGAACAATTATTTGTAGGCCATACAAATACTTGTTCCGTGCGGAATTCGAACCCGCGAGCCTTAGCGCTGCAACTCAATTGCTAAGCCACTGCGCCACGGAGCCGTCAAAACTATTGAACGGATTTTGATTAAACTTTACAGTAATATAGCTTATACATCGGAATAACACATAGACTATAATTTACAACTAAAATTAAATGAAGTGGTGAAGTTAAGCTAGCGCGTGTGGCGTTCTGTAAGCCTCGGAGGCCTGGGCGGCCACTGGGTTTGTACCCCCCCCCCCCCCCCTCCTTCTCCCTAAAGCCGGCGCTGTTGAGAGAAAAGGGCCAAAAATATAAAAATATCTATTCCTTATTCCTTTTCAAATGATGAGTGATGTATTTAGATATATTTATAGAAAATACAATATATTATATGACAATTGTACTGTTCAAAAATAATTATTTTCTCTTGCAGAGGCCTATGCAAAGTCACGGAAATGGCTAAATTCTTTATTTCGATGACTTCCAATGCTTTATATCGAGCTAAAGTCAAGGTAACGCTAAAGACGACGTTATATTATTATAGACGCTATACAGGGTTATTTTTCAAAGAGTAGTCAAATTTTAACATAAATTTAAATATATAAATAATCATCATCATCATCATTACAGCCCTTCACAAGTCCACTGCTGAACATAGGCCTCCCCCAAAGAATGCCACAAAGCACGGTCCTGAGCCACCTGCATCCATCGACTTCCTGCATGTCTTACCAAGTCGTCACTCCATCTCGTGGGGGGACGCCCTACACTTCGCCTACCGGTACGAGGCTGCCACTCGAGAACCTTTCTTCCCCATCGGTTGTCGGTTCTTCGAGCTATATGGCCGGCCCACTGCCACTTCAGCTTACTAATTCGTTGGGCTATGTCGGTTATTCTGGTTCTACTGCGGATATCCTCATTCCTAAGTTTATCACGCAGAGAAACTCCGAGCATAGCCCTCTCCATAGCTCGCTGAGCGACCTTGAGCTTCCTCATACGGCCAGCAGTGAAGGACCACGTCTCAGTTCCGTAAGTCATCACTGGCAACACGCACTGGTTGTACAATTTCGTTTTAAGGTTTTGAGGTATGTCTGACGAGAAGATGTGTCGTAGCTTCCCGAACGCTGCCCAGCCGAGTTGAATCCGTCGATTGACCTCTCGGTCGAAGTTGGACTTACCTAGTCGGACTATTTGTCCCAGGTAAACATACTCGTCAACAACTTCGAGCTTAGTGCTCCCAACAACTACCGGCATAGGTGTGACATGGACATTAAACATAATCTTTGTTTTGTCCATGTTCATCTTAAGACCTATCCGTTGGGAAACACTATTGAGGTCATTGAGCATAGTGCTTAGGCCCTCCAGCGATTCTGCCATAAGGACTATATCGTCGGCAAATCGAAGGTGAGTGATGTACTCGCCATTGATGTTGATACCGTACCCTTTCCAGTCCAGAAGCTTGAAAACGTCTTCCAATGCAGCGGTGAAGAGTTTCGGGGATATGACGTCACCCTGTCTTACACCTCTCTGCAATTGGATAGGTTTCGTACTCTGGTTCTGTACTCGGATAGCCATCGTAGCCCTACTGTACAAGCACTTCAACACTTCGATATACCGACAGTCAACTTGGCACCGCTGAGGGGACTGCAGCACCGCCCAAATTTCGACGGAATCAAAGGCTTTCTCATAGTCCACATACGCCAGACATAGTGGCAAATTGTACTCTTCGGACTTCTGTACAACTTGCCGAAGGGTATGTATGTGGTCTATGGTGCTAAAGCCCTTTCGGAAACCGGCTTGTTCGGGAGGCTGGAAGTCGTCAAGTCTGCGCGCGAGACGATTCGTAATGACTCTCGAAAACAGCACGTAGACGCGGCTCAGAAGGGAAATCGGTCTGTAGTTCTTCAAGAGAGCGTTGTCACCTTTCTTGAAGAATAAGACCACCGCACTTCTGCTCCACGCCTCCGGTGTAATGCCACCATGGAGGACGGAATTAAAGAGCTTCTGAAGGACTTCAAGTACCGGTCTTCCACCCGCTTTCAGAAGCTCCGCTGTAATTCCATCCTCGCCTGGGGCCTTACCGTTTTTAAGGTGCTGGAGAGCCATTCTAATCTCGCTCAGACTGACGTCCGGGATATCTTCGGAATAGTGTCGGATGAGACTCGCTCTTGGATCGTTACTCACACTTGCGTGTGGCTCCAACGATGACGTGTACAGCTGCCCATAGAACCTTTCAATCTCACTCAAAATCTCAGGTGTCCCGGAAACGATGCTGCCACATTCTGTCTTCAGCTTTGACAGTTGGCTCTTTCTGGCAGACAGATCTCTGGCAAAGACTTTGGAGCCTTGGTTCCGCTCTATCGCTTCTTCAATACGAGCTGTATTGAAGTTGCGTAAGTCCCGCCGCATGCATTTTGAGATCTGTCTGTTCAGATGCCTGTATGCTGTCAAGTCTGTTGAAGAATGTAGCTTCATCTCCCGTCTAACAGCCATGAGATTAAGAGTGTGATCGGAGAGTTTTTGTGTTCTTCTGCGGCGGGTCTTGCAGAACTTAGCTCCGACCGCATGGACAGTTTCCACGAGCTTGTCATTCATATCGTCCACTTCATTGCAGTCTTCTAGGCACTGAAAACGGTTTTGTAACTCGAGCTGAAAGGTTTCGGGACTTTGGATTAGAGCACGAGGGGGACGGAGCGTTGACTTCATTAGACGAGACCTCTCCAACTTAACGTTTAGGTTCAGTGTGCCTCTAACCATTCGGTGATCGCTACCAGTTTTCACCCTTGCGATCACGGAGACATCACTGAACAGTTGTCGTCTGGTCGTCATAATGAAGTCAATCTCATTTTTTGTCGAACCGTCGGGGCTCGACCAGGTCCACTTCCTGTGGGGCCGCTTCTGGAAGAAAGAGTTCATCATAAAGAGTCCCTCTTTCTCCATGAAGTCGGCCAGCTGCTGGCCCCTTGGGTTTCGTTGCCCTATTCCAAATTTCCCTACTTTCAGCTCACCGTTCTCTCTTGTGCCTAGTTTTGCATTGAAGTCTCCCATTAACACCGTATATTGGGTTTTGGAGGAATGCATGGCTCTAGAGATATCCTCATACATTTCCTCCACCTCCTGATCGGGGTGTGCCGAGGTTGGTGCGTAAACCTGTATGACCTTCAGCGAATACCGTTTGGTGATTCTGAGTATAAGGTACGCAACCCTCGTCGACACACTCCCGATCTTTACAACGTTGTTAACGAGAGACTTGTGGACGATAAATCCGACACCTCCTTGGGACAGATGGTCGCCCTCCCGGTGATAGAGCAAGTTGCCGGATTCGAGGATTACCGTGTCCTCCCCCTCTCTTCGGACTTCGGATAATCCTATAATATGCCAGCCGCAACTTGTCTATCTCTTCTTCCAGCTCCACGATCTTCTCGTCAGTCCTCAGGGTGCGTGCGTTGTACGTTGCCAGGTCGAGTCGTCTAAGGTGGCAACCGAACCTCCACCGGAGATTCTTAGCACCCCCTGCCCCGCCGTTACCATGGTCGCCACCGTAGCCAGGAATAGCGGGGCCGCCGGGGACTGGGGGCCGTCTGTTTGTTGCTTTAGTCATTGGGGGGTATTTGCCATAGTTGCCACGCTTGGCGAGCGGGTTGGCAACCGCAGTTTTTTTATTATAATTTTGGCTATTATCAGGAAGATGCTGCTGTCCATCTTCTGCCTGTTTCCCTTTGTCGCCTTTTACGACACCCACGGGAGGATATGGGGTAGTGGATATTCTTGACCGCCACTACACGGCAAATATAAATATAAATAATATTATACCGTTATTGCAGTTTTTTAAAATACGGGTAATTAAGGCTTTCTACTTTTATTTGAAATTATCCCAAATCAAATGTGATTTATGGACAACAACGTTTTTGCCTACCGATCGACACTTGCGAATGTGTGCGTGCGCAGTGAAATCAGTTAAAATAATGCATTACCACGCATATGGAATTTAAAAAATGAAAAGGACAGAATGTTTGAGATTTTTTTTAAATTAATTTTCCTTGACCATATATGTCTACGGGCCACAGTATCCACTTACCATTAGGTGGACTGTGTGCTCGTACGTCACTTCTATAAAAACTGTACATGTTGTTAAAAATAACTTTTACAACAACAGGTTTACAAGAAGTTGGGTCAGATCGACGCGGAAGATTTGTGTCGTTATGCGTGTTGCAAGGAATCCGTTAGTATTTACATTAATTTATTCCTCATAGTTGCTTCTTGGCATGCGGGTTGGCATTGGTTGGTTTTTATTTTCTAGTTGTTATTTGAAAAACGCTGCTGCCCAATCACCTGATTAGTTTCACCTATTGCGACACCCACGGGATGATATGTGGTAATGTAGTGAGTAACGACAATATGGTTTCAGGCCAAAAAGTAGCACACTTACTGCAACAATTGATCTTATAACTAAAATAAAACATAGCATAGATCAAAAAAATATAGTCCTAGGTATATTCATAGATCTAAAAAAGGCGTTCGATACGGTCTGTCATAAATTGCTTGTTAAAAAGTTAGAAAGAATCGGTATTACCAGCAAAGTTTTGAACATGTTTCAATCATACCTTGAAAATAGATCACAAGTAGTCAAAATAGGCAACATTCAAAGTAATTCATTACCAGTAACTTGTGGAATTCCTCAAGGATCAATTTTAGGCCCGTTGCTCTTTTTGACCTATATTAACAACATACATGACCTAGGTTTGAATGGCCACGTGTAGAAGCGAAACATGACACGTGTTTCGCTTCTACACGAGACATCTTCAGGTGATGTATACTCTGCGGTGGCTGACCGCAAAGTGAGCGGCGAGCCTAAACAACTGCTATTTATACAGCCTGCTGAGTATCGTTCTCCAAGGTATGTCACGAAGCACGATCCTGAGCCACCTGCATCCACCGATTTACTTACCGGTACGAGGTTGCCACTCCAGAACCTTCCTTCCCTATCGGTTGTCGGTTCTTCGAACTATATTTTTTTTTATAGAATAGGGGGCAAACGAGCATGCGGCTCACCTGATGGTAAGTGACTACCGCCGCCCATGAACAACCGCAACACCAGGGGAATTGCAGATGCGTTGCCGGCCTTTTAAAAAGGAGTAGGCTCTTTTCTTGAAGGTTCCTGAGTCGTATCGGTCCGGAAAATTCGCTGGTGGTAATTGATTCCACAAGGAAGTTGTGCGAGGGAGAAAACTTCTTCTAAACCACACAGTGGTGAACCGCCAATCATCCAGATGGTATGGATGGTAACGCGAGTTTTGTCGCGATGTGCGATGGTGAAATTGAGCGGCTGGAATTAGTCCGAACAATTCCTCAGAGCACTCCCCGTGATAGATGCGATAAAATACGCAAAGAGATGCAACATCTCTACGCAGTGCCAGTGTATCGAGCCGATCAGAAAGAACTCGGTCGTCGACGATTCGAACCGCACTGCGCTGGATGCGGTATATGGTCTGTCCATTGCCATTTCAGCTTAAATCCGTTATCCGTCCGATATCCTCATTTCTAAGTCCATCACGCTAAGAAATCCCAAGCATAGCCATTTTCATAGCTTGTTGAGAGCTTGTTGAGTGACTTTGACCTTCCTTGTACGACAAGCAGCGAAGGACCACGTCTCACATCCATATGTTATCCCGTATGTTAATGCAGTATCCTTTCCAATCAAGCAGCTTGAAAAAAAAATACGTCTTCCAATGCAGCGGTGAAGAGTTTCAGGGATACAACGTCACCCTGTCTGACAACTCTCTGCAGTTGGATAGGTTTTGTACTCTAGTTCTGTACTCGGATAGTATCGTAGCCCTACTGTACTAACACTTCAGCACTTCGATATACCGACAGTCAACATTACACCGCTGAAGGGACTGTAGCACCGCTAAAATTTCGAAGGAATCAAACCCCTTGTCATAGTCAGTGGCTTATAGATCGGGAGATGGTGACAGAAAATAGTCTCCCATTTTCTCCTGCATGCCTTTTTAAGAATTGATAACTAACCCTAAAATATGAAAGATAGAGGGGTTACGAGCCCTTGCGCGCTTGCACGTCATAAAGAAAATGGCTTCTCTTTGTGTAAAGAATTTTAGTATTTTTCCGTGACATTATATTTCATGCCTTTGTAATATAACGTAGTTGGAACAATTTTAAGCTATAATAATTGATGGCATGCAATTCGCAACGGCCGCCGGGGCTCAAAGGGTTACGTAGAAATGAAAAAAAAAATAGAACATTTCCGTGTTTACAAATTGCATGCCGTTATAAAAAATTAGTTTTTTTTAATCTCAAAAATACTCTACGAAAATTGGCATGCACCTCTCGTATGACCAAGGGTGGAAAATATGAGGAAAATGTTGTGAAAATTCAATACAACTTTTCGTGATTTCAAACTGCATGCCATTTGAACAATACTTAATTTTTATAATTTATTGACGTTAGCAAATTTGGCATGCACAACAGGAAGTTGTAAAGTAGTGGCATGCATGACGAAAATTGCAAAAAACGCTGTTATAATTTCCGTAACTTTATTTTGCATGCCATTCAATATTTCATTAAAAAACATTATTTTAAGATGATAAAAAAATGGCATGCATATTACACAAGCCTGGCATAAAGAAACTTGTGCAAAACAAAAATTAAAGAAAGTTTTTTAACGAAAATAAAAATAAGGAACATTTCCATGTTTTTTTTGCATGCCTTTTTGTACATTGTCTGTAAATATTATTTTAAACTTTAATAACAAATGGCATGCATGTTTTTGAAAAAAAATTACTTAAATAAACAAAAAAACCGCTGCCAATACATTGGTATGTGGCTTTCGTCAAACGAAGTTGTTGTTTCTATTATTAAGTACTCGGGTTTACTTTATTAAATAACTGAAATATTTTATATAGTATATTGTCAAAAAGTCACGTAAAATAAAAAAAAATTTTGGTGAATTTGAAATGCTTGTAATTTTTTATGAAACTTTCATTATTATTGAAAATACGATGGTGTTATTTAATACGCATGCCATTTTCGATATATACTTAAAATAATATGTTTTTATGAAATGCAAACCGGCATGCAAATTAAAAACACGGTAATGTTTCATATATTTTATGAAACTTTCATTATTATTTAAAATACGATCGTGTTATTTAATACGCATGCCATTTTCGGTATATACTTAAAATAATATGTTTTTATGAAATACAAAACGGCATGAAACTAAAAAACGCGGAAATGTTTATTTAATTTTTTGCAACTTTTGTTATTATTTATAATATAATGATCATGTGCAACATGCATGCCATTTCATAATCATCATCATAAAATTAATATTTATCTTTATTAGAAGTAGTTTGAAATCACGGAAAATTTGTATTGAATTTTCACAACATTTTCCTAATATTTTCCACCCTTGGTCATACGATGGGTGCATGCCAATTTTCATAGAGTATTTTTGAGATAAAAAAAAACTAATTTTTTACAAATGCATGCAATTTGTAAAGACGAAAATGTTCTATTTTTTTTTCATTTCTACGTAACCCTTTGAGCCCCGTCGGCCGTTGCGAATTGCATGCGATCAATTATTATAGCTTAAATTTGTTCCAACTACGTTATATTACAAAGGCATGCAATATAATGTCACGGAAAAGTACTAAAATTATTTATACAAAGAGAAGCCATTTTCTTTATGACGTGCAAGCGCGCATGGGCTCGTAACCCCTCTATTTTTCATATTTTAGGGTTAGTTATCAATTCTTAAAAAGGCATGCAGGAGAAAATGGGAGACTATTTTCTGTCACCATCTCGCGATCTATTAGCTATGTAACCAAAGGCCGCGGGGCAGAAATGAAATTTGGACTCTATTTGAACTAAACGAAATTCTTTAAAGGTGCAAAACTACTTCATCATCAGCTCTGGGCGATAAGCGCACTGCAGGGCATAATAAAGCAAACGTACTATGTTGTAAAAGAGGATATCTTGAGTGACTGACTCATCTATAAACGCACAGCCCAAACCAACATACGTAGGAATCTGCGACAATAGCTACCTTTTATAACGTAAGGCATACACTAAGAATGGATTTAGGAAAATTCAACTTCTAAGTAGATGAAATAGGATGTTAGATGTATGAAACTTTTTGTTTTACGGGACGATTGACCTGAAACTTATTAAAGGTAATTTGTATATTAGATGGTAGAGCCACGCTGCAGCTATATTATGGTTGTAGCATGAATGGCTCGACTCGACCGGAACAGGACCACGCTCTCACGGAACACCAGCGTAAAATAGCGGCTTAAAGTTACTGTGTTTCGTATGGTGAGTGTAGAGACCGGTGATCATTTTTACTAAAAACGATGTGTTCCATCTTAGTCCACAGAAGCGACAAGGCATCTGCATTTTGATTCTTAATTGAGGATAAATATAGATATTCATGGGCCACAGCAGCCACTTACCATCAGGTCGACTGTGTGCATGTTACTCACACTTTCTATAAAAAAAGAAATATGAAACAAATGAATAATGAATGGATTTAGCGATTTTTAAATTAAACCAATACGGGGGGACCAGAGAAAAATTAATTAGCAGTTTTTTTTTAAAATTTGTAAGTCTGGAATTAAAAGTGGTAAATTTCACATTTTTAGTTTCTTCGAAAATCTACCCTTAGGGTCTTAACCCTTTCGCTGTCCCGTGCACCACATTGCTATTGTTTTACTATTGTGTCTGAAAACCGGACAGTGAATATGTTAAAAAGGTTTTTTTTATAGGATAAGGGTGACAAACGAGCACACAGTTCACCTGATGGTAAGTGGCTGCTGTGGCTACATCTATCCTTAATTAAGAATTTAAATACAGATGCGTTGTCACCTGTGAGGACTTAGATGGAATGCCTCGTTTCCAGTAAAAAGGGTCTCCGGTTCTCTACACACACCATACGAAACACAGCAGTGTTGAGCTGCTATATTACGCTGGCATTCTGTAAGAGCGTGGTCCTTCCCCGATCAAGCCGACCCATTTGTGCTACAACTGTACTACTTATGCAGCGGTAGTATGGCTCTAGCACTTAAAAAAGCTGGGCTGCAGTTTGTATAAAAAATATTGTATTCAGGCGCACATCCCAAAAAACTAGACGAAGAAATCATATATGAAAAATATTAACATGATAGCTACAACCGCAAAACGTAAAAGCATGGAATTATGGCAACATAGCTTCCTTTTATTACGTAGGCATTAATTAAGATGTAAAATTCAACCCTCGGAGGGTGAAATAAGGTTTTACAGTTTGTAAGACACTTTTTATTTTACGGGGCGATTGACTGTTGAGTACTCTGTTGATAAAATAAATGAATACGTAGTTTTAGATTTTTTAACTCTTTACATTACTTCTTTCTTTTAAACTAAGCAACCACGCAACGGATTTTGATACGTTTTTCACTGTCAATTAGTTTTAGTTCTAAGGAATCGTAGTTCTTCAAAAAGTCTAGACCAAAAGTCTTCGCTTTAATATGTCTATATTCGAAGTTTGATCTAAGTTTGATGAAATTTAGCACATTGTTTCATCCCGTCATCGCCGTTTCATCCCGATAAGAGGATCCCGTAAGATAATTTTTAATGTTGGTCCATAACAGGCGAACGAAGTCACGGGCGAATGCTGGTAAAAATAAACAATGACAAAATAGATTACTGTTAATAGTAATGGTACTTAGACAATAAAATGAAGTGGGCAATTTTATTTTAACAATGATGTTTATGTTTTTATTTTTTTGCGGTTGTTCATGGGCGGCGGTAGTCACTTACCATCAGGTGAGCCGCATGCTCGTTTGCCCCCTCTCCTATAAAAAAAAAAAAAAAAAAACAATGTAGGAGGTGGGAGAAATTTATGTGATATCAGTTCGAGCCGTACGAGGTTTGTTAGTCAGGGGTCAAAAAATTAAAAGTACCGATTTTTTAAATTCAATTAGGATATTACATGTATAATTTTTTTGAACGTTGTTCATGGAGGCTGAGGGGCCCCTTGAGCTTGGAGGCCCCGGGGCACTACCCCGCCTAGCCCCAAGGTAGCTACGCCACTGCTCATAGTTCACATACGCAAGGCAAAGTGGTAGATTGTACTCCTAATGTAAGTGGTATGTAAGTGGTCTATGGTGCTAAAGCCTTTTCGGATACCGGCTTGTTTCGGACGCTAGAAGTTTTCGAGTCTGCGTGCGGAACGATTCGTAATGACTCTCGAAAATAAAAAAATATATGTACTTATAATGTATTTTTTGTGTTTTAATTTCAGGACATGGATCAAAATAGGAAAGTACGGGTAAAGCGATCGCCGTGTAAATGTCAGTAAAACTCCGACTAATTGATTTTGTGGAACTGGATTTAACTTGTAATAAAATATAGAAAAAATTAAAGTTCGTTTTAAAACAGTACAACCTTTATAGTCCAAAATATTTCTAACAGTGATATTGCTATTTTGAAAACTATTTAATAACTTTTTATAATTGTTTGGTCCATAATGACAAAAAAAAACTTGCTAACACGAAATGAGTGAAAATATAAAAAAATAATAAGTTTAGGTATATAGTGTTTTATTTTTGTACTACACACATTTTTAACTATAAATAACACTACATTGAACTTCTTGCATATAGGCGTTTGAAACAGAGTGAATGCAACAAATTATCTTCACCGTAAAAGAGGTTTTATTGTTTATTGAATGCTCAATGCAACACACTTTTATATTACTGTAATATTTCTGCGGAATGGCGGCGAGTCGGCAGGGTAGCTTTCTACGTGCGCTGCTCTGCGCGTTGCTGGCGAGTTACAAATTGGTTAGCTAGCTTTTTTATTTTTTACACCATTATTTTTAAGCTGTAGTGTATAAAAGGGCTTACATACCTGGTGGCAAGTGACTTCTGTAGGCCATGGACACCTGCACAATTCCAAACGAAAAAAATTACAGATGCGTTGTCACCGCTGAGGGCTAAGATGGAATGCCTTACTGCCTGTAATTAAATTGGATCGCTTTACCTTTCGGACCGAAAGACAGCAGTTCAAGCACTGCTATTAAGTGGCAGAAATTGGTAAGAGTGTGATACCTACCAACTAACTACCTGCTCAAACTGATTTTTTTACGCGGTAGAGCCATGTTGCATCTATATTAGTAGTATAGTTGTAGCACGAATGGGTCGGCTCGACCGTGGAAGGACCACGCTCTCACAGAATACCGGAGTAAAATAGCAGCTTAAAACTGCTGTCTCATATGGTGAGTGTAGAGAACCGGAGACGCTTTTTACTGGAAAAGAGGCATTCCATCTTAGTACTCACAAGTGACAACTCATCTGCATTTTGATTCGTAACCGGAGATAGATGTAGATGTCTATGGGTCACAGCAACCACTTACCATCAGGTGGACTGTGTGCTCGTTTGTCACCCTATCCTATAAAAAAGTTCCAGGAAAAGACTCCTGATAGGACTTAGGGTAAGACGTAGTGAAATATAGATAGATGATAACTCATTTTGCATTTAAACAAAAAATTGTTACAAATATGTCGAAAATGTTTTTTTTTATAGGATAGGGTGACAAACGATCACATAGTCCACCTGATAGTGACTTCTGCCCATAGACATGTACATCTATCGTGGTCCCTCGCCCATTCGTGCTACAATATACTATTGATATAGCTGCAGCATGGCTCTACCACGTTGTAAATAAAATATGGGAAAAGAATTAACAAAGTATCGATAGATTTCGTATGTACTATGCTTCGGTAAAATCGCAGATATCTCGTATAGGAAAACCACCTAACCTTCAAATTTGTATTTTAAGGTTAGGTGGTTTTACAAATACAAATTTGAAGGTTAGGTGGTTTCCCTATACGAGATAATTGCGATTTTAACCTACCTTCAAACTTTGTATTTGTTTATCGCAAAGTTTGTAACACTGCCTAATTACTTCATAACAGATCACTACTGTGATACGGTTTTTTCTCTATAAAGTCAGTACAGAATGTAGTGTTTCTAATATGAGTTTAAGCAAATTACATTGTCACGAAAAAGTTGCGATAAGTGACGTTGGATTTAAT
The DNA here is from genome assembly GCA_963668995.1 of Parnassius mnemosyne. Taxonomy (NCBI): domain Eukaryota; kingdom Metazoa; phylum Arthropoda; class Insecta; order Lepidoptera; family Papilionidae; genus Parnassius; species Parnassius mnemosyne. Next base: position 3,462,545 of record CAVLGL010000002.1, on the reverse strand, counting down.
TTGTTTATGATTTGCATATTATTTTTCTTCTTAAATAAAAAAATAAAAGTTTTTTTTTAAAATACTAGTAATGCTATTAAACATTACTAATATTCCCTTTAACCACTTCTGGTAAGCTTAAATGCTTGTGTTAGAAGTGGTTCACGACAGTAGTCGTATGGCGGATTCGAACCCACGACCTTTCGAGTTCGCGGTCCGCGCCCTGCCATTAGGCTACTGACGCTTCAGTTCTAAAAAATAAACAAAAAACTTATGAACTATAAACGATGGTCATATCGCTTAAGCGGTCTCTACTTGACAAACCGAACGTAAAAGGACTAATGTTATTATCAATGTTTAACTTTCTCTGCAGTATATTAGTATTAAAAAAAACAATAATAATTTATTATTAACGAGCTGTTTTATATGTTAATTAGTTTCTCAAAAATAATGGTTGCAGTGCAGCCTCTAACCGTAGTATAGATTTTATGGGTAAAATCGACAATAGTAATCCAGAATCTATTTAATTTTAAATATTAAATTTATTACGTGCTAGAGTCATGCTGCAGCTATATTAGTAGTATAGTTGTAGCACGAATGGGTCGGCTCGACCGGGGAAGATCCACGATCTCACAGAATACCATCGTAAAATATCAGCTTAACACTGCAGTGTTTCGTATGGTAAGTGTAAACCCGAGACCCTTTTTACTGGAAAAGAGGCATTCCATCTTAGACCTCACGGGTGATAACGCATCTGCATTTTGATTCTTTATTGAGGATAGATAAAGATGTCAATGGGTCACAGCATCCTCTTACCATCAGGTGGACTCTTGTGATCGTTTGTCACTCTGTCCTATAAAAAAAATCTATAAAATTTGTTTTTAAAATTAACAACTGTCTCTATTTAGTAGTCTAGATTAGTAGATAGCATAGTTTTATGAAAGTACATTAGTTAGTTTTCTCTGCCATTCATCATCATTGTCATCATCACCATTACAACCGTTCACAAATGCACTGCTGAACATAGGACTCTGCCAAGGTATGCTAAAATCACGATCTTCAACCGCCTGCATCCATCATATAGCTATCAAATCGAAATAAATCCTTAAGTCCTCTTCGTAAATATTAATAATTTTAAATATAATAGCTTACAGAAGCTAAAGAATTATTAAAAGATGAAGTGGACAAGGTTATTGAAGACGATATCACCCAGAAACTAAGCGAGGACTTAATGCAGAGCATCGAGAGGAAGTTTCAAGTGGACCTAGAAAGGTGTGCTTCGATTTTCTTAATAAAACTGAAGTGAAAAACAAATTTACAGTGTACCCGATCGTAAGTAGACACTACAGTCTATGAATACCAGCAAACACTTCAAAACAAGAACGTTACAGTTGCGTGGTTACCCATGAGGACTAAGATGGAATTTTCTACGTGGTAGCTAGCCACGCTGCACCTGTATTATGGTTGTAGCACGAATGGGTCGCGACCGCTGGTGCTAATTAAATTGTCGATTATTTTAAGCGCTGATTTACCACGTGCTCGGCGGTGTACAGACCTGCATGTCTGAGAAATAGGAAAAAAAATATTTCGAAGGTATGTGAAGTCCGCCAACACGCGCCAACACGCATTGGGGCGGACATTTCCTTGCCCTAAAACCCTCTCAATAATGAAAGGAGACCTGTGCCCAGCAGTGGGACGTATATAGGCTGAAACAATACTTTTTAGTCTTCAGGGATCATAACACATCCCCATTTTGATCGTTAATCAAGGATAGACTTTACTTATTTTTAAAGTTGATGTTTTTTTTCGTAATTCTTACGCTCTTAACCTCTATCCATCCAAAGATCTGTCGACATGGTCCTAGCTAAGATCAGGCTGCTGTTGCAAAATGGTACTACGCACATTCAAGACAGCTTGATAGAGCTGCAGAGTATGTTGGACCTGATGAAGAAACACACAGGGGCACAGGTAATTATTATTATTATATGTTATATTATTATTTATAATATATTATATCTGTGAAGAAAACGTAGGTAAGTACGAAAGTTAATATTAAAAGGTGTCGAGGTAGACCGAGACTAACTTTCGAAGACCATGTGAGCAAATTGCTCGAAGAGGGTAGGGTCAAGAGTACTCGGATACCTAGACGTGCATGTATGAAGAAGATAATGAATCTGAAAGAAGCGAAAGAGGTATGTAAGGATCGTGACACTTGGCGATCTGTTCTCTCTGGCTACCCCGTCAGGGATTGTGCGTGAAGATAAGTAAGTAAGTAAGTAAGAAGAAAACGTAAAGCTATAGGTGACTATTTTGAAATCTTCATTAACATTATGTATAATGAACTAAAATAGTTCACATTTGAACATAGTACCGTAGGCCACGATTATACAAGCGTTTTCGGACGTGCGCGTTCCTCCAACTTTTGATCAGCGCACACGCTGCATACCTGTTAAACGCATCGCACTCGTCGCGAACACACGCACGATTTTTTGAGTTTTTTTTCGTGTTTTGACACGGACGATAGCGTAGAGCGTTGATTCAACGGACTAATTAAATGGATAGTTCTGTAGAGTCGACAGTTGACCGTCTTACAATCGACCATTTGCGAATTTAACTCATTTCGAAAGTCAGGAACGCACTTACTTTTCTTTACAATTTCTACCCAAAACAAAAAGTTGTAACATTGAAGTCAACTTTAAGTTGCACGTATTTTACTACGTGGTATAGCCAAGCTGCAGCTATTTTTATAATATAGTTGTATTACGAATGGGTGGGCTCGAACGTGGAAGGACCACGCTCTCACAGAATACCAGCGTAAAATAGCAGCTTAATGCTGCAGTGTTTCGTATGGTGAGTGTAGAGAACCGGAGGACCCTTTTTACTGGAAAAGAGTCATTCCATCTTAGTCCTCAAGGCTGACAACGTTATATATAATGTTAACAACGTTATATAAAAATTATATATAATTTTAATGTAAACAAAAAAAAATGCATTCGCGCCTTGTGTGCATCGTCTGCGCTGTTCAGATGTTCAGAGGAACGTACACACCCAGAAAACGCTAGTGTGATCTCAGTATTAATTGAGGGTATTTGTTGTAGGGGGACGAGTCGCTCGCGTCTGTAAGCTTCGACCACCTACTGCTAGGCCCACCCTACACGTGTCCCCCGGGTGGTGCTAAACAAGCGACAAAGCCGAAAGAACAGTCTCGGTTCCTCACAGTGTGGTAGTGGCGTAAATAATACCACCCCGTACTTTCGCACCATGACGCAAAAAAGTTACGAAATGGCCCCAATTTCCCGGCGCCCCTTTAATGGGGCAGGAGTGCGAATAATTTCCGGGAAAAAAACCGGCGACGAGGTTCTCCACCCGTTCACGTTCCGTCTCCCGGAGGGGCGAAAAGTGGATTGCGGAAGCCGCTCTGGCTACGTTGAATGTGTGTGGAGCAATGAATGATAAGATGGATGAAGTATGTGATATGATGTTTGGTAGAGGAATGAAAGTAAATGAGAGAAAACGGAAGGGAAAGGATGCCACTACACATGGCATGTATACCGCGTACTGGTCTGGTGTAGACGAGACCGAGCGGGCATGCCAGGGAGTTGGTATCATCCTTTCAGAAAGAATGGGTCATTGCGTGAAAGAGTATGAATGTGTAAGCCCGAGACTGCTATGGATACGAATAAAAGTGGGCTTAACGAAGTTGTTTGTTCTAGGGGTCTACTCCCCAGACATGTCTAAGCCCACTTATATCCGAGAGCAGTTTTGGGAGTTGGTAAGGATGGTGCTAATGAAATGCAAGGGTAATGAAAATATTGTGATATTAGGAGATTTTAATGGAAGGGTTGGGGTGAAGAGGCTTGGTTATGAAAGGATATTGGGAACGTTTGGTGATGAAAGTATAAATGAGAATGGTGAAAGCCTCCTCACCGTATGTGTGGAAAAGAATCTTGTTGTGACGAACACTCTTTCGTCATAAGAAGATTCACATGTATACATGGGAAAGCGGTGATGATAAAAGCATAATAGATTTCATAATTGTGGATGAAAGAAGGAGGAGCGTGGTGGTAGATACAAGGGTTTACTGGGGGTCCAACGTAGGGACGGACTATTACTTGGTCTTATACCGAATGCTATACAGACGTTGGCGGCATTGGACATCTGTGTCTACCACTGCGTTACATCGTATAAGAACAGAGAAGTTACAAGATGAAGGTGTGAAAGAGAAGTTTAAATGTAGACTGAGAGAAAATATAAGTAGTATGGCTGAATTATGAACGAATGATTTAGACTTGTAGACTGTGTGGTATAATGTCAAGAAAGGTTTGGTGGATGCAGCTACCGAAGTATGTGGTGTAAGTAAGAGAACGAATGAAAGGAAAAATAACACGTTATGGTGGGATAATGAGGTATGGATGGAAGTTGAAACAAAGAAGAAAGCATAGTTAGATTTACTAGCCACCAAGACTAGTAATTCTAGCGGTATGAATGATGACATTGAAAGGAAAAAGGCAGTCTTAAGGCATCTAAATAAGCGAGTAAAAGAAGTAGTTGAGATGAAAAGCAAGAAAGAACGAATAAGAATGATAGAAGAATTCCGAATAACTTCCAGGCAAACATTAAAATGTTCCGTAAACTCGTTGGAATTGCTACATTCAAAACAGCCTAGAATTAATGCTATACGAGACCAGAATGGCTGTATTCTGAATGACGAAGTTTTGAGTTTAAGGAGATGGAAGGAATACTTTGAAAGCGTGTTTATGAGTGATGAAACGTTTGAATTAAATGAAATAGAAATTCCGAAAGAAGAGGAAATAGATAGAGATATAGGTATGGATTAAATAATGAAAGCAATGAAAAGTATGAAAGCAGGTAAGGCAGCCGGATATGATGAGTATCTCTCGAAATGCTAAGGGGTGGAGAAGGAATGGTGGCAGACCTACTGTACACCTTGTTTAATTTATGTTGGGAACTTTAGCGGGTACCGGGAGACTGGTGCAAAGCCGTGATAGACCCAATATATAAAGGAAAAGGAAAAGGAAATGAAAGTGAATGCAAGTAAGACGAAAATTATGGTATATGAAAGAGTAGAAAGTAAAACGAAATGTGAAATAAGAATAGAAGGAGAGTTGCTCGAGCAAGTAGATGAGTTTGTGTATTTGGTATGTGTATTTATGGGATGTTAAATATGATAACGATATAGAACGAGGAGTGAACGCAAGAAATAGAGTGAATGAGGCTCTATAACCTATTGTGGGGAGTCAGAATGTGTTCAAAAAGGCACGTATGGCAATTCACAATGCTGTGTTAGTCCCTACTTTGATGTATGGTAGTGAAAGTTGGGCGTGGCAGAAGAAGCACGAGAGTAGAATAAATGCTGTAGAAATGCGGTCATTAAGGAGTATGTTAGGGATGAATCTGAATGACAGGGTGAGAAATTGATAAGAGAAGAGTGTGATTTGCATGACGATGATTTTTTTACGTGGTAGAGCCATGCTGCAGCCATATTATGGTTGTAACACGAATGGGTCGGCTCGACCGGGGAAGGACCACGCTCTCACAGAATACCAGCGTAAAATAGCAGCTTAACGCTGCTGTGTTTCGTATGGTGAGTGTATAGAACCGGAGACCCTTTTTACTGGAAAGGAGACATTCCATCTTAGTCCTCACGGGTGACAACGCATCTGCATTTTGATTCTTAATCGCAGATAGATGTAGATATTTATGGGCCACAGCAACCACTTACCATCAGGTGGACTGTGTTCTCGTTTGTCACCCTTAACCTATAAAAAAATGTTGTGACCAGGATTAAGAAGGGAATGCTTCGATGGTTCGGTCATGTAGAAATAAAGAATGAGGAAAGAGTGACAAAGCAAATTTATGTAGCAGAAGTGAACGACAGGGTCGGGAAGGGACGCCCTAGATGAAGCTTTATCGACCAAATCGGCGATGCATTGGAAATGGGCCAGATTAGGAGTACCCTTAATCAACGAGCGTGTATGCGTATATACATGGATGTGGAGGAAGCGAGAGAGGTGTGTCAGGATCGTGCCCAATGGAAGTCCATAGTCTTTGCCTACAGCTCTGGGTGACAGGCATGACTGTTTGTGTTATGTTATATCTGTTGTAATTGTTAAATAAGGTCTGAAATCAAAAGTTGGCACTCAACTATGTATTTTGGGTATAATGTACATTAATGGTACAAAAATAATGTGTAAAATTTTTTTAGTCTATACAAGTCGCGGCATGCAAGTCTAGCGCTGAACGAAACGTGGAGGGGATAGCTGCGCATGGGTACTATCGCGCACGTATCACGTATCAATACGGGGTCGGAATGCGATTGGAGAGCCAATCAGCTCGCGGAATGCGACTGGAGAGCCAATCAGCACGCGAAATGCAACTGGAGAGCTAATCAGCACGTGGGAACGAGTGTTATTAGTGTCCAATTTTGACTAAGATAAATCTTTTAGTATTCAGGGCATTTTTGATTTTCTTACAGTGAACTTTAATGTGCGTTATGATGAATGGCAGTATATTTCATCTACGCCACAGAACACTGCTGGCTGTCGCTGGTTTGCGTGTGGCAATTCCAAAGATGCGACAATACCAGATGATAGACTCAGTATCTTACCAAGAGTGAGGATTAAGACAAATCTTTTATATATTAGAAAGATACCTTGGTCCAAAATTGTTTTTTATGGATCGATGAAGCATAAAAAGAAAATGCACTAGAAAATAAAATCTTAAAATTATACATTTTCATATACAGGTTGATTCATGCTTGAAGAGCAAGCAAAATGAGACGTCAGCTATGGCGGAAAAGGCGTTGCACCAGATGGTGGTGTGCGGGTATGCGTTAATAGGCCACGACCCGACGCAAGCTGTTGGAAAAGTGGTGGCTTTGAAGAGCATGATAAAACAAGGAGTAAAGCCAGTAAGTCTTCCAAGGTCCTTTTAAGTTATAGGCCCCATTAAGCTTTGTAATGAAGTTAATAATGAAATAGTAGATTTACTTTTTTTTTACAAAATTGAAGTAGCAAACGTACATACACGCCACCTAATGGTATGTGGATGCATGCATGGACAAACTGAAGTTAAAGTTAAATTCACAGCCTTATATAGGCTGTGAACTCCCACTGCTGGGCACAGGCCTCCTCTCATTCCTGAGAGGGTTTTAGGGCAAGGAAATGTCCGCCGCGCTGTCCCAATCCCAAATGTTTTTTTTATTATTTCTCAGACATGCAGGTTTCCTCAGGATGTTTTCCTTCACCGCCGAGAATGTGGTAAATCAGCACTTGAAATTGCAATTAACAATTTGAATGGTGCCGACGGGATCGAACTCGGTTTGCTCGCGTACTGTGTTTACAGCGAGTGCTAATCATCTGAGCTACCACGGCTCAGATGGTTAGCGCTCGCACGTGGACACTGGTGCTGTCACCTCTGAAGACTAAGATACTTCACTGCCTATAATTGTAACGACTCTCTATATACTTCAGATCTGACCACAGCAGTGCATGAACTGCTATTTCTCGTCAGGAATAGCTAAAAGGCGGTGGTAGTTACCCAGACGGACTCATAGCCAGAATACCACCTAGAACACCACTTAATAGCTTAAAAAATTCTAGATTTACGCGAATAGAAAAGAAATCGACACACTTCTGAAGCTATGCGGCCACGAGCACGACTCTTTGAAGAAAGTCATAAAGTGTGTCATATCCAAGGTATGTATGCACCCATATCAACCTTCGCTACTTCTTAAAATATCAGTTATTAATCTTGTTGGGTTGTGTAACCAGAAATGTAATTATGTTTAGCGTGGATATAGACCCTACTAGCGATTTGTTACGCTGGGTTTCTCGCTGGTTCTTCCCAGGACTTATTTTCCGAACCAGTGGTAAATAAAAGATGACTTTCAATAAGTATTATGTAATAATCAATATTGAATAAAAATCATTCTATTCTATTCTATTCTTTCACACGGGTGATATTTGGATCTCGACAACAGCACCACTTACCGGGTCCAATTATAAATTTAAGCCATCCATGGACCCACATTAAAACACACAAAAAATTTCATCAAAATAGCTCCAGCCGTTTAGGAGAAGTTCAGTGAAGCACACATACAGAAGAATTATATATATATATATATATATATATTTTTAACACAACAACAGCCTTATTTTATAAAAAAAAACCCACATACAGAAGTTTTATGTTTGTATCATCGATCGCTAATAAAAAACTAGATGCACAATCCCATGCAAAAGTTCTCTATAAACTGTCGCTAATTGTTAAGACGGCAAGTCTAGTTGAAATAAATATACATTAATGTAGATTCAACCTTAAATGCATTGCCTAAAGTTGTATTCGCAAAGCTACGTACAAATTAAAAGCACACCCAAATGTTTGAGTGGGCGCTCATTCGGTAAGGACATTTTTTGTCACTGATTGTGTATCTAATTTTCAACGTGATAAGATTGTGACGTTAGAATTTTAAAATTGAGATATAAGATTCCTATGAACTTGATATCTTGCAATATGCTGTCCGTTAGTCTCACTAAAACTCAAAAATGGCTAAAGGATTTTGATGAAATGTGGGTGGGTCCCTGGATAGCTTAGATTCACAATTGGGCCCTGTAGGTGGCGGTGTTATCGAGATCCCGAAATCACCCGTGCGAAGCCGGGGCGGTTCACTAGTTATAAATATTTGTTACAATATACTATTATTTATTAATAGTGTGCCTGTGTGCCTGTGTGTGTCCTTTATACCATTTTGCTTAAAAAAATAACAATTACTTGTTTTGAGACGGATTCAAACGCAGTTAGACTCTTAACCCAGAAAATATATTTTATTCCAGAAAATATACAAAGTTTGACCTGTTCAAAGTTCAAAAACTTTATTAAACTAAGTTTGTATAAAAAGGGTTATTATAATATTAAGGAATTTATGGATGATAATAACCCCTGGAAAAGAAGTGATCGCTACCAAGCTATTTCTAATTTGTTGTGTTGTTAATTTGTGTAACATCATGATTGTAAGCTGTTATTTAAAAAAAAAGTCCCGCTGGGTTTCTTGCTGGTTCTTCCCAGGACAGAGGTTTTTTCCGAACCAGTGGTAATCAAACAAAAGAGTGACTTTCAATAAGTATTATTTATAATCTATATTGAATAAAAAAGTTTCTGTTTCTGTTTCTGTTTCAACCAATGCGCATTGGGTGGGTACTGAGTCGTCTAATTTTAAATCGTTTAATTGTAAGTGTAAAAATCAAAAGTTTTAGTCCAAATTTGCCACTTAATATCTTTTTCGATTTCACAGTCTCCAATCATAAAATCATCCATGATGGAAATAACTGGAAAGTTGTTAGAGGGTGTTGTGGACCTGACAAAATTAATGGCACACGGCGCTATGCACGAAGCCTGTTTGATAGAAGTGGTGAAGACTTTGGAAGACGAGGCCTTTGATATCATTAAAAACCTAAGAGATTGCGCATATGGAAACAACAGCTACTTTGATGACATCAATAATTATTTATCCGAGAACAATGCAACTGTTCTTGATATTGGGAGGAAATTAAAAACTCTTGATACTGATAAAAATAAAAATACCAGTGATGTGAATGAAATGAAAGAGCTGTTGCGGAGAATGGTGCTAGAAAACAATAAAACCGATGTTGACAAAAAGCTTAAAGATAAATTGTTGCAGCTACAGGATGATATCAAATTTAATGATGCTAATGATATATCCATTATATATACATAACATTATTAAATCATTGCTGGTTTTATTTTTATCCTTTAAAGTTTAATTTTTTTCTATTTATTAGCATGATCTCTAAAATTCATTCAAACACGTTACTAAAGTGTGAACAATTTTAATGTAAATATAGTAAAGTCTCATTTCGGAATGAATATAAACAATCTTCCAAAGTCGATTAAAATAAATGTATGAAACGAGCAACACTCCACCTAATAGTAAGTGGCGTCTGTAGCCCATTGCAATGGAACCATAAAATAAATAAGACCAGAGATGAGTAATTAGAACAGAGATTAAATGCCTCACAGCTTGTAAACTATATTAACTCTCTTATCGTTCAAACCGAAATACAATAGTAAATGCGGTGAATTACTGCTATGCGGCATATATAGGTGTAAGGGTGCATACAGATTAAGTAACATGTTGTGTAACTTTTGTTTTATAACACGTCCACATTATGTTACATTGTCAACATTGCAACATATAACAATACTGTACATATTAGAATAACAATGCAATGTAACAATGTTATATGGCATTGTCGTTTGTCGTTCTGCAGTGCTTTTTACAATGTCGACACGAGAAGACGTTTTGCTAGCTGCTGCAGCAACTCTTGTACTTTTAAATAACAAAAGAATAAAAAAAAGAGATATTGAGTTCGTCCCAAACAAACATAGTTTATTGACTAGAGAAAAATACTCTCGAGTTATATAATACATTTTATAACACTCAGTCTGCACATTACCAAAATATGTTATATAACAATGTACAATGTAACCCCTTACGGTGCGTACACATTATATAACATGTTATGTTATATAATCTGTACGCACCGTAACAGGCCAACCCAATGGTGACCAACCCCACGGTGTTGTGAAAAAGGAAGTCTCTAGTCTAGATTACATTTATGCTCACCCCAAAAAGAAAACATATATTAAACGTGGTTTCGTACGTGAAAAATTTGAAAAAAAAAACCTTAAAATGTAAGTTGTAGGGCATATGACAAGAATATTGAAAATTGTAGGATACATTATTTTAAAAATGTTTTTCTTTAATTAGATTTGTTGTTTTACGTATCAATATCGTACATTATATTTATTATATTGCCGTGTTGGATGCTGCGTGGTGACGCTAGAAGCGATTCTATCATTTGCTTTCGTCCCCGTGGGTGCCGTAAGAGGAACAATGGGGAATGCCGGAGATTATATGGCTTCCGACAGGCGGTTTGCTCTAGATTATTACACAGTGATAAAAACATTATTAAAGGTGCGAGTGTTATGAGAGAGGTTATGGCTTATCCTCTCTGCAACGGGAGAGGTCCAGCTCTGAAGTAGGTTTATGGGCTAGTGAAGAATAAGATATACATAGTTGTAGCACGAATGGGTAGGCTCGACCGGGGAAGGACCATGCTCTCACAGAATACCAGCGTAAAATAGCAGCATAACGCCGCTGTGTTTCGTATGGTGAGTGTAGAGAACCGGAGACCCTTTTTACTGGAAAAGAGGCATTCTTTCTTAATCCTCACGGGTGACAACGTATCTGTATTTTAATTCGCAAACGAAGATAGATGTAGATGTCTACGGGCCACAGCAACCACTTACCATCTGGTGAACTGTGTGCTCGTTTGTCATCCTTATTCTATAAAATATAGATAGATTGCCTAGCTGTCTCCGTAGAATCCTATGCAAATATAGTTCGTAATATGGATCATATGAAATATAGCAGTATTTCGCTGGGACAATGTTCATGCTGCCCCATTTTTGTAATATAACAATATTAAGGAATAAGAGTCATATATAATATTAAAACATAAATAATACATTTATTTATTGAAATTATTACATTATCGGGCTTTTGTGAAAGCAAAGTCTAATATTTTCATCAGGAAATACCTACGGGTTAAAATATAAAGCAGTTTTTATGTGGTAGAGCCACGCTGTCTTGTGGCTGCAGCACGTATAGGTCGGTACAACTATACTCGTAGATGCACACTGTCACAGAATGCCAGTGCGAAGGAGCAGACTAATGCTGCGTTAAGGCGCGTCTCCACCAAAAATGTTGACAACATTTATGTTTCCAACTGTTGACAAATCAACAAAAGTTGACGACATTTGTTTCCGAAAATGTTTCAAAATGTTGCAAGAACCGTCTCCACCGAGGGAACAAATGTCGGCAACAAGCGTATTCCTTTGATGTTGCCACCGAAAATGGAAACACGATTCCCGATATTGTTTCGTTTTGTTGCTAAAACTAGGTGATTACAGAAATATTTGTCGGCAACACGTGTTGACAAATGTTGTGTTGACAACAAAACTTTGGTGGAGACGCGCCATTACTTACGGTGAGTGTAGAGAACCGGAGACCATTTTTAGTATTTTTACTGTGTACTAAATTTTTAGTATTTAGTACACAGGCTGATTTATTAGGAATATATCTGTAGATTTGTACGTAGTAGAGCTACGCTGCAGCTATATTATGGCTGTAACACGAATGGGTCGGCTCGACCGGGGAAGTACCACGCTCTCATAGATTACCAGTGTAAAATGGCAGATTAATGCCGCTGTGTTTCATACGGTGAGTGTGGCGAACCGGAGGCCAATTTTACTGGAAACGAGGCATTTCAAGTTAGTCCTCAGGGATGATAACGCATCTTCATTTTTATTTTTAATCGAGGTGGACTGTGTGTTCTCTTGTCACCCTTTATCTATAAAAAGATATATAAATAAACATGTAAGCTAATTTGATGTTAATAGTATACAAAAAAATAAAACAAATTTGATGGCGTTAGTATCTTAGTCAATTTTATTGATAATCGCGTTCGAAAATTACAAATAGCATCGATTGATGATCCTATTCTGGATATGAAGTGTTAGTATTTATTTAATGACCTTCAAAGATCTTTTTAGTACTCATATTAAGCGTACACGTCAAACAAGATTTATAACTTTGAGGTTGCTCCCGATTTGATTCGCTCTGAACTATTTATGTTGCACGTATTAAAAAGAGGTCGGCATCGCATAACTGCGTATTGACTACAGGAACTATCGTAATACAACGCATACATTGCGTTTTATGTTTAGAATCCTCGTGAACTGTTGCAACCCATCGAGTAATGGTTATCTTTAAACTATACGCGATAGGTCGTGAGGAATTTGGCAAGATGTCCCGGCCATTGAATGTAAATTTCTATTTGATGCGCGGCATGTGAGACTCTATTCTTTGAGCACGCATTTGCAAAACCTACGCAACTATTATTTGAATGAACTAGCTGTTTAGAATTTAGTTGCACAAACGTTCACCTAAAATACACTTAAACCAAAATGTAGGACGTGTTAATAATATAAAGGCCGGCTATACGTTCGAAAAACCGACAGCCGATGCGGAAGAAAGGAGTGTGGCCTCGTACTTACTAGCAAGCGTAGTGTTCAGTGAACCCCAACTAGATGAGAGTCAGATTTTTTTTATAGGATAAGGGTGACAAGCGAGCACACAGTCCACCTGATGGTAAGTGGTTGCTGCGGCCCATAGACATCTATGCCGCAGCAACCACTTACCATCAGGTGGACTATCTATTCTCGATTACGAATCAAAATGCAGATGCTTTGTCACCCGTGTCATTTTTTATTTACCACTGGTTCGAAAAATACCTCTGTCCTGGGAAGAATCAGTAAGAAACCCAGCGGGACTTTACACTTTACAATAATTTTGTTTGTCCAATTTTTAAATGAATTTTAATAGAACCAGCATGGTGGCGATCACCTCATTCCCAGGAGTTATTTTCATTCATGTATTCCTTCATATTATAATAACTCTTTTGGTACACATTTTCTTTAATGAAACTTTTAAACTTGTTTATCGACAAACTGAGATTTTATTGTAAAAGTGTATAATACATTGTCCCATAAATGAATTACTAATTCTGTGGAATCTAGTAACTATCGTTTACGACATTACAGGCGGTTCACTTTAATATTTGATAAGATTGCGAATAGAAGTAGGCTGGCAGAAATAGCAAAACAGACAGATATACAGATCAGAAGGTTGCGTGTTCAAATCACGTCAAGGTCACCACTGTATAGGGTTGGTGCCGGTTATTAGTAAAAGTTATTGTCAACTGAAATGTCTTTATTCGATTACATAATATTTGCGACGCTCGCTCACCTTCTTCATTCATTCTCAGAAACCCTGCATTTAGCTTAGTAATCGAGCATAGATGTAGATGTCTATAGGCCACAGCATCCACCTACCATCAGGTGGACTGTGTGCTCGTTTGTCACTTTTATTCTATAAAAAACAACGCCATCTTTCGAAAGGAAAAGATTTTAAACTCAGTTCATTTGCTATTATCTCGAAAGCTGTTTACGATATGGGAAAATTATTAAAATAAAATAAAGATGTATTAATTTTACGATATAAAGTTCGTCTTATCTTCTTTTATGGTGTTTCATCATCATCATCATACCACAACTCATCAAAGTTCACTGCTGAACATAAGCCTCTTCATAGATTACCTCGTAAGAGGGGGAAATAGGTAACTGGCGATTTTTTTCTTATTGTAATTAGAAAGACTCTGCCGTCATCTCTTGGCTTGTTTCCCTGTGTCGCCTCTTACGACACCCACGGGATGATAGTGGTAGTGGATATACTTACAACGTCACTACACGGTGAAAATGGCAAAAATTGTTTTTAATTTAAAACGAAAATATTAAAAATCGACTTTGCATCAACACTTTTAGAGACAGAAGATAAAATGTGAGGCTGTGCTTTTCGGATAAATATAGCTGAAATCATTGATGGCGTTACTCTCTATTCGTTCGTCAAGTTTAATCACAATCGATTCAGCCTTTCCGAAGATTAGCTCGACTTGATAGACAGACACACAGACAGTCAGAACTCGGTTATTTCGATATTAAACTTCATCAATTACTAATAAAAACCTAGATACACAATCCCATGCAAAAGTTCTCTAAAAACTGTCGCCAATTGTTTTGACGTAATTATAGTTGAAATAAAGATACATTAATGTAAATTCAACCTTAAGCGCATTGCCTAAAGTTGTATTCACAAAGCTACGTACAAATTAAAAGCGCACCCAAATGTTCGAATGGGCGCTCATTCGGTAAGGACATTTGTTGTCACTGATTGTGTATCCAATTTTTAATTAGTGATCGATGTTAAACTCACACATTTCAATTTTATTTGTACGTGTAGATGTATGTAGAATACGCTTAAAAGTTTGATGGAATTCTTTGGAGAGAATTTAAAGCATCTTACACTAACCAGACACGAATATTAATTATGTAGAACAACATTTTTCCGAAACAACCATAATGTTTACAAGCTTGATGGGAAATTACTCATCCGACGCTTGACGTGAAAATAAATTGTGTGGTGGTTTTAATTTTTTTACAAAAACAATGCATACGCCTCAAAATTTGATTAAAATATAATCAGAACGAATGACGTCACTCGTTGAAATATAAATCGTCATTTTTATCATTATCAATATCATTCCTTCAAACAAGTCCATTGCTGAATATAGGTCTCCCCCAAGGAATGTTACAAATGATGGTCTTGAGCCAGGTGTAGGACGGCCCCCACAGTTGGAGTGACCACCTAGTAAGAGATGCAGGAGTTTGTAAAATTTCTTCTTACAGCTTTGCTTTTTTGCTTCAGGTAATCAATAACCAGCGTACAGAATATAATTTAAAATTAAAAATACTGTACAACCGACTTCAGTGTAAATTATTAAGAATAACTCAAAAACTATTGATCATATCTTGATCAAATTTATATGGCACTACATGAGAAGCACCAGCTTTCATATAAAAAAGGAATCATTAAAATCGGTTCAGAAAAAAGTTATGAGGATACACACATAAAAAAAAAACACATTCGAATTGAGTACCTCCACATTTTGAAGTCGGTAGAAAAATGTTTGCCTCCGTTATTTCTAAACCTTTTAGAAGAAGAGGCTCGCAAACAAACAGCCCATATGATGGTAAGTAAATTTTGTGGTGTGTTATTTAATAATTTCTTATGATTACGCGTGCACTGCGCATTTAAATAAAACTAGTTTTAATGAATTTTATCGCGTATATTAACGTATTTTATATTTCCGACGTTTCGCGCACTTTACACACCCAGCACCCATGGTCACGGGGGGCACTTAGGTGTTCCACGTCCCAATGTCAGTTAACCACGACTCTCTTCAGGTTAAATTTATTAAGTTTTGGTCCGATCTACGCAGTATGAACTTATAGTATCTTGAAGTCTTGCAGTTGTATGTTTGGGTTGGGAATTAGTTTGATTAATCACACGATCTCAAGCAGATGGTAGCACCAAGCCATCTTCTCTATTGAAATTAGTATGTTTTTGATTTCAAGAGCCAATGTGAACCCGGGTTCTGATTGGTCATTTAGTTTGTCTGTGTGTCAAATAACATGTCTATGTTCGAGTGACAAATGAGCGCACAGTTCATCTGATGGTAAGTGGATGCTGTGGCCCACAGACATCTACATTTATCTTCAATTAAGAATCAAAATGCAGAATCCGTTGTCACTCCTAAGGAGTAAGGTGGAATGCCTCGTCTCCAGTAATAAGGGTCTCAGGTTCTCTACAATCACCACAAGAAACACAGCAGCATTGAGCTATTTTACGCTAGTATTATGTGAGAGCATGGTCCAACAGGTGTCGCGCCGACCCATTCGTGCTACAACCATAATATAGTGGCAGCATGGCTCTACCGCGCTAAGATTGTTCCTACTAGGTGATATCGCGGGCAGCCGGGTTGGAATAGGGACTATAAGAGGTCATCGAATGTGTCAAACAGCGTAGAAATCCACTAGATAGTCTGTGACTTAGTCTAAAGCTGAAAATTATCACATCTCGCACCAGCTTTAGATTTTTTCGTTTTGCGACGGCTCCGTGACACAGTGGCTTAGCTTGATTGCTGCGCTGAGGGCCGCGGCTTCGAATCCCGCACGAAACAAGTATTTGTATGGCCTACAAATAATTGTTTCTAGTCTGGATGTTTGTACTTGTGCAATTTATGTTTGTAAACTGCTTTAATATAGGAGAAAACCTAGTGTTAACGTTATGAATTCAAGTAAAAAAAATGCTATCATCTACACTTATATACGTTGCACATTAAAAAGAGGTCGATATTACGAAATAGTCTCCATGTTTACGATTGCACAAAATATCTTTCTGTAATATTTATATTACGTTTTCTATTTAGCTACTGTTTGCATGCTTTGGGTAAAGCGAGCGTTAGCGAATGCTTAGTAGTTGGTGTTGAGATTTATTAATTTAGCTCGGTGAGAGCTTTTAAATGAAACTAAGTTTTACGGATATTTTTTGCGTATATTAACTTATTTTCAATTCCCGATGTTTCATGTACCTTACAGCACCCATAGTCACGTGGGAGGCTGAGGTATTTGACGACCCCAATGTCATTAACTAGTTTCATTTAAATGTGTGTAGTGTTTAACTTTTTTACGTGGTAGAGCCATGCTGTAGCTATATTAATAGTATAGTTGTAGCACGAATGGGTCGGCTCGACCGGGGAAGGACCACGCTCTCACAGAATATCAGCGTAAAATAGCAGCTTAATGCTGCTGTGTTTCGTATGGTGAGTGTAGAGAACCGGAGACCCTTTTTACTGGAAAAGAGGCATTATATCTTAGTCCTCACGGCTGACAACCTATCTGCATTTTATTTTGCAAACGAAGATAGATGTAGATGTCTTTGGGTCACAGCAACCACTTACCATCAGGTGGACTGTGTGCTCGTTTGTCACCCTAATTCTATAAAAAAAATACTGGTCGCGTAAACATAAGAAATCATAATGACGAGAGCTTATTTTCAAATGAAGAATATTTTGTACTTTAAGCCAATCCCTGGTTGGAAAAAGAATCATATTTTAAACAGGATTTTAACGCGCAAGAATTGATACTTTTCGAAATAGTATTATATGCTCGGAAGAAAATATTATGGTTTTTAAAAACTTTATATTAATCTATAAAATATTGAAGAATTATCCCCATATTTTGGATGAAGCCTTACTAGTAACGTACCAGTAATGAATTGATTATAATCTAAATATACTGATACCGTTCATGTAATACTCAAAAACGTATTAAAAAAGATAGGTTACACACTCACATTATTGTATTTTAAAGTGGCGCAGGTAGTGCTATATCTACGTACAGTTATTTATTATGACACGTTGTGCTAACAAAAAGAGACAAATTATAGAACATACGTATCGTTAGAAAAAGATGAATATACATCATTAGTTGCGTATCGATTACTGCCGACCGCTCATTGGCGCGAGCGCGTGACATACCGATATGGAAAATGAACACACTAGCTATCGTCAAAGTTTACACTAGTGGTTAGTGTTGAAATAATAAAACCAATTATGAACAAAACATCTATGTTCAAAATATTAATGAGACGTTTTTCTTGTCTCTAACAGTTGCCGTATAATTTGTGCACCACCTAAAAACACAGGGAGGCATTTTTACCACGAATAACTAGAATATTTACGCGCTGTAGCGAAGGTATAGCCGCGACGCGAGAGCGTGCTTGACTCAATGTGAGTCGGGCAATTACCTGACTTTCGTATTGCCATTTTAGAGCGAGTATGACGTATCTATACTTTTAAATAATACCAGAGAAAATCAAAGAAGTTCGAAGAATAAACTGTAAAAGAGTTTGAAGAAGTGATTGACAGTTCAAGTATCTTATCCATTAGACTATCCTTAAACATTTCATCATCATCAAAATCATAATCATCATTTTCCAAAAATAATTTGAGAAAGTTTAATTTGGGTTAAAAGATCAATTGACGTAGCCAACTCAGTTGGGCAGCGTTCGGGAAGTTACAACACATCTTCTAGTCAGTAGCCAGTACGTGTTTGCAGTGATGAACTATGAACTTCGCCTTTATTGCTGCCTGTATGAAGAAGCTCAAAGACGCTCAGCTATCGAGAGGTATAGGTTTGGAGTTTCTTTGCGTGATAAACTCGGTAACGAAAATATTCAGACATTTAGTAGATCCAATGTAAACGGCATAATTCAATTAATCAGTAAACTGAAGGGGAAATTTGCTGGCCATATTGCTCGAAAAACTGACAACTACTTACAGGTAACTTCGTAGTGGTAAACGCCCTAAAAGGTCTGACCCTCATTAGATGTTTTGGCTTGACTGTTTGATGTTCCTGAATCACCCTAGGATCGTGCTTTATGGTAGATTTAATTGAAGGTCTATGTTCAGTTGTGAGTGGTGACTGGTGATTAAGTAGTTGTAATTATGACGATGATGATTTTAAAGATGGCTTTAATTAAAAAACAACTGGTATAATTTAAATGCATTGTTAATAGGTTTCCGGCGAATGTTTGGCGCCTACTAAAATTTTCCGATTATACCGTGCTTGAGTAAACATTGGTAAGTCGCCAAGATTTTCTATGGAGAGGCGGATGACACACGTCAGACTAGTAACAGTGATAAAAACTTACAATATTACTGCAGGTAGATTCCGGGATTTCTGTATTAACGTCTAAAAATTGAAAAGAAAATTACGTTAGTTTTGGATTTTTTTAATCATAATACCTTGTTCCGTGGTAGCTCAAGGGTTATTGTCACGCAGTAAATTTTACATACGCGAGCAATCCGGGTTTGATATACGCCGGCACCTATAAAATTATTGACTGCAATTTTGATAGCTGATTTATCACGTGCACGGCAATAAAGGAAAACATCGTGAGAACTATTTGAGGTTATTCTAATAGTGGTAGAGCCACGCGGCAGCTTTTGCTGTCGCACGGATGGGCCGGCTCGAACCGGGGTAGTACCACGACCTCACAGAAAACCAGCGTGAAGTAGAGGTTTACCTCTGCGTTTCGCTTGGTGAGTGCAGGTGGCCGGAGGCCCTTTTTACTGGAAATGAGGCATTCCATCTTAGTCCTCACGGGTGACAACGCATCTACATTGTGATTTGTAACAGAGGATAGATGTAGATGTCTATGGGCCGCAGCAACCACTTACCATCAGGTGGACTGTGTGCTCGTTTGTCACCCTTATCCTATAAAAAAAAAGGTATAAAATTTTTCAAAGACATGTTTTTTTAATTAGAATCGAAGAGACAAATAAACTCACAGTCCACCTGATGATAGTGGCTTCTGTAGTCCATGGACACCTGCAGTCATTTTAAAATAAAGAAAACTACAGATGCGTCTCCGCGATTATATGCGATACCTACTGGGGGTTAGGTGGAATGCCTCGTTTCCAGTAAAAAGGGGTCTCCAGTTCTCTACATTCACCATACGAATACCATGCGAATCATATTTTACAATGGTTACTCTGTGAAAGCGAGCCGACTCATTCGTGCTACAACTATAATATAACTACACCATGACTATACTATGTTTTCTGAGAGACTCTCTTGGTTGCATGTTGTAAATAGCAATTATGGTCCGCTTTTGAAAAGCAAGAATAGTTTCTAAATCTGCCGCATTTCCCCATAGCAAAATCCCCTAAGACATGTTATGGAAATAACTAAAATAAAACAATGTAGCTATCGCTATTCGCTCGTTCGCATCGCTATTTAATAGTTAATTTAATTAAGTGATAGTCAAACAAGCGCAAGTTAGTTATACCAGTTACTCGACTCCAAAGAATCAGTAATTCCTTAAAGCATATACGATTTTACAACAAAGTCCCAGAAAATATGCAGACCTTTTATATCAAAAGGTTTAAAATATTTATTAAGCAAAAATTGTTTAATAAGGGTTATTATACTACTAAAGAGTACATAATTGATAATAACCCCTGGGAATGAGGTTTGCTTGTTGTTATCTTATGTTTGGTTTGGGAAATGCTGTTTCTAAATATATTTATACTAATCGTTTAAGTTGATATATTAGTAAAATAATTTTATTCAAAAAAGTCCCGTTAGGTTTCTCGCTGGTTCTTCCCAGGACAGAGGCTTTTTACGAACCGGTGGTAAAAGTAAAAAAATAATTTCAATAAGAATTACATGTAATCTATATTGAATAATAATTATTCTATTCTTTTCTATTCTATTCAACGATAATAAAGCCTATAATAATTAATGTTATAGTTAACAAATGTCAAATATTAAGTTTAGGAGTATATCAACAAAATCCTGTTACAAAATAATCATTTACTTTGTCATAAATTGTTTTGCTAGCGGTGCACAAAAGCGTACCACTTGCAACAGTACTTCCGGCACAAATGTACCGGATACGAGAGAAATACGTGACTTTATTCAAAATTATTCCCATGTTAAATTATAACGATTAGTAATACATAACCTACACACCGAGCTTTTGGATGTTTTAGGAGAAATACTTATATATATACTTCACATGTCTTCAAAATATTATTTTTTATTTCTAAGACATGGGTTTTTTGTTATTACGTGTTCAATTTTTTTAGTTTTTTCTTTTAATTTCATCGGTGCCAGTGTAGATTAAGCCAGAGATATTCGCGTACTGGCAGCAATTTGCGGCGAGCGATTAGCCCTTGAGCTACTATGGTTGTTATATTATTGGACATTACTTATTACAAAGCATTATCATTAGATCACAATGCCTTAACAGATCGTAATTTTTAATTTAAGTTCCTTAATTTAATATTTTGCATCATGGACTATTCACCCGCTTCCTAACCCTTCCGTGAGACAAAGAGTTAGTAGTACATGTGCGTTAGTTTCTTTTTTCTAGAAATAATTTGTTAGCACTACGCTCAAAGTTGATGACGAGTGTGTTTACATAGGACAGATTGTTCGAAGTCCAACCACGATCGAGAGGTTAATCGCCAAATCCAACCCGACTGGGCAGCGTTCAGCAAGAAAATACATTTTCCCTTAAAACGTCAATGGAGAACATATAAAAACGAAAGATATAATTTACAAGAAACATATAATTTACTCTTATATTTTACAAAAAAAAAAACTAATTTGCAAACGGACTTATAGTTCACTTGATAGTAAGTGGTTACTGCAGTCCATGGACACCTGCAGCCTGCTTCAAACTAACATGCGTTGTTTCCTGTGAGGACTAAGATGGAATGCCTCACGGCCTGTGATTGTACTGGTTCTGTATACCATTCCCACTGAAATACAGCAGTGAAGCACTGCTACTGGCGGCAGAATTAAGTAAGAAATGTTCAGCAAGCGCTTAGCCCCTGCTGTAGTGACGGGATCGCCCCTGTCACTACATCAGATTTGATTTATGACCATAGATGCTGTAAAGTGTTTGAAATGTCGGCAATATAAAATAATAAAATACACGATAAAATCCGTAAAAACTAGTTTTAATTAAATGTGTAGTGTTCGCCCAAATATAAGAAATCAATGTAAAATTTTGTGTTAATCTCTCCTTCAAACTGAAAGACTAAAAAGTAGAGAGAGAACAAGAAGAAAATTCAACGATTGTAAACAATACAATTTACAAACCGAGAAAAATATTTAATCAAATCGCGCAGTACCTACATAAGCTTTGTAAATACGGAATGACATTGAAATCTTATATCGGTATTGGTTCTAAGAAATATTATTACCAAAACGACCATAAAATGCATCGTGCAATGTTTGCAGCAGTGTTCGTTCGAGAAAATCATCAGCTTATCTAGAATTAGACTTTGAGATAAACATTGAGAAAATTTCATCGAAGTGTTCGTGTATTGACCCCGATTCGATGCTGTTTGGGGGAATATCGTATATATTTACGTCAAGAGAAAAATGTATTTTCATTTCAGATATGTATTTCCGCTCATCTGATGAAAAAAACATTTAAAATTGATTTGCCGAGTACCGGAAATCCAGTATCAGGCAATCAAACATGTTGTTTGATTATCCATTAATTTTATCAGGGATTTTCATTAAGAGCACTCGAACTTTGAAATGAAATAAAACAACATGTGTAAGTGATATTGCCACATTTTTTATATTATTTTAAAGGACATTCGATGGCATTATGTATGGAATATAATTTTAGCCAAATAGCCGCCGCAACTCTGCTGTAGGTAGACTATATTATTTTTATCTACAAAGTTATTACATCTCTGGACCTTTTGGGCAATTCCGGAAGAAGTTTATATTTTACGAGTTACGCTACTGCTGTATTATGGTTTAAGCACGAATGGGTCGTCTTGAACAGGGTCATACAACAGTAACAAATAGCAGCTTAATGCTGCTGTGTTTCGTGTGGTGAATATTGAGAACCGGAGACCTTTTTTACTGGAAACCAGGCATTTCATCTTAGTCCTTAGGTGTAGATGTGTATGTGTCACAGCATCGAATTACCATCAGATGGACTTTGTGCTCGTTTATAACTCTTATTAAAAAAAAATGATTGTATAGAGAACCGGAGACCTTTTTTGATAGAATTGAAGCATTCCATCTTAGTCATTAGTGGTGACAACGCATCTGCATTTTGATACTTAACCTATACAAATAAATAAAATTAAAGTGTCTGTTTGTTATGTCAAAATAGCAGCTTTTTTACTAATTGCATATAAAAGTATATACGGTACCTGCAACAGAAACACAATTTTTAAAATTTTCGTCTGTCTGTCTGTCAGTCCATCTGTCTGTCTGTCTGTCTGTCTGTCCGTCCGTCTGTCTTTCTGTCTGTCTGTTTGTTCTAATCTCCGAAACGGCTGGACTGATTTTGACGGGACTTTCACTGGTAGATAGCTCATGTTATAAGGAGTAACTTAGGCTTATATTTTTGAAAAATAATTAGGGTTCCGCGCAACAAAATTAAAACCCTAAATTATACGCGGGCGAAGTCGCGAGGAACAGCTAGTCCAGCATAAATGTAGATGTCTATGGGCCACAACATCCACTTACCATTAGGTGGACTGTGTGCTAGTTTGTAACCCTTATTCTATAAAAAATCCTTATATTCGAAACTTCTCGATGACGATATAAAATCTTTGCAATTTTCGTCATTACCAATCGCTAATATCGGCTAATGTCGGTAGACGCATTTATTATTTCGTTTGTATTTTAGTAATGTTACTCATAAACGGTTAAGTGGGCTCCAGTGTCGATAAAATGCCCGAACATAACGTCATTGGAGACCTTGACGAGAAATAATGGCAATGGGAGAAACTATTTTGTAAAGAAAATATTTTGCGTTTTAATAATTCCGACAAGCACCTGAAACGTTAGAAACAAAATGAAAATAAGTTTATTAAGTGCTATAGGATCCGTAAATTGATTTTATTTCAAGCTAGCGTTCTGTCGCGACTTCGCTTTTTTTTAAAGTATAAGATTTTTATAGGATGCGGGTGACAAACGAGCACTACAGTCCACCTGATGGTAAGTGGTTGCTGTGACCCGTAGACATCTACATCTATCCTCGTATGCGAATCAAAATGCAGATGCGTTGTCACCCGTAAGGACTAAGATAGAATGCCTCGTTTCCAGCATAAAAGGGTCTCCGGTTCTCTACACTCACCATACGAAACAGAGCAGTGTTAAGCTGCTATTTGACGCTGGTATTCTGTGAGAGCGTGGTCCTTCCCCGGTCGAGCCGACCTATTCGTGCTACAACTATACTACTAATATAGCTGCAGCATGGCTCTACCACGTATAAAACCTCTTGAGTGATATCTCTTAAGCCGAACATCCAATGCGAACTATACTATGTGAAAACTAGGTTCAGTGAGTCAACCTGGAAAATCGTTGCACGTCCACCGAAAAATAAGCTACCTAGCTTAGCTGACATAGTTTGCAGTGGACGCGAATGTATGTAAAACTGGCTTAACTATGCCATCTAAGATAAACTAAGTCAGTTTAGTTTGCGGTAGACGTTCGGCTTTAATGTCATTTATGTCTTTATTAAGGTTTAAGGTAATTATTATAGACCAATTAATTTTATCAGCTTTTCGATTTAACAAAAAAAAAATCGGATAATATACAACTTAGATCTCTTCTGGTATTGCTCTCTATTAATAATCTCTTAAGTTCAGATTCTTACAGTTCTTCTACTTGCCAGTTGTTACAACATTGCAGACATACACTTCAATTTTATTTATATGTATGGATGCATTATTTTTTTGAGTACAATATTGTTTCCGCGTTACAACTGTCACCAGCACCAGCAGGTGGAGTAATAAGTATTTGTTGTGACAATTCTGGTACAGGAATTTATCTGTTCTGGCTCATTATCAGGTCTGGCGCACTGTTTAGATTGGTACACAAATTCATTATTAATTATACATCTGTTTTGTCTCGTATTTTTGCAGTGCGAGGTATCGAAATATGTACTAATAAATAAATATCTACAAAATAAATGTTCTGCATGTGCATTTGGAAGAGTTGTTTTGATTTTTTGAAAATAAACCAAACATAGCTATGGAGTAACATAGTGTGGAGGTTATTAAAAAAATATCTATATATTTGTTTAAATACTTGCAATGTTATTATTATACACTAGGTGTTCCCCGCGACTTCGCCCGCGTGTAATTTAGAGTATTAATTATATTGCTCAGAACCCTAATTCTTTTTCTCAAATATAAGGAGCTTAAGTTACTCCTTAGAACATCAGCTATCTGCCAGTGGAAGTCCCGTTGAAATCGGTCCAGCCGTTTCGGAGATTAGCCGGACAAACAGACAGACAGACAAAAATTTAAAAATTGTGTTATTATTATAAGTAAGTAGAATTTATTACGATTTGATTTCATGGGTTTTAATTTTTGCGGAACCTTAATTTTTTTTGCAAAAATTATTTAAAATTAAAAATTTTGTACAACCGACTTCAATATAAATTATTAAGAATAACTCAAAAACTATTGGTCAGACCTTGGACCACATGAGAAGCACCAGCTTTTAAATAAAAAAAGAATTATCGAAATCGGTTCACCCAGAAAAATGTTATGAGGTAACACACATTAAAAAAACATACAGTCGAATTGAGTACCTCCTCCTTTTTGAATTCGGTAGATAAAAGTATCCTAAATTACTCCTTATAACATCAGATATCTGCTAGTGAAAGTCTCGTCAAAATCGATTTGGCCATTTCGGAGTTTAGTCAGAACAAACACAGATAGATTATAAAAATTTTAAAAATTGTTTTTTTTTGGTATAAGTACCGTATATACATACTCTCATATGCATTTGATAAAAAAAATTGTTATTTTGACATTACAAACAGACACTTCAATTTTATTTATTTGTACAGATTACTGATATTATTTTATTAGAATATAGTGGATATAAATGCGCAATTTTTAAGTTTTTGTCCGCTTTATTTTATGCACGTCATTATGCTATTGTCAATAAAATTAAATAAAAGAATAATATATTTTACTAGGCATGCATCCCTAGCTGAGACACAAAAATAGTAATCTTTTTCTAGTATTCTTTACATTGCGTTAAATGACTCATTCTTTTTCTGCATGAGCCGATGCAATCAGGCGATACAATATCCACTCACGACGGCAGCCGAGCGCGGACTGTGGTTTCCTCGAAATTTGTTTTGTAGAAATCAAAACAGGCACCAAAAAAAAAATAACCCTTATTACTTACTTACTTATCTTCACGCACAATCCCTGACGGGGTAGCCAGAGAGAACAGATCGCCAAGTGTCACGATCCTTACATATCTCTTTCGCTTCTTTCAGATTCATTATCTTCTTCATACATACACGTCTAGGTATCCGAGTACTCTTGACCCTACCCTCTTCGAGCAATTTGCTCACATGGTCTTCGAAAGTTAGTCTCGGTCTACCTCGACACCTTTTAATATTAACTTTCGCGCTATATATTTTCTTCACCATTCGGTCTTCACTCATTCGCTCAACGTGCCCAAACCACCGAAGCACGCCCTTATCAATTTTTGTGATAAGGTCATCTTTCAAACCTGCCATATTGCGAATCTCTTCGTTTCGCTTTCGGTCGGCCATAGTAACGCCGCACATTTTACGAAGAGATCGCATCTCCACTGCATTCAACTTACTTTTATGCTTCTTCTGGCATACCCAGGTTTCGCTGCCATATAACAAAGTCGGTACCAACACTGCGTTATGTATTGCAAGGCGTGCACTCTTCGCAACGCCTTGCCTTTTGACTTACGCAGTCAGGGCACCATTGACTTTGTTCCCGGCTGCGACACGCCTGTCCACATCTAAATCACATCTTCCATCCCGGCTAAAAGCACTCCCCAAGTATACAATTTCATTTACCTGTTCTAGACATTCCTGATTTACCCATATTTCACACTTCGTTCTCTCTTCGTCCCTTTCAAATACCAGAACCTTAGTTTTATTAGCATTCAAACGGAGACCTTTAATTTCACATTCCTCTTTCATACACGTGACTAATGCCTGCAGTTCTGCCTCTGATGGTGCAATAAGCACTGCATCATCAGCATACAGCAGACAATTTACTTTTATGTCACCCAATTTCACACCCAAACAGCTATCTTTCAGCTTTTGTAAACAGCTGTCGAGATACAGTATGAACAGCCAGGAAGACATGACACAACTCTGTTTTACGCCCGTTTGGACGCTAAACATGGGTGACAGGTCATGCCCTACCCACACACAGGCTTTACAGTCACAGTAAAGAGACTGCACAGCCCTTAGCAATCGGCCATCCACACCATACCCCGGCAACAGTTCCCACATTTTCTTCCTTACAACCTTATCAAATGCTTTCTCAAGATCCACAAAAGCACAGAAAATCTTCTGGTTAACAGCCAGAAGCTTTTCCGTGATCATACGGAGAGAAAACATTTGATCCGTGCATCCTCTTCCAGGTCTAAATCCGCATTGTGCCTCCCATAGAAATCTTTCCGATTTCTCTTGCATCCTACGTGTCAAAACCTTCGAGTAAACTTTACTTGCTAAACTGGTCAAGCTGATCGCCCGATAGCACCCGCAGTCAAAATGTGAACCTTTACCTTTATATAAAGGCACAATGACTGCGGATCGCCAATCATCCGGGACATCCCCCGTCCGCCAGCACAAATTGCACAGCAGATGAAAGCTGTCCCAGACGCGAGGCCCACCATACTTGACCATTTCAGCAGTAACTCTGTCTAGTCCCGCAGCCTTACCACATTTCAAACTTCGAATCGCACGTTCAATCTCTTTCATACTGATGACCTCAGTGTCATCGAGGTCCGGGTCTGGCGTGCCAGTCACGGCGTCATCCCCGGATCCCTCACTAAGATCATCACACGCATACATTTCTCTATAAAATTCGCTCCATCGCTGCATGACGTCCGATTTTTCTGAGAGGACGTCATTAGTTCTCGAAAGCACTTTGTTCATTCTTAAGGCCGTCGCACCACTTCGGGTCCTTCCAACCTCTTTCCAGAAGAGTTTGGAGTTCTCCTTAAAGTTGTGCGACAACCTTTCATCCGCTTCCATTCTACACCTTTCACGCACTTCCTCAATCAATGCTTTCGTGTGAACTTTCTGCAGCTTATATCTTTCTTTCATCTTCTCTCTCATATCCTTATCATTACTAGAGGCCAAGTAGTCTTACCATGCTTTCTTCTTCTTTTTTACAGCTTCTTTCACTTCATCATTCCACCATGCATCTCTTCTTTTACTACTGCCTCTTTTTATTGTTCCACACACTTCTTCCGCTGCACTTACCATTCCATCCCTAAGGTTCTGCCATGTTCTTTCTACACATTCGTTTCTGCCATCGATGGTGTCAAGCTTTTCGGCTACCCTCGCATGATATTTGTCCCTAGTATCCGCTTCCTGAAGCTTCCAGCTTCGGATGCGACAGACCGACTGTGGTTCTGTCACTGTCGTCCGGTAGCGCCAACCCGCGAACAGACCCCTAAATCTAGTAATCACTAGATAGTGATCCGTTCCCAGGTCAGCACCCCTGAACACTCGCGTATCCATAACCTGTTTTCGCAGTCGGTCATCCACCAGGAACAAATCGATCATACTTCTCTCATTCTTTCTTTCTCTAGTATACATATGGATTTTCTTGTGATTAAACATAGTGTTTGTCACAAGAAGACCCTTTTCCTTGCATACCGCCAGTATAAGCTTGCCAGCATCATTAACCCTTTTATCGCCAAACTTTCCAAGTACCGACTCGTACCCTGGTCGTTCGGTACCAACCCATCCATTCAAATCACCACATACAACAATCCTTTCGTTTCCCCTAGCCAAATCTAGAACTTCTCTTACATTCTCCCAAAACTCCTCCAGCTCAGCCCTGGACGACGAAGCCACCGGCGCATAAACAGCCAAAAGGAATAACTTCGTCAGTCCCAATTTAAAGCGAACCCAGAGAAGTCTGGAGTTCACAAACTTATATTCAGTCATAACATCGACCAACCGAGAAGACAGCAGCACCCCCACACCCTTATTGCAATCAATTATGATTCATCCATATTAGCAAAATATGTGAAAAAAAATTTTTTTTGTTTTTTAGTTTTTTTTTTACGACTATTTGTGACATTTTGATAAAAGTAATTACTATTATTTTTATTGAGCATGTCTGCCAACTTATAATATTTTTAGAAATCTTACATATTTTTATATATTGATAATAGAACAAAAAATGTACTTAAACTCGAGCCGGTATCGTTAATTTTGTAGAAAATGGCTAGGGAAGATCGTTTTTACAATATAAAAAACTATTATTTTCAACAAAAATGTTACTACCATTTGAAGATGAAGAACCATTCTATACGTGGTAGTTATTAGTTATATTTGATTTGGTTTAGTTTTGTCACAAAATGTACCGAAAAACAGCATAATTTTGCCCGATTTGTAAACGCGTCCTTAATAAGGAAAAATATCGCGTTGGATACCACATATCAAGGTCAACACGGACAAAAGTATATTCAGTGGCGCCTGTACTCTCACTTACCTCCGTCAGTGAAGAACGCAGAATGACGACTTGGGCTAGATGGCACCGAAGCGGAAGCGGACGTTAGGAACGCCCTTTTGACCTTGGTCCACTTGGAAGCTCTGGGAGGTCGGTGTTGTGGAGGTCTAGCACCCAACTCCAGCGATCGCTGCTTGCGCAGAATGGGGTGGGAGGGGTCCGATTCTGTTAGAAATATCAAAATAAAAAATACAATATAATAAACAAGAATTTTTTTTTAGAAAAATAATGTAGTTAGCAAAGGTGCTGGCAACTTTTATTGTAATTCAATACAACAGATACAATAACACTCCTCCCAGCCCACCTGATTGTAAGAGTGCTTTAATAATGTCTTCCTGGTCGAATTGCCAGGAAGACTTTATTATCTGCGCAGGATAGGATTATAGTGCACGAGTTTGTGCGCAAAACACAAGTGCACTCTCTATTCCCTCACTCTCATAGTCAATTCGACACGACTGGAGAGATATAAGGCGCAAGACCAATGGCTTTTCCTGCTTTTCGAGACCAAAACTGAAACACTGCCGACTTCTGAGAATTTCTTGATAGAAAAACCCAATAACTAATTTTTTGGCCTTACCCGGGATTTGAACCTAGTACCTAATGATCAGCGGTCGCAGTTACGGCCCAAGACCACAGCCACAAGACCAATGAATCAATCTAAAACGTGCTATAAGTCCAAAGAGTGCAATAGACAACTTGCAAAGAATGTAAGGTCACTTCAGCAGCTTAAGATGGCGAACATTAATCGTTACATGAAGCCTAAACCCTGACTAACCCTAAATTCATAACAGGCAAATATAGAGGCACCTAAAATTGTAACAAGGAAGCTTGAACTCTATAAGCTTAACCAGTAACTACTAGAAATAGATAACACATTTGTTTTATAATAAGTGAGACAAACGTGTACATCGATATGAATAGATTTACCGTTGGCCAAAGAAGCGTCTTTAACATATTCGTAAATAAAAAAAAAAACATGCGTGAGAGTCGTGGAAAACTCGGATGGAACGAAGTTCCTTTCGTAGTTTATTATTTTTTAATATACGTATTTAAATATTATTTATCAAATACAATGAATTATTAGCGTCTATTATAATGTAGTTGCCCGTGTTGTGGTGGGTAAGAATACCCACTACTCCATATCTTCCCGTGAATCTCGTAAGAGGCGACAGAGGGAAACTGTGGCAGATGATGGGCAGCAGCATCTTTTTAATCTTGAACAGCAAAACAACAATAATAAAACTGCGGTTGCCAACCCGCTCGCCAAGCGTGGCAACTAGGGCAATATACCTCCCATGCTAAAAGTTACAAAAAGACGGCCCCAGTCCCTGGCGGCCCCGCTATTCCAAGCTACGGTGGCGACCATGGTAACGATGGGGCAGGGGGTGCTAAGAATCTCTGGTGGAGGTTCGGTTGCCACCTAAGATGACTCAAGCTGGCAACATATAACGCACGCTCCCTGAGGACTGACGAGAAGAACCTGGAGCTGGAACAAGAGATAGACAAGTTACGCTGGCATATTATAGGATTATCTGAGGTCCGAAGAGAAGGGGAGGACACGGTAATCCTCGAATTTGACAACTTCTATCACCGGGAGGGCGACCATCTGTCCCAAGAAAGTGTCGGATTTATCGTCCACAAGTCTCTCGTTAACAACGTCGTAAGGATTGAGAATGTGTCGAAGAGAGTTGCGTACCTTAAACTCAGAATCACCAAACGGTATTCACTGAAGGCCATACAGGTTTACGCACGAACCTCAACACATCCCGATGAGGAGGCGTAGGACATGTATGAGGATATATCTAGACTCATGCATTCCTCCACGTACAATACTATACGTTAATGGTAGACTTCAATGGAAAACTAGGCACAAGAGAGAACGGTGAGCTGAAGGTAGGGAAATTTGGAATAGGGTAACGGAACCCAAGGGGCCAGCAGCTGGCCGAAAAACAGGGACTCTTTATGATAAACTCTTTCTTTCAGAAGCGGCCCCTTTTCTTTCAGAAGAAGTGGATTTGGTTGAGCCTCGATGGTTCGACAAAAAATGAGATTGACTTCATTATGACGACCAGATGACAACTGTTTAGTAATGTCTGAGTGATCGCGAGGGTGAAAACCGGCAGCGAATACCGAATGTTGAGAGGCACACTGAATCTAAACGTTAAGTTGGAGAGGTCTCGTCAAATGAAGTCAACGTTCCGTCCCCCTCGTGCTCTATTCCAAAGTCCCTAAACCTTTCATCTCGAGCTACAAAATCGTTTTCAATGCCTAGAAGATTGCAATACAGTGGACGATATGATTAAAAAGCTCGTGGAAACTGTCCATGCGGTCAAAGATAACTTTTGTAAGACCCGTCGCAGAAGAACACAAAAACTCTCCGATCACACTCTTAATCTCATGGCTGTTAGACGGGAAATGAAGCTGCAGTCTTCAGTAGATTTGACAGCATACAGGCAACTGAACAGACAGATCTCCAAATGCATGCGGCGGAACTTACGCAATTTTAAAACTGCTCGTATTGAAGAAGCGATCGAGCGGAACCAGGGCTCCAAAGTCTTCGCTAGAGATCTGTCTGCCAGAAAGAGCCAACTGTCGAAGCTGAAGACCGAATGTGGCAGCATCGTTTCCGGGACACCTGAGATTTTGAGTGTGATAAAGAGGTTCTATTGGCAGCTGTACACATCATCGTTGGAGCCACACGCAAGTGTGAGTAACGATCCAAGAGCAACTATTATCCGATACTATTCCGATGATATTCCGGACGTCAGTCTGAGCGAGATTAGAATGGCTCTCCAGCACTTTAAAAACGGCAAGGCCCCAGGCGAGGATGGAATTACAGCGGAGCTTCTGAAAGCAGGTGGAAAACCGGTACTTGAAGTCCTTCAGAAGTTCTTTAATTCCGTTCTTCATGGTGGAACTACTCCGGAGGCGTGGAGGTCTTGTTCTTTAAGAAAGGCGACAACGCTTTCTTGAAGAACTATAGGCCGATTTCCCTTCTGAACTGCGTCTAGACAGAGTCGACGACTTCCAGTCTCCCGAACAAGCTGGTTTCCGAAAATGCTTTAGCACCATAGACCACAACCATACCCTTCAGCAAATTGTACAGAAGTCTGAGTCTATTGTGAAGTCAGAAGTGAAGTCTGGCGTATGTGGACTATGAGAAAGCCTTCGAATCTGTCGAAATTTGGGCGGTGTTGCAGTCTATTCAGCGGTGCCAAGTTTACTATCGTGTATATCGAAGTTCTGAAGTGTATGTACAGTAGGGCTATGATGGCTATCCGAGTACAGTACCAGAGTACGAAACCTATCTAACTGTAGAGAGGTGTAAGACAGGGTGACGTTATATCCCCGAAGCTCTTCACCCCTGCATTGGAAGACGTTTTCAAGCTTCTGGACTGTAAATCACTCACCTTCGATTTGCCGACGATATAGTCCTTATGGCAGAATCGCTGGAGGACCTAAACACTATGCTCAATGACCTCAATACTGCCTCCCAACGGATTGGTCTTAAAATGAATATTGTCAAAACAAAGATCATGTATAATGTCCATGTCACACCTATGCCGGTAGTTGTTGGGAGCACTAAGCTCGAAGTTGTTGACGAGTATGTTTACCTGGGACAAATAGTCTGACCATGTAAGTCCAACTTCTACCAAGAGGTCAATCGACGGATTCAACTCGGCTGGGCAGCGTTTGGGAAATCAAGACTCTCTCTGCTCTTCTCGTCAGGTATACCTCAAATCCTGAAAACTAAATTGACAACCAGTGCGTGTTGCCAGTGATGACCTATGGAACTGAGACGTGGTCCTTCACTGCGGGCCGGATGAGGAAGATCAAGGTCGCTCAGCAAGCTATGGAAAGCACTACGCTCGGAGATTCTTTGCGGGATAAACTTGGAAATGAGGATATCCGCAGTAGAACCAGAGTGACCGATATAGCCCAACGGATTAGTAAGCTGAAGTGGCAATGGGCCGGCCATATAGCTCGAAGGACCGACAACCGATGGGGAAGAAAGGTTCTCTAGTGGGGGCCTCATGCCGGCGGACGAAGTGTAGGGCGTCCCCCCACAAGATAGAGTGACGACTTGGTAAGACATGCAGGAAGTCGATGGATGCAGGTGGCTCAGGACCGTGCTTTGTGGCATTCGTTGGAGGAGGCCTATGTTCAGCAGTGGACTTGTGAAGGATTGTAATGATGATGATAATGATGATTAAAATGAAGCGTCATTTAAAATAATATTTCTTTCATTGCAAGATAAGAAAAAGTGCGACGGAGATGGATATTAATCCATCTCACTCGCACTAAAGAAAGGAGGTAGTGACGGAAAAATCTTACACTTTTTCTCGCTTAGCCCCATCCATCAAATTCGTACCGTGCGATAAGAAACTTCGTTCCAAAAATCGAAGACGAGGCAGATCGTCTTGAAAAAGAAAATATACGCCTAAATGCAAAGTTATCCGTGGGGAATAATTCGTTACTAGTTTTTGAATCTTTATCCACTTTATGTTTGTGTTCTACATAGTAACCTTTTGACATGTAGAAAACGGGATCCAAAATGATTTGTCACCACCAGTCCGTTCTACCCACAGATTATAATCTGTGGGTCTACCCTATCTCCGTCTACCTTCCGGCAGAGATGCTGCAAGTGGCTGATTCAACAGCAGTCCCTGGCTCTGTGTGGCTCTGATACCCCCTCAAATTAGCGAACATTTTATGTATTTTAGTAACTTTTATTTATTTATTGTTTTAATTTTTTAATTTATTTATTATTGATACGTGTGTTTCATCACCTGCCTAAGACCCTGTATGGTTACTGCGTACAAGATGTGGCAGAATAGCAGGAGAAATTAGTTTCCCGTTACAACAGAGTCACAGACGGTTTTGTCACAACTAATTATTAAGCTGTCTATTTAAATTTTAAGCTTATATTGTTTTGTGGCAAATAAATACTTTTCATTTATTTATTGGAACGAAGTTCCTTATCAGACGGTATGGGTTTGGAGGATGTGAGCTAGGCGACAAAAAGTGTAAGATTTTTTCGTCACTACCCCTTGTGTCATAGTGTAGACGGCCTTGGCGACGAAATAATGAAGTGAGATGGAATAATATCCATCTCCCTCGCACTTTTTCTTATCTTGGCTTGAAAGAAATGTTATTTTATTTGAAATGACGCTTCATTTTAATAGACGCTAGTAATTCATATATTTGTATTTGTTAATCAATAATATAATACCTACGTCTATAAATAATAATATACTACGCAAGGAACTTCGTTCCAACCGAGTGTTCCACGACACTTACGCATCTTTTATTTAAAAAATTTAACGATTGTTTACTAATATCCTTTCGAAGAGACACTCTTACCTATTTCTGGTACCAAACAGCAGAGTGTACCACGCTGTGTTTCGGCTTGAT
Source organism: Parnassius mnemosyne (assembly GCA_963668995.1). Classification (NCBI taxonomy): domain Eukaryota; kingdom Metazoa; phylum Arthropoda; class Insecta; order Lepidoptera; family Papilionidae; genus Parnassius; species Parnassius mnemosyne. The sequence continues at coordinate 3,427,491 of CAVLGL010000002.1, read as the reverse complement.
GGAATTAGAAATTTATTATATTTACAGACTACCAGATCACCACGACATCAGCCACGACAGTCCACTTTTGGACATGGGCCTCATCCATTAAGGGGGTAATTGTCATACTGGCCACGCTTGGCAGGCGAGTTGGCGAGCGCAGCCCAGCCCAAGCTGTTATATTAGCAAGGAATGCTGCTGCCCATTCCTTGGATTTGTCCCTTAGTCGGTTTTTACGATACCCACGGGAAGAGTTGGGGTGGGGCTGTCCTAATTCGGCACCACACTGGGGACTGCCAGACATTACGTCTTAATCCTCAGAGGTGACAACGCATCTGTAGCCATTTTTATTTTAAGTCAATTGTAGGTGTCTATTCACTACAGTGGCTCTTAACATCAAGTGGACTGGAAGTTCGTCTGTCATTTAAATTTTATAAAGAAGCAGTCGAGAACATTTATCATAATTTGTTACGTTCCGAAAACCTAAAAAATATGTATGGTGATTAGAATTTTGTCTATGGATTCTGAGAAATTTCTTTTTTAAAAGCTTGTGGCAGTATACCTTTTAGTAATGTGTAATCAATATTAAATAAACAAACTGGGTTTTAAATTCACCGCAAATGATGTGACAAGCGCATGTTTATTTAAATAAATGGAATTTCTTATTTCTTTGGGACAACGAACGCTTTTGAAGTGGTTTTTCGTAATGCCCTGAATCACACTTGGAATTTTATAAATTTAAGTCGCAATGTTCCAGAATTTTGATGTAATTTCCTTTTAATATTTATAGTTCCTTAAAGGTGAAGTGCTTTCAATATGATCTTTTCGAAAGTTGCACGTGAAAAAATATTCGGAGGCATAGACAATCTTCTTGTATCAGACAGTGTTGTAGAGACCAGCAAGGAAGTATAATGCTAAATCTTAGTACTTAAGTATGAACCTAGTTGCAAGATTTAATGGATTATTTTGATTTTTTTTAACTTAATTAGATTTTCTCAAGAAATAATTATTAACCGCCGAGAAAATGAATCAGCGTGATAGAATCTGTGAAGATAATATTTGCAGTAAAACCAGAGTAAACGAAGTAGCCCAACAGATCAGTAAAGCTGAAGTTGCAATAGACTGGCGATGTAGCTGGACAACCTCGTACTGGCGAGTAGAGAGTAGGTCAACCCTAACTAAATAAAGACAGGAAGTCAACAGATGTAGGTGACCCAGAATCATGCTTTGTGGCATTTGTTGAGGGAGACCTATGTTCAGCAATGAACTTGTTGTTGAAGTAGGCCTGTTATGATGATTACTATTTTTTTTATTGAATAAGGTTGACAAACGAACACACAGTCCATCTGACGGTAAGTGTATGCTGTGGCGCATAGACATCTATACATTTATCTTCGAAGAATCAAAATACAGATGCGTTGTCACCCGTGAGGACTAAGATGGAATGCCTCGTTTCCAATAAAAAGGGTCTCCGGTTCTCTAAACACAGTAGCATTAAGCTGCTATTTTACGCTGGTATTCTGTGTGGCGTGCTCCTATCTCTTGTGATTATGATTAAAGAAAGAAAGAAGGAATGACAAAGTTTTATAATTTCTCAATGTTGGTAAAGCAAGAGTCAATAAACGACCCACTACTGAGCTTAGATTTCTTCTTATTGTTAAGAGAATCACGCAAAAAAAGAATCCACTTCATTACATGCGCTATAATATATTTAATAATTTCATCATCATCATCATCATCATTACAGCTGTCAATGTCCACTGCTGAACATAGGCCTCCCACAAGGAATGCAACAAAGCACGGTCTTGTGCTACCTGCATCCATCAATCTTCTGCATCTCTTATCATGTCTTACCAGATGGTCGCTCCATCTAGTGAGAGACCGCCCCACACTTCGCCTACCGGTACGAGGTTGCCACTCGAGAACCTTTCTTCCCTATCGGTTCTCACCATGGTAATACCATAGGTGTCACGTTTAGCGAGTGCGTTAGCAACCGCAGTTGAAAAATTAATACTTTCTGATTTTATAAGAACCAAGTGTTATTTTATGGAAATCCGTTTTAACATTAAGCACGTGAAAATAAAATTGTGTGTTACCTAGTTCGAAGAGCACCTCTTTTATTCCCAAGATTGTGTGTACAATCACTGCCATCACTAATTAATTTAATTCTTATCTCTTTCGTTCATAGATCATAAATATGCAATCTAGTTACATTATTCTCTTTCCATTCGGCACGTAATGTGGATGACCAGGAGCAATACTCCTGGTTCTGTGCTAATACATACAAGACTGATGCGGAGCATGGTATGTTGAGCATACTTTTCAGGTTGCTCTTTTGTATCATTGCTTTTAAACCAAATTTAAATCATTCTCATATTTTCCATTCACGTAATGCAATGGAATCAGCAGGCATATACTAGGTAGATCAATAAGTTTCGGAATAAGATACACTTATTAGTTATAGAAATACGGCCAAAAAATTTAAATTAAGAACTATACTCAATTTTTTTCAAACTTCACATTAAGCGGGAATTCGACTCGTATGCAAAATGGAGAAACTCGAACTTCGTACGATTGTTAAATGTTTGTGCTTGAAAAATGTTTCTACAAAAGTGTTTTTGAAGAACTGCAGTCTAGTTTGGCAGACAATGGTCTTATTTCACAGGGTCATACTAGTGCGCTCAATTTAAATGCGGCAGAACCACCTGCAATGACGACTCTCGCTTCAGGCAGCCATCAACGGCCGCTACGCATACGTTAAAAAAAAATAACCAATTTTTAAGGTAGATTATAGTGTAATCATCAAAATAAAAATTTCACTTTATTTTAACTCATACCTTAAAATTCAAAAAGGTGACCGTATGCAAGGTTCCTCGAACGTAAAGTTGACATTTCAAAGCTAAATTTAGCAATAATGGAATAAGATCTAGATTCTTTTCGCGTTCGTTTCTTAACCGTTGATGAAACTTGGGTACACAAATTTGACCCGGAGACAAAAACCCAAAGCAAGGTGTGGAAAAGACAGTCTTTACCGCCAGTCAAGAGATTCAAGGTGTATGCGTGCTCTGGAAAAATAATGGCCTCTGTCTTCTGGGATGCAGAAGGTGTAATGATGATAATAATTCGATCATTATTTTAGTAAAGCAGAGACAATAATCGAAGATTATTACGTATTGTCGAGGAAAATTGCGTGCTGGAGTGCTTTTTCATATTGCCCCTGCCCATCGATCTGATGCTGCAGGTGCTGTCATCCGAACTGCTGGATTTCGTTTGATGCAGCACCCACCATATTTTCCGGACCTAGCTTTGAGTGATTTTCACCTTTTTACTCACTTGAAAAAGCACTTGCGTGGTATAAAGTTCGAGGGCGACGATGAGGTGATGTGTGTTGTTCAGGCCTTGTTCCCAGGATTAAGCCATAGATTAATGATAAGTGATTGCGCGCTCTGACTAGATACCGCCGGCGCTCATGTAAAATGCGGCAACAAATACTACGCAGAAATCGGCGTACCCGAGCCAGTCGCGTTGCAGGTAACGTGTGAGGTGAACGTACCGAATGTTTTATTAAATTTTGATCATAATCAGAAGTAAAATGCCAGTTTACGTATTGAAACTGTATAAAAATAATACTACAAGAAATAAGAAAGACACTGGAATCACATACTATCATTAAGCATCATACAATTTCAAAATTTTAACATAAAATAACACGAGCCATAAATAAGTCACAAAATATTATTGACGCTATTCAGTGTTGCCGCGAATGCAAAAATAAAGTTCCCCGTGGCTGAGATTTTTATATGTGAATTTATTATTACTATATTTTAGAATATAATATATTTAACTTATTAGAATATAACCTAATTCTATATTATTTAATGTTTATTTCTGTAGTATTGCTCAAATGACATAATTGCCGTTTATTAGGGTTCCGTACCCAAAAGGTATCAACGGGACCCAAGTCTCCACTATCGTTCCGTCTGTCTGTCAGTAGGCTGTATCTTATGAACCGTATATATATAACAACATAAAAAAGAAAACAAGTAAAATATTAAAGAACCCAAAAAAATCACGTTTCTTGTATGGTATTCATACAAGAAACGTGATTATTTTTGTATTGATATGTGTTTTGTTTACAGACTAAAGCGAAACCTGGATTAACACGCAATAAAATGATGCTGTGTGTATGGTGGGATTGAAAGTTTATCATGAGCTTTTACCGCCGGGTAAAACCATCGATTCGGATCTCTACTACCAATAAATAATGAGACAAGCAAGAAATAGAAAAAAAAAACGGCAGGCATTGATAATCAGAAAAGGAGTGGTCTTTCATCATGATAACGCCAGATCACAAGATTAGTTATCTGTTTGAAACTTTCAATACACACTAACATTCCTAAAAATCCAGTATTTGCTTGAGTACTTAAAACTGGTTTAAAAGTTTTAGTCATTATTTTCTTTTTTTTTCTTTTTTTTTATAGGATAAGGGTGACGAACGAGCACACAGTCCACCTGATGGTAAGTGGATGCTGCGGCCCATAGACATCTACATCTATCCTCTATTCCAAATCAAAATGTAGATCGCGTTGTCACCCGTGAGGACTAAGATGGAATGCCTCATTTCCAGTAAAAAGGGCCTCCGGCCACCTGCACTCACCAAGCGAAACGCAGAGGTAAACCTCTACTTCACGCTGGTTTTCTGTGAGGTCATGGTACCACCCCGGTTCGACCCGGCCCATCCGTGCGACAGAAAAAGCTGCCGCGTGGCTCTACCACTGTTAAAAACTACACTTTTGTTACTTGTGTTCTTTAAAAGAAAGCTTTCTGCAGGTTTTAATATTTAAGTTTATAATTTTATTTTCCATTATAAAATGGATGACTAAATCCATGTTCCTTCAAATCTCTGGTTTTGAATATATCAAATAAAACTACGTATCGCATTTTGTTAATCAAAATCCCAAGATTTCTACAGCAACGTTCATTTTTTATTATGTCACTACCTACAACATGGTAACAAATTATCGAACAGAATATGAAATATGGGTACAATATATATTATAATTAAATGTAATAAAACTTTAAAACAAAAAGGTCTTGAATTTGTATACAATATACGAAGAAACCTTTTCCCCGGTCTTATATACTAACTAAAGGTGTAACAAAATAGTACTTAATAACTTAGGGAATGATTCTGCCCGTCAACATGAATATTTTTTATTATGTGATCATCTACGAAATTTTTAATTTATACGTGATAGACCCATACTGCAGCTATATTACTGGTATAGTTGTAGCACGAATGGGTCAGCTTGACCGGGGAAGGAACACGCTCTCACAGATTACCAGTGTAAAATAGGAGCTTAACGCTGCTATGTTTCCTATGGTGAGAGTAGAAAACCGGAGACCCTTTTTACTGGAAACGAGGCATTCCATCTTAGTCCTCAGGGGTTGCAAAGCATCTGCATTTTGATTCTTAACCGAGGATAGATGTATATGTCTATGGGCCACAGCAACCACTTACCATCAGGTGGACTGAGTGCTCGTTTGTCACCCTGATTGTATAAAAAATATCTCAAAGTCGGTTATTCCATACAAAATTTCGTACAAACTTGCTCAAAATGTATGGAAGACCTGATTTTTCTTGCGATTTGGAAGATAGATCTATAGTAAAAGTTGTTCATATTGACGCGTAGAATAGAAAGCACTATTTTGATTACACCATATATATAACTATTTTTTAAAATAATTTGTGAATATTAGTTAGACATGTAAATAAAAAAATTAAACTGATAAAAAGGAGGCCTTATCATTTATATGTCATTTATTCAGAAGAAAAACCTATACATAATATACACAAATATATCAATACATTCGTTATTAATAAACTATTCATTTTTAAGTATTTCTGGAATACATTCATAACTATGAACTTAACTACTAAGCCATAGCATAAAATAAATTTTCCCATTAATCGGGTAATAGTTAAGCTGCTGGCATATACAATTTTTCACGCACACTAGCATCATGCAAATTGTCTTATACACACTACAATATTAAGATGCCGCATCCATGGAGCTGTTACTTGCAGGGAGCGCGGCATCTAGTCAGAGCGCGCGATGACTTATCATTAATCTATCATTAAGCCTTTTTTTTTCAAGAGAATTAAACTTGCAAAACGTTATTCAAGGTGTATTGGCTTAACGACGATTACGTTGTAAAATAAATACGATTAACATATATTTATCCTAGAGGTTCAGTACGTTTTTAAAAACTTATTGATCAACCTAGTACATAAACATCCGGTGCGGCGTCACAAGGCAGTTGTGGCACAAATTAATTATAAAATAATATTGGAAACGTATGTTATAGTGTATCTACATATTATATTTTAATCTAAATACTTAAGTATAAATATCGAGTATATATATATATAAGAAAGATTACCGAGTTCTTCAGACGAAGGTATGGTGATGGTAAGAGCTGGTGGTGCATCGCTGTCACCACCATCACTAAGAGATCTCCGTCTTACAGGTATCACGTCTGGCGAGCTCTTCGGGCCTCTAGACTTCTTCTTGACGGACTCCTTGTGGGTCTGGATGATGTCGCGCATTTTGCCCCAGGGGCTCTTGTGTAGTTTATTTGGAGATGGAGATGTAGAGCTGTCATCCTGTTATGGAAATGCAAATTAAAAATTAAACACGTTTATAACGTCGTACTGTGCAGGGTAGCTGGCTGATGACCGAATGGGTTAGTTCGACCGCGTTGGGACCAAGTTTACACAGCATAACAGCTTGAATTAACAGATATTTTAACATTCTGTACACTGAAAAAAGTTATTTAACAATTTAGTAGAGCACTTTTTTTGTCGTGGGCATATATATTTTGCCAACTGTTGGGGCAAGACGTTGGGTTCTTCCGTGCTAAAAATATTTGCCAGAAATGAATTGGTTTTAGTTGCTTTTTTATATTATTGGGTGACAAACGAGCACACAGTCCACCTGATGGTAAGTGGTTACTGTGACCCATAGACATCTACATCTATTCTCGATTACGAATCAAAATGTAGATGCGTTGTCACCCGTGAGGACTAAGATGGAATGCTTCATGTCCAGTAAAAAGTGTTTGATGTTAAAGGGTCTGGTTGTGTTGTACCCATTAAGGCGTAAATTTAATGTTTTTATATTAATCTTTTACAAACCTGTATTGGTGCTTGAAGGAAGGCACTGTCCTGGTCATCGCAGCGTAATATGACATTTTTGCGGCAGTTACCTGAAACGTGTTCTTATTTATCATCTTAGTTTAATTTTGGCTGCCCGCCGGGCACTGTGTTTAGCCCGACTAGCGGCCAATGCTCCGTGTTATACATAGCTTTTTATCTATACAACTATACATATAAATAAAATTGAAGTGTCTGTTTGTAATATCGAAATGACTGCCTTTTATTGAGCTCAATGAATTATTAGCATGGTATTAAGACGTGAATAAGCATTGTTAAAGTTTTGTCTGTCTGTCTATCCGGGCTTATCTTTGGAGTGGTTGAATCTATTGTGATGGAACTTTATGAACAGATAGAGAGCCATGCTACGAGTAATCTAGGATACATTTTATCGCAAAAAAAACTTAGAATTTTTTTAATAAAATTGATTTTTTTTTTAATAAACGGCGTTTATCGATGTCTTCGATTCGACGGCAGCCAATTAATTATGACGATGTAAATAATGCTCTATCGAAGTTAGTACATTGGTTTAACGCCAACAATTTGCTCTTAAACGGCAATAAGACAAAATGTATTAAATTTACAATACCTAATGTAAAACATTCGAAAACCAATGTGCTCTCAAAAAGGGAGGAGTTGAGTCTTGTGGATACCACTGTTTTTCTTAGTATTACTATTGACGCGAAACTTCAATGGGGCCCCCATATATATAAATTAGCAAGCAGACTTAGTTCTGCAGCATATGCTGTAAAAAAGATTAGAAGTCTCATAGATATTGAAACAGCTAGATTAGTGTATTTCAGTTACTTTCATATCGTAATTTCTTATGGAATTTTGCTATGGGGTAATGCGACTGATACTGAAGCTATATTTGTTTTGCAAAAGAGAGTCGTACGGGCAATTTATAAACTAAATTGTAAAGAGTCCTTCAAAGAAAAATTTAAAGAAATAAACATATTAACTTTGGCATCGCAATATATTTATAAAATATAATGTATGTACATAAAAACATAAATAGCTTTAATAAGAATAAGGGTGTTCATATCTTAAACACTAGGAAAAAACAAGCTTGTAATGCCAGTTACTAGACTCCACAGAATCAGTAATTCATTTATGGGGCAATGTATACGCTTTTACAACAAAATCCCAGAATATGTTCAAAGTTTGTCAATAAACAAGTTTAAAAGTTTTATTAAAGAAAAACTGTACAAAAAGGGTTATTATAATATCAAGGAATACATGAATGAACATAACCCCTGGGAAAAAGGTGATCGCCACCATGCTGGTTCTATGAAAATTCATTTAAAAATTGTATAATCAAAATTAATGTTAAGTGAAATGTGTTTAAAAAAGTCCCGCTGGGTTTCTTGCTGGTTCTTCCCAGGACAGAGGTATTTTCCGAACCAGTGGTGAATAAAAAATGACTTTCAATAAGTATTATGTAATAATCAATATTGAATAAAAATCCTTCTACTCTATTGTATTATATTTTTAAACGTAAATGACGTCATATTAATAGATCCAACGCAGGCGAAACCGAAGCGGGTGTCTTATGTACAATATGCTCGTTTGGAAACTTTGATACAGTGATTTAGGCTTCGGTGGCTCGTTGGTCTACTGTGATTGGATGAGAAAAACGCCATATAATATAATTATAAATTTGAAAGTCAGAATTTTTGATGCTGTACAATTTGATTGGAAACAGTATGGCTCACTAGCATGCTGTTTCCAAATGTTTTCATATTTAGTGGTATTATTTATTATATATACTGTATATTAACATTAAAAACAAGTCCCGATAGGTTTCTTGCTGTTTCTTCGCAGGATAGAGTTTTCTCCCAACCAATGGTAAAAGCGTAATTAATTTTAATAAATATTATTTAAATCTATATTGAAAAAAAATATATTCTATTTAGGGGCTAGGGGTGTGCTAAAATTAATACTACACAAGCAATCCAAGTTCTTGTAGCGTGTGGGGGTTCCACGGCAATATTATATAATATTAGTGTTATGTTTAGAATAAGAGAGTATTATTGACAGCCTTTCCTACATTACATTCCATTCCCAACAGCATAACTGGAATTCTTATAGAAAAAGAAAAACTTAGAAACTTATTTTTTTGTTCAATATAGATTCTTATGTTTAATTTACCATAGGTTCAAAAAGTACCTCTGTCCTGGGAAGAACCAGCAAGAAACCCAGCGAGACATGTTTTGGAACGAAGTTCCTTATCGGACGGTACCGTACGGGTTTGGCGGATGGGAGCTAGGCGACAAAAAGTGTAAGATTTTTTCGTCACTACCCCTTGTGTCATAGTGTAGACGGTCTTGGCACGTTTTCTTATCTTGCCATGAAAGAAATATTATTTTATTTCAAATGACGCTTCATTCTAATAGACGCTAGTAATTAATTTATTTGTATTTGTTAATCAATAATATAATACCTACGTTTATCAATAATAATATACTACGCAAGGAACTTCGTTCCAACCAAGTGTTCCACGACACTCACGCATTTTTTTAAAAAAAAAGTCAAGTTTACAATTATTATTTAATATGTTGCACAAAATTTAACAATACAAAAGTTAGAAATAGCTTGGTAGCGAACACCTCATTACCAGGGGTTATTAGCATCCATAAATTCTTTGATATTGTAATAGCCCATTTTATTTGCTTTAATTTTGTTGTAAAAGCATTATACATCACCCCAAGAATGAATGTTTCTGTGGACTCGAGTAACTTGTACTACGGGGTAAATGTGGGTTTATCATCATCATTACAACCCATTACAAGTCCCTTGCCGCCTTACCACTTTAAAAACCATGCACCAATTACTCAATGACAATGAAAAAATTTATCATAACTATAAAATCAACACCATCATCGCTGTCACCCCATAAACCACTATATACTTTATCGTGTTCTGATTTCAATGATTGGCTAACTAAGGTAGATTTTTCTTTTTTTATATAAGATAAGGGTAAAAAACAAGCACAAATTTTATTAATGCTAATTGGATGCTGTGGCTCATAGACATATACTAAATGACCGCTTAGGTTTAAGATTTTTATACGTGGTAGAGCCATGCTGCAGCCATATTAGTAGTATAGTTGTAGCACGAATGGGTCGGCTTTACCTGGGAAGGACCACGCTCTCACAGAATATCAGCGTAAATAGCAGCTTGACACTGCTGTGTTTTGTATGGTGAGTGTAGACAACCGGAAACCCTTTTTACTGGAAACGAGGCATTCCATCTTAGTCCTCACGGGTGACAACGCATCTGCATTTTGATTCGCAAACGAAGAAAGATGTAGATGTCTATGGGCCACAGCAACCACTTACCATCAGGTGAACTGTGTGCTCGTTTGTCACCCTTATTCTATAAAATATAGATAGATTGCTTAGCTGTCTCCGTAGAATCCTATGAAATATAGTTCGTAATATGGATCATATGAAATATAGCAGTATTTCGCTGGTACAATGTTCATGCTGCCCCATTATTGTAATATAACAATATTAAGGAATAAGAGTCATATATAATATTAAAACATAAATAAAACATTTATTTATGAAAATTATGACATTATCGGGCTTTTTTGAAAGCAAATTCGTGTCTAATATTTCAATCAGGCAATACTTAAGAATTCACTAGTGATATGAATATTCGCCCCCTGAAATATGCCTCTATTACCCTCCTGTGTTACTGTTCGGCTAAATACTAATTTAAGATAGCATTCCCAGCATCGAACCGACCCATTGTTTCTACAATTAAGTCCATTGATCCACTACATAAATATTAGCCTAGATATGAGAAACCACTCAGTTATTTCAAAACCGATTCTCCAAACAAGTTCGACAGAGGTGAAGAAGTGATTTAATTTACAGTTCTTGGAAACCCACTGGATACCTTGTTATTGGCGTCGATAACACAAAGTGTGGATAATCAATTATGTTAACAAAATGCTCACGGTTTCACTTAGGGAGAAAACAAAAAAGTGTTTCGTGCTATTTCAGATCGATGTAATACGTCCGGCGTTGATTGCTTCATTACATAGTCCATATCTATTCTCGCAGTCTTTGATCCCATTTCAACGTGAAACATTGTTTTAGAGATCGAAAATCATCAATCTCGTTGAGATTTTATCACTTTTCTAAAGTTGGGATTATTTTTTATAAAATTAAATTTAGTTTTTTAAATTTAATTGAAAGATGCCAGTTCGGAAAAATTCCTTTTACTGGGAAGAACTAGCAAGAAACACAGCGGGACATTTTTAAAAAAAAAATACAGTTTACAATAATGTAGTATGTCACACGATCTAATATATAAAAATGTTTGTTTGTTCGAATTTTATGCGTTGCCATATTGTTCATAAGATAGCGCTAAAATGTTGTCAACTTATTGCATGCAGTTGCGGGCAAGTTATAGGCATGGTACGAGTACAATTAAATTACCGTAGCTGACGAGCGTGTAGTACCAACGTATTTATTTGAAAGTCATAATATATCATTCAATTTCATTGAATGTACTATCATTCCTAATTAAACAATATAACCCTTTCTTTTCAACGATATTTCCACAAATATTTTTTCTATGGGAGCAACGCGCCGAGTACTTAACTAGTTAACTATAAAAATCTCAGTAGAAATGCCTTGGTGGCGATCATCTCATTTCCAGGGGTGTTTATCAATCCCTTTTCCTTAATATTGTAATGACTCTTTTTATGATCTTTGTTTAATCAATATTTTGAACTTGGTATATTTTACTTTGTGGAAAAATACTATAGAGTGTAATATTCTCCTACATTTTTAAACTTGCCCGAATGATGCCAATGAATTAATCGTAAATATTTCTAACTGGTAAGAGGACTAATTATTCTATGTTACAAGATTTCTTTTTTCAGTTATGTGCCAGTTTCGAGAATCGATCTCAAGCTGTTCCTTTTACAAAATGAGGGCATCCACTTTTTCTGCCACCAGGGCGGCGCCACTTAAAAGTGAGGTAATATTTGACAGATTTTATAGCGAGGAAGTTAATTTTTTCGAAAAATGTAAAGGTTAATGTTTCTTTCTGCACTATTAGCTATATTTTATATTAATAACATTAAAAACAAAAATAAAACCAAACCACAGATATTCATAAAAGTAGATTATTTTTAAAGTTAAAAATGTGCAAAAACATAAAGTGCCAACCACTGAGGCATTGTTTTGTGTATTAATATAATACTCTAGAAACCGATAAACTATTATTAAATACTAACTTCTCAATTAAATGATATTGAGTTACAAAAAACTTTACTTCAGTGTCAACTAGCGACATCTGATGAGCAGAAAATTATTAACTTTTTTACGTGGTAGAGCCACGCTGCAGCTATATTAGTAGTATAGTTGTAGAACGAATGGGTCGGCTCGACCGGGGAAGGACCAAGCTCTCACAGAATACCAGCAGTCAAATAGCAGTTTAACACTGCTGTGTTTCGTATGGTGAGTGTAGAGAACCGGAGACCCTTTTTACTGGAAAAGAGGCATTCCATCTTAGTCCTCACGAGTGACAACGCATCTGCGTTTTGATTCGCAAACGAAGATAAATGTAGATGTTCATGAGCCGCGGCAACCACTTACCATCAGGTGGCACACAGTCCACTCGTTTATCACTCGATCCTATAAAAAAAAGCCCTTGTTGAATTGATACACGAAGTCACGGTCCACCTAACAGTAAGTGGATACTAGAGCCCATGGGCACCGGCAACCTACTTCGCAATAAAAAGGCTACAGAGCATTGTCAGCAGTCCACTAAGATGGAATGCCTTACAGTCTGCACTATACTGGCTTCTATATCTTCAGACCTGAACGCAGCATGCCAGCACCGCTATTTGGCGGCAGAAATAAGAAAGAAGGTGGCACCAGTCCATTCGGACTACTGGGTAGAAATGGAGTCTTATTCCTACCTAGTAGTGTTCGCATTCTAGGAAATTTAAGTCAAGCGTACTGCCAAGTCTAAGCTTTTTTACGTGGTAGAGCCATGCTGCAGCTATATTAATTGTATAGTAGTAGCACGAATGGGTCGGCTCGACCGGGGAAGGACCACGCTCTCACAGAATACCAGCGTAAAATAGCAGTTTAACACTGCTGTGTTTCGTATGGTGAGTGTAGCGAACCGGCGACCCCGGCATTTTGATTCGCATACGAGGATAGATGTAGATGCCTATGGGCCCCAGCAACTACTTACAATCAGGTGGACTGTGTGCTCGCTTGTCACCCTTATCCTATAAAAAAAAATCGCTATCTTATATTGTGAAACTGACCCCCTTCCATCCTTAACTCTTCACACGAAGAATTCGGTGTTAGTGAAAGTGCGCTGCCCGGCGTCAGACTAGCAGAGTCTCTTGGCTCAGGATTAGCGAGCATCCCTGGTGTAGGCGAGGATCCCGCGAGGGCTACAGCGCCAACCATCGCTCCGGCGGCCACTGCAGCCGCACCCCCATACGTCGATGGCGGCCATTGTGCTTTCTCCCATCTGCATGAAAAAAAATGGTTAAAAATGTAATGTGTTGAATAGTATAAAAAACATTTTGTAAATTGATTTTACTTAAAAAAAAGCCCCACTGTGTTTCTTGCTGGTTCTTCCCAGGACAAAGGTTCTTTTCGGAAAAAAATAAGTATCCTTTTGATCTATCTATACAAATAAATAAAATTGAAGTGTCTATTTGTAATGTCAAAATAACAGCTTTTTACTAAATGCATATGAAAGTAAATACGGTATATAAAACTAAAATACAATTTTAAAATTTTTGTCCATCTGTCTGTCCGTCTGTCTGTCTGTATGTTTGTCTGTTTGTTCCGGCTAATCTCCGAAACGGCTGGACCGATTTTGACGGGATTTTCACTGGCAGATAGCTGATGTCATAAGGAGTAACTTAGGCTACTTTTATTTTAGAAACAGAATTATGGTAAACAGAATTTTCCTTCATTGTTACCATAATGAATAGAATAAGGCGTTAGTTTGTGGAAATCCATTACATTAAAGATGTTACAAAATGGCTAAGATCCGCATAATAAAATAAAATGATATTTTTTTTATAGGAGAGGCGGCAAACGAGCATATGGCTCACCTGATCGTAAGTGACTACCGCCGCCCATGAACAACTGCAACACCAGGGGAACCAGGGGAATAGCAGATGCGTTGCCGGCCTTTTACAAAGGAGTAGGCTCTTTTCTTGAAGGACTCGTATAGCAGCTTAATGTTGGTATTTTGTTTGCTCGTATGGTTAGTGTCGAAAACCAGATATCCTGGTCGCGAGATTTTAGTAATGAGACATTCCGTCTTAGTCCTCTGGAGTGATAACGTACAATGTTGTACCACTAATCCCAGCGCAACTACTCCCAACATTTAAATCCATCGCCTGAGGATGCCTTGTTTAGAGGTGAAACTCGTGTCGTATTATCGACGGTGGTGCATCTTTCCTAGTGTAGTGGTGTTGGGAGAGTGGGAGGAGCTATTCAAACCAGGTAACACACATTTTATTTTATTACACGGATCTCATCTAAAGCTTCTATTAATCTTTACGCTTGGTATCTGTATAAACGATATGGTTATACTTATAATATAATTTAAAATTAAAAATTTTGTACAGCCGACTTCAATATAAGTTATTAAGAATAACTCAAAAACCATTGGTCTGACCTTGATCAAATTCATATGGGACCACACGAGATGTATCAGCTTTCATATAAAAAAAGAATCATCGAAATCGGTTCATCCAGTAAAAGTTATGAGGTAACACACATAAAAACATACAGTCGAATTGAGTACCGTCTTCTTTTTGAAACTCGGCAGAAAAGCCATAAGATCATTTTCGCATATCCCATAGCCGCTTTTTATGATCCTACGTGATGAAATGATGTGACGAAATCACCACACGGTAAATAATGTATAACTTAGTGGAATTAAATATTACGAGTATAACCGTTATAGACGTGGTAGAGTTATACGGTACATTATGGTTGTAGCAAGAATGGGTCGGCTCGACCGTAGTAGGACCACTCTCTCACAGAATACGTTGTATTTTTAAAAGAAAACTATATAAGCATATCCGTAGCCTACAAAGTTGAGTCAACTTACTTTAAATGTTTATACATACATACATACATATAATCACGCCTCTTTCCCGTAGGGGTAGGCAGAGACCAGTTCTTTCCACTTGCTACGATCCTTACATACTTGTTTTGCTTCGTCCACTTTCATTATTCCCTTCATACATGCTCTACGGTTTAGGGTACTCTTGACCTGGCCTTTTTCGCGCCCTGGCGTCTTGAAAAAAGGAAAGGCCAATGTTTATAGTTATTTATATATACATTTATTGAGATATATATGTATAAATGTATGTATATGAATTATATATATTATATATATATATATGTATATATGTTTTATGTATGTGTTCCATGTATATATTTGAACTGAATTATATCATGACAACTTAACAGCCCAAACTCACCCTCTGTTCTACCCAAGGTTAGCTGGTAGAGAATGCCGTATAGCATTAAGCTCGCCTTTTGTACAAATATTTGGTGCAATTAAGAATAAATAAATAAATAAATAAATATCAGCGTAAAATAGCACCCTAATACTGCTGTTTCGTATGGTGAGTATAGAGAACCGCAGACTCTTATTACTGAATATGAGGCATTCCATCTTAGTCCTCAGGGGCTACAAGACATCTGCATTTTGATACTTAATTGAGGATAGACATAAATATCTATGCACCCCCTTACCATAAGATGAACTGTGTGCTCGTTTGTCATTAATATTCTATAAAAAGAAGATCAGGTGCCAAAAAACTCATATAGCAGCTTAATGTTAGTATTTCGTTTCGTCGTATAGTTAGTTTCGAAAACCAGATATCCTGGACGCGAGATTTTAGTAATGAGACATTCCGTCTTAATCCTCAGGAGTGATAACGTACATGCATTTTGATACTCAATCTTGGATAGTGAGCCGTGTGCTCATTTATCGTTCTTAGTTTAAATTTAAGCAAAATTAAAGAGGGTTTTAGGGCAAGGAAGTGTCCACCGCGCTCTCTCAATGTGTTGGCGAACTTCACATGTCTTCGAAAGGTTATCTTAATTTGTCGGACATGCATGTGTTCTCACTAAATTTTCCTTCATCGTCGAGCATGTGGTAAATCAGCTCTTAAAAGTTCAATTAAAAATTTCATTAGAGCCGGCGGGGATCGAACCCAGGTTACTCGTGCACTGTGTAATTCACAGCAAGCGCTTAACTCCTGAGATACCACGGCTTTCCTGTCTTCTACGATCTCCTATACTTGTAAAACCTATATAATAATTAATTACCTTTATTATTTATGTTAGAATTAAACATTAATATGTATATTTAAGAGGTATTTTAATGTTACGAGTATTTAATGATGTAGTAACAACGGAACAGCCAAAAATTCGTAAGATTTGTCGGTCCATTTGTCACTCATGTTCTAACACCGATTCCTGGCAATGTGACAAAAATACCCATTGCATACCTTTGTATTATGTCGTGTTTCTGTATTTTTGTATTCTGTATTTATGGATAGAATTGATGTAAGCTTGGTAGAGCCATGCTGCGGCTATATTATGGTTGCAGTACGAATAGATCGGCTCGCCCGGGGAAGGACCACGCTTTCAGAACACTAGAGTAAAACAGCACAAAATGTTGCGTATAGTAAACGTAGAGAACCCAAGTCCTTTATTACTGGTAATAAGTTCATAAATTCCATCTTAGTCCTCAGGGGTGACAACGCGTCTGCATTTTAATTCTTAATCGATGATAGATATGGGCCTACTATGGTCCACAGTATTCACTTACCATTAGTTAGACTGTGACATTTACATGGACGTTCAACCCAAAATCTTTCTATTCTTTTCCACTGTTATTATCGTAATTGTTAGTATATTTTCCTTTGTTTTTATTATACCCTTGCCGTTATAGCTTATAAAAGTCCACCGCTGAACATAGGACTCCTCTATAGTTTGCCTCATAGGGAGGATATTTGCCATAGTTGTAATGTTATTGATTTGAAAATTTCATCTCTTAGTGGGTCATGTGCTCCTGGTAGATGATCTTCTATACATCCATCCATTACAGCCTATTAAATTCCACTGTTGAACATAGGACTCTCCCATAGATTGCCTCATAGGGAGGATATTTGCCATTGTTGTAATGTTACTGTTGATTTGAAAATTTCACATCTCAGTGGTATGTGCTCCTGGTAGATTATTTTCTATACATTAATCCATTAGAGCATATTAAAGTCCACTGGTGAACATAGGCCTTCCCCGCAGACTGCCTCTTGGGTGGGACGTTTGCTATGATTGGCAAGCGGGTTGGCAACAGCAGTTTTTATTTTTAGTCGTTATTAGGAAGACGTTGCTGCCCATCTCCTGGTTTCTTTCCCTCTGTCGCCTATATATAACGCGTTTTTGTTATGCATAATTGAATTATCTATATTCTAATATTCGTCGTGAGGTGGCGAAAGATCTTTCATCATTCCACTTCGTCCAGTGGGTGTCGTAAGAGGCCACGCGACTACGAGAAATGCCAGAAAAGTCTTATAGCTTCCGATAGATGGCGGTAAACGATGACTTCTACGCCAGACCTATAACACCCAGACCGGCGACGGGCAGATGTGTCAAAGATGCGACAGGTCTGTATATCGTAAGTATAAACTTAAACTGTAAATGAATTATTGAATTATATTACGTGGCAACTATGGCAAAAGCCCCAATGTGAGGCAATCTATGGGGAAGACCTACGTTCAGCAGTGGACTTTTATAGGCTGTGACGGATTCATGGATGGTAGAGGTTCTTGACAAATCGATAGGTGGCGGTTTGAAAATTATCTTTTTTGGATGCATTTTTTCATCAAAGTATATTGAATGCTTACAAAATAATATTAATACCACAATATATTAATAATACACAATAATATTAAAGTCAAAAACATAACTTGTAAAAAAAGCCAAGTCTCACAACTCAGTTCTTCTATCGTAAAAAGTTGTGAGATCCATGTAATACCAAGTCGGTTTATTTATTCAGTCCCTACTTAAGGGTCCTTCTGTCTTAAGTTATTACGTAATTGGCTAACCTAACAAAATCTTATAGTGACTATATCAATATCAAAAATCTTTTAAGTTTTAAATAAATAAATTGACTTGGCAATCGCACTAAACAATCTAATTTAATATATTAATATGTATTACTTGTGAGATACATTGTGTTTTCATGCGTAAATGCTTTTCCAGTAAAAGGGGTATCCGGTTCTCTACACTCACCATACGAAACACAGCAGTGTTAAGCTGCTATTTTACGCTGGTATTCTATGAGAGCGTGGTCCTTCCCCGGTCGAGCTGACCCATTCGTGCTACAACTATACTACAAATATATCTGCAACATGGCTTTACCATGTATAAAAAGGTATAACAATAATGGGTATTATTATTAATTAATAGAAAAAACTTCCATGAAAGGCTCCCAGGTATTAGTAACAAATAACGGTGTTTAGCCTCGATGTAAAAAAAATCCAAATAGGTACATTATTACATTCATTACTCTTTTGTTACAACTCATGTTACACATGTCCTCCTCTGTTTCGCACACATACTCTCATCCTGTTTCTTAGTCCACTTTTTACCACACTAGTGGTTAAAGATCTTCTCATCTCATCTGCTGCATCGATTATAAAATAATATAACAACCCTGTATAAAATTACTTATTTAAATTGATAACGTCCATTTTTAGGAGTCTATCCAATTCACGGTTACCGCCTATCGACTCTGGCAATATTACTTGTTCCGTTTTTGTTGAAATGTTTATTTATCTGTGTATAAATAAATTTAATATGTTTACTATTTATAAGTGAAGGCGCGTAGCAATTTTTTTCGCGTCCATAAACCATCTTGTGTAATTTTATCTGACGTTGTAAATTAATGTTGCAAAATACCGTAAAGTCCACCGATATTTTTAAAATACGCTTTTTAATAACATGTGTTTCAGAATTAGAATTTTAGTGTTCGTGATTGTGAAAAGTTATGTATTCAATCAAGCGTTCGGAGATATTTTGTTTGACATTTATTAAACTACGTTCATTATTTAAATGAAACTAGTTTTAACGGATATTATCGCGTATATTATTTTATATTCCCGACATTTCCAGTACTTTGTAGCATCCATAGTCACGTTACCCATTTAAATTGACATTGGGACGTCGAACACCTCAGTCGTCCCGTGACTATGGGTGCTGTAAAGTACTCGAAACGTCGGAAATATAAAATAATAGTTAATCATCATCATCATCATCGTCATTACAGCCATTCATAAGTCCACTGATGAACATAGGCCTCCCTTGACGTCGACTTGGTAAGAGAGGCAGGAAGTCGATGGATGCAGGTGGATCAGAACCGTGCTTTACGGCATTAACTCCGTAAAAACTAGTTTCATTTAAATGTGTAGTGTTCACGTAAACATAAGAATTCTCACGTTTTACGTTCATTATTTCTTAGGCTTGAAATATTCTCAAATGTTTAATGAAATAAAACCTCTCTTTATTTTATTCCAGATATTTTTATCTACTATTCAGGGTCATATTCATTCATGCATTCACTACATTTAATCGTAATTTTTCATTCTTACCTATACTGAAAAATATACTTACTCCTATCGACCTTCCTTAAGCACTTTTAAATTTTTAATTAATATTTTCATATTTCTCACATAAAATAAACAAGAATTTCACGCAATAATATTACTCGTCGTATTTAACTCGCCACCTAATCTCATCTCATATCAGAGTGAAATTAACAAGGAGCTCCTAACCCTATTGTTGGGAAAAGACTGAAGATAAAGAAAGACATTCTAGGTATGCCTTTCCAAAATAATAGATAGAAAAAAGATAGTAAACAATATTTACAGACCCATCACAATTAAAAAATTGTATAAAAATGTACAGAATAAACAAATTAAAAAGTTCACAACATTAAAAATTTAAAAAAAAGAGAAAAAAACAAATAAATCATAATTTGAATTAAAAAAAAATGTTATTTAAAAATAGAACAACACAATGAGCTAACTTGTTAAAGCACTAACATAGGTAATACAACTGTAGAAAGACATGATTATTGACTATAATATTTGTAACTTTAAGCTTTGAAATATTAATCGAGGTTCGATCTACACAGAATGACACAGAATGAGCTTACAGTATGTTGAAGTTTTGTAGTGGGTAGTAGTATGCTTGGGATTGGATTTAATTTTATTAATTACTAGCTGTTTCCCGCGACTTCGCCCGCGTGTAATTTAGGGTTTTAATTATATTGCTCAGAACGCTAACTTTTTTTCTGAAATATAAGTAGCCTAAGTTACTCCTTAGAACATCAGCTATCTGCCAGTGTAAGTGTCTAAAGTCCCTTCGAAATCGGTCCAGCCATTTCGGAGATTAGCTGGTACAAACAGACTAACAGACAGACAGATCGACAGTCAGACAGACAAAAATTTAAAAATTTGTGTTTATGTTATAAGTACCGTATATACATTCATATGTATTTAGTAAAAAGCTGTTATTTTAACATAACAAACAGACACTTCAATTTTATTTATTTGTATAGATGAGCGTGACTCTACCAAGTGGATGGTTACACCCAGCCGTCTTCTCTATAGAAATTAGGATGACTTTGATTTCAATAGTTTCGCGAATCCTTGGTAAAAACAGTGTTCTTTTGCAAGGATTTGTGTTCTATCACATCTAGAGTAAGAGCCCGCGAATGCCAGACCTTCCTCATTTTATAAAAGATGAACATTTCTCAGCACATGCTCCCAACATAGGTAGGAATGACATGCTACTATGATGTTTGGATCATCGTGGTTTTTGCAGGTAATGCTACCTATTATTAAGGTGTTTAAACGTAATTTTCTCATATTTTCTTCGGAATAATATCAGAAATCACGTCATCCGTTGCCAGACATTTAGTATCGTGGCAAGCCCTTGCCAGACAACTTACGTTATAGTTTAACCCGCTTGCCAAGCGTGGCGACTATGGCAAAATTCCGCCATGAGGCAATCTATGAGGCAGGCCTATGTTCAGCAGTGGACTTTTATAGGCTGTAATGGATGGATGGATGGATGAATTTTTAGCATCAATAGGCTCTTGTTACACAACTACTTGTTTTTTTAACACGTGGTAGAGCTATATTAGTAGTATTGTTGTAGCACGAATGGGCCGTTCGACCGGGGAAGGACCACGCTCTCACAGAATATCAGCGTAAAATCTTAACACTGCTGTGTTTAGGATAGTGTGACAAATGAGCACACAGTCCACCTGATGATAAGTGGTTGCTGTGGCCCATAGACATCTACGTCTATCTTCGTTTGCGAATAAAAACGCAGATGCGTTGTCGCCCGTGAGGACTAAGATGGAATGCCTAGTTTCCAGTAAAAAGGGTCTCCGGTTCTCTACACTCACCATACGAAACATAGCAGCATTAAGCTGCTATTTTACGCTGGTATTCTGTGAGAGCGTGGTCCTTCCCCGGTCGAGCCGACCCATTCGTGCTACAACTATAATACTAATATAGCTGCAGCGTGACTCTACCACGTATAATTTTTTGTTGGTTTTGAAATTTGTTTTGAATAGGAGATAAAGGAATACACAGACCAGGTGATAGTAAGTGGATGCTGTAACCTCTCTATCTCTATCTCCGATTAAGAATCAAAATACAGATACCCTGTCACCCCTGAGGACAATGATAGAATGAATCACTACCAGTCAAAACAATCTCCTGTTCTTAATAGAATCAGGCGTTACTTTGCGGAAGTCGACAGTGACAAAGTAAGACCGCTAAGTGAGTGACGAGCCGAAACAATTCCTATTTATACAGACTATTTATACAGTCACCCACCGCTAAGCAGAGTTAGCCACCGTAGAGTCTATATCGCCTGAGGTTACCTCGTGTAGAGGCGAAACACGTGTCGTATTGTCGTCAGTGGTGTGTCTTGCCTAGTGTAGTGGTGTTGGGAGTAGTGGTGCTGGGATTAGTGGTGACGGTGACAGTGCACGCAATTGAGGGAGTGTGGCAGGTGCTCTTCAAACTAGGTAAGACACATCATTTTATTTTATCGAGCGTATGTACGCGAAGTAATTATTTACCAACTTTAATCTCCGTTTCCCTACAATCACCATACGAAACACGGCAGCATTCTAATATTCTGTTGTCTCACGTTAGTATTCTGTGAGAACGTGGTTCTACTCCAGTCGAGCCGACCCATTTGCCGCAGCTATAATAATATCCTCTAGATCGAATTTCGGTCACGGTGGTTAGGCTCAACAGAGACTAACCATCGGCACAGGACAGGATTATACTGCCCGAGTGTATGCGCAAGCACAGGTGCACTCTATTTCCTCACTGTTATAATCATATAGGACGGTAAACGGATACGACCGAAGAGAGAGAAGGCACCATCACGTCGATCACGAGGTAACATGAAAATGAAATACAATCAATTTCCTATATATACTACTACTGAGAGTTTCTTGACTGAAAAAGCTAAAAAATGATTTTGGCAAATTCCGGGATTCGAACCCGAGACCTCCGAATCAGTTATAACCACTAGGCCAACTAGGCAGTCAATCAGACTGCTGCTGCCACTACAGAAATATGCAGGACCTATCTATGATAAAGTTTAAAATATTTATTAAGCAAAAATTGTTTAAGGGTTATACTACTAAGGGCGGATTCGACCAAACTTAGTATAAGTCTTATCCTGAGAATAAAACCACTAATTGCTCTCGAGTTAGAGAACTTTTGTTTTACTAAATCTTAACCCAGGTATAACTGTCTATCCGAGAGTAAATTGCTATACCGCCAAAATTCATGGAGTAAACAAGTTATTCCAGATTATTTTAATGGCGGCCGCTACATTTTTACAGTTGTTTTCGTATCCTTTGTTGAAAAGTAGGATATTTTTTCGTTGTGCATTTATAATTGCTTGTATTTTTGTGATAATTGTTGGGATTATTTTTTAAAATAATGTAACGTTTACGAAATATGATCGAAGATTCTGCCAATTTTTGCTTCATCGTAACCCCGTCTGTTTTTTTTATTTTCAATGACACGAAAATGTTTTTCTACTAGTTCTAACAACAAATTCTTTTTCGAAGTTAACTAATTCGGGCTACGTTTTTTTTTCTGCAGACATTTTATTTCAAAGGATGAGTATAAGATTAGAAGAATAATCAACTGACTACT
This sequence comes from Parnassius mnemosyne, assembly GCA_963668995.1. NCBI lineage: Eukaryota > Metazoa > Arthropoda > Insecta > Lepidoptera > Papilionidae > Parnassius > Parnassius mnemosyne. The sequence goes on along the minus strand of CAVLGL010000002.1, from coordinate 3,404,008 downwards.
CAACTGGTGTTAATATTCAGTGTTCAGTGACAGTTGATACTATTATAATCCGGCAAAACTATGTGGGCAGAAAATCTTGCATTGCGTTATGTAAACAATTGTATTTGGATTTTAGTTGGCTTACACGTTCATTCATTTTTCATTCATCATCTCTAGTAAACGTAGTGATTATATTCTCTTTGATCTCTAGAGTAACAATACCCAGTATTAGCTACTCTACGCTCTAAGTTTGTGTTGGAAAAACGCAAACGAAGTTATCTGAGAGTAAGACCAAAGAGTAAAGTTATTCGAGGTTTATTTACTCTGGAGTAACATGGTATTTGGTCGAATCCGCCGTAAAGAGTACATGATTGGTAATAAGTAATAACCCTTGGGAATGAGGTGATCGCTACCATGCTAATTCTAAATGTTTTCGTACTTAATTGTGCATAATATTATATACATTTTTATATTATATAAAATTTTTACAATTACGTAGTTTATTATATTGTATATTAATGTTAAAACAAGTCCACTTGGGTTTCTTGCTGGTTTTTCCCAGGACGGAGTTTTTTTTCCGTACCAGTGGTAAAAGCTTAAACCACTTTCAATAGGTATTTATTTAATCTCTATCGTATATAAATTATTCTTATTCTATTTTAAAATAAAGTGGCAACGTGACTCTACTAAGTAAAAAATAAGAAGCTGATAAAGGGTTTAAAATATTAAAATATTGCAAGAAATTCTATGAATAACTTTTTAAGCGTCTATAGCTGTCGCGTTTTTCTAGAACGACCGAGCAAGACCACCGAAAGAGACGACTGCAGCTTTTGATGATTGCATGGATGACTTGATTATACTTATGAAAAAATTAAAGCGATCTTTATCACGTATTTTCCTATTTATTCCTCACAAAAAGGAACGATTCGTTTGTTTTTCAAGAACAATGTAAAAACATTAATATGGCTATGCCTACATGTTTTTATTTTATTTTTTATGTTCATTAATTTGTTTCTTGGATGTTTTATATCAGCAGTATTATTGGGCAGTTTTGGAAGTTTTATAAGGTATCTAGTCTTCAAAATAATTTAATTTATAGGAAAAACAAGACTTAGAAATATGACAGTGGTACATTTAGATTATATCGTAAAAATATATATGCTCTAGTGTCAGTATCTAGGGTGAAAACAGAGAAATACGTTTACGTTACCTTTACAGCCTATTAAAGTCCACTGCTTAACATAGGCTTCCCACATAGACTGCGTCATGGGATAATTCGCATAGTTGCCACGTTTGACGAGCGGGTTGGCAACCGTAGTCTTTTAGTTTTAGTCGTTATTAGGAAGACGCTGTTGCCTATCACTTGATTTGTTTCCCTCTGTCGCCTTTTACGAGAATAATATGGGTTAGTGGATATTCTTACACCGCCACTACAAACTCAAGGAATGTGTATGCACTAAAGACCGCCTGGTATAGCTTCTACTTACATCCATCCATTCCATTACAGCCTATAAATGTGCACTGCTGAACATAGACCTTCCTCATAGATTGCCTTATTGGGGGATTCTGCCATAGCTGCAGAGTTTGGCGGGCGGGTTGGCAACCGCAGTTTTGTTTGTTTCATATTTCGTCTCTCGCCTCTTACGACACCCTCAGGAAGGTATGGAGTAGTGGATATTCTTACACCACCACTTCACGCTTACTTACATGACAATTTTGAATCATTCAACAAAGTGGTGCCCTGTTCTATATCGAAACCATTCCTTAATGAAACCAGCATGAGACCTTGGTCTGATTACTATAGTGCTCTAAAACACTAACGTGGCAAATCTAGGTGTTGTTAGTATCAAATTTAAACATGTTGCTTGTATCTTCTAACATGCTGGTTTGTTTATGTGTCTGGAAAAAGAGTTCAGTAGGCCAAAACGGCGTGTACAACATCATCTGTCAGATTTCTCGTCAGCGCTACGTTAATTGACATTGAAACTCTTTTTGCTTTACGAATTGATTACAACTATGTAGACGATATAGCGATATAAAATGAGATTCATATTGAAATGGATCGTACACATTAACACGTAGAATCGACAACTAATGGATTTGGTTGAAGGAATCTCTCTGTAATGTATGTACATAAAAACATAAATAGCTTTAATAAGAATAAGGATGTGCATACTTTAAACACTAGGAACAAACATAAGCTTGTAATACCAGTTACTAGACTCCACAGAATCAGTAATTCATTTATGGGGCAATGTATACGCTTTTACAACAAAATCCCAGAACATATTCAAAGTTTGTCAGTAAACAAGTTTAAAAGTTTTATTAAAGAAAAACTGTACAAAACGGGTTATTATAATATCAAGGAATACATGAATGAAAATAACCCCTGGGAATAAGGTGATCGCCACCATGCTGGTTCTATGAAAAATCATTTAAAAATTGTATAAACGAAAGTATGTTTGAAAAAAAAGTCCCGCTGGGTTTCTTGCTGGTTCTTCCCACGACAGAGGTATTTTCAGAACCAATGGTAGATAAAAAATTGACTTTCAATAAGCATTATGTAATAATCGATATTGAATAAAAAATTATTCTATTCTATTCTGTTCATAAAGGAGTTAATACTAAAAAAACACGCTAAAGATAAAATTATTTTATTTTATCCTTGTTGTCGTGATCAAGATGCTTAGGATATAGTCATTAAATTATTGTATTGTCATCAATCCTTGTTACGAGTGCAAATTTTTAAGTCAATCGGCCATCTACAAGTTGGTGAAAATTACATTAAAAGATTTCGTTAGATACATAGATAGATAAATACACGCGAAGCTAATAAAAGCGCGTTAAACAAGTAGTAAAATAAAAAAAATTGTACAACCGACTTCAATATAAATATAATGAGAACATAACCAATGTAGTTGAAGTCTATTGACTAACTCAAAAGCTACTTGATCAAATTTATATGGGACCACATGAGAAAAACAAGATTTCAAATAAAAAAAAATCATCAAAATCGGTTCACTTAAAAAAAAAAGTTCTGAGGTACATATAGGAAAATACAGTCGAATTGAGAACCTCCTTTTTTTGAAGTCGATTGAAAAGAGATATCATCATCAACATCATCATTACTGCCTTTCATAAGTCCACTGCTGAACATAGGCCTCCCCCAAGGAATGCCACAAAGCACGGTCCTGAGCCACCTGCATCCATCGACTTCCTGCATATCTTACCAGATCGTCACTCCATCTAGTGGGGCGACGCCCACACTTCGCCTGCCGGTACGAGGCTGCCACTCGAGAACCTTCTTTCCCCATCGGTTGTCGGTTCTTCGAGCTATATGGCCGGCTCATTGACACTTAAGTTTACTAATCCGTTGGCCTATAGAATAGAATAGAATAGAATAGAATGAAATAATTTTTTATTCAATATAGATCACATGTGTAATTCTTATAGAAAGTCATTATTTACTTTACCACTACTTTATGTCGGTCACTCTGGTTCTACTGCGGATATCCTCATTTCTAAGTTTATCACGCAGAGAAACTCCGAGCATAGCCCTCTCCATAGCTCGCTGAGCGACCTTGAGCTTCCTCATACGGCCAGCAGTGAAGGACCACGTCACAGATCCGTAAATCATCACTGGCAACACGCACTGTTTGTACAATTTTGTTTGTTGCCAAAATAAATATAAAAAAAAATTTCGATTTCAGGTTTTGAGGTATGTCTAACGAGAAGATGTGTCGTAGTTTCCCGAACGCTGCCCAGCCGAGTTGAATCCGTCGATTGACCTCTCGGTCGAAGTTGGACTTACCTAGTCGGACTATTTGTCCCAGGTAAACATCCAGTATGTTTACCTGGGACAAATAGTCCGACTAACAACTTCGAGCTTAGGGCTCCTAACAATTACCGGCATAGGTGTGACAAGGACGTTAAACATGATTTTTGTTTTGTCCATGTTCATTTTAAGACCTATCCGTTGGGAGACACTATTGAGGTCATGGAGCATAGTGCTTAAGTCCTCCAGCGATTCCGCCATAAGAACTATATCGTCGGCAAATCGAAGGTGAGTGATGTACTCGCCATTGATGTTAATACCGCAATCTTTCCAGTCCAGTAGCTTGAAAACGTCTTCCAATGCAGCGGTGAAGAGTTTCGGGGATATGACGTCACCCTGTCTTGCACCTCTCTGCAGTTGGATAGGTTTCGTACTATGATTCTGTACTCGGATAGCCATCGTAGCTCTACCGTGCAAACACTTCAGCACTTCGATATACCGACAGTCAACTTGGCACCGCTGAAGGGACTGCAGCACCGCCCAAATTTCGACGGAATCAAAGGCTTTCTCATAGTCCACATACTCAAAGCAAAGTGGCAGATTATACTCCTCTGTCTTCTGTACAATCTGCCGCAGGGTATGTATGTGGTCTATGGTACTAAAGCCTTTTCGGAAATCGGCTTGTTCGGGAGGTTGGAAGTCGTCAAGTCTGCGTGCGAGACGATTCGTAATGACTCTCGAAAACAGCACGTAGACGCGGCTCAGAAGGGAAATCGGTCTGTAGTTCTTCCAGAGATTGTCGTCGCCTTTCTTGAAGAACAAGACCACCGCACTTCTACTCTACGCCTCCGGTGTAATGCCACCATGGAGGACGGAATTAAAAAGCTTCTGAAGGACTTCAAGTACCGGTCTTCCACCCGCTTTCAAAAGCTCCGCTGTAATTCCATCCGCGCCTGGGGCCTTGCCGTTTTTAAGGTGCTGGAGAGCCATTCTAATCTCACTCAGACTGACGTCCGGGATATCTTCGGAATAGTGTCAGATAAGACTCGCTCTTGGATCGTTACTCACACTTGCGTGTGGCTCCAACGATGACCTGTACAGCTGCCCATAGAACCTCTCTATCTCACTGAAAATCTCAGGTATCTCGGAAACGATGCTGTCACGCTCGGTGTTCAGCTTTGACAGTTGGCTCTTTCTGGTAGAGAGATCCCTGGCAAAGACTTTAGAGCCTTGGTTCCGCTCGATCGCTTCTTCAATACAAGCTGTATTGAATTTGCGTAAGTCCCGCCGCATGCATTTGGAGATTTGTCTGTTTAGTTGCCTGTATGCTGTCAAATCTGATGAAGAATGTAGCTTCATCTCCCGTCTAACAGCCATGAGATTAAGAGTGTGATCGGAGAGTTTTTGTGTTCTTCTGCGGCGGGTCTTGCAGAACTTAGCTCCGACCGCATGGACAGTTTCCACGAGCTTGTTATTCATATCATCCACTTCATTGCAGTCTTCTAGGCACTGAAAACAGTTTTGTACCTCGAGCTGAAAGGTTTCGGGACTTTGGAGCAGAGCACGAGGGGGACGGAGCGTTGACTTCATCAGACGTGACCTCTCCAACCTAACGTTTAGGTTCAGTGTGCCTCTAACCATCCGGTGATCGCTACCAGTTTTCACCCTCGCGATCACGGAGACATCACTGAACAGTTGTTGTCTGGTCGTCATAATGAAGTCAATCTCATTTTTTTGTCGAACCGTCGGGGCTTGGCCAGGTCCACTTCCTGTGGGGCCGCTTCTGGAAGAAAGAGTTCATTATAAAGAGTCCCTCTTTCTCCATGAAGTCGGCCAGCTGCTGGCCCCTTGGGTTCCGTTGCCCTATTCCAAATGTCCCTACTTTCAGCTCATAGTACTCTCTTGTGCCTAGTTTTGCATTGAAGTCTCCCATTAACACCGTATAGTGGGTTTTGTAAGAATGCATGGCTCTAGAGATATCCTCATACATTTCCTCCACCTCCTCATCGGCGTGTGCCGAGGTTGGTGCGTAAACCTGTATGACCTTCAGCGAATACCGTTTGGTAATTCTGAGTATAAGGTACGCAACCCTCGTCGACACACTCTCGACAGATGGTCGCCCTCCCTGTGATAGAGCAAGTTACCGGATTCGAGGATTACCGTGTCCGCCCCCTCTCTTCGGACCTCGGATAATCCTATAATATGCCAGCGTAACTTGTCTATATCTTCTTCCAGATCCACGATCTTCTTGTCAGTCCTCAGGGTGCGTGCATTGTATGTTGCCAGGTCAAGTCGTCGTAGGTGGCAACCGAAACTCCACCGGAGATTTTTAGCACCCCCTAGCCCAGCCGTTACCATGGTTGCCACCGTATCCAGGAATAGCAGGGCCGCCGGGGACTGGGGGCCATCTGTTTGTTGCTGTCATCATTGGGGGGTATTTGCCATAGTTGCCACGCTTGGCGAGCGGGTTGGCAACCGCAGTTTTTTTATTGTAATTTTGCTGTTATCAGGAAGATGCTGCTGCCCATCTCCTGCCTGTTTCCCTTTGTCGCCTTTTACGACACCTACGGGAAGATATGGGGTAGTGGATATTCTTAACCGCCACTACACTACGAAAATTGATATATATATATGCGCTGATATTATACCTAGTCAGGTTATAAGTATTGTCACACAGTAAAAACTTTTCTTTTAGAATTTTGGCCTTCGAATTTCGAATTGTTCATGAAAATAAAACTGTATACTTTTTAGAATTTTACTCATTTTTAAATATGGAGTGGACGCTTAAAGAAGACCGTGTTGCAGTTATTGTGTTGCATCGTTGCGTTTACGCGCCAATTCAAATTTTTGACATACTGAAAAATTTGAATATAACCAAAAGATTCGTTTATCGTACCATCAAACGATACAATGAAGACTCTAGTGTAGATGACAGGTCAAGAAGTGGTCGCCCTCGGTCTGTTCGAACTCCAGCAGTGATAAAAGCTGTGAAGGCGCGAATTCAAAGAAATCCCAAACGTAAGCAGAAACTGTTGGCCCTACAGATGGAGTTAAGCAGAACCACGGTGAAAAGGGTGTTAAATGAAGACTTAGGGCTTCGGGCATATCGAAGAAAAACAGGACATCGTTTGAATGCTCGTCTAATGGACCTGAGACTGAAGAGATGCCGCGCTTTGTTGAAGCGGTACGCGGGAAAAAAATATCGGGAAATTCTTTTTTCGGATGAAAAAATTTTTACCGTAGAAGAGAGCTACAACAAACAAAATGATAAGGTGTACGCACACAGTAGTGAAGAAGCGAGCAACCGTATTCCGCGTGTCCAACGAGGTCATTTTCCATCCTCGCTCATGGTACGGTTGGGAGTTTTCTTATTGGGGCTTAACAGAGGTTTTTTTTATATAGGGTCGGGTGACAAACGAGCACACAGTCTACCTGATGGTAAGTGGTTACTGTGATCCATAGACATCTACATCTATCCTCAATAAAGAATCAAGATGCAGATGCGTTGTCACCCGTGAGGACTAAGATGGAATGCCTCTTTGCCAGTAAAAAAGGTACATTTTTGTGAGAAAGGTGTAAAAACGAATGCAGTTGTGTATCAAAATACAGTCCTGACGAACCTTGTGGAACCTGTTTCTCATACCATGTTCACTAACAGGCACTGGGTATTCCAACAAGATTCGGCGCCAGCTCATAGAGCCAAGAGCACACAAGACTGGCTGGCGGCGCCTGAAATCGACTTCATTCGGCATGAAGACTGGCCCTCCTCCAGTCCAGATTTGAATCCGTTAGATTACAAGATATGGCAACACTTGGAGGAAAAGGCGTGCTCAAAGCCTCATCCCAATTTGGAGTCACTCAAGACATCCTTGATTAAGGCAGCCGCCGATATTGACATGGACCTCGTTCGTGCTGCGATAGACGACTGGCCGCGCAGATTGAAAGCCTGTATTCAAAATCACGGAGGACATTTTGAATAAACTTTAGTGTCATAAGAATCTATGTGTTGTTAAGTTCATTTTGGTATATAAATGATTACATAATGATACATATGATTACATAGCGCCTAATGGTAGGTGAATGGTGTGGCCCATCGACACCTATATCTATTCTCAGTTAAGAAAAAAAATGCAGATACTTCCTCAACCCTGAGGACTGCGTGGTAGTCACCAGGGGTGCTTGTAGCATGAATGAGTCGGCTCGACTGGAGGAGAACCACGTCCTTACAGAATACCAGCGTAAATGCTGCTGTTTTTCGTATGGTGAGTGTAGAGAACCGGAGACCCTTTTTACTTGAAACGAGGCATTTCATCTTAGTCCTCAAGGGTGACATCGCATTTGCATTTTGATTCTTAATCGAGGATAGATGTGGATGTATATTGGCTACCGTATCCACTTACCATCTGGTGGACTGTGTACACGTTTGTCACACTTATTCCATAAAAAAAACATAATGCTCAGAAGCAGGTCCGCGTGGAATGGTGCCGTGACATGATTACTAAATTGAAAGCAGGCTCGTCTCGGCGTGTTTACGACATTCATACAGGTGATGAATCTTGAATTGTCAATACGACCCAGAAAAGAAACGCCAGAAGACGGTTTGGCTGATTATAATTTAAAATAAAAACAACTTTTTTGTACAACCGACTTCAATATAAATAATTAAGAATAACTCAAAAACTATTAGTCAGTTTATCTCGATAAAAATTTTATGGGACTACATAAGAAGCACTAGTTTTCAAATAAAAAAAGAATCATCAAAATCAGTTCACCTTGAAAAAAGTTATGAGGTAACACACATAAATAAAACATACAGTCGAATTCAGTACCTCCTCCTTCTTGAAGTCTGTTGAAAATGAAGCATCGCCTACCAATGTAAAGACATCGAGAAGCGCAGGTAAGATTTTGATTGCTAGTTTTAATTTTCTACTTGAAGTAGCTAGCACCGTCGCCGAATGGAATAGTACGAAATTCTTGGGTTCACTGCGGAGAACAAAAGTGACCGACCACGGGGCTCAGCGGGCTACTGATTCACCATGACAACGCAGCATGACAGCGCTCGAAAGAAGCATCTTCCTTGACAGCACACAAATTAAGCTTTAGAATCATCCTTCGTTCATTCCCCGATTTGGCACCAAGTTACTTCTTTTTATTCCCTAAAATAAAAAACCTGAGAAAAGGTATACAGTTTTCATCGCTTTAAGATGCGCTAACAGCGTTTGAGCAGGCCGTAAAAGAGGTGAAAAGTGTTCTGAAAATTGGTTCAGACACATAAAGCTTTATATAGATGGGGAGAGTTCTTTGAAAATATTTAATAATAACGGCTTTAACCGTACAACTTTTTTTTGTTTTACAGTATGTTTTGAACGGTCTACGTACATTTTAATTAAGAAAATATACACTAGTGACCAAATACTCGAACCCTACCCTTAATAGATGTCGTTAAGTCTCGTGGTGTCACAGTCACTTTGACTTAAAGTGATAGAGATAGAGTGACGAGACTTAACGGCATCTTAAAATTGAGTAGAATTTGAGTATTCGGCCTTACAGTCTTTCAGTAAGTAGTACAGCCTACATAACACATATATACGTGGTAGAGCCATGCTGCAGCTATATTAGTAGTATAGTTGTAGCACGAATTGGTCGGCTCGACCGGGGAAGGACCACGCTCTCACAGAATACCAGCGTAAAATGGCAGCTTGACGCTGCTGTGTTTCGTATGGTGAGTGTAGAGAACCGGAGACCTTTTTTTACTGGAAATGAGGCATTCCATCTTAGTCCTCACGCTTGACAACGCATCTGCATTTTGTTTTGTAATAGAAAATAGATGTAGATGTCTATGGGCCGCAGCAGCCACTTACCATCAGGTGGACTGTGTGCTCGTTTGTCACCCTTGCCCTATAAAAAAAACACATATGTATATTGTATACTAGATCATATATGTATTACCATATAGTAAGTTTAATTAAAGGCAATTAGACGCTCGTCTTTTTAATACATTCAATATTACAACATGTCTTCCATCCTTTAACTATTTAACATTCAAAAAGCATTCTCGAATCGGTCGTTTCGACTGTGAAAATTCTCTAACAAAATATCCGCCTAGAAGAGCAACTTATTGCTAGTGTGTTTCGTATAATCTGTGATAAGGACCGGAGACCTTTATACTGGTAACGAGTACGAGATTCAATCTTACAACAACGAGTCTGAATTTTGATTCTTAATCGATGTTACATGACGCGGGCCTTTGCTCGCACCACACACTTACCATCATGTGGAATGCTGCATTCGTTTGTCACTCTATAAAGTTTATTTTCTTGAAATACGGACAAGGAAGAAAATATCAATAGTGGCTATACTTTGGAAAACGTTTATATTCAGTTTTCAATAATATAAAAAAAGTTAAGTTAAAGTACGTGAACTTTTCGAGTGGCAACCTTGTACCGGCAAGCGAAGTGTAGGGCGGTCCCCACTACATGGAGTGACAACCTGATTAGAGGTACAGGAGATTGATGGATACTGGTGGCTCAGGATCGTGCTTTGAGGTATTCCTTAGCCCGTGTGCAGCAGGGGATTTGTTATTGGCTGTAATGATGATGATGATGACGAGAAGTTTTTGCCGATCTTTTGCGAATGACTGAGGAGCATCTTCTGAAAGAATAAGAGTCCATTCTGCAACTCAGTTAATTTCCACTTCTCTTGATATTGTTATCGTGTTCCGAAAACATTTTCCCTGTGTATTGGTTACATGAATTTAGTCATCGGAGAAAAAATACGAGCTTGAACAATACAGGAAGTGGATTTCCACTAACAACAAGGTATTTTCCATCGATTCAGAGAACATTGGGATCCTAAAAATGACAAACAACTAAGCGGAAGTTGTTGTCCTCGCTTGTTTTTTGAAATGGGATTTGTATTTGTTTAACTATTACGGGAAAATGTTTGCAGTAGACATTGAAAAGCTTGCTATATTGTATATTACATACAATATTTTCAATAAGTTTCTCGTTGGTCTAGTGATCGCAAGCGTAATTGCTGCTTATGTTCGGGATTAGGGTTCGAATCCAGGTATCCAGGTAATCTGGTAAACGAATTAGATTGGTTTTTCTATCAATAATTTCCCTGTAGCAGCCCAGAGTCACTGAGAGAACTTGACGGTGTTTTACCCTCCCTTGACCGGAGTAGAGAGTGCATCTGTGCTTGCACATACACACTTGTGCACTATAATCAAGCACACTGTGCGCAAAAGGATAGTCTATATTGAGACTGGCCGCCGTGACCGAAATTCGGGTCTGGAAGAAATTACAATATTTTCTTTTGTAAGTCCAGCTTGAACTCATACTTAGAATTCTGAGATATCCATCTGCTGTGATACATGTAATTTTATAATTACAACACTGAAGATATCATATGTCTCACAACCTACATTATATTTTAGTACTTAGTTGTGACAACACATCTGTAGCCTTTTTTGCTATTATTTGTTTCTTTTTTATTTCTTTATAGGAGAGGGGGCAAACGAGCATGCAGCTTACCTGATGGTAAGTGACTACCGCCGGCAATGAACAACTGCAACACCAGGGAAACAAGGGGAATCGCAGATGCGTTGCCGGACGTTTAAAAAGAAGTAGGCTCTTTTCTTGAAGTTCCATAAGTCGTATCGAAAAATCGCTGGTGGTTATCGATTCCACAAGGAAGTTGTGCGAGGAAGAAAACATCTTCTAAATTGCACAGTGGTGGACCGCCAATCATCCAAATTATGTGGATGGTATAGGGAGTTCTGCCGCGATGTGCGTTCGTGAAATTTGGCGGCTGGGATTAATCCGAATAATTCCTCAGAGAACTCCCTGTGGTAAATGCGAAAGAAAATGCAAAGGCAGCAGCGTCAATGAATCGAGCCGATCGGAATGGACGCGTAGTTTCAAGTTCGTTTGTCACTACAGTTTTATAAAAAAAGAACTGTTGAAATATTGGTATTGAAACTGGGGATTGTGATAGTTAATAGATTTATTATTTTATGAACGTTTATTAGGTGTTGAATTTCATACAAAAATTAAAATCGATAATTAAAATCGTTAATGTCATTTCGATAGAAATGACAAAATTCATTACATTAATAGATGATAGGACTATTTTTCCGACTAGAAATCAGTCTGGGTAGGTTTCCTATTACCTATTTCTGATGCCAAACAGACGTGAGTGCACTTTTTTTTTAGTTATATATATTATAGTTGTAGCACGAATGGGTCTGCTTGACAAAGGTAAGACCACGCTCTCACAGAATACCAGCGTAAAATAGCAGCTCGATGCTGCTGTGTTTTGTATTGTACCGGAGAACCGGAGATCCTTATTACTGGATACGAGGTATTTCATGTTATTCCTCAGTGGTGACAACGCATCTACATTTCAATTTTTAGTCATTGGAAGATATAGATTTCTATGGGCTACATCATCAATTGCACTTGAGTGCTCACTTCTCACCCTTATTCTATAAAAAAAAGAAAGTTAGTTCTCAGAAATGACTACGTATCTGTAGCCTACTTTGTTGAAGTAGGTTGCAGGTGTCAGTCGAATTAAATGAAAATAAAAATCGTTTTATTTTTCTGTAAAGGCGAATTTTAATTCAGGAGCACAGAATATGTAACATTGAACTAGCTGACCAAGGAAGGCACTCTTCTAATTTTTGAGATGGGCTGATATGGGGCGATTGTACTAAATATTTAAAGTTTTCATTAAAATTTGCCTTCACATTTTTACGAGCAAAATTAATACATAGTGTTTCATTGAAAATGGATCTGCGGCAAGATGAAACGGGCAAATCGCTTGATAGAATTTGAATCTCATTTATGGATAAAGGCGCAACGCAAACAAGTACAGCTTATATGACAAATTTTAGCACGGTCGACTAACTCTCAGAGATGAAGAAAGAAGTGGTCGCTCTTTGACGTCTGTTACGAAACGAAACGTGCTAGCAGTGAAACCTTTAACTGAAGATTATAGGTGAATTTTGTACGAGTTGATCATATGTTGTAGATTGGACTGAGAGCGTTTACAAGACTTTACACGAACGCCTTCGCGTGAGGAGGATAATTTCGCGTTGGGTGCCGCACACCCTCACCATTGCTCAAAATGGTACCGTGACATGATTACTAAATTTCAACCAGGTTCGTTTCTGAGTGTTTACGTCATTAATAACAAATAGGTGATGTATCCTTCAATTTATCAATACTATCCAGAACGTTTGTACGTGGTAGAGCCATGTTACAGCTATATTACTGATATTGTTGTAGCACGAATGGGTCGGCTCGACCGGGGAAGGACCACGCTCTCACAGAATACCAGCGTAAAATAGCAGCTTAACACTGCTGTGTTTCTTATTGTGAATGTACAGAACTGTAGACCCTTTTTACTGGAAACGAGATATTCCATCTGATTTCTCACGAGTGACAACGCATCTGCACTTTTATTCGTAATCGAGGATAGATTTAGATGTCTATGGACCACAGCAACCACTTACCATCATGTGGACTGTGTGCTCGTTTGTCATCCTTAGCCTATTAAAAAAAAACCAAAGTTGTGCTGTGAGCAATAAGCGATCGAACACCGTACTCCGCGGGCTACTGACACACTAAGCACCTGGATAGAAAGCACACCGGGTAAGCTTTTGGGCCACCTTACCTACAGATAGTTAGGAGAGTTCTTTGAAAAATTCAATAATAAAAGCTTTCATCATAGAAAGTTTTTGTAACCTAGTACAGTGTTATTGATAATCTGCTCCTTTTTTTGAAAGCTTTTTTTCCTAGGAGCCGCCTGGTGGCGGTGTTTCATTTTCGTGCCTCAGAAAGCCGTTGGTCCTGCGCCTGATCTCTCTCCGGTCGTGTCGGTTTACCGTCCCATTGGACTATGAGAGTGAGGGAATAGAGAGTGCACCTGTGCTTACGCATACACTCTCAAACTATAATCGTGTCCTGCAGATCCTGCTACAGTCCTGAGACTGGCCGCCGTAACCGGAATTCGGTGTGGTGGACATTATTATTATATATAATAGTCATACTCTAATATCAGAGTATCTATATTTTGTACCCTCCTTACACATACGCTAGGTGTTTCTATAGGTTTAAATTATCAAGTTTCTGTTACATTTTAAAATATTACGTTACGAATCAGAACGAATGAACAAATTAAATGAACCAATTTTTTTATAATAGCAGGTGTAGCGTATTTTAAATTATATTTCTACCATTAAAACCGTTATCTTGTAAAACGGATCTTGGCGCAGAAACCATATTCGAGCATATTATGAATTTTCTACCGACTTCAAAAAGTAGACGGTATTTTATTCGACTGTATGTTTTTTTATGTGTCAACCGATTTCGATGTTTCTTTTTTCATTTGAAAGCTGGTGCTTCCCATGTGGTCCCATATAAATTTGGTGAAGGTTTGACCAATAGTTTTTGAGTTATTCTTAATAATTTATATTGAATTCGGATGTACAAAATTTTTAATTTTTAATTATATCTGTTTATTATATGTGTGGTGAAAATATACCACGCTGTAGTGGAGGTGTAAGAATATCCACTAGCCCATATCGTCCCGTGGGTGTCGTAAGAGGCGACAGAGGGAAACTGAAACAGGAGATGGGCAGCAGCGTCTTCCTGATAACAACCCAAAAGAATAAAAAAATGCAGTTGTCAACTAGCTTGCCAAGCGTGGCAAATATGGCAAAATGAATACCTATGGGCTGTAATGGATGAATGGTGAATATATTTTAATTTTTTTTTACTTCCTGTATTTGATCAATCCATCCATTAATATCAGTTTATTGATGAACATGTCTCCCCATAGATTACTTTATTGATTTTACCATAATTGCCACGCTTTACAGTTGGGTTGTTAAGTTGTAATTGATACCTATATATACTACCTACTTTATTGTTAACCTTTTAGCTACGAAATATTTTTTAAATTTTTTAAAAACATTACCCCCACACTAGGATTTCTCCTGTATTGTGGAGGCAGTTTACAAACATAGATTGCATGAGGACAAACATCCAGACCCGGAACAATTATTTGTAGGCCACACAAATACTTGTTACATGCGAGATTCGAACCCACGGTCTCCAGCGGTACAACTCATTGCTAATCCACTGCGCAACGGAGCCGTCGAATTAATACAGACAATAAATGAAGAGAAAGGGATTTATATTGATTATATTTACTGTAGCCGTAAACTTACCTAAAAGCTGCTTTCACTCTTGTCCATTTAGATACTTTGGACTTCTCTACTTCTTTAGAAAACACCAAGTCAGATCGCCGCCTAATAGGAGTGGTTGGAGACACGTCACTCTCTTCCCCTCCCGCAGATCTAGATCTCTGTTTTCTAAGTAACGCGCTCCCGAATCGAGCATGACCTTTCCATTTAGACCCACTCCTCTTCATACTTCTGCCACCAGCCATCATGGAGTCGAAAATCGCTTGACCATATTCGCATTCCAACTCCGCGTCCAAAGCCTCGTTGATAAGCTCCAATTCCTTATCTTCTTCTTTTAACCTTTCGGACTCTTGGTATATTCGTTTGTGAGCTTCGTGAAGCCTTTTTAAATGGTTAACATCACGTAACCTTTTAAGAAAACGCGCGTTTTGCTCTTTTAATGTCACAAACTGATCTAGCAGTTCTATAAGCTTCTCTAATTGATCCAAAGCCTCAAGCGTATCTTTAGTACGTTGAGCTAGTTCTTTTCCCCGTCGTGAAAGAGGATCGTTGCGGTCTTTTAGCCTTTGAAGCATGCTTTCGCATAAAGCTTCAGGGTCTAGGGTTCCGGCATCGTTTAAACTCCAGTTTTCTTCTGAAGTAGGAGCACCGGTACATGGAGAAGATCCCTCAGTTTCGGAGGGAGTTTGTGACGATTTGACTGATAAGGATGCCGGCGCTTCACCTCTTCGCCTTCTGTGTAAAGAAGTACCACTTGGCGGTAAATCTGCCAGATCTTTAGAGTCTTTACGCTCAAGCTTGCTGGGTTTCTCATCGGATATGTGGCTGACGTCAATGACGTCACTGCTTTCTCTCGGTGACGTCATCGCGAAGATGGTAACTGTAGGATTGTGTCTGGACTATTTATAAATAAAAATAAACGCACGTGCGCAGTCCGCTGCGACGATGAAACATATGGTCATGGAATGCATATTATCTTTATTTCACTTTTTTGCTTGCAGTTTAATATTAAAAAAAAATTAATATTTTAATTTCAGGTACGTCTATCACACAGTTTTATTTAACATTAGACATTTAGAGTTACACAAACAAAATATCTAGACACATGAAATGCACGGAAATAACGATGGAACCATTATTGAACTGTTTGTGAATTCCTTCAACAGGTTTGAAAATTTCAAAAAGTTATATTAATATCGGTTTTAAGCAAACGTTTCACTACATTCTGAAATAATTTCACTGGAAAAAAATTAAAATGAATAATTCAAAGGTATCTTAATACATCACAGAGAAATAGTTTCTCCCGCCCAAGCATGCGCATACGCATCTCGAACAGCGGGCGCCCGCGGACTGGCGGAAACAGCCGACTAATTCCGAAGATATATTTTTAACTTTTGGATTTCCTTACATTGTTGCTACAGGAAAACATTTCTAATTCTTACACTAATAAAGCTCTTAAGATATACAGCTGGATATTATTAATACCTACTTTCTTAATGTTTCCGAACTGCGATCCCATTAACCCATATTTTTTTAAATGGTACTAAATGACCGTTTTCTGTTTCTGTCTTATATGAGTTTCAGTGAAATGTCTCAGACTTTATGTTTTCCTGAAAAACTAAATTAATACTGTATTTTAAATGAAAAACTCAAGCATCATGTTATTACGTAACACACTTTTTGAATGAGAAATAATTTATTAGTAAAAAAACTGGTTATTTATACCAGGGTGTCGTAAATACCACAACCAACAAATGTTTGTAATTATGATTATTTTATACATGGCAAAACCACGCTGCTACTATCTCATATCATAGTTGCAGCATGAAAGGGTCGGCTCGACCACGAATGTACACAGAACACCACGAATGAAATAGCAGTTCATTGCTGCTGTGTCTCGTATGGTGAGTGTAGAGAACCTGATACCCTTTTTACTGAAAATGAGGCATGGTTATGTGGGACTCACTATGAAGTGCCTACCCACTAAACATCACCTGTAGGCTTTAGCCTGTATGGTCTTTCTGCCGAATAGAAGCGACCCCCTTTAGGGGCGCAGACACAATTCGCGCTACACCTATACCAGTAATATAGCTGCAGCATGGTTCTACCACGTAATGAACTAACTTAGACCGTGGAAGAAAATGGGGAGGTCTCTCGTCGGGAAATTTGTTCAGCCTGGGGAGCGGCTAGCGCTCCGTATGGTGGTACGGAGCTATTATATATATATACTGAAATAGTTTGGAAATTTCGATGGCGTGATTAGACTTCGGAATGTTTCGCTTGTGGCGTGACGACAGGGTTACCACCAGATTATACCGGTCGCAGTGATGCTACTCCTGGTAAGATCTGAATAGCACACAATTAATAAATAATACTATACTTTTAAAAAATATTTATAACTACCTATCCGCCCCGGCTTCGCACGGGTGATTTCGGGATCTCGACAACAGCGCCACCTACCGGGTCCAATTGTGAATCGTTTAGGTCATCCAGGGATCATGCCACTCAAACACATACAAATATCGGTCCAGTCATTTTCGAGTTTTTACGAGACGGACAGTCTTACAGCAATTGATTTTTAATATAGATATTTTCTCATAAGAAAACAAAATACAGTAAGGAGGTTATAATAGTTTTTGATACTGGCTTGTAATGTTTTATGAATTTAAAAAGCCGATATAAATTTAAAGAAAGAAGAATTGATTTCTTCTGAAACAAAGAAATTTTATTATGTCTTGTATTTCTTTGTGATTTTTACCGTTTTAACGAAAAATTTTTGAAGTTTTTACAATTTTATGCCGGCGAACGGGACTTAATATTCGGTAAGTGATATACTCCAGTGGACTATTACACCTATTTTAATAATAATATCTTTTACACGTGGAAATATGTGAGGAAACACATCGTGTCTTCCTCACGAGTCTTGTCGTGTCTTCATGTGATGAAGAGGTTAGGACGTTGAACAATAAGTTGTAGTGGGCTAAACAAATAGAAAAATGATTAAAAACCACATCGCTTACCAATTTGTCATTTTATTCGGCCCTAGCTTCAGGTGGCATATGAAACATTTATTTATTTGTGTGCAAACGAAAATTGTGTTTACCTATCTATGTGTCGCAGTAAGATAGTTAAAGCCGTGATTTAGTTATATCCCTAGGGTTATAGCTATATACCGTAGTATAGTTATATGAAAGCGGTTCATAAGTATCTTACTAATGTAGTGAAATAATTATAATTGTAAACTGAATGTACAGGAGGAAGATATTTCGTGACATTGACGTTCCTGTTGTGTTGTTGTTCATGTTCCTTTTTTGACAGTAGGTTAATGTGTGGCTGGGGTGGCCCTTGGGCCACTCTAAATCTGCGTACATCATAACGATATAAATGTAATATTGAAAGAATTTGACTTTTTAATTTTAAAATTCAAAAAGTGTAACAAGTGAAAAGTAGTTTTGACAAACAAATTACAAACAAATGCTCTTAAAGTAGTCGTTTAAAAGTTACAATAGTTTGTGCTTCACGTATATGCAAAGGTAGTACTTACATAGACCGACTTCTGGGAAAGAAAAAGAGTTACCACTTAATAAGCCTCCAGGTAAACTGGTTACTCGTGTTTAGTTACCTATGACCATTTACACCAGTAAAATGCTATGTTTGTGTAGGCAATGACGGGCAGCAGCGGCGGCCCTAAAGAAGAGCCTAAGGATGACAAGAGGTTGAATGAAGACCTGGTGGTGTTCATGCGCAAGCGGAGCGACACCGCTGCGCCGCGCTACACCGCCCGCCTCAAGACTATTGTAGACCTGCAGCAGAAGTGATTAACTATATTTAAAACTTCTTAACATAACATAACATAAACCCTCACGATTGTCACCTAGAGTACCACTCTAGGTGACAATCGTGAGACAGAGACTACGACCTCAATTTGGCACGATCCTTACAAACCTTTTTCGCCTCCTTTACATTCTACGTGCGTAGGTAAGGGATACATGCTCGTCGGTTAAGGGTGCTTTTAATTTGGTCGATAATCTTTCGTCTAGGGTATTCATTGCTCTCTGCCAATCACTTAAGCAACATTTTGCTTTGTCACTATTTACTCATTCATTCTTTCTACATGACCAAACCAATGAAGAATTCTTACACTTACTATTTTCAAATCTTTTGTCCACTTGTTAACATATTGGCTTAGCAATATAGCGCTACGAGGTCGCAGGCAATAGCTCGCAGCCTTTCAGCTGTAAGAGCCGTATAGGCTAACAGCACCAACATCACAGAAAACAGACGGTCGCAGGTTCGAATCCCGAACGGAAAAATTGTTTGTACGATAAATATTGCGGGTACGGATGTTTATCCTTGTGTAATTTATGTATGTAAAGAGTGTGGGTGTATTTTTTGAATAATAAAACCAGAGTATCCGATTACAATATACCTAATTTCAAAAAGGTTTTTTTTCTCGCCGACCTTTATTACTACCGACTAAAACCTATATCATACCTTCTCTTGGTTACTCGTATATGCTCTAACTATGCGAACGATTTCGTAAATTAACTGTGCAACTTAACCACTTGTATTTGGGATCATCCATGGATAATCCTCGTGTCCATCCCCTTATTGCCTGTTGATTTCACCTATGGTACAACTTTCTTAACAGCGGCACATTTAGGTTAAAAGGACTAACAAGGTCTCGATCTTGGTGAGCAGAATAGGGGGTGGAAGAATTTTTGGAGGCAACTTATTAAAACTATCTATTTAAAAACAGTCCACTCGAATGACTGTTAATAATGTAACAAACGATTTTACAATTTAGTTTTCTTTTTGAAGTTATACTTCTTTTGGGGCGTTTGGGAAAAATGAGAGTGAATTTTTATGATGCGTGCGTACACCGACACTTAAAAACGACATGAAGTTGTTACGATGCGCGCGCGACAACTTCAGCGGGTAATTGTCTAAAGTTTTTTTTTGTTTTGTTACGTTCAAGAAGTATAACATCCTACGTGCGTAGTGCGTACATACATATGTATGTATACACACACACTATTTAAATCAAGGATATTTCACGAATAGAATAATTTTTAACGCATTTCAAATAATATTAAAAATTTTATTAATATTTAAAAAAAATAATTGTATTCATTTACATTACAACAAGAGTTATGTATAGGTTAAGTCTAATCTAAATCTCCTAATGTTAGTGAATGGCTCTTCAAACCAGAGTCCTCCGTCCTACCCAAAATTTTATTATGGCAAAATTTTTCGAGGAAAACCTTTAAGGTTACCTTTCCAGCCTGTTAAAGTCCACTGCTGAACATAGGCCTCCCCCATAGATTGGGGGGGATAGGTGATAGGGGGGACATTTGCCATAGTTGCCACGCTTGTTGCTTAGTCGTTAATAGGAAGACGCTGCTGATCATCTCCTGATTTGTTTCCCTCTGTCGCCTCTTACGACACCCACGGTATGTAAGTGATATGGGGTAGTGGAAATTTGTTAGTGATTATTTTTGTCATCACACAATCAAAGTAATACGAAACATTAGCGATGGAATACTTTAAGAGCAAAAAGGAACGGAGGATTACAGGCTGAATTCAAATTAGCAGCCTCCACTCGAAAATGTCAGTGGAACATGGATAGATAAGGCCTAAACTAGACTTAACCTAGAATAAGCACACCTAATGGTACCAGTACAGGTAAAGATATACATACGCTAGTTGAGATTTGCACAAGTTATACACGTTAGTAGCTACCGTAAGGCTTTCGCTATGCCCTAGGTGTCTAGTTAACTGACAAGAGAAGTTTCTTTATTAGCCTAATGTGTTGCATACTATCTTGAATTTTATCAAATGCCAGAAAAGCACCTGCCATTAGTGTGTTGCAGTTGTTCATTTTGTTGTTGCAGGTTTTCCTGTACAGCGGTAATGTAAACGAGATAGTTGAAGCGCCATCTATTGACAGCGAAATTAAATTTCTGGCATTTCCCCTAATTGCCTCTTACGTACACCTACGGGACGAAATTGAGTGATACGAGTAGATTCTGTTTTGGCGCCACCATACAGATGTTTTTTTCATCATCATTACAGCCCTTGACGAGACCACTGCTGAAGAACATAGGGCTATAAGAAATGCCACAAAAAAGGTCTTGAGCTACCCACATCTATTGACTTCATGCATCTTTTACTATATTGTCATTCTACGACGCGAGGCTGCCACTCGAGAACCTTTATTCCCCATCGGTTGTCGGTTCTTTGAGCTATATTTTATGGCTGGCCCATTATCACTTCAGATTACTGATCCGTATAATCCGTCTGGAAAGTACAATTGCTATTATTAAGTGGCAGGCGCCCGTATCCGTAAGAAACATTTGGAAAGTACAATTGCTATTATTAAATGACAGGCGCCGACGGGCAGCGGCCGCACGCCGACACACGGACCACGCACAGCACGATAAAACCTCCGTTAAAAAGAAGATATCAGAAAACGAGCAGAAGGATAAAAGTCCAGTTGATACGTAAGTCGTTTCTTCTGTAAGTTAACTATGGTTTGACTTTTTTTGTAGTATATGGGTAACAAACGGCCACACAATTTTCACCTGATGGTAAGTGGACGTTGTGGCTCATAGACATGTACATTAAATTAATCGTCGAATAAAAATCAAAATGCAGATGCATTGTTACCTCTGAGGACTAAGATGTAATGCCTCGTTTTTAATGAAAAGGGTCTCCAGTTCTCTACACTCACCATACGAAGCATAGAAGCTGGTATTCTGTAAGAGGTGCGTGGCCCTACCTCGAGCGCGTCGACCCATTCGTGCTACAACAATAATATATAGCGACAGCAAGGCTCTAACACGTATAAAACACTTACTAAATACGTGGTATACGGTGTGACTGTAACGCATCACGCGAAATGGTAAGGGGGGCTGCCATTTTGAGATTCACGTGAAACACACGGCCGTATCGACAATGCACGATTTTTCTGGCAATTTCCACAGTCGCGTTTTATACCCTCGAGATGAAATAGGGTGATTGATTTTCTTAGCCGCTAAGTCACGGCTATTTTGGAAATTGAATTTTTTTTTAAACGAAGTAGCAAACGAACTTACCGTCCATCTGATAGCAAGTGGCTACTGTGGCGCAACTTAAACAAAGGCTATGGAGGCGTTGTCACCTCTGAGGAATAAAATGGAATTTCCTGCTTCTCATAGCCTGCAATTATACTGGCTCTATTTTGTGTTCAGAACGGAATACACTGCTATTTGGCGACAGAAATAGGTGGTACCTCCTTAGACCTCGTTCCGACGACACGCACCCGCTACGCACAGCACCCGCGTTTAACTCGCTTTGAAATTTGTTGCATATAATTTGAGTCTTATGACAAAGCAATAAATCTGAAATTGTATAAAAAGCGGGTGCAGCGCGTGTGCGGGGTGAGCGCGGGATCAGCGCGAAGCGGGAACGAGGCGGGCGCGTGGCGTGTGCGAGGCGTGTGCGGTTGAACGTCGATAAATGCAATTTTAGATTTATTGATTTGTCATAAGATTCAAATTATATGCAACAAATTTGAAAGCGAGATAAACGCGGGTGCTAACGCGCGTGTCGTGCGCGTAGCGGGCGCGTGTCGTCGGAACGTCTGGAATCCTAGATACACAACAAATCCTACCACCTATTTGGACTAGATGGTACATAGTTATTAATATTTAGGCTATAACAGAAATTTAATTGTATATATTGTTTTGTAAACAGGCGTGTGATCAGTGAAAAGGCTGCCAATCGTAGTCGCTCTTGTTCAGAAGAGCAGTCGGTGGATGCTGCCGGTAGATGTAGACGTCGCAGACGATATCCACGTCGTCGTTCTTGCCGCGTGAGTTTTTTAAAACACTTTTATAGCTTTGTTTGTACGGTACCTATGTATCCTATATATGGATCATTACACATGATCAATGTATGTTGTTTTCAAGCGACTTCAAAAAGAGGAGGAGGTTCTCAATTCGACTGTATTTTTTATGTGTGTTAGGTACCTCAGAACTTTTCTAGGTGAACCGACTTTGATGATTCTTTATTTGAAAGCTGGTGCTTCTTATGTGGTCCCATCTAAATTAAGATCTGACCCGTAGTTTTGAGTTATCCCTAATAATGTGTATTTAATTGAGTTCGACTACATTGATGATGTTCTTCATTTTATATTGAAGTCGGTTGTACAAAATTCTTAATTTTACCAGTTGTAGTTTTATCAACTCTTATATTTTGACTTATTGTATTTTAAAGCTTAGGTAATAATATCGGTGAATATTTTTTATATTCCTTCGTATCAATAGGCGTCAGATTGGAAAAACAAAACGCTTAAACGAAGATGTTGCTGGTCATTTCCTTTTCTGTTTCCTTCTGTCGCCTTTTACGACACCCACGGTATGATATGGGTTAGTGGATATTCTTACACCGCCACTACACCTTTTCCATTTTTATTTCAACAATTTTCCGAAAAAGTGCTTTAAAGTAAGAGCAAATTTCTCTGTATTCAAATTGAGTATGTCAGCAATTTTGAAGCATTTTTTTGTGTGTAGAGCACTAACTTAATTGAAAAATAATGTGCTACTTTTCTTTTTTACCCCAAGTCGAAAAGTCGAAATATTATTGGCTACAGGCGATTACATCCGCATTTTTATTACGATTGGATTTCATGGGTTTAATTTTTTTGCACGGTATCCTAATTCTTTTTCTCAAATAAAATAGCCTAAGTTACTTCTTATAACATCAGCTGTCTGCCAGTGAAAGTCTTGTGAAAATCGGTCTAGTTATTTCGGAGATTAGTCGGAACAAACAGACAGACAGACTGGTAGGTAGACTGACAGACAGAAATTGTTAAATTGTTTTCTTAATTCTGGGTTATCAGTGCACAGCAATCAGCCCCAAGAAGCAATGTCTGATTTTATTTTAATGTGCAATTTTTCATGATTTGTTTCTACCTGTTGTTTTGACGTATAGCAAAATTATTGAGTCCAAAAATGGGTTTGAACAAATAGTTCTACTATTATGTCTCCACCATTGAACAAAAAGCATTAAAAAATCCCATTAGTGTTGCTGTGTTACATAAACAATAGATTTCAATATGATTAAAATTGGCCGTCGATGCAATTTTAATATTTATTGATTGTATTTCATTCTAACTTCCAAAGTTGTGGTGACAACACAATTGTTGTATGTGTCTATAATTTTTAAAATTGCAGCGTCGCAGCCGATGTCGTCGTCGCCGCCGCCGCCGCAGCTGCTGCAGTCGCCGCCGCCGTCGCTGCAGTCGTCGCCGTCGTCGCCGCAGTCGTCGCCGTCGCTCACGCTGTCGTCGCCGGCGCCGCTGCAGCCGCCGTCGTCGCTACAGGAGGCGCTGCCGCTAGTCGCTCACACACGACGCAAACTCCGGCACGTGGAACTTTGCCCTTGGAATGGTACAACTACCGATATCGTCGCAAAATTACAGTGAAGACAATTTTTGTAAAGGCGTGAAATTTTAGTGGTTATTTATTTATACGATTTTACATAAATTTTTGTATTGTGTTAAGTTTGCGTCTGTGTTGGGGTTCTGTTTATTTTCTTTTAATAAAAATATTTTATTCAAATTGCTTTGTTTAACTTTATAATTGAAGAACTTTGCAAAAATTAGCACAGTATACTTCGTAATACAAGGTAGGTTAGGTAACCTTGGGCTTTGTACAGAAGGTTAAGGGTTTGTCGCGTTGTAAAATTAGTAGATAGTTACTGTTAAGCTACGTTCAGATGGTTATGCGGTCCTATGAGGCAGTCTATGGGGGAGGCCTATGTTCAGCAGTGGGCGTTAAGTCTGTAATGGTAATGCTAATTGGTACCAGACCTTAAAGTATCGGACGCCCTCATATGACGAACGGTAACGCAAGGTGCGAGCAAGCCCTGCAATAGCTCCATAAATCAGTCTTTATTGTTGTTTATAGAATAGGACCTAGGGGAAAGCTATAATTTGTTATAGTAATATAAAAAAAATGTCGAAAGCGTAAACTTTCATTTTGGATCCATACTGATAAACAAAAGACACACAAATTTAGTTGCAGCATAATTGAGGGACAACGATATTATATAAAATTTTTTTGTCCCTCAATTTATCATTTAACATCAATTATTAAAATTATACTACTTAAGAATATCTGTAAAATTATTTCACGATTTGCTTCAACTAATCCAGGATGAGATTACAGAAGATGCGAACGCTTTTAATTACTGTATTTAATTTAAAGAAAAACACAATTACATTAAGGTTAGCTTATTTTTTATTTCCCAATAACTTCAGTTACGAATTTAATCTACTTCATTTAAAATAATTCAAGTATCATCACTGGAGGCAGGAGAGTTTAACGTGGTAGAGCCATGCTGCAGCTATATTAGTAGTATAGTTGTAGCACGAATGGGTTGGCTCGACCGGGGATGGACCACGCTCTCACAGAAGACCAGTGTAAAATAGCTTAAGGCTGCTGTGTTTCGTATGGTGCGTGTAGATAACCGGAGACCCTTTTTACTGGAAACCAGGCATTCCATCTTAGTCCTCACAGGTGCCAACGCATCTGCATTTTGATTCTTTATTGAGGATGTAGATGTCTATAGATCATAGCAACCACTTACCATCAGGTGGACTGTGTGCTCGTTTGTCATAAATTAAATAAATAAAAGTCATAAATTTCTCAGCTGTGTTTAGAGTTTTAATTATATTGTTAATGGTGAGTTTCACATTTAGATAATAATAATAATATCGCAATACCTCCTTACATTCTATGATAGTCATACATACCGTATATAGAAACAAACCCTTTTTTTTTTAAATTCTGCTTACACCGTAAACGCGTCTTCCGCTGTGCTAGCCGCAGGCCGATAAACATCCTGAATGTCGATTGCCGTCCGCCACGCGACTAATAGCGCTGCGCACGCGCCGCCTTCATTTCACTCTCTTTGGACAGAGACCGACAACATTTTCATCGCGTTCAGAAACTGAGAGTGATTCCTACGATGTGTTCATAAGAAACACTTTCAGTTTCTGCCATTAGAGCGCGGCAAAACATTTTGAACGAAAAATAATTTATTAAATATATTATCTTAAATTAACAAACAAATAAAATGGTTTCTTTGTGTATTTTTATTCTATAAGCAATTTTAAATGGTTTATTAAACGAAAACTATATAAAAGTTGTTATTTTAATATAAATGAATGAATTTATAAACCTCCTCTCTCTCTCAATGTTTAAAAATAACTTTGTATTCATATATACATTTTAAGGTACATAATACAAACACATAAAGTGGAAGATAAATTTACAGCAACATTTAATTATTTAGCGTTAGCGTGCGCAAGTGTGTGTGTGCGTGTGTGTGTGTGTGTGTGTGTGTGTGTTTAATGTGTGTGTATGTACATATACACACATGTGCGTGTGAGTCAAGTAATGAGAGAAAAATTATCAAGTATTGTATAACTAGGACACTGAATCTGCATTTAATCAACATTTCCAAGATCCAACAACGACAGATGTCTCTAAAAGTGCATTGTCATTGGTTTTTATTTGGTTATTTTGATCTTTATGTTTATTTTTCTTGTCCTCTTGGCGAATATCGAATAAGACACGTAGGTCACAGTCCTATCTGTATAGCTTTCTTGTATATTTAAATCCAAAATTAAATATTACACTGTCCTATTTCAACTAGATATAGGCTTTACAAGTTTCACTAGTGTGTCTTGTAAAATAAGCCTTTTCGATGCAAAAAATATTTCATAAATAGGTATAGATTCTTTGATTCCTGCAAACTTATTACATCCTCATAATATACGCGTTTATTTTCTTATACTTATTTACTATTTGTATACTTTTGTATATTTATATATTAACAATTTTGCTTTGGATAATACTAATGCGCATACAAAGGTTGCAATTTATGCCCGAGACAAAATGTTTGCAATTCCTCAGTATCCGATTGTAACATTTCCCCAGTGGGGAGCGATTGACAAGCGCGGGACTACTGCGGAAAAAAGTAAAATCTCTTCTATAGCAAAGCAATATTAACAACAAAGTCGCGCGAGCGCCTTTTTACCTATCATTTCTAATTCGGCTACTGTCGCTAGTGGACGTTTTGGCGCCTCCGAATTTTTTGCCGCGAAAAATAAATTAAAAAGATAAGATTCTGAATTGACATACTGTCATTCAGCCACTTTTACCCTTTATTAAAAAAAAGAGTTATTGTGCAATTCAATACTAATATATTAAAATGTATCAATAGAGTTTTATCGTGATATTAATAAAAAATGTTATGACTATTAAGTGCTGTGTTATAAAAATGGCGGTTAATCAATCTAGTGTTATTATATTTAGTGCTATATGTTTTATAATAGTGGCACAATTTTCGGACATTAGTGATGCTTATAGTCAAAGAGGTAAGTATTTATTTTAGACAACAGTTTTTGATTATGTAAAAAAATGCATATAATATGTAATTTATATGATATCAAATGTAAAGAAATATGGCAACATTTTTTCTTTTTAATGTCTTTTAAAAATATTGTGCAGTTTTACTGTGCAGATTCTTTCATACTAATATTATTCTTTAAATTTAGTAAATGCTGCAGTGATTAGATATTAGAATTTTAATTCGAAGTATATAAAATAAGATCTATTTTTTTCTGATTTTCCTAAATTTTTAGCAGACTTAAAAATGGCTTACAATTAATTCAAATGAAATTTAAAAAAAAACTAATTCGACTGTATGGTTTTTTGTATGTGTGCTACGCGATATACGTGGTAGGCCCATGCTGCAGCTATATTAGTAGTATAATTGTAGCACGAATGGGTCGGCTCGACCGGGGAAGGACCACGCTCTCACAGAATACCAGCGTAAAATAGCGGCTTAACACTGCTGTGTCTCGTATGGTAAGTGTAGAGAACCGGAGACCCTTTTTATTGGAAAAGAGGCATTTTATCTTAGTCCTCACAGGTGACAACGCACTGCATTTTGATTCGCAAACGAGGATAAATGTAGATGTCTATGGGCCGCAGCAACCACTTAGCATCAGGTGGACTGTGTGCTCGTTTGTCAACCTATCCTATAAAAAAATATTCGTCAATTAAAAACGGTTTTAATGATTCATATTTTTCATGCGTTTACGGTACACTACACACATTTACAGCACCCATAGGTGCTGTAAAGTGCTCCAAACGTGAGAAATATAAAATAAGTTAATATACGCGATAAAATGCTTAAAAACTAGTTTTATTTAAACTTCTATACATTACGTCTCAGCACCGGTCGTCGACGGTCTTCGAAGTTAGCTTAAACTTTTTATTAAAAGTAATTTCTTTTAGATCTCATTATTTAAAAGGACACGGAAGACGAAATGGGTTACAAAATTTGAAGTTAGCAATTTCAAAATAATTTTAAAAGATAGAGCAAGTGGATGAATTTGTATATTTGGGATGTTCATTTAGCAGGGATGGTAAATATGATAAGGATATAGACCGACGAGTGAACGCAGGAAATAGAGGGAATGTGGCTCTACGCGTTATTATGAGGAGTCAGAATGTGTCAAATAAGGCACGTATGGCCATTCATAATACTGTGTTAGTCCCTACTTTAATATATGGTAGTGAAGGTTGGGTCTGGCAGAAGAAGCATGAGAGTAGAATAAATGCTGTAGAAATGCGGTCATTAAGGAGTATGCTAGGGCTGAATCTGAACGACAGGGTGAGAAATAGTGTGATAAGAGAAAAGTGTGGCTTGCAAGATGACGTTGTGACAAGGATTAAGAAAGGAATGCTTCGGTGGTGTGGTCATCTAGAAATAATGAACGATGAAAGAGTGACAAAACAAATTTATGTAGCAGAAGTGCACGGCAGGATCGGGAAGGGATGCCCTAGACGAAGCTTTATCGACCAAATCGGCGATACATTGAAAATGGGCCAGATTAGGAGTACCCTTAACCGACAAGCGTGTATGCGTAGATATATGAATGTAAAGGAGGCGAGAGAGGTGTGCCAGGATCGCGTCAAATGGAAGTCCATAGTCTCTGCCTACCCCTCTGGGTGACAGGCGTGAGTGTTTGTGTGTGTTTTGCCGTAAAATCCTAAAACATTTACATAATAACTTAATATAGAAATAATAATTTAATTCCATACAAATTATAAAGAATAACGAAAATTAATAAAAAATATAATAATAATTATATAAATATAATATTAGTAAGCTGAAGTGGCAGTGGGCCGGCTATATAGCTCGAAGAACCGACAACCGATGGGGAAAAAAGGTTCTCGAGTGGCGGCCTCGTACCGGTGGACGAAGTGTAGGCAAGTGTAGGACGTTCCCTCACTAGATGGAGTGACGACCTAGTAAGTCCGATGGATGCAGGTGGCCCAGTGACATTTCTTGGGGGAGGCCTATGTTCAGCAGTGGACTAGTGTAGAGCAGTAATGATGATGATGATGATGATAATAATCATCAGACATAAAAATTAATTAAGGAAATAACAACAATATCAATCTATGAAACAATTACGAGTATAATTAGGTATATAATATTACGAATTGTTACATACATGCAAAATAATATTAAATTGATTAAATAATTTGTATGGACTTCCTTCGGGTAAAAGGATGGAGGAGGTCCAAGGTGTTCCAATTTTCTCTATCTGTAGCTGTAGGTTAGCCATCTTCGACCCGCCGTCGCAATTATTTCATCTGCACCACGAGGCCCTAGTCGCAGTGGTACATAATATGTACTTGTACATAGGTTATAACTATACTTAATTTTATATCTTTTATATATACAGGCTCTGCCTAGTTTAGAGGTCAGAGGTTCTAATATTATATCATCTCAGATCAGCGCAGTTTTTTTTTATAGGATAAGGGTGACAAACGAGCACACAGTCCACCTGATGGTAAGTGGTTGCTGCGGCCCATAGACATCTACATCTATCTTCGATTACGAATCAAAATGCAGATGCGTTGTCACCCGTGAGGACTAAGATGGAATGCCTCATTTCCAGTAAAAAGGGTCTCCGTTCTCTACACTCACCATACGAAACACAGCAGCGTTAAGCTGCTATTTTACGCTGGTATTCTGTGAGAGCGTGGTCCTTCCCTGGTCGTGCCGACCCATTCGTGCTACAACCATAATATAGCTGCAGCATGGCTCTACCACGTATAAAATAATTTAAAATTTAAAATTTGCAGTTGTAATATTTAAAATTTATCTCATAATATGAGTTATGTAATGCTGAAATAAATAAATAAAATAAATAAAGTAAAATCCACGTTAACAAAATGTCGGCTTTCATTGATCTCGCGTCCATCCATAATAACATTAATTTAAGATGAATCCAAAGACCCATTGCCATTGGAATAGCAGGTTTTCCCGCAACTATGGTGAGCTTGATAGACGTTCATTGGAAATTATCGCAAACTAATACCCTTAAAAGTAAAGTATTGCTTATAAGTGAGCTGTTGGGCATATGTGACGATTCATTTCTAAAAGGGTGGGATATCATCAGAAATAAAATTATGAAAATAAAACTAGTTTTACGAATTTTATCGCGTAAAACTAGTTTTATTTAAATGTGTGGTGTTCGCGTAAATAAAATTATTTAATAATTTTATTCGGCATACAGACGAATGTTGGTCATTAGCTGGACTCACAGAATAACGAATGTGGAAGTTCTGCGACGAGTCGACCAAAAACGTGAATCTATGCAGACCGTCAAAATGAGAAAAGTCGCATATTTAAGGCACGTACTCAGGCACGAGAGGTACGGACTCCTAAAACTCATTGTGATGGGAAATGTTGCCGGAAAAGATGCGTGGGTTGCAGAAAAATGTCATGGGTATGTGACATCCGAGAGTGGACAGGAATTGCGAGTGCCGTCGAACTGTTTCGCCTCGCAGTTGTTATACCTCGCTAGTTGGAGAGGCACCAGAAGAAGATGAAGAAGAATAAATAATTAATAATTCACTTATTTATTCCATGATTGTTTAAAATGCATTGTCTGCTGGCAAACTCTATACGCTATAGTACACTGGAATAAATATAACACCACCTCATGCCAAATTGTATAGTTGCAAATAAATTTATTCTAAAAGGCTTATTATAATATTAAAGAATTTATGGATGATAATAACCTCTGGAAATGAGGTGACCGCTACCAAGCTATTTCTAATTTGTTGTGTTGTTAATTTGTGTAACATACATGATTGTAAGCTGTTATTTAAAAAAAAAACCCTCCCGCTGGGTTTCTTGCTGGTGCTTCCCAGGACAGTGGTATTTTTTTCGAACCAGTGGTAATTAAACAAAAGAGTGACTTTCAATAAGTATTATTTATAATCTATATTGAATAAAAAAGTTTCTGTTTCTGTTTCTGTTTCTATTCTAATCAAACAATAACTTTCTTAAATAGATTTTCGAATAAAATTTATCTTAGATCCTTCCTGAAATTGATCTCTATCTGTGCGTAAAGCTTCATCACAATCGGTTCAGCTATTCCAAAAATTAGCCCGGACAGACAGACCGACAAACAAAATTAATAAAAATGGTTGTTTATGTTTTTTTTTAAATATAAATAGAGTGACAAACGAGCACACAGTCCACCTGATGGTAATTGGTTGCTGTAGCCCATAGACATCTACATCTATCCTCGTTTGCGAACCAAAATGCAGATGCGTTGTCAGCCTTGAGGACTAAGATGGGTTGCCTCTTTTCCAGTAAAAAGGGTCTCTGGTTCTCTACACTCACCATAAGAAACACAGCAGCATCAAACCTTCCCCGGTCGAGCCGACCCATTCGTGCTACAACTATATTATAAATATAGCTGCAGCTTGGCTCTACCAAGTAGAAATCACACGTCTAAATAGCATGCAAATATTCCCCTGAACTCAATGGGAGTCAATTAGTTCGATATTACAAATAAACACTAAGGTACGTGAGGGTAATATGGTGGTAATAGGGTAAGCTTTGCCGGCTTATAAAACCAAAACTAGGAGGAGGACAGAGACAAATACACAATGTCGTATACTATAACTAATATAGAAAAAAAAAATAACAAACAAGCCTTGGCAATAATTAGCAACACTTCGAAAAATCAACTTAAAAAAAACTAACTATAGTACGCGAGGGTAATATGGTCATGCGGTTAATATGGTCACTTTCTTATAACTCAAAAACTACAGCGTCTTTTGCATAGAACGCTCTGTAATACGATAGATCTTGATCAGTCTATCAAATAATAAAGGATCAAAAAGGCGTTGCTTTATCGACGCCATTTTGACAGTTGATATTATTGTAAATATTTTAGTTGATTTTTGTATTGTGTAGTGTAGTTAGTTTTTTTATTTAGATTTTTCGAAGTGTTTCTAATTATTTCCAAAGCTTGTTTGCTATTTTTTTTTCTTAATATATTAGTTATAGTATACGACTTTGTGTTTTTGTCTCTGTTCTCCTCCTAATTTTGGTTGTTTGCTATTTTTTTTTCTTAATATATTAGTTATAGTATACGACTTTGTGTTTTTGTCTCTGTTCTCCTCCTAATTTTGGTTTTATAGGGCGATAAAGCTTAAGGTGACTTTATTACCCTCTCGTACTTACTATAACATCAACTGTCAAAATGGCGTCGATAAAGCGGCGGCCTTTTGACCCTTTATTATTTAAATGACTGATGAAGAGCTATCGTATCACAAAGCCATCTATGCAAATTAGGCTGTAGTTTTTGAGTTATAAGAAAGTGACCATATTAACCGCCTGACCATATTACCCTCACGTACTCTATATTTATGTTTAGATAAGACGATAAGACTCAGTGAAATTGCAGACATTTTAGTCCTCACCGGTGACAAATATCTGTACCTTTTTGTTTTTAATAATATTTTAATGTATATTTATGTATGTATATTTATCATTTTCTTATATATATTTATGCAGACCAACCAGATAAGAAAACTACATTAATATCCCAATTAGTCATAATCTTTTATTGCATACACAAAGATCCATTTGGTTTAGTTTTGACAGCACATGTGTGGCTATTTGACATTAGATGGACAGTGAGCGAAAGGCCGTATTTGTGTCTTAAAATCCATTACCCCATTTTGTGCAGTTGCTGTCTTTAGACGCGACTATGGAAAATGTAAATTTCGTATGGTGAGTGTAGAGGACCGAAGACCCTTTTTACTGGAAACGATGCATTCCATCTTAGGCCTCAGGGGTTGACAACGCATCTTCATTTTAATTCTTATTCGAGGGTAAATGTAGATGTCTATTTGCCACACCATCCACTTACCATCATGTGGACTGTGTGTATGTTTGTCACCCTCATTCTGTATAAAAAAAGAATATATTATGTTGAGATTTGGTACGCAAGTTAGTAGTCGACATCGGTTAATTTTGTCGTCAATATCGGCAGCAATATCGGCAGGATTTCAGCTTCCCTGATACCCACGGAAGGATATGAGGTAGATATTATTACAAACACACTACACAGTTAACAACTGGGATACACGTAGGCATTTATTTATTTAGTTTTAATTTTTATTGCATTTTCCTATAAGAAAGGATACAAATGGCGGACATAAGGATACAAATCTATGGAAATATGAATATTATTCAAATTTAAGTAGTACTAGCCTTGAGGCCTATTTAATTGATAATAATTATTATAACTGGTTCATAATTAGCGAAACAAAAAAAAAACATACAATCGAATTTAGAACCTCTTCCTTTTTAAGACGCTTTTATTTTCTTCACGTGTATCTATCTATTTATTTATCTATGTAACGAAATATTTACATAGCTTTTTTTGTTTATAATGCGCTAGAGTATGGTTCACCATGATAAATCTTCCTTGCCATGCTTCAAAATCTCAAATTTTCGTCTACTGCTGTAGACTGGTTTTCTTCCTACCTTTGTGGCCGTTAGCAAGCTGTCAATAATGGTCGTGACATATCTGACTTGTGTCAACTCTCCACTAGCGTGCCACAAGGTGGAATATTATCTCCACTTCTGTTCTCCATTTTTATTAACTTTCTCCCTTCTCGCTTTAGCTACTCTTACCATATTTACGCTGATGACCTGCAAATATATATTCACGCAGACGTCGACTCTTTATGTGACGCTATTACCAGACTCAATATGGATTTTCGAATATCCACAGTTGGTCTCGTTAGTTTGGTATTAGTGTGAACCCCAATAAATGCCAAGCTATAATAATTGGTAGTGATGAACAATTGTGTAAGCTTGACGTCCATTGCGTTCCACCTGTCACGTTTGATAATTCTATCATACCGTATTCTGTCAGCGTTAAAAATCTGGGTGTCTACTTTGACACAAACTTAAGTTGGTCCACCCAAATTCAGAATATCAGTAGTTCGGTCTTTGCTAAGCTCAGTGCTTTGAACAGTTTCAGGAACTTTCTTCTTGTCAAGATAAAGATAACTCTGGTCCAATCTCTTATTTTGCCTATTATTGATGTATGATTTCCTCATTTCAATGAGTTTTCCCTTGATGAGCTGGAGCGTCTCGTCAATAACTGTATCCGTTTTTTCGTCTTCGCAAGTATAATCATGTATACTCATTCCGCACTCAGCTTAAATGGCTTCCAATTCGTCAGCGAAGACGCATTAGGATACTTAACACAGTTTTTTTCTATTTTATTCGATAACCACTATCCAAATTATCTGAAACATGTTTCAGTTTCTGTAGTACACTCATGACAGACATCTTCGTTCATCGGAGACTCTTGCTCTCTTTATACCCCTTCACCGTTCGAGTTTCATATCTTCATCGTTTGCTGTTCAAACCGCGCGCCTATGAAATGACCTGCCTGAAAATTTAAGACAACTTACCTGCAAACAAACATTTAAGAAGAATGTTCGAGATTATTTTCTAAAATTGCTTTATAACTGCTAAGTTCCGTCATCATTATAGTTGTAATCTCTGTATATTATATATTTTCTTACGATATTTAAATTTATATATTTGCGTTTATTGATGTATATATACATGTATGTATGTATGTATTTGTGTATATGTATGTATAATATGTATATATATAATAGTATATGTGTGTATGTATATTTCTTTGTAACCGCCTTCGTAGTTCTATTACTGCCCTAAGGTTGACTGGCAGAGAATGCGTTTAGGATTAAGTCCACCTTTTGTTCCTCTACGTAATATGTAAGGTTCAATAAAGTTTAAATAAAAAATAAATAAAAATATTTTAATGTATTTTTCACCAAATTGTAGACGGTCGATTGACATAAAATTTGCTCTCGTATTAAGGACCGATGACAATACAATAATTTAATAACTCTATCCTAGCATTATGATCGGGATCACCAGGATAAGATAAAATAATTTTATCTTTAGCCTGTTTTTTTTTTAGTATTTTTAAACTATAATTTAATTATTTAACAATATGTACGCTTCAAAACGATCTGAAACTAATACTTTATTATATAGAAAAGCTGAAAACGCACAAAACACAAAGCGACCATAGCGCACGTTGACGTCGTCACAATGAAGCGTTAAATGAATTTCGAGGCTTGTTTCGTTCCACTTTGCTCTATAGTTTCTTAATAATTACAATTTTGATGAACTTTTAAATGAACTGGAACGAAAGATGGTGCTATTTTTCGAAAGCTGCCCAGACGTTTTTACGTGGTAGAGCCATGCTGCAGTTATATTATCGTTGTAGCATGAATGGGTCGGTACGACAGTGGAAGGTCCACGCTCTCACAGAATACCAGCGTAAAATAGTAGCTTAATTCTGCTGTGTTTTGTATGGTGAGTGTAGATAACCGGAGATGCTTTTTATTGGAAATGAGGCATTTACATCTTAGTCCTCAGGGGTGGTTATGGACTTGCAACCTGTATTTTGATTATTAATCGAGGATATATTATGAATATATCTATGAGTCACGGCATCCAATTACCGTCAGGTGGACTGTGCTGCGTTCGTTGGTGACTTCAATTTTATATAAGACAAAGCTCAAAATAAATATATCTAATATTAAAATTAAATAATTGTTTTTTTGAAGTGAAATATGAAAGTCAAAAGTGGCACATATCAACCAATTTGCTCCGATCGGGCGGTATTTTTAGATCTGTATCGGTTTTCAGACATTTTTATCGAGTTTCTATGATTGTGGTGACGATAGCACGCGCGAATTAGATCCACTTTCACGTATTTACACTCGGAACGAACGACGTGGAAGATTACTTCCTATTATAGATATCTTTAGAGTTTTTTTTTTGAAATAAAATGGAGATGATTAACAAACGTACAGTCACCTTAATGGTAAGTTACTACTGCAACCCACGAACACCTGCGACCAACTTTAAATAAAAAGGCTTCAGATGCATTATCACTTAAATATGTACAACCAACCCAGATGGACTCGTAGGTAGAAAACAAGTCCTATTACCTAGTAAAGTTATGAGTTAAAACTTTGGTCTATATTATAACCAAACCAATTTATTGTAATGAAAAGATTAACCCAAAGCTTTAAGTTATATTTTGAGTTTATCTATTCTATACTATGGTATGGTAGCTCAGATGGTTATCGCTCGCTGTAAATTTAACGTACGCCAGCAAACCGGGTTCGATTCCCGCCGGCACCAATGAAATTGATTATTGCAATTTTAAGTGCTGATGTACCATGTGCTCGGCGGTGAAGGAAAACATCGTGAGGAAACCTGCATGTCTGTGAAATAAGAAAAAAATATTTCGAAGACATGTGAAGTTCACCAACACGCATTGGAGCAGCGCGGCGGACACTCCCTTACCCTAAAACCCTCTCAGAAATGTGGGGAGGCCTGTGCCCAACAGTGGACCGTATATAGGCTGAAACTTTAACTTTTTTAACTTTTATGATATGGTACTTCAGGATATGAAACTTTTTATTCTATCCTCTGTGGTGTCCATCGGAGGCAGATCCCAGCCATAGTTTGGTCGCTCCTGTAAAATAGCATCACGCTATAAGCAGGAGTGTTACCGGGCCTGGGCTGACGCATCAACGTCTCTGGATGTAAACACCAGCGCTCTTAAAAAGAAATGCAAGGTCTGAGCACATCGGCAGATTTAGCAAGAAGCTAGTTCGCCTTCCTTCAGGAACCCGTGCATATGCTTTCTCGCCAAGGCTGTCCAAGGGAATTTCTGTGAGCCATCTCTTCATTACAGAGAGGACGACTCACTGGCCCATGCCGCAAAGGAGAAAGCCGATTTGTTAGTCTCTCTCTTTGCGTTCAACTTGACTCTCGATGACGGGAGGAACACACCGCCGACCATCTCGCGATGGGAGTGCTCCATGCCGGATGTGCAGATTACTCAGCGCTCGGTCCGCAAAGCACTCCACTTCCTGGACGTCAGCAAGTCGATTCCCTACCATTGTGCTAAACTCGACGTATGCTCCGGACTTGGCATCGGTTTTAACGCGTCTTTTCTGATACTTCTACTCCCAATGCCTCTCCCGAATTTATGGAAGACACTTTTTGTCCACCCTAAAAAAAGGCGACCGCTCTACCCATCCAACTACAGGCCTGTTGCCATCATCTCCTTGTTCTTCAAAATAATGGAGTCCATTATAAACTGCCAACTCATGAGGTACCTTGAGGATCACCAGCTGATTAATGCCCCCCAATACGCAGATGCGTTGTCAACCCAAAGGCTATGATGAAATGCCTCGTTTCAAGTAAAAAGAGTATCAGGTTCACACTCACGATACGAAACACAGCAGCGTTACGCTACTATTTACTACCCCAGTCGAGCCGACCCATTCGTGCTACAACCAAATAAAAATCACAAGATGAAATAAAATTTGATAAGATTTAAGGAATAAACGAGTGTGAAAGAGACATATATTACTTAACAGTAATAGACACTGATACGTCTCATATTCCGAATGATGGTAACGCCGTTCATTTTGCAATTCCGTAACACAGCCTATGTTAATTCCATTCTAACTGTCTAGGCGTAAGTAATTCTAGATGGTAGTTTCTCGCCTTTCACTCTCGAGGGTCACGGGTTCGGTGCCTGGCCTCCGACGACGCGACAGTGACCGCTCAATCCATGCGGCAAATTAAACTTATTTCTGTTCGACAGTCAAAGATGTCGGAGTCATTTGTCATCGTAAGACGCCCATTACACGCCTAGGCAAGCGTCAATCAGTTCGATTAATCATGACTGAGGTTTGAATGATGGAATAATTTGGACATTACACGCTCATGCTGACTGATCGTCAGTCAAACCCAAATTTCCGGAGTGAAAGGACGTACATATAACCTAAGTTTATTTTCGATTCACCATTTAATTATAATTTTATATCTTGAAAAGAAAAAAAAAACGAATAGGAAAAATTGTAAAATTTAATATCATTTTACCCATTTTAATTTAACGCGCGCAAATGTTAGACCTCTTGGAGTGCATAATCGATACGCGGTTTTATTTAAAACGCATTTATGGACGAAAAATAAGGTTAACTTGTACATTTATTCGTATAGGGTGGATGCCCCTATTACCAGCCTTTTAGTGCCAATTTCAATTTCCTTTTGTGTATCTAATGCCAGCATAGCATAGGGCTATGCCTTTTGAGTTTTTGGTAGGTACCTAATGTAGGTAAATTTTAGGGGCACTGAAATAAATTCACAACAACTTTTAATTTTAAATCATGCATGTCACAAGTATGGAATATGTATTAAGATAGACGACAACAATTATTTTATTTTAATGTTTTACTTCTTACCTTACTGTGGTTTAGCTTTAAGCAGTTACATTTTATCTTTTAACACTAAACAATTAATTAAAATAATATTATAATAAAAATTATGTATTATAGTACACCGATTTCTTATAATTTAATCATCCAAGTTTTACAATCTTTATCATCATTTCAGCCCTTCACAAGTCGACTACAGAACATCATCCTCCATAGACTGCCGCAAAGCATGGTCCTGAACCACTTTCCTTGTTATGACTTTTTCATTTATGTTCTTAAGTTATAATAAAATTAGTATTACTAAGTTGTAGTTAATTACATTTATTGTTTGTTTTTGTCTTTCTCAAAAAATAATTAAATATTGTATGGTGTTCTTAACATATACCAAATGTCTGAAAAGCAAGTACGTATCATTTGTTAAACTTTTAAATCAAACACCAATTTTAAAATATAGACGAATTGACCATAACTTACTTAACTATAAAATAAGTTATGTTTTTTTTATATAGGATAGGGTGACAAACGAGCACACAGTCCACCTAATGGTAAGTGGTTGCTGTGACCCATAGACATCTACATCTATCCTCAATATAGACTCAAGATGCAGATGCGTTGTCACCCGTAAGGACTAAGATGGAATGCCTCTTTGCCAGTAAAAAGGGTCTCCGGTTCTTTACACTCACCATACGAAACACAGCAGCGTTAAGCTGCTATTCTACGTTGGTTTTCTGTGTGAGTTCAAATTAATGGTATTTATGCTAGTTTATGACAGCCCTGATTTATATTACGTGGTTGAAATAAGGTACTTCTTATTATTTACGTCAAACCAAATAACAGTCGGGCCACTGACATTATGCACTCCATAAATTTCGTATATCTACTTACAGCCCCATTAATTTCCACTAAAATAAAATAAAAAACTTATAAATTTAAACAAAAACAGCTGCATTACTATGTCTATAGTCACATTCATACAAATCAAAATGCCTAAAGATGAGCTAATGTAAAATATGCTTATGTTTTGATTTTTAATTTAACACTGTTAGGTTTAAAACTGTGAGGTAATATTTGAAATATACTTTCCTCTAATTACGAAGAATTTTTAGCCTACTAGAAATCTTATTTACGAAGTAAAAAGGCGGAAAGGCTGGAATTAGGGGCGTGGCTGGTATTAGGGGCATCCAACCTCTACCCGGGGTTTTTCGTGTCCCACAACTCGGGGAGAGACTGAAAATTTAAAACAAAATCTTTTTCTGGCTGAAACACATTTCGTAGGAGTGGCGACGGGCTGCGCGAGCGCGTAGAAGCAGCCTCTTCAATATATTCTGCGTCCGCCTCCATTGCTGTCTAAGCGTTGACTGACGCGTGATTGACGAAATGCCATTACACGTTCAATCAAAATTCGTGACAGATAGTTGATTGACGTAAAAATCAAAATATCCAGATATTTGTCAATCAATTTCATGCAACCGTCAATCACCGCATTACACGATAGGTTATTCGTCAATCACAACCGTGATTGTTGTAAAACTGACAGCAAAACCTACCGTGTAATGGGCGTCTTACATTTGTGCGATAATTGTTAGTCATTTGTCATTTGGTTTGACACTTTAGTGAACATCCGACAATTAAACGGATATGGATGACTTACGTAAGAATAAATTTTGTAGGTATCTATATAATTTACTTATAATACATAGACCTGGCAGAAATATTTTTATAACGTTGCCTTCACACTAGGATTTTCTTCTGTATCTTCGAGGCAGTGTACATATATAAATTGCACAAGGATAAATATCCAGACCCGGAATCATTATTTATAGGCCATACAAATACTTGATCCATGCGGGTTTTGAACCCGTGGCCTTTAGCGCTGTAACTCATTGCTAATCCACTGCGCCAGGGAGTCGTCAAATCAATGTTGATCACTGATTTACAAAAATAATTCGGAAAGTGAGTTTCATAATAATTATTTTGAATTGCAATAAATAAAAAAATGGAATAGATGAAAAAGTTTAAATTTTAAATAAAAAAAAATCGGACAAGAAAAGTAATAATATAGTTATTGGAAATAAATCAATTACAATAAATTTCATTGTAATAATCATTGAGTTAGTGTAACGTATAAATCAATGGTAATAATTGAGTCGATATACAGAAAGAATTTCTTGCTGTTTTGACCCGTGGCAAATGAAAGAAGCGACTATGGAAAACACCAGAAAATCGTATGGCTTCCGAAGCATGGTATTACCATCTCGCCTATGTCAAATAATGAAACCTCAAAAAAGGTTTCTCAAAATAAACCAAACAATATTCTTTGCAGGACTCAGCATTTTACAGTGGCTATAGGACTCTGCCAGGAATGTGAAGGGGCCTGTGCCCATCAGTGAGTACTGTATATACTTGTAATTTCTTTAGGATGTCACCACACCAATTGATCATACGTCGATCGATGTCAATTTATTGGTGTGGCGCTTCAGTTGATCGACGGATACTGGTCGATGAAACTTTGTTCAATTATCGGTTGACAATAATCGTTGTGGTTGTCGGCTTATCATTAGTATCTTTTAAAATGTATTCAGAAGAGAGATGGAGCGGGGCGGATTGTCAAATAATCAATCATCGTCGATCGACGTCGACTTATCCATTCCAACTATCGATCGATACCATCGAACGATTGGTGTGGTAGAAACTATCGATCGACATCGCCTAATTCATTACACCATGCCATCAATCGACGATCGATCGATTTGTGTGGTAACACCCTAAGAGGGAACACAGTATAGCCATAAGTTATACTGCTTGTGCGCAACTGACTTCATATTTCATTGCAACGTTTTTTACTTAGAAACAATGAGGAAACAAAAACATCAAAATGTATTCTTAATTTATTTACGTTTATATAAATCAACATTGAAATAAAATAAAATTATATTTATTTTTTCATCGCAAGAAGTTAAAATTTCGTTTGACACATGTCATTCCTTTTCCAAATCTACTACTACCTTTAAAATATTTATTCACTCTCGGTAAAGAGTAATAGTCGTCGTCTTCATCATCATCACTGATGAATATAGGCCTCCCCCAAGGAATTCCACAAAGCACGGTCTTGAGCCACCTGCATCCATCGACATGTATTACCAGGTCGTCACTCTATCTAGTGTTTGGCCGCTCTACACTTCGTCTACTGGTATGAGGTTGCCACTTAACAAACTTTTTTCCCTATCGATTGTCAGTTCTTCGAGCTATATGGCCGACTTACTGCCACTTCAGCTAGTAATATTTTTTATTCTGTGCTTCAGCTTACTAATCCGTTTGGCTATGTCGGTTACTCTGGTTCTACTGCGTATATTTCATTTTTAAGTGTTCTGTGGTCATTCCAATTTAATTTGGTATTCAGGCCGCTCCTCTATTTTGAGTTTCGGATAAACGCCTAGCCTGAAAAAGTTCTCGTTGTTTTAATTCAGTATCAAGCTACAAATAAATATAAAATTCACAATGTAAATGCAAGTAACA
The DNA here is from genome assembly GCA_963668995.1 of Parnassius mnemosyne. NCBI lineage: Eukaryota > Metazoa > Arthropoda > Insecta > Lepidoptera > Papilionidae > Parnassius > Parnassius mnemosyne. The sequence continues at coordinate 3,361,785 of CAVLGL010000002.1, read as the reverse complement.
ACACACCAGAAGCGACCTATTCAATGAAGCAAGTTATGACTTGCATTCTATCCATTATGTTCAAGTGCCTTCGCTTGTTTACTTGTCAATGGTGAAGCGTTAAGGAACTATACCTTACGTAAACTTAGGAAAGCGCACGCGTTCCGTGTTCCATAATACACCCCGGAATGCTTTTCACTGACGTAAACGCTCAGTTTAAAGAGTAAGAGACAGCGGATTTCTTTATTATGCTATAAACATTAAGATACCTATTGAGAAAAATTTAAGCAATGAGCTAACAAAGCAAAAAAAGTCTAATTGATATTTAATTCAATAAAAAAATAGTTCTCGTATCGTATAGCGTTTACAAAAAGTGAAGCCGTTATCGTATGCCTCTGTGCCACTTACTCGCGCAATTCATATAATAAAATGGTTTGGAAATATCAAAAGTGCTCGCATCATGAGCGTTCATTTAATTTAGACGAAAAAAAAAATAAAGCGTTGTCATGATATACGGCTATTCATATTATAGTATAAGTGCAATATGGTTATGATAGAGCCACTTTGAAGACACAAAAAAAGACAGAGTAAAGCACTACCTAATAACGCTTTGCGTTATGAGGCGTGCAATAATGAATAATGTAACATAAGTCATATATTTTATTTTAATAAAATTTATGTAATATATTTTATGAAATAATTATTAATATAAATAAATATAAAGGTTCATTTACTTCCTTTGCCTATGGAATGTTATATTATAAAACAATCATTTTCAGGAGTAAACTCCAGTCACGCGTCGGAGGTGACACGCACATTTTTTTTTTATAAATCCATGTAAAATAAAAAGATAAATTAAAAACGCTTATATAAGTAATTTATACCGCAGAAAGTTGCATTAAAAATATATTTGTGGGCAACGTACAGCGGCATGATGGAGTAAGTAGGTACATTATGAGACTTTAATTCGACAAGGTTACGTCAGTAGTAAATCGAAAACATTCGTTTCCAGTCATGACTTGAAGCGGCTATAAAATTTTGATTAATTTAAGTCAGTTGCGCAATGCACAGATTTGATGTTGCAATGCTGCGGCATAATATGGGTTTGTGGATTCTTTTTGCATTACACTGTACCCAGCACTATACGCTACATACACCTGTAATCGATTAAGAATCAAAGTGCAGATGCGAAGTCGTCTCTGATGACAAAGATAAAACGCCTAGATACCAGTAAAACGGGTTTCCGGTTCTTTAAATAATGAAATAATTATCACTATGATTAAATCCGCGTGGCTTGGGGATTGGAGCACCTTGCTCCTATGCCGCGAGTCATAAGTTCTTATACTCAATGGAACTTATGCAAAGACAGACTTTGTTGATTTTCGCATATGGTTACATAGAGGGGATTCTCGTATTATAAATGGACGTAGTTATACAAAAACGTTTCAACCCACAAGTCATTCGAAAATGAGTTATTCTTCTTCTTTACTTCTTGGCTTGTCTTAAAAAAAATAAAGAAGAAAAAAATATTCTGCCAATGTCAAGTCAGTCATGGGAGTGACAATCAAAAATGAGATAAATATACAGATCTACTTATTTAACTCATTTTTGAATGACTTGTGGGTTAGAACGTTTTTGTATAACTACGTCCATATATTCTCGTTCAGTACATTCAAGTCTAACTTCGATCTGTTATGTTAGGTCTGGGGAGACTGGGACAAGTGAGAGTTTGTGTTAATTTTATTTATTTATTTAAACTTCAATGCACAAAGGCGGTGCAGCAACAATTAAAATAGAAAAGGATGATAAAAGGTGTAATATAATATATAATCACTACGATTAAACAAAATAAACATAACTATATCGATAAATATATTATATAGATATCTAATTAAATGCATTTGGGAATATTCTCCATTCTCATAATATACATATTTAGTTTTTTTTTTTGGATTATTCCATACCCTCACGGATACCTTACGTTACCTTTAGACGAGCAGTAGTTGTAGAATGACCAGAACGGAAGCCCGACTGATATAGGGAAAGAATATTATTTGAGAAAACAATAAAGTCTGTTTATGGATTGTGTATGGAGATTTTGTCATAGTTGCCAAGCTTGGCAGGTAGGTTGGCAACCAAAGATTGGTGTTCTTAGAGTTGAGTGTAGAGTATTCTTACACCGTTACTAGATGGTGCAAATTTTATTATAATGAAAAACTATTGAAACTATTTCAAAAGGCAGCTCTATAATTTATATTTAACGATTACCGTTATTACGGAGCGGTGTATAACGATCAAGCAAGTGCCAATGAAAGTAAAAGGCGCTAGGTTCGATACCCGGATGGAAGTAAGAGAGAACGGGAAGTTTTCCTTGCACGCGCTGTAGTTGTTAACGCGTAGGTTTATTGATCGAATTATTTCTCAAATTAGACTTATTGACGGCTTCGTGGCGCAGTGGCCTAGTATGCAGCGCTGCAGCCGGCGGGTTCTAATCGCGCACGGAACGAGTGTTTGTATGACCTACAAATATTTTTTACGGGTTTGAATGTTTATCCTTGTGTAATTAATCGTATTAATTGCATAATAAAATACAACTTAACTAATTTAAAAATTACAATCACATGAATACAATGGTTCTATTGTTTTACTTTTATAATTAGTCGGGTTATAATTTATTACATGTATACTCGTATAACTTTTATCTGACGTTTAAAGAATCAGCTCTAAAACTAAAAAAAAAATACCGAATTTATTATAAGCGGGAAGTGTGACCTTGACAAGCCAACAGTAAAGCTCAATCTTTCCGATTCGCAATTGATATGTGCAAGTAGCAATGAACTTGGGAAGTATTCTTATGTAATGATGTCTCGAATTCCAAGTTCTATTTTTTATAGGATAGCGTGACAAACGAGCACACAGTCCACCTGATGGTAACTGGTTGCTGTGACCCATAGACATCCACATCTATCCTCAATAAAGAATCAAAATGCAGATGCGTTGTCACCCGTGAGGTCTAAGATGCAATGCCTCTTTTCGAGTAAAAAGGGTCGCCGGTTCTCTACACTCACCATACGAAACACAGCAGTGTTAACCTGCTATTTTACGCTGGTATTCTGTGAGAGCGTGGTCCTTCCCCGGTCGAGGCGACCCATTCGTGCTACAACTATACTATTAATATAGCTGCAGCATGGCTCTACCACGTACAAAGTTTTTACAAGTTCTTTCTAAAAGGTTGATGCATCGACCTAGTAGAAAGATGTTAGCTCTCTGTGCATATTTAATCGCATAAACCACGAAGAGTGCTCCAAGGAATTGTTTGGATTAATTCCAAATGGTAAACTCCACCATCACACCACCATTTTGTATAGAATAAGGGTAACAAACGAGCACACAGTTCTCCGAATGGTAACTCGTTGCTGTAGTACATAGAGATATCTATTTGCTAAACTCATCTATCCTCGATTAAGAATCTAAATGAAGATGCGTTGTCAACCCTGAGGACTAATATGGAATGCCTCGTTTCCTGTAAAAACGGTCTCCGGTTCTCTACACTCACCACATAAAACAAGCCAGCATAAAATAGCAGCATTAAGCTGCTATTTTACGCTGGTATTCTTTGATAAAGTATTATTTGAGCCGACCTATAATACTTTGCCCCCCCCCCCCCCCCCCCGTGCTGCAGCTATTATGTAGCAACAGTATGGCTTTACCACGTATAACATTTTACAACCGTTTATTGCAATAGAATTTTAAATTTCATCCATACAATCTTGATGGTTAAGAGTTCACTACCGTGCATTTTACGAGAGATTTGGCACACACGACCACATTGTGGAGTTTTCTGTCGCGCTGGAGTACACAATATTATTAGTATCATTATAAAAAGATGATAATTGCAATATATATTAGTTTGAACTATATTCCTCAAAAAACAAATGAATATAAAAGCAAAATCGACTCGGTGAAATAACTCAGAGCGGGCAGCGCTGCAAAAAAGGAAGCGGAGAAAAAAAAAAACAATAAATTTTCTTCAATAAAGTCCACGGGTGTTTTGTTAAAGTTAATTGTGTGCATTACGTAGAGTAGTGTTGTAACTTTGAAGTTCGACTTTCTTTGGTAACAAAAACAAGATTACGTGAGACACAACTTTTCGGATGGCTTCCAACCGGATGTAGGCACGCTTCGATTATGGGCTTTCACGTTTTTCATTTGTCGCGAATGTTTGCAATTTTTAACCGACAATTACAAAACAGAAAAAGGTTAACAATTTAGTAAGTTTTTGTGTATGTTTGTTACGCGATACCTTCGTCAACTGTGAACCGATTCTGATGATCATTTATTAATTAGGTTATTATTCAATGAAGTCCCATATAAATTTGGAAAGGAAATCTAACCCCTTTTTAAAAAAGGCAGTTTTTTTATTTTTACCGTCATTAAGTAGACACTGCTGCCTATCTCCTGATGATTCTCTCCGTAGCCAAGAGGCGAATCATCAGGAGATAGGAGATAGGTGTCGTAAGAACGACACCCACGGAATGATATGGGTTAGTAGATATTATGACACGGCCACTACACGGCCTACATTTTCTACATAGTTAAGTTTCAACGAATATTTTAGATGCGTTTTTTATGGATATGGGCTAGCAATTTTCGTTAGGATTTTAGTGACATATGTTTTATTAAATTGAAGCTCCATGAGGGTGGACTACCTGATTGTCAGTGGCTACTGCAGACTGTGTAAGCCGCTACCGACTGAAAACAAGATAGCTATAGATGCGTTGTCACATTTGAGGACTAAGATGCCTTAAAGTAGTGTAATTATATTGACTCTATATTTTTAGGCCGGAACATAGCAGCAGACGCACTTCTGATCCGCCACAGATATAGGTAAAAGGGAGTATGAGACAGGGTGAGGGCGAGGAGAGACTTACGCAGACGGTCTTTTAGGCAGAAAAGGAGTCGTCCAGTCGTATTATAGTAAATTCTGCCGTCAAGCAGTTGACATTGTGTAAAATAATCTTTATCGTGAATCTGTCTAAATGTCCAGATCAATTTTTCATCATGATTATCATCATCATCATCATCAGCGTTTTATTTATCATTGATTAATATGTGTGATATTTATGAAAGTTTAGAACAATTGTCAGTATCAAAATCACAATCCTTTATTTCATGGATCATAATAGATGTTAGCTACATATATTATAATCAAGTTCAACTATGTCCTACCCTGTGGGCGTACGAAGTACGATAATTTTTGCAAAACAATTAAAGTAATGACCTAAAAAATAAACTGCATGAAATGCGAATGCAACATAAACAAAACGTTAGTGGATGAAAAAATAGGGAGAAAACGTTAACCATGTCGGAAATCTAATTATGTCTATTGAATAATGACTATAAAAATTAAACACATTTTGAAATAGTGACCATTCAATATTTTAAACACTTAATAAATATAATAAATAAACAATAATTAATAGTGACACATTTAATCATTATTTTTTCATTTATCAAATAAAATGTAATAATAAAATATATAATTAAAAAAATCAAAAACTCGCCTGCATAAAAGACAATTTAAAAGTAATGCATTAAAATGACTAAAACAAATTTGAGAATAGAAAACAAATTAAAATAAACTATAAACAAAGTAAGCTCTACTTCGGTTTAACATTCTATATTATGAGCTGAAAGCCAAGTTAAATACCCGCATTAAGTTTAGTAGTACCTTAATTTTGTTTTTTATTCTCAATCTTGTGACGGTCTTTTTAGTGCATGAATTTTAAATTGTCTTTTATGTAGTCGGGTTTTTGATTTTTTAAATTATTTATTTTATTTTAGACGTTTTAGTGTCCCGACATACAACTAAATTTCATATGATAGCACGAGGTCCGACACAAACAAGGCCCATTTTAACGCTATCAAAAACTTCTTAAACCATAAGTCCTAATTAAATTTAAACATGTAATCTATATATATTTTTGTAATCCCCTTTTAATTTCCTTTATTTTGATACCCTACTCGATATGTAGGTTTGGTTAATATTTTTAATAACGTATTACTATTTCGCGCCAAAAATCCGCCATTTTGTTTATTTATTTCAAACAGCTATGTAAGAAGACTTGAGTTTTTAAGGCGAATATCACGATATCTTAACTATCGATATCCATCCAGCCGTTTGGAAGATACGAGGTAATAAAGACATTTACAAACATACATACATACACATACATACAAGATACGCGCGAAAAACATAACCCTTGCGTGGCAGTGGCAGCGTGTGTATTAAAAAATAAATTATTAATTTAATTGTTCATCCCGTGATTTTTAAAAAAAATTGTATTGATGAATTTCCCTCGTAGCTGATGCAATCGACCGTTCACGTAAATGTGACTGAATTTTGACCGCAAATTAAGGAGTACTGCCCATTGTGGTTTGTGGTAATATTGCGTCACAACGTTACAGACGGAAACGTAACAAATAATAATTTGGGCGATTAACAGTTCCTTCACTTGGTGATGTAAACAAAGTAATTTCGTATCAGATAGTCATTTCTTATTATGAGTTGGTAGAGCCACGCGGCAGCTATACACAGCTGCAACACAATGAGGGCAGCCACGACTTTTTCTGCCACCAGGGCGGCGCCACTAGAAAGTGAGGTATAATATTTGACAGATTTCATAGCGGGGAAGTTAATTTGTTCGGAAAATGTAAAAGTTATAGTTTCTTTTTGTATATTTTATATTGTTAACATTAAAAATAAATAAACCAAACCACAGATATTCATAAAAGCAGAAAAATTAAAAAAAAGTTAAAAATGTGCAAAAAATTTAAGTGCAAACCACTGACGCATTGTTTTGTGTATTAATATAATACTCTAGAAACCGATAAACTTTTCTTAAAAACTAACTTATCAATTAAATGATATTGTGTAACAAAACACTTTACCTCAGTGCCAACTAGCGATATCTGGTGAGCAGAAAATTATTAGCCATCATTGGGTCGGCATGACCGGGGTAGGGCTACGCTCTCAGAATAACATCGTAAAACACGAGCCATTCCATCTAAGTCCTCAGGGGTGACAAGGCATGAGCCTTTTGATACTTAATTGAGGATGGATGGGCCACAGCATCCATCTATCATCAGTTGAACTCCTTGATTGTCATCCTGGCTGCTGGCTGCCATATTCGTTATACTTATGGAACCGATGTTGGGTTTGTTAATTATATTGATTAAATACAAAGTATGTAGTTTCATAATATAGCATAAGTCATCAGTGACGGTGAATGAACCCCTCCACCCCCCACCCCCCATATATCACAGCGCAGTGTTATAAGAAGCGAAAGAGGAAATCAAAACGGGAAGTAAAAAAAAAATTCATTAAAAATATATAAAAAAGGAATGTCGTTGTCCCACCGGTGCATAGATAAGACTGTATTTATAGAGTTCTTTATAAGAGGCAGTTCAGCAGTGGACTTGTACTTTACGAAGTGAAGGGCTGTCATAATGATGACGATAAAATTTCATCGCAATTTAAGATGTTATTTTTAGTAAGGTATAGCCGTAGCTTTCGTCTCTACTGCAATAGTCAATACGTTTACAATACGTTGTAACCGTAAAATTTCCAGCTTTCATTAGCACTGCATATAAAGGTGGACTGTTCTAGAATGGTAGTTAGTGATTTCAATCATAATATAGGTCTAATTATTAAGGCCCATTAACACCGTACATGTTTCTTGCCTGTTGCATATAATTAATTTAAATCTGTAATTAAAAGCAATGTTGATATACATCGTATTCTTGCTCTGAAGGCGCAAGTTAATTTCAAATAAGAAAAATGTAAACAGCGCTTAACAAAACAAAACAGTTCGGATTTTTTTTAATATTCAATAAAAAAAGCAGTTACTTTCAACTGTAAAACGGTACGAGTGTTATTGCAAGCTATTAATTGAATTGAATTATTGCCATTTTTAGGTCATGGGTAGGTATTATTAGGTACGCCAATGTGCTTTTAAACAGTGCCTGAATAACACCTATGTTCTGGATAGATTATCAGTATCAATTACAATTTTCTATTTATTTCTCCCTCACAAAAAGCAAAAATAAAAGTAATTTTACAAAAATAAGTGATGTTCATTCTGTAAATACTAGGAACAGACACAAGCCAGTAGTACCAGTTACTCGACTCCACCGAGTCAGTAATTCATTCTTGGGGCGATGTATACGCTTTTACAACAAAATTCCAGAAAATATATACCTGCTCAAAGTTTAAATATTTTATTAAACTAATTGTATAAAAAGGGTTATTATAATGTTAAGGAATTTATGGATGATAATAACCCCTGGAAATGAGGTGATCGCTACCAAGCTATTTCTAATTTGTTTGGTGTGGTTAATTGTGTAACATACATGATTGTAAGCTGTTATTCTAAAAAACGTCCCGCTGGGTTTTTGCTGATTCCTCCCAGGACAGAGGTTTTTTTCGAACCAGTGGTAATTAAACGAAAGAGTTACATTCAATAAGTATTATTTATAATATATATTGAATAAAAAAAGTTTCAGTTTCTGTTTTTGTTTCCTCTTATTTATTGATCCGTGTTAACCCACACATGGTCCTCTCCCGTTTCAGGGAAGATTTGCCTCAATCCCCACACTTGGTACCTTGGTAGTACCAGATATCTTGCATCTTTGACACAAATGGCCGCCGCTGATCATTTGGAGATAGTTATTTCGTTTTTATTTAGAATAAGGGTAACAAACGAGCATACAGTCCACAGAAAAGTGAAAGCTGTGGCCCGTAAACATCTACATATATCCTCGATAAAGAATTAGCGTTGTCACCCCCGAGGACTAAGACAGAATTCCTCATGTCCAGTTAAAAGAGGTCTCCGGTTTTTTACACTCACAAAACGACGGCATTAATTTGCTATTTCATGCTGGTATTTTATGAGAGCGTGGTCTTTTTCCCGTCGGGCTGATCCATTCATGCTACAACCATAATATAGCTGCAGCATGGATCTTCTATGTATGAGTATAACGTCCCGTAAGTATCATAAGAGGCCACTATAGGAAATGCCTGAATATAATATTTATATATATATATATATATATATATATATATATATATATATATATATATATAAATTACGTGTCACGTTGTTTGAATGAATTGTTCTTTGGAGGTAGAAATAAAAATTGTTAAAATACAATGTAATACCTTATTTACTACCATTTGATGTTCGTTTATTGAAATTGGAAATACTTGTTGGAAAGAGATAGTACGTTTTATATTTTATCTCTCTCTCTCTCTCTCTCTTTTGAATATTGTAAAAAAGTACATCGTGCTAATAAAAGAATTAATTTAGAAAAACCCATACTTTGTATAATTTATTACAACATAACAAATATATTAGATAATATCAGGCGTATTAAAATGAAATTGTACATGACAAGCGATCAACTAACCATTCATTTATCTGTCCGTACACGAACAAAAGACTTAGTCGATTTGATTCGCGTTTTACAATCGACAAGACAACTCGACATGTTAAAGAAATAATTAAGACAAATTATTGTACAGATAAAAACAAGTAGTTCACAGACGTAATAGTACAGTCACGAGTTTTTTTTTTGAGTTATTGGAAGTTAGAAGTAAAGACTAGAAATGAGTTGGGGGTGACTCGAACTTTAGTCCTTGTCAGTTTGAATAGCCTATCATGTAGAGGATGTCATGGTGGTCATGGTTGGATAGGGACAAAAAGTTCTCATTACACTCCTTGTGGGTTAAAATGGCGAAGAACCAAAATATTGGAGGGTTGCTCGAAATTTAGGCATAGTTTGAATAGCCTGTAATGTAGAGGATGTCATGGGGTTCATGGTCGAATAGGGGCAAAAAGTTCTCATTACACTCCTAGGGGGTCAAAATGGCCAAAAACCAAAAAAGTTAAAATTCTTATTTCGGCTACAACTCCGCCTCCTTCGGAGGTTCTTACACAGTCTTTACTTCCCGCATCCCACTTATTTGGGTTATAAGTTTATAATTATTTAACAATTAAGTGTATGTCGGCTTAGTGGTCGGTGCTTTGGACGTAAATTCTAGATTTGAATCCTAACTGAACACTATCAGTTAGACGAATCTAGATGTGTTGGGTGTATGTGTATTTGACACTACAAATTCTGGATGATTGGCGGTCCACCACTGTGCAATTTAGAAGATGTTTTCTTCCTCGCACAACTTCCTTGTGGAATCGATCGACTTAAGGACCTTTAAGAAAAGAGCCTACTCCTTTTTAAAAGGCCGGCAACGCATCTGCGATTCTCCTGGTTCCCCTGGTGTTGCAGTGAGCCGCATGCTCGTTTGTCCTCTCTTCTATAAAAAAAATTACATCGGTTATAGTTGAAATAGATGATTGAGCGTGTTTGCGCTTACTTACGGCACTATAATAAGTCCAGAGCAGTTTGGCGGCTTCAGAAGTGAGACCAGAAGAAAATAACGACATTCGGATCCTTGTATATCTAGACAAATAAATAATTTAAGGTTTTTTCGTTAAAGTATTCATTCAGACCGACGGACAGGGCAAGTTAGATTCTCTGAGGTTATTTGATAGATTAAATTAAACCATTGTCAGGCTGTCAGGCACTGGCAGGCCAAATTACTTTAATAAATTCTTGTTTGAAAAGGAATTTCGTTCGTGTGATTACTTTTTTAATTTTGGAACTATTGATTATTAATATTGTAGTTTTCTTAATTGAAATATCTTTAAATTGAAATTATGAATTTTATATTTATGATCTCCCCCTCTCTATGTATTTATTCATGTAAAAATATAGATGTAAATATATAAAATTTACAAAATTTGACCTCCTCTAAGTTCATATACATTATTAAACAAAGTTTATTTGGAAAAGGTTAGGTATTATATTATTAAGGATTTATGTTAGGGTGATAAAGGAGCACACAGTCCACCTGATAGTAAGTGGATGCTGTGGCCCATAAACATTTACGCTCAATTAAGAATCAAAATGCAGATGCGTTGTCACCCCTGACGACTGGGATGGAATGTCTTACTTGATAATTTACGTATTATCTTATGAGAGGGTAATTCGTCCATGGTCGAACTGACCTATTCTCGCTGCAGACATAATGCATTTTCAGCGTGTCTTTCACGTAGAAAAATTACGGGTATCTATATGAAATAAACGACCAATAATACAAAGAGTTTCTAAATGTTAGTGAGTCAGGCTTCTACTTGACTGTATAAAAAAAGCTTACTGCTTAGTTTTCAAAGTATTCAAGCAATTCAAATCATCGGCGAACTCTTTGTACCTTGATGGATTACGCCGGAGTCATTAAGGTGGGTTATTCACTTGACAGAAAGCTTCGGCTACCGCAATCGCTGTCGCCCCCACATCAGTACCTCATCAGCTTAATGACGCACTTTCACCCGCGGCCTTTGTATGCCAAATGGGCTTACATATGCCCCTTAAGTTCTTGCGCCATATTACGTATTGAACGAATTTGATTAGAGCACGGAGATTGATTGTTACGTAATAAAGTTAATTCATTTCGTATGATAAGATTATGGTGCCGTAATTTAATATGGCATTTATGAATTTCGAATGCTTACTTGGTTCAATTTCTTTTTTTTTGTGTGTTTTTTTTGTTTGAGACACTGGCCAGTTATCTTTAAGTAACAGTGCTGTAGTAATGCAGCAATCCTCATCATCATTACAGCCTTGTGCAAGTACACAGCTGATCATAGACCTTAAAATATATAAGGAACGTTATCGAGCACCAGCCTCATATTGATAAGCGAAGTGTAGGCCGAACCCCCACTAGATGGAGTGACGAACTGGTAAGAGATGCAGGAAGTCGACAGATGCAGGTTGCTCACGACCGTGTTTTATTGTGTTCCTTGTGGGAGGCCTAATAAATTATTTATTTCATATTAATTTTCTGAATAATTCAATGCCTTTATGATGTTTTGCAGCGGCGAATAAAGTCTCTTTCTTTTTTCTTTCTTACAGATACAGATTAACTTTTACTTTCTATAGTTGCAAGTAATTCCTCTTGGACTATCTTAATCATTTTTAATGTTTTTTTTTATACTACTGGTTAATATGATTCCAATACCAAAAAAAAAATTCCACTTTAAAAGATCCTCAAAACTCACTTTCTAGTACTGGTAACATGTTCAACGCTACGGTAGCGCTATCGTGATGATCTGTAAGGCAATTAGGAGGTCATTGCCGGTCTTCTGTCCGATAACATCGCCACACAGGCCCGGCGCGGCTGGCGTCTTTGCCCTGGATTGGTAGGAACTGTAACAAGTCTGATATAATTTGTCAGCGGATTTAAGAAGGCAGAGAAAGGCAACATCGCGTGATAAAGCAAATTAAAAGCAATTAAGTAGGTACTTACTTTTTAAATTGTAATTTTCCAAAGAAAAATATTAGTGGTTTTTATTTTTCTAAAGATAAATATTTTTTTTAATTGATTACGGGTGACAAACGAGCACACATTTATCGTCAATTAAGAATCAAAATGCAGATGCGTTGTTACCCCTGAGGCTTGAGATGAAATGCCTCGTTTCCAGTGAATAGGGTCTCCGGTTGTTTGCACACATCATACGAAATAGCAGAATTATTCTGCTATTTTACGCTGGTATTTTGTGACGGCGTGGTCCTACCCCAGTCGAGCCGAACCATTCGTATTACAACCATAATATAGCGTGGCTCTAACACGTATAATATAAATCATAAGTGTTTTTACGTATTTGTACCGTAGCTCAGGGGATGAGCGGTAAGCGAGCGCCTTCACATTACGCTAACAGCCTTGGTTCAATCCTCACCGACACCATAAACATTGTTTTTTGATTATCAATTAATTTGTCGTTGACACCGCAAAGGGGCGAACCCCAATTTTTTAAAAAAAATTACAGGAGAGCAAGAACATTTATTATTCCCCGATTACTAGCTTTTTTTCATCAGAAAATTAAATATATTAGAATTAATGGAAAACTGAAAATAAGATTGCTCTCTTGTAATTTTTTGAAATATTGAGGTTCGCCCCTTTGCGGCGTCAACGACGGATTGTTGAACAATTTCATTGGCTCCGGCGTGGACCGAACACAGGTTGTCCACGTCTACTATGAAATTTCTAACGAGCATAATATCTTAAGAAGTGGCTCATATTATGTCTATGTACAATATGTAAAGAAAACCATGGTCCGAGGCAAATCATAGGTACCGTTATGATATCACCAAAAAAGTTATAACATATTATTATGTATATAAATAATTTGAAATTAAAAAGTTTGTACAGCCGACTTCAATGTAAGTTATTTAAGAATAACTCAAAAAAAAATTGGTTTGACCTTGATCAAATTCACATGGGACCACACGAGAACTATCAGCTTTCATATAAAAAAAGAATCATCGAAATCGGTTCACACAGTACAAAGTTATGAGGTAGCACACATATAAAAAAAACATACAGTCGAATTGAGTACTGTCTCCTTTTTGGAAGTCGGCAGATAAAATGATAGAGGTTTGCAATATCGACGACTGAGTTCTTTCTGATTGGCTCAACACACTGGCACTGCGTAGGGATGTTGCATCCTTTTGCATTTTCCATCGAATTTACCACGGGGAGTGCTCTGAGGAATTGTTCGGATTAATTCCAGCCGGAAAGTTTCACGAACGTACATCGCGTCAAAATTCACGATACCATCCTCACCTTCTGGATGCTTGGCGGTCCACGACTGTGCGTTTTACTAGGAGTTGTCTTCCTCGTACAACTTCTCTGTGGAATTGTTTACCACCGGCGATTTTTCCGGACCGATACGACATAGGCACCTTCAAGAAAAGAGCTTACACCTTTCTAAAAGGTCAGCAACGCATCTGCAATTCCCCTGGTGTTGCGGTTGAACATGGGCGGCGGTAGTCACTTACCATCAGGTGAGCCGCATGCTCGTTGCCGCCTCTTCTATATAAAAAAAAACAATTAGGTTTTCTAAAACTTATTTCTTGGACACTTGGCACTTATAAAAAAAATATTCCGATATCTTCATTTAATATTATATTAAGGTATTAGTTTTAAGAAGCGTATTTTATAAGAACTACGTGTTCAGTGATGTGTGTAAGCAACGCTATCAGCTAGTAGAATATAAAATTGTTATTGTTATTTTAAATAACATGTTCTACTATATTTTTTAAGTGGTACCACACTACAGCTGCAGTATGGTTGTAGCACGAACGGATCGGTTCGACCGGGGAAGGACCACGCTCTCACAGAATACTAGCGTAAAATAGCAGCTTAATGCTTCGGACAGTGAGTGTGCCGAACTGGAGAACATTTTACTGGAAACGAGGCGCTCGATCTTAATCTTTAAGAGTGAAAACGCATGTGGACTCTAATTCTCATTCTAAGATAGATAAAAAAGTCTATGGGCCACAGCATCCACGTAACATCAGGAGGAGGTTTGTCGCCCACAATCTATATAAAAAAAATTTAGTCTTCGAAACAAAGAAATATGTAATAGTAAATTTACAGCCTATAAATATAGGTCTATGACAAGTGGTAATATTAAAATATACAACCGACTTTAATATAAATAAAATAAGTCAATTAAATACGCATTATTAAGGATAACTCAAAAACTCCTGGATAGATCAAAGCACCAGCTTTCAATTAAAAAAGAAAAGTAACACACAAAAAATAAAATACAGACAAATTGAGAAAGTCCTTCTTTTTTTGACATCGGTTTAAAAGCTTAAATTTTTCACTTTTTCTAGAAAAGTAAAACTCGACATCGAATAACTGAGCAGTTTAAATTTCCACACAATAGCTTCAGAAGTTGGTGTTAAGATTTAGTGATAGAAGAAACAAAAATCGTGATTAGATAAAGTGTGATATAAATATTACGTAGTACACATATGAAAACGTAGACTGTAGACGTTAATTTTATTGATTGTTCCTTTTAGCAGCGGTATCTTAGGGATTAATGAAGATATCACGTAACATACATTCAAGTGAATGCAGGAAATAGAGTGAATGGGGCTCTACACTCTATTGTGAAAAGTCAGAATGTGTCCAAAAAGGCACGTATGGCAATTCACAATGCTGTGTTAGTTCCTACTTTAATGTATGGTAGTGAAAGTTGGGTGTGGCAGAAGAAGCATGAGAGTAGAATAAATGCTGTAGAAATGCGGTCATTAAGGAGTATGTTAGGGATGAAGCTGAATGATAGAGTGAGAAATTGTTTAATAAGAGAAGAGTGTGGTTTGCAAGATGATGTTGTGACCAGGATTAAGAACGGAATGCTTCGGTGGTTTGGCCATGTAGAAAGAATGAATGAGGAAAGAGTGACAAAGCAAATTTATGTTGCAGAGGTGAACGGCATAGTCGGGAAGGGTCGCCCTAGGCGAAAGTTTATCGACCAAATTGGCGATATATTAAAGATGGGCCAAATCAAGAGTACCTTTAACCGACGAGCGTGTATGCGTAGGTATATGGATGTGGAGGAAGCGAGAGAGGTGTGTCAGGATCGTGCCAAATGGAAGTCCATAATCTCTGCCTACCCCTCTGGGTGACAGGCGTGAGTGTTTATGTTTATATATGTATACATTCAAGTAAACACAACATATTATATTATAATTGAGTACCTATTTTGAAGTCATAATAGCGTTCGTCCGTCGACTTCCGCGAATATGCAAACAAACCGCGTGTCATAACAAGTTACAAAATACGACCGAGAACTTGTAAATAATTCATGTGACGACAGCTTGTTCGCTTAAACGGCGACTACGTAATATTGAGACTGGAGCATTTCTAATATTTTATTTTTGTTGTTACTTATTTCCATATCTCATCTAATGGTGTCTAGAGAGTTGAATTTCAAATATTAAAAGGAATAGGTTGTTATGACGACGACGTTGATGATGATGCTGAGGATATTAATAGTTGTCTTTTGGTCGATTTCTATGCCATCATCATTGTTGTAATCTGTGGTTTTAAATTATCTTGTTTTTAGATATAACTCTTGTTTTCAATGTGGCAACATTAGCGCCCTCTATTCGCTACTAAAATGTCATGTCTTGTCTGTGGATCGCGTCGCTTGCTTTTTTGTATGTACGCCGTTTTCTTTTTTTGCTAAAGTTATTTTGTACGTAATAAAAGTACTTAATGTTTCTACTGGCCTAATTTATTAACTTCCACCACTCTAACAATCATCATCATCATTATATCCCTTCACAAGTCCACTTCCGAACATAGGCCTCCCCAAGGAATGCCATAAAGCACAGTTCTGAGCCATCGGCATTTTTTTCACACTTCATCACTTCGATATACCGACAGTCTTGGCACCGCAGAAGGGACTGTAGCACTATCCAAATTTCGTCGGAATCAAAGGCTGTCATAGTCCACATTTTTTTATATGAGAGGGGGCAAACGAGCATGCGCCTCACCTGATAGTAAGTGACTACCGCCGCCCATGAACAACTGCAACACCAAGGGAACCAGAGGAATTGCAGATGCATTGCCGGCCTTTAAAATCAAAGGGGCAGATTTTACTTTTTGGTCTTCTGTACAATTTGCCGAAGGGCATGTATGTGGTCTAAGGTACACTATGACTGCCTCGTTGGTCTTGTGGTTGTACTACCGGTTTTCCACTCGCTTTCAGTAACTCCGCTGTAATTCCATCCTCGCCTGGGGCCTTGCCGTTTTTAAGCTGCTGGAGATCAATTCTAATCTCACTCAGACTGATGTCTGAGATATCATCGAAATAGTTTCGGCTAAGATTTGCTCTTGGATCATTAGTCACACTTGCGTGTGGCTCCAACGATGGTCCACGAAGGTCCGCTTTCTGTGGGGCCGCTTCTTGAAGAAATAGTTCATCATAAAGAGTTCCTCTTTCTCCATGAAGTCGATCAGCTGCTGACCCCTTGGGTTCCGTTTCCCTATTCCGGATTCTCGTCAGTCAGTCAGGGTGCGTGCGATGTATGTTGCCAGGTCCAGTCGTCTTAGGTGGTAAACAAACCTCTACCGGAGATTCTTAGCAACCCCTGTTGCACCGTGACCATGGTCGCCACTACCTGGTCCTGGTTACGACCAGGAATAGGGTGGCCACTAGGAACTGAGGGTCGTTTCTTGGTAACTCTCATCGTGGGAGGATGTTTGCCATAATTGCCAAGCTTGGCGAGCGGTTTTTTATTATACTATTGCTGTTATGAGGAAGATGCTGCTGTTAATCTCCTGCCTGTTTCTTTCTATCGCCGCTTAAAATACCCACGGAAAGATATGAGATAGTGGATATTCTTAACCGCCACTACACGCTTCACGGCTTTCTATGGCAACAATTTCCTAATTATATCGAAAGCTATCAAACCTGGCATATTAGACCCTGCCTGTGACCAGTACATGAGCGACGTAGTAGAGACTATTTAACGTAAAACCAATAATATTTTTTTATTTTCTGCATATGTAAAGAAAAACATGGAGGCACTTGCTTCCACCTATGGATCTGAGACGTGGTCCTTCACTGCTGCCCATATGAGGAAGCTCAAAGTCGCTCAGCGAGCTATAGAAAGGGCAATGCTCGGCGTTTCTCTGCGTGATATACTTAAAAATGAGGATATCCACAGTAGAACCAGAGTAATCGACATAGCCCAAAGAATTAGAATGCTGAAGTGGCAATGGGGCGGCTATATAGCTCGAAGAACAGACAACCGATGGGGAGGAAAGGTTTTCGAGGGGCAGCCTCGTACCGGCAGGCGAAGTGTAGGGCATCCCCCCACTAGATGGAGCGACGACCTGCTAACACATGCAGGAAGTCGATGGATGCAGGTGGCTCAGGACCTTGCTTTGGGGCATTCCTTGGGGGAGGTCTATGTTCAGCAGTGGACTTGTGAAGGGCTGTAATGATGATGATGATGACTTGCTTCATGAGTTGAGGTTTTTTTTGAGTTTGAGGTTAATTAACTGCGAAACTTTCTACGTCTGATATTGGAAACTTTAAGACTTTTACACAATGTTTGCATCTATCTGACATTTTGTACTAAACAAAACCCAAAATAAATCAGCTTTCAATGAAAAAAATATTGGTGCTATGTTGTCTCTTTATCCGTGCATGACTAGTTGCGACTACTGATGATATGGTCCTGGGTTTGAGACCCAGGTCAAGCTAAAATCAGTTATTGGATTTTGGTCGAGAAATTCACAATAGATGCCTGGAGTTAGGAAGTTGGCAATGTTTAATCCCATTAATCGGAAAACACGTGAAACCGTTGGTGCTGCGCAGATGTCTAGTCTCCAGTGAAACTGGGTGCGCTGACTGAAATTTGCTATTTAGTGGTGAAGTACACACAGGTAAACACTATTACCGTGCAGTACAAAAATAAATTTAACTTATAAATTATTTATATTTTAATAAATGTTTCGAACTCAATAGTTTATGCGATTAGTTCACTGTAAATATATTTCATAGAAAGCGAAAACTACAGACTGCAAATATCTTAGTTTGCTCTAGTAAATTGTTATGTTTCATTTGCTTATTACGGAAGGACGATCGAGAATTTCATTTAAATTATGCAATGGAAAGTTTGTTTGATGATGTTTAAATTATGCAACAGTTGACAATAACTTGTGAATTGTGATAAAGTCTTTCGTACATATGTAACAAGCACTATTTCATGATAGAAAGTCATCGTGTGTAATCCATATCAAATTTTAATTTTCAAATAAGTATGACGTTTCTACGGGGCCATATTGAACATAGCTATTTAAGGGTTAAGAGACTTAAAAGTGATATAGCGCGCTCTTTTCTCCGCTGCATGCATATTTGTCCCGCGAGAAGTGTGCGACATTCGGTGGACGAAAAGTAGTATGTAGAAACGTTTTCGCTTATTATCAGGAAATAAGGGATCTGAATAAGAATATTACCAATATAATACTTTAAAGTAATTGGGATAAAATGATTTTTTTTTATCTCCATTAATATAAAGTACTTTTTTTATAGGATAGGGTGACAAACGTGCACACAGTCCACCTCATGGTAAGTGGTTGCTGTGGGGCATAGACATCTACATCTATCCTCGATTAAGAATCAAAATGCAGATGCGTTGTCAACCGTGAGGACTAAGACTGAATGCGTCGTTTTCAGTAAAAAGGGGTCTTTGGTTCTCCACTCTCATCATACGAAACACAGCAGTGTTAAGTTGCTATTTTACGCTGGTATTCTGTGAAAGCGTGGTCCTTCCCCGGTCAAGCCGACCAATTCGTGCTACTTCTATATCTATACAAATAAATAAAATTGAAGTGTCTGTTTGTAATGTCAAAATTACAGCTTTTTACTAAATTCATATGAAAGTATATACGGTTCTAATAACAAAAATACAATTTTTTAAGTTTTTGTCTGTCTGTCTGTCTGTTCGTCTGTCTGTCTGTTTGTTCCGGCTAATCTCCGAAACGGCCGGACCGATTTTGACGGGATTTTCACTGGCAGATAGCTGATGACACAAGGATTAACTTAGGCTACTTTTATTTTAGAAAAAGAAAAAGGGTTCTGCGCAAAAGAATTAAAACCCCAAAAACACGCGGGCGAAGTAGCGGGGAACAGTTAGTTACTACTATAGCTGCAGCATGGCTCTAACACGAAAAAAAAGTACTTTAAAATCTATTCGAGAAAGAATTTAACTAAGTATTTAACATGTATTATGTTTTTACTTTTTCCGACCATTAAAGTTCTAATATTAGAGTACTGTCTTTGTCCATTTTGTTCTCCTTTGGAACGCTCTTCCTCTCGAAAGAAAGAGGTCTGTAATAGAAAACGACACCGGAATTGGACGTTGTGCACATAATTGATATTTTCGCTGAAATAAAAAAAAAGTGTGGCTCTACTATTGTACGCGTTATATGATAATTATCAGTTAGGCGTTTACTATATGTGGCTAATAAAGAGCTAAAAAATATCAACGATATAGGCATTTGATATGTTGAATAAAATTAATTTAACCTGTTTTTTATTGTGTAATATATATTTAAAAAAAACGCGACAATATCTTGCGAAATTAAATTAATAAATGTGTACCTAGTATTGAGTAAATATGAAAAATCATTTAATTCGATGTATTTTTAGAGTAGAATGTATTATATAGAATAAATTATATAGGTTATAAAATGGAAATAAATATAGTAAATAATTAGTTAACAGCATTTTTATTACTTGTTGATGACACTCACAAGTACTTGTATTCCGATCGGCGACACACACGTCATTGAACTTTAGCAAATTTTACAATAAGTGTAGTGGTAGGCCGCTAAAGCTTTGAACGTTATTTATTTGCTTTGAACTTCATTATTTTTAATGTGCGTTGAAAAACACTGGATGGCAAAGTACAAATGTGTGTTCAAACTTCAAAGTTTGCGCACATGTGCAAATACACACTTAGCAACTTTGAAACTATTTGCGAATTTGAAGTAATTTAAAGTCAAGTCTGATGCCGGCCATACATACTGTAAATTTAACTATGTCACGGCTGTCTCAAGCGAAATATGTCCTTAATTTATTGTATTCTCGTATATATTTAAATGTCTTTGATTGTATGCTTAAAATATTTCTCAGTCGAAAGATATTTAAAATACCATTTCCGGTTTTTTATGTATATCTCACTTTACAGATATAAAATAAATAACAATCAACATCTAATATTAGGTAGGTGATAATTTCCCTTCCCTTAATCAATGTCCTCTCATGAAGGGATCATTTCAAATGTGTCGGAACAAGTGATGTAGGGGAAAACCAAAATATTTTATGACTTCCGAAGCAGGTATAAAATATAATGGCTTGGGGCTAAGCGCTCGCTGTTTTTGCATAGCACAGGTTCCGATACCCGGCTTCAACACGACACCAATGAAATTGTGCAATTTTTCTCTGCAAGTCCAAAAATGCTGATACCTCGTGCTCGGCGTTACCGAAACCTCGTAAGGAAGCCAGCATGTCTGTTGAGTGATTTTTTGAATTTTTTTCATGAAACATCTACATTTGTTTTCTATTAAGAATCAAAATGCAGATGCGCTGTCACCCTATGTGGACTAAGGTGAAATACCTCATATCCAATAGGTAATAAGTGTCTCCGGTTCTATACACTCACCATAAGTATCACCGTAGTATTCTGTGGGAGCGTGTTCCTACCTCGGTCGAGCAGACCTATTTGTGCTACAACCATCATATAGCTGCAGCGTGACCCTACCAGTTTTAATTACTTTGAAACATGTGAAGTCCGCGAACATGCACTGGAGCAACACGGTGGAATAATCACTTCATAATCTACCCAGCGACAGGCTGCATCTGTACCTTACTACATATTAATAATAATAATAACGAGGTGACCCACAACGTAATTTGATAATGTAGCGGCAAGTGCAGAAGAACGTGGTAGAGCCATGCTGCAGCTGTATTAGTAGTATAGTTGTGGCACGAATGGGTCGGTTCGACCGGGGAAGGACCACGCTCTCACAGAATACCAGCGTAAAATAGCAGCTTAACACTGCTGTGTTTCGTATGGTGAGTGTAGAGAACCGGAGACCCTTTTTACTGGAAAAGAGGCATTCCATCTTAGTCCTCACGGGTGACAACGAATCTGCATTTTTATTCGCAAACGAGGATAGATGTAGATGTCTATGGGCCGCAGCAACCACTTACAATCAGGTGAACTGTGTGCTCGTTTGTCACCCTATCCTATAATTACATTTATACATATAATTACAATTGTATTACAACGTTTATTACACTCATCGATCACTAATAAAAAACTAAATACACAATCCCATGGAAAATTTCTCTAAAAACTGTCGCTTGAAATAAATATATATTAATGTAAATTCAAGCTTAAATGCATTGTCTAAAGTTGTATTCATAAAGCTACGTACAAATTAAAAGCGCACCCAAATGTTCGAGTGGGCGCTCATGCGGTAAGGACATTTTTTGTCACTGATTGTGTATCTAGTTTTTTATCAGTAATCGATGATTACACTATTAAAAAATTACATTAATTTTTTTTCAGAATGCGGCGTATCACTCCGAAGGCACACGAGGCAGCCGCGAGAGCGCTCTGCAAGTCAGCTCCGCATCATACGTGGCCGGGAGTCCAAACGAGGTGCTTGGCCATGGCAGGTAAACTCTTCTGTGATCGTTTTATAGTCTGTGTGTTGCCTGATCTAAGTGGTTAGTCAGTTGAAGGGATAATTAATGATTTATTCGTTGCATAAAACAAAACAAAAAAATCACATATACCAAATACCGGGTTCGGGATTCCCATCCCTATTGTCTACTAGTCTAAAGCCCTGCACTTGGTATGAAATAAGCAGTAAAAGGATCGATGTAACTGCAACTTTTTTCTGCAATGGTCAAATTATCCTCTTTTTCCTGATTCTCTTTAAACCATAGAGTATTTATAGTTTACTTATAAGTACTCAAAGATTTAAACTTTTTTATGTGGTTGAGCCATGCTGCAGCTATATGATGGTTGTAGCACAAATGGGTTGACCTGACCGGAATAGGACCACGCTCTTACAGAATACCAACGTGAAATAGCAGCTTAATGCTGCTGTGTTTCAGGTGAGTATAAAGAACTGGAAACGAGGCATTCCATCTTACTCCTCACCTCTTAGGGTCATAACGCATCTAAATTCTTAATGGAGCATAGATGTAAATATCTATGGACCAGTCTGTCGGTAGCTAGTTAGTCAGTGTCTGTAGCACCAGTTCCGTGGTCAATACCCAGGTCCTCATTGCCGGCATTGGCCAAGGTTATGCTTAAAGTTTCAGCCTATATACGTCCCACTGCTGGGCACTAGCCTCCTCCCACTTCTGAGAGGGCTTTAGGGCAAGAAAGTGCCCGCCGCGCTGCCCCAATGCATGGTGGTGGACTTCACATGTCTTCCAAATATTTTTTTAATTTCTCAGACATTACGGATACCTCAGGATATTTCTTCTTCACCGTCGAGTACGTGGTAAATCTGTACGTGGCAGGTTTCGAACCTAGGTGGTTCGCGGTGAAAATTTGCAGCGAGCGCTGAGCCCCTGAGCTACCACGGCTCATCAGTGATATTTACGCTTATGTACCTTACGGTCAACATTGCAGAATTGTATTAGTGTGCATATAACATACCATGGGTTTATCGATTCTTTTATGCATCCAACTCATCATCATCATCATCATCATTACAGCTATTCACAAGTCCATTGCTGAACTTAACATATGACATAACATTTCTGACAATCGAATTTTTAGATTGGGCATAAAATTTATATTTATAATTTAAAATTAAAAATTTTGTACTGCCGACTTCAATATAAGTTATTTAAGAATAACTTAAAAACTATTGGTCTGACCTTGATCAAATTCATATGGGACCACACGAGAAGTACCAGCTTTCAAATAAAAAAAGAATCATCGAAATCGGTTCACCCAGAAAAAAGTTCTGAGGTAACACACATAAAAAAAAAACGAAAAAAAAAAAAACATACAGTCGAATTGAGGCGGCTCCTTTTTGGAAGTCGGCAGAAAAAGCTAAAAGGTTTTTTTTTACTTATTATAAGCCAGTGCTTGACCACAATCCCACCTGGTGGTAAGTGGTGATGTAGCCTTAGATGGTAAATCGCAGTGTTTTATCAAAATCGCACTCTCTTATTATATATTTATATTATATTATTATTAGGATTATATATCTACGATATTTGGAGCTCAAACACCTCGTCGTCCCTCGACCATGTATGCTGTAAAGTATCCAATACGTCGGAAATTAAAAATAAGTACAAACTAAAAGTGATAAAATCCATACATTAACTAATTTAATTTTCAAATACCAATGTATGTTATTTCTGTCTACATGTAGATGACTTAAATTAATTATTGTATCACTGCCTTCGTGTTGTTTTTTTTTTAATTTAGTGGTTATATTAGTGTAAAGCCGCGTATCGCTTAATGCGCTCCAAAAGGTCGAACATTGGCGCGCACTCCAGCCGCGCGAAATGGAAATGAACCTTGGAACGCGCGCCAAATTGTTCGTTGGAACGCTCTAACGTGAAGCGGGCCGCTCCGTCTGTGTCGATTTTTTACAGCCGCGTATCGATTATGCGCTTCAAGAGGTGGAACATTGTCGCGCGTTCAAGCCGCGCGAAAGGGATACCTTGGAACGCGCGCCAAATTATAGTCGTTTTTTACCGCGTATCAAAGTACTTAAGTTTTGGCACGCGCACCTGTTGGGACGGTTGTTTTCATTCGTGTGTTCGCTACGTTCCAAGCTATGGGTAACCAGAGTTGCCGTAAATTGATAAAATTATATGGTTCAAAATAACTGTGTTTAGTAGCAAAGGTCGTTTTATCATGATAAAGCGCACAGAGAAGATGCATGGAACTATGAAAGCGGCAGCTGTTCGTACACGACCAACATCCATTTTGAACAGTCAAACATAGGAACGGCTGCCGCGCACGCCATGCGCGCTTAGTTGATACACCTCAAACATTTGGAACGCGTTCCGCGGATAGCACTGGTCGGCGCGGGCATTAATGGCGCGCACGCCAGGAGCGCGTAATCGATATTCGGCTTAAGGGACATACAGCCACAAGTAAAATATTTAATTTGGAATTTTCAGGTGTCCTTGCAACTCCTGCATCCAAACTACGGCCTCATCGGACACTGGTGTGGTGGCGTTTTAATTCATCCGCTATGGCTTCTCACCACTGCTCACTGCATACACAAGTAATTCTATTATAAGACTTTATTTACAAATCAAGTACAAGTTCTTCTTTTTCTATTATATATAATAAGACTAACGAACATACAGTCCCCCTGATGGTAAGTGGATCTACATTTATCCTCGATTAAGAATCAAAATGCAGATGTGTTGCCACCCGTAAGAACTAAGATGAGCTTCGTTTCCAGTAAAAAGGGTGTCCGGTACGCTACACAGCAGCATTAAGCTGTTATTTTACGTTACTTACTGTATTAAAAAATAAACTTGACTGAAAAAAATGGACGAATAAACTAAAACTAAATTTAACGCTGGTATATTGTGAGAGCGTGGTCTTTCCACGGTTGTGCAGATCCATCCGTGTTAGAATCATAATACAGCTACAGCATGGCTCTAAGACGTAAAAGAGTCCGTAAATTTTTCTTCATCAGTCCGTAACAGTTCACTTGGCCTCTGCCGTTGTAGTATGAATTTTCCATTTGCCGGATTGACAGTCACAGTACCAGATGTCTCGTATTTGTAACGCTGCTCCCCGTCTCCCGACTTGGGTAAATATGGTTACCACCATCCATCGGATTGTACAAAACCTTCCTCGCGTTTCTCATAGTCGTCTCTTACGACACTCACTTATTTTGTGAGTGAGTGTGAGTGGATTCTCTTTCGCCGCCACTTGACGGAAACATAAGAGAACCCACTCACATCACTTAATATTTATAAGGATATATAAATACATATATTATGCGTATTATGTCGGTCATGAGGAAGCTAAATGTGAATATATCCAGATGAATTCCATGAAGAAAATCATATTACCGTTACTGTCTATTAAAGTCCACTGTTGAACATAGGGCTCGCCATCAGATTGCCTCATAGGTGGATATTTGCCATAGTTGCCACGCTTGGCAAGCGGGTTGGAAGACGTTGTTGCCCATCCCCTGATTTGTTTCCCTCAATCGCCTCTTACGACACCGTAGTGGATGTTCATACACCGACACTACACGGTAAATCATAAACATATTAAAACTATGGAAAACACAGAAAATCAAAAATTAAGATATAAAAAAAACTATCAACCTTACAAAGTATAAAAAGAAAAGGCGGGCACTTGCAGCAACGAAATTATTCAGACCAAAAGACTAAATAAATAAATGTAAGTAACCGCTGGAAGGAAGTGGATGACTTATTGCTCACTATATAAAAACTGGCATGTGTTGGAGGAGGCTTACATATGATTACTCTAAGGGATCGACATATAAATACAAATACTAAAATAGAAGTAAGAAAAATGTACTGAAAATGAAAAAGTCAAATAACATTACACTACATTCGAATATTAATGTAGATACGGGCTCAATGAAGATTAATTGCTATTATAATTATAATGGTTTTTAAAACAGAGACTTTACTGTGATTCCAGTGAGCTGTTTAACCTGCCTGTAGCTGCACTCTGGACTGCAGTGCTCGGCGAGTGGGACCGCGCAGAGCAGAAGGGCTCCTACGTCCCCATCGAAAAGATCATACTGCATCATCGATTTCACAATTACCAACATGATATAGGTTCGTGGACTTTATTTTATTTTAAATTTAGTAAGTTCATTATAAACTAAATTAATTAAATATGAAATTTATTTAAAAACAAGCTTTAATCGATAGAGTCAGCATCTGGGTTCATCATCACATCAGTTTCATAGTACCCCATTATTGCCCCTACTGCCAAGAGTGTCAACTTTGTCAAATATCCCCAATATGAGTCTAAGTCTAAGGGGAGGCCTATGTTTAGCAGTGAACTTTAATAGGCTCTAACGGATGGTAATGGATAAATTACTCTTGCTTGCAATTTTTTATTAAAGTTCAAATAATTTTATTTTACCTAGCTTACAAAAATTTAACTGTTTACAGCTTTAATGAAAATGACAAAACCAGCCGACGTCAGCGCTGGAAGTAGAATTCGTACAATATGCCTGCCTTCTTACGAATCGCCATTCGCAAACTACAACGCGGAGAAAGGCACATCATTCTACATGAGATCCGAGTCTGATTCTCTTAAAAAGAAATCCGCCAAACGCCCCAAGCCAAACCCTGACACCACTGCTACATATTTAGAGAAACTGAATAATTTAACCCAAAACATATTCTCTGGGTTTACGAATAAAAAACATAAAAATTTAAGATATAATATCAGAGTATCGAATAATTCGAACAAACATGCAGACAGAAAGAGCGACGAAGATGAAATACAAACTGACGCTGAGAAGAAAAATAGAGATACTATATACGATAGGATAACATTAGACAGTGTGGTAAAGTTAATAAAAACTAATATAGATGACAAAAATATGGAAGAAAGCAATAAAAGGAGTGACAAAAAACTTATGTTTGGAGAAGAAATAGACCCATATATAGAGGATAATAATGGCATTGACGTTAAAGATGAATGTTACGCAACTGGATGGGGACGAGAACATACAAATGGCACTTTGACAGATGTGCTGTTAGAAGCTGAAGTGCCAATATTGCCACTGAGTATTTGTAGGGACAGGTATTCATTGTCTTTGCCCTTGAACGAAGGACATCTGTGCGCCGGGAGTACAGACGGAAGCACTGGAGCATGTGTTGTGAGTATTCTCATGTCAGTTTATATTAGAGATCAGAAATAGCAATTTAAATTTCATCATCAAACTTAACCTGGTTTAACTCCATTATATCTGAGTCATCATAATCATTAGCATCAGCTATTTTAAGTCTATCGATGAAAGTAGATCTTTCCAAAAATGCACCCATTTGTATACATTACTAAAAAAAGTATGCCCAATTACATTAACTTTGTAACAACTGTTGTTTGTTATTAATAAGTAACAAAATCACGTTTCAAGTTGTTAGGTATACCACTAAAATGATCTACTAAATTATCCTAATTACTTTTTGCATCGATAGACTTCATTACACAAACACGTGAAATCGGAATTCAGAATCGAATTCTCAACTGACCAATTTTATATAATGCATTCCATTTTCTAATTTAATTCGAATATTGCCATCGAAAATAATAATCCTTTTAAAACAAAATAATTTCGTCCAGTCGATTATTACAGAGTATCTTCTAACGACGGAGCTTTCGAATATTATAAGAACAAAAAGACAATTGAATAAATAAGTCGAAATTTTACTATTTTATCTCTGATCAATCAAACTGTCCGGATAAAGACATATCGATAAGCAATATGGAATTAGATTTAGCTCTGAGTCGCAGCAATATTATTCCTTTTATTTCATCTTTGATCTTTAAGCTAGATAAATTTTTGATGAATCAGCTTTTGTTGTTGTGGTCGTAGCATTATTATTATTATGTACTAGCAGGCAGGCAGTTGAGACAAATGATAATGCCTGTATCATGTTTTTGCCCACTAGTCACTCATAATGATTTCTTATATTTACGCGAAGACTACACATTAAATGAATCTATTTTTTACGGAATTTTTCGCGTTTAATTTAACTTTTTAATGTTTTTTTTAATTTCAATAGCCTCACGAATCATCCTTGGTAGGAATCGGAGTTCTTTTGCGAGGATTTGTGGTCTATCAAATCTAATGTAATGGTTGGGACGATCTTGAACATGTTCACACACTGCAGACTTCCCGGAACGTCGGTGCTTCAAGTCAGCTATATATTCTTTTACGCGGGTTTTTATAAATCTTTTTGTTTGTCTTATGTAAGAGAGACCACATTCACAATCCAGCTTGTACACTCCTGTATCTTGTAGGGGAATATGACACTTGACGGATGGTAAAAATTAACTAATATTCTTCGGCAGCTTGAGGTATGTTTTAATGGAAGCTCGCTTCAAAATGTAGCCAACTTTGTCTGTGACTCCTCTGACGTAGGCTAGTACAGCAGGCACACGCTCGCCTGTGGCCGGCTTCACTCGTTCACTGTGACGTAGGCGCGGGACTTGAAGGCTGTTGTCTTGCAATACTCGCTCGACGTGCTGAAGCTCGGTGGCCACACATGTTTTCTGTCATACATCCCTCGTGCTCTCTGGAACAAAGATTTTCCCACGTTAACTAACTGTTTTGGATGATGGTTCGAATCCCATTTAAATATCGGTTGGTATGGGTTTTTTTACTATACACAGTGTGACCAATAGTGTTATCAGGATTTCGGATGACTAAAACATCTAGGAAAGCTAAAGAATTGTTTGCCTCTAACACCATTGTGAATTGTATTTTACTTTATCAGATGGTAAAATTGTGAAAGTATCTACGTACCGCTTGTAGAATCTTGGATTTACAGGAGCAGTGAGAAGCGCTTTCTCTTCAAAGTCCTCCATGAATATGTCGGTGACTATGGGAGATACAGGCGAGCCCATCGCCATACTATCTACTTCTCTTCTTTCCACAATAGGTAGCCAGATGTGAGGCAGTGTTTGAGTAATACTGCATATTCTGTAGGCATGTTGTTATCTGCTAGCTTCTTAGTTATAATTGAGATGCAGTCTTCAATAGGTAAGCATGTGAATAGTGACTGAACATCAAAACTAACCACAGTTTCATTGTCAGCGAGTTGTATATCTTTTATCTCACTAACAAAATGGTAAGAATCCTTTGTGTGTGTTCTGATGTGTTCTCTCAGTGGTGACAATATTTTTGCCAAGTGTTGAACCAACTTATAAGTTGGTGAATCGATCTGGCTTACTATGGGACTTAGTGGAGCGTTTGGTTTTTGTATTTTCGGTAACCCATATAACCTCGGTGGTTTGGCTCATGATGGTATTATCAGATTCACGTCAAGATTTAATTTTTCGGAGTATGTATAATTATAATATCTTTATATTAAATCTCTACGTGAATTTTTCGTCTTCTGCTACTTTTACTACCAAATCTGTTTGTCTTTTTGTATGTGATGCGCCGCCCAGTTTATAGGTTATACGAGGGTGTGTTGTACTGTACATTTTGAAGCATTAAGATTTATGAGCCATTCCTTGGACCAAATAGCTATTTTATTTAGATCATCCTGAAGGCGGTCGTAGTCAATTAATGGATTTGCAAATATTTTAGTATCAACTGCAAAGATGCTGAAATTACACTGTAGGCAAAGAGGAAGGTCAAAAGTATAAATAATGTACAATACAGGGCCTAGAACGAACCCTGTGGCACTCCAATGTGTATTTCTATGTGTTCAGACTTCGTTTCACCAATTATTAGTTTTTTCAGTAATTCATCTGTATAATTAATACCAGTTATCTGCAAAGAAAGACTTATTGTTTATTAAAACATCTCAATTTAATGAGGTAACTCATTTTAGTCTAGTTTAAGTGTTTTATACAATTAAGGGTGCAAGCACACAGTTGGCCTTATGGGTTGATTAATTGATTAAAGTGAGTGTGATTTAGACAAGGATTACTACGTAGGATACTAGGTGGTATGAAAGACTCCTTTTCAGTCTAAGAGTACACTTGGTGGTCTGGGTCTAAATTAGTCACTTCAGTTTAATGTAAAAAAGATTGACTAGAATGCGTAGAAAAAATGCAGTTCTGTAGTTATTTTCACAATTGACTGCCTCGTTAGTAGTGGTCGTTAACGTTGGTCTTCACGAGGCCCCGATTTCGAATAACCGTTCGATCCAAAATCAGTAATTGGGTTTTTTTTCGAGAAATTCTCCATAGCTGCTTGGAGTCAGAAAGGTGATGGTGTTTCACCCCCTTGCCTCGGAAAGCATGTAAAGCCGTTAGTCTTGTGCCTGATATCTCTCTGTCAGTATATCGTCCCATACGAACTATGAGAGTGAGAGTGTAAAGAGTGAATCTGTGCTTGCGCAAACAGTCGGTTCACAATATTCCCGTCCTGCGCACAGAGATTGGCCGCAGTGAACTAAATTCTGTCTGGAAGACACAAGCTTTTTAATTAATATTAATTCTTATATTGTTAAGGTTGTTAAAAGATATAAATAGTTTTTATAATTATTCACAAAAATACATGGTAAATATGAAATTGTTACTTAGCAATTTAACGTGGTGTTTTGCCGCTTGCTCGGCGTTGAAGGAAAACATCGTGAGGAAACCAAACATTTCTGAAAAATTAACTAAATATATTTCAGCAAATTTCACTATCAAAAAAAACTTATGGAAGCGACCCTACCATATACCTAAAATATTATTTTACAATTTTAGTGGTATTTTATAGAGTGACTATGACAAACGAATATGCAGTCCACCAGATGGTAAGTGGATGTTTTGGCACATAAGATATATATCTTCCAGGTATGATATACATGTATCCTCAGTTAAGAATCAAAATTAATGTAGATGAGTTTTCACCCCTAGACTAAGGTGGAATGCCTCATTTCCAGTAAAAGTCTTTAGTTCTCTACTCTCATCATACGGAACACGGCAACATTAAGCTACTATTTTACACTGGTATTCTGTGACAGCGTGCTCCGCCCCCGGTCAAGGCGACCCATTCATGCTACAACTATAGTAGCTACACCATGGCTCTATTACGTATAAAATATCTCCAATACATGATTGTAAAACTTAACAAAATATATTAAAAGCATGATTTTGCTTCTACTTGGGTAAAATTAATATCTGTTAAGTAGATGGATGCACGTGGTTCAGAACCGTGCAGTGGACTTTTGATGGACTATAATGATGATGATGATGATGAACTACTTACTACTTACTTACTTATCTTCACGCACAATCCCTGACGGGGTAGCCAGAGAGAACAGATCGCCAAGTGTCACGATCCTTACATACCTCTTTCGCTTCTTTCAGATTCATTACCTTCTTCATACATGCACGTCTAGGTATCCGAGTACTCTTGACCCTACCCTCTTCGAGCAATTTGCTCACATGGTCTTCGAAAGTTAGTCTCGGTCTACCTCGACACCTTTTAATATTAACTTTCGCACTATATATTTTCTTCACCATTCGGTCTTCACTCATTCGCTCAACGTGCCCAAACCACCGAAGCACGCCCTTATCAATTTTTGTGATAAGGTCATCTTTCAAACCTGCCATATTGCGAATCTCTTCGTTTCGCTTTCGGTCGGCCATGGTAACGCCGCACATTTTACGAAGAGATCGCATCTCCACTGCATTCAACTTGCTTTTATGTTTCTTCTGGCATACCCAGGTTTCGCTGCCATATAACAAAGTCGGTACCAACACTGCGTTATGTATTGCAAGGCGTGCACTCTTCACTACGCCTTGCCTTTTGACTAACGCAGTCAGGGCACCATTGACTTTATTCCCGGCAGCGACACGCCTGTCCACATCTAAATCACATCTTCCATCCCGGCTAAAAGCACTCCCCAAGTATACAATTTCATTTACTTGTTCTAGACATTCCTGATTGACCCATATTTCACACTTCGTTCTCTCTTCGTCCCTTTCAAATACCAGAACCTTAGTTTTATTAGCGTTCAAACGGAGACCTTTAATTTCACATTTCTCTTTCATACACGTGACTAATGCCTGCAGTTCTGCCTCTGATGGTGCAATAAGCACTGCATCATCAGCATACAGCAGACAATTTACTTTTATGTCACCCAATTTCACACCCAAACAGCTATCTTTCAGCTTTTGTAAACAGCTGTCGAGATACAGTATGAACAGCCAGGAAGACATGACACAACCCTGTTTTATGCCCGTTTGGACGCTAAACATGGGTGACAGGTCATGCCCTACCCGCACACAGGCTTTACAGTCACAGTAAAGAGACTGCACAGCCCTTAGCAATCGACCATCCACACCATACCCCGGCAACAGTTCCCACATTTTCTTCCTTACAACCTTATCAAATGCTTTCTCAAGATCCACAAAAGCACAGAAAATCCTCTGGTTAGCAGCCAGAAGCTTTTCCGTGATCATGCGGAGAGAAAACATTTGATCCGTGCATCCTCTTCCAGGTCTAAATCCGCATTGTGCCTCCCATAGAAATCTTTCCTATTTCTCTTGCATCCTACGTGTCAAAACCTTCGAGTAAACTTTACTTGCTAAACTGGTCAAGCTGATCGCCCGATAGCACCCGCAGTCAAAATGTGAACCTTTACCTTTATATAAAGGCACAATGACTGCGGATCGCCAATCATCCGGGACATCCCCCGTCCGCCAGCACAAATTGCACAGCAGATGAAAGCTGTCCCAGACGCGAGGCCCACCATACTTGACCATTTCAGCAGTAACTCTGTCTAGTCCCGCAGCCTTACCACGTTTCAAACTTCGAATCGCACGTTCAATCTCTTTCATACTGATGACCTCAGTGTCATCGAGGTCCGGGTCTGGCGTACCAGTCACGGCGTCATCCCCGGATCCCTCACTAAGATCATCACACGCATACATTTCTCTATAAAATTCGCTCCATCGCTGCATGACGTCCGATTTTTCTGAGAGGACGTCATTAGTTCTCGAAAGCACTTTGTTCATTCTTAAGGCCGTCGCACCACTTCGGGTCCTTCCAACCTCTTTCCAGAAGAGTTTGGAGTTCTCCTTAAAGTTGTGCGACAACCTTTCGTCCGCTTCCATTCTACACCTTTCACGCACTTCCTCAATCAATGCTTTCGTGTGAACTTTCTGTAGCCTATGTCTCATATCCTTATCATTACTAGAGGCCAAGTAGTCTAACCATGCTTTCTTCTTCTTCTTTACAGCTTCTTTCACTTCATCATTCCACCATGCATCTCTTCTTTTACTACTGCCTCTTTTTATTGTTCCACACACTTCTTCCGCTGCACTTACCATTCCATCCCTAAGGTTCTGCCATGTTCTTTCTACACATTCGTTTCTGCCATCGATGGTGTCAAGCTTTTCGGCTACCCTCGCATGATATTTGTCTCTAGTATCCGCTTCCTGAAGCTTCCAGCTTCGGATGCGACAGACCGACTGTGGTTCTGTCACTGCCGTCCGGTAGCGCCAACCCGCGAACAGACCCCTAAATCTAGATAGTGATCCGTTCCCAGGTCAGCACCCCTGAACACTCGCGTATCCATAACCTGTTTTCGCAGTCGGTCATCCACCAGGAACAAATCGATCATACTTCTCTCATTCTTTCTTTCTCTAGTATACATATGGATTTTCTTGTGATTAAACATAGTGTTTGTCACAAGAAGACCCTTTTCCTTGCATACCGCCAGTATAAGCTTGCCAGCATCATTAACCCTTTTATCGCCAAACTTTCCAAGTACCGACTCGTACCCTGGTCGAGCGGTACCAACCCATCCATTCAAATCACCACATACAACAATTCTTTCGTTTCCCCTAGCCAAATCTAGAACTTCTCTTACATTCTCCCAAAACTCCTCCAGCTCAGCCCTGGACGACGAAGCTATCGGCGCATAAGCAGCCAAAAGGAATAACTTCGTCAGTCCAAATTTAAAGCGAACCCAGAGAAGTCTTGAGTTCACAAACTTATATTCAGTCATAACATCGACCAACCGAGAAGACAGCAGCACCCCCACTCCCTGGCAGGCGTTCTCGCTCTCCGGGACTCCGGACCATAGAGCAAACGCCCCGCCAGGGAGCTCTTCAGTACCACTGCTCTTCCGTTTGGTCTCCGACATACACACGACATCTAATTCTCTTTCTTTCATTATTTCGATCAACTCATTCGTCTTATCTCTCATGCCTCCTCTAACATTCCACGTGCCAACTCTGCACTCTGTCCTCCACCATGATGATGAAGATTTACATAAATTGTGAACTGATTGTTTTGAAGAAATAACGCCTATTATACGTAATAAATATTGTAATGCTAAATCGTCAGATATTAACACACATAATGTGAAGTATTAAAGATACGTGATTGTAGTGAACTGGAGACCGTTCTTATTGGTAAAGAGGCATGTCATCTTAATTCTCAGGGGCGATTTATTTCAATTTTAATTCATAATCAAAGAAAATTTCATTTAACATAATCATGATATAAAAATGGATATAAAATATTTTGCAATAAAAATTTTTACAATTTTCTTTCTGTTTGGTAATGAACATTTATAATTACAGCTTATTAAGTAGGTATTTAGTATATTTGCGTGATGATAGGGTCAATTTTTTTCATCTCAATCATTTGATCAATTTTGTAAAGCCAGCTATACATGATGGCTGAGCGAAGGCGAGTACGAACGTATAGACAGAACATTTGTTTAGTCTCGCCATTGTTTGTCGTCATTCGCATAGCTGGCCGAGTGTAAGCGAGAGCCAACGTGTATACGGTTCGTTTGGCGTGTCTTGTCACCACTCGGGATTGCTCGTCTCACTTTGGAACAGTGTCGGTTTTCTGCACAAATCAAATGTACTCGCCTGCACTCGGCAAGTCGCGTCCACATGTTAGTTGGCCATGTCAGTATGTTCATTCATATAAACTTGGTCAACATGTAGACAAGAACTCGCCTTGTATCAATTTGCTTACGCTAGCGTTGGCTGAGGCTTGGCACATCAACTTTGGCAATATTTATTGTTGGCTTAATGTGACTCATTACGTATTTGTCTCTTTAACTCCTTCCTCTTTCTCGTTTTATTTATGGTCACTGATATACCTTCTAAAGTATATTGTCTTTTTAGTATACACGTTGGTATCTTTTCTTATTTTAGTGTATTTAATTCTATTTCTGGATTGTCTGGAATAGATTGCAATCTAGCAATAAGACTGTCTTGTGGTTTTCCCTCGATATTTGTCTATTTTTGTTATATTAATACGATATTCGTACGATATACGATAATCATATTTCTTTACAATAAGGAGTATTGTATTGTATGGCATTGTACGAGTGAGTATACAGGTTGTTCCAGAAATTAACGTCAACCCGGAAACGTGCAATAGGCCAAGTCTTGACAGTTATTAGAAAAATTTAAAAAAATCTTGGTTTTTATATTAAGTAGGTATTCTTTATAATACTTTTCTAATTATAAGGATTCAAAAATAATTCTCAAAAACTGACTTCCTGTGATGATTTTTCAAGTGTATAGTTGCATAATTCGATAAAAGTTCACAGCACAGTAGTGTGAAATTGTAAGAAATGTTTGCAGGGTGACAGCGGGGGTCCGCTGCAGTGCCGGGCGGGTGTCGCGGGTGGCGCGGGGGGCGCGGCGCTGGCGGGCGGGCGCTGGGAGCTGCGCGGCCTCACGTCGTTTGGATCGGGCTGCGCGCGCCACGGCGTACCCGATGTCTACACCAATGTAGCCCATTATGTGGCCTGGATATACGCGCACATATACGCCACCTAAGCTCAGGCTTAGGTAACTGACCAGTTGCGGATTTCCAGAAGGCAATTTCTAGATTGGTATTCGATTGGTTCTGGTTGACTGTGTAGGTGTAAAAATATCCACTACCCTAATAAAAGTTTTAATTGTTAGTATCACCAATAAAAGTTTAAATTTTAATCCATATAACACATACAAATAATGTCCAACACCTACTTTTCTTTCAATACGAACATGAATGTCGATATGGAACGTCTAATGATCGACCCGAGATATGGTTAATCGTGTAGTGGCGGTGTAAGAATATCCACTACCCCATATCATCCCGTGGGTGTCGTAAGAAGCGACAGAGGGAAACAAACTAGGAGATGGCAGCAACGTCTTCTTAATAACAATTTTAAAAAATACGTGAGTGTCGTGGAACACTCGGTTGTAAAGAAGTTCCTTTCGTAGTATATTATTCTTGATAAACGTATTATATTATTGACTATCAAATACAAATAAATAAATTACCAGCGTCTATTAAAATGAAGCGTCATTTGAAATAAAATAATATTTCTTTCATGGCAAGATAACAAAAAGTGCGAGGGAGATGGATATTATTCTATCGCGCTTTCTTATAGCCGCCAAAGTCATCTAGACTACGTCAAAAGGGACCGTGACCGAAAAGTCTTACACTTTTTCCCGTCTACCCCCATCCGCCAAATTCGTACCGTCCGATAAGGAACTTCGTTCCAATAAAAAACTGTGTTTGAAAACTCGCCTGCTAAGTGCAATGATGGTACATATCCCCCCCCCCCCCCGTAAGACAAAAATATGAGGCTTTTGATAGGCTATAACGATACATCGGAATCGATAAACGAAGTCCCTTACTAGACGGAGTGACGACCTGGTAAGACATGCGGGAAGTCGATGAATGCAAGTGGCTCAGGTCCATGCTTGTTGCATTTCTTGGATATAGCCTCTGTTCAGCAGTGGAATTGTAAAGAACTGTAATAATGATGAGAATAAGGCCGAATTTTAACAATATTAGTGTCAATTAGATAATAAATAATGACAGTCGACCATTGATAAATTAATGCTATTGCAGCCCGTAAACAAATATGTTAGTTTCTGATTATTCCTAGTTATACGGTTCAAACCTTTACTCAATAATATAATAATAATAATAAATAATAATAAATATTTATTTCATTTCGAATTACACATGTTGACATACAGGAATCAGAATGATTACAATTAATAAAGTAACAATAAGTCTCACAAAAATAACATGCTATGATAAAATTAAAACTATGTGTAGCTAAATAATGTAGAATCTACAAAAGAAGATAGAAAATTCATATTTATAATATTAGCTACCTGCCTGAACTAGGTTGAGTACCTGTGTTTCAGACATCACTTATACAATCGGTTTAATAATGTAGGACACTAGATATTTAAATAATTAAACTAAATTGTATAATAAATAAAATAACTAAATAACAATTATTTATTGCCTACAATTAATACAAACTATTTTAGTATATCTAACAACTTCTCTGTGTCTTCGTAATTTAATTTATTTAGAAATTCCCTTACACTTATATTACAGTCCTTATAACTTAGACTATATACCTTTAGTGACTTGTTGAGCTTGTTATATAGAAAGGGTCCTAAAAATATGTAAAATTTGTTCACAAATGCGTGTTTGGTTTGAGGGTTTACACAAACTAAGTCCATTCTTCTCCTGTCTATGGATTTTAAGTAAAATGGAAGTTCGGTATGTTGTTTTAATATGATTTTCAGGATAAACAACTGACGGACAGTTAGTACACTACATGCCAAGTACAGTTGATGTGTAGGAAACATGAATGGACGGAAAGTGGCTACCTTTAGAACTGCTCTCTGAGCACGTTCTAGTGGGAGCAATATTGTTTTAGAAGCACCACCCCAGGAAGTAATGCTATAAGTGAGTATGGATTGACACAAAGCTAAATAGACCTGTCTTATCAATTTGAAGTCAGCGATGTTACGAAGATATTTAAAAATGT
Source organism: Parnassius mnemosyne (assembly GCA_963668995.1). Classification (NCBI taxonomy): domain Eukaryota; kingdom Metazoa; phylum Arthropoda; class Insecta; order Lepidoptera; family Papilionidae; genus Parnassius; species Parnassius mnemosyne. Next base: position 3,323,818 of record CAVLGL010000002.1, on the reverse strand, counting down.
ATATTAATTTACGAACTCTAGCACAAAGTAAATCGATGTGCTTGCGGAAATTTAAATTTGTGTCAAACGTGATACCTAGATATTTTATATTGTCTGTTTTTGTTAAAGCGGGACATGCACATGCAATGTCGTCATACGAGTTACAATGATGAGCGTAAATATTAAGGTCAGCAGGTATGTTATTATTTCTCATTAAAAATAACATATATTGTGTTTTATCTGCGTTTAAACTTAGGAGATTATTTATAAGCCAATTAGATACTATATTAAAGCCTTGCTGAGCGTATTTATAAACCTCTTCTCGTGATTTAGCTGAGAATAACAGGGCTGTGTCATCCGCATAAGACATTATGACACCATTTTGAAGTTGAAGATTGCATAAGTCATTTATATAAATTAGGAACAATGTAGGCCCCAGGATACTGCCCTGTGGGATTCCAAAAGAACTGTTATGTAATTCAGTACTTGTATACTCACCGATTTTTACACATTGAAAGCGATCACTTAGATAATCGGAAAAAAATTGTAGTTGAGTTCCCCTTATGCCAAGTGTTTCAAGCTTTTGTAATAGTAAAGGGCAAGAGATAGTATCAAATGCTTTGGCAAGGTCTAGAAAGATCCCAATTGAGTATAAACCATTGTCAAGATTACTTGTGACATACTCTGTCAATTGGTGCAAGGCATCATTACAAGATCTCTTAGGCCTAAACCCAAATTGTCTGTCTGACAGCAAGTTATTAGTTTCCAGATATTTTATCAACCTGGTATTTATGATATTTTCTAAAATTTTAGATAAACCAGATAGAACTGAAATCGGCCTATAGTTATTAACTAAGTTTTTATCACCAGCTTTGTGAATAGGAGAAACCACTGCTTTTTTAAGCAGTTTCGGGAAAATACCATTTGTTAGGCATAATTGAAAGATATGTGTTAACGGGGCGGCCAGTAAATGTTTAAATCTTTTCAGTATGCGATTAGGTATATTGTCCCATCCAACTGCACAATCTTCTTTTAAGCCAGATATTATACTTAAAATCTCATCAATATCGGTATTTAACAATACAAAAGAATTTAACTTAGAAAAGGATGTGGGCATAAAAATTGGATTACGAGTGTTGCTTAATTTTAAAGTTGTCACTGCTATTTTTTTGCCAATATTAATAAAATAATTATTCACTTTATTGGTTGCTTCATTTGGGCTTTTGTCTAATAACAGTAGATCAAGTGGGGGTCCAAGATTTTTTGAACTCAAGGTATTATTTTTAATGAACTTCCATACAAGTTTACTGTTTTTACCGGCCTTTTGTAAAACATTTTTGTCATATTGTATTTTGAGGTTTTTTAATAGTTTATTGCAAAAATTCCTATATCTTTTATAAGTAGCAGAAAGTATTAAATTATCAGGAGAAAGTTTAGATTTTAAATGAAGTTTGTCTCTATTTCTTATACAGCGGACGAGACCAGGTGTTATCCAAGGTACATAATAATAATGTCCAACACCTACTTTTCTTTCACTGCGAACATGAATGTCGATATGGAACGTGTAATGATCGGCCCGAAATATGGTTAATCGTGTAGTGGCGGTGTAAGAATATCCACTACCCTATATCATTCCGTGGGTGTCGTAAGAGGCGACAGAGGGAAATAAACTAGGAGATGGCAGCAACGTTTTCTTAATAACAATTTTAAAAAATACGTGAGTGTCGTGGAGCACTCGGTTGGAAAGAAGTTCCTTTCGTAGTATATTATTCTTGGTAAACGTATTATATTATTGACTATCAAATACAAATAAATAAATTACCAGCGTCTATTAAAATGAAGAGTCATTAAAAATAAAATAATATTTATTTCATGGCAAGATAACAAAAAGTACGAGGGAGATGGATATTATTCTATCGCGATTTCTTATAGCCGCCAAGGTCATCTAGACTACGTCAAAAGGGACCGTAACCAAAAAATCTTACACTTTTTCTTGTCTACCCCCATCCGCCAAATTCATACCGTCAGATAAGGAACTTCGTTCCAATAAAAAACTGTATTTGAAAACTCGCCTGCTACGTGTAGCAATGATGGTACATAACTCCCCCCCCCCCCGTAAGGCAAAAATATGAGGCTTTTAATAGGCTGTAACGATACATCGGAATCGATAAACGAAGTCCCTTACGTCGATGAATGCAAATGGCTCAAAACCATGCTTGTTGCATTTCTTAGATGAAGCATCTGTTGAGCAATGGACTTGTAAAGAACTGTAATAATAATGAGAATAAGGCCGAATTTTAACAATATTAGTGTCAATTAGATAATAAATAATAACAGTCGACCATTGATAAATTAATGCTATTGCAGCCCGAAAACGAATATGTTAGTTTCTGATTATTCCTAGTTATACGGTTCAAACCTTTACTCAATAATATGTTGCTGCTTAGAGGAAGCTGATAACAACCCAGATAGACTACTAGGCAAAATAGGAGCTCTGCAACCTACAATATGCTTGTGTTAATGTGTACGATGGTAGAGTGCGATCCCAACTTAAGGCGACACCGCGAGAAAATGCACCTTCTTTCTTCGAATAGTATAGGATTATGACACGACTAACGAAACTGGAATTTTGATATAGGTAAATTCATGTCTTTATCTTGAATTTGCTTGTTCAAAAACACGATTGTATCATTTTGACTCGATCATATTTTATTTGCGAAAACACCTCTAAAAAATCACTATAGTTCAAATTATAACGAAATTACTCAATCTATATGCTTGGGAATCACCCAAATACATTTATAACGTCAATATTCGTAATTTGCTTGCTCGTTAATTCGATTACTTAAATCAATGATTTTTTTTTTAATATTTTAAAATTCTAAGGGATTTCTAAGCGGTCTTAATCATCGCAGGTGCTACACAATTTTAGACCTTATGATGGCGTCTTTTAAGTTTTTATAGAAATTATGTATTAACTCGAATTAGCACGGCGATAGCCCGCTTAAACTCTTTTCGATGTGTCGTCTTGGTATATATTATGAAGTTGGTGCATTTAACTGGGCTTCAGTTCAAATGCTATCGAGATCATAGTTATTGTTGTTTGTAATTCATTATGTTTCTCTATTAGGAATATTTATTTTTGATCGTAATTCTTTTATTTTTTTTTTAAATAAAATACTCTGGGTACACACATGGTAGGTATTGAGAAAACATAATCGACAGAATCCGATTGATCTAAAAATCGATTCTGTCAAGTTTTGAATCAATCGGATTTTATTCGAGCTCAAGGTAAGTCTTCTGTTGTTCGCGGCTAGATGGCACTCGTAGTCTCAAGCGACAATAATATTTTTTTCTTCTTTATGAAATAAAAAAAAATAAGAAAAATATGCGGATGCTTCTAACGGCGTTGATAACGCTTGACTGTAACTTAATCGTGTTTCTAGATTCGAATTGGTTCGGGAGGAAGGTTTTTAAAATCAGGTTCGAAATAACGTCAGTTTGAATCGAAAACCGAACCGAATTCAAATTAACATCGGTTTTTGTATAATTCATGTAAACATTGACTAGCATTATTTATAATTTAAAAACTATATTTACAACATGGAGTTAATTTTCCATTGCGTACTAAAGAGGTAGACATTGACAATAACTGACTGTACCTGTGCGAAGCCGCTCTCGTAGCGAACTTCACAGTCGCCATTAAGTTTGAATAGTGATCTTTATTCGCTTATTTTTTAATCTGTCTATGAAAAATCGTACATCTGACCAGACTGGTCACTGTTTTAAACTCTTCTTTATCAGGTCGTAAAAGTATACTGCAGGACATGGGCCTTTCCGTTGCAAGAAGGGTTTAGAAATTAGTCAAAAACAAAGTCAAAACTGTTTATACAATTTAGGCTTGGTTAAAGTTGTTGGGAACGTCAAAATTTACACTTGATACCGTTACCATTATAGTCTATTAAACTCTACTGCTGAAAATAGGCCTCCCCTATAGATTGCCTCATAGTTCCATGTTTGGCAAGCGGGATGGCAACCGCAGTTTATTATTTCTAGTCGCTATTAGGAAGACGTTGCTGTCCTGCTCCTGCCTGATTCGTTTCCCTCTGTCGCCTCTTACGACACCCACGGGATGACATGGGGCAGTGGATATTCTTATACCGCCACTACATGTTAACGTACTACACGTAATCCAATCACATAGATAAGTTACGCCAGGCGTAATCAAGTTGGTTACAAAATCTACACGTATCTGTTTTTTTTTTTTCTTATAGGAGAGGGTTCAAACGAGCATGCGGCTCACCTGATGGTAAGTGACTACCGCCGCCCATGAACAACCGCAACACCAGGGGAATTGTCTGAAGAATCTGTACCGCCATCTATCGGAAGACATAAGATTTTCCTTTAACTTATGGAATAAATGGGGCGATTAGATTGGCGCATCCACCACACAGCCACAGGTTTAGTTAACGAAAGGCTAGGGATGGGCAAGGGAAAAAATATATCGATATATATCGAATCGATATTTTTAAAGATTATCGATATATATCGCATGACAAATATCAATATATCGTCACCATTTGCATGATGTAAAGATAAGATCCAAAATTTTATATTACTGACGGTTGGACTACGAAAGAAAATGACAACCAACCACATATGAATACTTTTGTACCTCCTTTTGTAGTTACAAGTTTTGTCATTGATACAACATTTCAAAATATATCGAAATTTATACGAATTCGATCCTCTGAAATAAATATGGATATGTCGATATATCGCGAATTAAAATATCGACGATATATTTTTATTAAAAATATCGATATTTTGATATATCGATATTTTTTGCCCAAGCCTACGAAAGTCCAAACATATCGCCTCCGTAACCTATACTTTTACCATTTCTGAATAATTAAACAAGTCTACAATTACGACATAGGCACGGCCTTTTACAAACCTGTTAAATCCGTTACTGATAATTATTTGATTTAAACTGAATTTAACTGTTCAACTGATAATCTAATACCTAATTTATTGCTTAATGTAAATGTAAATATTGTAATACTCAATTGTCATTTAGTCAATGCATTGCAAATGTCTAAATTATAAATGTCCATGAAATTATAGCTTTTAAATGTAATAACACTAAGGATCTTTTCATACATAATGACAATAAGAATGTGAAATGAATTTTCTGTCAACTGATGTCCCTTTCGAGAAATAATATGTTACTCGTATTTTAAGGAAACCTGCTATTTTTGTTTATCTGTGTCTGTATTTTTTGATATGGGGTAGTGGATATTATTACACCATCATTACACACCACTATATATTCCGTGGGTGTCTTAAGAGCTGTTAGAGGTAAACTGAACCAAGAGATGGGCAGCAGCATCTAAAAGCTACTGAAAAAACTACTGCGCTTACCAAGCATGGCAACTTTAATATATATCCCTCTATGAGGGGGTGGTCTATGTTCAGTAGTGAACTTTTTATTGTTGTCTGTATTTTTATAAGAATCAGGACTATTTAAAAATTACACAAATTTTGTGTATATATACGTACAAGGCCAGAGTTACAGTATTCGTAGTTTTAAGCAACGCTTGTTTTAACGCAACACAACTTTCTAGGTATTGTACTCCACATATTATTCTAATGGAAGCAGCGCTCTGAAAGCTCTGAAAGTAGGAACACTACAAAACATATAAAAGCCTTTTCATAATTTATCAAGAATAGAATTGTTAATAATCTGCCGATTGTTTCGGACTTTGTAAATTTTTTAATGTGATAAAAACATCTTTTATGTAAATATCTAGTCTTAAATGTATTTTATGTAAATTAATATTGTGAAATATAAACAAAATAAAATAAAGATGATAGTTTTTAATTTTATCGATCTATAAAATCCTTTTAACTAAATCTATATTTAAACGTTGAATAAGTTGTAATTTGTAAGGTGAATAAACTTCCCATTTCTGTCAAGAATTTAGTTTTTACGTGGTAGAGCCATGCTGCAGTTATATTAGTGGTATAGTTGTAATACGTATGGGTCAGTGTAAAATAGCAGCTCGACGCAGCTGTGTTTCGTATGGTGAGTGTAGAATACCGGAGACCTTTTTTACTGCAAACGAGGCATTCCATCTTAGTCCTCACGGGTGATAACGTATCTACATTTTGATTCTTCATCGAGGAGAAATATAGATGTCCATGGGCCGCAGCTTCCGTTCACCATCAGGTGGACTGTGTCCTCGGTTGTCACACTTATTCTATTTAAAAAAAATGTACTTAATATTCAGACTCCTAATAAAGTAGGACATATTAAATAGCAGGTTTGGCAACCCTACTCGGGACCATGTATTTTGCCTTAGGGGTTTGTTAATGTAGTAGTATGAAAGTATAGAACACATTCTTTAAGATCGATATTAGTCGAGTGTAAAAAAAATGTGAAAAATAAAATAAGCAAGAAAGAAAAATAATACAAACCAATATAAAAACGTTTATTAATACACCCTCAGTCTATATTTACAAAACTATATTTACAATTTAATTTTGATTACTTAACAGCTAAATATATTAAAATAATATCACAATTTCTAGATCATTCTTAATAAATAAATGTCAATGTTCAATACAACAGCAGGGTGACGCGACACATCCTACTATTTTCAAGACTTACTAAAACCATTAAAAATTTCAGTAAATGAATTCTTTTGAATTGTCTAATAATCAAAACTGATAGAAAATTTAGTTTATAAGAAGTTTACATTTTTTGTTGATAGATGGCGCTAAAAAAAAATACTACGTTCTACACGTAATATATAACTATCCTTTCTTGGAATCTGAAGTAGTATATTTTTCCCAGACTTGGAACAGTTATGCTAAACATCTACCTTAAATCATAACGATCAAAGAAATATCTGAATCATAGTTTAATTACTAAAGTTCTAGCAAAACAACAGGATGACGGTGTGGTTTATTAGAAGATTGTCTAGAAGCTTAACAATTAGTTTAAGAATGACCCTACATAGAGTAGAATAAAATGGTTTTTATTCAACATTCATTATAAAGTAATACGTACTATTAACACGTCAACATCGAACATGGCCAAAAGTTTTTTTTATTTTAAACCTACCAGAGAAAGACCACTACCCCATACCATGCCATTGAATTCATAAGAAGCGACAGAAGGAACTGAAATAGGATGAACATCTTCCTGATAACAGTTTAACATGATAAAAAGCTGCAAAAACCTTGGCCTATGATGCAATGAGAAGGGCCTATGTTCAGCAGTGGACTTTTGACGCGCCAGTTCGTAGAGGCTGAAGCCCACCCGTATGAAAGCCCAGTCTTTAGAAACGCAAGACTTTATAAATATCCAGAATTAAATCAATTCAATTTCTATTTTTTCTTTCAAATACATTCCTGAATATTGTATTGAAAAAAAAAATAATGGATAGCCAAAAATGTTCAAAAGTTTTTAAACTTAAAATAAGAATTTTATTTGTTTATCAACGCGTGCTTTACATAAATAATACAATTGTTTGTCCGCAATGAACTGATTTCAATGAAATTTGGCACATTGTGCAGTTTGATCCAACTTGAGAGATAGGATAGATTTGATCTCAATAAGTGACCCTCAATATTTGCCTGCCTATCTGCGAATTTAAGAATTTTTTAATAGGACAAAGGGTCGTTGGAGATGGCAAAACAACGTCTGACTGGCTAGCTAGTTTACCATAAATCACACATAAATGCATACAATTATTGAAGAAGTTCAAAGTTAGAATTAATTATAAATAGTTGCTATAAATAAACTTGAGCATGTAAAAGTGATGGGGACTACTTTAAGATACATTCAATTTCTTAAGAGAACAGAGATCTCAAAATAAATAAATTTACTTTATCAGCCTAGTTACAACTGGTTAAAGCTTCTAATCTTTTTTATGATTTCAATGAGATATTGTAAACTAAAAATAAGACAAAATGTGAGAATAAACTATACTGAAATCTGAAACATGTTACAAATAACAAAGTAACGTAACGGGATAATAGGAATCTTTTCCTCAGTTAATTAGATCAAATGTAGCCTCATCGAGAATTTCTTGGGTTAGGAAAAATTTATTTTCATTAAATTAATTGGATCGTGTTGTGCGGAAATGATCTAACTCACAAACTGGCCAAAATAATGATTCTCAGACTCTTTTTTAACCCCCGACGAAAACTATCTGTTTATCTGTGTATCCGCTTACCTGTGTATCTGTGTATCTGCGTGTCTGTCTGTGGCATTATAGCTACTAAACGGATGAACCGATTTTGCATAAGATATGTCTCGATTGAAAGTGATCTTAATCGAGAGTGTTCTTATCTATGTCTCAATCTGTTTAGTTGTTTGAAGATCATCAACTCTTTTTGTTTCTGGAGTTTTTACAATTGTTAATTTATTCACGTTATTTTCGAGTATGAAAAACTTCAAAAAATAACAAGTAATAACAAAGTCTACGTTAATTTTCTTTAAAATGATGTACATGATTAAGTATTGATTTTGCCACAAGAAAAATTAATTTATCTGTCAAATCTGAATAAATTTGTTTTTGTGTATAGACATATCTACACAACACGCCAGTTATACATATAGCATGCCTATTGTGGCAGTTAGAGCTTTTATACTTTAACATTATAATAGCATTAGTTCTGTCAACTAATCTTACACAGAAGAAATGTTGTACAAACAATAATTTTTGTTTTTGTTTGCGTCCCAATGAATATCTGTAAGAGTTCTTACTTCATATTTTTTTCATATCTATTTCATGGATCCCCGAACAGATCAGGCATATCTCTATCTTCTTCAGTTATTGCTAGAAGCGACACAGCTTGTTTTGCAAGTTCTTCGTCATCTCTGAATCCACAATTATCAGACATACTAAGAATGGCACTATTTCTTCTCCTCTCACTACTTTTCCTTCTACTTTTGGGTTTTTCGTTTTGTTGTAACAGTTTATAAGTAGGTTTCCAGATTCGGTAGAAGCCCTGGAGTGAGAAGAACACCCCAACGATGAAAAGTAACACCTCTATTGTGACAACTAGTGGCGGAGCGATGACAAAACGAAGTCGTAACAATTGAATTATATTCGAAGGTGCCTCTTTACAAAACTGGAACAAATTATAAATATTGCATATAATTGGCTAATATAAAATTTGTGTAATAATTTATACCTAACTATAGGGTATATTATGTTAATGATTGCCTCGTAGTTCGTAAGCGCTACTGCTAATCATGTGGTCGCGGGTTCGATTCCCGGATCGGGCCAACAATCAGTTATTGAGTTTTTCTGTCAATAAATTCTCAGCAGCTGCTCGGAGTTGGGAGCTTGGTGGTGTGTCAACCCCGGGACTCGGAAAACACGTAAATCCGTTGGTCCAGCGCCTGATCTCTCTCCGTACGCGTCGGTTTGTCGGTTCATCGGACTATGAGGGTGAGGGAATAGAGAGTGCACCTGTGCTTGCACTCACACTCGTGCACTATAATCCTGTCCTGCACAGAGGGCTTTAAGGACTTGCCACCATGACTGGAATTCGGTCTAGAGGACATTATTTTTATTATAAATGTTTTTTTAAATAGAATGTGGGGTGACAAACGAGCACACAGTCCACTTAATGGTAAGGGGATGCTGTGGCCTGTAGACATCTACATTTATCTTCGATTAAGAATCAAAATGCAAAATGCAGATGACTCTCCGGTTCTCTACAGTCACCATACGAAACACGGTAGCATAAAATTGCTATTTTACGCTGGTATTCTGCGAGAGCGGGGTCCTTCCCCTGTTGAGCCGACCTATTCGTGCTACAACCATAATATACAATAATATAGTAGTATGATAGCAGTGCTTAGTGACGTGAGTGACAAGATTGTTTTAACGAGGCACTCGATCTAAGTTCTTTTAATTTAGGATAGATGCAGGTGTCTAATGACCACAGCGCCCACTTACCATCAGATCAAATGGACTGTGAACTAGTTTGTCACATTTATGCGCATTTAAGACTCACCAGTGATAACCGTAAGACCGGCAGGACCTTATCCTTCAAAGGTTTCGTGATCGGGTTTGCTGGGGAAGTCCTCACCGCGATGTTCACCTGGATATTGATCGATAAAGCAAGGGGGACGCCAATTGTCTGTAAATGATAAAACGAAATGAATATGAAAAAGTAATCACCTATAAAAAAATAAAATCGACTTCAAAGATTAAAAATAATGCAATAATTATAAAATTACTAATATTAGGTCCTTACACATGAAATTAGCGTTTTGTCGTACTGACCACTTTGATCTGAAATATCTCCTCTTTGGTTAAGAATTCCAAATTCAAATTTATAAATTTATTTAGCTGGTACATTTGAGTTTTGAAAACAGTCATTCATTTGTTTTTTTCCTCATTATTTTTTTCTTTGGCGTCACTTATTACCGCACAATGAAAAACATGAAATACGGTATATTTAGAGTACGAGTTCTACCATGACACCAGTGCTGCAGAAACAGCTTCAAGGATTAACGATGTGTACGGCGCTGGTAAAAGAAAGCACGTTACGGTTTTGGTTTCAAAGTTTTCGTTCTGGAAATTTCGACCTTCAGAACCAACGCTACGTATACGTATTACGCTGGTATTCTGTGAGAGCGTGGTCCTATCCCGGTCGAGCCGACCCATTCGTGTTACAACTAAAATAACTGCAGCGTGGCTTTACCACGTATAACAGGATTCTTATTCCGCCATCATATACGATGCCGATTTTTTGGTATTTCCTTAGTAGCCTCATACAGCACCCACGGGACGAAATGGAGTGGTAGATATAATCTAGTGTATATAATATTCTTAAGCCGCCACAATTGAATAACCTACCGGTTCCACGTCGAGGAGCGATGTGTATTTATCACCATCAGCGTGATCGAGGCCTTCAAAGTAAGTCCTCTGCACTGGATCTGTGTCGATTAAGTGAGGTTTCGATAACGTTATAGGAAAACCTGAAACAAGTAAGATTAAGAATATAAATATGCTTAAATAATTAAAAATTAAAAATTTTGTACAACCGACTTCAGTATAAATTATTAAGAACTCAAAAATTATTAGTCAGACCTTGATCAAATTTATATGGGACCACATGTGAAGCCTGCCTGCTTTCAAATAAAAAAAGAATCATCGAAATCGGTTCACTCAGAAAAAAGTTATGAGGTAACACACATAAAAAATATACAGTCGAATTGAGTACCTCCTTCTGTTTAAAGTCAGTAGAAAAAGTTACATTTGTCATAAATTAAATATTGCAATCCATCAGCATTTATTGCTTTCATATTGTAATGTTCCACACAGTAAGTAGTATTGATCACGAAACTTATTTTTCATAAATTCTTAAAATCGATTCTCTTGTTCAAAGAAGAATTTGCAGTAATCGCTACGCTTAGAGTCAATTGGTCGTCGTAGAAGCCCACGCACATTTAAAGTTGTCTATGGACGCCTGTCGAAGTATTCTCTCAATTATGTCAAAGATAGTAAGTAGAAAATAAACAAATAATATAAATTAAAGATCCTGTGTGCTAGCGCTATAAGATACCCGTCAGCCCATTCCAACCCGTTCGTGTAAAATACGAGAATAGGATATTCCAAAAGATCTTAAAGCTTCTTGTTTACCGTTACAGTTTATTAAAGTACACTGCTGAACATAGGCCTACCCCATAGATTGCCTCATATCGAAGGTATTTGCCATAGTTGTCACGCTTTGCAACAAGTTGGCAACCGCGGTTTTTATTGTTAGTCGTTATAGGGAAGACGCTGCTGCCCATCTCCTGATTTGTTTCCCTCTGTCGCCTCTTACGACACCCACGGTACGGTATAGGGTAGTGGATATTCTTACACCGCCACTACACGATATCTCGTTTACAACGGTCCCAAAACACCAAAACTGGCGACGGGAATATACTCCCTATGAGAGAAGTCCGTGTCTATCAGTGGAACTGTAACGGGTTGTAAAGAAGAAGAAGAAGAAGTAATAGAAGTAAGAGTAGAACTTGAAATAACTTAATTTCGTTCCATTAAATTCATCTTTCAGTTTTTTTTTATTATCTATATTCTGTAGTTGTATTGTAAGTGAAAATATCATAATTTAAAATTTTGTACAACCGACTTCAATATACATTATTAAGTATAACTCAAAAAGTATTGGTCAGACCTTATTCAAGTTTATATGACACAACATGAGAAGCACCAGCTTTCAAATAAAAAAAAATCATCGAAATCGGTTCACTCGGAATAAAGTTATGAGGTAACACATAAAAAAAACATACAGTCGAATTGAGTACGTTTTTGAAGTCGGTAGAAAATGTTAGACGGATCACTTGTTTGGGAAAATGTTGTGGGAATAACCAGCAAGAATCCCGGTGCAATTATTCTTTATTAAATATAACATTTTAATCACGATCACCTCATTCCCAGGTGTTATTTTCTATGGATTCCTATTATTATAACACGTTTTATACCGTTTCTGTTTAATTAATTTTTAAACTTGTTAACTAATTGAACTATACACGTCAGACTGAAACACAGCAGAGAGGGAGGTTCCCACCAAGACTGATTTCTAAGCGGAAAAAAGTCCTACCATCAGAGGTTATTGCTCAGATGTATTGTAGAAAAAAGTTATTAATTTAAGCATGCATTATGGATCATATCACTAGAGTGCCATTGTACATGACATAATATTACTTTCATATTAAGTTTATTTTTATTTCCTACCGACTTCAAAAAGGAGGGGGTACTCAATTCGACTGTACGTTTTTTTTATGTGTGTTACCTCATTTTTTTTTATTTAAAAAAATCGTTACCCCCACACTAGGATTTTCTCCTGTATCGTGGAGGCAGTTTACAAACACAAATTTCACAAGGACAAACATCCAGACCCGGAACAATTATTTGTACACCATACAAATACTTGTTCCGTGCGGGATTCGAACCTGCGCCCCCCAGCGCAGCAACTCATTGCTAAGCCACTGCGCCACGGAGCCGTCAAGTTTAGAGCCTCATTACCTTGTCCTACCTGAACCGATTTCGATGATTCTTTTTTATTTGAAAGCTGGTGCTTCTCATGTAGTCCAAGATCGTAGATCAAGATCTGACCAATAGTTTTTGAGTTATCGTTAATAATATATATTGAAGTCGATTGTACAAAATTTTTAATTTTAAATTATTATTAAGAAGTATTTTAAGGTGAAGTAAATTATCACTTTACTTAACTGTTTTTTTTAAATATTTGTAACATCCTTAATATATTTCTGACATACTATGTCAACTGATTATTCAAATTAATGCCATATAAATTACGAGCAGGTTCGAAAATAACTTACACCGGTTTATATACTTTATCAGTTATTCAATGAGATATCAGTGTGAGTATCACATATCTCTAACTAATGTGTAGCTACAGAACTAAACAAGTGTTTATATATGTAGTACTGTTTTAGATAAGTATAGAAAATTTTCGTATAGTGCACCATAGTGCACTACCTTTATAAAGCTTTTAATCTATATTTGAAAACTAGCAGTGTCCATGAAAATTCCACGCAACTTCGCCCGCGTGGAATTTACTACGATTTCATGGGTTTTTTTGCGCATAAACCTAATTCTTTTCTAAAACAAAAGTATCCTAAGTTACTCCTTATAACATCAGCTATCTGCCATGCAAAACCATGCTCAACCTAATGTAAGAACATAGACTCACGTATACAGCATCTAAAATCATTTACAACCAGCAATACGGTTTTAGGTGCATATGTGTGCGTCCAACAGTAAATTATTAAGGGCTGCTAAAGAAAAAAAAGATAAGCATGAGTAAGGGTCAAGAGGTTGAGCATGGTTTTTGCATCATTTGAAATGTATGCAGCGCTTCATCTGTCTTTGTATGTTGGTCTTAGTTTGGAACATTGAAACTTGTATAAAGGCAACGTATAATATCCGAAACACTGTTAAACCTGGATTTATTTAACTTTTTAGTTAAGTCCTATTAATATTCTGGTGGGATATAAAAGATGCCCCATAAGGGGGCAAAATCTAGACAGAGGGAGACCTGATAAAGTGTCAAAAATACGAAAGTACTCGTACATTTCATCAAGTAACATGAGCAATAGTAGATTAAGATACGGCCAAGGTAGCCCTTGGACCTCAACAAGCCGCCGATATTTGTGTAATTTATAAATTTTTCGGACATATCACAAATCACCCGTAACCATATATATAAAAACGTACAGTCGAATTGAGTACCTCCTCCTTTTTGAAGACTGTAGGATATAAAAATAAAGGATATATCATATTCAGTATATATTTCATTTCTACGCGATAGAGCCATGTTGCAGCTAAATTAGTAGTATAGTTGTAGCACAAATGGGTCGGCTCGACCGGGGAAGGACAACGCTCTCACAGAATGCCAGCGTAAAATGGCAGCTTGATACTTCTGTGTTTCGTATGGTGAGTGTAGATGTTTGTCTTTGTGAGATTTATGTTTGTAAATTGCTCCCATAATAGTCTGATTATCTTCAAACGGTTGATGAAAATTTCTTGAAACATATCTAAGAACACTCACGATTAAGACACCTTTCAAACGAAAAAAAACTTAATCAAAGTCGGTGCATCCGTTCAGGAGCTATGTGCCACACACAGGCAGACACACAGATACACAGATATACAATACATACTTATAACTCCCCTCTGTTATCGTTGGGGCTTAATAAAATTGAGAAGACAAATATACCCATATTTATAACGTACATGAATATTGGACATTTATATAAAGGTCTGCCGAGTCGTTGCCACCTTATCAGTCTTGGCATGTGATCAAGGACGAGAAACTCTCTTTGTCTTATGAACTACGTTCGATAATATCTTATTGTGTGTTCGATAATATACTTTCATTTATGTTTACTGACATTATTAATGGCCAATATTGCGAATATAATTTAAGAGAAACACAATATTTATGAAACGAAAACATAACATTAATATACTTATTTATTACTATAATTTATTTACTAATCCTTTCATAGTGATCACAGTAATCAGAATAACCAACATAGCCCAACGAATTAGTAAGCTGAAGTGGCAGTGGGCCGGCCTTATAGCTAGAAGAACCGACAAACGATGGGGAAAAAAGTTATCGAGTGGCAGCCTCGTACCGGCGGACGATGTGTAGGACGTCCTACCACTAGATGGAGTGACGACCTGGTAAGGAGGTCGACGGATGCAGGTGGCTCGAGATCGTGCTTTGTGGCATTCCTTGGTGGAGGCCTATGTTCATCAGTGGGCAGTAATGATATTAATATTATAATAAAGGTGATGATGATAAATTATTTAGAAATATTATCGTATACTAGCAGCTTAGCCTGGGTTGGATCCATCAATGTGGCGTCATTTAAATTTAAGATAATTATCATAGACCATTTATCTTGTCTATTTTATGATTTCACATAAATATCCAAGTTTTTTGGATAATTTAGTCCTAATTACTTTTCGCATTGATTTCTATCTGTTCGTGAAATATCATTAAGAGCAGTTGAGCCATTCCAAATATTAGTCCGTACAGACAAACAGAAACACTGACAGAAAGACAAACATTTTGTATATAGTTATTAATTGCATGCAAATAACCCCATGAGCTCAATAAACGGCAGTTACATCGATATAACAGACGGATACTTCAATTTTATTTATAGACTAGCCACGCATCCGGGCTTCGCTTGAAGAGGATGAATTAATGTAGTGTTATTTAGATTTAATCTGTCATTTTTAGTTCTTTTTTAAACGTCCACGTTTGCCTAGATCCTTCTTGGGATTGCTTTATATTTAGAGTTTTTTTTTATAGGAATGGGTGACAAACGAGCACACAGTCCACCTGATGGTAAGTGATTGCTGTGACCCATAGACATCTACATCTATCTTCGATTACGAATCAAAATGCAGATGCGTTATCACCCGTGAGGAAGAAGTTGGCATGCTTCGTTTGCGGTAAAAAATGGTCTAAAAAGTTTGTAAAGTTTAGTTATTTCGAAGATCAGCCCAGACAGAGAGACAGACAAATATTTTAAATAGTTTATTTATGTGTTAATAGAATGCAAATAATCTCCTGAGCATTAGCCCAAACCAACTAAACTCTTGCCCGATAGAAAGTCTGCAGATTGCGTTGTCTCTAAGTCCACTGCTGTCACGGATTGGCAACCGCAGTTTTTTAATAATTTTGAGTTGTTATTAAAAGATGATGCTTCCCATCTCAGGTTTTAGTTTCCCCCTGTCGCCTCTTACGACACCCAGGACGATATGGGATAGTGGATATTAATTTAACGTCGTTGTAAGATTAATATTTGACTATTATAATATAGTACCTTCAACCCTTACATTTTCAAGGTTCCTGTGGGATTGAAACTAAAGAAAAACGTGTCTCTTACAGTAATATCATGGAACTGATCGGCGGAACCCTAAGCACTTCCACACACATTAAAGTAATTTTAATAGTTTGATTAAAATGCAAATTCGCGCGAAAAGATTCCATTAATGGACGACAGAAATGTTATTATAATTATGAATGACTGGAAAATATTAAGTATTTTGAATATTTTAGTTGTGTTAAACTGGTATTTTATTTATTCACGTAATATTAATAAAAACAATCGAATAAAAAACCAGTTAATATATTCATAGAATATTTTATTAACTGGTTTCGTAGTATACTTAATGATTTTTTTCTAAAATAGTCCTTCTATTTTAGACTAAAGAATTTTGAAGAATTTCGATTTTTTAATCTCTTTTTTTTAACGATTTGTTAATTTTTAAATTCTCCATTTAGTTATGTCAGGCACAGGTAAGTAAGAATGCGTTAAGTGTTTTTCTTACAGGGACAGTTAATGACTTCCAATATTTGAGATTTTATATTTAACCGTTTAGTGGCGGTGTAAGAATATCCACTATACTATATCACCCCGTGGATGTCGTAAGAGGCGACAGAGGGAAAAAAAATCAGGAGATGGGCAGCAGTGTCTTCCTAATAACGACTAAAAATAAAAAACTGCGGTTGCCAACCCGCTTCCCAGCGTGGCAACTATGGCAAATATCCCCCCTATAAGTAAATTTATTGGGTAGGCCTATGTTCAGCAGTGGAATTTAATAGGCTGTAACGGTAAAAGTAATGGATATTTTAGAAGTCACCGCCTTAATCTAAAAGGGCAACGAGGACATTGTGGCGACGCTGTCGATACACTCCGAGCAAAACGCACCGAAGCCTAAATCACGCTATCAATGTTCCGAAGTACTACGCTATATACAGAGCTGCTTTGTACAAACACATGGAGTGTTAGCCGCTCCCCGGAATGAACTTTTTTTATAGAATAAGGTTGACAAACGAGCACACAGTCCACCTAATGGTAAGTGGTTGCTGTGGCCCATAGACATCTACATCTATCTTCGTTTGCGAATCAAAATGCAGATGCGTTTTCAGCCGTGAGGACTAACATAGAATGCTTCCTTTCCAGTAAAAAAAGGTCTCCGGTTCTCTACACTCACCATACGAAACACAGCAGCATTAAGCTGCTATTTTACGCTGATATTCTGTGAGAGCGTGGTCCATCTCCGGTCGAGCCGACCCAGTCGTGGTACAACTATACTATTAATATAGTTGCAGCATGGCTCTACCACGTATAGAACTCCTTCTTCGGAGGGAAATCTCCATTTCCTTTCACTGCCAAAATATTATCTTTAATATTGAGTAAAATAAGAATTTAGACTTACCATAGTAACAATTGCTTATGTCAATGAATCCGTCAGGGAGGCAATTTTGCGAACAATCGCAGGCATATGGAGAGGTTTTGTTGAAGGCTGAGTCTTGCAACTGGAATCTGGTAAAATATGAAGGAAATATCTGAATCATAGTTTAATTACTAAAGTTCCAGCAAAATAACAGTATAATGGTGGTTTATTGGAAGATAGTCTAAAAGAATTTAAGTGTTACCCTATATATTTTGTGTATCTGGGTTCAAAGTTTACAAGAGATGGCAAGTGTGAGAGTGATATCTAAAGAAGAGTAAATGCAGGAAACATGGTGAATGGAACTTTACACTCCTTTATGAGCAGTCGGAAGGTGTCTAACAAGGCTCGTTTGGCTGTGCATGAGGGGGTATTGGTTCCGACACTCATGTGTGGAAGTGACAGTTGGGTATGGCAGAAGAAACATGAAAGCAGAATTAATGCAGTTGAGACGAGAGCGTTAAGAAGTATAATAGGAGTTAAACTGAGTGACAGGATAATAAATAGTGAGATAAGGAAATGCTGTGATCTGAAAGAAGATGTAGTGACAAAAATTGAGAAAGTTATGCGGAGATGGTTTGGCTATGTCGAGAGAATGAATGATAAACGATTGACGAAAAAAGTGTGTAAGGCGAGTGTGAATAAAAGTGTTGGAAGTGGTAGACCTAGGTGGACGTTTCTAGACCAAATCAGGGACCTCTTGAAAAAAGACCAGGTCAAGAGTACCCTAAACCGAAGAGCATGTATGAAGGGAATAATGAAAGTGGACGAAGTGAAACAAGTATGTAAGGATCGTAGCAAGTGGAAAGAAGTGGTCTCTGTCTACCCCTACGGGAAAGAAGCATGATTATGTATGTATGTTACCCTAAAAAGTAGAATTATAAACTCTTACGTGGTAAATACGTGAACATCAAAAATGGCCACACGTTTTTTTTAAATAATTATAATAAAATGGGAGAATAAAATTTATAACGCGTACTGGCAGCCTCAGAGACTACAAGAGAAATACCACAAACCCATAACATCTCGTAAGTTACTTAAGAGGCGTCAGAGGAAGACGAAATAGGTTTATCAGCAGCCTCTCCCTAATAACAAATCAAAGTAATATAAAAAAAAACTATCTTTACGTGGTAGAGCCACGCTGCAGCTATATTATGTTTGTAGCACGGATGAGTCGGCTCGAGGACTATGCTCTCACAGAATACCAGCGTAAAATAGCAGCTTAATGCTGCTGTGTTTCGTATGGTGAGTGTAAGTAATGTAATGAACCCTTTTTACTGGAAACGAGGCATTTAATATGTGTGTTCAGCCAGGACGACGCATCTGCATTTTGATTCTTTATTGAGGATAAATGTAGATGTCTATGGGTCACAGCAACCACTTACTATCAGGTAGACTGTGTGCTCGTTTGTCACGCTATCCTATTAAAAAAAAACCTATTTTTATATATAAAAATCAATTGCTGTCCGTTAGTCTCGCTAAAACTCAAAAACGGCTGGATTTTAATGTGTTTGAGTGGGTCCCTGGACGATTTATATTCATAATTGAAACCGTTAGGTGGCGCTGTTGTCGAGATCCAGAAATCACCAATGCGACGCCGGGGGCGGATCCCTCGTATTGAATAAAAATTAATCTATTCTATTCTATTATATTCTATTCATCATCATCATTAACCGGTTCAGTGCGGATGGCACACCAGGCGTGTTATCGATTATTTTTGTGTGGCATATGACACGCGAGTCGTGTCTTTTGAAAAATCGTTATAACTCGCTCAAATTGCTTTTTTGGAAGATTTAACCAGGACAAAATATTCATTATTTTGCAAGTAGTTATTGCCTACAGCTTAGTTACTGGATATTTCGAAAATTTGAAATTTGTAGGGCTTGAAAACCTTTTTTTTACTTGTACATGGTACTCTTTTTACTTTGTGGGTTTTAAAACATGTTGTGGAAAAATAGTCTAATAAGTAACAAATAATATCACTCATTGCGATCGCTCACAAACTCAAGTTGTAAATAAATTTCTGGAAAACAAGTGTCCTGTTAAAAAAAACAATGCATTTGTCTTATTGTTTAATTTTACTTAAAATGGTTGAACTGCCGTCTTATGACTATCATATGGCCGAATAGACCTACGAAGTACCATGTGCACTTGTGATATGGCATAAGGTTTATTTTTACTTGAAACAGTCCGAAACCGTTCATGCATAAAAAAGTTTGCTAATAAATAGTCTTTTGTCAATCCACCGCCGTATAGCGCGTTTTTTCCTTTTGAAAACTTTTTTCTATTCGTAAGAATTTACATTAAATTAATAATAATTAGACGTTTTCAGACTAAGATGGAGTGCCTCTTTTCCAGTAAAACGAGTCTCCAGTTTTCTACACTCACCATACGAAACACAGCAGTGTTAAGCTGCTATTTTAAGCTGGAATTCTGTGAGAGCGTGGTCCTTACCCGGTTGAGCCAATCAATTCGTGCTACACCCATAATATAGCTGCAGCTTGGCTCTACCACGTGAAGGTAGTAAGCAAGGTAGGTAGTAGTATATAATAATAAATTACCTATAATAGTTGAATCCAAATTCTCCTTTAACCTCTTCGCGGAAAGAAAAAGGGTATATCCTGCAGGCTTGTTTCCTAAATATAGGGAAAACCGTGTCTTTTGAAATTTGAGGGGGTAGCATGAAACCCTCATAAGAGCCCCTGATTCTGTTGCACAGGTTACTGGAACAAAGAAAATTTTCTAATTATAAAAATTTAACATTTTAACAGTTAACGTATAAGTCACCGTGTAGTGGCGGTGTAAGAATATCCATTATCCCATATCATCCCGTGGGTGTCGTAAGGGGTGATAGAGGAAACAAATCAGGAGATAGGCAGCAGCGTCTAACTAGAAATAAAAACCCCGCTTGTCAAGCGTGGCTACTATAGCAAATATCCCCCCTATGAGGCAATCTATAGGGGAGGCCTATGTTCAGCAGTGGACTTTAATAGGCTGTAAAGGTAACGGTAAAGGTAGAAGTTCCGGGCTAGGTTTTATTAATAATCTAGTTCATAGTAGTTATCACTTTCTATTATATATATTAACAGTCTAGTAAAATTTGGAGAGGCTAAGATTTAAAATTGGGCACAGAAAGAGAAAGAGGAAGAGGAAGGAAAAAATCAAAAAGTTATCCATGTAGTTAAATTTCGAAGTAGGCGTTTTATTTTTACGATTCTATACATCTTGACAGTTTAAAGTAATGAAAACTGGACTCAAAAGGCTAACCCAAAGTCTAACGACTAAAAGACATTCACAAATTACGTGACACATTAAAGGAGGGACAAAAGGGAAAAAGCGAAAAGGCGGTAGGGAGGATTTCGGAAAGTGTCACAAAAGGGAATCGCAAGCCATATAACACCCCACAGTGGAGATGGTCACAAAAATTCGAAAACCTGTGACTAGAGGTGATGACGGATTCTCAATTCGTTTGTATATTTTTATGTATGTTAAGGCATAACTTCTTTTTTATGTACCGATTATAACAATTTGTCTTTTATTAATTATTTACATTAAATTTTAAGAAAAAATATAAGTATCTCTAATTAAAATAAAAATATATCTCGGTATTATAGTTTATCTTAGACCTTGAACTTGCGACATTGCTTGTTCCACTCAAAAGTAAAAAAAAAAACTCTGATAATAGTAAAAACCAAGTTCAGAAACAAAAAAAAAATATGTGAATTTCACACGCTGTACAAGTGAAATCTTCAAATTAAATGAAATATAAAATATACGAATACATAATTATTTCACAGTTTTTACTTAATATAATGATTTTCAACCACATCTGCGGCGTAAAATTTAACATAAGATTTTAATTTTATACGTAATAAATGTTACAAGCGTTATTTTAATACATGTAGTGCCCAAATTAAGTGTAATAAATCAAAAGAATATTTTATTTCAAGTAAAATTGCTCTGCAATAGCGCCATCTACTTCATTTTATATATAAAGTCATTCTATCGAACAAAAATTGATTTACTCTCAAGGTTGTACGTAAAATGGACGCTAGGTGGCCTAATCACGACTAATTTAATATAATATTCTATATTTGTTTCTTTTTAGTGTCGCGTTTTCGTTTCATCTAGTTTTAAATCACAACGATTCCAAAGAAGTTTTTACTTCAAAAACTACTTCTACACGATGGCTTCTGAAGTCGGGGCTTTACTCGCAATTCTTCAATACATTATGAACTGTATGAATGTTAGTACCGTTATTTTATTGTTTTTAAATTTTGAAGTCCGTTTTTATTTCTTTTTGCGTTTATTTATAATGTTATTGTCGTCTTGAGACATAGGTTCTTTTTTATTTTTGAAGTCCGTTTTTATTTCTTTTTGCGTTTATTTATAATGTTATTGTCGTCTTGAGACATAGGTTCTTTTTCATTTTTGAAGTCCGTTTTTATTTCTTTTTGCGTTTATTTATAATGTTATTGTCGTCTTGAGACATAGGTTCTTTTTTATTTTTGAAGTCCGTTTTTATTTCTTTTTGCGTTTATTTATAATGTTATTGTCGTCTTGAGACATAGGTCCTTTTTCATTTTTGAAGTCCGTTTTTATTTCTTTTTGCGTTTATTTATAATGTTATTGTCGTCTTGAGACATAGGTTCCTTTTCATTTTTGAAGTCCGTTTTTATTTCTTTTTGCGTTTATTTATAATGTTATTGTCGTCTTGAGACATAGGTTCCTTTTCATTTTTGAAGTCCGTTTTTATTTCTTTTTGCGTTTATTTATAATGTTATTGTTGTCTTGAGACATAGGTTCTTTGTCATTTTCGAAGTCCGCTTTTATTTCTTTTTGCGTTTATTTATAATGTTATTGTCGTCTTGAGACATAGGTTCCTTTTCATTTTTGAAGTCCGTTTTTATTTCTTTTTGCGTTTATTTATAATGTTATTGTTGTCTTGAGACATAGGTTCTTTTTCATTTTTGAAGCCCGTTTTTATTTCTTTTTGCGTTTATTTATAATGTTATTGTTGTCTTGAGACATAGGTTCTTTTTCATTTTTGAAGTCCGTTTATAGTGTTTTTTGCGTTTATTT
Organism: Parnassius mnemosyne; assembly: GCA_963668995.1. NCBI lineage: Eukaryota > Metazoa > Arthropoda > Insecta > Lepidoptera > Papilionidae > Parnassius > Parnassius mnemosyne. Next base: position 3,300,938 of record CAVLGL010000002.1, on the reverse strand, counting down.
ATAATGTTATTGTCGTCTTGAGACATAGGTTCTTTTTCATTTTTGAAGTCCGTTTTTATTTCTTTTTGCGTTTATTTATAATGTTATTGTCGTCTTGAGACATAGGTTCTTTTTTATTTTTGAAGTCCGTTTTTATTTCTTTTTGCGTTTATTTATAATGTTATTGTCGTCTTCAGACATAGGTTCTTTTTCATTTTTGAAGTCCGTTTTTATTTCTTTTTGCGTTTATTTATAATGTTATTGTCGTCTTGAGACATAGGTTCTTTTTTATTTTTGAAGTCCGTTTTTATTTCTTTTTGCGTTTATTTATAATGTTATTGTCGTCTTGAGACATAGGTCCTTTTTCATTTTTGAAGACCGTTTTTATTTATTTTTTTGCGTTTATTTATAATGTTATTGTTGTCTTGAGACATAGGTTCTTTTTCATTTTTGAACTCCGTTTTTATTTCTTTTTGCGTTTATTTATAATGTTATTGTCGTCTTGAGACATAGGTTCCTTTTCATTTTTGAAGTCCGTTTTTATTTCTTTTTGCGTTTATTTATAATGTTATTGTTGTCTTGAGACATAGGTTCTTTTTCATTTTTGAAGTCCGTTTTTATTTCTTTTTGCGTTTATTTATAATGTTATTGTTGTCTTGAGACATAGGTTCTTTTTCATTTTTGAAGTCCGTTTTTAGTGTTTTTTGCGTTTATTTATAATGTTATTGTCGTCTTGAGACATAGGTTCTTTTTCATTTTTGAAGTCCGTTTTTATTTCTTTTTGCGTTTATTTATAATGTTATTGTTGTCTTGAGACATAGGTTCTTTGTCATTTTCGAAGTCCGCTTTTATTTCTTTTTGCGTTTATTTATAATGTTATTGTCGTCTTGAGACATAGGTTCCTTTTCATTTTTGAAGTCCGTTTTTATTTCTTTTTGCGTTTATTTATAATGTTATTGTTGTCTTGAGACATAGGTTCTTTTTCATTTTTGAAGTCCGTTTTTATTTCTTTTTGCGTTTATTTATAATGTTATTGTTGTCTTGAGACATAGGTTCTTTTTCATTTTTGAAGTCCGTTTTTAGTGTTTTTTGCGTTTATTTATAATGTTATTGTCGTCTTGAGACATAGGTTCTTTTTCATTTTTGAAGTCCGTTTTTATTTCTTTTTGCTTTTATTTATAATGTTATTGTCGTCTTGAGACATAGGTTCTTTTTTATTTTTGAAGTCCGTTTTTATTTCTTTTTGCGTTTATTTATAATGTTATTGTCGTCTTGAGACATAGGTTCTTTTTCATTTTTGAAGTCCGTTTTTATTTCTTTTTGCGTTTATTTATAATGTTATTGTCGTCTTGAGACATAGGTTCTTTTTTATTTTTGAAGTCCGTTTTTATTTCTTTTTGCGTTTATTTATAATGTTATTGTCGTCTTGAGACATAGGTTCTTTTTCATTTTTGAAGTCCGTTTTTATTTCTTTTTGCGTTTATTTATAATGTTATTGTCGTCTTGAGACATAGGTTCTTTTTTATTTTTGAAGTCCGTTTTTATTTCTTTTTGCGTTTATTTATAATGTTATTGTCGTCTTGAGACATAGGTCCTTTTTCATTTTTGAAGACCGTTTTTATTTTTTTTTTTGCGTTTATTTATAATGTTATTGTTGTCTTGAGACATAGGTTCTTTTTCATTTTTGAACTCCGTTTTCATTTCTTTTTGCGTTTATTTATAATGTTATTGTCGTCTTGAGACATAGGTTCCTTTTCATTTTTGAAGTCCGTTTTTATTTCTTTTTGCGTTTATTTATAATGTTATTGTTGTCTTGAGACATAGGTTCTTTTTCATTTTTGAAGTCCGTTTTTATTTCTTTTTGCGTTTATTTATAATGTTATTGTTGTCTTGAGACATAGGTTCTTTTTCATTTTTGAAGTCCGTTTTTAGTGTTTTTTGCGTTTATTTATAATGTTATTGTCGTCTTGAGACATAGGTTCTTTTTCATTTTTGAAGTCCGTTTTTATTTCTTTTTGCGTTTATTTATAATGTTATTGTCGTCTTGAGACATAGGTTCTTTTTTATTTTTGAAGTCCGTTTTTATTTCTTTTTGCGTTTATTTATAATGTTATTGTCGTCTTGAGACATAGGTTCTTTTTTATTTTTGAAGTCCGTTTTTATTTCTTTTTGCGTTTATTTATAATGTTATTGTCGTCTTGAGACATAGGTTCTTTTTTATTTTTGAAGTCCGTTTTTATTTCTTTTTGCGTTTATTTATAATGTTATTGTCGTCTTGAGACATAGGTTCTTTTTCATTTTTGAAGTCCGTTTTTATTTCTTTTTGCGTTTATTTATAATGTTATTGTCGTCTTGAGACATAGGTTCTTTTTTATTTTTGAAGTCCGTTTTTATTTCTTTTTGCGTTTATTTATAATGTTATTGTCGTCTTGAGACATAGGTCCTTTTTCATTTTTGAAGACCGTTTTTATTTATTTTTTTTGCGTTTATTTATAATGTTATTGTTGTCTTGAGACATAGGTTCTTTTTCATTTTTGAACTCCGTTTTTAGTTTTTTTACGTTTATTTATAATGTTATTGTTGTCTTGAGACATAGGTTCTTTTTCATTTTTGAAGTCCGTTTTTTTTATTTTTTTGCGTTTATTTATAATGTTATTTTTGTCTTAAGATATAGGTTCTTTTTCATTTTTGAAGTCCGTTTTCATTTTTTTTAATTTATTTATAATGTTGTTGTTGTCTTGAGATACAGGCTATCTATATTCAAAACATGGTCCTAATTGAATTTAAAAATTGTAGAATAATTTACCTTGTATTAAGATCCTTGAAGCCCTGCTCAACCAGTCCTGGTGAATCGTTCCAATAATTAATAGAAAACCTTTTTGACTTATTCCTCAGCTCCAATTCAGCTTTTTCCTCTCTTTGAGCATAGAACTGTATTAAACAAATATTTAACAAATTACAACAATATGAAAAATTGCATTATTAATCTTACTTTTACTGAGACAGGGAGTGAGGGTAGATACTATAAATATTACGTAAGACAAAAAATCCAAGATTTTCTTTCTTTTATAGGATAGGGTGACAAGCGAGCACACAGTCCACCTGATGGTAAGTGGTTGCTGTGGCCCATAGACATCTAAATCTGTCCTCTTTTGCGAATCAAAATGCAGATGCGTTGTCACCCGTGTGGACTAAGATGGAATGCCTCTTTTCCAGTAAAAAGGGTCTCCGGTTCTCTACACTCACCATACGAAACACAGCAGTTTTAAGCTGCTATTTTACTTTGGTATTCTGTGAGAGCGTTGTCCTTCCTCGGTCAAGCCGACTTATTTGTGCTACAACTATACTACTAATATAGCTGCAGCATGGCTCTACCACGTGTAAATTGGTAGAGCCATGCATATTCTTATTTTTATTTTACAAGGGAAGGGGTAAGAGTTTTAAAATTACAGTAATATTGCTAACTTGAACTACTTGAAAGTCCCTTGGTACTAACCCTGTCTAGAATTCCGATCTTCTCAAAGTCAATCCAACCTGGCAACAGTGTATTGGCAATTGATACAATTGGGTCAGTGTATCCCCACAGCAATTCCTCTGCAGTCATATTCAAGAAGAGCTTGGAGCCAATAGCATTTATGGAATAGTAAGCTCCAGCGTTGGCTAGATATCCTAACTTATCTGCTATTAATGTGCTGAAGGCCTGCAAGAAAAGGGATTCAATTTAAAATGAATGAAAAATAAACACATTTACCGTGTAGTGGCGGTGCAAAAATATCCTTTTGATAAGAGATAATATAATAAGATATTGAGATGCTAGGTGGTTAATTGTAACATTGGGATTTCAAACTCTTCAGTCCCCCGTAGCCACGTGTACTGCAAGTACTCGGTAGAACGTAAAATAAGTCGATTGAGCACAATAAAATATGAAAATAACTAGTTTCAATCAATGTATAGCATTTGTCTAAATACATGAAACTTTTAAAAATCCATCAAGACAGAATACGATTAACGGAACGAACGGTTACGGAAAGAAAAACGATTCCTGTCAATATGTTTATCATAGTTTTTTTTTACGAAATTATGATAATCTAGAAAACTTTCGCGACAGTGAATTCCACAGAGAGTTTGAATAAAACTGTCCACGATATATTACTCAAGTTGCTTACGTAATAAACTTGTGTAATGTGTTTCATTTATCGAATGACAAATAGATTGGAGAAAAAACATTCCAATTCCGCAAGGTTGTTACACACGTGCACAAAATACGTGCAATTATAATGTACCAGCAATGACCAATTCTGTATAAGCGAATATGCGAGGAACACTTCTCTATTTTAGCCAGATTTAAAAAAAATGGAGGAGATTATCTATTTGACTGTGTTTTTTAAAATGCCGTCAAAAATGGAGGAGGTACTCAATCCGACTGTATTTTTTTATTTATTTTATATGTGTCACCTCGGAGCTTTTTTCTAGGTGAATCGATTTAGATTATTCTTTTTTATATTTGAAAGCTAGTGCTTCTCATGTAGTTCCATATAAATTTGATTAAGACCTGAGCAGTAGTTTTTGATTTAAGGCAGCTCTTCACGTTGGCCAACATTGTGGCGAATGTGATGGCCAAGAGTTTGTGATGGCGTACACACGTTCGAAGGTCGTTCAGTTTGCTTCCGTTCAGGCCAATGTGCGAACGAATTTATTAAAATAGATATTGAGGAGCTAACGGCTGCTGCGGTTCATTTATTCACAGCATACCTAATGGTAGTAATCTACGTGAATGTGTATAAGAAAAGGGTGATCCAAAAGAATTGGAAAAAAAAGAAATTTTATTTCTTGTGATCCACAAACAATTTTCGCCTTTGTAGAGCTCTATAAAGCGCAAAGTTTCTTCATTGGTCATTGTTACTGCTATTTTGTAGACACTTGTTACGATACGTGAATATAAATTTTAAATCAGTTGCGTGCGATCGCTCTGGGAGCTCGTAGCAAACTGAACGTCCGCCCAACGTGTGGAGTGTGAACGCGGCGGCCAATACTCTGCCACAACCCTTTGATCTTTTGTAAAAAAAAACCGACACCACACGGATCTCGCACCAACTTGTGGGCCATCATTCCAATACATACAAAGTGAAGCACAAACACCCGCTCTATACAATGGCCATCGGTATTGGCTACAACATTCGCCACAATAATGGCCAACGTGAAGAGCCGCTTTTATCCTTAATAATGCGTATTTAATTGACTTCAACTACATTGGCGATGTTCTCATATTATTTATATTGAATTCGGTTGTACAAAAATTTTAATTGTACCACTTGTAAAGTATTTTTCGTTATATATTCGTCAATTGTGTACCGACATTGATAATTTCTTTTTTTTATTAAATACATTATGCTTTAGGGATGGTCCCATATAAATTTGAAAATTACACATTTTGGTCTGGAAAATTTTATTTTTCATAACACTTCAAACTACCTTACTAAGACTTAAGTGCTTATGCTAGGAATGGTTTACGATAGTGTGGATAAGAACCCACGGCTTTTGAGTTTCGCAGCAGATGGAAAATAAAACTGGAAGTGGGCAGCAGTATCGACCTGATAATAAATTAAAGTAATAAAAAATGCTGTAATGGATTGATGGATGGATTGATTATGCTTTTATTAAGCTTTAGTGTAATATTAGTGCATTACATATTTTGTAATTATAATATATCGGTTTAGCTTATTTTGGTATTAGTATGTAACTTTACTATACCCCGCACGGCAGTGCTTCCGCCATGGTCGAGAAAAAAAGCGGCACGGCCGTACCATCCTTTTCTTGAAGCAGTTCAGGCCATATTCGAAACCTTATAACTTCGTCGTGGATAAAACTAGATGCCTGATTTTTCAGTTACCAAGTAATCATTGTATAAACTCAGTATATTTCAGATTTCATTAAATTTGAACCAGTAGTTTAAGAATTGTAACTAGTCAAAGTTTCTTAATTTTGTCACTCACTGACTGACCGATCATCAAAACTCTAAGGCACTTCTAGTAGACATAGAAGCTTCAAATTTGGAATACAATTATTGTTTGGTATATAAATCAAGGAGCAATTAAAATATTTTGAAATTTCAGTCCAGTTTTCGAGATACACCAACTGCATAAATAACTTGGTAATCCTATATAAATATATAGGATTACAGAGTTACATTTGCAGTGAATGAATTAGTGTACCTATATATGTATAATATGATGGAAATATAATTGTAGATAGGTACCTAGACATAAATATCTACAAAAAAAATGAGATGCCATCAAAAACATAACTTGTAAAAAAAACCAAGTCTCGCAAGTCAGTTCTTCTACCGTAAAAAGTTGTGAGATCCATGTTGTAAGATCCATCCACAATAAATCTGTCCACAATTGACTTGGCAATCGCACTAAACAATCTAATTTAACATAACATGTATTACTTGTGAGATACATTGTGTTTTCATGCGATGGCCAAGTCAATCTATTTATTTAAAATATAAAAGATTTTTAGTATTGATGTGGTCACTATAAGATGTTGTTAGGTTAGCTAATTACGTAATAACTTAAGACAGAAGGACCCTTAAGTAGGGACTGAATAAATTAACCGACTTGTTATTACATGGATCTTACAACTTTTTGCGGTAGAAGAACTGAGTTGGGAGACTTGGTTTTTTTTACAAGTTATGTTTTTGATGGCATCTTAAGGTTGTCTGGAAGAGATTGCTTTTTTAAGACCGCCTTATAGTACGTACCTTTTAAGTTTTACTAACTGTCATTTGTTTTTGTTTATGGATTTTGTGTTCTACAATAAATTATATATAATAATAATAAGTTACTGGCTTGTTACTATTATTATATATACCTTAGTTTAACATCTTTCACACAACCACTTACTCATTTGTGTAGTCAGCCCTTGGCTAATAATAGTAAAAGAAAAAATAATCGTTTGACATACTGTTCGTGAGAAACACTCTTACATATTTAATAAAACATATCACTGTTTTTTTTTTATAGAAGACGGGGCAAACGAGCATGCGGTTCACTTGATGGTAAGCGACTAACGCCACCCATGAACAACTGCAACACCAGGGGAATTGCAGTTGCATTGCCGGCCTTTTAGAAAGGAGTAAGCTTTTGATTCAGTTAAGCAAGATCAATTATTATAGGATAAATTGTAAAAATATAAAACACGTTTAAAATTCAATAATGTCACCAAACTGGTGTATAATAATTAATGGCCGTTTGCACAATGTACTGTTAACTTATGTAGTTTTCAAACGTTATAGAAAAGATCAGTTAGTCGTATGCATTTCTGAGGTCTAAACTGACAAACGGATGAAGGATGGTTAAATATTTATGTCTGTTTGTAAATAAATATAAAAAGAAAAAACATCCACAGAAAGCCGTTATAACCTTCCTTAATTATTTTGGCTGGTACACATTGAACTAGTGCTAAAACTTTATTAATTTTATACGTGGTAGAGCCATGCTGCAGCTATATTACTGGTATAGTTGTAGCACGAATGGGTCGGCGCGACCGGGGAAGGACCAGGCTCTCACAGAATACCAGCGTAAAATGTTTTTCGTATGGTGAGTGTAGAGAACCGGAGACCCTTTTTACTGGAAACGAGGCATTTCATCTTAGTCCTCACGGGTGACAACGCATCTGCATTTTGATTCTTAATCGAGGATATGTGTAGATGTCTATGGGCCACAGCAACCACTTACCATCAGGTAGACTGTGTGCTAGATTGTCATCCTAATTCTATAAAAAAAAATATTTTGAAGACAGTTTGATTTAATAGTGTTGTGCGATTAAAGGTTACTGTGTATTTATTATAAAATATAAATAACACATTATATTGCACGAGATTTTATTAATAAAGGAGCTCTTCAATAGTCTATTATTACTCTATGAGCTGACATATCGCCATTATTATTTTTTTATTTCTCGTGTATATATTTCATCGTGATAACCTTGCAGCTTGAAGCAAAGTCAGAAGTCTCAGTGGAAGGCGAGAATCATTATAAGATTTTATTTTTTATTAAGATTTAACGTAATTAAACAGCCATTTAGCAATATAACCGTGTAGTGGCGGTGTAGGAATACCTACTACCCCTTAAATATACTGTAGATTAACCGAAACAAACAGACAAACAAAAATTAAAAAAAAAATGTTATAAGCACCGTATACTTTCATATGCATTTAGTAAAAAGCTGTTAATTTGATATCACAAACGGACACTTCAATTTTATTTATTTGTATAGATAATACGAAACAAATTTTTAATACCCTACTTCCAGGTTATAACCTATCCCAAGGCATGAATAAAACAAAATATTTTTAACCTTTTATCGTACGTTGACATATTAAGTTATTGTCACTCGCATGTCTGTGTAATTATCTTTAGTTTTGCAGTTTATTGCCCGTTGTCATGACCCCGTGGCGTTTTGTTGTAAAAATTTAGTTTAAAACAAATTAATGTTGCTTACTGATATAAACTTAGTATCTTATCACTTATTACAGTTATATTTTTATACGGATACGCATTTACTCTACTATAGAGAATTGTTATTTATATTCTTATCTCATTTAAATGTGTTACTAGTGTTAATTTGGGTTGTCATTTCTTTATCTATCGTTTAAAAAGAGTTTGCACGTATTGTCTACTGGCCGTCCTTCTTTTAGAATTTCTCGGCGAATATCTTCTTCATAATATTTGTTGGTAAAGAATAATATATATATAATAATAACTCGTATATTATCGTCTATTATCCGCCTATTAGCCGTCGTTCTTTTCGAATTTTATGTTTAAAACCAGATGATGCTTTTTTATAGGGTACGTGTGACAAACGAGCACACAGTCCACCTAGTTGTAAGTGGTTGCTGTGGCCCATAGACATCTACCTCTATCTTCGTTTGCGAATTAAAATTCATATGCGTTGTCAGCCGTGAGGACTAAGATAGAATGCCTCTTTTCCAGTAAAATGGGTCTCCGGTTCTCTACCCTCACCATACCAAACACAGCGGCGTTAAGCTGCTATTTTACGCTGGTATTCTGTGAGAGCGTTGTTCTTCCCCGGTCGAGCCGACCCATTCGTGCGACAGCTATACTATTAATATAGCTGATTAAGAAAATTAAATCCAAAGCCAACATACCACTGCAAGACTTCAAGATACTGTAAGTTCATTCTGCGTAAACCGATCCAAAAATTAATATATAAAAACCTAAGGTTAACTGAAGGAAAACCGATGTCACAGTTAGCCCGGCTAACTGTGACATCGGGACGTCAAACATCTCAGTCCATGGGTGACCATGGGTTGCAGTAAAGCACCCGAAACGTCGGGAATTAAACTAGTAAATTAAACGCGATAAAATCCGTAAAAAATAGTTTTATTCAATGTGTGGTGTTCGCGTAAACATAAGAAATCAATAGTAAAATAATATAATTCATGGTCAATGCCAGATACTTGATATTTTTGTGAAGGTACCAAGACAATTTTTAGTTGGTACATCGTATAAGATCATATAAAATGCTATGTATAATATTTTAAAATTTAAAATTTTGTCGACTTCAATATAAATTATTAAGAATAACTGAAAAACTATTGGCCAGACCGTGATCAATTTATATGGGATCACATGTGAAACACCTGCTTTCAAATAAAAAAAGAATAATTGAAATCGGTTCACCCAGAAAAAAGTTATGTGGTAACATATAAAAAAAGAAAAAACATAGTCGAATTGAGTACCATCTCCTTTTTGAATTCGGTAGAAAAAGAATGGGTGCGTCTAACATCTCCGCTCTTAGTGAAATCTTAATACACCTACGAGATGAGATAGGGTGTTACTTTTCAAGCCTTGTCACAATGATATGTTAAGTATTATAATTATATATACTTAATACAATTATTTAACTGCCTCGTTGATCTAGTGTCGATTACTGATCATGAGCTCCCGGTTTCAAATCGCGGATCAGGCAAAAAATCAGTTATCAGGATTTTCTGTGAAGAAATTCTCTCGTCCGCGTAAGGGAATCCATCCCAGTCATAAGTTAACATCTCTCCGGATATGAGAGTGAGGGAATAGAAAGCGCACCTGTTAATGCGCTCTATCTATAATCCTGTCCTGCACAGATGGCAGTCTCTGTCGAGACTGGCCGCCGTGACCGAAATTCGGTATGAAGGACATTACAACTATAATATAAAAACGAAACTGCGTAAACCCTTACAATCATTACAATATTCGGCATGACAACATGAACGTCCTTATAATCTGCTATGGACTTCTCGCGCAAAAATTTCAGCTCGGTTTTCGGCCACATCGTCATCACGCCCCGCTCCTTGTCAATGGTGATGTTATCGTTTGTGCGGAACTCTCTGGAACAAAATAAGAATTTTTAGTTACGATTCTCTTATTTCGATTTTAAACGCTTCCCTGCTAGGTACAGGACAGCTTCTATTCTGAGGAAGTTATCACAAAGATTTCATGTAAGATTTCATTCAGAGGCATGCAGGTTTTCTTATCGTGGTTTTCTTCACAGTTGAGCATTCATTATCATTGTTATAATAACCTATCACAAACCCACTGCTAAACATAGGCCTATTGATTGCCTCATAGGGGGAATATTTGCAGTTTTTTTTTAATTGGAACGAACTTCCTTGTCGGGCGGTACGAGTTTGGCGGATGGGGGCTATTCGAGAAAAAGTGTAAGATTTTCCGTCACGACCTCTTCTGACATAGTGTATACGGCCTTGTCGGCTATAAGGAAGCGAGATGGAATAATATCCATCTCACTTGCACTTTTTATCTTGACATGAAAGAAATATTATTTTAAATGTAGCTTCATTTTAATAGACGCTTGTTACGCAGCCCTAATCCAGGCAATCTGCTGCGTTGCATCGGCTTACGACGATCACGAGGCGCCGTGTCAGCATAACGTGTCTACTGTCTTATATTACCTGGATCTAATATTTTACCGTGTGAATCCATTCTACATTCAAACATCGAATTAGAGTCACCTCACTTAGTTATAAGAATTAATTGTAATAATTACTTTAAATTAAATATATATTAAATAAAGATTGCTTTTTTTTGCAACCTCTGGCTGGAGCCCACATAATTGGCGCAGTCGGTAGGATCTTCTAAAGTAGAGTCAGTGAATCAAGAGTGACCAAGAAGATACAGAACCTACGGGAGCACCAGTCCAGAGGCGAATCCAGGCGTTGATTCCGCAAGAAGAAGTAATGCTGTAAGTGCTTGAATCTTTCAATCCTTACCCTTCCTAGTTCCGTAATTAATTTTTTTACTCTATCCTAATTTTATATACACCTTTTTTTTCTATTGTATTTTATTGCATTTTAACTGTGTTAGTATAAAGCTTCCAAAATTTTCCATCCAAGGGGAACACGGAACGTTAGGTTAGATAGTAGTAGGACTTCTAAGCTTAGTATTATAGACGAGAACAGAGGTTTAGAAACCGATAGTATGGCCCAATCAAATGAAATAGACCTAATTTATAAGTCACTTAGAGTTTTGCCCGAATTTGACGGTAACCCGTACATCCTTACGCGCTTTATTAACCTGTGCGATCAACTTGTGTTAGCCCACGTAAGAAATGAGCCCGGATACGAACTAGCCAATCTTTCTCTTATTAACGGGATTTTAAATAAAATAACTGGGCCCGCGGCTAGGCTAATAAATTCGAATGGAATACCCGAAACCTGGGCCGGCATTAAAAACGCTCTTATAAATAACTTCGCCGACCATCGCGACGAAACCGCATTATACAGTGATTTATCACTACAAACCCAAGGGTCTAGTACCCCGCAAGAATTTTACGAGCGAGTTCAAAGTTTATTTAGTACAATAATGACCTATGTCACTTTACATGAAACGATTAGTACGACAATTGAAGCTAAGCGCGCACTCTATAAAAAACTGACCTTGCAAGCTTATTTACGCGGATTAAAAGACCCCCTAGGGTCTAGAATAAGATGTATGCGTCCCGAAAGTATGGAGAAAGCACTTGAATTCGTACAGGAGGAATTAAACACCCTTTACCTCCAACAACGAAATGAAGGCAGCCAGAACAAGAAGGAATGGACTCAACCTTCACATAGCCTACCATTAAATAATTTCCTTCCAAAACCTACCACGTTTAACATGCCGTCACTACCTAGACCACAGAGTAATAATATACTGAACTCATTTAGACAGCCACCTATGCAACCGCATGCTGCACAGGGTTGGAGGCCCAATCTACCACCCCAGATGCATGTACCACGCGGTCCCACTCGTACGCAACAGATGATGCGTGCTCCTCCACCAAATTATAACCCCCAGAGTAATGTGTTTAAGCTTCCTAACAGACCTCAGCAACCACAGGGCTTCAATTTAAATAATAATTCGCGCCCTTCTCCTATGAGCGGTGTCACTCCCTTTGTTCCGAAACCCTTACCACCGACTGGACATGACTGGAGACGATTTGGCAACCCACCGCCGAGCAATTACTTTAAAACACGGGAGGTAAACTTTAACGAGACGGATTTTGACTACGACTATAGCACCGACGCGTACTATGAATACGACTATCCTGACTATAACTATAATCAAGAGTACTGTACTTACGAACAATATCCTAACTATGGATACGAGCCACCGTATAACCACGCGGAAGCTCCTATCGTAGAGGAAGTAGAGACTAATTTCACCCCGACTAATGATGAGGATTTTCGGAAGTGTCCCAAACCAGAAAAACAAAAATAGAAATAAATTTCCACATACAAAGGCAACTCGGTTACATTCAGACAAGTAATCCCCCACTGAAATTCTTAATAGACACCGGCGCAAACCAATCGTTTATTAGTCCCGAAGCTGTAAGAAAATATTTTAGCCATATTCCACTGAATTATGACCCATTCGAAGTCACCAATGTTCACGCGACAAGTAAAAATGATTATTCTATAACTCTCCCTTGCCCTTTAGAATTTAATGAACGAGATAATATAACCTTGTTCGTTTATAGATTTCATAATTACTTCGACGGACTGATAGGGTTTGATTTACTAGACATATGGGGTTCTAATATCGATCTTAGAAATAAATTACTTATTACTCGTAACGCAAAAATTCCCATCGAAATGTATGACTCACGTAACGCAAATTTATATGAAGAAATTATACCCGCGCAGTCATCAAAATTAGTTAGGTTGCCTATAAACTCAAAGGACGGTGACGTAGTAGTTGAAAATCAAATAATTTGCAACTGCATAATCTCTGATTGTATAACGAAAGTAATTAATAATCGTGGTTGGGTCGAAATTACCAATAATAGCTCAAATGATGTAATTTTTTCAATGGACCGTCCGGTAGAAGCCGAAATATATAATGTCGAGTGCCAGTTTACTGAAACGTTATCGGATCGCGCTAAAAATGTTCTATCCCGTCTTCGCACCGATCATCTTAATCCTGAAGAGCTAGCAAACCTACAACGGTTATGTGCCTCGTATGCCGACGTGTTTTACCTTGATGGTGAACCTTTAACATTCACCAACAAGATCAAACATAGAATTAAAACACATGATGAAATCCCCGTACATACTAAGAGCTACAGATACCCGTATGTCCACCGACAGGAAGTCCGAGACCAGATCAATAAGATGCTCGAGCAAAATATAATTAGACCATCGGATTCTGCTTGGAGCTCTCCTATTTGGATTGTACCCAAAAAGGCGGACGCTTCCGGCAAAATAAAATGGCGTCTTGTTGTGGACTTCAGGAAGGTGAACGAAAAGACAGTCGATGACAAATATCCTATTCCTAATATAACCGATGTTCTAGACAAACTGGGCAAATGTCAGTACTTCACCACGCTCGATTTAGCCAGTGGATTCTATCAGGTAGAAATGGATCCCGCGGATATTCACAAAACTGCTTTTAATGTAGAGAATGGGCATTACGAATTTCTTAGGATGCCAATGGGCCTGAAAAATAGTCCATCGACCTTCCAAAGGGTGATGGACAACGTATTAAAGAACTTACAGAACGAAATTTGTTTAGTGTATCTAGATGACATAATTGTCTTCAGCACATCATTACAAGAACATATGACAAATCTGGAAAAAGTATTCAAAAGGCTACGGGAATCCAACTTCAAAATTCAGATGGATAAATCAGAGTTTTTGAAGCTGGAAACCGAGTTTCTAGGTCATGTTATTTGTAAAAACGGGGTTAAACCCAACCCAGACAAAATTAAAGCCATCGAAAAGTACCCACTGCCAAAAACTACAACCGAAATTAAGCGTTTTCTAGGACTTCTAGGATATTATAGAAAATTTATACCAGACTTCGCACGTCTCACAAAACCACTCACTCAATGTCTTAAAAAGGGATCAAAGATAACATTAGATCAAAATTATATTAACTGCTTTGAACACTGTAAAACTCTCTTAACAAATGACCCAATCTTACAGTATCCAGACTTCAGTAGAGATTTTATTTTGACAACCGATGCCTCAAACGTGGCGATTGGTGCAGTTTTATCACAGGGAACAGTCGGTTCAGATAAACCCATTGCATATGCTTCTCGTACACTTAACTCCAGCGAAAGTAACTATAGCACGATAGAAAAGGAACTTTTAGCTATCGTATGGGCGACTAAGTATTTCCGTCCCTATTTATTCGGCCGTAAGTTCAAAATTATTACAGACCATAAACCCTTACAATGGATTATGAGCTTAAAAGAACCCAATTCGCGTCTAACCAGATGGCGCCTTAAGTTAAGTGAATATGACTTTAGTGTCGTATATAAGCAAGGCAAGTGCAACACGAATGCCGATGCACTATCGCGCATCGAACTTCACAATGACGAGCTAAGACCCATAATAGATGAATTGCTTTCCATTTTACCTAACCCTTCCGAAGGGGTACACACTTTAGATGACTCTAGGACTATAACGGCTACCGAAGCCGCAGACGATTCCAGAACCATCACCGTTCATACAGATAAAGAAAACCCCATCCTGGAAGTTCCCATTTCTGACGAACCGCTAAATAAGTTTACTAAACAGATAATCTTAAATATAGTAGGCGACATAAAAGCTAGACCAGTCATCACTAAACCATTCGAGACACACACACGCATTACGATACAAATAGCTCAATCAAACATAGAAGAGGATGTCATTAATGCTATAAAAGAATACGTCCATCCGAAAATTAGGACAGGATTACTCATTAATCCAAACTCTGCAATGTACACTGTCATACCAATCATACAAAAGTCTTTTAAAAGTTCATCTCTTAACCTTTTTCTAACAAAAACTGAATTGGAAAATGTTAGGGAGTATTTAAGACAGCAAGAAATCATTCATAAATATCACGATGGAAAGACGAACCATCGAGGCATTAACGAGTGTTTCTCGGCTTTGTCCCGCAAATATTACTGGCCGAAAATGAGAGAGCATATCACTAAATTTATTAATGACTGTACAGTATGCGGACAAGCTAAATACGACCGCAATCCAGTTAAACAGAAATTTAAAATTGTACCACCAGCTTCTAAGCCTTTTGAACTAGTTCACGTAGATCTATTAACAATTCAAGGGGAAAAGTATTTGACAATAGTAGATAGTTTTTCTAAATATGCTCAGGCGTATTATTTGCGAGACGGCACTGCTGTCAGTGTAGTACAAGCTTTACTAATTTTCTGCACACATCATGGAATTCCAATTACCATAGTTTCCGATAACGGCCCTGAGTTTACCAACCAACTTATTGCAGAATTCGTTAGACTTCATAAAATTCAGCACCATAGAGTAGCCCCACATGCACCCAACGAAAATGGTATCGTTGAACGATTTCACGCCACCATATTAGAACATCTCCGTATTTTAAAGATAAATCAAAAGAATGAATCCGCTATTAACCTTATGCCCTATGCCCTATTAGCTTACAATCATAGTATACATAGCTTCACAAAATGCAAACCAATAGAAGTAATTACAGGACATTTTGACCCTCGCGATCCTTTTGACATAGATCTGTCCGCCCACTTACTTCAACAGTACGTCGTAAACCACAAAGACAGAATGACTGAGACCTATAAAACTATTCACGATCTATGTAACGACATGCGTAAAGACTTGACTAATACTCGCAATAAAAACCGAGAACAGGAAGCTGAATATTCCCCGGAACAACAAATCTTTATAAAAAATCCATTCGCATCCCGTCAGAAATTAGCTCCTCGATACACACACGACACAGTTATGGCAAACCTCCCAATTCACATTTATACAAAGAAAAAACGAGGCCCCGTAGCAAAAACTCGATTGAAGAGAATACCTAAAACGAACCAATTGTTACAGGACTCTCCTGGTACTTCATCTCCTTCTGGGACCAGCTCTAATGCAGGAGATAAGACTTGAAAGTCTTAGCGATGGACCTGGTATATTACCCTTCAAATTAGGCCCCGCTCGAATCCTATCCCACTACCATGCATTTCTGCAATATGTAAATCTCCAGGAATTAGGAGATAAAGTAAATTCAGTTAAAACACAGTTAATCAGTATTAGCCCTAACCTTAACAACATAACCAATTCGTTATTTCAGCCTCATATTGATTATCTTAAAAATAAGCTTGAAAGTGTCACCATACAGTTGAGTAGCTTTAAAACGAACCGTGAGAAAAGAGGACTTGTAGATGGTCTCGGTTCCATCATAAAAAGTATAACTGGTAACCTTGATTATACAGATGCAGATCATTTTAATCGTGCTATAAAATCCATCCACGAAGACGAAAATAAAATCGTTACGGAATTTAATAATCATGTAAGCCTAACTAAAGATTTATCAAATCAATACTCCAGAATAATAGATAGCATT
This sequence comes from Parnassius mnemosyne, assembly GCA_963668995.1. Classification (NCBI taxonomy): domain Eukaryota; kingdom Metazoa; phylum Arthropoda; class Insecta; order Lepidoptera; family Papilionidae; genus Parnassius; species Parnassius mnemosyne. The sequence goes on along the minus strand of CAVLGL010000002.1, from coordinate 3,284,058 downwards.
GTAGATAATCAAAATAAATTAGAAATACTAATAGGTAAAATAAATCAATCCGAGGCTACCAGAGACTATGACCTAATTAAATATGCCCATTTTGGACAAGTACTAATGATCCTTAGTGATAACGTTGATTCCATTTCACAGGAATTAATTAAGTTACAGAACAACTTAGCATTTATAAGAGCTAACACTATGCACCACTCTATAGTTAATTTAAAATCTATCCGAATAATGATTAACAGAGCAACCGAACTTTATGGAAGTAAAAAGGTAGGAGATTTAGATATTAGGGAATATTATGATATTATTAGATTAGGTTCATATTATGTAGGAAATGAAATAGTAATAGTATTTAAGTTCCCAATTCTATTACCCCATATATATGATATGTATAAGTTATCTATTGTTCCTAACAAGAGACACGAAATCCTCACACCACCCTTTCCATTCCTAGCCATTTATCAGAAAGATTTTCAGTACATAGAGGCAGAATGCCCGAAGACCAGTAAATGGTACATCTGTAAAGAAAAGCGGAGCCTGAGAGGTCAAACATCCCCTGATTGCATCCATCACCTCATCACTAAACAACAGACGAATGCAGTATGTAACCCGTATACAGTCACCCTAGATAAACCAGCTTACGAAGAACTGGACGACAAGCATTACACCATCACTTTCCCCACACCAACGAAAGTACATCTATCCTGTGGACAAGATCTCTACAAAATACTTCAAGGTAGTTATCTCGTTATTGTCCCTCTGAAATGCTACATAGAAACGCCACTATTCTCGATCTCAAATACTAAAGATCGATTGAAGGGACAAGCCTTAAAGATAATGGACATACCTGAGGAACACACCAGCATCCCATCTTCTGCATCGGCATATAAACTAAATTCAATAAACCTCCAACATCTTCATGCAACGAACACTAAAATATCCCAGCAATCGCCATTAAATTTAAGAAGAAACGATGACTACAGTCTATATCATACTACAATACCATTTTACGCATTAATAATAAGTGCAGGTGCACTGATTCTATGCATACTCTATAGAAGATACAAGCCGAAGCTAACTGGAGGTACGCAAAGGAACTCAGAAGAGGACCATCCTAAATCATTAAGGGTATACGCTGTTCCAGACACTGAGAAGATTGATCCCGATCAACTCCCAGCTCAATTCACGACCAAGGTCTTCCATAGTCGCTGTTCTTCGGGGGGAGGTGTTACGCAGCCCTAATCCAGGCAATCTGCTGCGTTGCATCGGCTTACGACGATCACGAGGCGCCGTGTCAGCATAACGTGTCTACTGTCTTATATTACCTGGATCTAATATTTTACCGTGTGAATCCATTCTACATTCAAACATCGAATTAGAGTCACCTCACTTAGTTATAAGAATTAATTGTAATAATTACTTTAAATTAAATATATATTAAATAAAGATTGCTTTTTTTTGCAACCTCTGGCTGGAGCCCACATAATTCGCTAGTAATTAATTTATTTGTATTTGTTTATCAATAATATAATAAGTATATCAATAATATTATACTACGCAAGGAACTTCGTTCCATCTGAGTGTTTCATGACACTCACGCATGTTTTTTTTTAGTTGTATTGTTAGAAAGACGCTCCTGCCCATCTTCTTGTTGGTTTCTACCTGTCATCTCCTAGGATACGCTTTGGATGATATACTTACACCGCCACTACACGGTCAAGTTACTCTATGTGCAATAAAATAAAATTTGACGGATCCGTGGCGCAGTGGCTTAACAGTGAGTTGTTGCGCTGGGGGCCGCGGGTTCGCATCCCGCACGGAACAAGTATTTGTATGGCCTACAAATAATTGTTCAGGGTCTGGATGTTTGTCCTCGTGCAATTTATGTTTGTAAACTGCCTCCATGATAAGGAGAAAATCCTAGTCTGGGGGTAATGTTTTTTTTAAACAATAGTATTACATAGTATTAAAGCGCTAGGCTTTTTTTGTGCAAGCAGCTATGCAGGCATAATACGACCAGTATCACTGCGATCAGTAAGATATATTGTGATAGATACTATTGCTATAGTTCCACTGCTAAGGCCTATAAAGTTAAAACTTGAAATTACAGCCTATATACGTCCTATTGTTGGGCACAGGCCTCTTTTAATTTCTGAGAGGGTTTTAGGGCAAAGAAATGTCCGCCGCGCTGCCGTGTTTTTAAAACAGCGCTAAGTTTAAATTTAATTTTTCTATGTTAAGTTTTAAATCCAAGGTTAAGATATTAATTACAGTAGGTATATAGAATGTAAGTGGGTGATGTATTCGCCAACAAACTGTCCTACAGTTTGGCGAAAGTGTTATAAGAAACAACCGACTGTATTTTTGTTCGGAGCCGGCTGAAAATCAGCGCTGCATGCTCGCGGCTTACGCTGAGAGGGTCCCTTCCACCACTTCATCATAGCACACGATTTTTGTTTCAATATGTATTCGCACATATAACAGATTTGTTTTTTTTTCTATTTCCTTTTTTTGTTAGTAAGTATTATTTTTTTTAATTGTAATGTATCATGTGTGTAGATGTAAGTGTCTTTGTCTTATATCTTATTTGCTGTGATTTGCATATATTTGACAATAGAATTTTGTGTCGACGTCATGAGGTCAAACGACAACACACTTTGGCAAAAAAAAGTTAAAGTTCTATTGTTCTAAACATAAAGCTAATTGCAAAAATATATGAGTAGATCTATCAGAGGTCACACGTCGTTTAAATGTTCACATTTTGTATTTTAATACATTTAATAATATATTTAAATCACACTCTAGTACGTGGTAGAGCCACGCAGCAAGTATATTAGGCTGCGTTTCCACCAGAGATGTGCAAGGATGCGTGGCGAGGGATGTGTTTGTTAAGAACCAATAGAATCACTTCATTTACCTAGCCTCGCTCAGCGCAGCTCTAGTGAAAACGGCTCAGCGGAGCGAGGTTTTTGTTTATACAAAACAAGGGAAGAATGCGTTCGAGGGATTTGTTGTGAGGGATGTGTTGCGAGGGATGTTTGCGAGGGCTGTGTGCGAGGTATGCGTTGTGAGGGATGTGTACTACGCGGATGCGACCGAAAAAACAGCAGTCACTAGATGGCAGTACAATATATATAAACATACTTCCACCGCTCATCTGCGCTCCGTTTCACAGCATCACTACGCATCCTCGCACCGCTCAACGGCTTAGCACATATCTGGTGGAAACGCTCATACTGTTCCACAGCCTCGCTATGCATCCTCGCACCGCCCAGTTACCTCGCACATCACGGGTGGAAACAAAGCCTGGGTCGACCGGGATACGACCACAGCCTCATAGAATACCACTGTAAAATAACGGAGACTCTTTTTACAGGAAACGAAGCGTTTCATCTTAGTACTCAGAAGTAACAACGCATCTGCATTTGATTCTTAATCGAGGATAAATGTAGATGTATATGGGCCACAACATCCACTTTACCTCCGGTGGACTGTATATGTTCGTTTGTCAAACTCATTCTACAAAAAATATATTATTATATGGTATTTAGTATCTCAGATCTGTTAATAGGTCGGGGAAAAAGTTTCTTCGTATTTTATATCCAAATTCAAACATTTTTTTCGTAGTTTCATTACATTATATATACAAATAAATAAAATTGAAGTATCTATTTGTAATGTCAAAATTAAAGTTTTTCAATTTTTGAGGTATACCTGACGAGAAGATGTGCCGTAATTTCCCGAACGCTGCCGAACCGAGTTGAATCCTCAATCTCAGTTGTACAATCTCATTTTCAGGTTTTGAGGTGTACCTGACTTGAAGATGTTTCGCAGTTTCCCGAACGCTGCCCAGCCGATTTAAATCCGTCGATTGACCTCTCGGTCGAAGTTGGACTTACCTAGTCGGACTATTTGTCCCAGGTAAACATACTCGTCAACAACTTCGAGCTTAGTGCCCCCAACAACTATCGGCATAGGTGTGACATGGACATTAAACATGATCTTTGTTTTGTCCATGTTCATCTTAAGACCTATCCGTTGGAAGACACTATTGAGGTCATTGAACATAGTGCTTAGGTCCTCCAGCGATTCTGCCATAAGGACTATATCGTCGGCAAATCTCATCAAAAAAATGAGTGATGTACTCCCCATTGATGTTAATGCCGTATCCTTTCCAGTCCAGTAGCTTGAAACCGTCTTCCAATGCAGCGGTGAAGAAATTCGGGGATATAACGTCACCCTGTTCTACACCTCTCTGCAGTTGGATAGGTTTCGTACTCTGATCCTGTACTCGGATAGCCATCATAGTCATACTGTAAAAACACTTCAGCACCTCGATATACCGACAGTCAACTTGGCACCGCTGAAGGGACGGTAGCACCGCCCAAATTTCGCCGGCTTTCTCATAGTCTACATAAGCAAGTCAAAGTGGCAGATTGTACTCTTCCGCACAATTTGCCAAAGGGTGTGTATGTGATCTATGGTACAAAAGCCTTTTCGGAAACCGGCTGGTTCGGGAGGCTGGAAGTCGTCGAGTTTGCGTGCGAGACGATTCGTGATGACTCTCGAAAACAGCACGTAGACGCGGCTCAGAAGGGAAATCGGTCTGTAGTTCTTCAAGAGAGCGTTGTCACCTTTCTTGAAGAACAAGACCACCGCACTTCTGCTCCACGCCTCCGGTGTAATGCCACCATGGAGGACGGAATTAAAGAACTTCTGAAGTACTTCAAGTACCGGTTTTCCACCCGCTTTCAGAAGCTCTGCTGTAATTCCATCCTCACCTGGGGTCTTGCCGTTATAAAGGTGCTGGAGAGCCATTCTTATCTCGCTCTGACTGACGTCCGAGATATCATCAGAATAGTGTCGGATAAGACTCGCTCTTGGATCGTTACATTTTGGCGAACAGAAAAACAATTGAAAGATGTCAGGATAGTGTTTTTAATTTTAATTTTTCTTTTTCTTAATGTCCTATATGTATTGATAATCAGCCAGATACAAACAGTACAACCACAGAGATTTTTATTCAAGTTTATACAAATAAAATACGAAGAAACATTTTCCCCGACCTATTATGTGCTGACCTTTGACCAATCAAGAAAGATAGACAAAACAGTAAAACCTTTAAATTAGCGCTTAAACTATTTTTAAATTGTAGTAAAACACGCACACGCGGACATATACGAGTACCCACTATGCACCTAAAATCATGTTGTTGATTGTAAAATTTTTAAGTGTATAAATAATATGTTGCGTGAGTTCTTATTTTTGCTTAATGGCGTTTCTATTGGTGACAAACGAGCACACAGTCCATCAGATAGCAAGTGGATACTGTGGCCCATAGACATCTACATCTAACCTCAGTTATGAATCAAAATTCAGATGCGTTGTCACCTCTGAGGACTGACATGGAATGCCTCATTTGTAGTAAAAGGTATCTCCGATTCTCTAAACTCACCATATGAAAAATAACAACATTAAGCTACTATTTTACTCTGGGATATTTATGATTATTTTACACTCTTTTAAGTCCTTCCACGATTGAGCCGACCCATTTGCGCTACAACCATAATTTAGTTGCAGCATACCTCTACCATAAAGTAGGTCGAACATGGTTTTAGCGTCACTGATATGTATATGTCGCAGCCAACTAGCTTAATTAACCTTTCAAATGAAGGCCTAGATTACTACTGGTCACCCCATTAATTTCATTCAACGAGACGGTCGCTAGTCTGTGTCTAACTAGCGCTATGTGCTATATTAGATAAATGTAATACTAAATATTTTATCAGAGACAGGTAATAAACAAAGTCACGGCAGCTCAGGCGTTTATCGTAATTTTACTGTAAATTAACTACGGTCGATTCCCGTCAACTGGTTATGAAATTGTTAATTGCATTTTGAAGTATTGAATTAACACGAGCTCGGCGGTGAAGGATAAAATAGTGAGGAAACCTGCATAGCTGCTTTCGAAAATGACAGGAGATCTGTAACCAGAATTCATAAGGATTTAGATCGTAAATTTAACTTTTAATAAATATTGTGTCCTTTTTATTTATTTTTCTTTGCATTTTGCCTATTGTGCCTTGTCTTATATTCAATATTTTATTTCTTGATAACACTGAAGATATGAATAGCATTTTCCGGTTAGGTATGCCTTGGATTTGGTAAAACTTTACCTAATTTTACCACTAAGCAGCAATTAAGAAAAAAAGGAGAAACTAGCAATGTTATTAACGTTACTAATATTCACGAAAATCACACAATAAATCAAAAATAGTTACAAATTACAATAAAAATTCTGTTCCATAAAAATTAAAAATTAAAAAATTGTCAATTGGTGAACACTTTTCAAAATTGTTCCATTGTAGTTGTAATTTTACTGATTATTTCTATTTAATATAGGTTTTAACTTGACAGGCAAACATTTAACAATATGTTTGTTTTAAACGCAGAATAGTAGTTAAAAATTTACATTATTATTTTCTAGTTTTTATTTTAATTTTAAGTTGTTATTACGAAGACGCTAATGACACGCATTATATACTGCTTTATTTCCCTCCATAGTCTCTTATGATACCCTAAACTTAATTTTTTTATAGGATAGGGTGACAAACAAGCACACAGTCCACCTGATAGTAAGTGGTTGCTGTGACACATAGACATCTACATTCATCCTCAATAAGAATCAAAATGCTGATGCGTCGTCACCCGTGAGGACTAAGATGGAATGCCTCTTTTTCAGTAAAATAGGTCTCCGGTTCTCTACACTCACCATACGAAACGCAGCAGCATTGAGCTGCTATTTTACGCTGGTATTCTATGAGTGCGTGGTCCTGCATATATCGACTTCCTAAGTGTACAACCACTGTTTGTTGCCAGTAATAACATACTCGTGTGTTTGATTTGAGGCGTGTTCCTTTACTGCTGAGCGTAGAGAAGTTCAAGATCGCACAACGATACATGGTGAAGGCTATGTTCGGAGTTCCTCTGCATGATGTACTTCGAAATGAGGATGTCTGCAGTAGTATCAAAGTAACCGAGATAGCGCATGGAACCAGTAAGCTGAATGATGGGCCAGCAATAATTAAGTTTAAAATTGACAATGGATAGGGAAGAAAGGTTCTCCAGTGGCAGCCTCATACTAGTAATCGAAGTTTAGAGCGTCTTCCCGCTAGAAGGAAAGACATCATATGAAGGAATGGAATGATAATGGAAAAAGATGATCCATCCATATACTCATTACAGCCCATAAAATTTCACTACTGAACATAGACCTGCTGAAACATAGATGCCTCATAAAGGGTACGTCTCTACGTGGTAGAGCCATGCTGCAGCTATATTATGGTTGTAGCACGAATGGGTCGGCTCGAACGGGGAAGGACCACGCTCTCACAGAAAACCAGCGTAAAATAGCAGCTCAATGTTGCTGTATTTCGTATGGTGAGTGTAGAGAACCGGAGACCTATTTTACTGAAAAAGAGGCATTCCATCTTAGTCCTCACGGGTGACAACGCATCTGCATTTTGATTCTTATTGAAGATGAATGTAGATGTCTATGTGTCACAGCAACCACTTACCATCAGGTGGACTGTGTGCTCATTTGTCACCCGATCCTATATAAAAAAAGGGTTTTTGCAACATTTACTTCGTTTGGCAGGTTTTTTATTATTTTGAGATTATCGGGAACATGCTGATGCCTAGCTCCTTTTTCAGTTACCCTCTGTCGCCTTTTACGACATACACGAGATGATAAGTGGTCTGTGGATATTCTTACACCGCCACTACAGGGTAGGTTAAAAAGTAGTAACAAATCATATACAAGAGTAACAAAAATAAAACCAAAAAAAGATTAAATTATTAACTAATTTATAATTACTTACTGAAACATGAAGGGTCCAATCTCTTTCAGTTTCATGGTTTTGTCAGTTCCCTTCATATACTCGTCAACATTAGTATAATTAAAAATGTGGACCTCGGAGAAGAGCTCGTACGTCGGTTTTTGCCACATGCGATAGATGTATTTGCCCTCTTTCATGTCGAGATACTAGAACAACAGAAAGAAATATGTTGATAGCTTTATTTTCTTTTTTTTTTTATTCAAAACTTTTATTTATTTGCATCAAACATGGTAAATACAGGTGTTAATTACATATACTTTAGGCCAAACATGTTTCACCGCTTACATAGAGGCATACAAATATCAAATTTAAGTCTGTGGCTAATTCAGTTACTTATTAATTACAAAATATTAAAAGATACATTGAAATTAAAATTTATACATAACTACTCATTAGATAATTATTAATTATTATTAAATATAATAGAAATATCAGACAATTATTAATTATTACTAAATGGAATAAAATATCAAAATATTGGTTAATTATTATTAAACAAAATAAAAATTTAAAGCTTTATTTTAATAATAGTATTACTTATTACTGTACTAAATATTTATATATATTTTGTTACGTGAATAAAGACATACACAATAGAAACAGATTTAATACTAAGTATTTAACTGAAATAATCCAAAATACGTAATACGTATGGGTCGCAGCAAAACACTTACCATCAGATGGACTGTGCTCGTTGTTACCCTTATCCTATAAAAAAATACGTAAGTTCTTTCTTATAGAATAAGGGTGACAAAATATTCCACCTGATGGTAAGTGGATGTTGTGGCCTAGAGACATCTAAATCTATCTTCGATTAAGAATCAAAATGCAGATGCAGATAAGGAATAAGATTGAATACCACGTCACCAGTAAAAAGGGTTTCCGGCTATCTTCACTAACCGTTTGAAAAATAACAGCATCAGACTGCTGTTTACGCTGGTTATCTGTGAGAGCATGTTCTACCCTGGTCGAGCCGACCCATTCGTGCTTACGACCATAAATACAAAACAAACATAGTGACTTTGTACTTGTGTGTACCTTATAAAATACTTGTAATTACGAAGTCTTTTTTATAATAGTTTTGTTTCTAGGTACACATATATCATTTGGGTATCATTACCATTATAGCAGTGTTGCATTACGGTAATTTGTGAATTAAACTTAATTTCTTGCCTTGACTCACTTTACTTTCGTGTATAATGCACCGTTTACATGGTAACACTGTCGAGATTCTTATACTTTATAATATGAATATCATTAAGTAAAGTTAAACTTCGAATTTATAAATGCCTTGTGTGCGGGGTAGTGGCGGAGAAACAATTGCACACTGTTTATTCAAGAAGGCCATACATCAAAATTGGTGCCATTTTAGTTTGAACAAAAAAAGGAATGACATTTTTAATGTAATGTATATCAAGAAATTCTAGTTATTACACTCAAAACGATAAATAATTTAACTTTTAATAATAAATTTAAAATCGACTTCATACATCGGCTTCTGAAAATGGGGGTCTTTATTTTTCGATGCACTTTAATTGACACGATGATTTATCTTAGCACCGATTTTAAAAAACTATTATGTAGAAATAATGTCTCTTTATTTAAAGATTTTTTACACGAATCACATTAATTCTACAAGAACGTGGTTTATTGGGAAAGAATGTCAAAAGGCATTAAGTGCTATATAATCCTTTACGTTAACATGTTGTAAACATTAAAGTGGATAAAATAAAAAGAAATAAAAGGGAGAATCCCATGTCCAGACTTTTACAGGTTATTGAATTCTTTATTAGTGCTTTACCAAAAGTTGGATTTTTATAAAAAAGCGGCTGAATCGATTTTAATAAAATCAAAATCAGGTATGCTTTGTGCAATTCGTGGGAAACAAATAAAATTGATTTAGGCGCGAAAAGTGTATTTTGCAACTATCAAGAATATAGTGGTACTATGTGTGTTTTTTTGTAATTGAATTACATTATAAACAATTTAATTGAAATGTTTGATATTCATTAATGGCCCTAATTGTAAACCTGGCTAAGGAACTCTTTGTAAAAGAGCGATGTATTGTATATTGACATTAAGCATGCATTGATTAGTGTCCGATGATATACAAGCGACTACACGTGGAGAGGTCAGTGAACGCTTGACTGTCGGTCAGGGTCAAACAACTTAATTATGCAAACTGCATAACGCATACCGTATTTAATAAATGTTTCTTATAATATTTATCTACGTATTAGTCACTCACGTTTTCCCCTCAGTTTCAAAACCAATAATACTGTTAGGAAAAATGCACACTTCGATCACTCACGAGGACGGCAGATGGACCGCGAAATGACAGAACATCTTAGTAAGTAGATCGACTTTCGTTCATCATCCTCATCATCATCATTACAGACCTTCACAAGTCCATTGCTGAACATAGGTCTCCCACAAGGAATGTCACTAAGAACGATCCTGAGCCACCTGCATCCATCCATTTCTACGTGTCTTACCAGGCCGTCACTCCATCTAGTGGGTTTCTAAATGGCTAAGATTCATAACTGTATCTAGTAGATGGCACTGTTGTCGAGATCTAGAAATCGGTACTGCAAAGCCGGGGCGTATCGCTAGTAATATATTAGATTTGCTAGTTTTCAAAACTCCGTGCTTAAATTTTCTATTCAATAAGGGTGACAAACGAGAACACAGTGTACTTGGTGGTAAGTGGTGGATACTGTGGCTTATAGACATCTACGTCTTTCCTTTGTTAACAATCAAAATGCAGATGCGTTGCCACCCCTGAGGACTAAGTAATACTTCGCTTCCAGTAAAAAGGATCTCCGGTTCTCTATACTCACCATACGAAATACAGCAACATCAAGCTGCTATTTTACGCTGGTATTCTGTGTGAGCGTGGTCTTTCAACGGTCGTGCCGACCCATTCGTGCTACAACTATAGTACTAATATAGCTGCAGCAAACATATTCCCACAAAACAGTTTAGACAGTTTGTCTATGGAATCCAGAGTCTCACAATAATACTTAACACGTTCATGCGAACAACGTATATATACGTCACATATTTGTAGATATGATATGGCACAACGTATTATTACGTTCAGCAATAGCTCAATTTATTGAGCACAACGTTATGGTACGGTGTCTGGCCATCCTAATGTTTTAAAGTTGGGTTACTGTGCCAAAACATATCGAATTCTCAAAATTGTAGTGCCACATCGCACCGATTTTTTTTGGCTTCTTAGATGGCGTTCCTCCCTGATACTAAGTACCCACTTTGTTAGCGCACAACGTCACTATACGTCGTTTCGCAAAAGAAGTTTCATTACATCAGTCGACTTGTGCGCGTCGCGGGGCTAGTGCGTGCGCCAATGTTATGTTCACATGGAATATTGACGCTAAACGTAAGTATTTTATTATCTTACTACGATATATATATTATATAAATGCATTATACTTTATTGTAATAAGTCTGAATATGTTCAAAATACATATTTTGTATTTTTTTGTTTGTTTTAGATATATAAAATGAGCTAAAAAAGAAGGAATCTTCAATGAAAATCTATGAGCTTTCTTCATCCCGGGAAACCACGCCAGTCCCTTTTGTTAACGATGGAGAGTTTGGATCAGATGCTGATTACGGCCCAATTGCTGATAATGATGACGACAGCGACTGTGACATAGGCATTTCGCAGTTTGAGCGGGGCAAACAGCGCAAAAAGTCATTATTGCATGTCAAAAAGAGTACTTGTTCCAATTTACGAACTGGTTCTGTTGTTAGATCTACATCGGATTCTGCATCAGAAAATTCTTATAACACCACAGACGATTCAGAGTATTCTAGTTATGAAAGCATTTTTGACTCTTATAAACGAAAATGTAGTGACGTCTTAGGACGTCAGCGCAATATATTTCAATACTAATATTATCAGTTATTGCACAGCGTCATTAGACGTCGCTTTAGTTTGTATGAAAAAATTATGTGCAATATCACATAGAGCTACTATATTGAAGTGTGTGCATGAACGTGTTAAATGATAGCTATGGTACAAAATTACTAAATTTAAAGGATAGTGGTGGAGCCAAGTGGCTGAGCTTTTGAGCTTTTGCTGTCGCATCGATGGGCCGGCTCGAACTGTTGTGGTACCATGACCTCACAGAATACCTTGTGTAGAATAATACCTGGTGGCCAACCCATTCGTGCTACAACTAATATATAACTACCCAGCTATATAGATGGCTTAATTCCGTTATATGAGCGATAGCTACAGTTTAATGTATATAAATAGTGCCACGGCAATTTATCGACAGTAAAGCGAACGCTACCGGCTATCGCGAACGAGTTTACGCAACAGATGTAGTTAATTGAAATGAAAATAAGTAATAAAAGATTGTTGTATGTTATTATTATTTGAAATAATTAATTGTTGACTGTTATGTATTAATTTTATTACTATACTCTGTATTTATTTTATTATTTAATGAATAATGTTTGTGTGCACATAATATGGGATTCGAGATATTAAAAATAACTGAATTTTGTTTTGATTTTTTATTTGATTTTTGATTTGAATTTTTTATTTTTTAAAGTATAGTGTGACAAACAAGCACACAGTCTATCTGATGGTAAGTGGTTCCTGTAACTCATAAACATCTACATCTATCCTCAATAAAGAATCAAAATGCAGATGCGTTGTCACCCGTGAGGACCAAGATGGAATACCTCTTTTCCAGTAAAAGGGTCTGCGATTCTCTTCACTCACCATACTAACACAGCAGTGTTACGCTGCTATTTTACGTTGGTATTCTATGAGAGCGTGGTCCTGCTCCGGTCGAGCCGACCCATTCGTGCTACAACTATAGTACTAATATAGCTGCAGCAAGCTTTAACAGTGGTAGAGCCACGCGGCAGCTTTTGCTATCGCATGGATGAGCCGGCTCGAACTGGGGTGATACCACAAACTCACAGAATACCAGCGTGAAGTAGAAGCTTACTACTGTATTTCGCCTGGTGAGTGCATGTGGCCGGGGCCCAATTACCATAGAACATCAGGAGACTTCATTCAAACCTTAACGCCATCCACTACCATCTGGAGACAGCAAAGCTGGTCTTGCTCTTTCTAACGGAGACACAGGTGTCCTCTCCGGCTGATACTTCGTATCTCTCCTACCCTGGGTACAAATTAGAACACTCCTTTGTGCCCCGGGCTCTAGTTTGCGTGTACGTCAGAGAGGACATCTGTTTTCGACGCCTCGGCAGTCTTGAAGGTACGGACCTGTCTATCCTATGGCTGCGCGTAGAAGGCGCCGACTATCCCCACGTCTACGGGTGTCTCTATAGTTCCCATAGCGGTAATGCTAACACAGGCTGACTCATCAATCACATCCGAATGGTTGCAGACTTTTTGTTGTTGCTACAACAGGTCCCCTCCGTACAGATCGTGATGCTCTGTGATTCTTACGTTCACCACTCGGTTCTATGGACCATTGTCTGATCCAAAGTATGGTGTCACTCACTCTCTCATCGTCGTTCTGCTGCATGCCGCCATCTTTGGCACTATATGTCGGCCGATTGGGACGGGATGCGGTCTTTTTTTACATCCAAACCTTGGGGGCGGGTTTGCTTCTCGCCAGATGATCCAAACGTTTTTGCTGATTCTGTCGATGATGTGCTACTTCAGGGAATGGAATTATTTATTCCATCATCTGTGGTGAATATCGGAGGTAGAACTCAGCCATAGTCGTTTAGCTGGTGAGCTTCTAGGTTACCTAACTCATAGATGGACGGAGGCAGTGGAGTCCAAGAGGTAGGCGTTGGCCGTTATTTTGGACAAAGTGAAGGCCTTAAACCGGGTTTGGCACAAAGCGCTTCTTTCGACGATTGCTTCCTATGGGCTTCCCGAATAATTGTGCAATTGGATCATCAGTTTTCTTACAGATCGGAGCATCAATGTCGTAGCATCGTGTCGTAGCGTATTTTACGTGGTAAAGCCATGCTGCAACTATATTAGTAGTATAGTTGTAGCACGAATGGGTCGGCTCGACCGGGGAAGGACCACGCTCTCAAAGAATACCAGCGTAAAATAGCAGCTCAATGCTGTAGTGTTTCGTATGGTGAGTGTACAGAACCGGAGACCCTTTTCACTGGGAAAGTATCATTCCATCTTAGTCCTCACGGGTGACAACGCATCTGCATTTTGATTCGCAACGAGGATAGACGTAGATGTCTAAGGGCTGCAGCAACTACTTACCATCAGGTGGACTGTGTGCTCGCTTGTCACCTGATCCTATAAAAAAAGCAGACGGTGCATGCTCCGATTACAAGCTTATTAACACTGGTGTTCCACAAGGCTGCATGCTATCACCAACTTTCTTCTGCATATCAATGATATGTTACAAACTGGTAACATTCATTGCTATTCAGACGACAGCATTGGTGATGCTTTATACACTGGCCGTGCCAATATTTCTCGGGAAAACGTCGCCACGTATCGGAACAAGCTTGTGTCTGAAGTCGAGACTTTATTGAACAAAGTCTCGGACTAGGGGCGACTAACTCTAGTCCAGTTCAATCCCCATAAGACACAAGATTGCGCGTTTACCGCTAAAATATCCCCTTTGTCATATTTATTCAATTTTAAGGCACAACCCTTGTTGGCTCAGCCATATCGGTGTTCTCGGTGTCGACATATAGACTGACTTGTAGTTTCGTGGTCACTTGGAAGAGAAGGCCAAATTGGCCTCTAAAAAGCTAGGCGTGCTCAGCAGAGCGTGACAGTATTTCATGCCGACACACCGCTTGCAAATTTACAAGGTGCAGGTTTGGCCCCACATGGAATATCCCATCACTGGGCAAGGGCTCCCCAGTGCCAGCTCCTTCCACTTGACCATATCCAGAATAGAGCGGTCCGAAACGTCTTTCTTCTCCGAGTTCTTTCTGAACGGCTTGACTCACTGGAACTGCGTAGAGATGTTGCATTTTTTTGCGTATTTTATTGCATCTACCACGGGGAGTGCTCTGAGGAATTGTTCGGACTAATTCCAGCCGCTCAGTTTCATTATCGCACATCGTGACAAAACTCGCGACCATCCATGCTACCTGGATAATTGGCGGTCCACCACTGTGCGTGCTAAACCTTTTTTTTTTGTTTTTTTATAGAATAAGGGTGACAAACGAGCACACAGTCCACCTGATGGTAAGTGGTTACTGTGGCCCATAGACATCTACATCTATCTTCGTTTGCGAATTAAAATGCAGATGCATTGTCAGCCGTCAGGACTAAGATTGTATGCCTCTTTTCCAGTAAAATGGCTCTCCGGTTCTCTACACTCACCATACGAAACATAGTAGCATTAAGCTTCTATTTTATGCTGGTATTCTATGAGAGCGTGGTCCTTCCCTGGTCGAGCCGACCCATTCGTGCTACAACTATACTACTAATATAGCTGCAGCATGGCTGTCTCTATATCATGGATGTCTATGGGCCACAGTAACCACTTACCATCAGGTGGACTGTGTGCTCGTTTGACACCCTTATTCAATAAATAAAAAACAACAAAAAAAGGCGTAGCATTTTCATAGCTTGTTGACCGAATAAGAGCTGTTCATAATTACTTCATGAGTAACAACAAGATTTAATTAAAATGTTTATTTCACTATTAAATTAAACGAAATTACAGTCCACCTGATCGTGGCCTACTGCGCCCCATGCGTGATATTTGTATTATCAAATACCGCATATTAATGACGTCACTAAACGTATGTATCATCGTCAGTGCATTAACAAAATCAATATCGTATTTTCCAGTTTCAATAGTTATGATGGATGTGAAGACAATACTTAGTATTGTAAATAAACAGGGAAAAGCCTTGGGGTTCACAGTTTACAAAGTAGGAATAACAAACAAAATAATGATAACGTCATCGTAGCCGTCAGGGTAACAACACACCTGTAGTCTTCAATATTTAAAATTTAAAATAAAGAAGGGCATAGGTGCGTTGTAGTGACCAATTGTTTGTAGGTGTCCATGTTCTGCACTGGCCACTTACACTTCAGGTTGACTCTGGTAATTTCAGTTTTTTAAAAAATGACCAAGATGAAATACCTGAAGAAAGCCTGTAATTACACAGACTCTATAATAATATAGAAATATGTAAATGGGGGGTTATATATGGGGGGCATATAAGGGGAGTCGTGTAATCAAACTGTAAATTAAAAATAAAGTAGTTCGAAATTATATAGAAATTTCTCTTATTGCTCGGCTGTGAAGTAAAATGTTGTGGAGTAATCAAATTAATTAAGAATTAAAAAAAAAGCGAGAACAATAGAGTTCTGCCAACATTCATTGGGATCTGGGGTGAACTGTTCTGTGCTCTACAGGCCCTCTCAGAAATGAGACGAACCCTCTCCCCACAAGTGGGACGTATATAGTCTGTTACGTTATTTATCTTATTAACGTGCCACATTTGTACTTTTTTCATAGAATAAGGCTGACAAACGAGCACACAGTCCACCTGATGGTAAGTGGTTGCTGTGGCCCATAGACATCTGCATTTATCCTCGTTTGCGAATCAAAATGCAGATTCGTTGTCACCCGTGAGGTCTAAAATGGAATGCCTCGTTTCCAGTAAAAAGGGTACCAAGCAAGCACGAACTCACCAGTTCTTTTAAGTGTTCCTCTTATTCATCATTCACCAAACGTTCACTGCTGAACATAGACCTTCCCTACAAAATTCCTCATAGGGGCGATATCTGCTATAGTTGCCACGTTTGACGGTGGGTCGGCATCAGGAATTATTTTATTATTAGTAACGAGTTATTATCATAAATATGCTTCTGCCCATCTCCCGCTTTAGTGATATTTTGTAGCCTCTTACGAAACCCACGGGATGAATATGCTCATCACTATCTATATAATAGGTTTTATGAATAACAACATAGCTAAATTAATATACCATTGACTCTACACAAGTTTATCAAGCGTAAGTTATAATTAATGACGCACACCGCACGAATAGCTTGAAATCATCCGTTATAATAAGAAGGACAAGTCAAATTATATGCTATCATATTGCAACAATTTAATAACCAACGCTGTTATGTTTTATATTGTATTCAATGGGCTTAAAACATTAACTTTATTACGACATTATTTTGATTTTGATACAAACACGTAGCTTCATACAAGAGACATCAACGAGCTATCAACTCACAAGCACACGTAACTGGGTGTATGCTTAAGTTTGTAATCTTATATTTTCATTAGTTGCATTCTATAACATAAAAAAATATTTTAATAAAAATTTAAGTTAACATCAAAGAACTAAAAGAAATAAAATGATTCTACGCGTTACCTTCTGAAGTCGTTGCTAAGACATAATGTATCGAAGAATTAACGCCCCCAACTTCGCATACACTCGAATTGAGAACGTTAATAACAACGGATTCTATTTATGGGATTATTATTTGACTCCCTCTTTGGTTTAGTGTTGCGGTTGCTAATCATGACATCCTGGGTTCAAATCCAGGGTCGGGTCGAAATCAGTTATTTTCTGCAAGAAATTAATTCTCAGCCTGTAATAAGGAAGTAGGTGGTGTTTTACTCCCGTGCCCCGGAAAACACGTAAAGCCGTTGGTCACTATACTAAACATGAAATAAAACAAATTTGACGTCGAGAATTAAAATTAAACGCGATGAAATCTAGATTATGTAGGAATAGAATAGAATAGAATAGAATACTTTTTATTCAATATACATTATATGTGTAATTCTTATTGAAAGTCATTTTTTACTTTACCACTGGTTCGAAAAAAAACCCTCTGTCCTGGGAAGAACCAGCAAGAAACCCAGCGGGACTTTTTTTTTAAAATAAATTTTACAATATAAATGATTACGAACTATTTACAAAATTTATTTTAGAAACTGCTTGGAAGCGACCACCTCATTCCCAGGGGTTATTATCAACCATGTATTCATTTATACTACGAGTATAATAACCCTTTTTATACAGTTTCAGCTTAATAAAACATTTAAACTTGGTAATAGAGAGAACCTGTACACTTTCCGGGACCTTGTTGTAACAGCGTATACATTGCCCCAAGAATGAATTACTGACTCTGTGGAGTCGAGAAACTGGCATCACTAGCTTGTGTTTGTTCCTAGTGTTTACAGAATGTATATCACTTTTTTTACTAAAACTATCTTTGTTTTTGTGAACATACATTAAATTTTCGTAAATACACTGAGAGGCGAAAGTTAATATATTAATTTCTCTAAATTTATCTCTAAGAGACTCTGTCGATTTCAGATTGTAAATAGCTCTAATGGCCCTCTTCTGTAAAACAAAAATAGTTTCTGAATCAGCCGCATTTCCCCATAGCAAAATCCTATAAGACATTATACTATGGAAATAACTAAAATAAACTAATCTAGCTGTCTCGACACTAGTGAGACCTCTAATCTATTTTACAGCATAGGCTGCAGAACTTAGTCTGCTTGCTAATTTGGATATATGGGGGCCCCACTGGAGCTTTGCGTCAAGAGTGATGCCAAGAAAACAGTGGATACAACAGGGCTCAATTCCTCCCCATTTAAAAACACATTGGTATTCAGATTTTTAACATTCGTTGTTGTCAATTTAACACAATTAGTTTTATTTCCGTTCAAATGCAGATTATTAACGTTAAACCAATGCACTAATTTTGATATAGCATTATTCACTTCGTCACATTTAAATGATTGACGTTTAAGTTTAAAAATCAAGGAAGTATCATCAGCAAATAATACTATATCATGACTATCCCTACAAGGTGAGGTAAGTCATTAATATACACCAGAAACAGGAATGGGCCGAGAATCGAGCCCTGAGGAACACCCATTAGTACAGGTGACCCGGAAGAACTTTTACCATTGATAATAACCTTCTGTTTTCTATTACTTAAATATGAAATAATAAGTTTAAGCGCTGTGTTCTTGACACCATAGTACTGTAGCTTCCTGATTAATGTCTCATGGTGAACACAGTCGAAGGCCTTGGAAAGGTCACAAAATATACCCAAACCATCCTCTGAATTCTCCCATGAACAAAAAATATGTTTAATAAACTCAACTCCAGCGTCAGTTGTCGAGCGACCCCTTGTAAAACCGAATTTATTTTTATGTAGCAATTTATTAATATTAAAGAAACTTAACATCTGATCTAAAATAATTTTTTCAAAAATTTTACTTAATGTTGGTAGTACAGAAATTGGTCTAAAATTGGCGGGGTCTAATGTACTACCAGATTTAAATATAGGTATGACTTTACTATGTTTCATTAAATCAGGAAACACACCAGATTCGACGCTTATATTAAATATAGTGGCTAGATAAGGTGCTAATATATCTATTATAGGATAAGTGAATACGCATAAAACGCAAGCAAATATCCATATATCCATATTGGCAACAATGTTGGTTTTTAATTGCTAACTGATATAAATGATAATTTACCACGTGATCACACGTTACGGAAAACATCGTGAGCAATGCAGTGTATCTGACGAGTAAAATGTTTTAAGGGTATGTAATAACGTAACGGTACAGTGGTCGGTTACGGTGTAGTGGCGGTGTCATAATATCCACTGCCCCATAAGAGCATCATCCCGTGGGTGTTGTAAGAGGCACAAAGGGAAAATAAACCAAGAGATGGGCAGCAGCATCTTTCCAATAACAGAAGAATTAAAATGAAAACTGCGGCAGATATTACCCTTGTGAAGCATGTATGGAGAGACCTATGTTCAGCAGTGGACTTTAGATAGGCTGTAATGTTAATGAAATCTGTCAACATGCATTACGGCAGGGCGGCTTTATTGATCTAAAATCTTCAGGAATGAGAGGTCTGTGCCCAGTTGTGAGACGCATATAGGTAATCTATACAAATAAATAAAATTGAAGAGTCTGTTTGTAATGTCAAAATAACAGCTTTTTACTATATGTATATCAAGGTATATACGGTACATATAACAAAAACATAATTTTTAAAATTTTTGTCTGTCTGTCTGTCTGTTTGTTCCAGCTAATCTCCGAAACAGCTGGACCCATTTTGACGGGAATTTTACTGCCAGATAGCTAATGTTATAAGGACTAACTAAGGCTACTTTTATTTTAGAAAAATTATTAGGGTTCCGTGCAGAAAAATTAAAATCCATAAAATCTAATCGTAAATAAATTCCACGCGGGCGAAGTCGCGGGGCACAGCTAGTGTAAAATATTACTGATATTGTATGGTAGTTGTCAGTAATGTTTGTAAGTCGTTTAGATATGTTATATTAATTATTGTTAAGTAAAAATTTTAATCAAGCTATTAAAGGATTAACATACATGTGGTTTCATAAAATAATAATACTTAATAGCGTAAAACGATTCTTTGTATTGTTTAAAATTCTTATGAAATATATAATAACTTTATTCATTCACGCAAACGTACGTACGGTATTGCTAATCTAATGATTCGAATTTCCAGTAATTTGAGGTGTAATTATATTACAAAATGTATTATGAATGAATATAAATATCTGTACAAGTTAGAGAACTAGAGATAGACTTATCTCACTCTCACAGTCCAATGGGATGGCAATGCGATACGACCGAAGAGAAAACAATCAAAGGACGTGCTTTCCGACGCACATACTTCTTGTTTTGTTTCTTCATTGATAAACACAATACCTGATTTTGGTTCGAATCCGGGGCACAACAAGGCAGTCAAAAAATATACTTGCTTAAAAATATACAGAGCTTGTGGATAACATGATCTATGATGACATTGTCCATCTGCAGTACATTTAGATGGCGAGTTCAATCTTGACCTAAATGATGTTTTAAATAACATAATAATTAACTTTTAGATATGTTTTTACATATTACTTAAGTTTATATTTCACTTGCGACAGTGTTTTTTTATATTTAATTCATTCTAAAAACTGTTCTTTTAATTATAGTCTTCTTTTTATTTATTGTGCATAAAGGAATAGGAACACGCAAAATAGCGCGCTAGCACACACAATAATAATTGTTTAAGTAATGCGCTGATACGTCACCTATACTTGTTGCTGCGCCGATATATACGAGTATTTAAGTTTAATGTGAACAATGTTCTGGAAAAATCCAATGGGACTAAAACAGTACAGAATAGTCTAAAATCATGCATTTATTCAATCAATTATTATCTTTAACAGCGTCAGAAATACTGAAATAATTGCATATTCTCTTAATATTATAGGCTGCGAAACATTTTATAAACCCTCGGGGGTGACAACGCATCTGTGAGATTTGATGTTAAATAGAAAATAATCGAATAGAATATTTTTCATTCAATATAGATTACAACCAGAATACCATCGTCAAATAGCAGCTTAATGCTGTTGTGTTTCGTATGGTGAGTGTAGAGAACCGGAGACCTTTTTTATTGGCAAAGAGGTATTCCATCTTAGTCCTCACGGGTGACAACGCATCTGTATCTTGAGTCTTTATTGAGGATAGATGTAGATGTCTATGGGTAACAGTAACCACTTACCATCAGGTGGACTGTGTGTTCGTTTGTCACCCTATCCTATAAAAAAAATACAAGTACTTGTTATTGAAAGCCATAAACACGCTTTTTTAGCTTCGCATGTATGTATATATCTATCTATATGTAGCGTAATCTTTTAGTGTAATTTTGACCAACTTGTAGAAGGTCGGTTGACTCGAAAATTTGCACTCATATCAAGGACCGATGACAATACAATAATTTAATAACTTTATTACTATATCCTGATATAATTATCAGGATCATCACAGCTATTGATTGAGCATGTGTGCATGTTGCAATTTTTTTTACACTCTTATTTTTTTATAGGATAGGGTGACAAACGAGCACACAGTCCACCTAATGGTAAGTGGTTGCTGTAACCCATAGACATCTACATATATCCTTGATTAAGAAACAAAATGCAGATACGTTGTCCCCCGTGAGAACTAAGATGGAATGCCTAGTTTCCAGTAAAAAGAATTTCCGGCACTCTACACGCATTATACGAAACACAGCAACGTTAAGCTGCTATTTAACGCTGGTATTCTGTGAGAACGTGGTCCTTCCCTTCCTATACCAGATATAAAGCTGCAGCATGGCTCTACCACGTATTAAGTTACATTTTATATTATTATTTTTACTTTTACCACTGGTTCGAAAAAACCTCTGCCCCACTCTGTCAAAACCAGCGGGACTTATTTCAAAGAAAATAATACAATAAGAAAATTTGCACAAAATATTAACAAAACTTATTTAAGAAACAGCTTGGAAACGGCCACCTCATTCGAATGGGTTATTATTAACTATTAACCTGTTTTTAATTAGAACATATTAAAACAATACAACTTGTTATTAATTTGTATGTGAATGATTTCATAGAATTTATTAATTCAATTAAAGTTAATAGACGTCACCACATAGTTGCAATGAGATTGAACTAAGCTATGAAATTTTAATTGTATTTTTTTTGTATTAATATTAAAATTTATATTGTATCTCAAACTCCTAACAATTAAAATACTTAAGGTTTACATTACCATCGGAGTAAATCCACACAGTATGTGTATATACCGTTAATACTACTTAATCGATGGGCGGAGGCAGTCGGGACCAAGGAAGAGGCCCTAGGGGTTACTTTAGACACAGCGAAGGACTTCCATCGCAATTGGCACAAAGTGCTTCTTTTGAAGCTTACCACTTAACTATAGGCTTCCCGAAAAATTATACAATTAAGTCACCAGTTTTCTTCCAGATAGAAGAATTTAGATCGTAGTTGATGCTGCATGCTCCGACTCCAAGCATGTGAATGCTGGTCGCCCAAAATGCCGCATGCTACCGCCTACCCTGTTCCTTCTGCATATCAATTATTGTTATGCAGTCTGGCCCGGATACACCAGCCGTGCTAATATTTCTCGGGAACACATCGTCAAATGCTAGAACAAACTTGTGTATAAAATCGAGTTTTTGTTCATTTGTCGATGATTCGAGAAACGTACAGTTCCGCAGTTACTTGGAAGAGAAGGCTAAACTAGCATCAAAAAATTGTGGTGTACTCAGTAGATATAAACGCTATTTCATGCCGACCCACCACTTGCAGCTTTACAAAGCGCACGATTGGCCTCATATGTATCTCCTCCTTCGGATTGATCGTATTCAACGGAGAGCAGCACGAATCGTCAACAATCAAGTTCTTTCCGATCTGATCATTCCACTGGCCTTGCGAAGAGATGTTGTATCTCTATATGTCTTCTACCGCATATACAATGGGAAGTACTTCGAGGAATTGTTCGGATTAATACCAGCTGCGGATTTCCACCATAGTTCACTGCGACAGAACTCAAAATTCCATCCTCACCATCTTGATGGCTGGCGGTACAATATTGTGTGATTGACGCACAATTTTCTGCTTCGCACGACCTTACTGTGGAATTTACTGTCACCAGCGGTTTATCTGGACCGATACGACTTAGGCACCTTCAAGAAAAAGCCTACTCCTTTCTAAGAGGCCGGCAACGCACCTGCAACATCCCTGGCTGCAACGTCCCTGCATATGTGCATGAGCGGCGGTGATTACTTACCGTCAGGTGAGCATACCGCATGCTCGTTTGCCTCCTTTTCCATAAAAATTAAGTCAAGTTCCCGCTGAAACTGATTTTTGCTTTATATTGTTATAAATATTAATGTGTATATATTATGTGCTATGTACATAACACATGTTATGTTAAAGATTAATAAATAGATAAATAATAGGATTAAAATCAGACGTGAGTGTAATTCGGTCTGATTCCATCCACTATTAACTTATCATTTGGCAAAAATTTGTTTCTTTTTTATTTATAAATAAAGAATTAAATTTTTAAATTTATTATGCAACGTAAAGTTACAGCCTATATACGTCCAACTGCTTGTACCATTTCATTTATAAGAGAGTTTTAGGTCAAGAAAAAGTCATTAAATTTCACGTCTTTGTCTTCGAAATACTTTATTTAATATCTCAGACGTAAGTTTCCGTACAATGTTTTCAATCAAAAATTTTAAAATCTAAAATTCACAGCAAGCACTTAGTCCCTAAGCTACCACGAGTCCCCGAGGTATACAAAGCGTTAAATGAAATTTATTTAAATATTATCTTTTAGAGACAAGTGAGATTTTGTAATCATCATCATCATCATTACAGCCCTTCACAAGTCCACTGCTGAACATAGGCCTCCCCCAAAGAATGCCACAAAGCACGGTCCTGAGCCACCTGCATCCATCGACTTCCTGCATGTCTTACCATTTTGTAAGTTAGTTATTATTTTCGTAAAATTGACACAGAATGAAATTTAAAAAAAAATTGTAGAATCGGACTCTTTCGTCTATAGTATTTAGATTTCTAAATATCGTACCCATTACATTTTTTTTCTATATGGAAATGGAAAAAATTGAGATTAAATATTGATAGTGTTTAAACAAAGGAATAAGCAATAACAAATATTTGCTTTACTTAATTTCATCTACTCCATTTGTTTTCATGATAGAGTCAAGCCGGAGATGTATTATAGTTGTAGCACAAACGGATCATCTCAACCGAGGACTCGCTCTCACAGAACACTAACGTGAAATAGCAATTTAATGCTGCTGTGTATCGTGCGCTTTATGAGTGTATAGCACCGGAGCTTCTTTATCTGGAAACGAGGCATTCCATCTTAGTTCATAGGATTGACAATGCATTGGATTCTTAACCGAGGATAGATTTAGATGTTTATTGTGCACAGCATCCACTTACCTTCAGGTGAACTGTGTGGTCTTTTGTCGCCGTTATTCCATAAAATATATACAGAATTCTCCTATGGGTCACTTTCAATATCACAACGCTCTCCGACCAACTAAGAAACATAGCGATAACGATGTACATTTCAAGTGCTGCCTAAACCATGATCAACTTCTATACATTCACTCAAGTGCACATCTTTCTTCTTAATTTTTAACAGCCTTTATAAGTCCAATATTACACAGACATAGGCACCTAGTCTAGATGTTGGTTGCAAATGGTTTTTAAAGTACAAATATGTGTGTGAGTGCGTATTCTTACAATAAATTTGCATGATTTGGCTTCGTTGTGAATAACGCACTTCTGACGTCTAAGGTGGAATGCATCATTATCAGTACAAAATGACCTCTGGTTCTCTGCACTCACTAAAGGAGGCACAACAGAATTATACAGCTATTTGACGGTGGTAATCCGTGCATTTCGTGCTGCACATATAATATGTTACAGCATCGCTCTAATAAGAACCATAGAAATAATATTTTATTTTTGATGGCTCCGTGGCGCAGTGGCTTAGCAATCAGTTGTTGCGCTGAAGGCCGCGGGTTCGAATCCCGCACGGAACAAGTATTTGTATGGCCTACAAATAATTGTTCCGGGTCTGGATGTTTGTCCTTGTGCAATTTATGTTTGTAAACTGCCTCCACGACACAGGAGAATATCCTAGTGTGGGGGTAACGTTTTTACATAACAAATAACAATATACGCAACGCTCCATCTGTCTTTCTCAGTTGATTTTTGATAACAGTTAGATAAAAAATATCACCACTCACCCAGTCAGTGAAAAGTTCCACAGGGCTAACAGCCATGGACACGACCGCCAGAACCGCTAAAAGTGTGCCGTAGACCACTCTGATTACTGACTCTGGAACAATAAGAGTTTATTTTTATACACAGGAATTTGTTGGCTCGACCGTGGAAAGACTACGCTCTCACAAAATACCTGTGAGAGTGTTTCCTATGGTGAGTGTAGAGAATCAGAGACATTTTTACTGGAAATGAGGCATTCGCTTGTCACCCTTATCCTATGAAAAAAATTGAATTAGTTTTTATTGGGTCTGTGCTTCTATTAACACCATATTTTATATTCGCCATATGCCCTGGACAAGATTATAGTATCCAAGTGTATGCGCAAGCACAGTTACACTCTCTATTTCCTCACTCTCATAGTCCAATGGGGTGGTAATCCAATACGACTGGAGGGAGATCAGGCGCAGGACTGTGCTTTACGTGCTTTCCGATGCCCGGGGGTGGGGGGGGGGAGGGCGAAACACCGCCAACTTCCTGTGTTAATTGTACGATAAGGTTAAGGACTGTCCTCGTGACGAACGAAGAAAGTGACTGTGGACTACTCCGCGGAAGATTACCACAATTTGGAGCGGTGCTGAAGTCCGAGCTGCTGCCGACGGCAACGGTCTCATAAGGTATACCACACTCAGTCACACACAGATACACATCACTGACCCTTACTTCCCAGGCACCATACAACCACATGCGACCTGAATGAACCCTGAGGGACCAGTCGCCTTGGATATAGGTAAGTAAGCTCGGTTTAATATTCTCCCTGTTGGATTGCAGTAGGATAGAACGCTCCCCCTGATTGTTTATTGTTATTAGAGATTTTCCACTTTGGCCTTAGGAGGCCCGACCTGCATCTGCTTGTAGGTTCTTCCTTCATGGGCCGGCAAGATTCTACTATTAGATAGGCAGCTGCACGACGTAACAGCTACTAAACATTTCTTGACGGAAAAACTCAATAATTGATTTTGGCACCGATCTGGGATTCAAACGCGGGATTCGGACTATATGATCAGTAACCACGTTTACGACAACTAGACAAACGAGGCAGTCCATAGGTATGGTACGGTATCAATTATAATATACAGATGTTATCTTATATCATTATTGTTTTTTACCATTATGTACATGTCTTAAAGTACGAATGTTTTTGGTTACTTTATTAAATCTAACAAACGAGATGTTTAAAGTGCCATCTGTTAGGTCAAAAGATCTTTAGACCATTTTCTAATATTATCTCTTATGGCCCCTACAAGATAAAATATGGTGTTAGATTTTTTAACTCGCCAACAAATGATTTATATGATTGTTTTTTAATGTATATTTAACTATGAAACTATAAACAGATTTCTCATCCTTGGTTAGACTTTATTTAAATATTGTTATTGCAAAGATTCTGATCTATAAGGAAACAGGAAGCTTTTATGATAAAATAAATTAAATGCGTTTAGAAAACAAATGGACACAGTTTTATTATTCTATAGAGTTTATTTTATATATATTAATTATTTATTAAGTGGTAGAGCTGCGCTGTAGCTATATTATGGTTGTAGCACGAATGGGTCGGCTCGTCATGGGTAGGCTCACGTTCTCACAGAACACCAGAGTAAAATAGCAGATTAACGCTGATATGTTTCGCATATGTGTCGAGAGCCGGAAACTCTTTTGAATGAAAAAAACGCATTCCAACTTAGTCCTCAAGGGTGACAACGCATTTGCATTTTGATTACTAATCGAGGATAAATGTAAAGGGCCACAGAATCTACTTAGCATCACGTGGACTGTATAATCATTTGTTACACTTATTTAAAAAAAATATAATCAATATGACAGAATCATTGGAAGACAGTACAACAGTCGATACGATACAATTAACGTGGTAGAGCCATGCTGCAGCTGCAACTAAACTAGCTATACCTAGCTACCTCACGAATGATAGAACCAAGATAGTAGCAAACGAACACAAAGTCCTGTGTAGCACTTGATGGTGAATGGATGTTATTGTCTATAGACATCTACATCTATCCTCAGTTAAGAATCAAAATGCAAATGCGTTGTCATCCTTGAGGACTTAGATGGAATATATTTTGTCAGTAAAAAGGTTGTCTACACTCACCTCCGAAACACATCAGCATTAAGTTGCTATTTTACGCTGCTATTATGTGAGCCATGGTAGCATAGGGGCTTAGCGCTTACTACAAATTTCACAGTAAGCGAGCAA
The DNA here is from genome assembly GCA_963668995.1 of Parnassius mnemosyne. Taxonomy (NCBI): domain Eukaryota; kingdom Metazoa; phylum Arthropoda; class Insecta; order Lepidoptera; family Papilionidae; genus Parnassius; species Parnassius mnemosyne. Next base: position 3,256,283 of record CAVLGL010000002.1, on the reverse strand, counting down.
CCCAGGTTCGATCCCCGGTGGCACCAATGACGTGCGATGTTAATTGCAATTTTAAGTGCTTATTTACCACTTGCTCGGCGGTGAACGGACGTAAAAAAACGTAATGAAGGGAAGGGTTCTCTTTCACTGTCACTATGCGTCAAAATATATTATGTTCTATTAGTCAAAATTTATTCTATAAATCTTTTTTTTATAGAAGTAATGATGAATAACTTAAATTAAAAATATTAAAAACCCCTGTAACAAAAACAGCTGACGATCTTTAATAGGTTGTACAGATTTTCTTGGAACATAGCTAAAACACTCTCAAGTAATTATTTCAAGCGAAAAAAACTTAATCACAATTGGTTCATCCGTTCAGGAGCTATGATGCCACAGACTGACACACATATGTACAGATCATCATCATCATCACCATTACAGCCTTTCATAAGTCCACTGCTGAACATAGGCCTCCTCCAAGGAATGCCTCAAAGCACGGTCCTGAGCCACCTACATCCATCGACTTCCTGCATGTCTTACTAGGTCGTCACTCCATCTAGTGGGGGGTCACCCTACACTTCGCCTAGCAGTACGAGGCTGCCACTCGAGAACCTTTCTTCCTATGCCGGCTATGTCGGCTACTCTGGTTCTACTACGGATATCCTCATTTCTAAGTTTATCACGCAGAGAAACCCACAGCATAGCTCTCTCCATAGCTCGCCAGCAGTGAAGGGTTAAAAATGAGCACACAGTCCTTTTGATGATATTGATGGTAAGTAAAATGAGATGGCCCATATACGAGTACAGTAAAACTTGGTTAAGTGGGACCTGGATAAGTGAGAAACCTCCATAGCTGGAACTCATGCTTAGGTTCCGACACTTTAGCACTGAATTAACTCTGTTAGTGGGACAAAACAAACCTCTATATCTGGGATTAATTTTTTCGATTTTATCGTATAATTACCTCTATAATTGAGACAGCGAGTATATTTTATCTCTTTTACTGAGACTATATTTTGTGTACCGTTTTGTTAACTAATTCTTATTCTACCCGCAAATTACCTATGCTACAAAAAATCTCCAAAATTCCAAAAAAATCACTTTACACAATTAGTGTAAAAGTCACCTCCAGTTTTAGTTTGGTTTTGCTATAGTCCGGATGATTATGTATTATGTTTACAAAATATGTTATTTCATTTAATAATCGCACATCTATAACTGAAATAACCTCTATTCTCACCTCTATTAATAGAACCATCTGTAAATGAGACAAATATTTATTGATTATTTATACCTGGATATCTGAGACTTACCCAAGTGGAACACCTCTTTAAGTGAGACAAACTTGCCCTTAAGGTCCCAGTTATGCAGGTTTCACTGTATACATCTGGCCTCGATTGTTAATCGAAATGCAGAATACATTTTCACCCCTGAGAACTAAGGTGGAATGCCTCATTATCAGTAAAGGCTTCTGCTATTTCTCTACACTCATTAAACTAGGCACAGCACTAAACTGCTATTTGACTTTCATGCTGCAGGTGTGATACGTTACAGCATCACTTTCGCCGCATAAAATTGTAAGAACATAGAAATAATATTAAGTCTTACGTCTTTTCTGAACAGTGAAGTTCTGGATCTTTATGATAGAGATTCGGCCCTTACTGGGCACATGCTGGATCGTCATCTTGGCCCCTACTACCATCTTTCATTTATCTGTAACAAAGGAAAGCAAAATTATATAGGAAACAAAATTATATAAATTATATAATATGCATTTTATAAAAAAAATGCGTGAGTGTCGTGAAACACTCGCTTGGGACGAAGTTACTTTCGTAGTATATTATTATTGATAAACGTATTATATTATTGATTAACAAAAACAAATAAATAAATTACTAGCGTCTATTAAAATGAAGCGCCATTTAAAATAATATTTCTTTCATGGCAAGATAAGAAAAAATGCGAGGGAGATGGATATTATTCCATTTTGCTTGCACTATAGAAAGGGTCGTGACGGAAAAATCTTACACTTTTTTTCGCCTAGCCCCCATCCGCCAAATTTGTACCGTGCGTTAAGGAAATTCGTTCCAAAAACGATTAAAGTTATTTAAAGTTGACATTGATATTATTTGCATAATCTTCATCCATCAATCTACTCATATCTTCTACTTAGACATACCATAACGTAAGTTTGTCCAAAATTATCATTAGCACAGTTGATAAGCGTTACGAGTAGCTACTACGGATTCACGCACGGATGTGTTTGTATGTCACACAAATAATTGTTTCTTGTTAAGATGTTTGTCCTTGAGCTATGTATACATGTGATACAAGGTCCTAAGATACAGGAGGAAACCATTTGTGAGGGTTTTATAGGTCTTTAATTAATAACAATGTGAAATATTGTATTATATTACATTTGTTAGGTTATCTGTTTTTCTTCTTACTTCAAAAAGGGGGAGGTTCTCAATTTGAGTGTATGTTTTTAGGTTTCCGTACCTCAAAAGGAAAAAACGGAACCCTTATAAGATCACTTTGTTGTCAGTCTGTCTGTCTAACTGTTTGTCAAGACCCTTTTTCTCAGGAACGCGTGGAGGTATCAAGCTGAAATTCATATCAAATACTCAAGTCTACTGTCCCTTAGAGCTGTGACAAAATCAAAGTTCTAAGCCAACGCAATCAAAAGATACAGCCGTTTATGCCGCAAATTTTCGACATACGCAAGGGAATCAAAACCTACAGGGTACTTCCCGTGAACTCCGAATCTTAAAATTTGGTACGAAGCAACGTATTATACGTTGCTTCGTACCGATAAAGGAAAAATTGCGAAAAGCCTAAATTTTTAGTTACATCATATTATAATAAAAATATTTTTAATCATTTTAATCTTATATACCTAAGGATTTGTTCGGAACCCTCGGTTCGGTATCTTCGCAGATTTAAAACCGATTTTAATTATTTTATTAAAATAGTTTATACTTCAAGGGTAGTCTCATACAAATTTGGAGAAAAAATTTCACACCTAAAGGTTACAAATAAATAATTTCTTTTTTAGCAATTTGAAGTCCGTTTTTACTTTTTGTTAAAAGTTATAATTAGAACAGTAATTCTAATATTAATTATATATTGATATATTGAATAAAAGCATATTAAAACAACTAACATGCTTTTAATTAGAGTTTGCTTTGTCGGAATTATGTTCCTTTCCATATCCACAGTTAATTACAAAATTGCTCATTTAAAATCATACAAACAAAAAAAAACAATTGGCTTATTACAAATAAACAAAAAATATGCAAGCGTAGTAGCAATTTACTTTTTTTTATCTTCATTAATGACAAAAACACCAAGTGTTCAGCCATACCATGTAATTTTAGCCATTCTATTATAGGACATTATCATCATCGGATATTATTTTGTCTGGTATAGCTTCATCATCACTCAACATTACTACAGCCGATTACAAGTTGTGATGTCTAAAAAACTATGTGAACTCACTAACATATGACGTCATGAGTAGTTTGTCTCTTTAAAGGATTCGTTATTATAAAATTCTAGCTGTGCCCTGCGACTTCGCCCGCGTGGAATTTACTACGATTTCATGGATATCAATTTTTTTGCGCGGAATCCTAATTTTGTTTATAAGTAATGTTACCATCGTAAAATATAGACAAATATTGACGTTAATATTTATACGATACTAACGTCACTCAATTGTTTTGCCTTCTCGGAACCCCTCCACTAACACTTAAACTTTATGGTATGGTATTAAAGTTCAAATTGACTTTTAAGTATTATTACGAATCTTTTGTATGGGAATATGAAAAGTGTTGTTTTTAGACTTTTTCAGGATTTTTTTTTTAACTTTTATCTCCGTAAAAACCATCTCCGTACTTCAAGAAATATTATAAAAAAGAAATTAGCGAAATCGGTTCAACTGCTCTCCAGATTTGCGCTTAGCAACACATTCAGCGATTTATTTTTATATTATAGATATCTTTTTCGTCTTCATTGCCCGGAAAGTCGATTTACAAGTCTACTTCTGATTATACAACAAAAAGCACAAAGCACGATCCTAAGCCACCTGCATCCATCGATATCCTTCATCTCTCACCAGGTCGTCACGTCACATACCTCACGTTATATGTCATATCTGACAACAATATAAATTTTCAAGCCTATTTCCCAAAAGGGTAGACAGAGACTACGGACTTCCATTTGACACAATCCTATCTTCTTCTTCTTTCTCTTCTTTCACATCAATATACCTACGCGTATATGTACATGCTTGTCGGTTTAGGGTATTTTTAATATGGCCATCTTCTATATCGGAAATTTGTTAAAAAAATTTATATAATTCCTTCCCTTTCGTCCCTCGCCGACACCTTACATATGAAGAGCCATTAGGTTAAGCAAGAAATAAACAAGGGAGGCAGTGCAACAAAAAAAAACTAAGAAGAATTAACAGTTAAGGAGTTATTACTTATTTATTTTACACACACACACACACACACACACACACATGTGTGTGTAAAATAAATAAATAAATTAAATGTGATAAAATTCGTAAAAGTAATTGTATTAAATGTGTAGTGTTCTCGTAAATGTGAGAAATGATTACAAACTGTGTTATATTATTACGTCAACATACGATTGTTATTGTGTTAAAATTATTTCGCACAAAACCAATTAACCAAATCGTGTTTCTGAGCTGTATAGGCTTTTCGTTCGTTATCGTATAATTTTGATTTATAACTAGATATTCCGCATATTTTATTATATCCGAGTGAGGTTCTGCCACGTCTTTTCGTTTAATATTTATTAAATAATATCTTAAATACTTCTTTACCAATCATAAGGCGTAGTGTAAAAAACAAAACGTTTGTCTGCTATGTATAACTGTAGAAAAACATGTTCTTCGATTATATATTTGTAAAATGTTTTTCATAGCCATGTTTTAAACAAATAAATTTTATTATCGTCATATATTTTTCATATTTCTCCTCAGAAATAATTGGCAAACCTATCGTATATAATAGTACCTACCATATGGGATTTATTAATGTGTAGTTATAGCTATGTACGTCACCCAGCTGGGCAAAGGTCTCCTCATCTCTGATGGCTTTTTTTATAGAATAAGGGCGACAAACGAGCACATAGTCCACCTGATGGCAAGTGGTTGCTGTGGCCCATAAACATCTACATCTATCTTCGTTTGCGAATTAAAATGCAGATGCGTTGACACCCGTTATGACTAAGATAGAATGCCTCTTTTCTAGTTAAATGGGCCTCCGGTTCTTTACACTGACCATACGAAACACAGCAGCATTAAGCGGCTATTTTACGCTAGTCTCGTATTCTGTGAGAGCGTTGTCCTTCACCGGTCGAGCCGACCCATTCGTGCTACAACCATACTATTAATATAGCTGCAGCATGGCTCTACTACGTAAAATACATCTAGATCTATCCTCAAGACCCATTTTACTGGATACGAGTAATTCCATCTTATTCCTTAGAGATGGAAATGCATCTGCATTTAGATTCTTAATCAGAGATAGATGTAGATGTTTATGAGCACACACACAGCTTTTACACTTGCTTTTATCATCAGGTGGACTGTCGGCTATTTTCAACCATATTCTATAAAATGTGTTTTAAATTAACTTACGTTTGGCACTTTTTATGAGTTATGAGATTAGCAATAACAAAACGTTTTAAATTGCCGCAAACATTAAGTTAACAGCTGCGTAACTTTTTATAAACCTGTTAATAAAGTACAAATATCTTTGACTAGAAAAAAAATTGTCGGAAAAATACGGCTTCTATGAATGGTGATAAAAAAAACAATGCTATGTTAAAATTTTATGACGTAGGTTAAAATTAGTCAATTGAGTACACAATAGTAGATATTACTATAATGGACTGCGTGCTCGTTTGTCACCCTTCATAATCTACTAGCCTATAAAAAGAAAATAACAGCTGAAAAACCCAATGATTTTGATCGGACCCGGGAATTGAACCCCGGACCACTTAATCAGCAGTGGCGCAGATTTATACGTGGTAGAGCAACGCTGCAGCTACATTATGATTGTAGCACTAACGGGTCGGCTTCAACGGGTAAGGACTATGCTCTAACAGAATACCAACGTTCGACGGCTTCGTGGCGCAGTGCTTAGCTTAGCGATGAGTTACGGTGTCTAGGGCCGCGGTTTCGAATCCCGCACGGAACAGGTATTTGTATTTCATACAAGTAATTGTTCTGGGTCTAGATATTTGTCCTCGTGCAATTTATGTATGTAAACTGCCTCCATGATACAGGAGAAAAACCTAGCGTACCCCCACGCTTTAACTTTTTCTAAAAATAAATAGGAGAAAAGCGTAAAATATCAGCTCAATGCTGCTGTGTTACCATACGGGTGACTGTAGAGAACCAGGAACCGTTTTCACTGGAAACAAGACATTCTGCCTTAGTCTTCAGGGTTGAAAAAATATCTGAATTTCAATTCTTAATCGAGGAGAGATGTAGATACCATATGTCTATTTCTTATAAATTAGCCTCAATAAGGTATTTTGCAGCAAAACATATTGAAATGTTTAAAAGTGATTTATGAGCGTTATTATTAAGCATGGCATATTAATCCTTACAAACGAAAATTACTTAAAGACAATTTTATGAAGATAAACTTTGCTCTTTATATCATGTTATTTGGACGCCTAGAGACAATTATAACTTAAAATAATTTAACACTCGTCTTGGCGCGCGTACGACGCATAACCCTATATATACATCTAGTCATAATATATATATATATATATATATATATATATATAATATATATATATATATATATATATATATAATATATATATATATATATACATGTGTGTGTGTGAAAAAATTAAAATATCATTAATGTAGTCGAAATCAATTAAATACGCATTATTAAGGATAATACAAAAACTACTGGTAAGATCTTCATCAACTTTATATAAGACCACATGAGAAGCATCAACTTTCAAATAAAAAAAGAATCATTAAGTAGAAAAATGTTCAAAGGTAACAAACATTAAAAAAAAAAAACAGTCGAATCGATAACCTACTCCTTTTTTTGAAGTCGTTTGAAGAATCCATATAAAACTACACATTTTCCTTAAAACTACAAATAGATTAAATTTTGCGTTTCTTAATCAGGCATTTTAAAACAGGTTCTAAAATTTCAATAATTGGACGACGTATGCTTTTGTGTTTTATAAATAATCTTTAATTTACATCTTCTATTAATTTATCTATCACACTCAGATTTATTAAACGTTGTTTAATTGAGTAATAATATTTTTTCAGTTACTTAAATTTTCTTTAAAAAATACGTAATCGTTACCCCCATTGCAATATTTTCTCCTGTATCGTGTAGGCGGTTTACATATATGAATGACATAAGGACACACATTCCATACTAGGAACAATTGTTTGGAGATCATGCAAATACACGTTCCATGCGGGATTCGAACCCGTGGCCCTGGAGCGCATTAGAGTCACATGAGAGATCACCCGAGCGTGTCGAGCGTGATTGTGGGATGTGCCAATAATGTCATCCAAACCGAATTTCGGTCTACGCGGCCAATCATATCAGAGACTGGTCACCTGCGCAGGACAGGACTATAGAGTCTGAGTGTATACGCAAGCTCAGATGCAATCTCTATACCCTTACTCTCATAGTCCGATGGTATGGTAATACAATATAGTTTGACGGTTCCGTGGCGCAGTGGCTTAGTAATGAGTCGTTGCGTCGGGGTCTGTGGGTTCGAATCCCGCACGGAACAAGTATTGTGAGGAGGTAACGTTTTTAAACAAAAGAAAGAAAAAAACATAGACTCTAGAAACCGATAAAATTTTATTTAAAACACAACTTCTCAATTATATGAAATTGTGTAACAAAAAATTTTACCTCGGTCTCTACTAGCGACATCTAGTGAACAAAAGATTATTAATCGTCATTATAATCCTGGATAGCGAAATGGGGGGAAATTAATTCTTTTACACCGCAGGCAGCACGATATACGAAATTATCGCCTTTTTAGCGGACTTCAAAAAAAAGTATTTCCAATTCTCTTTTTTTCTCAAAGTGAACGCTGTTGGCCCTATGGTCCTTACAGCTTCAACGAATTAGGCTCGTAAGCCAGGACCTACTAGCTATTGAGTGCAACGAGTCTGCCGATGGCGAGGCGTCGCGTCGCACTGCAGTCCCGAGGCCGCAAGACCCCTGCTTTCGGAGAGAGGCTCCTCTAGCTAGGGGCTCTATGTTATTCTCAGAAGGAGGTATGAACCTCGGCTTAAACCACTATCGCAGTGTGGGTTCTAATTCGACTGTATGTCCTCCTTTTTATGTATGTGACGAGATATGTATGTATATCTTCATTAATGATAAACCAATATCATTGATACTTTTTTGTTAAATATTTAAAAGAAATTCAACACTAAGGATGTGGAAATAGGAGATAAAATTGTTTAATGTTAAGACGATAATCAAGTTGTTAGCTTCAGCCTTTGATATTCCTTAGTCCGCCCAAAAAGCTCAAAAAAGCTTGATAAAATGTAAAAGCTTCTTATCATTCTTATTTCTTCCCCACTCACTTATTTAAATGTTTCTGTTTTAAATTTTAGCTTTAGGTAATGTATGTCTATCCGTGAAATCAATATTGGGCTCTATTTTAAAATCAAATTTTATTTCAAATGTATTTAAAAAAAACACATAGCAGTTTATTTTAATTTTTCTTTCCATACTTTAGATATGTCTTAGCACCTACATTTTGGTTGTTAAGTTAAGCTCGTGTTATTCCTTAGTCCCCCAAAGTAAAAACTGACAACAAAGTACTATATAAGTATACGAGGTAGAGCCATGCTGCAGCTATATTAGTAGTATAGTTGTAGCACGAACTGGGGAAGGACCACGCTCTCACAGAATAACAGCGTAAAACAGCAGCTTAACGCTACTGTGTTTCGTATGGAGTGTAGAGAACCGGAGACCCTTTTTACTGGAAACGAGGCTTTCCATCTTGGTCCTCACGGGTGACAGCGCATCTGCGTTTTGATTCGTAATCGAGTACAGATGTGGATGCCTATGGGCCACAGCGACAATTTACCATTAGGTGGACTGTGTGTTCGTTTGTTACCCTTATCCTTTAAAAAAAAAACTAAAAGGAATTATAAAAATCCACAAAACAGCTTCTAAAATCGTGGTTTCAATCCTTCTATATACTATGTCTTAACACCGACTTCTGAAGCTGTTATGTAGAATTATTTTATTCTTATTTATCAAGTTTTGACGGTCATAGGATTAATTAGAGCTGCACTACAAGTAGACAAATATTATTGTCACATTTTCAATTTGCAATAAATATAAAAAGTAGGTACGTAAATATCTTTTTCGGAAAAAAAAACTCTCATTGTCAATGTCAAAATATATAGATTTATCTATTAGACGTGTTTCAAAACGTTTTCCAGAAAATTACTCCAGAAGGTTACTTGTTTTTATAGCTCTAGACGATATAATTTATGGATATTAAGCGCGATTATATTCAAATTTGGACTTTTTAGTTCTCAGCGAAACAATTTATAATGTAATCATTACAAAGAGATCTATAACAATAAAAACTCCACCGAGCAAAAAGACAGTTTGCATTGTTAAGATTGCATACAATACGCCAATAGATGATGCGAAAAAGCAAAGACCATAATATAAATAAAAACCAAGTGTGTAAAAAAATGTGACGTTGCGTAAATATGATAATAATTTTTATATCTTTATGCTTTTTAACGAAAGTCATATCTGCTTAACTTCAGCAAGGACTCATATAAAATAGATATTAAATAATTTCTATATGTAAAAATGCCGTATGAGAATCCACGGACGAAATGAATTGATACATTTCCTTAACGCCGCGCGGCCATGACTGTGACTTTACATGGGAAATGTGAAACATTGGCACATAATAAACAGCCGGGTTTCACCAAGAGACAATACCGTGCAGTGGCGGAATAAGACGTAGAAGATGTTGCTATCCATACCATGTTTAGCTTCTTATAATACACTAATATTTGTTATTTGCATAAATAGCGGTGACTATGTACTTTCAACCGACTTCAAAAAGATGAAGGTGCTCATTTCGACTGTATCAAATTCGATCGAGATCTGATCAGTAGTGCTTGAGTTATCCTTAATAACGCGTATTTAATTGACTTCGACTACATTGATGGTGTTCTTATTTTATTTATATTGATGTAGATTGTACAAAATTCTTAATTTTATATAACTATAACAGTGGTAGAGCCATGCGGCAGCTTTTGCTGTCGCACGGATGGGCCGGCTCGAACCGGGGTGGTACCACGACCTCACAGAAAACCAGCGTGAAGTAGAGTTTTACCTCTGCGTTTCGCTTGGTGAGTGCAGGTGGCCGGAGGCCCTTTTTACTGGAAATGAGGCATTCCATCTTAGTCCTCACGGGTGACAACGCATCTACATTTTGAGTTGTAATAGAGGATAGATGTAGATGTCTATGGGCCGCAGCAACCACTTAACATCAGGTGGACTGTGTGCTCGTTTGTCACCCTTATCCTATAAAAAAAATTAATTTACATCTCCTTGTCTACATGTCTCGTTACTAATGTAATATTGTTTTATTAGGGGGCAAACGAGCATGCGGCTTATGGTAAGTGACTACCGCCGGCCATGAACAACTGCAACACCAGGGCAATAGCAGATGCGTTCCCGGTCTTTTAAAAAAGAGCAGGCTCTTTTCTTCAAAGTCCCTAAGTCGTATCGGTCCGTAAAAATCGCTGGTGATAGTCGATTCCACAAGGAAGTCGTGAGAGGAAGAAAACTTCTTGTAAATCGCACAGTTGTGGACCGCCAATCATCCAGATGGTATGGATAGTATTTGGAATTGTGACTAGTAAACCCATGAGTTTGATAGTCACATATTTTGCAAAACACTGCAACCATGTAATGCTACTTCATGCTGGTATTCTATGCGATTGCAGTGCTACCACAGTCGTGACGCATTCGTGATCAAGCTGTATTACTTTGTGGCTTAGCTCTGCTATATTCTCTCTCAGCCAGTAAAAGTCCAATTGATCTAGCATTGGCCACTCCCGCCGTGGAGAGTATTAGTAAATTGTGACGCATGGCAGGCTGGTTGACAATTGCAATTCCAGTTTCGCACCAAAGATCACTATGATATCTTTATAGCAGTTCCCAAAGTTGCGTACGACACCGTTGGTACGAGAATAATGAGAGAAGAGGAATAATGGATTCTGATACCGCCACATGGAATTGGAATGCTAATGGGTGTCACAATCTGCATTATGAAGAAAAATAATGCTATTGTGTATTTCGGTCTCATTATTCCCCGTGACAGAGTTACCTACAGAATAAACCGACAAATATAACTACTCGTTTATCAACTAAATATGACAAAACGTTTTTTATTCTCTCTCTTCACTTAAGTCAATATAATAAAGTTCTTTGAGACGCATTATCTTATCAGTATTCGGGAATTTGTTATATAATTCAATTCCGATACGTTAAAATATTTTGTGTCTTTAAAACGATAGTAGCCTGATGTCAGGGTGCACACTGTAGATCTAGATAGTCATGGGTTGAATTCTGGCAAATACTATAATTATATTAATAGTTATTCCTCATCCTGGTCAAATATATATATATATATATATATATATATATATATATATATATATATATATATAACGCAAAGTCCACAGAGGATATTTATGGTTTTTAGGGCCTTAGGTAGTCTATTAAAAAGTTTTACAGCTTGATTTCTAACGCTATGCTCAACAACCTGTAATTTTGTTTTGAAGACATTGGGTATATTCTTTCGTCTCGTGTGGTATCTTCTTGCCATTTCATCATGAGTTTCATATCTATTCGGATGTTTGACAAGATTAGTGAGTAAAGTTAGAATATACAAACAGGGCACAGTGAGGATTTTCAAATTTATAAAATGTTCTCTACATGATTGCCTCTGGTGTATATTGTTCTAATTGCTCTTTTTTGTAGAACAAACGCTTTTTTTTTGCATTATTGGCAATTTCCCCAAAACTTAATACTGTATCTTAATCGAGATTCTATTAGAGCATAATATACAATTTTTAATTGTTTCGTGGTTAGTTCTTCCCTCAAGCTTCTCAAAGCATAGCATGCAGAGCTGATTTTGCTCTCTATATTATTTAATTCATCTTTCCATGTTAAATACGAGTCTATATAAACACCTAAGAATTACACCGATTGTACAAGTGGTTTGCAGTTTTCATGTAATCTGATGTTCAAGGTTTTTTTCTGCATTCAGCATAAGATTATTTGGATTAAACCACTAAGAAAACGTTGAACTTTAATATTATAAACGTGAGTTTGTGAGGATGTAGGGATGTATGGATGTTTGTTACTCTTCCACGCAACTACGGAATGTATTTTAATGAAACTTTACAGTAATATATCCCACACATTAGAACAACACATAGGCTATAATTAATAAAGATACTGTGTAAATTGGTCAAAATATAACGATAAATTTAAGTCGGATAAAATTCTTTAAATAAAAATCTGTCATCTGCGAGCTATTTTGGCAAATCTGTAAGTTACACGAATATAATGTATGGTCGAATTGTTTCTCCTAAATAGTTCTACAAAAAAGTCCGCGCCACTATATATCTATCATTTACGTGTAAGCGATTATTACCCAGTTCATAGTAAACCATAAATACAATAAAATTTGATACTTTATGCATATTTTGCATTAACAAATTGGTTTTATCAGAATAAATACTTTAATCTGATATTCAAATTAGATAAACTTTGTTTTTTAAACTACGTAATTTGGTCAAATATTTCAAAAGTAACGAAGTTATAAAATTGTGCGGTCCGGCGCGCGCAGGATGGTCGAGCGTCCTGGGGGCGAGATGGGGGAAAACATCGCACATTGACGCGTGAGCAAATGTACCTATCCAAGATTAAGCCGCTAAACTGATTTAGATGAAATTTGGTATCAAGATAGTATAAGTTCCGGGGAAGGAAATAGGATAGCTTCGATCACGGAAATCATCCCTAAAGAGATTGATGTAATTTACTATTAATGTGCGATTATTGATGGATCACCTACGGTTTAAAGTGAAATATCTCCACGAACAAAGTCGCGAGCAAAAGCTAGTTACAAATAAAACGAAGCTAGCCAGTACCACTTAATAGCGATTCAAACTTCCAACATAATGAATATCTCAAAACTATTTTTCATCCTTTTTTGCATAACTATGTACATTTTATTAATGTAACAATGCTTTATATACTCGTAATGGCTCGTTAACATAGCTAAGTGTTTGGATGGAGGTAAAATTAGTTTTAATAATATATTTCTGGTATAAATTATGATAATATAGTTTTCCTGGCTAGACATAATGACAAAATAATTGGTCACCAGTTACATACTATGATTCCATAAAAAACTACCATGTTATAACTTATAACATAGAGCTATTTTATTATAGAAGCTGTAGTGGTAACAGGAGGTAACTTATAAGTTACCTCCTATTATCGGTTACGAACTTTTGCTGTCAACTACTGGCCGAGAAGTATCTGCACGCTAAAGAAAATAGAAAAAAGATAGAAGAGAAAAAAGAACGACTGACGATATCACAGAACACTAATATCCTTAGGCGGGGACGATATCGTTTGCGTGCATGCCCACAAAACATTTTAATATCGTTTTTAAATAAGATAAATTCCACACTAAAACATAAAACTTTGTAAAAAAAAGCCTGTATTATTTTGATATTATATCATCATTATTTTTTTCATAGAATAAGAATGACAAACGAGTACATAGGCCACATTATGGCAAGTGCACTCACCATACGAAACACAGCATTGAGCTGTTATTTTACTCTTGTATTCTGTGAGAGCGTCGTCCTTCCCCAGTCGAGCCGACCCATTCGTGCTACCACGATAATATAGATCCAGTATGACTTCACTACGTAACGTATAATATGTTGCACTTTAATTGTTAAAAAAACTGGCCAAGTGCGTGTTGGGGCAGGCACAATGTAGAGGTAGGGTTCCGTAGTTGCCCGTCACAATACCTGGGCTTTCTTGATAATGAGCATAATAAGTGAGTTCGCGGTTTGACCGCTATAACTACTAAAATTATTTTCTAATCAGTCTTATAGGAAGTGCTATTCAAAAAAGATTAAAAATAACTTTTAGATTTTGAAAATAATACAATTTACATCAAATAATTCACATGCCAATGTACAAAGATGATCATAGTTGATTATGTATCTATATATATCCCGACAATGCAGCCCTAAGATATACATATAACGTAACGTAACGTAACGAACCTTCACGTAAACCATTTCTACCTTAAATGATCCATAGGTCGCCCGCGTAAACCAAGTGTGACGAATAAAACTGTATGAGGCTATATATTATGTCTAGTGTTCGCAGAATTACAGTAGAATTGGATATAAAAAAATAAAAAATAAAAGAATTACTTGAACGAATATTCGCGAAGTTTTTGCTAATGCAATTCAACAAACGCGATAAAATCGTCAGAAAGTATTATTGAAAAACCCGATTGAACTATCTTCATTAAAATGACTTAAAAAAAGAATCTATTCCCCTTATTTACAGGTTCTTCAGAATCAACATATCGATAATTATTTGTATTACTGGTAAAACAGGGACAGTAACATCATCAGGTTGCTGGGATGGTGTATAAAAATACGACAATTTATTTATTTGGTCTCATAAGTAACATATCGAAATATTATTCGCAATAAGTATTTTGAGGTTTACTTCAGATATTGGTTATGAACATCTTATTGATGGCAATAATAACTTGTCGACATGTTGGTTCCTGGCAGTTACGTACCCGCATTTCTGACTTTACCAAAGAAATTTTCGAGACAATCTTGATTGAGATGTCTCGTAAATATATATTAATTCATTTACTTATAATATTACTTCTTCATGTAGTTTTATTAAAGATTTTGTTGATATTTGAAACACATGAATGAAATTCATGCTATGTCTAACGTCTTTCCGCCTATTACTTCTTATTAATTTTAAGTTCCTGAGGAACGTTAGCATTTCTTCTAAAAACTCAAATTCACCCATTAGCATCGAAAAGCTGTTTTATAATTACTAGGCGATCGCAATGTACTTGAGTTTAATAAATCAAAGAAGTTATTAATTTCATTAACAAAATAAGGCAACCTCGATAAGACTCAAATCTAGGTAAGTATTAGTAAACTCCCCCCCGAAAGGGTTCCCGTCTTTGTGTGGCGGAGGGGGGGAAGGCACTCCGAGTGGGCTTGGCGAGCCCACTTCGGATGTGTGTGCTGTGTTCGGGCTGCGGTGAGAGGGTTGTCCTTTTCCCCTATCGCTGCAGCCGAGGTGGAGTCGCGGAGAAAGAGAAGTGTTGGTATGGTGATGCGCCACTCGCCCTATCCTCTGCGAGTCTGACGGGGCCACACTGTAGATGCGGTGGTGGTGGGGCTGCGGGGGGAGAGGAGTGTCGCTATTGCGAGGCGCCGCTCTCCCTACGCTCCGCGGCCGAAATTTGGTTGGCGGCGTAGTCAGAGATCAGATCAGATGCCACTTACCATTACGTGGACAGTAAGCTCGTGGGTCTTTTGTGTCACTTACTTGATAACCACAAAGTGACTCATTGTTTATTTTAGTTCAGAAATACCAACACTCATTAAAACATATTTTTTGTCATTGTTACCCATCAATAATATTCCGAATAACTTACTAAAAACCCAAACACCGGAAGTAACTAAATCAATGTTGTGAACCTAGACACGCCTGTTTACTAACCAAAAAGGTCAAATACAAAAGGTCACTACAAATTTATGAACCAAAACTTTCCTTATTTACTATAACACATTTAAATAAATTTTGTAACTTAAAATATGTGCTATTTGCAGAGTCTGCTACAAGTGTCGTAAAGGTTAAGAGGTTTATTTTATTTTATAGAAGTGGGGTCAAACGAGCATGTGGCTCACCTGATTGTAATTATCGACCGCCACCCCTGAACGACTGCAATACCAGGGGAATTGGAGATGCGTTGCCGGAGAGAGTGCAATAATTAATAATTTTTTATGTTTACGCGCACACCACACATTTAAATGAAACTAGTTTTTACGGATTTTATTGCGTATGTTAAATGAAATAATGAAATATAAAATAAGTAAAATCCGTAAAAACTAGTTTTATTAAAAGTGCAATATCTAATAACTTTATTCCATATTATCATCCCGTAGGTATTTCAAGAAGCGACAGACAGAAACTGAAAAAGGAAACGGCTGCCCGTTTCCTGTTTCAGTTCAGTTCAGCATATTTCTGATAACCGCCCCAAAATATGTAAAAAAAGCTGGAGTTGAAAATGCGTTATCATCTCTGACTTTTATAAAAAAAAAAAACTGGCGATCAGTAAAATGGTCTCCGGTTCTTTAGACTTACCATATAAACAATTAAACACATATCACATAATATCTCAATCGATTTGTTATAATTGCGCTGTTAACATAATGATAGTAAATAATACATAATGATATCACAATAAAACAAATATGGCCGACATGAATTGTCAAAAATTTGCGCACTAATTTATATTAACAAAAAGTAGTAAATACGATTTAAATTTACATTTCGTAGTTGGATTTAATCTTTAAAAAACTTGTTCCACAATAACTCGACGAAACATTTCACCATATTAATTTGTTAATTTCGCCAATGTCAACCATGTTGTTAGACTATCGTAAGTCGTTAATTTTGCCGATGTTTACCGTGTTCCTATGCCTTAGTTACGATTTCCAATACCGATCAGACCTCCCAAAATGGATTGCTTATTATTATACCGTATGATTGACTCACTTTGTGACGCGATCGGTAGTGAGACTACTCGTTATTTTTATGGCTACGATGCAATGGAAAGTTGTTGATAAGTATACAGGACGTCCCAGTAATGGTGGATAATCTGGTACGAACGTGTTCGAGCGGGGGGGGGGGGGATGGGGGGGGGGAGTGGCCTCGGTGTCACCGAAATTATGCCTGGAGGACGACTTTGGCACTCTAGTAATGGAGATGATGAATGGACAAGTGAAAAAAAAATTATATGATATTTTAATATACCACGATTTTTTACAATAATCTAAAAAACGTGGTACATTTGTACGTGGTACCTTATTCTTACAATATCATTACTTTCTGAGCTATGTTCAAAATTTCAAGTGTTTAGCTCCTCCGGAAGTTAGTTTAAAATCATTTACTAAATTCGGTTCGATCAGACACAATAAAACGTGGTAAAAATAATAGTCACGACTCACGATAGTCAAAAAACGTTTTTAATGAATATCATTTTCCCATGCAAAAAGCATCGTACTTTTAACTAAAGATATACTGTTAACATTAGCATGTGTGTGACGCAAAATCATAAGATTTAGCGTCACACACATAAAGTACCTAAAGTAGTTATAGTCTAAAATAGATGTAATCTAACAATATAAAAATTTTTATTTTTTTACGCAGTAGAGCCAAGCTGCAGCTATGTTATGGTTGTAGCACGAATGGGTCGGCTCGACCGGGGAAGGACCACGCTCTCACAGAATACCAGCGTAAAATAGCAGCTTAATGCAGGTGTATTTCGCATGGTGAGTGTAGAGTACACATGTAATCTGGAGACGCTTTTTACTGGTAACGAGGTACTCCATCTTAGTCCTCAGGGGTAACAACGCATCTGCATTTTAATTCTTAATCGAGGATACATGTAGATGTCTATAGGCCACAGCATCTACTTACACCATGAGGTGGACTGTGTGCTCGTTTGTCACCCTTATTCTAAAAAAATAATCTAATAATTTTAAAATCCAAGAATAACATAACCGAATGTGCGCAAGTTCAAGTGGGCCTTCCTCTTTCTTGGTAAGCATCGGTGTGGCATTGACTTGGGTCGAGGCTTTTGTGGCTTACATAATAACTCAGTGTTAAGGCTGCATATATTATAGACGTAGTAACGTATGCGCTCGCTGTATATTTCATAGCATGCGGGCAACCCGGGTTCAATTCCCGCCGGCACCTATGAAATTGATATTTGAAATTTTAAGTGCTGATGCACCATGTGCTCGGCGGTGAAGGAAAACGACAAATGGAAATCTGCATGTTTAGAAATAAAAAAAATAATAATTCTAAGACATGTGTATTCCCGCCACCTTTCAGAAATGGACATATATACCTAGTCAGGTCATAAGTATTGTCACACAGTAAAAACGTTTCTTTTAGAATGCTGGCCACAAAAAAGTTTATTGAATTCGAATTTCGGATTGTTTTCTTCTAAATTCTGCTTCTGTCATATATACGCTATCAGTGCTGCAAGCGGTGTGTAATGAAGTTGTTTAATTATATAAACAGTATGAAGAAATAGCAATGTAGTGTTTAGTAGTTAATATCGTCAATTATCTCTATTCATTAATTTGGTCAAGCTATATCATGATATAATAAAAAACAATGTTAAATTGACATAAATGCCACCATTTCGTCCTATAATCGACTACCTTATGACATTATTAATTCTAAGATCTGGCCAATACATATATGAAAACCTCTTTATTTAAACTATATGGATAGTAAGAGTTTTTCAATGATTACAGTTTAGACAGTTTTTTTTTCAGACAGGTAGACTTAGAATATACTGTATATTCTAAGTCTATGCTTGGAACCATCTCACATTTTATGATTTTCGATGGGTGTCATAATTATCTATTTAAGTAGTAATTAGTTACCATAAACTTTATTCATTCCTACTAAAATGAAATAACGAAAGAAAAGAAAAATTTACGTTAGAATTTTCAAATAATTATGAAAAATATGAAGTCCACTACATCATATCGTCCATTAGATGTCTTTAGATGCGACAGAAGGAAACAGAAACAGGAAATTGGCATCAATGTGCTCCTGCTAACAACATTTATATGTATATATTTCGACATAGCATACTTATCTAAGATAGCAAACGGGACAGTTGATTCGCATGCACTTTTGAAACACTTTAATGTCACTGTTTACACAGCATCAACACCAGAAGTAAGCTAGATTGTACGTTCTATTTCATCATCATCATCATCATTACAGCCCTTCACAAGACCACTGCTGAACATAGGCCTCCCCCAAAGAATGCCACAAAGCACGGTCCTGAGCCACCTGCATCCATCGACTTCCTGCATATCTTACCAGGTCGTCACTCCATCTAGTGGGGGGACGCCCTACACTTCGCCTGCCGGTACGAGGCTGCCACTCGAGAACCTTTCTTCCCCATCGGTTGTCGGTTCTTCGAGCTATATGGCCGGCCCATTGCCACTTCTATTGGCACATACGAACTATCGACGAAATGCATACCTTATTCGCACTTACAAACTTTAATTCAATGGGAGATAGCACTGAAGCAGATATATTCTTTAATTAGTGCTATTGTATTAAAGTGAATTAATTGTTACGAGAATACATAACTTATAAGTATTATTCATACAAGATTAAGTTACATATAAAAGGTAATTATTGCCCAGCTTTGTGGCAAACTTTCTTACCATGCGACTCTACCCTTTTATTCTAATCTATATGTGAAAACTTCGCAATGGTTAATTTCTACATAAATTTATAAAAACAATTAATTGAAAATAACTGTAAGATTTCCAAAATAGAATTTAAAAAAGTAAGACTTATATTTTAAATGTGACGACTCCTTGCAGGTTTCATACGGGTATAATTTTCTTCATGTGATGATTTTATGGTTTGCAGTTCCAATGTGTTAAACAACAACATAATAAAATTTTAATTCATAATTGCATTCAATTGTTTTATTATTTGCCAGTTCTTCTTAGTATATTTTTCAGAACAGTAAATTCTGATATCATTGAGAGATGTTTTTTAATTTGACCTTTTTTTTTTACTTTTAACCGCAACGTATTATGTTAGATTGTATTAATTACACAGACTTAAACGCATTTAATATTACATTTATTGTTATACAAAATCATCATCATCATTACAGCCCTTCACAAGTCCGCTGCTGAACATAGGTCTCCCCCAAGGAATGCCACAAAGCACGGTCCTGAGCCACCTGCATCCATCGACTTCCTGCATATCTTACCAGGTCGTCACCGCATCTAGTGGGGGGACGCCCTACACTTCGTCCGCCGGTACGAGTCCGCCACTCGAGAACCTTTTTTCCCCATCGGTTGTCGCTTCTTCGAGCTATGTGACCGGCCAATTGACACTTCAGCTTACTAATCCGTTGGGCTATGTCGGTCACTCTGGTTCTACTGAGGATATCCTCATTGTTATAAAATCAGTGTAACAACTTCTAGGTGCTAACATTCGGTGTAAATATTTTATACAAAATATCTAAACCAAATGTTGACTTTTTATAGCTTACGGGTGACAAACGAGCACACAGTTTTTTGATGGTAAGTGGATGTTGTTGTTGTTGTTGTGAGCACATGCCTATATCAACCTTCGATTAAGATTCAAAATGCAGGTATGTAATAACTCATATATATATATATATATATATATATATATATATATATATATATATAGATATATAGATATATATATATATATATATATATATATATATATATATATATATAGATATAGATATATAGATATATATTCCATATGCAGCAACAAGCTGCTAATTTATTATATATATAACGTAAAATAGCTGCAACGTGGCTCTATCACGTAAAATATTGTTTCCATCACTATAAAGGAAAAAAGGAAACCTGACAACTAGCTGTAGCGCCGATAGCCACTGATTCGAAACCCGTACGAAAAAATGTATTTTAATAGCCTACAAATAATTGTATCTAGTTTATGTATATTAAACGCCTTATCAATACAAAGGGGCTTCAAATTTCCGGTTTAAAAAAAAAACCACAGTATTTAGGATAGATTTTTTTTAATTATATGCGTTTGCGACAGGTGTATAATATACAGGGTTATTTTCCGAAGAATAGTCCGTTATTACAGTTTTTGAAGATACGAGTAAATAAGGCTTCTACTTTTATTTGAAATGATCTCAAACTGAATGTGATTTATTGGCAACAACGTTTTTGCCTCCCGATCGACCCTGACGAATGTGTGCGTGCGCAGTAAAATCAGTTAAAATAATACATTACCACGCATTTTGTATATATATATATATATATATATATTCCATATGCAGCAATAAGCTGCTAATTTATTATATATATATAACGTAAAATAGCTGCAACGTGGCTCTATCACGTAAAATATTGTTTCCATCAGTATAAAGGAAAGAAGGAAACCTGACAACTAGCTGTAGCGCCGATAGACACTGATCCGAAACCCGCAAGAAAAAATGTATTTTAATAGCCTACAAATAATTGTATCTAGTTTATGTATATTAAGCGCCTTATCATTACAAAGGGGCTTCGAATTACCTGTATTAAAAAAAATTTTTAGGATAGATTTTTTTTAATTATATGCGTTTGCGACAGGTGTATAATATACAGGGTTATTTTCCGAAGAATAGTCAAATTTTAAACTTAAGTTCAAATGTTTAAATAATGATATACTGTTATTACAGTTTTGGAAGATACGAGTAAATAAGGCTTCTACCTTTATTTGAAATGATCTCAAATTGAATGTGATTTATTGGCAACAACGTTTTTGCCTACCGATCGACCGTGACGAATGTGTGCGCGCGCAGTAAAATCAGTTAAAATAATACATTACCACGCATTTTGAATTTAAAAGATAAAAAGGGCAGAATGTTTGAAATTTTTTAAATTAATTTTTTATCACCAGTTGCTTATATTACTTATTCTGAACCTTCTCTGCAAATTTTGCCGGTTATTGCAAAATAACCCTGTATACATATGTATAATATATACATATAAATAAAATGAAAGTATCTGTCTGTAATATTGTAATAACTGCCTTTTATTAAGCTCAGAGAGTTATTTTCATAGAAGTAAGACTTAAATAACCATTTAAAATTTTTTGTGTCTGTCTGTATGACCGCGCAAATCTTCGGAATTTCAGGTCAAACTTCACGATATGATTGCTATAAGAAATATTATAAAAATATATCTTTACTTCGATAAGGTGTAGAATAAATCATTAGACCAAACGTTTAATAACTGCAAGTATAATTTTCGTTTACAGCTGCACTTTCAAGGCTTATTTCACCATAACTTTCAAAATCGCTCATCAGGCGAAGTGCTAATGGTTCATTCTAGTCAGGGTCTTCTTCATAAACATATTCTAATGACTCCAATTGTTGGACAAACGACTGAGATTTTTATTTTATATTTTAACCAACTTCAAAAAGAGAGGTTCTCTGTTTCTCCTTGACGTTTGTTAGTTTGTATCTAAACAAAAATATTAAGTTTTGTTCAACTATTTATTTCTTTTTCAATTTATCTAAAAAAAATATTTATTTGAGTGAAGAAACACTCAAATAAGTATTTCTGTGTTTCTTCATGTCAAAGAAATAAACATATCGATATTTTACAGCAACGTGACCGTAAGTGGCGTTGTAAGAATATCCACTACTCTATATCACATATACTTATATAATTCCGTGGGCGATAAGAGGCGACAGAGGGAAACAAACCACGAGATGGGCAGCAGCGTCCTCATCATAACAACTTAAAACAAAAACAGCCTGTAAAACGTGGCAACTATGGCAAATATCCCCCCTGTGAGGCAATCTATCTATCTAATTTATGGCCTATAATCAGTGCAGTGGTTTTTAACAGGCTGTAAGGGTATTTAGAGAAAGTATCTCATCATAACATCATCATCATCAAAACGTACAAAAACGTTTTGATGATGATGATGTTATGATGAGATATTGCACTTATACCCCAATCAGTATTTAAAGTCGATTTTTCAAATAGAGTTTATGGTCACAAACGAGCACACAGTTAACCGGTTAGTGAGTGGATGATGTCATAAACACCTAAATATATCCCCGATTGACAATTGAAATGCAGATGTGATATCACCCATGAGGACTAAGATGGACTGCCTTGTAACAGTTTGAAAGGTTTTCGGTTCTCGTCATTCAACATACGAAACACAGCAGCATTAAGCTGCTACTTCACGCTGGCATTCTGTGCGAGGATGGTCCTTACCCGATTGTGCCGACCCATAGGTGCTATAACCGTAATGTAGCTGCAGCTTGGCTCTATCACGTATATTCAATAGCCTTAATTTTAAAACAAAAATTTTCATTTGATAGGTATTTTACAAGGTAATGGGGTTGTACAAGCCACGCATAATTAGGCTTAGTTTTATAAATCTCCAATACAAAATAACTAGAACCCTCCCACCTTTTGTAACTTATCCTTTTAAATAACGCATTAAAATACTTTTTTATGTGTTATTTAAACTTTTTTAAACATTATTTCTTGGCTACTATCCTACCTGATAGTTAGTGGATGCTGTCGCCCATTTCCTACATGAACAATATTTGAAAAATTTATTTTACAACAAATTTCAAAAAAGGAAAGGAAATCGTTAAAGGAGTTTAACACTTAACCTTTTTTAAAAGTTTTACTAATTTGTTTATCCGTTTACAATTTCCAATGTTAAAAGGTCTTTCCCATGGATTGCCTCATAGAGAATATATTTGCGATAGTTGCCATACCTGACCTATGTATTGGCAACCGAATATTTTTATTATTATAATGTAGTTATCAGGTAGATGCTGGTTGCCATCTCTTGATTTAATTTTCTCACGAAATAATATGTTTCTTTTACGCCACGAACACTGCAGATAATTGTTCAAAATTAATTTTTAAATGTATATTGTTTTTTTATTAAATTAAAATTGAATTATTTCCCAAAATTGTTTATAAAGTGCCATAAACAATAGTAACCTTAATTAACATATTAATGTCTGGCTGAATTTAAAATTACAAATTACCACTGATCTGTTCAGATAATACCACGTGGGAGACACTTGAATTAATACTGTAGGCCACGTGAACCTATTCACATACCGAGTCCATAGTCAAGAACAATAGACTTACACCATTATACATCCTCACCCCCGTGGAAGGATTTTGGATTTTACGCAGTATTTTTTTCTATATGAGAGTGGGCAAACGAGCATGCGGCTTACCTATTGGTAAGTGACTACCGCCACTTATGAACTACTGCAACAACCGGGGAATCACAGATGTGCTGCCGGCATTTTAAAATAGATAATATATATAGCTGCAGCATGGCTTTACGTGGTAGAGCTATGCTGCAGATATATTATGGTTGTAACACGAATGGGCCGACAAGGGAAGGACCACACTCTCGCAGAATACCAACGAAATAACAGCTTAATGTTGCTGTGTTTCGTATACACAGAACCGGAGACCTTTTTGCTGGAAATGAGGCATTCCATCTTAGTCTTCAGGGGTGAGAACGCATCTGGATTTCGATTCTTAATCAAGGATAGATGTAGATATCTATGGGCCACAGCATTCACTTAGAGTCTGTTGGACGGTGTGGTCATTTGATTATACTATAAAATACAATGTTAATTTGTGAGCGATTGTCACCATTATTCTTTAAAAAATTACTATATACTTCAATTATTGTATATAATGTAATTTATTTCTAGGAAATCATTTGGATTGAATTTTTTAATTACAATTTAATGATTACTTCACAATTAACCGTCACCGCTAATCCCAGCACGAGGATAGTGCACGCAATTAGTGAAGATGGGAGGTGCTCTTCAAACTAGGTTAGAGACATCATTTTATTTTATTGTGCGGATCTTAGTTAATTTTTAAGATCTTTAATATAATGGACTTCTGCATGGTAACGCTTTATTCTATTATTTATTTATTTATTCTTTATTGCACTAAATATTTGTACAAAAGACGAGCTTAATGCTATATGGCATTCTCTACCAGTTAACTTTGGGTAGAACAGAGAGTGAGTTTGGGCAGTTAAGCTGTCATGATATAATTCAGTTCAAATATATGCATGCAACACATAATTCATATACATATATAAATAAATACACACATTTATACATATATATCTCAATAAATGTATATAGAAATAACTATAAACATATAAAATATGTTGACTCAATTTTGTAGGCTACGGATATGCTCATATAGTTTTCTTTTAAAAACATTTTTAGCAAGTATTGTTCGCAGGTCAACAGGCAATTTGTTCCAGAGGGTAATCGAAGTAGCTGTGAAAGAATTTGACATAGACCCAGAATGGTGGAGAGGAGTGGACAGGAATAAACTTTGTGAAGAACGGAGATTGAGAGAATGAGTGTCACTAAGGAATTGAAATCGTTCTTTTAGATAAATTCTTTTCTATTAATTATTTTACTTTTAAAGTTTATAATATCTACATAGATTTTATCCCTGACATATTTTTTTAAACTTTGGTCGCCTATGCGAGTTACTTTTAATAATGATGTTTTTCCAGACCGAGACTTTTTCACGGCGGTCAGTCTCAGCGGAGACTAGCCATCATCAGCGCAATATTATAGTGTCAGAGTGTGTGCGCAAGTTTTTTAGCAACTTTATATTCCAGCGCCAGCACTCTCTATTCCCTCACTCTCATAGTCCGATGGGCTGGTAATTCGATAGGATAGAGATATCTGGCGCAGGACTAACGGCTTTACGTGCTTTCTGTGGCATGGGGGTGGAATACCGCCAATATCCTGACTCCGAGTTGCTACTGAGAATTTCTTGTAAAAAAAACGCAATCGATTTTTTAACTTGGCCTGGGATTTGAACCTGGGACCTTATGATCACCAGTCACATTTATGACCGCAGCATCAACGAAGCCATCAGCTAGCTATATGTATTCAGCAAGAATGGATCGGCTCGATAGGGGTAGGGCCACGGCCACGCTTTCCGCGTTTATACTCGTAACTATCAAACTAACAAGGCATTAAACCCAGCAATAATAACTATTATCTAAATAACACTTATCATTATTATATTTAGTCAAAATTTTAATTATTATTTATTCTATATGTACAACGTTATCTATTTAACTATTTCTCCAACAATAGCGGGTCTTGATAGACCGGTATACGTTATTTTGCAATTAAATACAATTCTCATAACCGTCATATCGTATAATAGATTGATGACTATATTATCTGTTTATTATTTCAATGAATAAAACAACGGACGCCATGTTTAAAACACAATAAATAATACCAGTTATCGGCCCCGATAAAATAATAATATATTACCGATACAGTCACAGCCTATTAAAGTCCATTGCTGCACATAAGTCTCTCCCATAGATTGCCTCATAGGGGGGATATTTGCCATAGTTGTAATGTTACTGTTGATTTGAAAATTTCACCTCTCAGTGGGTCATGTGCTCCTGGTAGATTATCTTCTATACATCCATCCATACAGTCTATTAAAGTCCACTGCTGAACATAGGCCTCCTCCATAGATTCCTGCATAAGGGGGATGTTTGCCATAGTTGCCAAGTGGGTTGGCAACCGCGGTTTTTTTTATTTTAAGTCGTTATTAGGAAGACGCTGCTGCCCATCTCCTGACTTATTTCCCTCTGTACACTGCCACTACTCGATAAATAATAGAATGATCGGAACACATATGACTGCTAAACGGTAGGACCCCTTTTGGGACTACGAGTTCATCTGGACACCACCCCCTAACCTATAGGTATAGAGGGCCAGTATGATTAAAGACTGTAAGACATAAAGGCAGTGACAACGCATATGTCGGCTTCTTTATTCGAATTTTGTTGAAGGTGTCCATGGGATGCAGTAGTAGGTTACCATGTGAATTCGTTTGTCACTTCAGTTTTATATAAAAAAACGTCATTGATTATCATCATTACAGCCCTTCACAAGTCCACTACTGAACATAGGCCTCCCCCAAGGACTGCCACAAAGCACGGTCCCGAGCCACCTGCATCCCTTGACTTTCTGTATGTCTTCCCAGGTCGTCACTCCATCTAGTGGGGAGACGACCTAAACTTCGCCTACTGGTACGAGGCTGCCACTCGAGAACATTTCTTCCCCATCGGTTGTTGGTTCTTCGAGCTATATGGCTGGCCCATTGCCACTTCAGCATACTAATTCTTTGAACTATGTCAGTTACTCTGGGTCTACCGCGGATATTTTCGTTTTTAGGCCTATCACCCAGAGAAACGTCCGAGCATAGACCTCTCCATAGCTCGCTGGGCTACTTTGAGCATCCTCATACGGCCAGCAGTGAAGGACCACGTCTCAGATCCATACATCATCACTGGCAACACGCACTGGTTGTACAATCTAGTTTTCAGGTTTTGAGGTATATCTGACGAGACGATGTATCGTATTCTCCCGAACGCTGCCCAGACGAGTTGAATTCGTGGATTGACCTCTCGGTTGAAGTTAGACTTACCTGGTCGGACTATTTCTCCCAGGTAAACATATTCATCAACAACTTCGAGCTTAGTGCTCCCAACAACTATCGGCATAGGTGTGACATGGACGTTAAACATGATTTATCTTTTGTTCATGTTCATCTTAAGATACTAACGGATGAGCATTGAGCATAGTGCTTAGGTTCTTCTGCCATAAGAACTATATCGTCAGCAAATCGAAGGTGAGTGATGTACTTGCTATTGAAGCTAATACCGTATCTTTTCCAGTCCAGTAGCTTGAAAATGTCTACCAATGCAGCGGTGAAAAGTTTCGGGAATATCTACACCACACTGTTTTACACCGAATAGGTTTCGTACTCTGGTTCTGTACTTGAATAGCCATCGTAACCCCACTGTACAAACACATCAGCATTTTGATATACTGACAGTCCACTTGGCACCGCTGAAGGGACTGCAGCATCGCCCAAATTTCGACGGAATCAAAGGCTTTCTTATAGTCCACATACGCAAGACAAAGTTGCAGATTGTATTCTTTGATCTTCTGTACAATTTGCTAAAGGGTATGTATGTGGTATATGGTGCTAAAGCCTTTTCTAATAATTTTGTTAATAGTTATAGTTGCCTAGCTAATAATTTAAAAATAAAAATGTTGTACAACCGACTTCAATATAAATTATTAAGAATAACTCAAACACTAGTGGCCAGTCCTTGATCAAATTTATATGGACCACATGAGAAGCACCAGCTTACAAATAAAAAAAGAATATAAATAATAAAAAAACATAAAAAAAAATACAGTCGAATTGAGTACCGTCTCCTTTTTGAAGTCGGTAGAAAATAATAGGAGTTTAGATGGGAAATAATGAAAGAAGTGACAGGAAGCTAGCCCATTTTCTACACAGCCCCCTAATATTCCATTAGTCACTTTTTACAACATCCTAGACAAGATACTGTCATAGTTTTCGAAATTTAAGAAATTAAAATAACAAGTTGATTTTATAGTAGTCGAAATAATGCTTAAATTTACCAGAGCTGGGCATACGATTGATGCGAACTCTTAGCGAAGATTCTGACCATAAGCTTTAAGTTTATTCTTGCCTAGGTTAGGTAAGAGTTGATCAAGAACAAATTTATCTAACAACATTCGAATATAAAATGGAACGCTCACTCCAATTATTTTTCATTTCCTAGGTGATAACACTCTAGCACAAATATTTAAAACAACATTTCCTTATCTATGTTCTAAAATAGATTATGAGTTTTTACTGTTTGAATGTATTGAATCCGGAAATTGTATGTAACACAATGATTTCCAAAAATTTTATAGGACTGTATATAGAGTTCAAAACGGACAGTAAATTTTTTTCTTTTTAAATAATGAGTCAAATTCCGCGTAGAATTTAAACTGACCCCCATAAAAACTATTGATAACCTGTACATAAATGAATAATGAAAAAAAAACACTAAAATTAATCAAGATTTACTCTATTACGAAAGCCTCGCTTATTCCATGTGCCGCAAACCCGAACTAGGTAAATATAGGCAAAATTCTTGTATGATACGTGCATGCAGAACGTTTATTGATATTTTTAATAGTGTTGATCTGAGGGGATCTGTTTAATTCCAGTGTTATTCGAATTTTTTTTATTTATTATTTTATTAATATTTTATTCTAGCGAAAACATTATTTTGTTCAGTATTCTTCTGTTAAATTTTGTTAATTTACTGTTTGTCTTAATCGATGTTTATCTTTTACCGACTGAAATGTTTGTTTTTAAGCTCATATTTTTTAATTCGTGAAAACTTTTAGATGGCCTTCCGGTAGTTGTTCAATTATTAACTCTTAATATTAGCTGTAAGTTTTCGAGAAAAAAAATTATTTAAATTATTATTTTAAATTAAATAAAAAAAAAATATTATAACAATTTTTATTTACGTTATATATAAATATAAATAATTGTTGTACAAACTAAAAACATAAAAATCCAATTAAGGTAACTTACCATAAACGATTCTACTATCTCAATAACAACCACCAAACCATTCGAAATGGTAACACAGTTTAGTAACACTATTGCATCAATAATCCGGACGACGCGTGCGCATTCGTGTCGCTTGCGCAGGTTTAACTGAGTTCTGTTAGTGCGGATTCGATATCCTATATAAGCCACTCTCACACCGACTGAGTCGCTTAAGCCAAGTTTTTTTTTTCTAACTCCATTGACGCACATCGGAAACTTGATCTAAGTTAGTTAGATGCGTTAAGGATGGAAATGATACCGTTTATTAAATACGTCATATTCCTTTTCATTATGTTATAAGCTTTGTGGGATCTTTCGGTGTAAGGCGCGGCCATTCAACTTGACGAAGTAATTTTACATATTTAAGAAACTAACATTAGTATTTAAGGTGTATAATGTATTACTAACAAATTATGGATCAAGGTCTGAAATAAAATAATAATAATTATTATTATACACTTGGTCAAATAATTATTTTTCGTGATACGAGAAAAATTTTGGGAATCAAGGAAGTGACACAACATTACTATTTAAAAATGTATTTATTGCTTTTCGAAATATTCTCCGCGAAATTTGTCACATTTTTCCATACGATGGAACCAATCATTGAAGCAACCATTCCATTCGGAAGTTGGGGTCTCCAAAATGGCCGTTTTGTAGGCGTCTACAGCTTCTTCAGGTGATGAAAATCTCTGTCTACGCAATTTATTCTTTATTTTAGGGAAAGTATAGAAATCATTAGGGCTTAGGTCGGGGCTGTACGGCGGATGGTCTAATAATTCTATGTTTTCTTGCTCTAAAAACTCTTTTGTTCTGTGTGCGGTGTGAGAACTCGCATTGTCGTGATGGAGGATGATGCGTCGGTTGCAGTTCTCTTTATGGAGTTCAGAAACGACCTGTGGCAAACAAATGCTAGCATACCATTCTGCATTAACCGTTCTCTGTCTCTCAAGAGGAATAGTCGTAACATGGCCGGTTTTGGAGACAAACGTGGCCACCATTTTTTTTGCAACACTCCGTGAACGAACAATTTTTGTTGGCTTTAACTCATTTTCGAACACCCAAACTCGTGACTGGTTTTTTGTTTCGGGTTCGTACGCATATATCCAGGATTCGTCACCTGATACGATGCAGTATACAACATTTGAGGGTCCTGCGAGGAATCTTTCGAGAGTTCTGACGCACCAAGTAACGCGAGCCGCTTTTTGCTCTTCACAGAGCGAATGCGGTATCCATCGGGAAAACAACTTTTTTACACCTAATTGTTCATGCAAGATTATTTGTATTTGACTCATGCCAATGTCTAAGATTGCCTGAATTTCGCGGTATGTCACATGTCGATCTTCCTCAATCAGCTTACGCACAGCATCAACGTTTTCTTGGGTGACTGCAGTTTTTGAACGACCTTGACTGGGATCATCACTGAGCTTGACACGTCCACGTTGAAATTCAGCAAACCAGTGATAAATTGTGGTTTTGGATGGGGCTTCATCACCAAATGCAGAAATCATCCGGTCAACACACTGTTTTTGTGTTAAACCACTTCGAAAGTCATAATAAATTATCGCTCTTGAATTTTCTCGAGTCAATTCCATTTTCTCAACGACTAAACAAGTTTGACAAAACCTTGTGACAAGACCGATAATCTTTTTTTAAATAAATAAATGGTATTCAATTTTAAAAAACCAAGGACTTTTCAATTAAAAAGATTTTAATATGACAGGAACACTGGAAATAATCCATTCCCGATACTTTTAGTGTAGCCTATGTATATACGTGGTACTTTAGTCGTCATTCTGTCATTTATGTCATTTATTTTATTATGACGTTTTATTTCGTCATTATCAAGCGTAATAATTAATAAAATTCTTCATAAAGAGAGAGGAGTTTGATACAACACGCCTCGACATCAGCAATCATCATTTTGCTGAACCACTTTAGCCACACTGACCGAGAGTCGCGTCTTAATGCGACTAGAGAAAGGACGGCATGAGCATGAGATGATAAAGAGAGATTTCTCTAGAGCGCAATCTTCGACTGACTTGTGATACGAAAAGACACGTTTCGTTAAGATAGAAACAAAACCAGTCTAGCACGTAATTTACGTTTTTATGTCTGGTACAACTATTGTCGCTCGAAAAATCACGTTTCTTTGGTCACCTTACTTCCACGCAGGAGGAACCGCGGGCAAAAGTTATTGCTTCCAAACCGACTAGACTAGCCGTCTGCTCAAGAATCCTGCACTGTGTCTGTGTTACTGTTTATTCCCTCACTCTCATATTCCGATCAGATGGCAATTCGACACGACCGGAAAGAGAACACGGCTTTTATACGCTTTCCGAGGACATGGAGTAAAACATCGCCAATTCTGATCTGAATCAGGGCTGCTACTAAGAATTTCTTGGTAAAATACCCAAATAACTGTTTTCGTCCTAGTCGGGATTTGAATCTGCGACCACATGTCCAACAGTCGCGTTTACGAATACTAGACAAACGAGGCAATTAAAATGTAACCTTTGACATTAATTTATAAGATATTGATTTACCATTTAGTATTACAACATGAACTTCTTTGCAGGGGTCACAAAAGGGTCATAGTTTGACTTTGATTAAACATATTTTCTTAAACTTAATTGGTTACTTTGCCATATAAATATCTTCCGGAGGGTGTCGTAAGAGGCGATACAAGAAATTAGCAGTATCTTCATAATAAGACATCGACATAACAGAATAACTGCGGTTCTCAACCCGCTAGCAAAGCGTGGCATCTATGCCAAGTATCCCTATGAAGCAATCTATGGGTGAGGTGTATATGTTCAGCTGTAAACTTTTGATAGGCTGTATTGAATGGAAGAACAATAGATGTAGGTGTGTATTGGCAACAGTATCTATAAGCATCAGGTTGACTGTGTACTCCTTCATCAACCTTTTTTTTTTTATAGGAGAGGGGGCAAACGAGCATGCGGCTCACCTGATGGTAAATGACTACCGCCGCCCATGAACAACTGCAACACCAGGGGAATCGCAGATGCGTTGCCGGCCTTTTAAAAAGGAGTACGCTCTTTTCTTGAAGGTCCCTAAGTCATATCGGTCCGGAAAAATCGCTGATGGTAATCGATTCTACAAGGAGGTCGTGCGAGGAAGAAAACATCTTCTAAATCGCACAGTGGTGGACCGCCAATAATCCAGATGGTGTGGATGGTATCGGGAGTTCTACCTTATTTCTATAAAATATATTTCGCTGCCAATAACAAGTAAACGCCAAAGTACTGCGACATCGGGTCGTCCTATGTCCTCTGGATTCCCTGGAGATACAATGCGCTTGTTGGCAGTACGTTGCTACCTCAGAACTTTCGTCCCCATATTACTCCTATTGGCACATTGTTACTTCAGTTTACTAATTACTTGACCTTTCAACATTATTATCATCTTCACAGCCTATCAAAGTCAATTTTTGAACACAACTCATATGAGAAGCTTATCAGATAATCTATATAGGTTTTCTCATAGGGGATCCCCCCTCTTACTCTCTGAGAGTTCATCGGGCTGTTTAATGTGTATCAATGAACTGCACAGCATTAATCATTACTAACCTTTCAAAGTCCACTTCTGAATAAAGCCCCCCCCCCAATAGATTTTGTCATAAAGAAAGAAAGAAAGAAACATTTATTTGCACAGAATACAGGTGGTACGAGATTTAACAGTGGTGCATAGTTCAAGCTATATTCTGCCTTTAATAGGCATGCAAATATTTATAATTATATAAAACAATTAAAATACTATTATGTTACTAACAAAAATGTCAAGTTATGTTATTATTTATCATATTTATCATTATTATTATTATTATATTACATTTTATTTAATATTACAAATAATCATATACATTAGTTTTATGTTGCATGAACTCTTGTATCGTATAAAAACACTTATCCACTAGCCATTTTCTTAACTTAATTTTAAAATATTTTAATGGAAGTTCCACAAGATACAAGATGGAATCATTATTTTAGTATTACTCTTGGTCTGTATTTACTAAAATGATCCCCCTTGAATTAAAAAAAAAATCGTTATACTTCCATACAAAGACCTCAAGAACATACATGCAGATTTATGTCAACATACATGTAAATTAAGTTTTTTAATAGAGGTTTACAGGAGTCAAGTGGACTTGCTCCACAAATAGCTCTTAAACATTTCTTTTGTGCAATGAATGCTTGACCAACATCAATCGAATTCCCCCATATTATTAACCCATATCTAAGGATTGATTCTACATAGCCTTTATACGCTATACCTGCAGTCTTTTCATCTGATACGGTCCGAAGCTTTCTAAGGGCATAGGAAATTCTGTTTAGTTTGAGACACGCATCATTTACATGTTGTTTCCAATTACAAAATCTGTCGAAAGTCATACCCAAGAATTTTATGCTGTCAGCTTCTTCTATACTGTCATTTTCTATTTTTATGTTAATGTTATTATCAGGGCTTTTACTTTTATTCGTACCAAATTTTATGAATTTTGTTTTTGACAGAGTTACATTTAATTTGTTTTCTTTTAGACATCTTAATACAGATTGTACCTCTTTACTTATTTTTATTTCGTGAGATGTATCTTGATCCTTATATGGCACTATTATAGATATGTCGTCTGTTTATAGATATATCGTCAATTTATTGAATCTGGTAAGTAATTAATGTACAATAAGAATAATAAGGGGCCTAGTACGCTCCCTTGTGGAACTCCATGTTTATTGATCCTGGATGGAGATCTGTGTACACTGCATTCATGACTGTCATTTAAAGTAGTGATTTCAACATATTGTTTACGATTGATTAGAAAACTTTTTACCTAGTCTAAAGCTACACCTCTAATGCCATATTTTTCGCATTTGGTGAGCAAAATCCCATGACTACAAAATCGAAAGCTTTACTCATATTAAAAAATATGGCTACCACCGGAATTTTCTCATCAACGTATCCAGTTATATTTTTTATAAGAGAGAATGCTGCTAAAGAAGTTGATTTATTGTGTTGAAAACTATTCTGTTCTTTTTTTATAATATTATGTTTATTAAGGAATTTAATTAACCTGTTGTAAAAAACCCTTTCAAATTTTTTTTATATAATAGGAACAAGTGTAATAGGAAGATAGTTATTTTAGGTTCCTTTCTATTACCTTTCTTGTACAATGGTTTAATAATAGAGTGTTTAAATTTATCTGGAAATATTCCTTGAATCAAGGAATTTGTGATTATATAGTTAAGAATGGGGGCAATGACACGAGCACTTGCTTTAACTATTTCTGTAGATATAGAGTCATACCCCACAGCTATAGGACGCATATAGGCCAATACTCGGCTAAAAAGATTGTCATTGTTATAATTTATGAGCAAATCGTCCCGCAATCGCGTATATTATACTCTATTATAATACAATTCGCTTATAAAGTTATGAAGGGTTAACAACTTCTAAAGAGTCGAATGGTTTATTGACCCAGTACTGTGCTAATTCTCTAACGAATTAACTAATTAGCTAATTATGAAAATCAATTAGCGACATGATCACGTTACGAAATTATACAAAGATCTTCCTCTTAAAATATTACTTTTTTACATAGAAAAAGGGTGATAAACGAGCACTTAATCCACCTGATGGTAAGTAGTTGTTGTGGCCCATAGAAATCTACATCTATCCTTGATTAACGATCAAAATGCAGATGCGTTGTCAAACCTGAGTTCTAAGATAGCATGCCTCGTTTCAAGTAAAAAGGGTCTCCTGTTCTCTAGACTCCCCATACGAAACACAGAACCATTGAGCTGATATTTTACGCTGGTATTCTGTAAGAGCAGCAAGACTTCCTCAGTAGAGCCGACCCATTTGTGCTACAACCATAATACCAACATGAAATAGCAGTATAATATCTATAAAAATAAATAAAATTGAAGTGTCTGTTTGTAATGTCAAACAGCTTTTTACTAAATGCAAGGTACTTATAAAAAAACTATGTTAAACATTTTTGTCTGTCTGTCTGTCCGTTTGTTCCAGCTAATCTCCGGAATGGCTGGACAGATTTTGACGGGTTTTTCACTGGCAGATAGCTGATGTTATAAGGAGTAACTTAGGCTATTTTTGTTTTTGAAGAAGAATTAGGGTTCCGCGCAAAAAAAACTCATGAAATCAATAACAACATAATAAATGATACGCGGGCGAATTCGCGGGGAGCAGCTAGTAATAATATATAAAGGGTCTATATTGATTCATCACCGCCCCCCCCCCCTTCCTCCCTCTTCACTTCAATAAACGAATTTATAGTCCACCTAACCGTAAGTGGATACTGAAAGCCATGGAGACCAATAGCAAACTTCAAACAGAAAATGCATTTTCATCTGTGAGGATCAAAATAGAAAGCCTGCAATTATATTGGTCCTCTTTTTCGTTTGTTTAAATTATTCTACTATTTGGCGGTAGAAATAGTTTCGTTTTATAGTATAAGGGTGACAAATTAGCACACAGTTCAGCTGATGGTAAGTGGATGCTATGTTCCATAGATTTTGAATCAACATGCTCGATTAAGAATCAAAATGGATGCCATTTTACTGGCTATGAGACATTACCTGTTAGTCCTCAGGGGTGATCATGCATATTGATTCTTAATCGAAGATAAATGTAAATGATTTTTTTATAGGATTAGGTTGACAAACGAATACACAGTCCACCTGATGGTAAATGGTTGCTGTGCTGTGTGCCCATAGACATCTACATCTATCCTCGATCACAAATCATTGTCACCTCTGAGTTCTAAGATAGAATGCCTCGTTTCCAGTATAAAGGGTCTCTGGTTCTACGCACACCATACGAAACAGCAGCATTGAGCTGCTATTTTACGCTGGTATTCTGTGAGAGCGTGGTTCTTTCCTGGTCGAGCCGACCCATTCGTGCTACAACTATACCAGTAATATAGCTGCAGCATGGCTCTACCACGTGTATTGTCTACGCCACACTATCAACTTTTTTTTTTTTTATAGGAGAGGGGGCAAACGAGCATGCGGCTCACCTGATGGTAAGTGACTACCGCTGCCCATGAACAACTGCAACACCAGGGGAATCGCAGATGCGTTGCCGGCCTTTTAAAAAGGAGTACGCTCTTTTCTTGAAGGTCCCTAAGTCGTATCGGTCCGGAAAAATCGCTGATGGTAATCGATTCCACAAGGAGGTCGTGCGAGGAAGAAAACATCTTCTAAATCGCACAGTGGTGGACCGCCAATCATCCAGATGGTGTGGATGGTATCGGGAGTTCTGCCGCGATGTGCGTTCGTGAAATTTGGCGGCTGGGATTAATCCGAACAATTCCTCAGAGCACTCCCCATGGTAGATGCGAAAGAAAATGCAAAGAGATGCAACATCTCTTCGCAGTGCCAATGAATCGAGCCGATCGGAAAGGGCTCGGTCGTCGACAATTCGAGCCGCTCTGCGTTGGATGCGGTCAAGTGGAAGGAGCTGGCACTGGGGAGCCCCTGCCCAGAGATGGGAACAGTATTCCATGTGAGGCCGAACTTGCGCCTTGTAAAGTAGCAGGCGGTGTGCCGGCATGAAATACTGTCCCGCTCTGCTGAGCACGCCAAGCTTTTTAGAGGCCAATTTGGCCTTCCCTTCCAAGTGACCACGAAACTGCACGTCACTCGATATGTCGACTCCGAGGATACCGATACTGGCTGAGGCAAGAAGGGGAGTGCCTTGAAACTGAGGAGATACGACAAAGGGGTTCTTTTTAGCGGTAAACGCGCAAACTTGTGTCTTCTGAGGATTAAATTGGACTAGATTTAGTCGCCCCCAATCCGAGACTTTGTTCAGCAAAGACTCGACTTCAGACACAAGTTTGTTCCGGTACTCAGCGACGTTTTCCCGAGAAATATTGGCACGGCCGGTGTATAGAGCATCACCAGTGCTGTCATCCGCATAGCAATGAATGTTACCAGTTAGCAACATATCATTGATATGCAGAAGAAACAGCGTTGGTGATAGCACACAGCCTTGTGGAACACCAGCGTTAATAGGCTTGTAGTCAGAGCATGCACCGTCTACAACGACCTTGATGCTCCGATCTGCAAGGAAGCTGGTGATCCAATTGCACAATTTCTCGGGAAGCCCATAGGAAGGGAGCTTCGAAAGAAGCGCTTTGTGCCAAACCCGATCGAAGGCCTTCGCAATATCCAGACTAACGGCCAACGCCTCCCCCTTGGACTCTACTGCCTCCGCCCATCTATGGGTCAGGTAGACCAGAAGATCACCAGCTGATCGACCCCGACGAAAACCGTATTGGCGGTCACTAATCAGCTGGTGATCCTCAAGGTACCGGATGAGCTGGCAGTTAATAATGGATTCCATTATTTTGGAGAACAAGGAGGTGATTGCGATAGGCCTATAGTTGGATGGGTCTGAGCGGTCGCCTTTTTTAGGGATCGGGTGGACAAAAGCTGTCTTCCATGAATTCGGGACTACGCCTTGGGAGTAGGAGTACCGGAAAAGACGCGTTAGGACCGGTGCCAACTCCGGAGCACACGTCCTCAGCACAATTGGGGGGATTCCGTCAGGCCCACTCGACTTCTGGATGTCCAGGGAGAGCAGTGCTTTGCGAACCGAGCGCTGTGAGAACAGCACATCCGGCATGGAGCACACACACCGCGGGATGGTCGGCGGTGTTTTCCCCCCGTCATCAAGAGTCGAGTTAAACGCAAAAAGGGAGCCTAAAAGGTCGGCTTTGTCTTTTGCGTCATGGGCCAGTGAGTCATCCTCCCTGTGCAGAGATGGTAGTGATGGCTTACAGAAATTCCCTTGGACAGTCTTGGCGAGAGACCAGAATGCACGGGTTCCCGAAGGAAGGCGAACTAGTTTCTCGCCAATTCTGCCTATGTGCTCTGACTTTGCCCTGGCAATAACTCTTTTGAAGGACCTGGAGGCGAAGTTATACTTCTTTTTAAGTGTGCTGGTATATACATCCCGAGTCGCCAAAGCCGCAGCCCACTTACCAACAGGTGCACTGTGTGCTCCTTTGTGACCATTATTGTATTAAAAAAATGTTAAGGCACGTTATGTAATGACTTGGCTTAACAAAAACCTCTTTACTCTTATCTTTGTGACACATAGTTGAAGACAATCGGATGGAAAGACAGAAGCTAATAATTATTCCACTTTTTTGCTGTACGCGTGATGGACAATGATGTAAAGCATTCGGTTTGAAATTTGAATACGTGGCAAGTCGACAACGAAGGGGTTGAGAGTGGCCGCGTATTTCGTTGGACGATGGTGGATGGGAGAGGGGGGAATTAAGTTACGCAATTCAAAGACTGTACGTGTAAGAATCCATATCCCGTATTGCCACGTGGGTGTGGTTCAGTTGTGTACATTATCTAGTAAGAAGAACTAATTATTTCTGCTTGCGGATTTGAAATGACATGAAATGAAATTCATTTATTTATTCGATAAAATTTTGTTTGTCATATGTCATTTCGTTCATGTCCGTTCCTTTCTAGCTTAATGGCTAACTACATATATTTGTTTATACTACGACTATCTCGTCCGATAGGCGATGTTCTGTTCTTTCGAGTAGATGGCGCGTTTGTTAATAAGTCGTTATTATTTTTTGGTGTGTTTATTAATAAGTCAACCCTTGACCCTCATCCGGTCCCAAGTTTGTGATGCCTTTTTCAGCACTAAACCAACATAATGTGAATATGAAACATTTTGATCCGTAAATAAAGAATATGTTAATAATTTGACAACAGCGCCACCTATTAAATCTTAGCTTGTGTACCATTGTCTTGACAAAATAAATATATTGTGTGAATATGACCTCAATCGGTCACGTCGTTTAGAAGTTATACCATCACTAACAGACTCACTAATGATTATATTACACACTAGCTGTTCCCCGCGACTTCACCCGCGTAGAATTTATCACGATTGGATTTTATAGGTTTTAATGTTTTTGCGTGGAACCCTAATTCTTTTCTAAAACTAAAAGTAGCCAAAGTTATAGCAGCTGAAATTTATTAAGATCATAATGAATATGATGCGCGTGATTAGCTAATATTTAAAACTTCGTCTAAATATAGTATTCGTCTAATATATAGTATTCGTCTAAATATAGTTTTGGGGCTCATTGTAGAAGCGTGCTCGTCGCGACCCCAGCCAGCCCTTTTCAGGGCTGCAATTCTACACAGCTGCGCACCCATGCCAACTAGGGTTAGAGCGTCCCCCCAAGGCGACGCACACCAGCTCGTCCCCGTTGGTGTGGAATGCAGCGCGCAAAGCGGCGATGGGGACCGCTACCCGTCACGCACAGCCCGATACGGCGGAAGGTGGAAGACAGAGTGCAGAGTTGGCACGTCGAATGTTAGAGGAGGCATGAGAGATAAGACGAATGAGTTGATCGAAATAATGAAAGAAAGAGAATTAGATGTCGTGTGTATGTCGGAGACCAAACGGAAGGGCAGTGGCACTAAAGAGCTTCCTGGTGGGGCGTTAGCTCTATGGTCCGGATTCCCGGAGAGCGAGAGCGTCTGCCAGGGAGTGAGAGTGCTGCTCGTCTCGGTTGGTCGATGTTATGACTGAATATAAAGTTGTGAACTCAAGACTTATCTGGGTTCGATTTAAATTGGGACTGACGAAAATATTCCTTTTGGCTGTTTATGCGCCGGTAACTTAACCGGTAACTCGTCCAGGGCTGAGCTGGAGGAGTTTTGGGAATTCTCCCAAAACTCCTCCAGCTCAGCTAGTAAGATAAGTTCTAGATTTGGTTAGAGGAAACGAATGAATTGTTGTATGTGGTGATTTGAATGGATGGGTTGGTACCGCTCGACCAGGGTACGAGTCGGTGCTTGGAAAGTTTGACGATAAAAGGATTAATGATGCTGGCAAGCTTATACTGGTTGTATGCAAGGAAAAGGGTCTTCTTGTGACAAACACTATGTTTAATCACAAGAAAATCCATATGTATACTAGAGAAAGAAAGAATGAGAGAAGTATGATCGATTTGTTCCTGGTGGATGACCGACTGCGAAAACAGGTGATGGATATGCGAGTGTTCAGGGGTGCTGACCTGGGAACAGATCACTATCTAGTGATTACTAGATTTAGGGATCTGTTCGCGGGTTGGCACTACTGGACGGTAGTAACAGATCCACAGTCGGTCTGTCGCATCCGAAGCTATATGCTTCAGGAAGCGGATACTAGGGACAAAAATCATGCGAGGGTAGCCGAAAAGTTTGACACCATCGATGGCAGAAAAGAATGTGTGGAAAGAACAGGGCAGAACCTTAGGGATGGAATGGTAAGTGCAGCGGAAGAAGTGTGTGGAACGATAAAAAGCGGTAGTAGTAAAAGAAGAGATGCATGGTGGAATGACGAAGTGAAAGAAGCTGTAAAGAAGAAGAAGAAAGCATGGTTTGACTACTTGGCCTCTAGTAATGATAAGGATATGAGAGAGAAGACGAAAGAAAGATATAATCTGCAGAAAGTTCACACGAAAGCATTGATTGAAGAAGTGCGTGAAAGGTGTAGAATGGAAGCGGACGAAAGGTTGTCGCACAACTTTAAGGAGAACTCCAAACTCTTCTGGAAGGACCAGAAGTGGTGCGACGGCCTTAAGATTAAACAAAGTGCTTTCGAGAACCAATGATGTCCTCTCAGAAAAATCGGACGTCATGCAGCGATGGAGCGAATTTTATAAAGAAATGTATGCGTGTGATGATCTTAGTGAGGGATCCGGGGGTGACGTCGTGACTGGTACGCCAGACCCGGACCTCGATGACACTGAGGTCATCAGTATGAAAGAGATTGAACGTGCAATTCGAAGTTTGAAATGTGGTAAGGCTGCGGGACTAGACAGAGTTACTGCT
The DNA here is from genome assembly GCA_963668995.1 of Parnassius mnemosyne. Lineage (NCBI taxonomy): Eukaryota > Metazoa > Arthropoda > Insecta > Lepidoptera > Papilionidae > Parnassius > Parnassius mnemosyne. Next base: position 3,214,889 of record CAVLGL010000002.1, on the reverse strand, counting down.
GAAATGGTCAAGTATGGTGGGCCTCGCATCTGGGACAGCTTTCATCTGCTGTGCAATTTGTGCTGGCGGACAGGGGGTATCCCGGATGATTGGCGATCCGCAGTCATTGTGTCTTTATATAAAGGTAAAGGTTCACATTTTGACTGCGGGTGCTATCGGGCGATCAGCTTGACGTAGGATGCAAGAGAAATCGGAAAGATTTCTATGGGAGGCACAATGCGGATTTAGACCTGGTAGATGATGCACGGATCAAATGTTTTCTCTCCGCATGATCACCAAAATGCTTCTGGCTGCTAACCAGAAGATTTTATGTGCTTTTATGGATCTTGAGAAAGCATTTGATAAAGTTGTAAGGAAGAAAATGTGGGAACTGTTGCCGGGGTATGGTGTGGATGGTCGATTACTAAGGGCTGTGCAGTCACTTTATGAATGTGTTATAGAATGTAAAGCCTGTGTGCTGGTAGGGCATGAAATGTCACCCATGTTTAGCGTCCAAACGGGTGTAAAATAGGGTTGTGTTATGTCTTCCTGACTGTTCATACTGTATCTCGACAGCTGGTTACAGAAGCTGAAAGATAGCTGTTTGGGTGTGAAATTGGGTGACATTAAAGTAAATTGTCTGCTGTATGCTGATAATGCAGTGCTTATTGCACCATCAGAGGCAGAACTGCAGGCATTAGTCACGTGTATGAAAGAGGAATGTGAAATTAAAGGTCTCCGTTTAAATGCTAATAAAACTAAGGTTCTGGTATTTGAAAGGGACGAAGAGAGAACGAAGTGTGAAATATGGGTAAATCAGAAATGTTTAGAACAGGTAAATGAATTGTATACTTGGGGAGTGCTTTTAGCCGGGATGGAAGATGTGATTTAGATGTGGACAGGCGTGTCGCTGCCAGAAACAAAGTCAATGGTGCCCCGACTGCGTTAGTCAAAAGGCAAGGCGTAGTGAAGAGTCCACGCCTTGCAATACATAACGCAGTATTGGTACCGACTTTGTTATATGGCAGCGAAACCTTGGTATGCCAGAAGAAGCATAAAAGCAAGTTGAATGCAGTGGAGATGCGATCTCTTTGTTAAATGTGCGGCGTTACCATGGCCGACCGAAAGCGAAACGAAGAGATTCGCAATATGGCAGGTTTGAAAGATGACCTTATCACAAAAATTGATAAGGGCGTGCTTCGATGGTTTGGGCACGTTGAGCGAATGAGTGAAGACCGAATGGTGACGAAAATATATAGCGCGAAAGTTAATATTAAAAGATGTCGAGGTAGACCGAGACTAACATTCGAAGACCATGTGAGCAAATTGCTCGAAGAGGAGAGGGTCAAGAGTACTCGGATACCTAGACGTGCATGTATGAAGAAGATAATGAATCTGAAAGAAACGAAAGAGGTATGTAAGGATCGTGACACTTGGTGATCTGTTATCTCTGGCTACCCCATCAGGGATTGTGCGTGAAGATAAGTAAGTAAGTAAGTAAGTAGGTCTAAATGTGACAAATGTGGCTAGGATTAAGCATTAACGGCATCAAAGTAGCGATTGGTACGGCTTATCGTGCCCCGTGGGTAAATATTAATAGTTTTATTGATGCCCTTACGGAATCCGTTACTTCCTTTGGTAAATACGAGTATATTGTCTAAGTCGGTGATTTTAACATAAATCTTCTTAACATACAGGAAACTAATGTTAAAAAGCTGCAAAAGTTTCTTTGATTACATGAATCTCACTCAGTTTGTAAAGCAACCGACGCATTTCACAGATCATAGTGAAACATTAATTGATGTAATTTGTTCTAACATGACTCTTTATAATGTAACCGTCAATTATATTCCTGATCTTTGCAGTCATGCATTTTTAACTTGTGAACTGAATATTAATAAAATCAAACATGCACCTAAGACAATTACCTACCGTTAAAGGATATTAATATAGAAAAATTTGCCTTAGATGTCAACTGCATAGAATGGAAAAGTGTTGTAAATGGCGATAACATAAAATGGTGGAAAATTTCAACAATATTTTGCTTTAACTATGTGCATGCTCCTCTTAGATCGTTTTATATAAAAAAAATCTTATCCGTGGACTGGATAACCTATACTGTAAAAGAAATGATTAAACTGCGCGATGAATCACATGCTAAAAGTAGATTTACGAAAGTTGATATCCATAAACAATATTACAAAGAATTAAAAAGCATTGTAAGGACGGCAATTCATAGTGAAAAATCTACATATTTTAATAATTATATTAATACGATACAAAACCCCCGTTATTTGTGGAAAAATAACAAAAATTATGTAATCCAAATAATATAAATCATTATTTTCTTGAGCTTCCCGGCAATGATGAAGTCAGTATATCACGTTTAACTAGCTATGAATTTGATAGATTTGGGCCTAACACTTTTACGTGGTAGAGCCATGCTGCAGCTATATTAGTAATAAAACTGTAGCACGAATGGGTCGGCTCGACCGGGGAAGGACCACGCTTTCACAGAAAAGCAGCGTAAAATAGCAGCTTAACGCTGCTGTGTTTCGTATGGTGAGTGTAGAGAACCGGAGACTCTTTTTACTGGCAAAGAGGAATTCCATCTTAGTCCTCACGGGTGACAACGCATCTGCATCTTGAATCTTTATTGAGGATACATGTAGATGTCTATGGGTCACAGTAACCACTTACCATCAGGTGGACTGTGTGCTCGTTTGTCACCCTATCCTATAAAAAAAAGCTTAACACTGTTACTGAAACAGCTGTTCTCAAGATAATAAAATCTTTTAAAACAAATGCACAAGGTCATGATGGCATTACTCTGAACATGATATTGTTAACTCTACCCCGAACATTAACAGTTATTACCAGAATAATAAACAAATCTATTGAAACAGGTTTATTCCCAAAGCAATGGAAAGTAGCTTTAGTAAAACCGACTCCCAAAAAGCCCCATCCAAATGAATACAAGGATCTTCGTCCTCTAAGTATCTTGCCCTTTATGTCAAAAATTCTGGAAAAAGTAGTCTGTACACAAATGACGGAGTATCTTGAGGCTAATAATATTCTGCCTAAAAAGCAATCTGGATTCAGAAAGTCTCGTAGCACTGCAACCGCTCTGATGGATGTAGTGGATGATATTCTGACTGCACAAGATGTTGGAGAGGGTACTCTGTAAGTTTTGCTTGACTTTTCTCGAGCTTTTGATACTATTAACACCACTCTACTCTTATCAAAACTGGCTTATTACGGATTTGATAATTTAACAATAAAATGGTTTGCAAGTTACCTCACTAGTCGTACACAATTTGTTAAAATAAATAAAAACAATGGATCAGAATGTATATCTACCACGTTGCCAGTTCCAAGAGGTGTACCTCAAGGCTCCATTTTGGGGCCAATACTTTTTATATTATATAGCTTAGATATGGTGAACACCATAAAAAACTGTAGTTATCATATATATGCTGATGACCTTCAATTGTACATGTCTTTTAAACCCAGTGACACAAATATTACAGTAACAAAAATCAATTCAGATTTGAACCACATAGCCGATTGGTGTGATCAAAATAATCTGGTATTAAACCCCATTAAATCTAAGTATATGTTACTGGGAACGCATAAACAGACAAATATTATTCTAACTTTCAATCCGCAAATTAACAACAAGAGTAATCCTTTAAAACGTGTATTGGAAGCTCGTAACTTAGGTCTCGTTATGGATGGAAGGTTGCGTTTTGAGGGTCATGTATAAGAAACCATGCGTAACTGTTTCTATCGACTCAAAGTCTTGTAGCAGATAAGAGAGTATTTGACAGTGGACATGCGCATTAAGTTGTGTGAAGCACTCATTCTGTCGAAGCTAACTTATGCGGATACAGTATTTGGTGAGGGTTTGCTCGCTAGAACAAAAAGATTAATACAAAGAGTTCAAAACGCCTGTGCACGTTTCTGCTTCACAATCCCTAAGAAATCACACATAACCCCATTTTTAAATCGACATGACCTGATGAGTATGGCGTAATTGCTTTTTGGAGTAATAAATACCGGGGAACCATCATACTTGTACCAAAAGCTCATTTTCTCGCAGCGTGCGGTTAGGACAGCATCACGACTCACATACCCTAAGCATCACACAGCTGCCTTCCGTGGCAGTTTCCGCCTTGCTGCCACTAAGTGCTGGAATGACATACCCCCACCGATCAGAAATAGAAAATCAGTTGCCACTTTCAAAACTTTATTAAAAAAAGTTTCTGATTTCAGCACAAAAATCCAGCAAATAGGCATAAATGGTATGGTTCATAAACTCTCAATGCTACCACCGTACGTGCACCCACTAACGCATGCACATACTCACTCATCACGTACGCATGCACACATCCACTCTCTCTCTCTCACACACACACACACACACACACACGCACACACACACACACACACACACACGCACACACGCGCACACACACACACACACACACACACACACACACACACACACACACACACACAATTTATTTTATTTTTCTGTATGTATACCACCTTTTGTTATTACTACACTATAAATGTATCAATGGTACATGGAATTTTGACAGATTTGTTCATTTTATTTTACCTTTATTTTATATTTTTGTTAATATTTTTTCTCTTGCTGTTTATTGTCATCTGCCTCATACTCCTAGCTCCACTGAAAATCAGCGTTACGAATTGATGTAATTATATCTTCAATTCGTGACTTAAAGCTGAGTGTAGACCATTTGGTGCATATTACGTTTATTTTATTATTTATTTTTTAAATATTTTTGATAAGTTAAAAAAATTGTTCTAATTGATTATTTTTTTTGTTTGTTATAATTTATGTGCCAAATAAACTTATTTCTTTCGTTCTTTCTTTCTTTCTTAAATATAAGAAAGTTAACGTAAAATTACACGCCTATACAACTACTAAACTTTTAATTTGCAATGCCCCTACGAGGCGTCATTTGATTTATATTCGTAATTTATTTGTTGTGGCATGCAAGTTAAAATAAATAAATTAAAAAAATAGAAAATACTACATACAGCTAGGCCTTTTCTCATCATTGAGCGTGTTTTAGGGCAAGGAAATATCCACCGCGCTGTCCCAAATACGTTTTGCTTTGTGTGCTCGAATTTTTCTATTTTTTTTTATGGGAAAGGGGGCAAACGAGCATGCGGCTCACCTGATGGTAAGTGACTACCGCCGCCCATGAATAACCGCAGCACCAGGGGAATTACTGATGCGTTGCCGGCCTTTTAAAAAGGAGTAGGCTCTTTTCTTGAAGGTCCCTATGTCGTATCGGTCCGGAAAAATCGCTAAAGGTAATCGATTCCACAAGGAAGTCGTGCGAGGAAGAAAACATCTTCTAAATCGCACAGTGGTGGACCGCCAATCATCCAGATGGTGTGGATGGTATCGACAGTTCTGTCGCGATGTGCGTTCGTGAAATTTGGCGACTGGGATTAATCCGAACAATTCCTCAGAGCACTCCCCGTGGTAGATGCGAAAGAAAATGCAAAGAGATGCAACATCTCTTCGCAATGCCAATGAATCGAGCCGATCGGAAAGGACTCGGTCGTCGACGATTCGAGCCGCTCTGCGCTGGATACGGTCAAGTGGAAGGAGCTGGCACTGGGGAGCCCCTGCCCAGGGATGGGAACAGTATTCCATGTGAGTCCGAACCTGCGCCTTGCAAAGTTGCAGGCGGTGTGCCGGCATGAAATACTGTCCCGCTCTGCTGAGCACGCCAAGCTTTTTAGAGTCAAATTTGGCCTTCTCTTCCAAGTGACTACGAAATTGCACGTCATTCGATATGTTGACTCCGAGGATTCCGATACTGGCTGAGGCAAGAAGGGGAGTGCCTTGAAACTGAGGAGATACGACAAAGCGGTTCTTTTTAGCGGTAAACGCGGAAACTTGTGTCTTCTGAGGATTAAACTGGGGGAATTGCAGATGCGTTGTTGCGTTGCATTGCGTTTCAATGTTCAGTTGTTGCGTATTGCGGCAGTGGTTCAGGTTACTTCTCTAAGTCCTCCAACTTAGAGAGTCGTACCGTTTATGTCTCAGCTACTTCCATTGCTGAGCCAGAACTCGGTGCTGCAACGCGTGCAGTTGTGACCGTCTCGCTGGAGAGAGTTGGAGGGTGTTTACTCTTTCTCTCCTTTTCGCAGATTGAGCGCATTTTACTCCCAACCTTTGATTGGAGGGGCGAGCAGGTCAAAACAGACGAGAAATTTCAGTGCTCATGCAGTGCACTGGTTTGCTCTATGGCCAGGTTTACGACAGGCGTAAGAACTGGCAGGAACACTGCAATTGCTGCTGAATCTGGGGTATGCATTCCAGAATTCCGCAGCATTGCAGCAGCCGCTGGAAACAGGTCTACCACCGAAGGGTGGGAAGCTTCCTTTTTCTTCTTTACCCTTCTCTTTTATGCATTCGCGGTTGCCTTATTGATGGCAGTGGCCTCCACAGTGGACGTTTTCCTTTGCTTCCATTGACGCTGAAAGCTGTTTCCACGGTGTCAGCGGCTGGCTGGCTGGAGCACTTTCGGGAATCAATCTGGCCTGGAAGGTAGCTAGCTTCCTGTCAATCAGAGCCCCTATGTGTACCATGAACTCTTCCTTCCCGCTCATAGGTTAAGATGCAGTAGGTACAGGCTATGTTGGCAAGGCCACCACGGTAGAAATAGAACGTTCCTGCAACTACTTGCAAGGGAGGTTAATTTCTTCCGAGACGAAGACGGATACATCTTAGTCAAACACGTACTATCTCTAAGAAATATGATGCCTTTGCACAGCAGTGGGGCGTATAAAGGTTGTAATATTACTTTTTGATTGAATCAGATCAATTTACATTTTGCAATTGTAATAGATAGGCGTTGTTTTTTAAAAAAAATGCAACATAAATCTTTGATTTAATTGACATTTTAGTTCTACATCACGTTTTTGTGGTAAATATATTTAAAAAAATACATTATATAGTCTACATTGGTTAGTTATTCTGCTTATGACTTAAAAAAGAACAGAAGCAGTTATGAAGACACATCTACAGGAAAAAACGACCCGCCTTATTGCATTGCTAATACTAGTTAACTTTTTTAAATGAGATGGTATTACATTAATGTTTATAACATAATATTATGTTAATACCCTTTTTTGTTACTGAGATTGTGGTATAAGAATACCAATTTAGAACATTATTTTACACCATTTAATTACGATTTCTGACATTAGAGAATACATAAATGAGTCAAAGCCACTATTAAATAAACGCGTACATACATTTCAAAATAATAGCTTTTAATAAATCAGACTTAAAGTTACAAAAAGATACGCTTTGTGATTTTCTTAGCGATTCTTTTGAGATATTTTGAAACATTGTCAAATTGAAAAATTTGTGCTTTTGAACACATTTATATCATTTTTAATTCTGAAATGATAGAAATGTATTAAATACTTATTTTTAGTCCATGTCAATAATTTTTGTCACAAAAATTTACAGAGTACGGACACCTGCAATTTACATTTTTATTATATGTATAGAAAACAATAGATATTATCGCTTAAACATACATAATATACTTTAAACATTCACAGATGTATCTTCTACACGATTACATGTACAAAAAATACTAAAAGTTATATTAAGGTACAGAATGCCAAAAGGTATTAAGTCCTCCAATTGTACTTATACACGGTAGCGCCACGTTGCAGCTACATAGGTACATATATTATGACTGTAGCACGAATTGGTCGGACCGAGAAGGACTCACAGAATACTAGCGCCAATAGCAACTTGATGCTGCTGTGTTTCGTATGATGGGTATAGCTAACCGGGGACACTTTTTACTGTAAACGAGGCATTCCATCTTAGTCCTTAGGAGAGACAACCATCTGCATTTTGATTTGTAATCGAAGATAGATGCAGATGTCTATGGGCCACGGTAACCACTTACCATCAGGTGGACTGTGTGCTTGTTTGTCACCATTATTCTATAAAAAAAAAACCATAACCAAACTGTTTATAGACAGTACGTGTTTAGTTAGTTTAGTTTAGTTTTTTTTTGCCACTGATATTTCTATAAAGCAGCCACATTCAACCCGTTTGTTGGTTTGGGGCACAACATTATGTCTCGTCTCTCTGTCTTTTCTATATTTATGCAATTTTGAACTCCTTGGTTTTTTAAACAATGTGTATTTTAATAAAAGCTTTTTTTTTAAAAAAACATACTTTTTATTTATTTTATTTAACCGCAAGGTTCACAAGTATCCTTTATATTAAAAAAAATAATCACAAATGAGACCTGTGTCATCATAAAGGATACCAAGCTCTAATTATATTAATTACTTACCTTCCTTTGTAGCTGATAATCATGATATAGGTACTATTATTTTCTGATGATACTTCGTTGATTTTTAAACTTAAAAGTCAATCATTTAAATGTGACGAAATGAATAATGCTATATCAAAATAAGTGCATTGGTTTAACATTAATAATCTACTTTTTTTATAGAGTAAGGGTGACAAACTAGCATACAGTCCACCTGATGGTAAGTGGATACTGTGGCCCATAGACACCTACATCTATCCTTGATTAAGAATCAAAATGCAAATGCGTTGTCACGCCTGAGGACAAAGATGGAACGCCTCTTTTCCAGTAAAACGGGTCTCCGGTTCTCTACACTCGTCATACGAAACACAACAGTATTAAGCTGTTATATTACGCTGGTATTCTGTAAAAGCGTGGTTCTTCCCCATTCGAGCCGACCCATTCGTGCTAAACCATAATATAAAACTAAATTTATTAAATTTACAACATCGAATGTTAAAAATCTATATACCAATGTGTTTTTAAATGGAGAAGAACTGTCACCTGTTGAATTCACTGTTTTTCTTGGCATCACTCTCGACGCAAAGCTTCAGTCCCCCATATGTCCAAACTAGCAAGCAGACTAAGTTCTGCAGCCTATGCTGAAAAAAGATTAGAGGAATCACTAGTGTCGAGACAGTTAGATTAGGTTATTTCAATTATTTCCATAGCGTAATGTCTTATGGGATTTTGCTATGGGGAAATGCGGCTGATTTAGAAACTACTTTTGTTTTACAGAAGTGGGCCATTCGAGCTATTCACAACCTAAAACTTAGAGAGTCTCTTAGAGGAAAATTTAAAGAAATAAATATATTAACTTTGGCCTCTCAGGATATTTACGAAAATTTAATGTCTGTTCACAAAAAGAAAGTTAGTTTTAGTAGAAAAAAATTATATACACTCTGTAAACACTAGGAACAAACACAAGCTAGTGATACCAGTTTATCGACTCCACAGAGTCAGTAATTCATTCTTGGGGCAATGTACACCTACGCTATTACAACAATGTCTCAGAAAATATACAAGCTCTATTACGAAGTTTAAATATTTTATTAAACTAAAACTGTATAAAAAGGGTTATTATAATATAAATGAATACATGGTTGACAATAACCCCTGGGAATGAGGTGGTCGCTTCCAAACTGTTTCTAAAATAGTATGTACAACCATTTCTGTAAAATTTACTTTAAAGAAAAGTCCCGCTGGGTTTCTTGCCTGTTCTTCCCAGTACGGAGGGTTTTTTCGAACCATTGGTAAAGTAATAGAATAGAATAGAATAGAATAGAATAGAATAGAATAGAATAGAATAGAATGATTTTTATTCAATATGGATTATTACATAATACTTATTGAAAGTCATTATTTTATTTACCACTGGTTCGGAAAATACCTCTGTCCTGGGAAGAACCAGCAAGAAACTCAGCGGGACTTTTTTTTTAAACATAATTTCACTTAACAATAATTTTGTTTATACAATTTTAAATGAATTTTCATAGAACCAGCATAAAATATGACTTTCAATAAGAATTACACATGTTATATATTTAGAAAAAAAAAACTTCTATTCTATTCTAGTCTATTCTAAGACAGTAAAACTATTTAATGTTCTTTATTGTTATAAGAACTATAACTGTAGTATTGTTACAGCTACATTTTGTAATAATTAAAGGACTCATTGTCACGAATAAGGTTTATTATTAATATAAAATCAATATAAAAAAAACGTTTTTACGTGGTAGAGCCACGCTGCAGCTTTTCTTCGTGGGGAGAACCTCATGGATACCTTTTGGCTGCAGGGGGAGGCAAAAATGGTTACGCCGGACTCCTATCAGCTAAAACCCCACGGTGGTCTCCACACGTAGAAGCTCGAGTCGGGTGGTTGCACAAGCAGTCCCCTATTACGCCTTGCAGGTAGGCAGGCACCTGGTGATGTGTTAGTGCCCTCCTGATTGCATCCTAGGGTAGAGAGTTAAAGTCGTTGATGATACCAAGACTTATTGCCAACACCACACCACCCTGGGATACTGCTTGTTCCGACAGAGTGGACACACATAATGGCATCTACAGTGGAACGCTCCCGTCGAAATCCAAACTGCAACCGTCGCAACACGCTAACCCGACAGCATTCGCATTGCAGGAGGAGTCACCACGTGAGGTCTAAAATAGACTCCCCCTGCCACTGCACACATGTACACTCAGACCCCTGATTTAATAGTCAAAGGTCCAGATCAGCTGCCCATTTCATTACGATCTCTCTCTTTGGATTGTCCCTAGAGTTACCCCAGGCCCTGGTATGAGCGTTAAAATATCCTAAGATGATCAACGGACGAGGTAAGCACCCGCGCATACAATTCGCCGCCTCATTCAGGTATTCCTCGTCATCGTCCTCCTACGAGGAGTACCTATATGAAGAGATATAGCAGCTAGTGAGCTGCTATATCTCTTCATATAGGTACTAGGTACTACAGTGGTAGACAGGGTGTCCCACTGCACTGCTACAATGCCCTGCTCTCTTTCCATGAGGACGCAGGCTGGAGCGCCATCACCACTCCCGGCCGATTCATCACCGAACTAGCGAGGATGGTCGGAAACGGCATGGGGTTCCACTACTACTGCAAGGGCAACACGTCACTCTATAATGCTTTTTTTATAGAAGACGGGGCAAACGAGCATGCGACTCACCTGATGGTAAGTGACTACCGCCGCCTATGAACAACTGCAACAACAGGGGAATTGCAGATGCGTTGTTGCGTTGCATTCCGTTGCAATGTTCAGTTGTTGCGCATTGCGGCAGTGTTTCAGGTTAATTTGGAGGACTTAGAGGGTCGTGACGTTTACGTCTCAGCGACTTCCATTGCTGAGCCAGAACTCGGTGCTGCAACGGGTGCAGTTGTGACCGTCTCGCTGGAGAGAGTTGGAGGGTGTTTACTCTTTCTCTCCTTTTCGCAGATTGAGCGCATTTTACTCCCAACCTTTGGTTGGAGGGGCGAGCAGGTCAAAACAGACGGGAAATTTCAGTGCTGATGACTGCACTGGCACTGGTTTGCTCTATGACCAGGTTTGCGACAGGCGTAAGAGCTGGCAGGAACGCTGTAATTGCTGCTGAAGCTGGGGTATGCATTCCAGATTTCCTTTTCTTTTGTCCTTTTTGAGGAGGGAGAGGATGTGCCATTTTTAAAGGACACTTTTTCCTTAACCTTTTTGCTACGTCCGCTCATGAGCTTACCCTAGGCGGTAACGAGTTGTGCAGCAGCCGCTGGAGACAGGTCTACCACCGGAGGATGGGAAGGTTCCTTTTTCTTCTTTACCCTTTTCTTTTATTCATTCGCGGTTGTCTTATTGATGGCAGTGGCCTCCACAATAGACGTTTTCCTTTGCTTCCATTAACGCTGAAAGCTTTTTCCACGGTGTCAGTGGCTGGTTGGCTGGAGCACTTTCGGGAATCAATCTAGCCTGGAAGTTAGCTAGCTTCCTGTCAATCAGAGCCCCTATGTGTACCATGAACTCTTCCTTCCCGCTCATAGGCTAAGATGCAGTAGGTACAGGCTGTGTTGGCAAGGCCACCACGGTAGAAATAGACCGTTCCTGCAACTGCTTGCAAAGGAGGTTAATTTCTTCCGAGACGGAGACGGATACGTCTTAGTCAAAAGACTTGCAAGTTGGAAACGCAACTCTGCATTCTCTCTCTCCACCCTGGCGACGTTATCATTTGAATCGGTCCTTCGCGCAAGTTCTTCTGCCGCAATTTTGATGTTTTGCACAGCTAATTATACCACGAACAAACTCCTTTTTAAGGTTACGCGATCGATCGGCAAATTTTTCGAGAACCTGGAGGTGAAAATCAATTTGTTTAACGAGCTCTACGTTTCCATGAGAACGCATTTCACGGGCCGACGTTTCCGAGCCCGGAAGGTTTATATTAGTGGGTGTTACGGGCGGATCAAAAAGGAAAATGTTTGATCCTTCCGTAACAGGAACAGGAACTTCAGTAAACAGGAATCGTGGTAAAACGAGGGATCTGTGACAGAAAACATCTGGCCGCCGAGCTTCAGCACGTCAAGCAAGTATTGCAAGACAACAAGCTTCGGGTCCCGCGCCTACGTCACAGTGACCGAGTGAAGCCGGCCACGTGCGTGTGCCTGCTGCACTACCCTATGTCAGAGGAGTCACAGACAAGATCGTCTACATTTTGAAGCGAGCTTCCATTAAAATATACTTCAAGCCGCCGAAGAAGATTAGTCAATTTTTACTATCCGTCAAGTGTCATATCCCTCTACAAGATGCAGGAGTGTACAAGTTGGATTGTGAATGTGGTCTCTCTTACATAGGACAAACAAAAAGATCTATAAAAACCCGCGCGAAAGAACATATAGCTGACTTGTAGCACCGACGTTCCGGGAAGTCTGCAGTGTGTGAACATGTTCTAGATCGTCCCCGCCATCACAGTTTTTTTGTAAAAGAAAATATACTAGTAATATTATTAAACATTACTAATATTCCGTTTAACCACTTCTGATAAGCTTAAAATACTTTAAAATTAGATTTGATAAACCACAAATCCTCGCAAAAGAACACCGATTCCTACCAAAGATGTTTAGCTATTGAAATTAAAAAACAGCCTAATTTCAATAGAGAAGATCGATGCGTGCTGCCATCTGTTTGGGATCCTGTAATCAATAAAATTAAATCCAAACCCAAGCATACCACTGCAAGACTTCAAGATACTGTAAGTTCATTCTGCGTAGATCGGACCAAAAATTAATATTCAAAACTGAAGGTAGCCGGGCTAACTATGACATCGGGACGTCAAACACCTCAGTCCCCCTCCCCCCCCCCTATATGGGTGCTATAAAGCACCCGAAACGTCGGGAATTAAAAAGTTAAATTAAACGCGACAAAATCCGCAAAAATCAGTTTCATTTAATTTCATTTAAGGCGCAGGTTGAGCAAAATATCGCGCTAGTCGTTATTTGTGCTGTTTTTAGGAGCTATCTACTTTTTATTTAAAAGATATATCAACAAATAAAAAACACATTATATTTCTACATAATCTTGATTCCATAAAAGCTATATCCAATTTTTTTTTTTAAAGGAATAAATATTAATATAATCTCCTTACAACGAAACCACATAAATGTGAAATTATTATTGATAACATGCATCTCCTCGTAAAGTAAGTATTATTTTATTTTGCGATTTACACAATGGATAGGCAATTTATTAATGAACATTTCTATAGTAAAATTTTTTTCAAAATACCAAAATCTGATTTTATTAAGAAATTATTTTAAAATCTGGGCGTATTCACTGCTCACGGGCTTGCTGGAGTCAGTGAGCCCTGAGCTCTTCGACGTGGAACCCGTGCCGTTAGAGCGTCTGCCAGCGCCGTGTGCGCTCACGTCATCTTATCAGTCGATAATATTATAATATTATTACTTATTTGGTTATTTATAGGTAGTATTATTTGTTTGTTTTGGGTATAATTTTTCGTATTAGTTATACATATATTTGTTGTGTTTTTTACTGCACGATGAAGCTTTTTGCGTGTATTTTCTTTGAAGTAAATGCAAATAAAAAAAATGAAGCACCATTAGCATGTAAGGTTCGAATCCATAATTAAAATTTCGAAAAATATTATAATTTACACTATAAAAGGCTAATTCAATATTATCACCCAACCACAATATCTTATTATGTATAGTACTGCCTCGTTGGTCTAGTGGTTGTAGTAGTGCGACTGCAGATCATGAAGTCCCGGGTTCAAATCCTGGGTCGGGCCAAAAAGTCAGTTATGAGTTTTTCATTTATGTTCTAAGTTATAATTAGAATTACTAAGTTATAGTTTTTTGCTAAAATATAGTATATTATTTATTGCTTGTTTTTTCTTCTTTTTCAAAAAATAATTGAGTAAATAAGGTGTTCTATACTTATAATTCGGTAAAAAGTGTCTTAGTAGGTACTAATATACCTACTTTTTACTATTAACTAAAAATTTTTAAAACTAAATTTAACTAAAAACACTAAACTGACCATTTATTTTTTAACTCAAAACAGGACATGGGTTTATTTATACTCTAAAAACTATAACTTTATACAATTAGTGTTCACTATAAAATTATATTCGGTATAGACGGTAATTATTAAATGCAACATATTTTTTTTAATTATTAATTACATTTGTCAGTGGATTAAATTTGCTTTAATAAAGTTGGTGATGATTTTAAATAAAAATAAAATTCTGCTCAAGTTTTTTTATTGTTATCTTTGTTAACAACGTCGCCTTTAGAACTCTGGAACCGTAAGTGATTCTTTCAGACGTCCACAATTTATTCAAAATAAAAAAAATACTCTTTCTACCGGATAGTCAACCTGATGGACCATAGATATTTACTTTTTATCGATTAAACTTCAAAATGCAGATGCGTTGTCAACCCTGATGACTAGGGTGGAATGTCATTTTACCAGTAAATAGCGACTCAGATTCTCTTTTTTTATTATAAAGGTAACCAGTGAACACACAGTCCACTCGATTGTAAGCGGATGCTGTGGCCTACATCAACATCTATCCTTGATTAAGAATCGAAATGCAGATGCGTTGTCAGCCCTGAGAACTAATATGGAATGTCATGTTACCAGTAAAATGAGTCTGGACTGACTGCCTCGTTGGTCTAGTGGTTGTAGTAGTGCGACTGCTGATCATGAAGTCCCGGGTTCAAATCCCGGGTCGGGCCAAAAAATCATTTATTAAATTTTTTCACCAAGAAATTCTCAGTAGCTGCTTGGAGTCAGGATGTTAGCGGTGTCTCACCCCCATGCCTCGGAAAGCACATAAAGCCGTTTGTCCTGCGCCTGATCTCTCTCTGCTCGTGTCAGTTTACCGTCCCATCGGTCATTGAGAGTGAGGGAGTAGAGAGTGCACCTACGTTTGCGCATACACATGGGTACTATAATCCTGTCCTGCGCCGATAGCTAGTCTCTATTCAGGCTAGGAGCCGTGACTGAAATTCGGTCTGGAGGACATTATTATTATTATTAAAAAACTCTTCGCTTCTCTTTACTCACCATACGAAACACATCAGCATTATTCTGCTATTCACGCTGGTATTCTGTAAGTCCTACCCTGGTCGAGCTGACCCATTCGTGATACATGTATAGCCAGCATAGCGTGCAGCGTGCACCGTAAAAAAGGAAAACTATGACATGCAGTGCAACAAGAAAAATACTCCCCAGGGTGGTCCTATCAACCCTATTGTTGGTGAGGAATTCAACCCCAGGAGCCGAAATAGGCTCTGTGGTAGCCCCAACGTATTTGTGGGAGGGGGGGGGGGGGAAATCCGCTGCATTGCGGTGAGATAATATCAAAAGGCCAAACTAAAATAGAAGGAGCGAGACAAGCGTGGACGTTTTAAGAGACCTAACACTACGAGCAATCAGGCCGTTGAGAGCGATGCTGTTGGTGGGCCTGATGGTTCGTTCGTGTCGCTCACATCGGTAGGATTCCGGAAACGGAAAGCAAAGCTTCCGAGCACGTCATTTGTGACGGCTAAATTCACGGCGGTACCAGACGCAGCCTATGGAGGAGAGAGTGAGACAGAGTGAAACAAAAGAAGATCTGTTTGATCCTTAAGGGGCTACTCCATGCGAACGACCTTGAGCATTTTGCCGGCGGCAGGCCGCTCGCTTCAATATATTGCTTATTTGAAATATGTACGACGCCACCACCTATTGTAGGTACGAACGTAGTATTATTTTTTCAACATCAATGAACTAATTTATGGAAATACACACAGCGTACAACGATAAATGTATTTTAATTTTTTTATTCGGTATATTAGTTGCATTATATTAGAATTATGTATTTTCATATATTATCTAATTATGAAATTTTATAATTAATTATATATTAAAAATGAAGCATTGAAAATTGTGAGTTTAAAAGATACCTATTCACTATAGGTAAATAAATAGATAGCTCGCCTTTTGTACAAATATTTGGTGCAATAAAGAATAAATAAATAAATAGGATGTTTCGTAGATGTGTTTTTCATTATTGTTAATTTTTACGTGTCACGTATTGAAAAGTAATATACCTACTTACTAATACAAAAATCAACAAGAAGTATAAGGGTTCAATCTTTCAATTTCAATTGTAAAAAAACGTTACCCCCACACTAGGATTTTCTCCTGTGTCGTGGAGGCAGTTTACAAACATAAATTGCACAAGGACAAACATCCAGACCCGGAACAATTATTTGTAGGCCATACAAATATTTGTTCCGTGCGAGATTCGAACCCGCGGCCCCCAGCGCAACAACTGATTGCTAAGCCACTACGTCACGGAGCCGTCGCCGGGTTATAGCTAAAGTGACCATACGTCCCGTTTTGAACGGGACTGTCCCTTTTCTCGGTCACCAGTCCCATTGTCCCCAAATAAAGCTCCGGGACACAAAATTGTCCCGTAACTCGTTGGATGGAAGTATTCAAAGTCAACATTCTTCAACATAATTTTTTTTAATCGAATATATTTTATGTCTACCTGGTATGAATGCTCCGGTAGAAAGAGTATTTTTTTTATTTTGAATAAATTGTGGACGTCTGAAAGAAACACTTACGGTTCCAGAGTTCTAAAGGCGACGTTGTTAACAAAGATAACAATAAAAAAACTTGAGCAGAATTTTATTTTTATTTAAAATCATCACCAACTTTATTAAAGCAAATTTAATCCACTGACAAATGTAATTAATAATTAAAAAAAATATGTTGCATTTAATAATTACCGTCTATACCGAATATAATTTTATAGTGAACACTAATTGTATAAAGTTATAGTTTTTAGAGTATAAATAAACCCATGTCCTGTTTTGAGTTAAAAAATAATCAAAAAAATAAAAAAATCTAAGTAGGTACTAATATACCTACTTTTTACTATTAACTAAAAATTTTTAAAACTAAATTTAACTAAAAACACTAAACTGACCATTTATTTTTTAACTCAAAACAGGACATGGGTTTATTTATACTCTAAAAACTATAACTTTATACAATTAGTGTTCACTATAAAATTATATTCGGTATAGACGGTAATTATTAAATGCAACATATTTTTTTTAATTATTAATTACATTTGTCAGTGGATTAAATTTGCTTTAATAAAGTTGGTGATGATTTTAAATAAAAATAAAATTCTGCTCAAGTTTTTTTATTGTTATCTTTGTTAACAACGTCGCCTTTAGAACTCTGGAACCGTAAGTGTTTCTTTCAGACGTCCACAATTTATTCAAAATAAAAAAAATACTCTTTCTACCGGAGCATTCATACCAGGTAGACATAAAATATATTCGATTAAAAAAAATTATGTTGAAGAATGTTGACTTTGAATACTTCCATCCAACGAGTTACGGGACAATTTTGTGTCCCGGAGCTTTATTTGGGGACAATGGGACTGGTGACCGAGAAAAGGGACAGTCCCGTTCAAAACGGGACGTATGGTCACTTTAGCTATAACCCGGCGACGGCTCCGTGACGTAGTGGCTTAGCAATCAGTTGTTGCGCTGGGGGCCGCGGGTTCGAATCTCGCACGGAACAAATATTTGTATGGCCTACAAATAATTGTTCCGGGTCTGGATGTTTGTCCTTGTGCAATTTATGTTTGTAAACTGCCTCCACGACACAAGAGAAAATCCTAGTGTGGGGGTAACGTTTTTTTACAATTGAAATTGAAAGATTGAACCCTTATACTTCTTGTTGATTTTTGTATTAGTAAGTAGGTATATTACTTTTCAATACGTGACACGTAAAAATTAACAATAATGAAAAACACATCTACGAAACATCCTATTTATTTATTTATTCTTTATTGCACCAAATATTTGTACAAAAGGCGAGCTATCTATTTATTTACCTATAGTGAATAGGTATCTTTTAAACTCACAATTTTCAATGCTTCATTTTTAATATATAATTAATTATAAAATTTCATAATTAGATAATATATGAAAATACATAATTCTAATATAATGCAACTAATATACCGAATAAAAAAATTAAAATACATTTATCGTTGTACGCTGTGTGTATTTCCATAAATTAGTTCATTGATGTTGAAAAAATAATACTACGTTCGTACCTACAATAGGTGGTGGCGTCGTACATATTTCAAATAAGCAATATATTGAAGCGAGCGGCCTGCCGCCGGCAAAATGCTCAAGGTCGTTCGCATGGAGTAGCCCCTTAAGGATCAAACAGATCTTCTTTTGTTTCACTCTGTCTCACTCTCTCCTCCATAGGCTGCGTCTGGTACCGCCGTGAATTTAGCCGTCACAAATGACGTGCTCGGAAGCTTTGCTTTCCGTTTCCGGAATCCTACCGATGTGAGCGACACGAACGAACCATCAGGCCCACCAACAGCATCGCTCTCAACGGCCTGATTGCTCGTAGTGTTAGGTCTCTTAAAACGTCCACGCTTGTCTCGCTCCTTCTATTTTAGTTTGGCCTTTTGATATTATCTCACCGCAATGCAGCGGATTTCCCCCCCCCCCCTCCCACAAATACGTTGGGGCTACCACAGAGCCTATTTCGGCTCCTGGGGTTGAATTCCTCACCAACAATAGGGTTGATAGGACCACCCTGGGGAGTATTTTTCTTGTTGCACTGCATGTCATAGTTTTCCTTTTTTACGGTGCACGCTGCACGCTATGCTGGCTATACATGTATCACGAATGGGTCAGCTCGACCAGGGTAGGACTTACAGAATACCAGCGTGAATAGCAGAATAATGCTGATGTGTTTCGTATGGTGAGTAAAGAGAAGCGAAGAGTTTTTTAATAATAATAATAATGTCCTCCAGACCGAATTTCAGTCACGGCTCCTAGCCTGAATAGAGACTAGCTATCGGCGCAGGACAGGATTATAGTACCCATGTGTATGCGCAAACGTAGGTGCACTCTCTACTCCCTCACTCTCAATGACCGATGGGACGGTAAACTGACACGAGCAGAGAGAGATCAGGCGCAGGACAAACGGCTTTATGTGCTTTCCGAGGCATGGGGGTGAGACACCGCTAACATCCTGACTCCAAGCAGCTACTGAGAATTTCTTGGTGAAAAAATTTAATAAATGATTTTTTGGCCCGACCCGGGATTTGAACCCGGGACTTCATGATCAGCAGTCGCACTACTACAACCACTAGACCAACGAGGCAGTCAGTCCAGACTCATTTTACTGGTAACATGACATTCCATATTAGTTCTCAGGGCTGACAACGCATCTGCATTTCGATTCTTAATCAAGGATAGATGTTGATGTAGGCCACAGCATCCGCTTACAATCGAGTGGACTGTGTGTTCACTGGTTACCTTTATAATAAAAAAAGAGAATCTGAGTCGCTATTTACTGGTAAAATGACATTCCACCCTAGTCATCAGGGTTGACAACGCATCTGCATTTTGAAGTTTAATCGATAAAAAGTAAATATCTATGGTCCATCAGGTTGACTATCCGCTCATTTGTCACCCTTATTTTATAAAAAAAAATACTTAAAAAATTATCCATTTCTTTAGTACTTTTTTACATTTTTGTAAATTAACAATTTTCTTTTACTAATAGACTAATATTAAAAACAGTGTGCCACGCGTGACGCGCGTGTATCGCTACAAATCGTGGCGTCTTTAAGAAAAACTAGTTAAACTACAGCAGCAAATTTGACAGTAAGGTTAAGAGTTCAAAACCAAGAATATCTTGGAAACATAACAGCAACAAGTTATAACATAAAATTTAATAAAAGTTTATAGTACGTTAACCAATGTAGAAACTTTAAAGCTCTCTCTAGCACTGTAATAACCGATTCCCATGCCAAGTGTGGTGATTATTGTAATCCAAACATATTCACCTTAGTTCTAAGGGGTGACAACGCCTCTACATATTGATTATTAATCTATGTATCATCAATAATCTAAATGCAGATGCGTTGTCACCCTTGAGGGCTAAGATAGAATGCCTGGTTACCAGTAAAATGGTTCTCCGGTTCTATACACTCACCAGCATCAAGCTGCTATTCTACGCTGATATTTTATTTAAGTACTTTCTTTCCTTCCTCATTCTTCACTTCCTCCTTTCCCTCCTCCTTTACTTTCTCCATAGGCTTGTGCTTCCTTCATAATACTATTCTTCTTCGTATTCAAGAATAGTTTCGTTTTACACGTGGATTTATTGTATGTTATTTAGGGTAAACATTTCTTGAACAAATTACTTGATTCGGGTAAAAACAAGAATTCGATAAATAACATGCTGCGAGGATTAACATCATCTTAATCCACAGAAGTGTCAACGCATACGTCATGTTAATTCACAGAATACGAAATCGCCGCTATGCCGCTACTAAAGACGGCATGCTCGACACCGATACGGCGATTTAGTGTTCTGTTTTTAGAACGAAGTTCCATAACGGACAGTACGAATTTGGCGGATGGAAGCTAGGTGAGAAAAAGATTTTTCCGTCACGAACCCTTCTGACGTAGTGTAGATGGCCTTGACGGCTATAAGGAAGCGAGATGGATTATATTCATCTCCCTCGCCCTTTTTCTTATCTCGCCATGAAAGAAATAATAATATATTTTAAATGACGCTTTATTTTAATAGACGCTAGTAATTCATTTATTTGTATTTGTTAATCAATAATATAATACGTTTATCAATAATAATATACTACGAAAGGTACTTCGTTCCAACCGAGTGTTCGACGACACTCACGCATATTTTATTTTTAATTTTAATGAATATATTTTATACATATTTGACACATCGAAGATTTGAAATTCAACTAACTAACAATCTCGTAAAAATAATATGGTGATACCTAGTGTGAAGAGCTCCTCTCTACCTCCCACAATCGCGTGAACTATGAATGAATAAAACTCCAATATTTACTATTAGTAGTTATTGTTTTACTGTTATTCTTTAAATTATTCTGAATATTCATACATAAATTTAACAACTTACGAAACAGGTGTTAGAAAATGAAACAAAATAAACGATTTTAAATTAGATTAATAAATTTATTATTACCGTAAAAGCTTAGCGACATTAAGTTTGTAGAAAATCATTTAGGTATAATCTTTCCTCAAATTGAAAACCCTGTCTATGCTTCATATAAATCGTAGTAGCGAGAATACGAGTAACAAATAAGTCATGACTTACTACATGCTAGGTGGTGAAGGAAAACATTGTAACAAACAATTCTAAGAAGTTAAATTAGATATTATGTATAATTTGCGTATGTAAATTCTATCTCGTACGATATTTAGGATAATAATAAAAAAATCTCGATACAATACGTGACGCACGAAACTAACTCGTTTTGAGTAAACCATTGATTTCAGATGGCATTGCTAAAATTTTCCACAATCCGCGTTTAGACTTCGGATTTCAAATTAAAAGCTGTAATGACTAATCGCTCAAAAATATGTCAAAAGTTTTGATTATAGCTTGTACGTAAAGTTTAGTAGCGACCTTAACGCATGCCTAGTATTTAAAACAATTAATCTACGAGAGGTGAAGTTTCTAAAAGGACTATCCACGATTAGTCGTTGCTGCTGGTGATAAGAAGGCTGTTTCTTTTCTCGCTCAAAGGTAAGAGGGCTGTATCTTTTCTCGCTCAAAGTATAAGTATAGCCATGTAGCAAATAAACGCAGCCAGCGTTCTTAGCACTATACTGCGGGCAGGAGGACTGTATGATAATTAGTTTTTAGTTTTAGTTTTTGGGGTTCCGTAGTTAAACATCAAGCAACCCTTATAGTTTCGGCATTTCCGTTCATCCATCCGTCCGCTGCTTTACTCAGAGATCTTATGTGCTCCAAAGCTGCAATTTTACAAAATCTTGAAAGTATTTTTATTTTGGTTACCACCTACCGTTGGAATACTCATATATTTTCTGCGCCCTACAGCGTCTTATCTAATATATCTAGTCCTTCCTATCTAAAAAAACATGTTAATATGCTCAGCTTCTGTCATAATTTTTCTTTACGGTCCAAAGAAAATTTTTACCTCCAATGTCCTGTGCACTCCTCGGCTTTTCACTTTTAATCATTTTCTGTTCTTGAAGTAAAACTTTGGAACTCTTTACCCCGGTAATTAAAAGTGCTCAATTCTTAAATGTGTTCCAGAAACAGGTTTAAGAAACACAATTTTTTCTCTAACCCCTCTTTCTTCCTCCTTTTATTTATAGTTTTTGATCTACTTAAAGAATGTTGTCTTTTTAGTGCATAAGTTTGTATCTTTTCTTATTTTAGTGCACCCTACCCGTTGTTCTTTTTTTTTTATTTAACTCTTCTTCTGGGTTGTCTGGAAGAGATTGCTATGTAACAATAAGACCGGCTTTTGTTGTTCCCTCAATATTTGTTTATTTTTTCGTTATTTTTATCTTTCTTGGCGCACAATAAGGAGTACCTATAGTATTGTGTGTACCTCCCATACAGGTGATTTTTTTACACATCTATTCCATTGTGGAATAGATGTGTAAAAAAATCACCTGTATCCATCATCGTTGGAGCCACACGCAAATGTAAGTAACGATCCAAGAGCGAGTCTCATCCGACACTATTCTGAAGATATCCCGGAAGTCAGTCTGAGCGAGATTAGAATGGCTCTCCAGCACCTTAAAAACGGTAAGGCCCCAGGCGAGGATGGAATTACAGCGGAGCTTCTGAAAGCGGGTGGAAGACCGGTACTTGAAGTCCTTCAGAAGCTCTTTAATTCCGTCCTCCATGGTGGCATTACACCGGAGGCGTGGAGCAGAAGTGCGGTGGTCTTGTTCTTCAAGAAAGGTGACAACGCTCTCTTGAAGAACTACAGACCGATTTCCCTTCTGAGCCGCGTCTACGTGCTGTTTTCGAGAGTCATTACGAATCGTCTCGCGCGCAGACTTGTCGACTTCCAGCCTCCCGAACAAGCCGGTTTCCGAAAGGGCTTTAGCACCATAGACCACATACATACCCTTCGGCAAATTGTACAGAAGTCCGAAGAGTACAATTTGCCACTATGTCTGGCGTATGTAGACTATGAGAAAGCCTTTGATTCCGTCGAAATTTGGGCGGTGCCAAGTTGACTGTCGGTATATCGAAGTGTTGAAGTGCTTGTACAGTAGGGCTACGATGGCTATCCGAGTACAGAACCAGAGTACGAAACCTATCCAATTGCAGAGAAGTGTAAGACAGGGTGACGTCATATCCCCGAAACTCTTAACCGCTGCATTGGAAGACGTTTTCAAGCTTCTGGGCTGGAAAGGATACGGTATCAACATCAATGGCGAGTACATCACTCACCTTCGATTTGCCGACGATATAGTCCTTATGGCAGAATCGCTGGAGGACCTAAGCACTATGCTCAATGACCTCAATAGTGTTTCCCAACGGATAGGTCTTAAGATGAACATGGACAAACCAAAGATCATGTTTAATGTTCATGTCACACCTATGCCGGTAGTTGTTGGGAACACTAAGTTCGAAGTTGTTGACGAGTATGTTTATCTGGGACAAATAGTCCGACTAGGTAAGTCCAACTTCGAACGAGAGGTCAATCGACGGATTCAACTCGGCTGGGCAGCGTTCGGGAAGCTACGACACATTTTCTCGTCAGACATACCTCAAAACCTGAAAACGAAATTGTACAACCAGTGCGTTTTGCCAGTGATGACTTACGGAACTGAGACGTGGTCCTTCACAGCTGGCCGTATGAAGAAGCTCAAGGTCGCTCAGCGAGCCATGGAGAGGGCTATGCTCGGAGTTTCTCTGCGTGATAAACTTACAAATGAGGATATCCGCAGTAGAACTAGAGTAACCGACATAGCCCAACGGATTAGTAAGCTGAAGTGGCAGTGGGCCGGCCATATAATTCGAAGAACCGACAACCGATGGGGAAGAAAGGTTCTCGAGTGGCAGCCTCGTACCGGTAGGCGAAGTGTAGGGAGACCTACCACGAGATGGAATGACGACCTGGTAAGGCATGCAGGAAGTCGATGGATGCAGGTGGCTCAGGACCGTGCTTTGTGGCATTTCTTGGGGGAGGCCTATGTTCTGCAGTGGACTTATGAAAGGCTGTAATGATGAATGATGAATAATAGAATTGGTCTTATAAAATGCACTTGGATTAGGAAAAATTTCGTTACAATTCCATAGAAAATGACCTAAACCTAGCTGCATTATAGCATTGTGAAAAATAATTACGTATTCCTACTATAGTTTTACATTGGCTTTTACGGGGTAGACATCACAAGAATATAAAACCGAGCAGAATGAAAGCTTCATATTTCGTGCGCGAGAACACTACTACACACTATGTGTGCACAGCTATGTGTACGTGACTTGTCACCGACAAGGTGCGAGGGTCGTGCACCGGCGTCCGCTAGGATACAAAACGTTTGAGCCCGCTCAGTGAGCGGACAAATTTAAGGCTGGTGTTCCTGTTTTTGTCCATTTTAAAATTGGTTTTTGATAGCCAAATCATTACATTTAGAATTTGAAAAAAATATTTTAGATACATTCTTTCTTCTTACGATGTACCCGGTCAATACATGATACAATATAATTTTCACGATAGAAAAAATTACCGAATTACGTTTGATTTGCAGTTTGTAACAAGCCAAATTTAATTTTATCCAAGTACACCTTTTTTCTATAAAAATACGTAAAAATCGTTTTTTTTTTTCATTTCATTTATTAACAAAATTATCGGTTATTCAAGTGGTTTTCGATCTGCGCGTCGCTTGCCAGTGTTCCACGGACGTTGCCGAGATAAAACCTGTACCAAACTTTTGCGCGCGTGCTGCATTTCTACTACGTAAATAATATTTAGGAAATAAATCGTAAATAACAATATTTTTATGGAACTTATATAGACTATAGTTAAGCTTTTATTTGCGTGTATTTTTCATTGTGTAAATATTTGTCTATAATTTTAAAACAATATTTTTGTGATTATTTTGTAAAAATCACGATCATATGTGCGGCTCCACTCGATCTTTGCGACGACCGCCAGCGACCTAATGCGCTTGGAACACCCGGCCTTAAGATGTTCCACTGTCAGACACGATGACGCGGACGTTTCATATTCTTAGTTATTTAGTTTAGTTTTGTTTTAAGGATGCCAAACTGTTGTACCGTGTGTACAAATAATGGTAGAAAAACCAATGAGATTTCTTTTTTGTATATCCAAAGGATCTTGTCAGGTAATTACATATTTATATCTAACCTATAATTATTGCGATGCCACTACAAAAGATGGCACGCTCGACACCGGTGATTTAGTGTTCTCTTTTTGAAAGGAAGTTCCTTAACTTTGGAGACTTTAATATCAATCTGCTAGAAGCTTCCTCTACCAATATTAAATTTAGATCATTGTTTAAATCATATGGTCTTTTTAATTTATTTTTAGAGGCAACGCGTATTACTGAATGTAGTGCAACATGTATAGATAACATTTTTATAAATGTAAAGCCGTTGTATAAATGTATAATTCAAAAATAGAGTTCTGATCACTGTGGACAGTTAGTTTCGTTACCTTATGTTCACGAAAAGCAAGTAGATGAGAAAATTTTGTTTGTTGTTCACTCAATATCAGTAAATGCACGTCGCTTGGAGATGTTTAGAAGTAACATAGTGAAGAAACTTCATTACTTTCACGCCAAAATGATCCTAATTTTTTGTATGTAACATTGTTAAGCTTATTTGCAATGAATTTGATAATATTCTTACTTCTAAAACGTTCTCCTTGTATAGTCGGAAGGCATTCAATGAATGGTCGACAGTAGGAGTCCATAAGAGCAGACAAAGGTTATATGAACTTTACTATGAAAGGTCATATAACCCTAGCGTCGAATTTAGGGAATATGTAAAAAATATTCAAAATTATTTAAAAGAGTGTGCTCCACAGCCAAGTCTTTGTATTTGAGCAACAAGGCCAACTCTCGAAATTCAAACTACTGGTTAAGTTTTAACAACAAAATAACTGAATTAGATCAGGATGTTGCAATGATTTTTGATAAATATTTTACTGATATTCCGATATTAACCACTAAGTCACTGAATTCTTCTCCTGCCGTAGCCGAATCATTACTTAAACAAAATGTAAGTGTGTGTACAAAGAATTTTGCGTTTAATAAAATATCATCAAAAGATATTTCAAAATATTTTAAAACTATTGATATTAAGAAAACTGCAGATCTGTGGGGAATATCGTTAAAGTTATTGCATCTATAATAGATAGAATCGCACCTCAGCTAGCTATTATTTTTAATATTAGTATGTAATATGGTATGCTTCCTGATTTAATGAAGTATAAAGTAATACCTTTATTCAAATCTGGTAGTACATTAGACTCTGCCAATTTTAGACCAATTTCTGTACTTCCAACAGTAAAAATTATTCTTGATCAAAGGTTAATTTTTTTTAATGTAAATAATTTACTTCATAAAAATCAATTCAGTTTCACAAAGAGTCGCACGACAACTGACGCTGGTGTTGAGCTGATTAAATATATTATCAATGCATAGGAGAATTCACAGGATGCTTTGGGTATATTTTGTGACCTATCCAAAGCCTTCGATTGTGTTGCGACTGTGAACATCGATATTTGTTGCATGCTGTTTGTGCATAGCGTGATGTCTTATGGAATTTTGTTATGGGGTAATGCGACTGACATCGAAGCTATATTTGTTTTTCAAAAGAGAGCCGTACGGGCGCTTTATAATTTAAATTGTAATGAATCCCTTTGAGAAAAATTTAAAGAAATAATCATATTAAATATATTTATGAAAATGTAATGTATGTACATAAAAACATAAATAGCTTTGACAAGAATAAAGATGTTCATACTTTAAACACTAAGAGTAAACATAAGCTTAAGTAAAGTTAAGTTAAGAAGATCATTTGTTTCCCCGGGCTGTAGACGACGTTTTCCCATGTCCCATATACTAACTGTTTGCGTATACTCGCAGATCTCTTTGATGAAAACAAAACTATTTCCGGTTTAATAACCGTTTCTATCTACAAAAAGAAGGGTTAGCTATGGGGTCTAAGTCCCGTTATGGCGGACATTTTCATGGATAATTTGGAAACAACATATAGTTGTCAATCAAAATATCTTATATTACTATCGATATGTAGACGACATAATTATTTGCTGGACTGGCACAAGGAGACAACTGGATGTTTTCCTCAATAAAATAAATAGAGTCCATGACAAAATTAAATTTAAACTTGAATTGGAACAAGATTGTTCCCTTAATTTTCTCGACTTAACAATAACAAGAAAAGAATCGTCACATTTTTTCCAAATTTATCGAAAGCCAACTCACACCGACACGGTCATCCCCGCGTCATCATGTCATCCGTGGCAACATAAAGTAGCCACTTTTTATTGTTACATTAACCGTTTGTTCACTATCCCATTAAGTAAAAAAATATAATTTATCAAAAAGCGGTCTCTAACAGTTTTGCAAAAAATCTCATTAACAATTTAATCAAAAAGAAACAAAAGCATGTTGTTCGCAACTCTCTGTACGCGGTTCTACCTCAAAGTGTTCATCGATATGTGAGCAGTTTGACCTACTCTTCGACAAAACGGCGTTCATGTGGCGTTCACAACAAACAATTCTCTTGGAAATATCTGTAATAATAAAGATAAGTTGGATATTCGTCAAAAGTCAGGTGTTTACAAACTTGTTTGTGACGAATGCCACGCCGTTTATGTGGGTCAGACTGGTCGCAATTTCGAGACACGTTATAAAGAGCATGTAGCCGCGTACAGGAATTGCAATCCCGATAAATCCCATTTTGCCAAACATCTTTTGGACACTGGACTCAACCTAGCCAACGACCACTCCTTTAAAGTCTTACATACGTGTAATAAAGGGCTGCGGCTGTATGTATGTGCTGGAATAGTTAGAGATATTAAAAAGTAATAATAATACCTTTGCATTGCTGAATGAACAAACAAATGTTACTAACTCACCTCTCTTAAATATCTTTAAGCCTGCTCTCTAATAATAGAGAGCCTCTAAATATGGTCGTTTGTCACCCTCACGGTGATCGGCAATTGGTTGCGTGGTTGGAGGGTGGGCGTTGCGCGGCGGTTTGTTTTTAATTTTACGAACGGCTGCGTAAGTCCAGCGGTTATTGGTCGCATGTTTTATCGCATGACACAGTCGCTCGCTCCTTAAGTAGAGAGGGGTTGCGTCATCGGTCTGTATAAAAGGCACTTGTTTTGGCTCGCCGCTCACTTAGCGGTTAGCCACCGTAGAGTCTATATCACCTGAGGATGCCTCGTGTAGAGGCAAAACACGTGTCGTACTATCGTCAGTTGTGTGTCTTGCCTAGTGTAGTGGTGTTGGGAGTAGCGGCGCTGGGATTAGTGGTGACGGGGATAGTGCATGCAATTGAGGGAGGGCGGGAGGTGCTCTTCATACTAGGTAAGACACATCATTTTATTTTATAACGCGGATATTTG
This sequence comes from Parnassius mnemosyne, assembly GCA_963668995.1. Taxonomy (NCBI): domain Eukaryota; kingdom Metazoa; phylum Arthropoda; class Insecta; order Lepidoptera; family Papilionidae; genus Parnassius; species Parnassius mnemosyne. The sequence continues at coordinate 3,186,017 of CAVLGL010000002.1, read as the reverse complement.
CGAAGTTCATTGCTATGCGGATGACAGCACTGGTGATGCTCTATACACCGGCCGGGCCAATATTTCTCGGGAAAACGTCGCCGAGTACCGGAACAAACTTGTGTCTGAAGTCGAGTCTTTGCTGGACAAAGTCTCGGATTGGGGGCGACTAAATCTAGTCCAGTTTAATCCTCAGAAGACACAAGTTTGCGCGTTTACCGCTAAAAAGAACCCCTTTGTCGTATCTCCTCATTTTCAAGGCACTCCCCTTCTTGCCTCAGCCAGTATCGGTATCCTCGGAGTCGACATATCGAGTGACGTGCAGTTTCGTGGTCACTTGGAAGAGAAGGCCAAATTGGCCTCTAAAAAGCTTGGCGTGCTCAGCAGAGCGGGACAGTATTTCATGCCGGCACACCGCCTGCAACTTTACAAGGCGCAGGTTCGGCCTCACATGGAATACTGTTCCCATCTCTGGGCAGGGGCTCCCCAGTGCCAGCTCCTTCCACTTGACCGCATCCAGCGCAGAGCGGCTCGAATCGTCGACGACCGAGCCCTTTCCGATCGGCTCGATTCATTGGCACTGCGAAGAGATGTTGCATCTCTTTGCATTTTCTTTCGCATCTACCATGGGGAGTGCTCTGAGGAATTGTTCGGATTAATCCCAGCCGCCAAATTTCAGGAACGCACATCGCGGCAGAACTCCCGATACCATCCACATCATCTGGATGATTGGCGGTCCACCACTGTGCGATTTAGAAGATGTTTTCTTCCTCGCATGACTACCTTGTGGAATCGATTACCATCAGCGATTTTTCCGGACCGATACGACTTAGGGACCTTCAAGAAAAGAGCCTACTCCTTTTTAAAAGGCCGGCAACGCATCTGCAATTTCCCTGGTGTTGCGGTTGTTCATGGGCGGCGGTAGTCACTTACCATCAGGTGAGCCGCATGCTCGTTTGCCCCCTCTCCTATAAAAAAAAAAGTAAATTTTCCTAAAATTTTTTTTTATATATAATGGATTTCCGCAAAGTAACGCCTGATTCTATTAATTATAGTCATTTTTCTATTTAACACGGGGTCGGAAAATACCCCTGTCCTGGGAAGAACAAGCAAGAAACCTAGAAACTTTTTTTAAACATATTATGTCAATACAATAATTTTGTTTGTACAAATTTTAAATGAGTTTTAATAAAATGGCAATCACCTCATTCCTAGGGTTTTTTTTTCATTTATGTATTCTTTAATATTATAATAACCCTTTTTGTACAATTTTTCTTTAACCAAACATTTAAATATATTTATTGACAAATTTTGTACATTTTCTGGGATTTTGTTGTAAAAGTGTATACATTGCCCCATAAATTACGTACTAATTGTGTGGAGTCTAGTAACTGGTATTACAAGCTTAGGTTTATTCTTAGTGTTTAAAGTATGAACATCTATATTCTTGTCAAAGCTATTTATGTTTTTATGTACATACATTACATTTTCATAAATATATTTAATATGATTATTTCTTTAAATTTTTCTCAAAGGGATTCATTACAATTTAAATTATAAAGCGCCCGTACGGCTCTCTTTTAAAAACAAATATAGCTTCGATGTCAGTCGCATTACCCCATAACAAAATTCCATAAGTCATCACGCTATTCACAAGCAGCACGCAACAAATATCGATGTTCACTGTCGCCCAGTCATAAAAATTATTATAAACAATTGAAACATCAAGTAAATATCGCACTATACCACGAGAAAAAAAGTATATTAGAAAGTGTTCATTAATAATAATATCAGCAATCCAAAGAAGCTATGGTCAAATCTGAAGGCGTACTCGTTACCACCGAAAAACGAATACGACCTACTGCCACATTTTATATATATATATATATATATATATATATCAAATCATATATTATATTATAATTTTATAATATACACTGTTAAATTAAATTATGACACTTACTAATGTTCCCGTCACGTCTCACGTAGCGTTCAGCAACTTACGTTCAGCACAACAATACAATACGTATCTTCCATTTTGTTATTATCATATGTATCTACTACTCGCTTAATGTCGACACTTACGGCACGGTCTCCATAGGCCCGTATGGGGCCGACTGAAAATCAGCGTCGCTATCCCGCGCCTTATGCTGATGCGGTCCCTTCCGCCACTTCATCTGTTTCGATTATTAAGTCATGAACTGTTGTTATATCTTCTATTTTTTTGTTTATTAATTTTTTGTGTTTTTTTTTTATTTTATTCTTATTCGTGTTAATTTTCTTTATTCACCTGTACTGTAATTTGTGATTGTGATTGTAATCTGAAGTGTCGGAATAAATGTCTTAATGTCTTATGTCTTTTTGTCTATGAAAGTTACTAAAATAGACTAATCTAGTTGTCTCAACATTGGTGAGACTTCTAATCTTTCTTACAGCATATGCTGCAGAACTAAGTCTGCAGAGCTAATTTATATATATGGGGGCTCCATTGAAGCTTCGCGTCAATAGTAAAACCAAGAAAACAGTGGTATCCACAAGACTCAACTCCTCTCCATTTAAGAGCACATTGGTATTTGAATGTTTAACATTAGGTATTGTTAATTTAATACATTTTGTCTTATTGCCATATGAGAGCAAAATTTCAAATCACTCATTGGGGGTCATTGTAGAAGCGTGCTCGTCGCGACCCCTGCCAGCCCCTTTCAGGGCTGCAATTCTACTCAGCTACGCACCCATGCCAACAAGGGTTAGGGCGTCCCCCCAAGGCGACGCACACCAGCTCGTCGCCGTTGGTGTGAAATTCAGCGCGCAAAGCGGCGATGGGGACCGCCACCCGTCACGCACAGCCCGACACGGCGGAAGGTGAAGGACAGATTGCAGAGTTGGCACGTGGAATGTTCGAGGAGGCATGAGAGATAAGACGAATGAGTTGATCGAAATAATGAAAGAAAGAGAATTAGATGTCGTGTGTATGTCGGAGACCAAACGGATAGGCAGTGGTACTGAAGAGCTCCCTGGCGGGGCGTTAGTTATATGGTCCGGAGTCCCGGAGAGCGAGAGCGCCTGCCAGGGAGTGGGGGTGATGCTGACGTCTCGGTTGGTCGATGTTATGACTGAATATAAGGTTGTGAACTCAAGACTTCTCTGGGTTCGTTTTAAATTGGGACTGACGAAGTTATTCCTTTTGGCTGTTTATTAGCTGCCGGTAGCTTCGTCGTCCAGGGCTATTGTTTTTTTTAAATTTGCTGGAGGAGTTTTGGGAGAAAGTAAGAAAAGTTCTAGATTTGATTAGGGGAAACAAAAGAATTGTTGTATGTGGTGATTTGAATGGATGTGTTGGTACCGCTCGACCAGGGTACGAGTCGGTGCTTGGAAAATTTGGCGATAAAAGGATTAATGATGCTGGCAAGATTATACTAGCTGTATGCAAGGAAAAGGGTCTTCTTGTGACAAACACTATGTTTAATCACAAGAAAATCCATATGTATACTAGAGAAAGAAAGAATTAAAGAAGTATGATCGATTTGTTCTTGGTGGATGACCGACTGCGAAAACAGGTGATGGATACGCGAGTGTTCAGGGGTGCTGACCTGGGAACGGATCACTATCTAGTGATTACTAGATTTAGGGATTAGTTTGCGGGTTGGCGCTACCGGACGGCAGTAACAGAACCACAGTCGGTCTGTCGCATCCGAAGCTGGAAACTTCATGAAGCGGATACTAGGGACAAATATCATGAGAGGGTAGCCGAAAAGCTTGACACCATCGATGGCAGAAAAGAATGTGTGGAAAGAACAGGGCAGAACCTTAGGGATGGAATGGTAAGTGCAGCGGAAGAAGTGTGTGGAACGATAAAAAGAGGTAGTAGTAAAAGAAGAGATGCATGGTGGAATGATGAAGTGAAAGAAGATGTAAAGAAGAAGAAGAAAGCATGGTTAGACTACTTGGCTTCTAGTAATGATAAGGATATGAGAGAGAAGATGAAAAAAAGATATAAGCTGCAGAATGTTCACACGAAAGCATTGATTGAGGAAGTGCGTGAAAGGTGTAGAATGGAAGCGGACGAAAGGTTGTCGCACAACTTTAAGGAGAACTCCAAACTTCTCTGGAAAGAGGTTGGAAGGACCCGAAGTGGTGCGACGGCCTTAAGAATGAACAAAGTGCTTTCGAGAACCAATGACGTCCTCTCAGAAAAATCGGACGTCATGCAGCGATGGAGCGAATTTTATAGAGAAATGTATGCGTGTGATGATCTTAGTGAGGGATCCGGGGGTGACGCCGTGACTGGTACGCCAGACCCGGACTTCGATGACATACTGATGACACTGAGTTCATCAGTATGAAAGAGATTGAACGTGCGATTCGAAGTTTGAAATGTGGTAAGGCTGTGGGACTAAACAGAGTTACTACTGAAATGGTCAAGTATGGTGGGCCTCGCGTCTGGCACAGCTTTCATCTGCTGTGCAATTTGTGCTGGCAGACTGGGGATGTCCCGGATGATTGGCGATCCGCAGTCATTGTGCCTTTATATAAAGGTAAATGTTCACATTTTGACTGCGGGTGCTATCGGGTGAGCAGCTTGACCAGTTTAGCAAGTAAAGTTTACTCGAAAGTTTTGACACGTAGGATGCAAGAGAAATCGGAAAGATTTCTATGGGAGGCACAATGCGGATTTAGACCTGGAAGAGGATGCACGGATCAAATGTTTTCTCTCCGCATGATCACGGTAAAGCTTCTGGCTGCTAACCAGAAGATTTTCTGTGCTTTTGTGGATCTTGAGAAAGCATTTGATAAGGTTGTAAGAAAGAAAATGTGGGAACTGTTGCCGGGATATGGTGTGGATGGTCGATTGCTAAGGGCTGTGCAGTAACTTTACTGTGACTGTAAAGCCTGTGTGCGGGTAGGGCATGACCTGTCACCCATGTTTAGCGTCCAAACTGGCGTAAAACAGTGTTGTATCATGTCTTCCTGGCTGTTCATACTGTATCTCGACAGTTGTTTACAGAAGCTGAAAGATAGCTGTTTGGGTGTGAAATTGGGTGACATTAAAGTAAATTGTCTGCTGTATGCTGATGATGCAGTGCTTATTGCACCATCAGAGGGAGAACTGCAGGCATTAGTCACGTGTATGAAAGAGGAATATTAAATTAAAAGTCTCCGTTTGAATGCTAATAAAACTAAGGTGCTGGTATTTGAAAGGGACGAAGAGAGAACGAAGTGTGAAATATGGGTAAATCAGGAATGCTTAGAACAGGTAAATGAAATTGTATTCTTGGGGAGTGCTTTCAGCCGGGATAGAAGATGTGATTTAGATGTGGACAGGCGTGTCGCTGCCGAGAACAAAGTCAATGGTGCCGTGACTGCGTTAGTCAAAAGGCAAGGCGTAGTGAACAGTGCACACCTTGCAATACATAACGCAGTGTTGGTACCGACTATGTTATATGGGAGCGAAACTTGGGTATGCCAGAAGAAGCATAAAAGCAAGTTGAATGCAGTGGAGATGCGATCTCTTCGTAAAATGTGCGGCGTTACCATGGCCGACCGAAAGCGAAACGAAGAGATTCGCAATATGGCAGGTTTGAAAGATGACCTTATCACAAAAATTGATAAGGGCGTGCTTCGATGGTTTGGGCACGTTGAGCGAATGAGTGAAGACCGAATGGTGAAGAATATATAGAGCGCGAAAGTTAATATTGAAAGGTGTCGAGGTAGACCGAGACTAACTTTTGAAGACCATGTGAGCAAATTGCTCGAAGAGGAGAGGGTCAAGAGTACTCGGATATCTAGACGTGCATGTGTGAAGAAGATAATGAATCTGATCTGAAGATAAGTAAGTAAATAAGTAAGTAAGAGCAAAATTTTGGACGTGAAACCAATGTAATAATTTCGATAGAGCATTATTTACATTTTCAAAATTAATTAACTGTCGTTTGAGTTTGAAAATTAAAGAGGTATCACCAACAAATAATACTTTATCGTGATTGTCCCCTACAAGATAAGGTAAATCATTAATATAGACTAAGAACAGGAATGGGCCAAGAATCGAGCCCTGAAGAACGCCCATTGATACTATTGATCCGGAGGAACCTTTACCATTGATAAAGACTTTTTGAGTTCTGTTATTTAAATATGAAATAATAAGTCTAAGCGTAATATTTTTGACACCGTAATGTTGTAGTTTCCTGATCAATATCTCATGATGAACACAATCAAAAGCCTTGGAAAGATCACAACAAATACTTGAGGCATCTTGTGAACTCTGAACACTTATATAAATTTGATATCTAACATGAGTGCGTGCACGTGGTAGAGTAGTATAGTTGTAGCAAGAATGGGTCAGCTCGACCGGGGAAGGACCTCGCTCTCACAGAATACCAGCGTAAAATAGCATTTTACCACAGCTGTGTTTCGTATGGTGAGTGTAGAGAACCGGAGACCTTTTTTACTGGAAAAGAGGTATTCCATTTTAGTCCTCACGGGTGACAGTACATCTACATTTTAATTCGCAAACGAGAATAGATGTAGATGTCTATGGGTCACAACCACCACTTACCATCAGGTGGACTCTGTGCTCGTTTGTCACCATATCCTATAAAAAATAAATAATAATCAAAAATAAAAAATAATCTAGATAATTACATTAAAAGAGGTTTTAAAGTAATATTTTTCTTGAATTTCCCAAAATAAGATAACTATGTAGGTACAATGCGATTAAAACAAGAATAGGAACGTCAAATTGACAGCTTTGATGTCACAATATGGCGGCAGGTCAATCCTTTTCTTAATTGGAATCCTATTCAAGGATGTTAAAGTAACAAAATTAAACCGCATTTTTTGTCGTGGTTGTTTTATAGTTTTTGCCTTTATTATTGTTTTAAAATAACCATCGTACCATTAACCTATGGTGTCAATAAAGATTAATAGTATGACTTAAAAATGTTAATGAAAATTTAAGAATTAATTAAAATTTTAACCTTTTTTGCTTACTTAGAAATCCTTTGTATTTATAAATTTACGATTCAATAGCTTCTTAAAACAATATTTATGTATCGATTTTTCCTATCCTACAACATCAACTTTAGCTCCGTAGATATTGCGACTCACTATTCTAGTATAATAAAAAACAAATTTTTAATTTGTTAATATAATATATTGTTATTTTTGCGTGGTAGAGCCATGCTGCAGCTATGTTAGTAGTATAGTTGTAGCATGAATGGGTCGGCTCGACAGGGAAAGGTCCACGTTCTCACAGAATACCAGCGTAAGATAACAGCTTAACGCTGCTATGTTTCGTATGGTGAGTGTATAAAACCGGAGACCTTTTTACTGGAAAAGAGGCATTCCATCTTAGTCCTCACGGGTGACAACGCATTTGGATCTTTATTGAGAATAAATGTAGATATCTATGGGTCACAGCAACCACTTACCATTAGGTGGACTGTGTGCTCGTTTGACACCGTATCCTATAAAAAACCTATCAACTTTTCACGCGTTCATAAGTATTTATTTCTGTATGTAAGGTGTGGTAAATGATGTTGGTGTCACAAAAAAATAAAGTTAAGGATGTTTTTATCATGCTTGTTTTTGAAATATTTTATTGTACCATTGTTTAAAAATAAAATACTTAAAATAACTAAAATGTAGTACTTATATACTCTTTAGATTTAAAAAGTAAAATAGCTATTAGGCTGTTACATAGAGCAACACGGGCCACCAGTGGACTGGAGAGAATTAGCCATACGCAGGTGTTCCACTCTGTCAGAGTAAACGTTCACGCGGTCTTGTGAATAATTTAGTTTTTCACTGCAAAAAGAGATCTGCCATGTTAAATTTATAAAAAGATGGCGTTACCTATCACAAATGAATTTTTAATTTTATTATTGCTATTGACTTCTTTGAACTTAAAAAAAATACAATAATAACGGTCGTGTTGTTTCGGATTTGCTTACTAACACAAGCCACCCACCCTCTTACAATATGTGGTACGGTCGAGCGACTAATTCGAGTCTGTATCCGAGCTGTAGCTATCACCGAGCGATATTGTTATAATATGTCTATGTGTATGCGATTTTGTTAGTATATTGTTTTAATTCTTAAGTTTGAGTTTCATAGAGTAAAACTATTGTTTGAAATGACAGACAGTTCTGTATCGGGAAGAAACACTATGGCTACTCACCTCCGGTCCGCCGGTGGGTGTTGCTTTATAAGCTGTTATATTTAGCGTAGTATAGTAATATTATCGAAGGTGTTTTCAAAATTTATAACGACTTCGATTTATTTGATAATGATTTAGTAGTTTTAATATTTTTTTTGAAATAGGCGCACCAAATTCGTTTGTCATAAATTTCACAGTAAGAGAGCAATCCAGGTTTGATCCCCACACTAATAAATGTTAATTGCAATTTTAAACACTAATAAACTACGTGCTCGATGGTGCATGAAAACATCGTAAATAAATCTTCAAGTCTGAGAAATAAAACATTTTTTGATATGAAGTCTGTAGGAAGGAACATTAGAAATCATACAAAATCAGAACTTATTTAATTAGTCTGTCAGTAATCATTTTGTTGGCAAAATTTTATAATTTGGAAGCGTCTATCTATTCATACGATAGTCGTATGGTTATTTTTTTCTTATTTATACGACTATTGTATTATTTATTTATTATTATTCATCCGATATATATTAAATGAAAAAAATAAATACTATAAAATATATTTTTAATAATTTTCGACAATTTAGTAAAATAAGTAAAGTTACAAATAAAAAAGTGACAGTGTAAAAATATCCAGTATCTCATATTATCCCATCGAAATTTGGGCGGTGCTACAGTCCCTTCAGCGGTGGCAAGTTGACTGTCGGCATATCGAAGTCCTGAAGTGTTTGTACAGTGGGGCTACGATGGTTATCCGAGTACAGAACCAGAGTAAGAAACATATCCAACTGCAGAGGAGTGTAAGACAGGCTGACGTTATATCCCGAAACTCTTCACCGCTGCGTTTTCAAGCTACTAGACTGGAAAGGATACGGTATTAATATCAATGGCGAGTACATCACTCAACTTCGATTTGCTAACGATATTAGTTCTTATGGCAGAATCGCTGGAGGACTATGCTCAATGACCTCAGTATTGTCTTCCAACGGATAGGTATTAAAATAAACATGGACAAAATAAAGATAGTTGTTGTAGTCGTTGGAAGCATACGCTCGAATTTGTTGACGAGTATGTTTACCAGGGACAAATAGTCCGACTAGGTAAGTTCAACTTTGACCGAGAGGTCGATCGACAGACTCAATACGACACATCCTTTAATCAAGTTTACCTCAAAACCTGAGAACAAGATCGTACAACCAGTGCGTGGCGTAATGGCTTATGGATTTGGGACATGGCCTTTCACTGCTATGGAGAGGATTATGCTCGGGGTCTCTCTGCGTGATAAACTTAAAAATGGGGATATCCGCAGTAGAACCAGAGTAACTGACATACTCAAACGAAATAGTAAGCTGAAGTGGCAATAGGCCGACCATATAGCTCGAAGAACCGACAACCGATGGAGAAGAAATGTTCTCAAGGGGTAGCCTCGTACCGGTAGGCGAAGTGTAACCTTCCCCACCTTCTCCCCATTAAATGGAGTGACGACCAAGTAAGACGCATTCAGTTGACCATATACTGAGCTGTGGCTACACGACAACCTCTGGTACGGTCCGATCCTCATGTAAACTTAAATACTCTCTTCAATGTGAGAAATCAACGTCAGTAACGTGTTTACGTGTCAGTAACACGTAAACACGTTACTGACGTAAATGGATGAGTTCTTACTTGCATGCGCCATTGCATAAAATATTGTATACCATATTTTACCACCCGCAATTGAATTTTTGTAAAAATTCATAGAAGTATAAGCTTTGTATTACTTGTTTTTGTTAAAATCATAGCTTTGTTTTTTAACATGCTTTTATTAGCTTAGTATGTATCTATGTAACGGAATTTTTAACGTGACTTTTGTCCCCTCAAAACGTCAAATTGATTTGAAGCTTCACACATTTATCAAAAACCGATACAATACAATAATTTAAATACTTTGTCCCATTATCCTTGTCAGGACCCTTAGGATTTCCAAATAATTCATGAAACAACTACTATTTCTGCCAGTTCAATCTACTAAAAGCCGCGTAAAACGACTTCTTTCCAAAAAAAAAAACCATTGTTTGTACTTAGCCGCACTAAAAAATAGAAAATAAATAATAGATTAAAAAAACTAAAAAAATGACGCTTTTGTAGATAACTGAACTAAAAAGTAGAAAATAATTTTCAATAAGTTTAAGTTTTAAGTAAGAAAATAGTGATAAAACCAAAACATTCACTTTATTGTAAAAAAGTGTGGGGTGCTTAATGTCATTTGTTGTAAATATTTTTGTAGATTTTTGTAAAATTAGTTTCCTGATTTAATGAAACATAGTGAAGTTATACCTTTATTTAAATCTAGCAGTAGATTGGACTCCACTAATTTTAGACCTATTTTTGTACTGCCAACGCTCATTAAAATTATTGTAAAAATTATTCTAGATCAAATATTAAGTTTTTTTTTTTTTTAATATAAATAAATTACTCCATAACAATCAGTTTAGATTTATAAGGGGTCGCTCGACAACTGACGCTGGTGTTGAGCTAATCAATAATGTTGAGCTAAAAAATATTTTCTGTGCATGGGAAAATTCAGCGGATACTTTGGGTATATTTTGTGATCTTTCTAAGGCTTTCGACTGTGTTCACCATGAGACATTAATCAGGAAGTTAAATCATTATGGTGTAAAACATAGCCCTTAAACTTATTATGTCATATCTTAATAATAAAACGCAAACAGTTGTAGTTAATGGATGCAGTAATTCCGGATTGGTATTATCTATGGGTGTTCCTCAGGGCTCAGTTCTTGGTCCCAAATGTCTAAAATAATCTTCAGACTTCGCAACAAAAGAGATGTAATAATAATGATGTATTTGGTACAAGCGCATTTACATATTCTATGTGACAACAGTATTCGTGTCGCCATATGCCGGCGCAGTCTCTCCTTAACATAAATTCAAATTCATGTATTCACGTAATAAAATCAAGTGCCACTCTTACACACATTATTGCAGAATCTATTGAAGAGGTTTATTGAATACTAGTGTGAAGCAAGTGTAAGCTGTTATTTCTTTAATGTGAAGATAAAAGAAAGTGAGATTTAATCAATTATTATCATAAGGATATACAACATACAATAATTTATTATAAGGTTTCAATTAAAAAAAATTGAAATCTTATAATAAAATGTCTATAATTTGTGTTTTTACTCTAATATTATATTTGGATTCAATTTCTCTAATTTAAATTGAAAATTTAAGAAACCCCTGAAACAAAAAGTGCTTAAACGTAAGTTCAAACGGCTGAAAAGATTTTCTAGAACACTCTCGATCAATAATCACTTTATTAATAAATATTTTGGTCTTTTTGTTCTTAGTTTATATTAATTACTAGCTGTTCCCCGCGACTTAACTCACGTGTTAGGGTTTTTATGTTTTTGCGCGGAACCCTAATTCTTTTTCTAAAACAAAAGTAGCCTAAGTTACTCATTCTGAAAATCAGCTATCTGCCAGTGAAATTTCCGTCAAAATCGGTCCAGCCGTTTCGGAGATTACCCGGAACAAACAGACAGACAGACAAACATTTTAAAAATTGTATTATAGTTATAAGTACCGTATTTACTTTCATATGCATTTAGTAAAAAACTGTAATTTTGACATTACAAACAGACACTTCAATTTTATTTATTTGTATAGATTTACCTTACTTGATAGGGAATAACCATGAGATAGTATTATTTGCTGATGATACTGCGTTAATTTTCCGAGTTAAAAGGCAATTATTGAAATATGACGAAGTGAATAATGCTATATCAAAAGTAGTACATTGGTTTAACGTCAATAATTTGCTTTTGATCGGTAATAAAACAAAATTTATTAAATTTACTACACCTAATGTTAAAAATGTGAATATCAGAGTGCTTTTAAATGGGGAGGAGCTGGGCCTTGTTGAAGAATCCACTATTTTTCTCGGTATTACAGTTCACGCGAAGCTTCAATGGGGCCCTCATATTATATCTAAACTACAGCATATGCTGTAAAAAGGATTAGATGCCTTACATATGTATGTAGAAACAGCCAGATTAGTACATGAGCGCTTTATGAAATATTAGATACATACATATATATATATATATATTAATTTTTATGTTATCAGTAGTTTTTTCCTTGATTTACTCTATTGTTCATTTTATTTTGTCACCTATCATTTAATTTCCACACGTCCCGAGTTGACTGGGAGAGAATGCCTAAAGGCATTAAGTCCGCCCTTTGTAATCCTTTTATTAAGGTGCAATAAAGTGTAAATAAATAAATTAGTTTAATTTAGTTATTTCCATGCCCATTCGATACTATGGCGACTAACGCCGGTGTTCCTCAGGGGTCCGTTTTCTTCGCAACTCTCTTCCTGCTGCATATTAATGAATAGAATAGAATAGAATAGAATAGAATATGTTTTATTCAATATACATTACATGTGTAATTCTTATTGAAAGTCATTTTTTACTTTACCACTGGTTCGAAAAAACCCTCTGTCCTGGGAAGAACCAGTAAGAAACCCAGCGGGACTTTTTTTTAAAATAAATTTTACAATATAAATGATTACGAACTATTTACAAAATTTATTTTAGAAACTGCTTGGAAGCGATCACCTCATTCCCAGGGGTTATTATCAACCATGTATTCATTTATACTATAATAACCCTTTTTATACAGTTTCAGCTTAATAAAACATTTAAACTTGGTAATAGAGAGAACCTGTACACTTTCCGGGACCTTGTTGTAATAGCGTATACATTGCCCCAAGAATGAATTACTGACTCTGTGGAGTCGAGAAACTGGTATCACTAGCTTGTGTTTGTTCCTAGTGTTTACAGAATGTATATCACTTCTTTTACTAAAACTATCTTTGTTTTTGTGAACATACATTAAATTTTCGTAAATATACTGAGAGGCCAAAGTTAATATATTAATTTCTTTGAATTTATCTCTAAGAGACTCTCTCGGTTTTAGATTGTAAATAGCTCTAATGGCCCTCTTCTGTAAAACAAAAATAGTTTCTGAATCAGCCGCATTTCCCCATAGCAAAATCCCATAAGACATTATGCTATGAAAATAACTAAAATAAACTAATCTAGCTGTCTCGACACTAGTGAGACCTCTAATCTTTTTTACAGCATAGGCTGCAGAACTTAGTCTGCTTGCTAATTTGGATATATGGGGGCCCCACTGGAGCTTTGCGTCAAGAGTGATGCCAAGAAAAACAGTGGATACAACAGGGCTCAATTCCTCCCCATTTAAAAACACATTGGTATTCAGATTTTGAACATTCGTTGTTGTAAATTTAACACAATTAGTTTTATTTCCGTTCAAATGCAGATTATTAACGTTAAACCAATGCACTAATTTTGATATAGCATTATTCACTTCGTCACATTTAAATGATTGACGTTTAAGTTTAAAAATCAAGGAAGTATCATCAGCAAATAATACTATATCATGACTATCCCCTACAAGGTGAGGTAAGTCATTAATATACACCAGAAACAGGAATGGGCCGAGAATCGAGCCCTGAGGTACACCCATTAGTACAGGTGACCCGGAAGAACTTTTACCATTGATAATAGCCTTCTGTTTTCTATTACTTAAATATGAAATAATAAGTTTAAGCGCTGTGTTCTTGACACCATAGTACTGTAGCTTCCTGATTAATGTCTCATGGTGAACACAGTCGAAGGCCTTGGAAAGGTCACAAAATATACCCAAAGCATCCTCTGAATTCTCCCATGCACAAAAAATATGTTTAATAAGCTCAACTCCAGCGTCAGTTGTCGAGCGACCCCTTGTAAAACCGAATTGATTATTATGTAGCAATTTATTAATAGTAAAGAAACTTAACATCTGATCTAAAATAATTTTTTCAAAAATTTTACTTAATGTTGGTAGTACAGAAATTGGTCTAAAATTGGCGGGGTCTAATGTACTACCAGATTTAAATATAGGTATGACTTTACTATGTTTCATTAAATCAGGAAACACACCAGATTCGACGCTTATATTAAATATAGTGGCTAGATAAGGTGCTAATGTATCTATTATAGATAAAATAACTTTAACGGAAATCCCCCATAAGTCTGCCGTTTTCTTAACATCAATAGTTTTAAAATATTTAACGATATCTTTTGGCAGTACCCTATGGAATTTAAAAGTATTTGAACAAGCCTTTACATTTTGTTTGAGCAATGATTCGGCGACAGTAGGAGAAGAATTTAATGATTTTGTTGTCAAAAAAGGAACATCAGTAAAATGTTTCTCAAAAGCCATAGCAACTTCTTGATCAGATCGCGTTAAATTATTGTTAATATTCAATTGAAAATCCGAGTTGCGCGGTTTGACCTTGCCCGTTTCACTATTTATTATTCTCCAGGTCATTTTAATTTTGTCGGATGCAGTTTTAATTTTGTTGCTTAAATGTAAAGCCTTAGCAGTGGAGCACACTTTTTTAAATATTTTAGAATATGTTTCTACATAATCTCTAAATATAACACTACTATTATATGATCTTTCATCATAAAGCTCGTATAACCTTCGCCTACTTTTATAAATTCCTACTGTCGCCCATTCATTAAATGATTTGCGACTGTTAAAAGAGAAAGTTTTAGAAGTAAATATTCTACTAAATTCACAACGTATAATTTCAAATAATGTAGCATACAAATAATTAGCACTATTTTTAAACGAAAGTGATGGAAGTCTTTTTATTATATTACTTCTAAACCTCTCCAAGCGATGTTCATTTATTGGAACAAACACAACTTTCTTATTTTTCTGTTTTTTGTGTATGTAAGGTAGTGATACTAACTGTCCACAGTGATCTGAACTTAAATTTTGAATAATTGATTTATGCAAGGGCTTAACATCTGTAAAAATGTTATCTATACAGGTCGCACTAGGCCCAGCAATACGTGTTGGTTCTAAGAATAAATTTACAAGATTATACGATTTAAACAATGAGCTAAACTTAATACTAATGGAAGAAGTTTCAAGGAGATTGATATTAAAGTCTCCACACATTACAACAGACTTGTTCTGTTTACTAAGTTTGAGTAAAACTTCTTCCACAATCCTTTCAAAATGGTCATAAGTAGCACATGGGGGTCTGTAAACACTTACAACAATGAGGTGCTCGAGCTCGACACAAGCCATTTCTACAGTTCGTTCAACAGTGATCAAGTTATGCCCGGTATCTTGGGTATGACGACGATAGCACAGTTGTGGAGAGATACCAACCAAGTCCTAGGCCAGTCAGGATCAAATCCAGTCCGAAAGAAAAGCTATGGTAGAGAGGGTAAATCTCACACTACAGGCAGTCTCCGAATGGAGCGATGCCAATCTTATGAGATTCAACGCCTCCAAAACACAAGCGTTCTCAAAAGGAGCCAGCTCAAGTTGGCTCCTTCTTTCCGAAATGTATCATTAGCACATACACCTTCAGTTGTTAGGGTTTGAGATATCCTCAAATCTGAACTTCAGGCGGTTCATTGAGTCCAAGGCCAAAGAAGCTGAAAGGAAGCTGGGAGTCCTTGTAAAGGTACGGCGATACTTCACGCCGGGACAGCTGCTTACTTTATTTAAAGCGCAAGTCCGGTCGTGCATGGAGTATTGCTGCCATATATGGGCTGGTGCTGCAAAATGCCACCTAGCAGGTTTGGACTCAATGGAAAGGCGTGCTAAGAGGCTTATTGGTGACCCGAATATGGTTAAAACCAATCTTTCTCAGCCTCGAACACAGACGCATAGTAGCCAGCCTTTCGGTTTTCTACAGGATTCATTTCGGAGAGTGTGCAGGATGCATCGGACAACCAGACGTTTGACCAGTCTCCACCCTTTCGTTATTGACTTATCACCCATTCGAACCAAACGGTTCGCCACTTCATTCATCATGCGTATTGCAAAGGAGTGGAATAAGTTGCCAGCGTCTGTCTTTCCATCCGATTACAGTGTGGGTGTCTTCAAGGCAAGAGTGAATAGGCTTTTGTTAAGTCAGTGCGCTTCACCATCTTAGGCTACATTACCACTTACCATCAGGTGGGATCGTAGATAAGCTCTGGCTTAGTAGAATGTAACGTCATATGGAATCTTGCTATGGGGTAATGCGACTAACATTGAAACTACCTTTGTTTTGCACAAGAGAGCCATAAGAGCAATTTATAACCTAGGTTTGAAGGAATCCCTTAGAGAATTTAAAAAAACTGTATTAACTTTGGCCTCTCAATATATTTACGAGAATTCACTGTATGTACACAAAAACAAAAATAGTTTTATTAAAAATAGTGATGTACATTCTGTTAATACTAGGGACAAGCACAAGTTAGTTGTACCAGTTACTAGACTCCAAAGAGTTAGTAATTCCTTTATGGGACAATGTATACGCTTTTACAACAAAGTCCCAGAAAATATGCAGACCCATTATATGAAAAGGTTTAAATTATTTATTAAGCAAAAATTGTATAGTAAGGGTTATTATACTACTAAAGAGTACATGACCGATAATAACCCCTGGGAATGAGGTGATCGCTACCATGCTGTCTCTAAATGTTTTCATAACAATTGTATAATTTAAAAATTGTAAATTGTGTTTTTTTTAAAAGCCCCACTGGGTTTCATGCTGGTTTTTCCCAAGACAGAAGATTTTTTTTTGCGAACCAGTGGTAAAACTAAAAAATGACTTTCAATAAGTATTATGTAAGTACTGTAATCGATATTAAATAAAAATTATTCTGTTCTAATCATAAATATATCTGAAAAAGCACCCCAAGATTTTTACAATAAAATGATATAATAAGCGTGTTTTTTTTTTGTTTTTTTTTTTTTAAACTATTATTTATTATCAAAGTCTTTTACCTAATTGCGCAGAACATGGTTTATGTTTGTCAAATTGATGTATACGTACATCTAGGTTAACCGGGGAAGTATTGTTACCATGCCTATTACTACCGTGAATCAGTAACACAATCAAATTACCGTATTTCGATTTTGAGGGTAACATTACAGGCACATGATACTTTCAATCCTTGTCTCTGAGTGATGCTATGGATTTTAAAAAAGTTTATATTTTTGTATCAGTCATTATAAGATATTAAGATATCTCAGGTAATTAACTGACTTATAAAGTTACTTTAACTTTTGATATCAGATTGTTATGTTTTGGAATAAAGTTATTTATTGTTTAAATAAATAGTTAATATAACTTCGTACCTATTTAAATTGTATTTTTATGTATAGCTTGCAGTATGTCGTGTAGGGATCTACATAGGCACCTACACTACCTACTGTTATATATGGATCTCTGATTGTTACCTTATTGGTGAATTTGTAGCTTAATAATTTAACAAAATTGGAGTAATTTAAAAAATGTTTAATTTAAAAACATATTCCAATGGTAATAATTATGTTCATTCCTGCCTTTAATTCCCTCTCGAGATTCATTACTTTTTGGATTGTTTTTTTTTAAATATATGTCTAACTAGCTGTTCCCCGCGGTTTCACTCGCGTATAATTTAGGTTATTTTTATTGCGTGGAACCCTAATTATTTTTCTTAAATAAAAGTAGCCTAAGTTAATCCTTGTAACATAAGCTCTCTGCCAGTGAAAGTCCCATCAAAATCGGTCCAGCAGTTTCGCAGATTAGTCGGAACAAACATACTGACAGATAGACAGGCAAAATTTTTAAAAATTGTGTTTTTAATTATAAGTATCGTATATAATTTCATATGCATTTAGTGAAAAGCTGTTATTTTGACATTACAAATAGACACTCCAATTTTATTAATTTACATAGATCAAAGATCAATTCTATATTTTAGTTTTTGTTGAATTATTATATCAAACATTCTGCATAATGCCATCCATAGCACTCAATAGTTTTTTTTTATTCATATATAAAGGGCTTTGTCGCTGATGCGATTATGCCGCCCTGGTAGTTACATAAAAATCTTAAATATAATTACTAACAAATAAACTTATTATACTTACTAGTTACTTAATCTCTTATTAACTAACAAATACAGTTTTTTGGCATCATCTGATAACGGGTCGGATAAAATTACACTCAATAGTTCTTGAAGAGTCTTGACGAAATATGTTCTTGACTATATCTTTACGAGACAACTTTTTGATAATCACACAATAGTGTCATACAGTTTGTATTAAGTTTTTATTTTACAGTTCGATTGATTCGATACTTACTGAAAGTATTTCATCATTCATCATTACAGCTCTTCAAAAGTTCATTGCTGAACATAGGCCAATCCAACGAATCCCCCAACGAATGCCACATGGCACGGTCCCGAGTCACCTGCATACATTGACTTCCAGCATGTATTACCAGGTCCTCACTCCATCTAGTGGGGCAACACCCTACACTTCGTCTGCCGGTACGAGGCTCTCGAGAACCATTCTTCCCCATCGGTTGTCGGTTCTTCGACCTATTTAGCCGGTCCATTGCCACTTCAGCTTACTGATCCGTTGGGCCATGTCAGTTACTCTGGTTCTACTTCGGATATCATAATTTTTAAGTCTATCACGCAGAGAAACCCTGAGGATAGCCCTCTACATAGCTCCCTGAGCGACCTTGAGCTTCTTTATACGGCTACTGTAGGATCACGTCTCAGATTCCTGAAAGTACTTACTGTATAAAAATAAATAAATAAGTATTTTGCAAATTCAAAGCAACCCCTTACGGAAATGGAGGCAGGCGCAGAGGGTGTGCAATTTTTTACCGGAGGGAGGAGGGAGATGAGCAGAGCCTGTTCCATTTTGTATGAACAAAAAATATTTAAGCCGTATCACAAATATTGTATTTAGACGCCCAGCTGCACCTGCTTGACGTAGAAGCGTGAAATTGGGACAATAAAATTTGTATGGAGAAAAATTATTGAATGATTTCTGTATAACAATCGGTTTTTTTTCTTTTTCCTAAAATCTTACCTTAAAAACTAGGATACAGATTTTGCGTGGAAAAATGTTTTTATTTTTAATTTTCCTACATTTATGCATGACGTTATATTCATATTTTAAGTATTTAAGTAAATGAGTATTTAAGTGTTTTGATTGTTTTGGGCGCTAAATACTTTTATTTTTTTTTTATTAGAAAAGAGTAAGAAACGAGCACACAGTTCACCTGAAGGTAAGTTGTTGCTGTGGCACATAGACATCTACATTTATCCTCAACTACGAATTCAATGCAGATGCGTTGTCACCCATGAAGACTAAGATGGAATGCCTCGTTTCCAGTAAATAGGATGGGTCTCTGGTTCTCTACATTTACCATACGAAACACAGCACAATTGAGATGCTATTTTACGCTGGTATTCTGTGAGAGCGTGAAATTTACCCGGTCGAGCCGACCTATTCGTGCTACAACCATACTAATAATATAGCTGCAGCATGGCTCTACCACGTATAATTATTATATTTTCTTACTGTTCTCAACATGTCCATCAATAATGTCTTCTAGGGTGAACATCGGTCATAGTGGCCTGTTTCAACGGAGTCCCCTTCTATGCCAGGATATTGAGATATTACAGGAACCTGTTTTTACGTGATGAAGCCATGCTGCAGCTATATTAGTAGTATAGTTGTAGCACGAATGGATCGGCTCGACCGGGTAAAGACCACGCTCACAGAATACCGACGTAAAATAGCAGCTTAACTCTGCTGTGTTTCGTATGGTGAGTGTAGAGAACCGGAGACCCTTTTTACTGGAAACGAGGCATTCCATCTTAGTCTTCACGGGTAACAATGCATCTGAATTTTGGTTCGTAATTGAGGATAGATGCAGATGTCTGTGGGCCACAGCAACCACTTACCATCAGGTGGACTGTGTGTTCGTTTGTCGCCGTTAAAAAACCATTCAGTAAAGAGTAAATGTAATATTACGTAAATAAGTACCAAGGGAGTGCATTATGCTTGTACATACATTGTACTTACTATGACGCAGGACATGATTATGGTCTACGAGTGAGTGCGTAAGCGCAGGTGCACTTTCGATTCCCTCACTCTCAAAGTCCAATGATACTGTAATCCGACACCATATATTGAGATCATATGAAGAACCAACTGCTTTACGTGCTTTCTGAGGCACAGGGATAAAACACCGCTAAATTCTCGACTCCGGACTGCCACTGAGTATTTCTTGATAAACCCAACTGATTTTGGGCGAGATCACACCTATTATAAAGGTCAAAAGACTTTCCTTGGTTGAGTTTAATTTTATTTATTTATATATACTCGTAATACAGATAAATTTTGTAAGTGTGATTATGTACTTAATTTTAGGTAGGCATTGGATTGCATCGTTCATCTCAAATTTTTATTAAATAATAAATTAGCAGTTCCCCGCGACTTCGCCCGCGTGTAATTTAGGTTATTATTTTTTTTATTCTTTTTCTAATACAAAAGTAGTTACTACTTATATCTAAGTTACTCCTTATAACATCAGCTGTCTGCCAGGGAAAGTTCCATCAAAGTCGGTCCAGCCGTTTCGGAGATTAGCCGGAACAAACAGACAGACAGACAGACGGACAGACAGACAAAAATTTTAAAAATTGTGTTTTTGTTATATGTACCATATATACTTTTATATGCATTTACTTCAATTTTACAATTTTATTTCTATGTATAGATTAATGACAATACATATATACTCCTCACACCATAGTACCAATAATTGGTGATGGTTTGGGCAATCTCTTATCGATTGTATGGCAATCAAGTTTTGGCTAGCGAAATTCTGTATCAAAACGTTATTGCGGTCATTTGCTGTGTATTTACAATATGAAACACAAGCGTATAGTTTGTCTAATTGGTTTCTTAGTTCGTTTGTGATTCCGTCTATAAGTTAGAATATCTGATTGACTGACTTATTGAATGCTTTTGTTCAGATTAGTTTTTCTTGGTCTTCACGACAGTTAAAATTTAAATTACTAATTCCACGCTTACAAAGTTGCAAGCACTGTTAGTTATTATTACAAGTAAACTGTTTATTATAAGTAAAACAATAACATGTAGCTTCCGTTTGGAATCACATTTAACATAGTACGAGTATGTAAAATGGCTTCTCATATTTCCTTAGATTAAATAATAATAATCAAGAAAAGTTGTAATGTCTAATAAAATTTATAATAAAACAAAAATATTACTAATAAAATTTATAAAAGTAGTCGTTAACTAATAAAATATATGAGTAAAAGTCATAAAAATTACTAATATGCGACCACATAGTCTACTTTACGTGGTAGAGCAATGCTGCAGCTATATTGTGGTTGCAGCACGAATGGGTCGGCTCGACCGGGGAATGACCACGCTCTCACAGAATACCAGCGTAAAATAGCATGTTAATGCTGCTGTGTTTTGTATGGTGAGTGTAGAGAACCGGAGACCCTTTTTACTGGAAACGAGGCACTCCATCTTAGTTCTCAGCGGTGGCGGCGCATCTGTATTTTGATTCTTAATTGAGGATAACTGTAGATGTCTATGGGCCACAACATCCAATTACCATCAGCTGGACTGTGTGCTCGTTTATCACCCTTTTTCTGTAAAAAAAACTCAGTAAGTGGATGCTGTGACGCATTGACATAAAAATCTAAATTCTGATGCGTTGTCACCCCTGACGACTAAGATAGAATGCCTTGTTGCCAGAGATTAAATTAGATTTAAATAAAATCTAAATGAAATGTATATTAAAAAAATATAATTTCATCGTTGCCAAGATTTAGACAAATTACACTAACATTGATACCAAATACAAGCAGTTTGAACATTTTTTTGTAGTTATCAATACATAATTACAGCATATCAAAGTCCACTGCTGAACATATAACTCCTATAGATTGCCTCATAAGAGGGTCATTTGCTATAGTTGTAATGTTACTATTGATTTGAAAACACCTCTCAGTGGGTCATGTGCTCCTGGTAGATTATCTTCTATATATCCATCCATTAACGCCTAGTAAAGCCCACTGCTGAACATAGGCCTCCCCCATAGATCGCTACATAGGGCCACGTTTGCTATAGTTGTCACGTTTGGCAAAGGGGTTGGCAACCGCAGTGTTTTCAGTTGTTATTAAGAAGATCCTGCAGCCCATATGTTCAGTTCACAGTTTCATCTTTGTCGTCTCTTCTGACATCCACGGGTCGATAAGGGGTAGTGGATATTCTTACACCGCCACTACACAGTAAGTTTACATGTTTTGCTTATATTATATAAGGTTGAAATTCTAATCATGGCAAGAAAAATAGTCTACGTTCTATAACCTGAGTACCGCTTCTTCTCATTAGGTGTCTCGCAGTAGGGACTTGTTATTACGTGGTAGAGCCATGCTGCAGCTATATTAGTAGTGTAGTTGTAGCACGAATGGGTCGGCTCGACCGGAGAAGGACCACGCTCTCACAGAATACCAGCGTAAATACAGTTTAAAACTGCTGTGTTTCGTATGGTGAGTGTAGAGAACCGGAGACCCATTTTACTTGAAAAGAGGCATTCCATCTTAGTCCTCACGGGTGACAACGCATCTGCATTTTGATTCGCAAGCGTTGATAGATGTGGATGTCTATAGGCCACAGCAACCACTTACCATCAGGTGGACTGTGTGCTCGTTTGTCACCCTATCCTATAAAAAAAAAACCTATTCATAACACCTTGTTTTTGTTCATACATCCATCCATCTCTCCATTACAGTCAATAAAAGTCCACTGTTGAAAATAGGCCTAGTTACCACGCTAGTATTGTATAATTTTGAGCTGTTGTCAGGAAGACGCTGCTGCCCATCTCCTGCTCCAGTTTACGTCTTTCTACTCTTACGACACCCATGAGGCTATATGGGGATAGTGTCGTAGTGAATATTCTTACACCGCCACTACACGGTTATTTTGTTAAATTATGGTTATTGTCGTTAATACATTATTAAATTTTTCCTCCAGTGTGACAATAAAATATTTCTTAAACTTACAAATTACAGCATAACAAGTTTTCATAAAGGATAATTAAGGAAAAGTTTGTCTTAAATAGTCATTAGTTGAGTAGAGCATTGTTTAAGGATTTTTTTTATTAGGCTCTAAATAAATAGTTTAGTTTAGACCGGATATTTAGACTTGATGTCGCTAAAAATAATATATACAAATACATTTATAAAATCACATAATGATAATACGTGTATGTCAGTTTGTTTTTTCTTTACGTTTTTTATTTGTTTTGCAGATGTCACGGTCGTTGTTACTTGAAAATCAAAACAAATGTTATTTTTCCTTCCTTTTGAGCTAGCTGAGTAATCGATCATCGACGAATGGATTATGCAATATAGTCGAGGCTTATTATAGCTGACTTACTACTACTTTGTAATCGAGAACCTGATTCGAGTTGAGATAATAATTTGTGTAAAAACAACTTGATATGAATGAAATAATTGTAAACGTGAGCCATAAGAAGCTCGTGACTAGTAAATAGTGTGCTAGGCCTTATCAAATATCATTATTTCTTTGTTTTACAGAAAATAATTCTTAATTTAAAAGTATGTACTTAATTGAAATCGTAAAATATCGTCAAACTATATATTAAGATATAATATAAAAATATTTGTTTGAATTTGTAAACGGTTTCTTAATATTTTACAAATCTTGCTGGCCTCTAAATTTATTCATACGAATCGCAGCAAGCTAGCTACTGTGCCGGTTTTATTTATTACAACTTCCAAAGATCTGATACAAGTAATATTGCAAAGGAATGCAGTCAAGCCATTGCTTTGTCTCAATTTAATAGTACATTGCACAGTCTCTAGATGAAGCCTACTTTGTAAGCACTATGTAATGTCGGATGCCAGCCAATTACATGACTTAATTCTATCCTCTCCTCTCCACCATCGGACAACCAGACGTTTGATAGACATTCGACATTCGGATCTACCGGTTTGCTTCCATTATCCATTGCAGACTATCAGACGTCCACTGCTGTATAGATTATATGGCAAAATCCCCCATAGATAGCCTCATATGAAGAATGTGCCATAGTTGCGACTCGCGGCAGGCGGGTTAGCAACGACAGATTTTTTTAATAATTTATAGTTGTTACCCGGAAGATGATGCTGCCCAACTCCTGTTTCAGTTTCCCTCTGTCGTCTATTATGACACCCACGGGAAGATATGAGGTAATGAATATTCTAATATTTAAAATCTAAAGTCAAAGCCTTCCAACTATTATCGACACTAGTGCTGGCTTAATTAAAAAAAAAAACAATAATGAGAAAACACGCTGGCAAATAACCGAAACATAACAACGGACGCCCGTAAAATTAATGACAAGGGTTCAGACAGCGGTAAGACCAGTATCCTCGCTTATAATTGTTATAATAATTCTCAAGATAGCTAAGAAAGATAGTCGGAGCGCTGCGTACATTTTATGCATGAATGTGACTCCGAAACCATGCTCAACTTCTTGACACACACACACACACACGCACGCACGCACGCACGCACGCACGCACGCACGCACGTACGCACGCACGCACGCACGCACGCACGCACGCACGCACGCACGCACGCACGCACGCACGCACGCACGCCCGCACGCACGCACGCACGCACGCACGCGCACACGCGCACACGCGCACACGCGCACACGCGCACACGCGCACACGCGCACACGCGCACACGCGCACACGCGCACACGCGCACGCGCGCGCACACACACACACACACACACACTCACACACACACACTCACACTCACACACACACACACACACACACACACACACACACACACACACACACACACACACACGTCTTCTTTCATTCTTTTTATACCAGCCCGTATAAGTTCACTGCTGGACGAATACACCTAAGGAAATATTGTTTTGCAGATAATTTTAGATGCCTATGTGCGTGTTCTTACAATATTGAACATGGTTTTGGCTTGGTTCTTGCGTCACTTGAAATATACGCATCACTCTCCGTCCTTAATGATTAAAGAATAATGTGACCGCATTTATAAAAAAATCGTGCTGGATTTCTTACAAATTCTTCCTAAAATATAGGGCTTTCCCGGATTTGTGATAAAAACGTAACACACCTTCAGTAAGTATAACAAACTATAATAATGTCCTCCAGACCAAATTTCGGTCACAGAACGCAGACTAGCTAACTGCGCAGGCTAGCGTATAACGCCAGTGTCAGAGTGTATGCGCTAGCACAGGTGCACTTTCATAGTCCAATGAGACGGTAATCCGACGCGACCGGAGAGAGATCAGGCACAAGTAGGTTTACCAGATAACAGGAATTTTCCTGACATGTTCCGAATTTTACCTCTCTGTCAGGAGAACAGGAAAAAATTTAAATTGTCAGGAATTTATAAATAGAAAGAAAAATATTCGAAGTACAAATTAATATATTTATTAAACAGTTTACATACAATTATTTAAAATTAAAAATTTTGTACAGCCGACTTCAATATAAGCTATAAAGAATAACTCGAAAACTATTGGTCTGACCTTGATCAAATTCATATGGGACCACACGAGAAGTACCAGCTTTCAAATAAAAAAATAATTATAAAAATAATAATAATTATAAAAAACATACAGTCGAATTGAGTACCGTCTCCTTTTTGGAAGTCGGCAGAAAAATAATAATATATGAATCAATCCCGAAGTTAAACTATTGCATTCATCTGATCTGGCTCGTAATTTTTATTGCGCATATGTCAAGCACATGCGCCAGTTTTTAAAATGAGATATAGAGATAGGTTTCTATACGTGGTTACATGGTAGAGCCATACTGCAGCTATATTAGTAGCACGAATGGTTTGGCTCTACCGGGGAAGGACCACACTTTTACAGAATTCAAGAAGTGTTTCGTATGGTGAGTGTAGAGAACCAGAGACCCTTTTTACTGGAAATCTTAGTCGTCAAGGGTGACAACGCATCTGTATTTTGATTCTTTACTGAGGATAGATGTAGATGTCTATGTGTCACAGCAACCACTTACCATCAGGTGGACTGTGTGCTCGGTTATCAGCTTATCCTATAAAAAAAGAAATTTTTGGGTAGGTATTTGGGGCGTGCTGAAAACTTTTCAAATACCTACCCAAAAATGTCTACCAGCTCTCGGAATATTTGCTGCCTGTGCGTCAATGTCAGGAAATTTATTGAAAAGTCAGGCATATTGCCAGGAAAACTCATTGTGGGATCTAGTAGCCCTAGGCACAAGACCAACGACTTTACGTGGCTGAGGCACTGGGGTGAAACAGCACAAACTTTCTGACTTGGGACTGCTACCGAGAACTTTTTGTCGGAAAAACTATACTATCTCGCTAATGTCATCGACACGAGCGAAAAACTTCTTGCTTCTTCTTTCTTCTTCTTCTTAGGCTTTGCTTCAGTCTGATCAATCTTTAATTCTTATAATATATTATGCGACTAAGGTGTTTTATATACAACTAGCGGTAAAGATTTGTTTACACATCTATCTTAGCCATAATAACTATGGTGACGTCGTTGTAAACAAATTAAGTAATAACTTTTAATTGAGTTAAATGTATGACTACGCATTAATAAATCTGTTATTCATATTCCATGTTGTTTCCTCGAATTGATTTGCATTTATTCGCGTAAGTGTGACGTTTGAGTAATCTTTGAATACGTCACTGATTTATTGTTATTAAAATGTGACAGATTTAAGGTTAACACAACAATTATAGGTATAAAAAGATTGAAAATCTATAAAAAAAAACATGTGCGCATCACATATTTATGCAAAACAATTGACTACCTGAGAATACTATAACCGTTACAGACTATTAAGTCGCTGTAGATTAGGGAATAAAATACATGACATTCATTTTACATTCATTGGGGGTCATTGTAGAAGCGTGCTCGTCGCGACCCCTGCCAGCCTTTTTCAGGGCTGCAATTCTACTCAGCTGCGCACCCATGCCAACGAGGCTTAGGGCGTCCCCCCAAGGCGACGCACACCAGCTCGTCCTCGTGGAATGCAGCGCGCAAAGCGGTGATGGGGACCGCTACCCGTCACGCACAGCCCGACACGGCGGCAGGTGGAGGACAGAGTGCAGAGTTGGCACGTGGAATGTTAGAGGAGGCATGAGAGATAAGACGAATGAGTTGATCGAAATAATGAAAGAAAGAGAATTAAATGTCGTGTGTATGTCGGAGACCAAACGGAAAGGTAGTGGTACTGAAGAGCTCCCTGGCGGGACGTTAGCTCTATGGTCCGGAGTCCCGGAGAGCGAGAACGCCTGCTAGGGAGTGGGGGTGCTGCTGTCTTCTCGGTTGGTCGATGTTATGACTGAATATAAGGTTGTAAACTCAAGACTACTCTGGGTTCGCTTTAAATTGGGACTGACAAAGTTATTCCTTTTGGCTGTTTATGCGCTAGAGTTAAGTTCTAGATTTGGCTAGGGGAAACGAAAGAATTGTTGTATGTGGTGATTTGAATGGATGGGTTGGTACCGCTCGACCAGGGTACGAGTCGGTACTTGGAAAGTTTGGCGATAAAAGGGTTAATGATGCTGGCAAGCTTATACTGGCGGTATGCAAGGAAAAGGGTCTTCTTGTGACAAACACTATGTTTAATCACAAGAAAATCCATATTTATACTAGAGAACGAAAGAATGAGAGAAGTATGATATATTTGTTCCTGGTGGATGACCGATTGCGAAAACAGGTGATGGACACGCGAGTGTTCAGGGGTGCTGACCTGGGAACATATCACTATCTAATGATTACTAGATTTAGGGGTCTGTTCGCGGGTTGGCGCTACCGGACGGCAGTAACAGAACCACAGTCGGTCTGCTGCATCCGAAGCTGGAAGCTTCAGGAAGCGGATACTAGGGACAAATATCATGCGCGGGTAGCCAAAAAGCTTGACACCGTCGATGTCAGAAAAGAATGTGTAGAAAGAACATGGCAGAACCTTAGGGATGGAATGGTAAGTGCAGCGGAAGAAGTGTGTGGAACAATAAAAAGAGGCAGTAATAAAAGATGAGATGCATGGTGGAATGATGAAGTGAAAGAAGCTGTAAAGAAGAAGAAGAAAGCATGGTTAGACTACTTGGCCTCTAGTAATGATAAGGATATGAGAGAGAAGATGAAAGAAAGATATAGGCTGCAGAAAGTTCACACGAAAGCATTGATTGAGGAAGTGCGTGAAAGGTGTAGAATGGAAGCGGACAAAAGGTTGTCGCACAACTTTAAGGAGAACTCCAAACTTTTCTGGAAAGAGGTTGGAAGGACCCGAAGTGGTGCGACGGCCTTAAGAATGAACAAAGTGCTTTCGAGGACCAATGATGTCCTCTCAGAAAAATCGGACGTCATGCAGCGATGGAGCGAATTTTATAGAGAAATGTACGCGTGTGATGATCTTAGTGAGGGATCCGGGGATGACGCCGTGACTAGTACGCCAGACCCGGACCTCGATGACACTGAGATCATCAGTATGAAAGAGATTGAACGTGCGATTCAAAGTTTGAAATGTGGTAAGGCTGCGGGACTAGACAGAGTTACTGCTGAAATGGTCAAGTATGGTGGGCCTCGCGTCTGGGACAGCTTACATCTGCTGTGCAATTTGTGCTGGAGGACGGGGGATGTCCCGGATGATTGCCGATCCGCAGTCATTGTGCCTTTATATAAAGGTAAAGGTTCACATTTTGACTGCCGGTGCTATCGGGCGATCAGCTTGACCAGTTTAGCAAGTAAAGTTTACTCGAAGGTTTTGACACGTAGGATACAAGAGAAATCGGAAAGATTTCTATGGAAGGCACAATGTGGATTTAGACCTGGAAGAGGATGCACGGATCATATGTTTTCTCTCCGCATAATCACGGAAAAGCTTCTGGCTGCTAACCAGAAGATTTTCTGTGCTTTTATGGATCTTGAGAAAGCATTTGATAAGGTTGTAAGGAAGAAAATGTGGGAACTGTTGTCGGGGTATGGTGTGGATGGTCGATTGCTAAGGGCTGTGCAGTCATTTTACTGTGAATGTAAAGTCTGTGTGCGCGTAGGGCATGACCTGTCACCCATGTTTAGCATCCAAACGGGCATAAAACAGGGTTGTGTCATGTCTTCCTGGCTGTTCATACTGTATCTTGACAGCTGTTTACAGAAGCTGAAAGATAGCTGTTTGGGTGTGAAATTGGGTGACATAAAAGTAAATTGTCTGCTGTATGCTGATGATGCAGTGCTTATTGCACCATCAGAGGCATTAGTCACGTGTATGAAAGAGGAATGTGAAATTAAAGGTCTCCGTTTGAATGCTAATAAAACTAAGGTTCTGGTATTTGAAAGGGACGAAGAGAGAACGAAGTGTGAAATATGGGTAAATCAGGAATGTCTAGAACAGGTAAATGAAATTGTATACTTGGGGAGTGCTTTTAGCCGGGATGGAAGATGTGATTTAGATGTGGACAGGCGTGTCGCTGCCGGGAACAAAGTCAATGGTGCCCTGACTGCGTTAGTCAAAAGGCAAGTAGTGAAGAGTGCACGCCTTACAATACATAACGCAGTGTTGGTACCGACTTTGTTATATGGCAGCGAAACCTGGGTATGCCAGAAGAAGCATAAAAGCAAGTTGAATGCAGTGGAGATGCGATCTCTTCGTAAAATGTGCGGCGTTACCATGGCCGACCGAAAGCGAAACGAAGAGATTCGCAATATGGCAGGTTTGAAAGATGACCTTATCACAAAAATTGATAAGGCGTGCTTCGGTGGTTTGGGCACGTTGAACGAATGAGTGAAGTCCGAATGGTCAAGAAAATATATAGCGCGAAAGTTAATATTAAAAGGTGTCGAGGTAGACCGAGACTAACCTAGACTTCAAAGACCATGTGAGCAAATTGCTCGAAGAGCGTAGGGTCAAGAGTACTCGGATACCTAGACGTGCATTTATGAGGAAGATAATGAATCTGAAAGAAGCGAAAGAGGTATGTAAGGATCGTGACACTTGGCGATCTGTTCTCTCTGGCTACCCCGTCAGGGATTGTGCGTGAAGTTAAGTCAAGTCATTTTGCATTAGCTTCACCAGTGGTAGCTAAGTGCTCGCTGTAAATTTCAAAGTACACCTTCAACCCGGGTTCGATTCTCGGGTTCGATTGGCGCCGGCCAATGAAATAGTTTATTGCAATTTTAAGTGCTGATATACCACGTGCTCTGCGGTGAAGGAAAACATCGTGAAGAGACCTACAAGTTTTAAAAATAAGGGAAAAATATTTAAAATAAGTTTTCAAAAATAACTTTGAAGTCTTATCTATATATTATACGATTATATATTTCTCTTAAATACTATATATGAGAAATACGTTAATGAAAACCTCTGGGCCAATGAAAACCAGCGATGTTGTTTCGGCGACAGCATAAGCTGAGTGAGGTCCGTTTAAACTACATAACTATCGCGCCACAACACACGACATGAGGAACGCTTTTTTATTATTATTTTTTTTACAGTAATTTATGAGTATACATACTTTTTAAATGTTATGTCCACATTGTTGTTTTCTATTCTTTTTTTGTTATACAATTTTAATTGATGTATTTACAAATATTAAAATGTAAGTGCTTAATGATGTTTGTGGCGTGCAATAAATGTTTCTTAAAAAAAAAGAAGAAAATTTCTATTCAAAGAGAACTGACTCGCTCTCTCATCACGGGATCTCCAATACTACACGCCCGATTGACTTCAAAATTTGGCATATTTAGGCCTTGCTAAGAAAGGACAGCCACTAAGAAAGGATTTTGGAAAATTCCACCTCTGAGGTTGTGTAATAGCTTGTACAGTTATCTCAACAATTATCGACGAAGTTGACGAAGCCAACAACCCCGAACGTGGATTGTAACAAACTTTGCCCGTTTTCACAATTATATTTTTGGTGGGATTATGCTTTTTCTTGCATTTACGCTGTTTTTTTTTAATTAAATTATGCTATAAGAATTAAATGCCCGTTTTCACAAATGATAGTTTGGTGTGGTGCGGTTGGTTTCAAGTAAAGTACTAGTAACTAACCGCACCAATAACTTTGTCCACACCGAATATCGACAATTACTGGTTTTTAAATTTTTTCTTTTGTATATGCCTAATGATCTTAACTTGATGTCAAATTTCCAGTTTCTTAGTAACCTTCTAGGTGATTTAGGTTTTTCATCAGTGAGTCGGTGAGTGATGAAAGTTTAGACCTTGAAATCTCATGAACTATAATATTTCTATTTACAAAATTTGGGATTTTAGTTAACCATAAAGCCCTTATAAGGTATATATGGCTATAATAATAAGAGTGTAGGTATAATAGTTTTTGAGTTATGTGGAGTACGAAAGTAGTTCGAAATAGCACAGAATAAATAATAGTACTATGTACAGAAGTTGCATTCTTTTGATGTTGACTGCTTGCCGACGTTTTAATAGCCTTCATAGTTATTATTAATCAGATATATCGCGAACGCAAGCAAAATAAAACTTTATCGCTGCACGCGAGTGTCCGTATTACTTTGCATCTTTTCTCCTTACTACGTCACAACGGACTTTCAGTGGTTGCTAAGGGCTGTTAATAAAGAGTAAAAAAATACATTGTGAAATGGTATGTTAATTAGGTAACGTACCTATGCTGACTATAACTAAATATGATTATGACTATGTCCTCTCTGACGTATACGTAAACTCCAGCCCGGGGCACAAAGGAGTGTTCTAATTTGTACCCCGGGTAGGACAGATATGAAGTATCAGCCAGAGAAGACACCTGAGCCTCGGTTAAAAAGAGCATCTCTAGATGGTAGTGGACAGCGTTAAGGTTGGAATGAAGTCCTGCAAAAATTGACAGATAGCGTGACAGGGGCCGCCTTGGTCTTATTGCTCCGCTTGCCCCGAGCAGTGTAGTTTTGCCCTCCCCCCTTCCCCAGTAGCCCCAGAAACCCTAGAACTAGCTTGAGCACCCACGTTCAGGAGTGAAATAGCTTGAACGTGGATGTTCATCGAGGGAATCTCCAGGGGTGCTGGTACCCCCCGTTTTGTAGCTTCAAATAAAGAAGTTTCCTTCTATCTTTGTTTCTCATACGATCGATATCATAACATCCGTGCAGTTAGATTTCCTTTTCTACCCTCTGAGCAAAACAAAAGTCATATTACATGAAGTAAACATTTGTTTTTATTCTTTGATATATTAAATTATATTTGCGCATATTTTCCTAAGCTAATGAATCACTTAATACTTGAAGCCTTCCACTTGGAATTGTTTTTAATGATTGTCTCATCTTGTTTACCAGGTGTTTCCAGAATTTAAAAGTAAAAAAAATCGTTTAAAATCTGATCAAACGTAAAAACTAATTATTGACAACTATTACTTGAATTACGAGTATTTCTTTAACAGTCTCCGGGTTGGATGTTATTTGTTACCCGACTGCCACAGAAAGAGAGTGATTTTTTTCGAGTGTATTTATTTAAACATTTCTATTTCTTTGGCATGTTGTGTAGAGCAATAGAGAAAACAGCTTGATGGATTTTAACATATGGGGTGTCGTTAGATTTGTCTTAGTTGTAGAAGTAGCATAGGGTATAAAATTCTCACTCTTTAGTAAAAAAATCACGCTGCGCTGTCGGCTTTTTTTTAATTACTGTTTTAAACATTGGGCTTGTTTATATATATATATATATATATATATATATATATATTATATTAGAATAGAATAGAATAGAATGATTTTTATTCAATATGGATTATTACATAATACTTATTGAAAGTCATTATTTTATTTACCACTGGTTCGGAAAATACCTCAGTCCTGGCAAGAACCAGCAAGAAACCCAGCGGGACTTCTTTTTAAACATAATTTCACTTAACAATAATTTTGTTTATACAATTTTAAATGAATTTTCATAGAACCAGCATGGTGGCGATCACCTTATTCCCAGGGGTTATTTTCATTCATGTATTCCTTGATATTATAATAACCCTTTTTGTACAGTTTTTCTTTAATAAAACTTTTAAACTTGTTTATTGACAAACTTTGAACATATTCTGGGCTTCTGTTGTAAAAGCGTATACATTGCCCCATAAATGAATTACTAATTCTGTGGAGTCTAGTAAGTGGCATTACAAGCTTATGTTTGTTCCTAGCGTTTAAGGTATGAACATCCTTATTCTTATTAAAGCTATTTATGTTTTTATGTACATACATTACATTTTCATAAATATATTGCGATGCCAAAGTTAATATGTTTATTTCTTTAAATTTTTCTCTAAGGGACTCTTTACAATTTAGATTATAAATCGCCCGTACGGCTCTCTTTTGCAAAACCAATATAGCTTCAATATCAGTCGCATTACCCCATAGCAAAATTCCATAAGACATTACGCTATGAAAGTAACTAAAATACACGAACCTAGCTGTCTCAACATCTGTGAGACTTCTAATCTTTCTTACAGCATATGCTGCAGAACTAAGTCTGCTTGCTAATTTAGATATATGGGGGCCCCATTGAAGTTTCGCGTCAATAGTAATACCGAGAAAAACAGTGGTATCCACAAAACTCAACTCCTCCCCATTTAAGAGCACATTGGTTTTCGAATGTTTTACATTAGGTATTGTAAATTTAATACATTTTGTCTTATTGCCGTTTAAGAGCAAATTGTTGGCGTTAAACCAATGTACTAGTTTCGATAAAGCATTATTTACATCGTCATATTTAATTGACTGCCGTTTCAGTTTGAAAATTATAATCGCTTGTAAAGATATTCGATATTTATTATTACCTGGGCTATATTTTTGACAATATTATACTTACATAGATAAAGAGTTTGGAAACTCCGGATATTTTTAATAAGCATCGAAATATTTTATATATTTTTTGTTAATTAAGATGTAACTTGTTTAATTATGACGTAAGTGCAATAAAACGAATGACGTCTGAGGGCGTTACTTGATTGATGGATTCGACAGTGACGCAAGATCGAGTAAGTATTAGAACGAACATTTTCATGGGCTAAAGGTGAGTTTTCGCCCACAATCATGGTTGGCTAAGCGTGTTTTAGCCCACAATCATGGTTGGCTAGGAGTGTTTTAGCCCACAATCACGGTTGACTAGGCATGTTTTAACCCAGAATCATGATTGATTTGTTGGTAGATTCATCATTACTGACATCATGATGTGAGTATAAAATTAAAATTACAGCCTTATTGCTGTTGCATTGACTCCTATTCTATTCAATTCTATTCTATTCTATTCCATTCTGTTCCATTATATTCCATTCTATTCCATTCCATGTCATTCTATTCCATTCCATGTCATTTTATTCTATTCCATTCCATTCTAATCTATTCTATTCTATTCTATTCTACTCGTATAAGCTGTCGCGACCACTGTGGGGTTAAAGCCGGTAGGAGTCTGGCATAACCTTCTCGTTACCCCCACAACGAATGGTATCCATAAGGATTCCCCGTGAAATAATAAAGCAAAAAAGGGGTCCTTGAGGATAATGCGCAGCCTTGAAGTTGTGGTATCCGAAAGTAGTTGGTTAAGTGTACACATTAATTCGGTTAGTTACCAATTTGGCAGTGGATAGAAAAGAGAAGATCTCCCGCCGGATAAAAATAGCTTGTCGTGCTATTGACTGTTCTGAGCTTATGTCTCAATTACATCTTAGCTGTACTGCCAAACCTCATAGCATATTTAAGTCTCCCGTTTGCATTTAAAATTATAGCCAAATACAATCATTTGGCGATCGATCAATAATTTAACAAGTTAGTCAAGGAGTTTGACTTCAATTTGTTTAACACTAGCCTTGCGCCAGCCAAGCAGCATACTTAACAATGCATTTTTAGTAACGCTAATGAGCTATTGATGTGCCTGTTACTAAACTAAAGTTTTAGTATTTCATTTTTGTGCCATTCTTCTTCTTTTATACATATATTAGATGTTATATCAGTTCAGCCCTCATTTTGTATAAGCATTGTTAGTATTAGATACTTTAGAGTGTTCAATCGCGTTTATCACTGTTGTAAATTCACCTTTGTATCTAATAAACCTAGCAAGCTAACAGCATAGCAAAGTGGCGAAGCAATCAGCTTTGTAGCGGTTTCTAACGGTTGCCGTTGAGCAATCAGTTTCAAAATAGGAGGTTCAGATGCCTGGGTGATCAGTAATCAATTGCTGAAAACAGAATTTGAAAATTCAAAACCGTTCTCGGGATAATCGTGGGAAAGACGGACAGACGGACAGAAATCACGAAATCAATAAGTGACTTCGCAAGCTTCGCCATTTAATAATGATCTTAATTATAATAGCTGCTGGTACTTCCAAATAAAATAAAATTTAAATTTAAATAAATATAAAGACCCGTACTAACCGATATTTAAACAGTGAATCTCCCCATCATATTTCACAGTTAGCTACCGTGGGCAAATCTTTGCTCCTGAGAGCACGACGGACCTGTGACAGCAAACACCTGGCTGCCGAACTTCAACACATCAAGTAGGTTTTGCACGACAACAAGCTTCGAGCCCCGCGCCTACGTCACAGTCCAGCGTGTGCCTGCTGTACTACCCATGTCAGAGTTGTCACAGATAAGATTGGCTACATCTTGAACATTCCATAAAAGAAAAATTATTATCAGTGAGTGATGCACCTCTGTTATGTATTTTATTTATTTATGTTATATACCTAGTCAGGTCATAAATTCTGTCACATGTTTAATATAAAATAATTGAAACAAGTTTATTCATTATGTAATCAATTATATACCAAAATGAACTTAACAAAACATAGATTCTTATGACACTAAAGTTTATTCAAAATGACCTCCGTGATTTTGAATACAGGCCTTCAATCTGCGCGGCCAGTCGTCTATCGCAGCACGAACGAGGTCCATGTCAATATCGGCGGCTGCCTTAATCAAGGATGTCTTGAGTGACTCCGAATTGGGATGAGACTTTGAGCACGCCTTTTCCTCCAAGTGTTGCCATATCTTGCTTGTAATCTAACGGATTCAAATCTGGACTGGAGGAGGGCCAGTCTTCGTGCCGGATGAAGTCGATTTCACGCGCCGCCAGCCAGTCTTGTGCGCTCTTCGCTCTATGAGCTGGCGCCAAATCTTGTTGAAATACCCAGTGCCTGTTATTGAACATAGTATGAGAAACAGGTTCCACAAGGTTCGTCAGGACTGTATTTTGATACACAACTGCATTCGTTTTTACACCTTTCTCACAAAAATGTACCTCTGTTAAGCCCCAATAAGAAACTCCCAACCATACCATGAGCGAGGATGGAAATGACCTCGTTGGACACGCGGAATACGGTTGCTCGCTTCTTCACTACTGTGTGCGTACACCTTATCATTTTGTTTGTTGTAGCTCTCTTCTACGGTAAAAATTTTTTCATCCGAAAAAAGAATTTTCCGAGATTTTTTTCCCGCGTACCGCTTTAACAAAGTGCGGCATCTCTTCAGTCTCAGGTCCATTAGACGAGCATTCAAACGATGTCCTGTTTTTCTTCGATATGCCCGAAGCCCTAAGTCTTCATTTAACACCCTTTTCACCGTGGTTCTGCTTAACCCCATCTGAAGGGCCAACAGTTTCTGCTTACGTTTGGGATTTCTTTGAATTCGCGCCTTCACAGCTTTTATCACTGCTGGAGTCCTAACAGACCGAGGGCGACCACTTCTTGACCTGTCATCTACACTAGAGTCTTCATTGTATAGTTTGATGGTACGATAAACGAATCTTTTGGTTATATTCAAATTTTTCAGTATGTCAAAAATTTGAATTGGTGCGTAACCGCAACGATGCAACGCAGTAACTGCAACACCGTCTTCTTTAAGCGTCCACTCCATATTTAAAAATGAGTAAAATTCTAAAAAGTATACAGTTTTATTATCATGGACAATTCGAAATTCGAATTCAATAAACTTTTTTGTGGCCAGCATTCTAAAAGAAAAGTTTTTACTGTGTGACAATACTTATGACCTGACTAGGTATATTGGCTCTTTTTTTAATATCCTTAATTTTTGTACTTTTTTTTCATTAAATTTAAGCATGTTGTGACAACCTGTAATCTGTAGTTCAATAAGCATAATGTGTAATTCAAAGATAGAAAACAATAAATAGTATATATTGTAACTACTGTAGGATGTCCTTTAAAATAAATAAATAAATTCCGTTGCCCTAATCCGAATTTACCTACTTTCAGCTCACCGTTCTCTCTTGTGCCTAGTTTTGCGTTGAAGTCTCCCATTAACACCGTATAGTGGGTTTTGGAGGAATGCATGGCTCTATAGATATCCTCATACATTTAGTCCATCTTCTCATCGGGATGTGCCGAGATTGGTGCGTCAGCCTGTATGACCTTCACCGAATACCGTTTGGTGATTCTGAGTATAAGGTACGCAACCCTCGTCGATACTTTCCCAGTCTTTACAACGTTGTTAACGAGAGTCTTGTGGACGATAAATCCGACACCTCCTTGGGACAGATGGTCCCGGTGATGATACAAGTTGCCGGATTCGAGGATTACCGTGTCCTACCCTCTCTTCGGACCTCAGGTATTCCTATAATATTCCAGCGCAACTTGTTCTCTTCTTCCTGCTCCAGGATCTTCTTATCGGAGTAAATTTAACCTTTTCACTTCATTATTTTTTAGGTTTATCAGGTATACCTCGACGATACTCTGACCATCCTGATAATTTTACCTCATGAAATATTATTTCTTCATTTGGTTCATATATTTCTTTGCTATTAATAATAATAATAATAATTATTATTATTATTATTTTTGTACCTATAAATAATCAAATTCGAATTATAGTACCTGCCACTGATGTAATTTATTTATGAACTATTCCATCGTTAGGAGTAAAAGTAGATGATAATCCTGGTCGATTATATCAAACTAGATTTCTTATTAAACGGCAAGGAATTTTTTTTGGTCAATATTCAGAAATTAGTGAAACTAATCATAGTTTTATACCTATTGTAATCGAAAGAATTTTTATTAATAATTGCATTAATTGAATTAATAATTATTTATCATTAGATGAATGAAAGCAAGTACTGGTTTATTAAACTATCTCACTATTACTTCTAATGAAAGAATTAGTTAGAATATATAATATAAATATGTCAAACTTAAATTATTAGATAGATAAGATAAGATGATTTAAATTCAAATTCAAATTCTTTATTTGCTAGTAAATAGGTACAAAGATATTCTGTTCTTGGTGTTATAAAACAATGTGTTGAGAAAACTGATTTAGCTGTTTTCAACAGCATGCAAATATCCAAAAGTTTTTATAAGATAATTAGTTTCTAAACTTAATCTAAAACACATAACTAAAAACATTCATTTACAAATTTTATAAATAAATAAATTAATTCATGCATCGACAACTTAATCACTACAATTTAAAAACTCATTTATTGTGTAAAATGTTTTTTTCTACCAACCATCGTCGTAATGAAATTTTAAATTTGTGGTATGGTAATTGCTTAATATGTGAGGGTATTTTATTATAAACAGTGTTGCACATTGCATAGCTATTTTTTGAAAGCGCTTACTTTTTGGAATTGTGTCAAGTACTAGTTTATCTGGGTTCCGTAAGTTAATTTTTGTAACATGTTTAGCTTGTAAAATCATGTGCTTATTTTGCATTGCAAATTTGCCAATCTCAAATATATGGAGGCAAAGAAAATGAAGTATGTCTAAACTCTTAAAATAAGGCTTTCATGATGTGTCCGATGGGATGTTACTTATAGCTCTAATACAGCGCTTTTGAGCTAAAAATACTTTTTGACAGTCTGTGCCATTACCACACATTAAAAGTCCGTATCTGATAACAGATTCTACATATGCAAAATACGCTGTGATCGCAGTGTTTTTGTTTGCTATTTTTGTCAATTTATGTAACGCGTATACAAATCTGTTAATTTTGTTACTCACTTTATGGATATGTTCTTTCCAATTTAGATTTGAGTCTATAATTAAACCTAGAAATGTCGTACTAATAGCGTTCCGCAGAAGTTGTCCATTATATTCAATATTTATGTCAGAATTTAAGTTATTAAAATTAATAATATTTGTTTTACTGAAATTAATGTGTATATTATTTTTATTGAGCCATTTATTTACTGAATTAATTGTTTTAACTACGTCCCTTTTGTGTTGATCAAGTGTATTTTTTTACTAGTCGTAATCGTCACCGAGATGTCATATGCAAATAAAGTAGTTTTGTAGTTGGAGATATCAGATAAATCATTTATGTATAATATAAACAACAATGGTCCGAGTATACTACCTTGGGGAACACCAAAATTGTTGTTTTTGAATTCCGATCTATATACCTGAGCTATGTTCTTAGAATTTAATTGTGTTATTTCTACACACTGTGACCAATTTTTTAAATAGCTTTCTAGCCAACTTAATGCAGGTCCCAATATGCCGTTAGCCTCTAGTTTGATAAGTAACTGATCATGTGAGACGCGATCGAAGGCTTTCGACATGTCAAGAAATACTACAGTTGTATAGTTTCTTTGATTTAAATTTTGCAAGACTTCCTTCACTAATGTAAACGCAGCATGTGTTGTTGATTTATTTTTTTGGAAACCATGCTGATTTTGTTTTATCACCTTAAATTTACTAAAAAAGTAAGTAAGTTGGTAATGCATCACCTTTTTAAATACTTTTGAGAGGACTGGGACTAGTGCAATTGGTCGATAGTTGGTTATATGACTTTTATCACCCTTTTTCTATAAAGGTTTTACTATTGAAAGTTTTAATATCATCAGTAATAATCCCTGAATCTAGTGAAAGATTTATCAGGAATGCTAATATTTCACTTATTTCATTCTTACATGATTTAATTATATTAGTACATATGGAATCATAGCCTTCAGATTTTGTGTTGTTTAACGACATTATTATTTTTTTGATAATATTCTCATTTATAGGAGTCAGAAAAATTGATTGGGGTAATTTCATGTCAGTTGTATTTTCTATTTTATAATTTATTTGATTTGTTGCGTTAATAAAATAATTATTTATAATAGATGCTATTTCAGCAGGTTCCGTTACCGCCTTTCCATTATTCATTATTTTATTTATGTAGTTTTTAGCATATACACGATTAGTCTCATTTTTATAATTGTCCAAGTAGCTTTACATATATTTTTACTATTCAATACAAATTTATTGTTTGTTGTTCCTTTTGTAATGTTTTCTTTTTTTAATAGTCTATCGTAATGTATATATTTAATTCGATCAACAATTTTTCTAGTCATATAAAACTTGTATCCAAGTTTACGTTTAGTTCTACAACTCTTTTTTAAGCCTTTGGATATCCATGTTAATTTAGTAAATGTTTTGGTTTTTACTTTTATCTTAGAAAAACATAGTATATAGAGTAATGTGAAAAGGCTAAAAAATTCTTCAAACTCTGTATTTAAATCAGTTTGAGTATAAACTTTACAAAATGAAATGCATTTTAAATATTTTTTAAATCTGTCTATATTTTCTTCAGAATAGTGTCGAATATATGTATATATTGATTTTATTTGTAAGAATATGGTACATTTACATTACAGTTGTTACAAAATAATTCGGATCCTAAATATTCTGCCGTTTCCGGCGTACAAATATTTTCAGACATTTTATGTGTAGGATATAATAGAAAATCAAAACATTAATTATTATTAGAATATAAAAATACTTACAGCAATACATAAATGAACTAAATAGAATCTATATAAAAACAAAAACATCAATTAATTAATTAATAATATTTTTTTGTCAATAAAAATAACTTGGGATTAATTTCAAATATTACAATTCGAGTCAAAGTTATCATATAAGATATCATTGACATTTGTATTAAACATGTATTGCCATACAGTATACATTTTTGAGTATAGCTGCATTATTTGCTTTGGTACACACAATTTATGTATATTTGTACTAGTCCTAATTATACCATCATTCTGTTTTTGTGAACACATTACGTTGGTAATTTCTTCTATTTCTCAAAAATAATACCTATTAATTGATTAATATCTTTTTCTTTTTTATCATAATTTTTATTCTATTTAATATTTTTATAGCACCTAATAAAAAATAATATGATAAATTATTATATCTTTTAAATTAATAAATATAAAAAAAATTATTTTAATAAAAAGCTTTAAAAATATAAATTGAACATGATAAGTAATTTATTTTTAATTTTTGATCCTAGTTCAAATTTATTTCATTATCCATTAAGTTGAATTAGAACTTTTATTGTATTAATATGTATTCTGTATTATTTTGTCTACATAAGCCTATTAGATACCTAATCGACATTTTTTTACTTATTATAAGCCAGTGTTCGACCACAATCCCACTTGGTGGTAGGTGGTGATGCAGTCTTAGTTGGTAAATCGCACTTCGCGTCTTATGGTCCCCACACACGGTCAGTTAAACTGACATCAGTTCAACTGATCAGATCAAACTAGGGCTGTTGATATATTTAAAATATCGGATTTTCAATATATCGATCATTATAAATATACCTATCAATATCGGAGTTTTATATATCGAAAACATAAGCGATATATCGATGTTTATTGCTTAAAAATGATTTTCACAGTTTATAATTTAGTATATTTATTAAAAAAATTATAAATGTATGAAAATGTTAGGTTATAGTTCTTAGTAATTATTAATGAGCCGTGGTAGCTCAGATGGTTAGCGCTCGCGGTAAATTTCACAGTAGGCGAGCAACCCGGGTTCGATCCCCGCTGGCACCAATGAAATTGTTAATGGCAATTTTAAGTGCTGATTTACCACATGCTCGGCGATGAAGGAA
Organism: Parnassius mnemosyne; assembly: GCA_963668995.1. Lineage (NCBI taxonomy): Eukaryota > Metazoa > Arthropoda > Insecta > Lepidoptera > Papilionidae > Parnassius > Parnassius mnemosyne. The sequence goes on along the minus strand of CAVLGL010000002.1, from coordinate 3,144,040 downwards.
AACATCGTGACGAAACCTGCATGTCTGAGAAATAAAATAAAAATTTCAAAAAACGACAATTTCGCCAACACGCATTGGAGCAGCGCGGCGGACTTTGCCCCAATACCGGGTCTATATATTTGTTTGTCCCCTCTCAGAAATTAGGAGAGCTGAGGAGTGCCCAGCATTGGGACGTATATAAGCTGTAACTTTAACTTTAATTATTGTTTAATTTAAATAAGACAATTATGTTTACCAATATTTTTCAGTAAGAGATTTCAAAAACACTCGTTGTTTTATATTTTCAGCTGTTTCAATGGTGCGATTATTGGGCACTAAAAGATTGATTGTAGAAGTAATTCGTTCAGATACTACGGATGCAGCTGAAGAAATCAAATATTTAACAGCTATTTCTGATAGCACGGAAGTAAATCATAAGACGCCTAAGCGATTAAAATAATTTGAGGCTAATACCAACATCGAAGCACTTATTTCGACGTTTTCTCTAATAGCTCACATGCGCAGACACTTAATACACATAATCGCATCACTTTGATAAAAATCCACTTCAAACGATTATTTAAACGATAAAACAGGAGCAACCATCCATCGATGGTCAAGCTCCTGCCAAAACTCGCAGTAAGTAAAGTAGTACTAAGTTTAATAGATTATAGTGATTTTAATATCACAGAGATATACTATACAAGATTACATTTCTTTTTAAGATAATAAGCAAATAATTAAACTGGAGAAAAATGAAAAACATAATATAGTGCTTCTAAAATATATGGTCGATTTCTAATTTTGTACCTACTTGGGAGTTTTGCTGCTTTTTCAATTGCCTGAAAACATTATAAAGTGAGTAATAATACTGTTTCAACTATTTATTATATTTATATTATTTGTGTAGTTACTTCTTGAGCCCTTTCAAATGAGCCCACAACCGCAACACAATGGTGTTTTGTAGTGGCGTAACTGAGATCTTTTACCCCACCTTCTTTGTCCACCATCATTAAGGTAATATAATCACATTGAACTAGGTCTTTATAAACCCTTTCAAATGACTTCAAACACGATCGTTCTACCTAGTGCCGCCACTGAGATCCTATACCCACCTTCGGATTGCAGCATCAGAAAGGTGAGGTCATAAGAGTCACCTAGGTCTTTAAGAGCCCTTTCAAATGAGTTCTAACACGATACTTCTATCTAGTGCCGTCACTGATATCCTATACCCACCTTCGGATTGCACCAACAAAAAGGTGAGGTCACCACAGTCACCTAGGTCTTTATGAGCCCTTTCAAATGAGTTCAAACGCGGTCTTTCTATCTAGTGTCGTCACTGAGATCCTATACCCACCTTCTGATTGCACCAACATAAAGGTGATATCATTACATTAATCTATGTCTCCATTTACCTATTTGAAAATGAGTCCAAACACGATGTTTCTACGTAGTAGCATCACTGAGATCCTTTACCCACCTTCTGAGTCCACCATAGGGAAGATGACGTCATTACAATCACTTTAGTCTCCATCCTCTGTTAAACCAACTTCTCTAAATTTATATGACAGCTCCGTGGCCCAGTGGCTTAGCAGTGAATTGCTGCGCTGGGGGGCGCGGGTTCGAATTCCGCACGGAACAAGTATTTGTATGGCCTACAAATAATTGTTGCGGGTCTGGATGTTTGTCCTTGTTCAATTTGTCTTTGTAAACTGCCTCCACGATATAGGAGAAAATCCTAGGGGGAGGGTAACGTTGTTTTTTTTAGTAAAAAGTATATAAAATAATATAAAATCTTAACAGCATACAAATAATGTTATAATAATAATTATATAATATATATAAAAGCTACTAAGAAAGTATGTACTTACCAATAATGTAAATGAACTGAAGCCAGCGGATTACGGTGCGCCCGAAAAAATGCATGGGTTGCCATCAGTTAAAAATGCTAACTTAAGATTTCACATTCACGGTCAGTTTTTGGATATACGACAGTTCAACGGAGCAGTTTAACTGACAGCACGCCCGAATAAAATCCGTGTGTTGCCGACAGTTCAAAATTTCAACTTAAGATTTCACATTCACGGTCAGTTTTTGGATGTACGTCAGTTAAACTGATCAGTTTAACTGACCGTGAGTGGCCAACATTGGCGTAACAAAAGCCTATTCACTCTTGCCTTGAAGATGCCCAAATTGTATTCGGACAGAAAGATAGTCGCTGGCAAGTTATTCCACTTTACATCTTTTGAAACTTTATTAGTCAGAACGTTAATAATGAATTTACAATATTATTAGGCATTAATAGATTTAATGGATCAATCTTTATTTTTATTTCATTATTTTCGTTTATCCTATTTAATAATTTAATAGGATTATTTCCTTATACTTTTACTAGAAAAAGTCATTTAACTATTTCATTATCAATTCCATTATCATTATGAATTAAATTTATAATATACTGATGAATTAATACCATATAATTTATTCATACATTAACCAACATATATTTATTCATACAATTCCTCAAGGAACTCCAAGTATTTCAATACCACTCATAGTATTAATTGAAACTATTAGTAGATAATATTATTCGTCCAGGAACTTTAGCTGTTCGTTTAACTGCCAATATAATTGCAGGACATTTATTATTAACTTTATTAAGAAGAACTAGATCTAATTTATCATTTTTATATTATTTATTTTTATTTTCATACAAATTTTATTCTTAATCTTAGAATCTGCTGTTTCTATTATTCAACCTTATGTAATTTCTATTCTTTGAACTCTTTATTCTAGAGAAGTGAATTAATGATAATAAACCATAATCACCCATATCATTTAGTAGATTATAGACAATGACCTTTAACAGGAGCGAGTAATAACTTTAGTTACTGGTATAATTAAATGATTTCATAATTTTAATGTAAATGTGATAATTTTAGGTTATATAATTATTACTATAACTATATATCAATTATGATGAGATATTTGTCGAGAATGATTACGATGAGGTATAATTTTTTTTATTATTATTACAGAAGTATTATGTTTATCCTTTATTTGAGCTTTTTTTATAGAAGTTTATCCCCTTATATTGAAATTGGAGTTATATGAACCCCATTAAACATTACCTCATTCAAATTCCTTTATTAAATACTATTACTTTAATTAGATCATGTGTAACTGTTACTTGAGCCCATCATGAATAGTATTTGTTACTATTATATTAGGAATTTATTATACTATCCTTCAAGGATATGAATATTTTGAAGCACATTTTACTATTGCTAATAGTATTTATGGATCAACTTTTTTATTAGAACAATTTTTCTAATAATATGATTTTTTTTCGTCACTTAAATAATCATTTCTCAAACATCACTTTGGATTTGAAACATCAACATGATATTGACATTTTGTGGATGTAGTATGATTACTCCTTTATATTTCTATTTATTGATGAGGAAATTAATTAATTTATATATAACATATAAAGTATATTTGATTTCCAATCAAACAAATTAATTAATTTTTAATATAAATAATCATTTTATTATTAATGATATCAATTTTAATTATTATTAATCATAATAATATAATATTATTATCAAAACACGAATTCCATTTTCTTGAAGTTTTTTCTTAATTACAGTTCTTTTTTTAATTTAGATATTGAAATTGGTCTTCTTTTCCCAGTTCTAATATCATTTAATTAAGTTAATTTTATTATATCAGGAATAAAATCAAAATATACTTAATTGATCTAATTAAGTATATCGTAATTTTTATTTTTATTTTAAAGTAATCTACCCACTACTTTGGAAGAAATCGTTATTTTTTATACATAGAGACTACATAAGATATAAAAATCGTAATTCGTCAATAAAAAGTAAAGTATATATTTTTTTGCTTTTTGTCTATTTTTTGTCGATAATTTATGGTCTAGTTTCGAGGTTGCACTTTACTGAGGGACACATTGTATAACTCTATACAACCTATATCAATATTTTTACTAAGCCATGACCATAACTTAAAAACTAATAATTTATACCATAAGTAGATAAATTTGGTATAAATCACATTAAAGTTTAAAAAAATCTTAATTTATAAGTTATTACAAATTTATTAATAAATAAACTCTTATATTACAAATGAAATAACCTATATATAAACCAAATAATCTTACATAAATAACTATTATTTTCATATTACATGATAAATAAAACATATAAAGATAATTAAAAATCATTCACGTAAAAAATGCCTATTAAATTTTGCTTTGTAGGGGGGATATTTACTATAGCTGCCACACTTGGCAATCAGGTTGGCCATTGCAGGTTTTTAGTCCTTATTGAGAAGGAACTGCTGCCCATCTCCTGATTTATTTCCGTCTGTAGCCTCTTACGACACCCACGGGATGATATGGAGTAGTGGATATTCCTACACAGCCACTACACGGTAGGCTAGACGTGTGTTAACCTCCCCCACGAACGGGTTCCCGCCTTGTACGTGGAGGAGGGCTTAGTAGCCGTGGCTTGGCCACCCGCGGTGAACAAAGAAGAACCTCTTGGCTGGCTCGTGGTGTAGGGCCGCCCCGAGGTGGCCACTCAAAGTGGGCTTGGCGAGCCATGGAGGAAGGCTTGTCTTGTGTTCCTGATGCGCCATGCCAGAGAAGAAGAATGGGGAAGAGAAGTCCTCCCCCGAGGGGGAGCTGCCATGGGCGGCCAGCGCTGGTGAGGCCGCGGATGTGTTCGAATGCGTTCCCATGACCCTGCTCATATGCGGCGAAGGTGGAACATCATGGGGTTCCTTTTTTTTTGGAAGACAACAGATATATTAATTAAGATAAAAGGTAATAAGTTCGGAAAATCCAAATGTAATAATTTGCCTATCAAAAACCAATTTTAAAACGGACAGGAACACCCTGCCTTAATTTTGATAAAAAAAATAAATTGTATTCCAGATTTTTAAAATATATTATTCACATGAATTAAACATAGCGCTCTATTATTTTTATAAATTAATTTATAAAATTGGTTTATATTTATAAAATATGGCTGTGAATACCGTGAAATGTAGCAATTGTAATATTGTAATATATGAGTTACTGGCTTTTGTACAAAATAAAGCAGATGTGATGGACGAAGATAGTATTACTCGTCTGTGCAATACGGCATTTTCAAGTAATGAAATCACAGAGGCTAAGAAATTACTTTTTGAGTCCTTGAAAATGAATAACCACAATAGAATTAGAAAAGGAGACGGCAAAAGTAAGCGAGAAATCACGGATATTATTTGTGCTATAAAAGAGTCGGACCCTGAGCTTTTACCTATCTTTGTAGCAAGAAATTCACAACGTCTTCCGCCAATCACATTTGATCACATCAACGCGACTAGACTCTTAAAAGATATAATTAGGTTGCAGAATGACATTTCAATTATTAAGGAAACCTATGCTACAAAGGATATGCTAAATAATAAATTACCCATGACAAACTACAATGTTAATACAAAACGAAGGGGAATATGTAGCAAACCCAGTTTAGATTGTGCGAGTGATCCTTGTGGTATACCTGATATTTTACCAAATCAATTTGAATATGATGATTTAACAACCGCTAAGAAATCTAACTGTTATCCTAAAGTCAATAATATGTTATTGACTCATACATGTATTTCTGACTCGCTTGCAACGTCGACAGAAGATCATAACACTGACCCGCCCCTATCTGTTTTAATGCAATCTTATGGTAAGGCTAGTATTGAAGATATGCAACCTTCATCACAGCCAGTGTGAATTAAAACCCGCACCACGGTTATGTCGGCGGAAATGCAGACTAACCACACCCCCTTATCTTACAAGGAGGCCACTGGAGTTTCATCGAATAACCTAGTAATTGAACAAGTTTGTAATAAGGGGGCGGGCGATAATCATGATTACTTAGATGATGAACTTGGAAAAGACGATTGGACCTTAGTGCGAAACAAGCGCGTAAAATGCAAGTTTATTGGTTTAAAAAGCAAGGCTGATATGCACGGAGACTGCAAATTTAAAGCAGCAAATATAAAAATCCCGTTTTATATTTACAACGTTGATAACAGCTGCGAGACTGATGACATAATGAATTATATTAAATGTAAAACTAACACTGACGTTCGACCAGAGAAAGTAAATATGAAATTCAAAAAGGGTTATGGAGCTTACAAATTTATGATTCCAAAGGATAAATTACATGTGTTTATGGATGAAAATCTATGGCCCACTGGAGTATCTTTCCGCAGATTTATTAGCTTCAATAAGCCGAGTAATCTTAATGAATGTAAGTCGAGTAACTTATCTTTATTAAAAAAAATGGTGAATAATGATGCTAGGGATAACACAACAATCAAGTTGATAAGTTTTAATTGTAAATCTTTTAAAAGATCAGCAGACTTCGTAAAGTCTTTGAGTGAAAGGGCGGACATAATTGAACTCCAGGAGACATGGCTCCTGCCCCATGAGATTCCTGACTTGGGACAAGTAAATAAGGATTTTTGTTTCTTCGGGAAGTCTGCGGTTGATACAAGCAAAGGAATATTGCGAGGACGGCCTTATGGCGGTGTTGGCTTACTATGGAGAAACAACGTGTTTGACTCTGTATCTGTGGTTCCGTGTATGAGCGAGCGTATTATTGCTATTAAAGTATGTGTTTCTGATAGGTTTATGTTATTTTTTAATGTGTATATGCCTACGGACGACCAAGACAATCTGGTAGAATTTGTTGAGTGTTTAAGTGAAATATCTACAATAGTTGATAATGAGAATATTGAAACTATGTATGTATTAGGAGACTTTAATGCTCACCCAGGTACGTTGTTTGGTAAGGAAATGTTAGAATTTTATCTAGAACAAAATTGGTTTACAGCCGATATTATGACGTTAGGAATTGACTCAAGTTCTTATACCTTTATGAGTGATGTACACGGTAGTTGTCGTTGGCTTGACCACTGTTTAACAACTCAGGCTGCATGGAAGTCAGTAGTCACAATTAAAATTCATAATGACGTTTATTGGTCAGACCACTTTCCATTAGAAGTGCAGTGTGACCTCACAATGGTTAGGCGTAGACCACTGTCGGTTCAGGAATATATAATCAATAAAGTAAAATGGGGTGAGCGTAATTTGAACCAAATTTACATATATGGCAAATACTGTAACAATAAATTAAGAGAAATCGATTTCCCGTATGAACTAAGTCAGTGTTATGATTTCTTATATTTACGCGAACACTACACATTTAAATAAAACTAATTTTACGGATTTTATCGCGTATATTAACTTATTTTACTTTCCCGACGTCCCCCCCGTGACCATGGGTGCTGTAAAGTGCTTGAAACGTCGGGAAAGTAAAATAAGTTAATATACGCGATAAAATCCGTAAAATTAGTTTTATTTAAATAAGTCAGTGTTGTGATAATATGTGTAATATTTTAGCACATCGATATGTGATAGATAAATTATATATATTCATTATTAATATTTTGTGTGAGGCCTCTAAGTACAGTTACGACAGTGATCGCGACCGGCATATAGCCAGAAAGCGTGGTCGACCTATACTGGGATGGAACTGGCACGTGCGTGATGCTCACCGGGATGCTCGACAAAAATTCCTAAAGTGAATCTGGCATGGGAAACCGCGTGGTGGGTATTTTTATAATGATATGATGGAATCTAAAAGGGTATTTAAACGAAAACTTAAGTTTTGTCAAAATAATCAGGACCAAATCAAGATGAATAAACTAGCGTATCAACATAGGAATAAAGATTTTCGTGGGTTTTGGAAGCATACTAAGCAGTTGAGTCCTAGAACAGGTACCCCGGTGAGCGTTAGGGGTGTGAATGAGCCGGCGAAAATAGCCAATCTTTTTAAGAGTCAGTTCTGGGTTCAGTCTTCTTTACAGTCACCTATTGAAGTCGATGCTGAGATTCATCACCAGACTGGTGCACCAACTTATGTACCCGATCGCATCACCGCTAGGGACATCACTGTTTTGGTAAATGGTATGACTGGAGGAAAGTCACCCGGTCACGATTGGCTTAGCATCGAGCACTTTCAACACGCTGGACCGCACTTACCTAGACTGTTGGCGCTCTTTTTCACCCTCTGCATGAGGCACTCTTATTTGCCCTATTTGCAACTATCGGCCCATTTCATTAGCGACAACTGCGGCTAAGATACTTGACAGTGTGCTTGAGAGACAGTTAAAAGTACATATTAAGTTAAACTATGCATAATTTGGTTTTAGACCAAATCTATCCACTGAGAGTGCAATACTGTCGCTGAAGCACATTGTGGGGTATTACACTGTAAGGAATACGCCAGTGTATGCGGCCTTCCTGGATCTTTCAAAGACTTTCGATCTTGTTAGGTATGACATTCTGTGGGATAAATTGCAAAAGGCTGGTCTACCCGTCTCGTACATTAGCATTTTTAGCTATTGGTACGGTCATCAAATTAATCAGGTCAGGTGGTCTCATGCACTGTCGGACGAGTATAGGTTAAAATGCGGTGTGAGGCAAGGGGGGTTAACCTGACCTACGCTTTTTAATCTATATATAAATGAACTGATTCATAGACTCGGGAGTGTAGTCGGCTGCTCTATTGATGGACTCTGCATGAACAATATCAGTTACGCAGACGACATGGTGCTTCTGAGCCCTTCAGTCAGTGCACTCAGACGGCTTTTGATCATATGTGAGGTTTATGCAGAAGCCCACGGTTTAAAATATAATGTTGCAAAGAGTGAGCCCATGGTGTTTAAGGTGGACACGAAGAAACCTAATTTCGTACCACCTGTAACTTTAGGGGGTGTTGCACTTAAACGAGTAACCGAATTTAAGTACCTCGGCCATGTGGTTACCGAAGATTTAAAAGATTATAAGGATATTAAAAGAGAAAGGAGGGCGCTGGCTGTCCGCTGGCTGGCCCGCCGGTTCTCACGTTGTACAGTCGAGGTAAAACTTATTTTATTTAAGGCCTATTGCCAATCCCTCTATACGTGCGGCTTATGGGTCAGATTTACGCAGCGGGCATACAACACCCTACGTATACATTATAATAACGCTTTTAGATTGTTGCTGGGGCTCCCACGTTACTGTAGTGCATCAGGTATGTTTGTTGACGCCCACATAGACAATTTTTCAACACTGATTCGCAAAAAAACTGCGTCACTGATGCACAAGGTTCGTGGGAGCGCCAACAGCATTCTTAACGTAATTAGCGAGAAACACGATTGTACTTTTTTGGGGCACTAGATGCATGTTCATGTGTCCGTTGCCTCGGACAGGCAACCCAGATATATGAAGTAATTTTTATTTAATTTTACTATCTACTTTTAACAAATTATCGTCTGCAATAAATGATTAATTATTATTATTATATCATTAATATAAGTTATGTTTATGATTTTGTTAATATATTATTAAGTCGAGTCTGTTATGAGTTACGTTTACATTGATTTATATTATTTTGTTAATATTAAATGATTATTATATTTTCAATATTATTATGAATACTTATGCATTTGATGTATTAATTTTAGTAATGAGTAATAATTTTAGTATTAGAATTAACTTGAATGAATGTAATATTACCCTATGATCCTTGCTGGTCGAAATAAATAAATAAATAAATAAATATAAAAAAAATATTTTAACAGATAGTGTACCCGTTTACAGGAAAAAAATGTTTACCAAAATAAATCGATTACACAAAGTATAAAATCTATATAGGCTGTATATGACAAAAATAAATGACAGTGACTTTAAATTTTTAATAGCAATAAAACTTATAACAGTTGAAAATCATTTTATTAACAAACTACGCATTAGCCTAGTATTCCATAGCCATATGAAATAGGAAATCAGTTGACGTGATACTGAAGCTAATAAAAAAATACGGTCTCGATACGTCATATTTTTCGGGATATTATCGTGACCACATACAAAATCAACATTCGGTCGCCCATGTAATTTTTATTTTCAAAGTAGCAATATAAAATTATTTTTTAGAAAATATAAGATGGATTAATTTGTGTTTTCTTGATATACGGCTACTCATATTATCGTATAAGTGCAATGTGGTTTTACTAGAGGCATTTTAAGAACACATAATTTAAAATTAAAAATTTTGTACAACCGACTATAAATTATTAAAAATAACTCAAAAACTATTGATCAGACCTTTATCAATTCATATGGGACCACATGAGAAGCACCAGCTTTCAAATCATCGAAATCGGTTCACCCTGTAAAAAGTAATGAGGTAACATATATAAAAAAACCTACAGACGAATTGAGTACCGGCTCCTTTTTGAAGTCGGTAGAAAAAACATCACTTTCCTCTTGCTAACGGTCGAGTCGACCCATTCGTGCTACAAATATACTACTAATATAGTTGAAGTATGGCTCTACCACGTATAAGAACAAAAATTAACAATTTAAATCTGGAAATAGCCGTGGTTAATTATGACATTGGAACGTGCTCGAAACGTTGGGAATATAAAATAAGTTAACATACGCGATAAAATCCGTAAAAAATAGTTTTATTTAAAAGTAAAAAATATAATTATCTATACAAATAAATAAAATTGAAGTGGCTGTTTGTAATGTCCAAATTACAGCTTTTTGATATGATGAAATACATATGAAAGTATATACGGTACTAATAACAAAAATACAATTTTTTAAGTTTTTGTCTCACTGTCTGTCTGTTCGTCTGTCTGTCTGTTTGTTCCCGCTAATCTCCGAAACGGCTGGACCGATTTTGACGGAATTTTCACTGGCAGATAGCTGATGTCGCAAGGAGTAACTACTTTTATTTTAGAAAATGAATTAGGGTTCCGCGCAAAAAAATTAAAACCCCAAAAAACACGCGGGCGAAGTCGCGGGGAACAGCTAGTCAGAAATATAGCGATAATCTTTGACACTATATCAAAGGTAACGGATAAATTTTCTTTGAATATTTTCAAGAGGTGTAATGTATGTTACATACCTGCGATTCCAGATTTGTGGTGCGTACTCTAAATTATATCTAACAAGAGAAGAAAGATCATGTGTAATGTCCATGTCACACTTATGCCGGTAGTTGTTGAGAGCATTTAAGCTCGAAGTTAAAAACAAATAGTCCGACTACGTAAGTCTAACTTCGACTGAGAGGTCAATCGACGGATTCAACTCGCCTGGACGGCGTTCGGGAAAATACGACACATCTTCTCGTCTGGTATACCTCAAAACCTGAAAACGAGAATGTACAATCAGTGCGTCTTACCAGTGATGACTTATGGATCTGAGACGTGGTGCTTCATTGCTGGCCGTATGACGACGCTCAAGATCGCTAAGTAAGCTATGGAGAGGGCTATGCTCGGGGTTTCTTCGCATGATAAACGTAAAAATGAGGATATCCGCAGTAGAACTAGAGTGACTGATACAACGGATTAGTAAGCTGTAGTGGCAGCCTCATACCGGTAGGCGAAGTGTAGAGCGATCTCCCACTAGATGGCGTGGGGACCTGGTAAGACATGCAGGAATTCAATGGCTGCAAGGTGGCTCAAGACCGTGATTATCTGCGAAAAAGGGTTTATTTTTAGCGGTAACCTGTGTCTTCTATCGGTTAAACTGGACTAGATTTAATCGTACTCAATCCGAGACTGTTCAACAATTTAAAAATAAAAATAGGAAGAAAGGATTAATAATAGTCAATTTTTGTTAGTCATCGATTTGAAATAACAATTTTACAGTTCGTAATTATAAAAGGTTAACCTTTTTTTAAAACACGTTATATTTATTAATAATTATAAATATTTATCAATTGAGATCAAGGTTCATAACAAAATAATTTCCTCGAGCTTTTGCACGGTGGAAAGACCGAGTAAATCAAGGTGAAGTACTTTATAACCATTCTAGGTCATGATTTCTGCATTTTTTTTATACTGAAAACTATTTTTTTTTAATAGAATAAGGAGACAAACGAGCACACAGTCCACCTAATAATAAGTGGTTGCTGTGACCCATGGACATCTACATCTATCCTCAATTAAGAGTAAAAATGCAGATGCGTTGTCACCACTGAGGACTAAGATGGAATGCCTCGTTTCCAGTAAAATGGGTCTACGGTTCTCTACACACACCATACGAAACACAGCAGCGTTACGCTGCTATTTTACTATGAGAGCGTAGTCCTTCCCCGGTCGAGCCGAACTGACCCATTATAAACAGCAGTGCTTCTCGTATGGTAAGTTACGAGAACCAAAATCCTCTTTTACTTGTAACTAGAGTGCCACGTTGCCTGTCGATTCAATGACTTATTAATTTAGTAAGCATACTAAAGCTTTTAAAAAAAATACTTCGCTAAAATCCGCGTAAACAAAAATATTTATTTAAAAAATTTTCATAAAAATTTTCAAAAATTCTCACTATGTTTTCCTTCACCACCGAGCACGTGGTAAAACGACACTTAAAATTGCAATTAACAATTTCATTGGTGCCGGCGGGGATCGAACCCGGGTTGCTCGTGTACTGTGAGATTTACAGCGAGCACTAACCATCTGAGCTATCACGGCTCAATAGACTTAAAATAGACATAGACTTTAGAATTTGACGGCTCCGTGCACAGTGGCTTAGCAATGAGTTGCTGCGCTGTGGGCCGCGGGTTCGAATCCCGCACGGAACAAGTATTTGTATGGCCTACAAATAATTGTTCCGGGTCTGAATGGTTGTCCATGTGCAATTTGTGTTTGTAAACTGCCTCCACGATACAGGAGAAAATCCTAGTGTGGGGGTAACGTTGTTTTAAAATTTAAAAAAAGACATGAATGTATTCAGCAACTTACACGCATACGGTCAAAGATAAAAATAAATAAAAGAACATATATAAAATTATCCGATTGCATGAGTGATGTGATGCAAAGGGCACTGACTCAACGTAGCGAGGTTGCGGTAGTGTTGGTTTTCAGCAATGTCCATTGAGGATAGACATTGGTATCTATGGGGCATAGCATCCACTTACCATCAGGTGAACTGTATGGTCATTAAACAACCACATATCTATAAAAATCAGTCAAAAAAAATGACTACGTCTTGGACTAGTGGTTGTTAACGTTGTTGCTGATCATGAGATCCCGGATTTGAATCCCGGGTTTGGCAGAAAATCTGTTATTGGGTTTTCCTTACAAGAAGTTTTCAGTTGCAGTCCGAATTCAGGAATTTGGTGGTGTTTCACCCCTGTACCTCGGAAAGTACGTAAAGTCTTCTTGCACCTGATCTCTCTCCAATCGTGTCGTATTACCGTCCCGTCAGACTATAAGATTGAGGGGATAGAGTGCTCAAATACTATTGGTTTAGTGATGATCCTGTGCTTGCGCATACACTCGTAATTCTGCCCTGTGCAGAGATGGTTAGTCTCCGTTGAGACTGGCTGGAAATTCGGTCTCCAGGACATTTATTCTATAAAAATAATTAAAAAAAAAACAGTAATATGTATCCGTGCTTATTTCGTGGCGAATAAAAAATAACAAAACCGTATTGTATATTCTAATGGTACATTAAGAACGTAAACTTTATGAAAAAGAATATCATTTGCAAACTTCTTTTGCCGTTATAGGTCATTAGTATCTTAATAGCTGTTACAAAACAATAATAATGGTATTTTTAAGTCTACTGGTGGATAACGGCGTTTTCAAGGATGAGGCAGCCAACAAGTATAATTTTGAAGATTTTGACGTAAAAACTTCAATAGCCGCGTTGAGCGATTTTCGGTAGGGGAAAAACTTATGGTTTCGCATCACCGATAACCTCGACATGCTCGTGACGTATTACGCTTGCGCCAGACCAGCGTAATGTAGTATAGCGGCCAGTATACGCATATATTATTGACTTTTCACTTCTGTCGGCAGTGCTTATGACTGCCTTTGTTTTTTTTTGTAGAATCAGAGTGACAAACTGGTACACATCTCACCTGATGGTAAGTGAATGCCGTGGCACATAGACAACTACATCTAACCTCTACTAAAAATCAAAATCCCGATCCGTTTCACTCCTGGGGACTAAGATGGATAGTCCCGTTTCCAGTAAAAATGATCTTCGTTTCTCTACACTCGCCATACGAAACACAGCTGCATTATCCGGCTGTTTCCCGCTGGTTTTATGTGAGAGCGTAGAACTACCGCAGTCGAGCCTACCCATTCGTACTGCATCTGTGTATAGCCAGCATAACTGTAGCGTTCCACGTTCTGTTATACTTTGAAAACTCGAAGTAAAACTAATTAAACCGTATTAATTTTTCTATGGTAAAAGTTTTCAGTATCATTCTTTATTTATTCCATTTTATTTGCTTTACATGTATAGTTTCTACTAAACATTTTTCTATTACGTTTTTTTTCCAAAAAAATTATTGCTTTGTTTCTTCATCATAACCCAACTTTTTCTCATTCGAAGTCTCGTTTTTCAGGTGAGTAATTGATACACCTATGTTACTAAATAAATGTAAAGAGTAAAAAGTAAATAACCCAATTCTGATTCATAGTTGTTGCTAGACTTATAATTCACACTCGCATGATAATGCAGAATAGGTCTCCCACATAAATTGCCTCATAGGGGGATTTTACCGTAGTCATGCTTCGTTTATATCGCAATTTTTGGAATGAAGTTCGGGGCTAGGCGAGAAAAAGTATAAGATTTTTCCGTCACGACCCCTTCTGACGTAGTGTAGACGGCCTTGGCAGCTATGAGGATGCGAGATGGAATAATATCCATCTCCCTCGCACTTTTTCTTATCTTGCCATGAAAGAAATATTATTTTATTTTAAATGATGCTTCATTTTAATAGACGCTAGTCATTACAGCCCTTCACAAGTCCACTGCTGAACGTAGGCATCCCCCAAGAAATGCCACAAAGCACGGTCCTGAGCCACCTGCATCCATCGACTTCCTGCATATCTTACCAGGCCATCACTTCATCTAGTGGGGGGACGCCCTACACTTCGCCTACTGGTACGAGGCTGCCACTCGAGAACCTTTCTCCCCCATCGGTTGTCGGTTTTTCGAGCTATATGGCCGGCCCATTGCCACTTCTGCTTACTAATCTGTTTGGCTATGTCGTTCACTCTGGTTCTACTGCGGATATCCTCATTCCTAAGTTTATCACGCAGAGAAACTCCGAGCATAGCTCTCTCCATAGCTCGCTGAGCGACCTTGAGCTTCCTCATCCGGCCAGCAGTGAAGGACCACGTCTCAGTTCCATAGGTCATCACTGGCAACACGCAGTGGTTGTACAGTCTCGTTTTCAAGTTTTGAGGTAAACCTGACGAGAAGATGTGCCGTAATTTCCCGAACGCTGCCCAACCGAGTTGAATCCGTCGATTGACCTCTCGGTCGAAGTTGGACTTACCTAGTCGGACTATTTGTCCCAGGTAAACATACTCGTCAACAATTTCGAGCTTAGTGCTCCCAACAACTACCGGCATAGGTGTGACCTAGACATTAAACATGATCTCTGATTCTGTACTCGGGTAGCCATCGTAGCCCTACTGTACAATCACTTCAACACTTCGATATACCGACAGTCAACTTGGCACTACTGAAGGGACTGCAGTCATAGTCCACATACACCAGACATAGTGGCAAATTGTACTCCTCGGACTTCTGTACAATTTGCCAAAGGGTATGTATGTGGTCTATGGTGCTTAAGCCTTTTCGGAAACCGGCTTTTTCGGGAGGCTGGAAGTCGTCAAGTCTGCGCGCGAGACGATTCGTAATGACTCTAAACAGCATGTAGACGCGGCTTAGAAGGGAAATCGGTCTGTAGTTCTTCAAGAGCGCGTTGTTGCCTTTCTTGAAGAACAAGACCACCGCACTTCTGCTCCACGCCTCCGGTGTAATGCCACCATGGAAGACGGAATTAAAGAGCTTCTGAAGGACTTCAAGTACCGGTCTTCCACTCGCTTTCAGAAGCTCCGCTGTAATTCCATCCTCGCCTGGGGCCTTGCCGTTTTCAAGGTGCTGGAGAGCCATTCTAATCTCGCTCAGACTGACGTCCGGGATATCATCGGAATAATGTCGGATAAGACTCGCTCTTGGATCGTTACTCACACTTGCGTGTGGCTCCAACGATAATGTGTACAGCTGCCCATAGAACCTCTCAATCTCACTCAAAATCTTAGGTGTCCCGGAAATGACGCTGCCACACTCGGTCTTCAGCTTCGACAGTTGGCTCTTTCTGGTAGACAGATCTCTAGCAAAGACTTTGGATCCCTGGTTCCGCTCGATCGCTTCTTCAATATGAGCAGTATTAAAGTTGCGTAAATCCCGCTGCATGCATTTGGTGATCTGTCTGTTCAGTTGCCTGTATGCTGCCAAATCTACTGAAGACTGCAGCTTCATATCCCGTCTAACGGCCATGAGATTAAGAGTGTGATCGGAGAGTTTTTGTGTTCTTCTGCGGCGGTCTTGCAAAACTTAGCTCCGACCGCATGGATAGTTTCCACGAGCTTGACATTTATATGGCTAGTAATTCATTTATTTGTTTATCAATGATATAATACGTTTATCAATAATAATATAGTACGAAAGGAACTTCGTTCCAACCGAGTGTTCCACGACACTCAAGCATGTTGATTTGCTATCAGTAAGATGCTGCTGACAATGTCCTGTTCCAGTTTTCCTCTGTCACCTTTTACAACACACACGGGACGAATAGTGATATTCTTACACCGTCACTACACGATGGATATACGTATAGTGGCCAGTAGTACGTATAAATAGTCATAAATTTCAATTTACTTCTTAGTTTCTTATCTAATTCGACTGCAAACAGAAGCTGCAATTTATCGTTTTATTCATAAGCAATTTATAGTAATTATTTTAATGATGTGCATAATTTTAAAATGGCTAAGTATCAACATAAAAGCAAGATAATATTATCTGTAGAAAAAATTGTAATTGTTTTAATTAATGAACATTTTTTTATAAATAATTAAGAGAATATTATAGGTAATTAAAATTTTCTTAAGATTAGTTTGTCAGTTGACGTCATTTTACAGTCAATCTAATTTGACTGCAAACGGAAGCTGCAAATTATCGTTTCAATTTATAATCAATTTATTGTAATTATTTCAATGATGTGTATAGTTTTAAAATGGCTAAGTATTTCAACATAGCTGCAAGATTATATTACTCGTATCTCTAGAAAAAAGTAATAATTATTTTAATTAATCAACATTTTTTTATAAATGAGTAGGAGAATATTGTAGTAATTATATTTTTCATAAAATTAGTTTGCTAGAACCAGTTGTAAAAAATGAGAAGTAAATGATTAATTTAATCACATACAACTTTTTAATTTAACCAAACATTATTTTCTGATATTCTATCTACCACAATGGAATGAATGTAATACCTATACTTTCTTGTACACCAATAAACAAGGAAATAAAAAGAGTAAGAATAGATGCCGATAAAGATGGATATATATTGAAAATGGTAAAAATTAAGAGTACCTTTAACCGACGAGCATGTATGCGAGAAAGGTGTGCCAGGATCGTGCTAAATTGAAGTCCGTAGTCTCGGCCTACTCCTCTGCGTGAGTGTATGTAATGTAAGAATATATTATATAAAAGTACATTGGTGTAACCGCGTCGTGGCGGTGTAAGAATATCCACTAGCTCATATCATCCCGTGGGTGTCGTAAGAGGCGACAGAGGGAACCTGTAACAGGAGATGGGCAGCAGCGTCTTTCAACAACCCACCTTTCAAGCATAGTAACTATGGCAGAATCCCCCCTATGAGTCAATCTATGGGCAAGACCTATGGTTGAGCAGTGGACTTTTATAGGCTGTAATGGATGGATGTATAGAAGATAATCTACCAGGAGCACATGACCCACTGAGAGGTGAAATTATTAAATTAACAAGTAACATTATAACTATGGCTAAATCCCCCATATGAGTCAATCTATGGGCAAGACCTATGTTGAGCAGTGCACTTTTATAGGCTGTAATGGATGGATGTATAGAAGATAATCTACCAGGAGCACATGACCCACTGAGAAGTGAAATTATTAAATTAACAAGTAACATTACAACTATGGCTAAATCCCCCATATGAGTCAATCTATGGGCAAGACCTATGTTGAGCAGTGGACTTTTATAGGCTGTTATGGATGGGATGGATGGATGGAATTATCCTTCTGTCTCATGACTTTTATTTCTCTTACTGTTTTTTCCTTTATGTTCTTGTGTACTTGGAGTCCAGCGCTTTTCAAGTTTTTGGATACCAAGAAAAAAGAACAGAGAGAGAGAGTCCATAGACCGCAGCGGATCCGCTATTATAATAATAATAATAATAATAATAAGCCTTTTATTATTTCTCATTCTTCATGCAGTTTTACAATTGATATTTTACGTTTACATGCAACAATAATAAATAAGTCATAACAAATCAATTATTATTAGCTTCATAATTAATTTAAATTTGTAATTTATAATGTTTAATATGCTTAAATTTATTTTTCAATCTATAATTTAATAAGTAAACATAAAAATTCCAACTTTAAAAATATATAATAGTTTCAGTTATTTAATGAGAACCCCTCTTTTGCAGGGTAAAGGCCTCCTCCATTTTTGACCATTGTTTTCTATCTTTCGCCTTTGTTTTCCAATCATCTCCTGCTATATCTTTGATATCGTCAATCCATCTTCTACATGGCCTCCCTCGTTTTCTTTTACCCTTCGGCCCTTTCCATACAAGGACACGACACGTCCACCGAGCGTCCTCTACTCTAGCTAGATGTCCTGCCCATTTCCATTTCAATTTCATCGATTGGCTTAAGAAATCAATTTGTTTTGTTTTCTCTCTTATCTTGGTGTGGCGTACTTTATCTCTCCTTCGGAGTCCCAGGATGGATCGTTCCATAGCTGCTTGACATTTTCTGATTTTTTCTTTCGCCTGTTTTGTATATGTCCATGTTTGCGAACCATACGTTAGGCAGGGAAGGATGCAACTATTCATTATTTTCTTTTTCGTAGAAAGCGGCAGGTCTCCTTTCATTATTTCCTTGTGAGCCCAGTACTTTTTCCATGAAATATTTATTCTTCTAATTATTTCTTTTATGTTATTATTCTGGTGGAATGATACTTGTTTTCCAAGGTAGATATAGGTGTCTACATATTCAAGCTTTTCGTTTCCTATCTTTATTGTTGGTTTTGTAGAATTGGTCATCAGTTTAGTTTTCTGCAGGTTCATTTGTAGGCCTACGCGAGCGCTTTCTGTCTGTAAATTTTGTATCATTTGCTCTAATTGCGAACTCGATTCTGAGAATAATACTATGTCGTCAGCGAAACGTAAATGACTGAGATAATTCTTATTTATCGTAATACCAACATTTTTCCAGGGAAGTTTTTTAAATATCATCTCTAGTACGGCGATGAAGAGCTTAGGGGATAAAGGGTCGCCTTGTTTTACGCCTCTTTTTATTTTTATATCTGGGCCGCTTGTTTCCAGGGTAATTCTACTTGTGCTTCTTTCATAGATGTTTTTTATTATATTACAATAGGTGTCTTCTATGTTGTTCGCCTTCAGCGCCTCCCATATTGAAATGTGTGAGATAGAGTCAAATGCTTTTTGGTAATCTATAAATGCTAAATAGATAGGCTTTTGAAATTCCTTATATTTCTCAATTATGTTCTCCAGAGCTTGAATATGATCTACAGTTGAATATCCTCTTCGAAAACCCGCTTGCTCTATCTGTTGGTTTCTGTCAATTTTTGCAGATATTCGACTTAAAATACACTGTGAGAAAAGTTTGTAAAGACTAGGTAGTAAGCTGATGGGTCGATAATTTCCAATATCCTTTGGATCGCCTTTCTTATAGAGTAATACAATATTTGATTTGGTCCACTGCTCGGGAACTCTCTGCTCTTTATTTATAATATTGAATAAATAGGTTATCACAGGTGTTAGTAGTGTCCTTGCCAGCTTTAGTGCCTCGTTGGGGATACCATCTGGTCCTGGGCTCTTGTCTGATTTTAGCCTCTTTATTTCTTTATCTATTTCGGTATCATTCCAATCAATATTCGTTTGATTTTGAGAGTAAAAATTTATAGTTTCAAAATTCCCAAGGTCTTTTTGGTCGTAGAGGTTTTGATAGAACTTTGTTGCTATTTTGAGAATGTTTTCTCTATTATTTGATGGGCTAGAGTTTTCTAATAGGCTGGGTATCCAAGTTTTGTGTGAGCGAAGTTCTTTGTACGCACGTTTGCAACTTCCACTAGTCATTACATACTCTTCTATTGTCTTTAATCTATGTCTCTTGTAGTCTTTCCTGATATTTTTGTTTGTTATTTTATAGATATAGCTGAGTTTTATTTTGTCTTCGCGGCTTTTATGTTTGAGATTTTGTAGTTTGTGGCGTTGTTTAATAAGACTTAATGTCTCCTCGGTAAGAATATTGTATAGTTTCCGTTTCTCTACTTGTTTGTCAGTTTTCATGCTTTCTAATAGACAGTTTTCTAGATTATTGTATAAGGTTTGAACCGTGTATGTTTCTTCCAGTTGTATGGATTTCAAGTGTTTCTCTAGTTTCTCTAGGTAATCATTCGTTACACTTTGGTTTTTCAGTGTGCAAATAGGAGTTTTGAATTTTAAACGGCTCTTTTTCATTGATTTGACAGATATTTTTGATCTAACTATTCTGTGGTCTGATGGAAACATAATATTATTTAAAACATGCACATCCTGGAATCGGTTGGGAAAATTTGTGAGTATATAATCTATTTCATTCATAGTTGTTTGGTCAGGAGACTTCCACGTCCACTTTTGACTGCTCTTTTTCCTGAAAAAAGTGTTCATAATGGATAGGTTATATTCTTGTGCGTAATGTATTAACTGTTGACCTCTAGGGCTTCTGTTTCCAAATCCATACATTCCAAGATGTTTGCTTTCTTCAGAGTTCCTCTTCCCCACTTTCGCGTTAAAGTCGCCCATAACTATAATATACTTTCTTGATGCTTCATGGGCTCTATGTAGAGTGTTATAGAAGGTTTCGATTTCTGACTCTTCAGACTCCTCAGTAGGTGCATAAACTTGGATAATAGTGATTGGTAGGTCATTTAAATCGACATCCAGAAGTACCACTCGATCAGAAAAACCCCTAAAGCTTTTAATGCAGGTTTTTAGGTGTTTTTTTATAATAAATCCGACTCCATATCTTCCCTTTATCTGTCCATTGTAGCATAATATGAAATCGTCGTATTCGTCCACTCCATAGCCCAATCTTCTCATTTCTGACAGTCCAATGATATCATATTTAATATTCTGAAGCGCGTTCGTGAGTTCGATGAGCTTGTCCGGGCTTGCCAGCGTTCTTACATTGTATGTGCCAATGTAGAGGTTGTGTTTATTTTTCGTAGTGTTTACAGTGCTGTTTTTGGAGGGTTGTAGTCAAGAGAAAAATCTCTTCCATTTTTCTCCCCCGCGGTGACTAACCGTATTGGGTTTTGAGATGGATCCGCTATTCCAGGCACAATATATGAAAAAAAAATTGTTATATTATTTTGTCGATAATTATAATTTTACTCATTCACTTAAATTTGTAATTAGCAATGTCATTGATGCCGGGTATTTAATCTAGAATAGAACTTCGCTCACGTACTGTGAAATTATTGTAAGCGCTACGAGGACTAACTATTGTTGCGTCTCAAAGAAATATATGTAAGAAAACACTCTAAGCGCAGTATAACTATTTAAAATCCATTATACTAGCTTGTTTATGACATACCAGCGCCATTTTTTCTGATTAACGTTGCGCATCGTCACGGACCTCTGTGACACCTATTATGTTCAGGTACTATTAGAAGCCGCTTCTAAGCTGTTAGGAAAAATACCCATAGAAAACGTGTCAGGTTTTTGCTCTTTAGTTTTTCGTGCTTGGTAAACAAATGACTCTTGTACAAAAACAATGTCGGAGCCTGCACGAATGAAATTCTTAAATGCAATTTTAAGTGCTTACTTACCACGTGATCGGTGAAGGAAAACGCCATAGGGAAACATGCATGTCTGAGAAAATAAAAAAAAATCAAAGACATATGAAGTCCGCCAACCCGAATTAGGGCAACACTACCTTGCCCTTAATACGTCTCCGGAATGAGAGGAGACCTGTACCCAGCTGATGGATGCATTTTTTAGTATTCGAAGGTTTCTACTCTCTCCTTACGTAACACAGCAGCATTAAGCTGCAATTTTACGCTGGTGTTCTGTGAGAGCGTGGTCCTTCCCCGCTTGGGCCGACCTTTTCGAGCTGCAGCCGTAATATAGCTGCAGCGTGGTTCCATCAAGCTAAACTAATTAACTTTATTTTTCACTAATATATATATATATATATATATATATATATATTAGTGAAAAAATTCCGATATATATATATATCGGAAATATCGTGTTTTCCCGAGGAAGAAGAATAACTTTTACTAAATATTGTGTTTTCCAATGAAAATTAGATATTTTCCCGCGGTAAAAAATTTAAAATGTGTTCTTCCGGGTCATATTCTATCTGCTTTTTTTTTATATTTCCGTTCAGCAGTTTCACCTGCTGCCGAAGTATTTATGTTTTCCCATGGGATTGACGGATTCAACTCGGCTGGGCAGCGTTCGGGAAGCTACGACACATCTTCTCGTCAGACATACCTCAAAACCTTAAAACGAAATTGTACAACCAGTGCGTGTTGCCAGTGATGACTTACGGAACTGAGACGTGGTCCTTCACTGCTGGCCGTATGAGGAAGCTCAAGGTCGCTCAGCGAGCTATGGAGAGGGCTATGCTCGGAGTTTCTCTGCGTGATAAACTTAGGAATGAGGATATCCGCAGTAGAACCAGAGTGACCGACATAGCCCAACGGATTAGTAAGCTGAAGTGGCAGTGGGCCGGCCATATAGCTCGAAGAACCGACAACCGATGGGGAAGAAAGGTTCTCGAGTGGCAGCCTCGTACCGGTAGGCGAAGTGTAGGGCGTCCCCCCACGAGATGGAGTGACGACCTGGTAAGACATGCAGGAAGTCGATGGATGCAGGTGGCTCAGGACCGTGTTTTGTGGCATTCTTTGGGGGAGGCCTATGTTCAGCAGTGGACTTGTGAAGGGCTGTAATGATGATGATGATGATGATGATGGGATTGAGTATTTTACCGCGGTAAAAAGTAGCTTTTTCCATGTGTTTTCTGGGTCATATTCTACGTGTTTCTAACATTGCCGCTCAGCAGTTTCACCTGAAGACGAAGTTTTTTCCATTGGGAATGAATTATTTTACCGTGGTAAAAATTCTGAAATTACTCCCAAGCGTGGCAAGAATGGCAAATGAAGATTTTTTGACGGGATACATCGAATGAATCAATCAAACTATTCTTATGAAAATTAAATGTTTTTATGCCCCAATAGCATCTTCCTTTTTTAATACGTATCTATCTATTTGCCTATATAACGGAATGTTCTAATGAAATTTTCATCAACTTGTAAATGGCCGATCGACTTAGGACCGATGACAAAACAATAATTTAATAACTTTACCCTAATTTTCTGTTCAGGATCATCAGGATAAACTAAAATAATTATCAAGATCATCACAGCTCACGATCAAGGCGTGTTGTTTCAGTTTTTTTTTTAACTCTTATAATATATCACTCATGTATCACTATAAAGTTTTCATAAAGTTTATTATTTCATTACGCTAGCATTCAATATTCAGATACATAAAGATTTGATGATATCCGTCCTGCTGCTCTGGTAGGTCTTAGTGTTAGGTTTTTCTGTTTTAGTTTAGTTGCGTTATTCTGCAAGTAAGTATCAGTCGCGTTGTCCCAAAACGAAATATTTTTCATTATTTCTCTTGGTTTCCTCGATTCTTCCTATATTAAATTATATTAATATGTAATTAAAACCTTTCAATATTAAATGTTTCATATCACATACCTCTTTGTATCACATTATCAAGATTTTAGATGACCCTCAAGATATAATACTATCCGTGTACAAAGACTATAACAATAAATCATCTTTTTGCATTATACTTATCTGCAGTCATGTCCTTTAATAACACTTGTATGAGGTCTAGATATTAATTGAAGTAATTCTAATTTTAATTAACATATAAATTATTTCTTTAGTCAATGCGAGCAAACAAGAATTTTATTATTGGTTTGATTATGAAATTGATCTTATGAATTAATTATGATTAACATTAAATCGTGATTTTCATTAAAAATACTAACAACGCTACTAACGTTACTAGTTAGAACGCAAAGTAAATATCGGTAAAAATATCGGTTATATACCGACATCGCACAGATATCGATAATCGAAAATATCGAACAATTTATATCGTTATTTTCTAAATTAAGGAAAAATAATTAAGCATAATCTAAATCAACTTGTATTTATTAAAGAAAACTACATGTGCTGATATTCAGTATCAATCAACCCTAAAAATAGTAATTTTCTTAGTCTACTGACATTAAATCTGCTTCTGGTTTGTGTGAGATCATGCTTCTGAAAAAAGGCATTTGGCAAGCACAGACGAAGCAACTACAGATATAAGTGACCCCTGCATTTCTTGTCTGCAATTCGATCGCAATAACGATAATGTCGTATCGGCAAAGCTATAATATCGATAAAATATCGATATTTTAGCCACTGTGTAATCGATATAATCGGTCAACCGATATATACCGATGTATTTCTATAAATTTTTCTATAAAGTTTAAAGTGCGAATTCACAAAATTTTTCAGTTTTGTATGCACTGCATACAAAATGTAAGGTACTGACCTTTATCGATTAGGTGACTGTAGGTATTGTAGTAAACATTATATATATGGTTATAGCGCGAATGGGTTTGGGTAGGCTCGGTCGGGGTCCACGCTCTCACAAAATACCAGTGTAAAATGGCAGCTTAATATTGCTAAGTTTCGTATGGTAAGTGTATAGTACCGGAGATTATTTTCAGAGGAAGCGAGGCATTCTATCTTAGTCCTCAGAGATGATAACGCATTTGTATTTTGATTCTTAACTGAGGATAAATATAGATATCTCAGTAGTGTCTCCCAATATATAGGAATCAGCTCTTATGTCGATAAAGATGTTGCCAATTTATTATTAAATTTCCACTCAAAAATGACAAATGTCAAAAAACGTTACGTTGTCCATGTTAATTCTAATTTTGTACCTGTACATTACATCCCAGACGACCGAAGAGAGATTTAAGAGAGAGAAACAGAAATCGGGAGATGCTCTCCGAGACACTGGGTATCCTAGTAGCGGTCTTAATTCTCAGAGGTGGTTCTGATTCTTAATTGATAATTAAAGTAGGAGTAACATTACAAGCTATCAGGTGGACTGTGTACAAGTCTATAAAATAAAACAGTTACAGCCTACATACGTCCCACTGCTGGCACAAACCACCTCTCACTTCCGAGAGGGTTTTAAAACCAAAAATAAAAACAAAAAAATTGCGAAAAAAATAACAAACTATGAATTCTACAATGTGACTATACATATGTTTAATAAATCAAAACTAGCAGGAAAAACACGCGCTAGTCACCCAGCTAGTTATAACGTAACATTGCGTACAACTATTGCCTCTGAAGGTGTAAAAAATATAAATCTATATGTTTGCTCAACAAAGTAACGGGTCCCGCACAATAGCATAGACAAATATTAGTTTAAGAATAGAATAAGCGATGTTTGTGTCAATTTTTTTTATATATGGGAAGCTACAGCTTTTTGCGATTAATTGTGGTTTTTAAATATAAGTTAAACATTTATAGATATTAGATATTATGTTAGATAGTGATGATTATGGAAACTTTTTATTTTTTTTTGTCCTCCGTGGAAATTGACGAATGGCAGACAACGAAAAAATGCCAACTATTACCTCCTCCTATAATATCGTAACAAAAGGTTAAATAAGTTATACTTAATAAATGATAATAAAGTGGAATTTAAAAAAAAACAAAAACGTACAAAAAATATTCATGATAATATGATCATCATGATATTTATTGATCATTCAATGTTGCTGTCTTTAGAAAGTGTTCTGGGACCAAACTTTTGAAGTCACTTTTGTTAGGTTCATTTCTAATGTCTTAAGAAAATTCCAGAGTTCTACTAAAACAGTAAAAGATTTTATTTGTTTTAAATTGTTAAGATTGGTTGAAGAACAAAATTTGTCCTGAAGATAAGCCATTTAGAGATTATACATTTAATACGTGGCAGTGCCATGCTGCAGCTATATTACTGGTATATTTGTAGCATGAATGGGTAGGCTCGACTAGGGAAGGACCATACTCTCACAGAATACCAGCTTAAAATAGCAGTTTAACGCTGCTGTGTTTCTTATGGTGAGTATAGAGAACTGGAGACACTTTTACTGGATACGAGGCATTCAATCTTAGTCCTCACGGGTGATAACGGATCCGCATTTTGATTCGTAATCGAGGATAGATCTAAATGTCTATGGGCCACAGCAACCACTTATCATCAGGTGGACTATGTGCTCGTTCGTCACTCTTATACTATAAAAGCAAATATACATGCTTAATTTAATCTATTATATGATATTATATATAATCTTCACTTATCTTTATTTATATCTATTTTCATATTTTTTATTTTTATTTTGTACGCCCCCCTCTACTTTTAACTATTGTTTGCATCAGTTCTCTACGCTAAGGTTGTCTGGAAGAGATCAGTTTGAGATAAGACCGCCTGTTGTACATTTTCTACTTTAGATTTAACTGTATTCGTTTTGTTTTGTTTTTTGGTGTACAATAAAGAGTAAATAAATCAAATTAAATCAAAATAAATACATGGTTGTATTTTTGAAGGCCGAAAACAAATCTAATCAAGTTATGAAGAAGGCGCCTAAGATTAGCTAAGCGTATGTTTCGCCCTGCACACCGACAATGATTGACAGAACAAGATTTGAACTAGCATGAGTATAGTCTTATATAAGATAAAGCTTTTTGGATGAAAGAGCCATCAAGGTAACAGGACACTGCGGATATTTCCATTAAACTGTTCTTCTCAGTTCAAGGTTTTATCTAAATTCATGCCAAAATTTCCACCCAAGCACATCAAAATCATAATATCATTTTAATATGTGGAAGGAAATTATTTAAATAAATTTTGGCTAGCGTGCTCGAACTGCCTACGACATTTGCTTAACATTTTAATGGATTTACCGATATACTAAAACAAGAAAACCAGTCATATATCAGTTTTAGACGGATTTCTGATTTTTATTCAGTCCAGAAATTGCATTATGTAGATCATTTTTTTATAGAATAAGGGTGACAAACGAGCACACAATCCACCTAGTGTATGCTGTGGCTCATAGATATCTACATGCATCTTGATTATGAATATAAATGCAGATGCGTGTTCACCGTGCTAAGATGGTGGCCTCGTTTCCAGTATAAAAGGTCCTCGGTTATATGCTGCTATTTTACGCTGGTATTCTTTGAGAGAGTGATTCAACCCTGGTTGAGCAGATCAATTCATGCTACAACCATAATATAGTGGTAGCCCCTAAGCTACCATGGCTCATAAAGCCGTAACTGAAGCGAATAAATATATCAAATGAAAATAAATATACTTCCAGTTAAGTATTGTACTTAATCTATAATAACAATTCTCTAATGCAAAGTCGTACAAAGCCAAAATGTGAGGTCATTTACCTTATGCACAAAAAATAGTTTTTTGTATCTATTTTACGTATACAAAGAAAATACTTAAGTGGCAAGACATGACCCGAGACACATCAAAAGGTTCTTTTTCTTGTGATTTGTAGCTAGCACACTTAGCTTGTAAATTTCCTTATTTAAAAATCTTCATTGCACATAAAATGACAAGTTGCGGACTTAATGCCTTTAGGCAATTTCTACCAGTCAACCACGAGTTCAGCAGAAAAGCAGGTGCCATAAAAACATGAATATATTTATATATAAATAAACATACATTTATATACCCTTATAAATTAATATAATGCATAACTACTCATAACCTACATTTTATACTCTATACCTAATAAATTATAAATAATACACACGTTTTAAGCATACCTACATACCGACATTTTTATATGTAATTCTTTTGTCCGTGTGTATGTGACTGAACTCTTCCTAAATGGCTGGACTGGTTTTGATGAAATTTTGTGTGCGTGATTAAGTTGATTCGTTGATTCGAGAATAGTTTAGATTCACAAGAGGACGAATGGCGCTTTGTCGATATCCAGAATTCACCCGTGCAAAGCCGGGGCAGGTCGCTAGTAATAAATAAAAAGCACAACAGAACTATTTAAGAAAAGTAGCCACTGGAAGAGACACTGATCAGACGGCATTCTCTTTAAGGCAGCAATGGAATTTGGTTTCGTAATTTGTGTGTACATAAACTCGATTATTTATTAAGTGTTAATAGATTTTAACTATTAAATTTTTATACGTGGTAGAGCCATGCTGCAGCTATATTAGTAGTATGGTTGTAGCACGAATGGGTTGGCTCGACCGGATAACGACCACGCTCTCACAGAATACCAGCGTAAAATAGCAGCTTAAGACTGCTGTGTTTCGTATGATGAGTGTAGAGAACCGGATACCCTTTTTACTGGAAAAAAAAAGGCATTTCATCTTAGTCCTCACGGGTGACAACGCATCTGCATATTAATTTGCAAACGAGGATAGACGTAGATGTCTATGGGCCACAGCAACCACTTACCATCAGGTGGACTATGAGCTCGTTTGTCACCCTATCCTATAAAAAAAATAGCGTTCTGCAGTACTTGCCATTTCAAATCAACATAATAATTGTTTAACTAAGAATACTAATTTCAAATTAAATTTATTTTTAAAACAAACGAACGCACCACCTGTTATTGGTTTAAGTTAAAGGTTAAACAGCAGTTAGTAAGTAAAGGTCGAAGTTTCTAGAACTGATGCGGGCATTCTGTTCTAGAAACTTCGACCTGAAAATTGATACCTTGTGGTCGTCCAAAAACTTTGGTCGACAATGACGAATTAAAAGCGATTGTGGTAGCTGATGATACTCAATCTACGACTGAATTAGCATCAGCTTTCGACGTTAGCATTAATACAATATTGGTCCATTTGCGTCAAGTTGGCAAGATAAAAAAGCTTGACAAATGGGTGCCCCCCTAATTCAATGACGAATTCGCCAGCGCGAAGTACTCGTCGAGACGTACCTTGCATAACATGCACACAAACCAAGGAATTTTGTACAGCATTGTTGCCTGTGACGAAAAATGGATTCTGATTGGCAATCGCAAGCACTCAGAAAGTTGGTTGGTCAGCACTTAAAAAATGCCCCAAACGAAAACTTAGCCCTAAAAATGTGGTGGTCACTGTCTGGTGGTCTAGCGTTGTGATTCATCACAGCTTCTTATCAAACGGGAAATTTGTACTGTGAAGAACTGAACACAATGATGGAGAAACTCGCACGGTTCCAACAAGCTTTGGTCAATCGCTCATCCCCACTGCTCCTGTACGACAACGCGCGACCTCATACTGCACAACAGACGGTCTCCAGGTTACAGCAGCTGGTGTTGGAAGCGCTCCGTCATCCGCCGTACTTACAAGACCTTGCGCCTACAGACTTCTACTTTTCCCAAAATTTAGATTTAGAAAATTCAATACCCGAGAGACAGTACAAGATGCCTTTGAAGAATTTGTTGCCTTCCTTCCAGCTGACTTCTTCAAGAAAGGGCATAAATAAACTGTCCCTGCGTTGGCAAAGATGCATCAGTTGCATTGGTTATTACTTTGATTAATATAAATAAGCAATAAAAGAAAAAAATACGTTACTTATTTCATAAAAAACAGCAATTTCATAGGTAAACCTAATATTAATTATTTCCCGTGCCATGGTAGCTCAGGATGTGAATTTCACAGTACGCGAGCAACCTGGGTTCAATCCACGCCGGCAGCAATGAAATTGTTAATTGCAATTTAAAGTGCTAATTTACCACGTGCGCGGCGATAAAGGAAAACATTATGAGGAAACCTGCATGTCTGAGAAATAAGAAAAAAAAAATATGTCGGGGACATGTGAAGTTCCGTGTAGGCGAACTTCATTGGGGCAGCGCGGAGGGCATATCCTTGCCTCTTTTTTTTTGCGCCCAGAAGCAATTGGAAAGGGCTACCCCGATTGCGCAGGGAAGTGGAGACTGCTTTATGCATACCACGACAGCCGGCCTGTCGTGATTATGTGGGACTCACTGTGACTACCTACTGGGACCCTAAGTGATACCCACTAAACTCCACTTTGGGAACTGACAATTGCCCGATTAAGCCGCTTTGTCTGATCGGAAGCGACCCTCTTTTGGGAGAAGAGGGCGCAGGCGGCTACAAAGAGCCGCTGAGAAAGAGCCTATTTAGGCAAATTTAAGAAGAATCGGCCTGAGCCGCCAGAAGGCAGTTCAAGTCGTTGAAATTTTATCCGAGAGATAGCTGGGGCTGCATAAGTAGCTGCCTCACGAATTAGATGATTGGAGTGCGACTCTGAGGCTTTGAAGAAGTTCTCAGAGAGTTTTTTAAGAAATTGTTGAATTGTAGGGAACTCTAGGTCCCGATGAAGGTCGGCATTACCGACGTATCAAGGTGCATTCGCAGCTCGACGACAGAAAAGGTTTTGAACTATTTGGAGTTCATTACTAATTTTAGGGTCAGCGTGTGCAAAAATGGGATCCACGTAGGACATGACTGGTAGTATACATACCTTATAAAGGGTACGCTTGTTTCTGAGGGACATTTTACTGTGACGGCCCAACATACTGTTGAACCTACTCAGGTAAAAACGTGCGTGACGGGTTACTCTTTTGACATGGGGCCTGAAAGTGAGCCTCGTGTCAAGGGTGACGCCTAAATATTTGGCAGTCGTATCCCAGGGGACAGGGGTCCCTAGCATACGTATTGGTGGAGTGTTTTTGAGACGGCGTCGTTTATAATCGAAGTGAACAGCGGAGCTCTTCTCCGGGTTCACATCGATGCGCCATTTTTGGAACCAAGCTCCTAGGTCATCAACTGACTTTTGGATCTTGTTCTGTATGAAAGGTAGCGAGATACCTTTACAGTATAGGGCAGTGTCATCTGCGAAGAGGGAGAGCTGAACACCTTTCCACGGGATGGGAATGTCGTTGGTGAACAGGATGTACAGGAGAGGAGCAAGTGTTGAGCCCTGAGGGACACCAGCTTTGATGGGGCGCTGAGAAGATAGCGTGCCTTCGTGTCTAAAACGAAAGGTACGATGCTTTAGATAGGAGGCCACTAGACGTACTAGACGATCGGGGAGACCTATTTTGTATAATTTGTAGATAAGGCCTTCATGCCAGACTCTATCAAAGGCTTTAGCTATGTCGAAAAAGACCGCGATGGTCTTATGACGACGAGGATAAAAACCGATGAGGATATATTCCACAATACGGTGAACTTGTTGGGGACAAGAGTGTTTCGCTCGGAAACCGAATTGATGGGGGATGATAAGAGGGTCACCGTCTGTGGGAAACAGATGGCGGCTCATGCGAGTTTGGATGACTCTTTCGAAGAGCTTGCCCATGGTCTTGATAAGGCTAATGGGGCGATGACTGGAGGGGAGGTTGAGAGGTTTGCCTGGCTTGCGAATACCAATCACAGTTACCTCTTTCAACGTAGTGGGAAAGTAACTATAGTTGAAGCAGGCGTTGAAGATAATAGATAAAAGGGTTAACACCTGCTTAGGAAAGTGTTTTAGGGCTTGGTTGGAGATGCCATCCGCGCCCGGAGCCTTTTTGGGCTTAAGTCCTTTGATGAGGGATGAAATCTCATCATTGGACACAGAGATAGGTTCGGAGGCTGTAGGGGGTGAGTTCCGGCGGCGGACCTCATCCTCCACTGCCTGGACGTTTGAGGGGTTGATGGGTTGAGAGCTAGGAGAGCATTGAGCGGCAATGCTGTCTGCAAAGCACTCAGCCTTTTCCTCGTCCTCGAAGGCTACCGTACCGTCGGAACGGGAGAGAGGAGGAGTATGGGTGATAGCGTCTATGCGGAGGGCTCTTGCGATCTGATAGTACGCTGTATGAGAGGGAGAGATATTCTCCATGAGCTTACTCTTTTCGAGATCTCGAAATTCAGAGAGGCGGAAACGGAGCTCTCGTTGAAGACAATTGGCCGTGCGCCTATATTCGGGCGTGGGATATTTTGCTGCTCTCCGGAAAGCAGCTTTCTTGGCTTTTAATAGGTTGCTAATATGTAGGGGAAGCCCAATATTATTAGCAACCGGGACGACCCTTTCATTCTCCTTAAGGGAGGATTTAATAAGGGTGGAGAGTGAATCGACCGCGGTGTCGATTTTTTTGGTACTGTCTAAGTCCGACGATAGGGAGATGGGGGAGTCCTGTGAGTCCAGAGTTTTCGCTAGGGACTCCTTGAAGCCCTTCCAATTTGTGAAGGTTTTAGTAGAGGATGTTGAGGGGGGTGGCTGATGGCCAAGAATGAGGGAGACCGGTCGGTGGTCGGATCCTAGATCGTCTCGTTTGCCCTGAGGTTGAGGGAAACACTTTTGAATAGTGCAAAATCTAGCACGTCGGGAGCGTAGTCGGTGACATCGGGATAGTGAGTAGCATCGAGGGGACTGTGGATGGTAAGGTCAAGAGACTGCGTGATATCGAGCAGTATCCTGCCACTACGGGAAGTAGTACGGCATGTCCATTCAGTATGCTTGGAGTTAAAATCTCCAAACATAATGACTGAGTTGCCTAAAGATAAAAGAGCCTCAAAAACTTTTTTGAGGGGAAGGGTTCCAGAAGGGATGTAACAGGAGGCTATGAAGATGGACTGAAGTCCAGTCATAGCTAGCCTGCATACCGTGGCTTCCATGTTGGTAAGCTGCGGAGTACAAATGGGAGAGCAGTGAAGTGTCTTCTTGTAATAAATGGCCGTACCGCCGCCTCGGCGAAGGAAGAGAAAGTTTTTAATGGAAAGGCCTTTAGTGTCCTTAGTTTTGAGATTAGTTTCCTGTAGGAGGAGGAAACCGGCTTCACGATTTCGAAGAAAGAGCTTAAGTTCTGGGAGGTTATTTCGCTAACTGCGAATATTAAAGGATACAAGCGATAAACCCTTAGGTTTGATACGACCGTGAGACTTTGGTAGAGCAGACTGCTCTGTCATTGTGAAGTTAAGTTAATTAAGTTAACTTAACTTACAACGAGCACAAAAGATTATGATGCTCTGCAAGAGCGAGGAGACGGTCATGAGGGGACCTCGCAGCGTGCTAACACAGTGATTTCCCCAAAGTCGATGTTCCTAATAGGGCTGTGATTGTTGTGGGGCGGAGAATGTCCGCGGTGGGTCTGCCTATTTGGGGCCCCAGGGAAAAACTGGAGGCTGCATAGGCTGAGAGAAGCTCGGAGGGGGCCGAATGGTGCCCTGAGGGGGCCTAGGGGGACCCTGAGAGGGCCTAGGGGGACCCTTAGGGGGCCGAGAGAAGCCCTGGAGGAGCTGAGAATGAGGTGCGCAGGGCAGCCTCTGTAGTTTGCCGGGTGGCCTGTTTGTTTACACAGGACGCACGCGGGTGGGGATTCGGCGTCTTTGGGCCGAGGACAGCAGGGGCCGCTGAGACAGGGGGGTGCGGATTTTCTCGGCGCGTTTTACGCCGCGCTTTGACGTAACCGTGATATAGGAAGAATCACCAGAACCGTCGGAGTCAGAGGACTCCAATGTCCTGGTGCCAGACTTAGTGACGGGGCTCTTTCGGGAGGCCGATACAGAGGACCCGGAGTCGGAGTAGGAGCACTCCATATCCAGTTCAAAGGGGCGAACGAGTTTTGGGATTCTAAGTGGGCCGCGATAACGGGCGGTGGTTGGCTTGCCTGACGGGCATGAGTGGCCAAAATGGCCAGGGCTGCGACGAGAGCCTGCGGATCATCCATCCTATTGATGGAGGCGAAAAGTGAACCTTTGAGGTCTTGGAGTCGACATGGTGATTACTGGGACTGGTACTGGGGACGACGTTCTATACTAAACAGTAAGGGCGGGGGACATTGCTCTGAAAAGAGCAGAGACGTTTTACTCCAAGGCAGTAAGGCCTTGCCCTAATACCCTCTCAGAAATGAGAGGAGGCCTGTGCTAAACAGTGGGACGTATATAGGCTGTAAATTAAACTTTAGTTATTTCCCATATAAAAAGACGTTTTATATAATCTGAAATGCCAAACAATTTTAACATTATCTAAATATTTCAATAAATATGTACCTAGTGAATGGTCGCTTCCATTTTAAATACTAAACTTAATTTTAACTAAAGAAGTATTTTTTGTTTGTAAAATCAAACAATTACCTACGCAATATGTCTTTAAACATACAATAGTTTCTAAAATGTACGAAATTATTCTATATATAAGTAATTTAGTAACCCACACAGTTCTCCTATAGAATATCGAATACATCGTCGACGACCGAGTTCTTTCCGATCAGCTTGACTCACTGGCACTGCGTAAAGATGTTGCATATCTTTGCGTATTTTATTGCATCTATTACGGGGAGTGCTCTGAGGAATTCTTCGGACTAATTCCAGCCGCTCAATTTCACCATCGCACATCGCTACAAATCTCGCGACACCATCCATACCTTCTGGATGATTGACGGTCCACCACTGTGCGATTTAGAAGAAGTTTTCTTCCTCGCACAACTTCCTTGTGGAATCGATTACCGCTGGAAATTTTTCCTGACCGATACGACTTAGGGGAGTTCAAGAAAAGAGCCTACTCTTTTTTAAAAGGCCGGCAACGCATCTGCATTTCCCCTGGTGTTGCGGTTGTTCATGGGCGGCGGTATTCACTTACCATCAAGTGAGCCGCATGCTTGTTTGCCTCCTCCTATAAAAAAATGTATAATTTTTAATAGAGGAATTTAAGTTCAATAAAAATTTATGTTAAGAAATTCGTTCTACACATATTATGTATACATACACAACCATAATAATACTGCGGCATGGCTCTACCACATTATAGAGCCATACTATAATTAGAAATTTTTCGAGACATCAGAAAACCTGGATATAAAAAAAACATACGTGTTAAATAAGATATCTTTCGGCCAATTGCGTGTTGGGCCACGCACAATGTAGAGGTAGGGTTCCGTAGTTGCCTTGCACAATGCGTAAACATAACACTTTCACACACAATAGTAAAACTATGTAAAGAAATGTAAAGCAATGAACTATATTTAGTGTACTACAGTACAGTAAATGGGTTAAAAGAAATGAGTTCACGGTTTAATTGCTAGTCGTTAGACTAAAATGGGTCCAAATAGGACGATGGACTACTTCCAAGCAGTAATGTGGGCAGTGCTATTAAAAAAAAGGTTAAAAACTTTTCGATGTTGAAAATAAAACAAGTTACATCAAATCATTCACATGTCAAGTCCGTACAAAAATATTCATAGTTCCCTATCCATCTGTTAGTTCTCGACAGATACCCATGATGATATGAGGTAGTGGATTGTCTAACGCCGCCATTCGTATTTTAAAAATATAACTCTAGAAAGTGTTCATGCTTTATCACTTTTTTAATTTCTGAAGGAGATTTTCAGCAAGTATAGAAAACCTTATTTTAAAGTAGGATTTTTTTTAATTTTCATAAAATGGGGTGGCAAACGAGCACACAGACCACCTGATGGTAAGTGGATGCTGTGGGCCATAGACACATATATTTATCTTCGATTAAGAATTAAAATGCAGATGCGTTGTCATCCCTGAGGATTGAGATGGAATGCCTCGTTTTCAGTTAAAAGTATCACCGGTTCTCTACAATCTCATACAAAACACAGCAACATTAAGCTGCCATTTTACGCTGGTGTTCTGTGAGAACGTGGTCCATTCCAGGTCGAGCCAACTCGTGCTACAACCATAATATAGCGTGGCTCTACCACGTACAATGTGACGGATTAGAATAAGAATAGTTCGCAAATTTTCCATGCCGTTACCATCACAGCCTATTAAAGTCCACCGCTGAACCTAGGCCCTCCCATAGATTGTCTCATTGAAAGGATATTTGCCATAGTTGTAATGTTACTGTTGATTTAATTATTTCACCTCTCAGTGGTCATGTGTTCCTGGTAGATTATCTTTTAGACATCCATGCATCACAGTTTATTAAAGTCCACTGCTGAACATAGGCCTCTCCCATAGATTGTCTCATTAGGAGGATATTTGCCATAGTTGTAATGTTACTGTTGATTAACTAATTTCACCTCTCAGTGGTCATGTGTTCCTGGTAGATTATCGTCTATACATCCATCCATTACGGCCTAGTAAAGTCCACTGCTGAACCTAGGCCTCTCCCATAGATTGTCTCATTGGGAGTATATTTTCCATAGTTGTAATGTTACTGTTGATTTAATAATTTCACCTCTCAGTGGGTCATGTGCTCCTGGTAGATTATCGTCTATACATCCATCCATCACAGCCTATTAAAGTCCACTGCTGAACACAGGCCTCCCCCATAGATTGTCTCATAGGAGGGATATTTGCCATAATTGCCACGCTTGGTAAGTGGGTTGACGGCCGCATATTTTATTTTTAGTTGTTATTAGGAAGACGCTTCTGCCCATCACCTGTTTTGTTTCCCTCTGTCGTCTCTTACGACACCCACGGGATGATATGGGGCAGTGGATATTCTTACACCGCCACTACACGGTAAATTTTTCAATTACAATAAACAAAATATCCTTTAAGTACGCCTATGTGCGAATTGATGGAATTTGTCATATCTTTAACGAAAAAGTAAAAGATGACGTAAAACTGTTGACACATGCGTCATTTTAATTTAAAAAAATCACACACGATGGAAAACAACATCCTTTTAGTTATTTACAACCTATGCGACATTTCCGGATGACGCCGTGACATAGTGGCTTAGAAATGAGTTTTTTTTTATAGAATTAGGGTGACAAACGAGCACACAGTCCACCTGATGTTATGTGGATACTGTGGCCCATAAACATCTACATCCATTCCCGATTAAGCATAAAAATTCAGATGCGTTGCCACCCCTGAGGAATGAGATGGCATGCCTCGTTTTCAGTAAATTGGGTCTTCGGTTCTCTAGACTCTTCGTACGAAACACAGCTGCATTAAGTTGCTATTTTATGCTAGTATTCTGTGAAAGCGTGGTCCTTCCCCGGTCGAACCGACCCGTTCATATTACAACTATATAGCTGCAGCATGGCTCTACTTTTAAGGTATTTTTAGACGACTTTATATAGAAATTAATTATTACTTATTATTAATAATAATGCACCGTCAAACAGAATGATATTATCTATGGGTCCTACGTAAACTGAGACAACCTGCGGATTGGCAAAAAAACACTTTTTCACACCAATCGCCTTAGAATAACACTTGCATTTTTACAGCACGAGCTGCGACACTGCAAGTGACGTGACCCTTACACCAAAATGCGTGAAGTGGCGATGCAATTTGGACGCCCCTAGACTGTTTAAACTACGATTCATTTAAGCTTACGTGTTTAGTTTATTAACATTACGTATGATTACAGGATTTTTTTGGTTTATCTTATGTCAGAGTGATAATAATTAGAAATAATGAAGCGTTCGTGAGGTCTATTAACCACAGATTTATTAGAAAAAAAAATGCGCTCCAAAACAAACGCTCCAGAAAATTATAAGGTAAGAATAAATTTAAATTTTTGAATGCTGCAATAAAAAAACGATAGGTATTTGATCCCTCTAATTTTAAATATTATAACAGCTGAATTTTGTATCGTTTGTTCATATTTTCACTTGCTCTAGTAGAAACAATTCATGTTGTTTACTTCAGTACGTTGTAGAGTGGTGTAAATGAATTTTAACAAATATTTTTGAGTAAATTTGTCAAAATAACATTAACACATTAATCTTTATTTATTTTTGAGGTAACTACATTTTTTTTATAGGAGAGGGGGCAAACGAGCATGCGGCTCACCTGATGGTAAGTGACTACCGCCGCCCATGAACAACCGCAACACCAGGGGAATTGCAGATGCGTTGCCGGCCTTTTAAAAAGGAGTAGGCTCTTTTCTTGAAGGTCCCTAAGTGGTATAGGTCCGGAAAAATCGCTGGTGGTAAACTATTCCACAAGGAAGTTGTGCGAGGAAGAAAACATCTTCTAAATCGCACAGTGGTGGACCGCCAATCATCCAGATGATGTGGATGGTATCGGGAGTTCTGCCGCGATGTGCGTTCGTGAAATTTGGCGGCTGGGATTAATCCGAACAACATACAATATACTATATACTACACCTACACGCAAAACGTGTGAAAAATCTGATTGGAGAATTTGAAACTACACAGTATGTACCAGTTTTTAAGAAAAATCAAAATTTACTAAAGTAAACCTAACAGATACCAAGTAAAGAGATTATACTAAGCAATTGAAATATATTTATTTGTTTATGAAATTATTTTGAGTAATTTTGTAGGTATTTGTATCACTTTACGTCAATCCTTTTAAAATATATTATTCTATCTGAGCTTCAAGTACTACGGACTTTTTAGTTTTAGATAAGTCTTTCATAAAAAAGCTCTGATAGCTTAAACAATCTAGAAATGAACGGCAAGTTACATTGTTCCAGGACTTATAAACAACCTGCGCCCAGATTTCCGCGATAACTTAAATATAAAAAACATTAAAAAAAAACCCTTAAAATGTACTTTTTGGGTAATTTATAAAAAAAATTACTACTTAAAACAGCGTATATGCGTTTACTCAGGTCCTAATTAGGCTGTAATGTTTTTCTTTTTACAAACTAAATTAATTATACTTAATGTAACGTTGACTCAGGTCGCGTCATCACAAACCTTAGTGGTTTTCTGTATGCGGCTTTTTAGTATAGTTTTTTTTGTAATGCTTTGTAATATGGTAAATAAATTAAAAAAAAAAGAAGATGTGTATATAGAAAAGCCCATTATATAGTTATTTGTAAGCCATACACAATGTTTACGAGGGGGGTTTGAACCTGCGGCCTTCCAAAGATCCAAAGTACTACTAGCCACTGAGTGAATGAGCTGTCTTGTTCCAAATGTATATAATTTATAGCATGAAATATTGTGTCTTATTAAGTGTTAATAATAGATTACTGCCGTTGGGTCGGTTCAGGCGTCTTCGAGTAATCGGTGAACATACATAAAAACAAGATTCCGACGAAATTGAGAACCTCCTCCTTTTTTGAAGTCGTTTGAAAATTTAAATAAAAATTTAGCCATTCAGCGGGGAAACGCAGCCAGCGTTCTGGCACGATACCGCGGGGAGTAGGACTATATGATAATTAAGTTTCTAGTTTTAGTTTTTGTTTTATTATTATAGTTTTTAATATTGTATGTAATTATATTTAATAATAATTTAATTGGTGAGTAAATTGCACCATTTTCGCAAGCTGTACGGACTAGTGATGAACTGAAGAAGCGTCTAACGAACACAAATTGTAAAATTAAAAATATTGAACAAAAAAAAATTTATCTCGATTTTTGATCAGATTCTATTCTCTTTCTTTTTTTGAGTATTTTAACGTCCATCAGGTCGTTAGTGTGTTTATGTGTATGCATAAAAGAGAAAATAAACCTCAAAACGTATCTAACAGTTTAAATAAATTAAAAATAAAATCGTTAATCAAAGCAATCGAGCGGAACCAGGGCTCCAAAGTCTTTTCCAGTGATCTGTCTGCCAGAAAGGGACAACTGTCGAAGCTGAAGACCGAATGTAACAGCATTGTTCTAAGGACACCTGATATTTTGAGTGAGATTGAGAGGTTCTATGGGCAGCAGTATACGTTATTGTTGGAGCCACACACAAGTGTGAGTAACGATCCAAGAGCATGTCTTATCCGACACTATTCCGATGATATCCCAGGCGTCAGTCTGAGCGAGATTAGAATGGCTTTCCAGCACCTTAAAAACGACAAGTCCCCGGGTGTGGATGGAATTACAGCGAAGCTTCTGAAAGCGGGTGGAAAACCGGTGCTTGAAGTCCTTCAGAAGCGTCCTCAATGGTGACACTACTCCGAAGTCGTGAAGCGGAAGTGCGGAGGTCTTGTTCTTCAAGAAAGGCCACAACGCTCTCTTGTAGAACTACAAACCGGTTTCCCTTCTGAGCTGCTTCTACGTGCTGTTTTCGAGAGTGATTACGAACCGTCACTAGAAAAGACTTTAGCACCATAGACCACATACATACCCTTCGGCGAATTCTACAGAAGACAGAAATAGAAAAAGAAGAAAAGTACAATTTACCACTTTGTTTTTTCAAGCTTCTGGACTGGAAAGGATACGGTATCAATATCAATGGCGAGTACATCACTCACCTTCGATTTGCCGACGATATAGTCCTTATGGCAGAATCGCTGGAGGACCTAAGCACTATGCTCAATGACCTCAATAGTGTTTCCCAACGGATAGGTCTTAAGATGAACATGGACAAAACAAAGATCATGTTTAATGTCCATGTCACACCTATGCCGGTAGTTGTTGGGAGCACTAAGCTCGAAGTTGTTGACGAGTATGTTTACCTGGGACAAATAGTCCGACTAGGTAAGTCCAACTTCGACCGAGAGGTCAATCGACGGATTCAACTCGGCTGGGCAGCGTTCGGGAAGCTACGACACATCTTCTCGTCAGACATACCTCAAAACCTTAAAACGAAATTGTACAACCAGTGCGTGTTGCCAGTGATGACTTACGGCACTGAGACGTGGTCCTTCACTGCTGGCCGTATGAGGAAGCTCAAGGTCGCTCAGCGAGCTATGGAGAGGGCTATGCTCGGAGTTTCTCTGCGTGATAAACTTAGGAATGAGGATATCCGCAGTAGAACCAGAGTGACCGACATAGCCCAACGGATTAGTAAGCTGAAGTGGCAGTGGGCCGGCCATATAGCTCGAAGAACCGACAACCGATGGGGAAGAAAGGTTCTCGAGTGGCAGCCTCGTACCGGTAGGCGAAGTGTAGGGCGTCCCCCCACGAGATGGAGTGACGACCTGGTAAGACATGCAGGAAGTCGATGGATGCAGGTGGCTCAGGACCGTGTTTTGTGGCATTCTTTGGGGGAGGCCTATGTTCAGCAGTGGACTTGTGAAGGGCTGTAATGATGATGATGATGATGATTTGCGATGTGGACTATGAGAAAGCCTTTGATTCCGTCGAAATTTGGGCGTTGCTGCAGTCTCTTCAGCGGTGTCAAGTTGGCTGTCTGTATATCGAAGTGCTGAAGTGTTTATACAGTAGGGCTTTGATGGCTATCTGAGTACAGAACCAGAGTACGAAACCTATCCAAAGAAAGGTGTAAGACAAGGTGATGTAATATCCCCGAAACCCTTTACCGCTGCATTGGTAGATGTTTTCAAGCGACTGGACTGGAAAGGATACGATACTAACGTTATTCGTGAGTACATCACTCACTTTCGACTTGCCGAAGATATCGTCCTTATGGCAGAATCGCTGGAGGATCTAAGACCTCAATAGTGCCTCCCAACGGATAGGTCTTAAGATGAACATGGCCAAAACAAAGATCATGTGTAACGTCCATGTCACACCTATGCCGGTTGTTGTTGGGAGCACTAAGCTCGAAGTTGTTGACGGATATATTTACCTGGGACAAATAGTCCGAAGGGGTAAGTTCAACTTTCGGGAGATTACGACACATCTTCTCGTCAGGCATAACTCAAAACATCAAAACTAGATTGTAAAACCAGTGCGTGTTGTCAGTGATAACCTATGGATCTGAGACGCGGAGAGACTAAAATGATGGTTATCCGGCACATTACGCCGTCCAAGTAAGGAGTTACTTAAACAAAGCCAACCGTGACCGGTGGATCGGCCGAATGGGACCGATATTGTTACCACCAAGATCACCTGATATTAACCTATTAGATTTTTTGTTAGTCGCTCACACAGGTTAGAA
Organism: Parnassius mnemosyne; assembly: GCA_963668995.1. Lineage (NCBI taxonomy): Eukaryota > Metazoa > Arthropoda > Insecta > Lepidoptera > Papilionidae > Parnassius > Parnassius mnemosyne. The sequence goes on along the minus strand of CAVLGL010000002.1, from coordinate 3,102,055 downwards.
TTCGCCCAAACAAGGCGAACAGGTAGTAAAGTAAAATTTTCAAGGGCGACAAATGTACTTACCTAATAAAGACATGCAATGTTAAAAAAAAAAACTATCTGCCAATAATTTTGTAGTTTTGTAATGAAATGCCTACTTTTACACATTAACGGCTATAGCTCAGTAAGTAATGACATTAAGTACATAGTATGCAATGTTTTGGAATCCTTATGATGTAAGCAAACTTTTTAAATGGTTGGCCACATAGATCCTATACATTTTTTTTCACCACACGTGCTCAAACTTAGCAGTTAAATAAAGTAAAAAATTTAAACTTATGTTTAGTGCCGTCTTGTAAAATACTACCCATAGTAGTTGAAAATTTTTAAGCGTAATTTAGAAACATCATTATTAGGGAACACATTAAAAGAAAAAAGTCCGATCTAAGCATTAAACTGCGGACGTGATGACCACAAATGTGAGCAGAAGTATTTCGGAATTTTATAAAACATGGCGTAGACCGCGAACCGTTTGGAATAGCATTTTTTTAGGGAACCGAGACCACCCCCCCTCCCCCCGAACACCTACGTACCAGATTATCCACCATTACTGGGACATCCTGTATATATATATCCTTATATATAAAACTTACATGTCACATTGTTTGTCCGCGATGAACTCCTAAACTACTGAACTGATTTCAATAAAAAATTTCAAACTGTGTGCAGTTTGGTCCAATTTGAGAGATAGGATAGTTTTTATCCCGATAAGTGACCCTCAATATTTTTATTGCAAATTTAAGTGTTTTTATAGTACAGAGCTTCGCCGCTAAGAGCAGTACGTCTGCCTGGCCAGCTAGTCTAACCCGGGTGTGCATGTCTGAGAAATTAAAAAAATATATATTTAGTAATGCCGGGTTTCCATGCTTGCCAAGCCTCGGCAAACGTCTTCAAGCCCCAAGCGTCCACAAATCTCGTTTGGCGTTTGGAAGTCATTTCCATGCTTGTGAATGCGTCAGTGTGCTACGTAAACCCAAGCATGGCGGAAACCGAACTTGTGTCGGCTATTGCGTTTAGTTTAACATACTTTTATTTGAAATACAAGCAAAGTAATACAAAAACAAGGAATTTTTGACTTTTAATTCTTTTACTGGCTTTCCCGTTAACTCGGCACATCGCGGCAGAACTCCCGATACCATCCACACCATCTGGATGATTGGCGGTCCACCACTGTGCGATTTAGAAGATGTTTTCTTCCTCGCACGACCTCCTTGTGGAATCGATTACCATCAGCGATTTTTCCGGACCGATACGACTTAGGGACCTTCAAGAAAAGAGCGTACTCCTTTTTAAAAGGCCGGCAACGCATCTGCGATTCCCCTGGTGTTGCAGTTGTTTATGGGCGGCGGTAGTCACTTACCATCAGGTGAGCCGCATGCTCGTTTGCCCCCTCTCCTATAAAAAAAAAATAGTATATATATAGGTACCAGACATACTTGTAGAAATTTTTAGAATATATTAATATGTTAATACCTTTTTTCTCATCAATGGACGTAAATAACATGTTATTATAAATTTAGGCTGCTATTAGAGTAAACCGTAACCATGAATATTAATTCATAGATGAGATAAGTACTCCTAAGATAAGCAAGTCGTGTTGTGGCGCCATAAGACAAGCGTCTATCCCATGTTTTTTTTTATAAGATAGGGTGACAAACGAGCACAGTCCACCTGAGGGTAAGTGGTTGCTGTGACCAATAGACATCTACACTTATCCTCAATAAAGAATCAAAATGCAGATGCGTCATCACCCGTGAGGACTAAGATGGAATGCGTCTTTTCCAGTAAAATGGATCTCCGTTTCTCTACACTCACCATACGAAACACAGCAGCGTTAAGCTGCTATTTTACGCTGGAGAGTATTCTGTGAAAGCATGGTCCTACCCCGGTCGAGCCGCCCCATTCATGCTTCAACTATAATATAGCTGCAACGTGCTTGTACCACGTACACTAGCTGGAATATTTAAATGAGTGATCATGAAATTTGAATTTAAATGTGAAAGATTATCAAGTTCATCTTGAGCTTGTTATTAGGTTGGTGACAACAACTAATGGTGAAGGCCGTGGTAGATATTAAGCTATTAATTTCATAATAGGAAAGGTTATCTTGAGTAGGCACATTCGAAACATAAATAATATTTTGACCTTTAGATATTTATTTTTAATTTATTTACGTGTTCAGTTCCCAGTCAGGGTATGTTATGTTATGCGATGACCGTAAATAAAACGCAAGGTCAAACTTTACGCGTTCCAGGAGTGGACCTCACCCTCAGTATTGTTTTGCACATGGCCAACTCTACGAGTATGTTGCTTTTTCCCGCGTTAGTAAGCCCCGTAACGTTTTTGTATACGCCCCAGCTAAGTCGCCTTCTAACGTCGTTTACACAGAAGCTCTATCATAAACGGCTTAGAACTTAAAAGATAACGATTTATTTTGTTACCACATATTGATACAGTAATGATATAAATCGTTTAATATTCATTTACCTAAACGTCAAATTCTTTAAGTAAAACCTATATACGCGGGCTACGTCGCGGGCACAGCTAGTGTAATAATATATTGCTTAGCAAATATACATAAGCCAACTACCTACGCCGTTATATTAGAACATAAAATTATAAATTCAAATTCAAATATTTATTGCAAATTTTACTATATTACGATATTAATCTATAACATTAATTTATTGTTATATTAATTAAAATTATAGCAATGGTCCTTTCGCAAGTGTTTATCGACATCATAAATTGTTTTATATGATTAAGGAAAAAAATCAGTAAGTTACCTACTACCATAGCACATTAAATTTATTTAACAAGGATGTACATATGTATTTTTTGACGTGAGGGATCGACGCTCTGGGAAGTCTGCAGTCTGTGAACATGTTCAAGATCGTCCCTGCCATTACATTAGATTTGATAGACCACAAATCCTCGCAAAAGAACACCGATTCCTACCAAGGATGATACGCGAGGCTATGGAAATTAAAAAAAAACATCCTAATGGATGAAAATGGATGGGAGCAGCATGGCCACCGTAGCCAGCCAATAGCGGGGCCGCCGGGGACTGGGGGCCGTTTGTTTCGTTGCTCATGGAGCGTATATTGCCATTGAGCGGGTTGGCAACCGCAGTTTTTTTATTGCTTTTTGCTGTTAAGACGCTACTGCTCATCTTCCGCCTCAGTTTCCCACTGTCGCCTTTTACGACACCCACGGGAAGATATGGCGTAGTAGGTATTCTTACACGCCACTACACGGGTGCTATTCAATTTTCGACCGTAATTAATAAAAATTTTAAGCTTGTATTTTAAACAAGCTATATTTTACTTTCACCTGCACATTAAACACAGATATCACATATCCATAATATAAAATAACACTTTTTTTGCCTTGACATACACTGTAAATACTGTTGACAAAGGAATATTTGAAATCACGCCAAATTAATTAGTACTGGGAACTGAGGTGTTTGACGTCCTGATGTCATATAGTTAACCCGGCTACCTTCAGTTTTTGAATATTAATTTTTGGTCCGATCTACGTAGAATGAGCTTATAGTATCTTGAAGTCTTGCAGTGGTATGCTTGGGTTTGGATTTAATTTTGTTAATTATAGGATACCAAGCAGACGGCAGCATCCATCCGTTTTCTCTATTGAAATTAGGATGTTTTTTTTAATTTCAATAGCCTCGCCTATCATCCTTGGTAGGAATCGGTGTTCTTTTGCGAGGATTTGTGGTCTATCAAATCTAATGTAATGGCAGGGACGATCTTGCACATGTTCACAGACTGTAGACTTCCCAGAGCGTCAGTGCCTCACGTTAACTATATGTTCTTTCAAGCGGTTTTAAACAATTTCATTGGTGATTGAATGAATGGATTGATTTATTCTCCCTTCACAATATGTAATCTTAGTGCTAAGTATAAGAAAAGTTCCAGACGGGTACGTAACTTGTGAGAGACGGGTGCCTGTTGTATAAAAAACATATAAAAAAACATACACATAAAAAAGGAAGATTTATGATGGCTTGGTTCGAACCCGGGCCGCTTGCGTACGTACTGTGAAATTTACCATCTCTCATCTATAAGTAGGTAATCTCTACAATATTTAAAAAAAATACATATGTACATCCTTGTTAAATAAATTTAATGTGCTATGGTAGTAGGTAACTTACTGATTTTTTTCCTCAATCATATAAAACAATTTATGATGTCGATAAACACTTGCGAAAGGACCATTGCTATAATTTTAATTAATATAACAATAAATTAATAAAACAATAAATTAATGTTATAGATTAATATCGTACTATAGTAAAATTTGCAATAAATATTTGAATTTTAATTTATAATTTTATGTTCTAATATAACGGCGTAGGAAGTTGGCTTATGTATATTTGCTAAGCAATATATTATTACACTAGCTGTGCCCGCAACGTAGCCCGCGTATATATAGGTTTTACTTAAAGAATTTGACGTTTAGGTAAATGAATATTAAACGATTTATATCATTACTGTATCAATAAGTGGTAACAAAATAAATCGTTATCTTTTAAGTTCTAAGTCGTTTATGATAGAGCTTCTATGTAAACGACGTTAGATGGCGACTTAGCCGGGACGTACACAAAAAGATTACGGGGCCTACTAACGCGGGAAAAAGCAACATACTCGTGAAGTTGGCCATGTGCAAAACAATACTGAGGTCCACTCCTGGAACGCGTAAAGCTTGCGCTTTATTTACGGGCATCGCATAACATAACATACGCTGACTGGGAACTGAACACGCTTAAAACTGAAAGGAAAGTTATTTAGTACTAGCTTTTTACCCGCGGCTTCGCTCGCGTGCGCTTGACTTTAGGGACATCATTAAATGCTGTTCCGTGTCAAATTTAGAAATATTCGATCAAAAATTACTCTAAATATAAAAATCATAAGTAACATGCTACAGAAACACGTGATTAAACTTATAATATGTCTAGAAACTCCTACTATTTTTATATATGGCGTGTCTTCCGATTCCGATGTATCCATAAGAAAGGTAAATAGTCTTGAATCAAAATGTATTATTATTATTTACCATTTACTCTTTACACACACATTTACTTCGAGTAGACTTGAAAATTCTTGAAAGTTCTATAATAATGAATACCACACATGGATTAAAACTAATGTTACGGGTTTTTTACGCATCTTGACTCCTCACCGAATGAAAGCACCGAAGCTCCGGGAAGTCTAAAGTATGTAAACATGTTTAGTATCGTCCCAACCATTATATACAACAAATCCTTGCAATAAAACACCGAATCCTACCAATGATGATTCGCGAGGCTATTGAAATTAAAAATATCCTAATTTTAATAGGGAAGATGGCTGAGTGCTACTATCTGCTAAGGACTCCATGATTAATAAAATTAAATTCAAACTTCTACTGCATTTTAACTATTCTATTTTAACTATGACATCAGGTCGTCAAACACCTCAGTTCTCCCACCCCTCCCGTGACCTTGGGTGCTGTAAATTGCCCAAACCATCGGGAATTTAAAAAGTTAAAATTAAACGCGATAAAATCCTTAAAATTACTTTTATTCCTTATAAATTTTATACACAGTGAACGTGAGGAACACTACACTCATGAACGGGAATAAAAAAATGTTCGCACTGTTGTGGCGATGAAAGAAAATCCAACACATCATATCGTCCCGTCGTAAGAGGCGACATAGGAAAAAAATAGTAGATGGGATGATCTGCATCATCTTCCTGACAACAGATCAAAATAATAATAGCTGCGGTTGCCAACCCGCCACTATAGCAAATATCCAGCTACTTGACAATTTATGGGGGAGGCCTATATTCATTTCAGTGGACTTTTGATAAGCTGACGATAATGAGTTCTACTCATCTTTGCAAGCCTTAGTATTTACGGTAGAGTTAAAACATAAATTATCATACCCGAAAACACGAATGAAATAAAAACTGCATATATTGCCCCATGAAAAGTAAAAAAGCAGCTTACATACATGCTACTACTGGACACAGGCTGTAGAGTTTTTGGCCAAAAAAGAGTTCGCTGCACTGATTCCAACGCGGGATGAACGTAATGTAAATGATTCAATTATATACATCGTATATTCAATAGCATTGTGTTATTTCATTTTATCAATGTCTTGCCATTTTAATTTATTTAGAAGTAAGTAGGTGGCGCTAATATTACATGAAATAATGAAAACCAAAACTATACCATCTAGTGATATCAGCAATAGAAACGAACATTTATTTATTATATCAATAAGGGATAAAGTGATGTCAATTCTCTTAAAAGTTCTGTTTCTCTTAAAAATAAGCTATCAGCGCCGCTAGCGGTGAAAAACGATAATGATATCGTCATATGACCATATTATGAAATAGCAACGTTGTGTTTAGTTACTAATAACTTCAAAAGATTTCTATTCATTAATTTGGTCAAGCTATATCATCGCACAGTCATCAAATAGTATTAAATACACATTCATTTCAGCCATTTTTCCAGTGTTTTCACGAAATGATAGACTACTTTATGATATATGATCAATTCTACGATCTGGCCACGACATACATAAAAATCTCTTTAATAAAACTATGATGATAATGAAAAGTTTGCAACAATTGCAGACAGACCAATTTTAATCACTTTACATATATATTAGTAATTGAAATAAATACCTTATCAATTTTCATATTTTTGATAGACGTCACTATTATCTATTGAAATTATTACACTTTTAAAATAAAATAACAAAAATACTAAAAAACTGAACGTTACAATTTTTTAATAATTTTAAAAATCTAATAATTTAATCATATAAATGTAAGTTATTTATATTATTTTATTTATTAGTAACTGAATGCAAAATATACAACTTTTTCCATTTGATGATAGATGGCGCTGTTTTGAATACGAAATCTGTGTAGTTTCAAATTATTTTACCAAGATTATAACTATATTTTAAACTTTATTTACAAATATGGTAATATGGTATTTATTTGAAAAACACCCGTCATTCCGCCTATAACTAAGATACAATAGAAAATTAACATCTAAAGGAAATTAATATACTTAACCTTCCTTTTTTGAAGTTCCGTAATCGGATAAAAAATAGCCTATAAGTTACCCCGGGTTACTGACTACCTACATACAAAATTTCATGTAAATCGGTTTAGTAGTTTTTGCGTGAATCCGGAATACACAGACAGACAGACAGACAGAAAGACAGACAGACAGACAAAAATTCTAAAAACCACTAATTTGGCTTCAGAACCCTTTATTTAGTTCCCTGGACTTGTTTTTTCAAGAATATATTAGAATTACAGACACGACTTTTCAACAGATTTATTATATGTATAGATTAGAGGGATTCTGGCCGTGTAGTGGCGGTTAAGAATATCCACTACCCCATATCTTCCCGTGGGTGTCGTAAAAGGCGACAAAGGGAAACAGGCAGGAGATGGGCAGCAGCATCTTCCTGGTAACGGCAAAAATACAATAAAAAACTGCGGTTGCCAACCCGCTCGCCAAACGTGGCAACTATGGCAATATACCCCCCATGATGAAAGTTACGAAGAGACGGCCCCCAGTCCCCGGCGGCCCCGCTATTCCTGGCTACGGTGGCGACCATGGTAACGGCGGGGCAGGGGGTGCTAAGAATCTCCGGTGGAGGTTCGGTTGCCACCTACGACGACTCGACCTGGCAACATATAACGCACGCACCCTGAGGACTGACGAGAAGATTGTGGAGCTGGAAGAAGAGATAGACAAGTTACGCTGGCATATTATAGGATTATCCGAAGTCCGAAGAGAGGGGGAGGACACGGTAATCCTCGAATCCGGCAACTTGTTCTATTACCGGGAGGGCGACCATCTGTCCCAAGGAGGTGTCGGATTTATCGTCCACAAGTCTCTCGTTAACAACGTTGTAAAGATTGAGAGTGTGTCGACGAGGGTTGCGTACCTTATACTCAGAATCACCAAACGGTACTCGCTGAAGGTCATACAGGTTTACGCACCAACCTCGGCACACCCCGATCAGGAGGTGGAGGAAATGTATGAGGATATCTCTAGAGCCATGCATTCCTCCAAAACCCAATATACGGTGTTAATGGGAGACTTCAATACAAAACTAGGCACAAGAGAGAACGGTGAGCTGAAAGTGGGGAAATTTGGAATAGGGCAACGGAACCCAAGGGGCCAGCAGCTGGCCGACTTCATGGAGAAAGAGGGACTCTTTATGATGAACTCTTTCTTCCAGAAGCGGCCCCACAGGAAGTGGACCTGGTCGAGCCCCGACGGTTCAACAAAAAATGAGATTGACTTCATTATGACGACCAGACGACAACTGTTCAATGATGTCTCAGTGATCGCGAGGGTGAAAACCGGCAACGATCACCGAATGGTTAGAGGCAAACTGAACCTAAACATTAAGTTGGAGAGGTCTCGTCTAATGAAGTCAACGCTCCGTCCCCGTCGTGCCCTAATCCAAACTCCCGAAACGTTTCAGCTCGAGTTACAAAACCGTTTTCAGTGCCTAGAAGACTGCAATGAAGTGGACGATTTGAATGACAAGCTCGTGGAAACTGTCCATGCGGTCGGAGCTAAGTTCTGCAAGACCCGACGCAGAAGAACACAAAAACTCTCCGATCACACTCTTAATCTCATGGCTATTAGACGGGAGATGAAGATTAACATTGAACAGATTTAACAGCATACAGGCAACTGAACAGACAGATCTCCAAATGCATGCGGCGGTACTTACGCAACTTCAATACAGCTCGTATTGAAGAAGCTATCGAGCGGAACCAAGGCTCCAAAGTCTTTGCCAGAGATCTGTCTGCCAGAAAGAGCCAACTGTCAAAGCTGAAGACCGAATGTGGAAGCATCGTTTCCGGGGCACCTGAGATTTTGAGTGAGATTGAGAGGTTCTATGGGCAGCTGTACACGTCATCGTTGGAGCCGCACGGAAGTGTGAGTAACGATCAACGAGCGAGTCTTATCCGACATTATTCCGATGATATCCCGGACGTCAGTCTGAGCGAGATTAGAATGGCTCTCCAGCACCTTAAAAACGGCAAGGCCACAGGCGAGGATGGAATTACAGCGGAGCTTCTGAAAGCGGGTGGAAAACCGGTACCTGAAGTCCTTCAGAAGCTCTTTAATTCCGTCCTCTATGGTGGCATTACACCGGAGGCGTGGAGCAGAAGTGCGGTGGTCTTGTTCTTCAAGAAAGGCGACAACGCTCTCTTGAAGAACTACAGACCGATTTCCCTTCTGAGCCGCGTCTACGTGCTGTTTTCGAGAGTCATTACGAATCGTCTCGCGCGCAGAATTGACGACTTCCAGCCTCCCGAACAAGCCGGTTTCCGAAAAGGCTTTAGCATCATAGACCACATACATACCCTCCGGCAAATTGTACAGAAGTCCGAGGAGTACAATTTGCCACTATGTCTGGCGTATGTGGACTATGAGAAAGCCTTTGATTCCGTCGAAATTTGGGCGGTGCTGCAGTCCCTTCAGCGATGCCAAGTTGACCGTCGGTATATCGAAGTGTTGAAGTGCTTGTACAGTAGGGCTACGATGGCTATCCGAGTACAGAACCAGAGTACGAAACCTATCCAATTGCAGAGAGGTGTAAGACAGGGTGACGTCATATCCCCGAAACTCTTCACTGCTGCATTGGAAGACGTTTTCAAGCTTCTGGACTGGAAAGGATACGGTATCAACATCAATGGCGAGTACATCACTCACCTTCGATTTGCCGACGATATAGTCCTTATGGCAGAATCGCTGGAGGACCTAAGCACTATGCTCAATGACCTCAATAGTGTTTCCCAACGGATAGGTAAAAACAAAGAACATGTTTAATGTCCATGTCACACCTATGCCGGTAGTTGTTGGGAGCACTAAGCTCGAAGTTGTTGACGAGTATGTTTACCTGGGACAAATAGTCCGACTAGGTAAGTCCAACTTCGACCGAGTGGTCAATCGACGGATTCAACTCGGGAAATTACGGCAAATCTTCTCGTCAGGTATACCTCAAAACTTGAAAACGAGACTGTACACCCAGTGCGTGTTGCCAGTGATGACATACGGAACTGGCGTGGTCCTTCACTGCTGGCCGTATGAGGACGCTCAAGGTCACTCAGCGTGCTATGGAGAGGGCTATGCTCGGAGTTTCTCTGCGTGATAAACTCAGAAATGAGGATATCCGTAGTAGAACCAGAGTGACCGACATAGCCCAACGGATTAGTAAGCTGAAGTGGCAATGGGCCGGCCATATAGCTCGAAGAACCGACAACCGATGGGGAAGAAAGATTCTCGAGTGGCAGCCTCGTACCGGCAGGCGAAGTGTAGGGCGTCCCCCTACTAGATGGAGTGACGACCTGGTAAGATATGCAGGAAGTCGATGGATGCAGGTGGCTCAGGACCGCGCTTTGTGGCATTCTTTGGGGGAGGTCTATGTTCAGCAGTGGACTTGTGAAGGGCTGTAATGATGATGATGATGAGAGGGATTCTGGGTATAAAAACAATAATGCGACATTTTGTCGCAATTTTGATACTTTTAATCGAGTTTTGTTGTATAGCTTGGATGTGCGTGTTTCTTCTCTGGTTTCTGGTGATGTTTGTGCTTTTAGCCTAGACGGTTCTTTCAACTTCATCGTACTCATGGGCTCAAATTTCTTAAGTGAGTCTCACTACGATTCACCGGCGAAAAATTCAGAACAGACCGCAATTGAGAAAAGGTTGTAATTTGTACAACGCCATCTATTACGTTCTTTGTGAGAAAACATCCTTTTTTTAATTTGAGGAAAACATTTTTTTTTGTTTACTGTGTTTTAAGTATAAATATATTATAATAGAACGTTTTTTTTACACATGAATCTTTTTATCACTATTTCTGAGATTTTATGGCGCCTTTAAACAGATTCGAACCTAGATTTCAAAATAATAATCATATCTTTCGATAGAATTAACCAATTTTAATAAAACAAAGATTAAAAATGAACTCGAGGATACGCCTTATGATTTTCGACTTCTTTGAAAAAAAGATGTTTATTTAAAACGTGATGCGTTCATAAGGACACAGACAGACCGACACACAGACAGTTCTAAAATATTTAAAAATGGACTTATTTAATGATTTTCAGTCCCCATAATGATTTAGCCACAAACATACTATACAATGCACATCGATCAACAAATGCACAGCAACAGACACAACATGTTATCACTATTTTTATTATATGTACCTATAGATTTAAAGAGAGATGGTGATATTAACATCAATTCTAAAAATAAAAGAGATTAATTGATGCAATTGATACATTATATAAAACATAAAAACACTTATAAAACAGTGCCTGCATAGTAAGATAAAAAGAAAATTTGATTCTCGCCGAAACCAACGAAATTTTTACTAGCTCTTTTATAATTTGATTGACCACATAGAGTACTCGGCGATAAAGAACAAATGAATTTGTCAACACGCAGTAGGGCAGCGAATAATATAAAGATTAGCAGCAAATATGAAAACTCATATACAGGAAAAAACCACCACCTGCCTTTTGTATTACATTTGTACAACACCACCATCTATCGATGAAATCGGTTAACTATTGTACCTACTTTAGATGTAGATAATAAGGTTAGAATATTTTTCTATATATTTATTACGTTCTTTAATACTTTTGCTTACTGCGTTGTATAGATAATTATAACATTATGGAACCTTATGTTACAACATTTAATTATAATTTACAATATGATATTAGTTTAAAATGCACTTGATGGCTCAACCAATGCAACCATTGAACAAATTTGTACCTATATTTCGCACCCATACTTCAGAATATTTATCATAACTTTTAATGGAATGAACTGATTTTAATGAAATTAAGATTAAATTTAACCCGAAGATACACTTTATATTTTCCTTAACGATTCTTATGATATAAATTAGTACTTTGTACGTGATACGTTAACAAACAAACAGACAGACAGACAGACAGACTATTCTAAAAACAGTAGAAATGTATTTAAGTACTTATTTTTAGTATCTCTCAATCACTTTTATTACAAAAATATAAAATGTACAGACGTCTGCTATTTACATTTTTATTATATGTAATAATAATATAAAGATAGATGATATGCAAATCCTGATCGCTTTTATTTATAAAAAAAAATTCAGGGTAAATAATTTAAAAAATTGCGGTCGCCAGCCCGCTTTCCAAGCGTGGCAACTATAACAAATATTAGGCAATATGTGGGGGAAGCCTATATTCAACAGCGGACTTTTGATCTGCTGTGATGGTAATGGTAATATGAGAATCCTTTAGGTGTCCGACAATGGTACAAGTCGCGGCACATAAGTCTAGCGCTGAACGAAACGTGGAGGGGGCGCCCACGAATTGAATTGCACGAATGCGACTGAAGAGCCAATCAATCAGCGCGTGCGAACGATACGCACTAGCCAATCAGCATGACTTATGCGCAATAAGCCAATCAGCGCGACTTATGTGCAATAACTGTCACCACTAGACTTTCGTGCCGCTACTTATAGTTACTAGTTATTATTTACCATTGGAACACCAATGGTAAATAATAATAATTAATAATTAATTCTCGTCAGGTATACCTCAAAACCTGAAAATGTACAACCAGTGCGAGTTGCCAGTGATGACTTACGGATCTCAGACGTGGTCCTTCACTGCTGGGCGTATGAGGAAGCTCAAGGTTGCTCAGCGAGCTATGGAGAGGGCTATGCTCGGGGTTTTTCTGCGTGATAAACTTAGAAATGAGGATATCCGCAGTAGAACCAGAGTAACCGACATAGCCCAACGGATTAGTAAACTGAAGTGGCAGTGGGCCGGCCATATAGCTCGAAGAACCGATGGGGAAGAAAGGTTCTCGAGTGGCAGCCTCGTACCGGTAGGCGAAGTGTAAGGTGACCCCTCACCAGATGGAGTGACGACCTGGTAAGACATGCAGGAAGTCGATGGATGCAGGTGGCTAAGGGCCGTGTTTTGTGGCATTCCTTGGGGGAGGCCTATGTTCAACAGTGGACTTATGAAAGGCTGTAATAATGATGACGATGATGATGATTGGTGTTCATATTGAATACATGCGGCACGAATTACACGAAGTTTGTATTAATCGTTTTAAATCTTGAATTATATTAATATTTGAAGCAAGTTAATTAATCAACAGCGGTTCTTCAAACCAAGTTACAAATTCAATATCAAAGAACGTAACAAAACTTTAATCAGTTGAAGAACATTGTACATTATACCTGTAGAGTTTGAACTGCTAAGGACCTTAGCACACATTAAAATTGTGCAAAGCTCCTTGAGTTCTAAACGGATCAAGTTTAGGTTTTACCTGTTTTATCAGCGAAACTCCTTTCGATAAAGATATGAATGGACATAGCCGACAACCGAAGGTAGTTTTTGTCTATATTGGTCCCGTTTTTACATTTATGTTCTTAGTGGGGATCTTTATTGATGCTGTTTTTATTATCAAGTGTGCCTTCCACACGTCCAATCTTCTGCATAATATGAGCGTTTGTCATATTCTATTTAATTCTCCATTAAATATCACAGGCTGAATGGATTGCCAATTCAAAAGTGTCAGTTTTGGATCTTTAACTTACTTAGCTACAGTAATGCATACCAGTCGGCGCATTTTCAGAAATACTTATACTCGTATATTCAATTATGGATTTAAATTAACTGTAGGTGTAAAACCGTGTAGTGGCGGTGTAAGAATATCCACTAACTCATATCATTCCGTGGGTGTCGTAAGAGGCGACAGAGGGAAACAAATCAAGAAATGGGTAGGAGCGTCTTCCTAATAACGACTTGAAATAAAAAACTGCGATTGGCCAACCCGCTTGCTAAGCGTAGTAACTATGTAAATATCCACCCTATGAGGCAATCTAGTGAGTAGGCCTATGTTCAACAGTGGAAAGCTGTAATAATGGATGGATGTACAGAAGATAATCTACCAGGAGCACATGACCCACTGAGAGGTGAAATTATTAAATCAACAGTAACATTACAAGTATGACAAATATCCTCCCTATGAGACAATCTATGGGGGAGGCCTATGTTCAGCAGTGGACTTTAATTGGCTGTAATGGATTAATGTATAGAAGATAATCTACCAGGAGTACATGACCCACTGAGAGGTGAAATTTTCAAATCAACAGTAACATTACAACTATGGCAAATATCATTCCTATGAGGCAATCTATAGGGGGAGATCTATGTTCAGGAGTGGACTTTAATATGCCGTAACGGTAGGTGTTACAAAAATATTGAATTACGGAATATCATTATATCACGTCGTCTAATTAGATTCAAAAATATTATTTCCCTCTTTTGCCACCTTTAGGGTTGGATTCTTTATTTCATATTTTTATGGGACCATTCTGTATAATTTAATGACGCGTAACATACAATTTTTTTATAGGAGAGGGGGCAAACGAGCATACGGCTCACCTAATGGTAAGTGACTACCGCCGCCCACGAACAACTGCAACACCAGGGGAATTGCTGATGCGTTGCCGGCCTTTTAAAACGGAGTAGGCTCTTTTATTGAAGGTCCCTAAGTCGTATCGGTCCGGAAAAATTGCTGGTGGTAATCGATTCCACAAGGAAGTTGTGCGAAGGAGAAAACATCTTCTAAATCACACAGTGGTGGACCGCCAATCATCCAGATGATATGGATGGTATCGCGAGATTTGTCGCGATGTGCGATGGTAAAATTGAGCGGCTGGAATTAGTCCGAATCCGAAATTACATACAACTAGCCCTATCAAAAGGGCCCGAAATCTCAAGCAGTTCACAAAAAACCGTATCAGCGCCTCCTGGTGGTTTGTAAGAATCAAACCTATCTGAGAATTATTGCAAATACATCTTTCACAAAAGACAGCATCTAAATCCGTCAAGTCGTCTCGGGAAAAATGCGGTTTAACTCATTATAACGAGCGAAAAATGTTTATTCCAGCGCCCCCTGGCGAGTTAACACCAATTTTTTTTATAGAATAAGGGTGGCAAAGGAGCACACAGTACACCTGATGGTAAATAAATGCTGTGGCCCATAGACATATACATCTATCCTCAATTAAAAATCCCAATGCAGATTCGTTATCACTCCTGAGAACTAAGATGGAATGCCTAGTTTCCAGTGAAAAGGGTCTACGATTCTTTACACTCACCATACGAAATACAGCAGCATTAAGCTGCTATTTTACGCTGGTACTAAGTGTGAGCGGGGTCCTTCCCCGGCCGAGCCTACCCATTCGTGCTACAATCATAATTTAGCTGTAGCATGGCTCTACCATGGAAATGAGTGGGAGAATTCGTTTTTAAACACAAACAACCTTTCATCCTAAACACATCGAAAGAAAAACATACAGTCTAATTGTTAACCTTCTCTTTTTTGAAGTCGGCTGAAATATGTATATTCAGATGAGTACGGTGGTGCATCGTGTGCAGTAAGATAAGACTGACACATGGAGAAAATCTACCTTCTTTCCTTCATCATAAGCCCAGAAAAATACTGGACGTAGGCCTCTCCCGTTATAATGAGGGTTTAATTATTTTACCTTAAATATTATTATTAATTTGATACATTACTACATATCAACTTACTGTACGTAGATACGTACTGTATGCAGTAGGGTACTAAGTAAACTCCGAGATAAACCGACACGAGCTGAGCAGTCAGAGGCGGGGGTACGCACATCCCC
This sequence comes from Parnassius mnemosyne, assembly GCA_963668995.1. Taxonomy (NCBI): domain Eukaryota; kingdom Metazoa; phylum Arthropoda; class Insecta; order Lepidoptera; family Papilionidae; genus Parnassius; species Parnassius mnemosyne. Next base: position 3,086,236 of record CAVLGL010000002.1, on the reverse strand, counting down.
ACTCGGACAGCGGTTAGATAGCTCAAAAAATCTCAACAGAGGGAACATGATCATTGGTAACTGGGCTATGTCGGTTACTCTGGTTCTACTGCGGATATCCTCATTTCTAAGTTTATCACGCAGAAAAACCCCGAGCATAGCCCTCTCCATAGCTCGCTGAGCGACCTTGAGCTTCCTCATACGGCCAGCAGTGAAGGACCACGTCTCAGTCATCACTGGCAACTCGCACTGGTTGTACAATGTCGTTTTCAGGTTTTGAGGTATACCTGACGAGAATTAATTATTATTTATTATTATTTACCATTGGTGTTCCAAATCATAAATCATCATTCTCAACATGATTGCCTTTCCCTTTTTAAATGGCCCTGTGTCAGATGAATCTGTAAGACCCACAGATACGTGTGCAACGCCTAAATAAGAAGTGTAGCAAATATATTACATGACTAATTTAGTAACATACATCTGGTAGGCGTTTAACGTTAATTACCTTAAAGATACAGTATCGACGTGAACTTAAACAGTTTTTTTGACTACCGGTCATATTTGGCAATGAATATTTTTATCGAAAATTACCACAAGTGTGAGTTTGGTTACTTACAGCAGTAACTATGCAAAGGAAGCGAGATTTATGTGTCAAAAGAAATTGTTTAAAGTTACCGGCAGCATAAATGCCGAAAGTCGAAATACGGTTTGTCTGAATAATACATACTGAGATGTAAGTTGTGTAGTGGCGGTATAGTAGTACTACGTACTAGAGAAGCTATTCCAAACAAAAATTGTGCGCTACTTTGCGCGAAGACTATAATATAATATTATGTATATATATATATATATATATATATATATATATATATATATATATACATACACATATATATATATATATACACATATATATATATATATATATATATACACATATTGTTTTCAGCTTACTGTCAGCCACTTTACACTCCTCAGCTGTGGACGAATTACACTAAAGAGGAATATCGCAGGCTGAAGGTGCAGTATAATGATTCGTTCCGCGTGTTGTTCCGTCAACCACGATACTGTAGCGCGTCTCAGATGTTCGCAGAGGCCCGTGTCGTTGGTTTGGATGCGTTGATCCGTCATCGTATCGCGCGGTTTAGAAGTTTTCTTTTTGGGTCACAGAATAATTTCATCAAAATTATTTGTAATATGTTGCATGTAGTGAAATTTTTAGTAGATGGTCAAATTTATTAAATAATTAAAATTTAAGGTATAGTTTAAAAAATTTTAATTTTAATTTTGTAATGGATCTGTGTTGTCTGTATTAAATAAATGCTTGCTTACTTATCTTCACGCACAATCCCTGACGGGGTAGCCAGAGAGAACAGATCGCCAAGTGTCACGATCCTTACAAACCTCTTTCGATTAAAAGAATGTGTAGAAAGAACTTGGCAGAACCTTAGGGATGGAATGGTAAGTGCAGCGGAAGAAGTGTGTGGAACAATAAAAAGAGGCAGTAGTAAAAGAAGAGATGCATGGTGGAATGATGAAGTGAAAGAAGCTGTAAAGAAGAAGAAGAAAGCATGGTTAGACTACTTGGCCTCTAGTAATGATAAGGATATGAGAGAGAAGATGAAAGAAAGATATAGGCTGCAGAAAGTTCACACGAAAGCACTGATTGAGGAAGTGCGTGAAAGGTGTAGAATGGAAGCGGACGAAAGGTTGTCGCACAACTTTAAGGAGAACTCCAAACTCTTCTGGAAAGAGGTTGGAAGGACCCGGAGTGGTGCGACGGCCTTAAGAATGAACAAAGTGCTTTCGAGAACTAATGACGTCCTCTCAGAAAAATCGGACGTCATGCAGCGATGGAGCGAATTTTATAGAGAAATGTATGCGTGTGATGATCTTAGTGAGGGATCCGGGGATGACGCCGTGACTGGTACGCCAGACCCGGACCTCGATGACACTGAGATCATCAGTATGAAAGAGATTGAACGAGCGATTCGAAGTTTGAAATGTGGTAAGGCTGCGGGACTAGACAGAGTTACTGCTGAAATGGTCAAGTATGGTGGGCCTCGCGTCTGGGACAGCTTTCATCTGCTGTGCAATTTGTGCTGGCGGACGGGGGATGTCCCGGATGATTGGCGATCCGCAGTCATTGTGCCTTTATATAAAGGTAAAGGTTCACATTTTGACTGCGGGTGCTATCGGGCGATCAGCTTGACCAGTTTAGCAAGTAAAGTTTACTCGAAGGTTTTGACACGTAGGATGCAAGAGAAATCGGAAAGATTTCTATGGGAGGCACAATGCGGATTTAGACCTGGAAGAGGATGCACGGATCAAATGTTTTCTCTCCGCATGATCACGGAGAAGCTTCTGGCTGCTAACCAGAAGATTTTCTGTGCTTTTGTGGATCTTGAGAAAGCATTTGATAAGGTTGTAAGGAAGAAAATGTGGGAACTGTTGCCGGGGTATGGTGTGGATGGTCGATTGCTAAGGGCTGTGCAGTCTCTTTACTGTGACTGTAAAGCCTGTGTGCGGGTAGGGCATGACCTGTCACCCATGTTTAACGTCCAAACGGGTGTGAAGCAGGGTTGTGTCATGTCTTCCTGGCTGTTCATACTGTATCTCGACAGCTGTTTACAGAAGCTGAAAGATAGTTGTTTGGGTGTGAAATTGGGTGACATTAAAGTAAATTGTCTGCTGTATGCTGATGATGCAGTGCTTATTGCACCATCAGAGGCAGAACTGCAGGCATTAGTCACGTGTATGAAAGAGGAATGTGAAATTAAAGGTCTCCGTTTGAATGCTAATAAAACTAAGGTTCTGGTATTTGAAAGGGACGAAGAGAGAACGAAGTGTGAAATATGGGTAAATCAGGAATGTCTAGAACAGGTAAATGAAATTGTATACTTGGGGAGTGCTTTTAGCCGGGATGGAAGATGTGATTTAGATGTGGACAGGCGTGTCGCTGCCGGGAACAAAGTCAATGGTGCCCTGACTGCGTTAGTCAAAAGGCAAGGCGTAGCGAAGAGTGCACGCCTTGCAATACATAACGCAGTGTTGGTACCGACTTTGTTATATGGCAGCGAAACCTGGGTATGCCAGAAGAAGCATAAAAGTAAGTTGAATGCAGTGGAGATGCGATCTCTTCGTAAAATGTGCGGCGTTACCATGGCCGACCGAAAGCGAAACGAAGAGATTCGCAATATGGCAGGTTTGAAAGATGACCTTATCACAAAAATTGATAAGGGCGTGCTTCGGTGGTTTGGGCACGTTGAGCGAATGAGTGAAGACCGAATGGTGAAGAAAATATATAGCGCGAAAGTTAATATTAAAAGGTGTCGAGGTAGACCGAGACTAACTTTCGAAGACCATGTGAGCAAATTGCTCGAAGAGGGTAGGGTCAAAAGTACTCGGATACCTAGACGTGCATGCATGAAGAAGATAATGAATCTGATTAAATAAATTATTATATTATTATTATTATTATTATATATATATTACTACTACGGTACTATTAACAAAAATACAATTTTTAAAGTTTTTGTCTGTCTGTCTGTCTGTCTGTCCGTCTGTCTGTTTGTTCCGGCTAATCTCCGAAACGGCTGGACTAATTTTGACGGGATTTGCACTATCAGATAGCTGATGTCAGAAGGAGTAACTTAGGCTACTTTTATTATAGAAAAAGAATTAGGGTTCCGCGCAAAAAAATTAAAACCGCAAATAACACGCGAACGAAGTCGCGGGTATCAGCTAGTTTAATATAAAATAAGATATTAATATAAAATAAATATAAGAATTTAATATAAAAAATTCTTATTTTTATCTAAATAAACATATTTCAAAATAAAATATAATAATAATTATCTTATGGAATTCACAAATCTTCAATTTACGAAATATTTAGTTTAGTGTACGGCTTGCAGTACAGTTCAGTTGAACATAGTCCATGTTCGGAATGCGAAGTCTAGTGCGTGGTACATATACATCGATGTATACAGATATAGATAATAAAATATCACGGCTGCCAGTGGACTATAAGATGATGTAATGAAGATGATGAGATGTAGGTAAGTTTAAAATTTTGTTGTTTGAATGTTAAAATCTGCAAAATTCACTAATTTAGTTAGTCACATAATGTTCGGGTAAATAAAATGCAGTAAGTAAATATTAAAAAATATATATAAATGTAAATTTATTTTTAGAATGGATCTAATCAAACTGGTAAATTATTAATTACTAGCTGTTCCCCGCGACTTGGTTCGCGTTTTAGGGTTTTTATGTTTTTGCGCGGAACCCTAACTATTTTTCTAAAATAAAAGTAGCCTAAGTTACTCCTTATCGAATCAACTATCTGCCAGTGAAAGTCCCGTTAAAATCGGTCCAGCCCTTTCGGAGATTAGCCGGAACAAACAGACAGACAGACAGACAGACAAAAATTTAAAAAATTGTATTTTAGTTATAAGTACCGTATTTACTTTCATATGAATTTAGTAAAAAAAAATAATTTTGACATTACAAAAAGACACTTCAATTTTATTTATTTGTATAGATTATAAAAAAGAAAGTAACAATGCAATGTTATAATACTAGTCTTTATATGTTGATATTTTTCTACATGAATAGGAAAACAGACAATTGCACCTTATTTTTATTTTAAAAACGGTTCAAAATGAACGAAAAACTAAACAGATACGATAATAATAATTACAGTCATTACGAAATATATTAGGATGAATTCTGAATGATAGGGTGAGAAATTGTATGATAAAAATTGTGAAGAAAAGTGTGGTTTGCATAAAGGTGTGTTGTTAGGATTAAGAATGCTTCGGTGGTTTGGACACATAGAAAGATTGAATGAGGACACTGACAAAGCAAATTTTGCAAAAGTGATTTTCTGCGTGGCAGATCAACGTGGCAGCTATATCTCGGTTGTAGCGTGATCCTTACGCTCTTACAGAGTTTAACCGCAAAATAGAAGCTTAATGCTGCTGTGTTTTGTATAGTAAGTATATAGAACCAGAGAGACCTTTTTTACTGGAAACGAGGCATTCCATCTTAATGTGTATTTTGATTTTTAGTCGAGGATACTTACCATCAAGTGTACTTTGTGCTCGTTTGTCACTTTTATTCTATAAAAAAAGCAATTTACATTTATATATTGCACATAGACAAACATCCAGACGCGGAACAATTATTTGTAGAAGCCATAAAAATACTAGGTCTATGTGCGGAATTCCAAGCCGCGGCCTTCACCGCTACAACTCAATGCTGTCACTGCGCCCCCTAGTTCTTACAGAATGCATAATCTAGTCGTGATGTCGTTTGTATTTTCTGAATTGCGTACACCCTTATCCATTCTCAAAGGTCATTATATCCTCTGCAATATGGATTCCTGGTAGAGATCGCTAAGCGATACTAAATACTAAACTACTAAAATAGCAGCTTAATACTGCTGTGTTTCGTATGGGGTCACAGTAACCGCTTACCATCAGGTGGACTGTGTACTCGTTTGTCATCTGATCCTATAATATATATATATATATATATATATATATATATATATATATAATAGACTGTAGCGTTTGTACTGTAAACACAATGTTATCTAATAAAAGGAACCAATTAAGTAAGCAGTCTCGTTATCATATAATTAAATATTGACACTTAGTGCACTCAACATTTTAAGTCAATATTTCGTAAGTGATAACTATACGCATTTCTTTCGTAAGACTTCTATGTATTCTGTGACGATACACAATAACACAAAAGACAAAGGTAACACCTTTGTATGTAGATTAGTTGCCCTATTTAATGTATGCTAACAAGATGCAATCTAGTTAATGACACGACGTTAGCCACCAGACGGACTATGAACCAAATCAGACTTTTGTACATGGTAGAGCCACGCTGCAGCTATATTATGGTTGTAGCACGAATGGGTCGGCTCGACCGGGATAAGACAAAAAGGTAAAATTGCAACTTAATGCTCCTGTGTTTCGTATTGTGAGTGTAGAGGACCGGAGAGCCTTTTTACTGGATATTGCATTTCATCCTAGTCTTCAGTGGTGGCAACGCATCGACAAAATTATTATTTATTGAGAAAAGATGTAGATGTGTATGGGCCACAGTATCCACTTACCATCAGGTGGACTGTGTGCTCGTTTGTCACCATTATTCTATGAAAAAAAAAACTAAATGAACACGTTAACTGTCACCATGTGGTAGCGACATATAATTATTCACCACTTCTCGTCTTATGAGCACGGTTAAGGTTAATAGAGATTTAACGTATTCCGTTCCGTTACGGAATAGCTTAGTATTGAGTTGCAGCGCTGAGAGCCGCGGACTTGCAACCTGCGGGGAACAAGGCAAATCCAGTGACTGGACTGCCGGTATACTTTTTTATTCCAACTCGCCCATACCAGCGCCACTGGAATAATGTAGACGGCCAATCCAACGCTGGATCGAACATTGAAGGGTGAACACGTATTGTTGTTATTGTTGTGGTTCTATAAATTCCTAATAATAAAGTTGACTGAGGACCAAACTCTTCAGTTTATTTCCTTATACAAAGATAAAAAGGAAAGAGTGACTTCCAGTTTTATTTTAGCATCCCTAAATAACGTCTCGCTACGTTGAATATTATTTGAAATTATTGATAACAACTCCTCAAAAATTTCTCCCGTCATTATCATTGCTAATCTGTTATCAGAGAGGGATCTTCTGACTCCAGCTGTCGCAAACGCATTGTTGAGCGTATGTTTTTTTTTTATAGGATAAGGGTGACAAACGAGCACACAGTCCACCTGATGGTAAGTGGTTGCTGTGGCCCATAGACATCTACATCTATCCTCTATTACAAATCAAAATGTAGATGCGTTGTCACCCGTGAGGACTAACATGGAATGTCTCATTTCCAGTAAAAAGGGCCTCCGGCCACCTGCACTCACCAAGCGAAACGCAGAGGTAAACCTCTACTTCACGCTGGTTTTGTGTGAGGTCGTGGTACCACCCCGGTTCGAGCCGGCCCATCCGTGCGACAGCAGAAGCTGCGCGTGGCTCTACCACTGTTAAAACAATGTTTACATTTCTTTCGCTTATTCGATTTCTCCCCCAAATCCTTTTTATTTTTTTTTAGTTCTTCATCTACTAAATGCTCAAATAGTCAATCTATTTATTTAAAACATAAAAGAAGAACACCAGCGTAAAATAGCAGCTTAACACTGCTGTGTTTCGTATGGTGAGTGTAGAGAACCGGAGACCCTTTTTACGGGAAAAGAGGCCTTCCATCATAGTCCTCACGGGTGACAACGCGTCTGCATTATGATTCGCAAACGAGGATAAATGTAGACGTCTATGGACCACAGCAACCACTTACCATCAGGTGGACTGTGTGCTCGTTTGTCACCCTATCCTATAAAAAAAAAGATTTTTATTAATGATGTGGTCACTATAAGATGTTATTAGGTTAGCTAATTACGTAACAACTTGAGACAGAAGAACCCTTAAGTAGGGACTGAATAAATAAACCGACTTGGTATTACATGGATCTCACAACTTTTTACAGTAGAAGAACTGAGTTGCGAGACTTGTTTTTTTTTTACAAGTTGTGTTTTTGATGGCATCAGTTACTTCATCTAACAATAGAAATTGAGCAGTTAAAAAATCGAACGCCTTTCTTGAAACAATTGTCACCATAGTGTTACCGATTAGCTATTGAATTGGTGATTTGGATATTTGAATAAATGGAATAATGTAAACGATATAATCCAGTCCAAAGCTGGACTAGATTGACTCGCTGGATTACTGTACTGGGATAATGTGAACCTAGCTTTACAAATAATTGTTCCGGCTGATGTTTGTCCTTCTTAAGTTTACAATAATTGAATGCTTTCGACGGCTCCGTGGAGCAGTGGCTTAGCAATGAGTTGTTGCACCAGGGGCCGCGGGTTCGAATCCCGCACGGAACAAGTAATTGTATGGCCTATAACAGTGGTAAACAGTGGTAGAGCCACGCGGCAGCTTTTGCTGTCGCACGGATGGGCCGGCTCGAACCGGGGTGGTACCACGACCTCACAGAATACTAGCGTGAAGTAGAGGTTTACCTCTGCGTTTCGCTTGGGGAGTGCAGGTGGCCGGAGGCCCTTTTTACTGGAAATGAGGCATTCCATCTTAGTCCTCACGGGTGGCAACGCATCTGCATTTTGATTCGCAAACGAGGATAGATGTAGATGTCTATGGGCCGCAGCAACCACTTACCATCAGGGGGACTGTGTGCTCGTTTGTCACCCTTATCCTATAAAAAAAATTGTTCCTGGTCTGGATGTTTGTCCTCGTGCAATCTATGTTAGTAAACTGCCTCCACAATACGGGAGAAAAATGCTTACGACAAAACCGTGTAAGAGGGTAGTTTACAGACTGTTAGGCCCAAATGATTATTTTCTTTTTCATATTGTTAAGGAGCCACAAAAGCAACCTTTTGTACAGTTTTATTTAATTTTCTATTCTTTAATTAAAGTAAAATTTTAATGTAAAGTTTTTACTTTCGCCACTACACGTCGGTGTAAGACAAACCTACTACTTCATATCATCTTGTAGGTCACGTAAAAGGCAACAGGAGGAAATAAAACACTAAATGAATCACACTACTTTTCTGTTAAGAACTCAAAATAATAAAAAACTGCATTTGCCAACCCGCCTGCCAATTGAAGCGACTATAGCTAATATGGGCGATTTATTATTTTTGCAAGTATAATGGGTAAATACCGCGTGCTCAGCGGTGAAGGAAAACATCGCGAGGAAAATGAAAATGAAAATGTAAAAAAAATGAAAATGAATATTTTGAAGACTTTTTAAGTTCGCCAACACGCATTGGGGCTGCACGGCGAACATTTCCTTGCCCTGAGAATATTCAGAAATGAGAGGAGGTCTGTGCGCCGCAGTGGGACGTATATAAGCTGTGACTTTAACTTTTTTTTAAGTATGGTGGGTTACTAATGATAAATAAATAATTAATTAATAAGATTTAAAATATAGAAAGCGTTTTATACGTAGGTATACATAAAATGTGCATGACAAACATACAAAGAGACATTATAAATAATTTGATGGCTCCGTGGCACAGTGGCTTATCTTTCTATCGAACCGTAAAAAAAAAACTATCGTACACATGCGCATAAGCGTAACTCACTACTGTTTTTTCTCATTTATACTTGTTTCAACTCGATTATTCTGTTTTTTACTCAAATCATGAAACCAAATCTATAATACATTACATTAATTGTTTACAGATATTGCCAACATCCTACATATTATATGTAATATTAATAACGACCCGCATCAGTCTCGGATGGATACGATCTATTAATGTGGCGTTATTTAGATATATCTACTTAACCGTCCACGGTAATTGTAGTTCCCAAAAAAATTCTAGCCTTACCTGTCCATGGTGACTATAGTCACCAAACGACATCGTTCCGTTTAAACGTGTACAGCGCCATTAAATCGTTCTTATACTTTTACCTAGACACCAAATCCATATTATTATTAACATCACATTAACTATAGATATTGAATTATAAGATTAGTTTATTTTCTAATTGATTAGCTTTAGATTACATAACAAAAAATGTAATTGAATAAATTTATGGACTGCCGTCAGTTGGTCTGTGCGTCGTTGAGTCTTCTCGCTTAATATAAATGTAAGCAATAGATTGAGATATATAGTATTAAATAAGATTCCAATACATTTTAAGGAAGATCAATAAGTTATTCATCAAAATTTAAAAAAATAAAAACGCTCACGAGCCGTGCACTTTTCATTTTCCAAACTATTTTGTATTTTTGTCTATGACGAAGCCCCTTAAGGTGGTATGAACCTTGACTTAATCTAAGCTAGTATCGATAAAACTTGTAGTTGTTGTTGTTAGAATAGAATAGAATATTTTTTTAGTCAATATAGATGTGTAATTTATTTGTCTTTTTACTTATTGAAAGTCATTTTTTACATTACCACTGCACTGGTTCGAAAAAATCCCTCTGTCCTGGGAAGAACCAGCAAGGAACCCAGCGGGACTTTTTTTTAAAGTAAATTTTACATTAATGAATGTACAAACTATTTACAAAATTTATTTTAGAAACTGCTTGGAAGCGACCAACTCATTCCCAGAGGTTATTATGAGCTATGTTTTCATTTATATTATAATAACCCTTTTATACAGTTTCAGCTTAACAAAACATTTAAACTTGGTAATAGAGAGAGCCTGTACACTTTCCGGGACCTTGTTGTAATAGCGTATACATTGCCCCAAGAATGAATTACTGACTCTGTGGAGTCGAGAAACTGGTGTCACTAGCTTTTGTTTGTTCCTAGTATTTACAGAATATACATCACTTTTTTACCTACCTTGGTTTTTGTGAACATACATAAAATTTTCGTAAATATGCGGAGAGGCCAAAGTTCATATATTTCTTACTTTAAATTTATCTCTATGAGACTCTCTCGGTTTTAGGTTGTAAATAGCTCTAATCGCCCTCTTCTATAAAAGCCGAGCCGTTGGAGGCAGAGTTCGACAAAACTTGTAGTTGTTGTTGCATATTTGTCCGTACGTTACTCACTAGAGGCACAGAATAAATAATAGTACTACTAGAGATACGTAGTACTATTATTTATTCTGTGAGGGCACACTGAAAAACAGTTTCGTGGGTAATACCACGAAATTATGGCGAGTGTAGTCCTTTTATACCAAACCCGCACACATAAATAAAGCTTATGATTGAATTACTGCCATTTTATTTAGGATTTAGTTTTTTTTTTAGTTCATAAGTAATTAATATAATTTGTTTAGTCTATAATATCTGTTGTATAACTTGTTCTGTGTTCAAATGTATTTGTTGTAATAAATAATTTTTCTTTCTTCCTTTCTTTCAACAAGTTTCTGGTCATATTTACAAACCCTAATATACTATCATAATTTTATTTTCTAGAAAAAAATGTAGAAATACAGGATCACGAAATTCTGTGTTGTTGTTCAATATTGAGAAGGTATGAAGCAGGAAAAATCCGTCATAATGTTGTAGACTGGTTTACATGCCCTAGAAAGTTACTTCTCAAGCCCACAGGTTTTTTCCACACTCGTTATTACTTAGTAAATTAGCATTTAAAATTGCAGTAAGCTATTTAAGTAGTGCCAGCACCGGGCATAAAGGCTTTGCTAACTCAGTGAAATGTCTTTGGCATTAAAGGAATATTGGAATTTTACGGATTTTATTGCGTTTAATTCTTACTCATAGGAAGTCAGTAACGCACCTGCAATTATATCAGTGTTGCAGTATTTTTGAATGGAGGTGACAAACGAGCACACAGTCTACCAGATGGAAAGTGGATGCATAAACATTTATGTTCGATTAAGAATCAAAATGCAGATGCGTTGTCACCCTGAGGACTACGATGAAATGCCTCTTTACCAGTGAAAATTGTCTCCGGTTCTCTACACTCACCATACGAAACACAGCAGCATTAAGCTGCTAATTTACGCCGGTATTTTATGAGAGCATGATCCTTCCCCGGTCGAGCCCATCCATTCGTGCTACAACCATAATATAGCTGCAGCGTGGCTCTACCACGTAAGTTGCTCATTAGCGGCGGTCACTTTACACAAGGCGATCCGTATGCTCGTTTGATCTCTGTCCTATAAAAAAAAGTCTTTTGAAATTGAAGTTAATAAAAATTAGTTTTATTCGAGAAAGAAAAAACTTTATTTAATGCTATATATAGTATATAATACATATGTATAGTAATATTAATAATATATCGGAGTGCCGAATCCGAAGCCGAAACGGATATATCTGGTTGGGATTTTATTTATTTTGTATCATTTATTTATTTAGGTTAGTATATTGAATATATATTTATGAATGCGCTGGTATTCTGTGAGAGCGTGGTCCTTCCCCGGTCGAGCCGACCCATTCGTGCTACAATTATACCCGAAATATAGCTGCAACATGGCTCTACCACGTAAAAATGCTGTTGTAAAGGTACATAGAATTACAGTATATTGACGTTTGGCAAACACTGTTGTAGGGCAAATAGTTTTAGTTACAGCGTTTTTTCTTCTTCTATTTTCTTCGGAACAGTCAAACGGTTTTACAAATTTTTAAAATAGTAAGTAAAATGTATAATTATCTCATAGTTAGCACACCGCAAAGCTTATATAATCCCGTAGTGGGGTACCGACGTGGTTTGAGGTGCATGACTTTAAGAAGGCAGCGTTGACCACATTCTACATCCAGGAATCTAGTTTTAGCTTCCCCATCCCATATAGGAATGCAATATCCTAAGACAGATTGTACTAAAAAAATATATATTTGTTTTGTTAATTATTTTTTAGAGTTTTAAAAATTCAAATAAGTTTACGTACTCTTTCGTTCGTATATACTCCTAGGTATTTAGTTGTCGTGACCTTCTGCAGCTTGAGTAATCTAGTTTAACGCATTCATGTATTTTTATTCTAAAATCGTTTTTGGGTTGAGTTCTCTTATTTATTGAGAAGAATTTGTTTTATTAATATTTAAAATGAGAAGGTTTATTTTTAGCCAGTCAGAAATTTTAGAGAGACCACTTTTGGCCGTCTCATATACCGTGTTCCACGAAGTCCCAGAAAAAAAACTATCGCAGTATCGTCGGCGTAGGACTAAGTTACCACTTTTAAGGCTTAGATTGGTGAAGTCATTTATAAAGATTACAAATAGAGTTGGAGCAAGTACACTCCCCTGGGGCACACCAAAGGTTATATCCGTGTCTCTACTCACGTGATATTCAATTTTCACTCTTTGAGTGCACTCTTGTAGAAGTTGCTTAGAAATTTAAGCGGTACACCACGGACACCGACACACTCCAGTTTATGTACAAGGGTAGGAAGGGAAATAGTATCAAAAGCTTTTTTCAGGTCAAGAAAAATATTCAAGCGTTTATTACGCCGGTCGACTTGATCTGTAATAAGGGACGTAAGAAACAATACTGCGTCCTCCGTACATAATCCAGATTTTAAACCAAACTGTAGGCTAGAGATAACGCAGAATTTTTCTAGATAATTAAATAGTCCAGCATTAATGACTTTCTCAACGACTTTTGATATCACGCGTAATACTGAAATTGGTCGATAATTATTGACGTCACCTCTTTCCTCGCCTTAGTGAACTGGAGCAACAATAGATTTTTTAGGCGCGCAGGGAATACATCTAATTTAAATCATTGGTTTGCAAGATGACTAATATTATGGACACAACAACAGAGCTACAGATCTTAAGAAATTTGGTCGATATATTGTCCCGGTGTATAGGAACCACTATCTGTTTCGAAATCCATGATCACACTTTTAATGTTAATGAATAGGCATACGACTCAGCATTATGCTGCTGTGGATATTCTGCCGGTCCCTTTTGTAAAGAATGTAATGAAAAATCACAAAACATAGGTTTTAAAGTTTAAAGGAGTTCAACTCCTACTCTAGTGCCTCTCGTTTGACGTAAAATAAATTGAAATTAATCGAGAATTAAGAAAAGAGACCTTATTTACCTAAGTAGGTAATGAGGATAAGGTGACCAACAAAATGGCGGTAAATTCTTAATTGCCGCACAAGATGGCGACGACTGTATAGGTAGGGCTGGATAATTATTGCGAGAGTATCAACTATGTGTGAGTGTAGATGAAATTTTCAAGTTATCCTTCCCTATTGGCAAAATCTTAAAAACCTTTAAGAAAAGTACGTGATCATGGAACATAGATTTTTTTTTCGCAGAATAAGGGTGCCAAACGAGCATACGGACCACTAAATAGTAAGAGAATGCTGCGGTCCTTAGACATCTACATCTATCCTCGATTAAGAATCAAAATGCAAGCGCGTTGTAACCCTTGTGGACTAAAATGGAATGTCTCGTTTCCAGCAAAAGGGGTCTCCGGTTTTTTGCACTTACTATAAGGAAAACAGCGGCATTAAGCTGCTGCTGCTACTGTTGCTGGTCCTTCCCCGGTCTAGCCGATACATTCGTTCTCCAACCATAATATATCTGCATTATGCTCATATTTACTGCTATTTATCAAGAATCCGCCGTGTAGTGGTGGTGTTAGAGAATCCACAGCCTCATATCATCCCGTGGTGTGTAACAAGTGACCGAGGGAAATGAGACAGGAGATATGCAACAGCATCTTTCTAGTAACAGTTCAAAGTATAAAAAATGAGGTTGCTTACCTGCCTATGCGGCAATCTGTGGAGGACGGCTGTTTCCAGCAATGGACAATTGATACCGTCACAGTTACAGCCTTTTAAATGCCCACTGCTGAACATAAACCCCCACAGATTACCTCATAGACGGGCTATATATCAGGCGGGGTTGCAACTGCAGTTTTTGTTTTCTACCGACTTCAAAAAGGAAACAGTGAGTACTGTGTGTTTTTTTATGTGTGAGTTATTTTTATTACCTCATAACTTTTTACTTGGTGAACCGATTTCGATGATTGATTTTTTTATTTCAAAGCTGGTGCTTCACATGTGGTCCCATATAAATTTATCAAGGTCTGACCAATAGTTTTTGAGATAATCTTAATAATTTTTATTGAAGTCGGTTGTACAAATTTTTTTATTTTTTATTATTTAGTTTTATTAGGCCTATAGACGGTAGATAGTAAGGAATAAAAAAAACTTTAATTATAATCGCTAACAAGGGCATGTTTAATACCAAAGCTGAGGTAAGTATAGTATAAAACTTTTTGCAAGGAATAGATAAAAAAAATATTTCAATCTAATTTTAATCCAAACCGGGATCCTAATTGCCTTCATGATCTTTTTGTAGACCTACAGTTTATGATAAAAAGTCAAGGCAGTCTGTTTCTCGCATAAAAGCATTAAAAAGCCACGAGATTTTTATTATGGACAATAAATAGCAATCTAGCTCTTATGTAGTATATTATACAAGCCAAAAAAGTTTTTAATTTCGTTGAACGAACGCAAATACGTTTGTGGTTGGCGATTACAAATGACAACAAACTCAGTCGCTCCTGTGCGTTGCCACTTGCCAGTGCGCGCTCATGCAACATATTACAAACGTTGCTCCGATAAATCGAATATGAACGTAATATCGTTGACTGTTTGGACGTTGGAGAACAATTGTTTTATAATCTATACAGCTATGACTGTGTGTTTTATAGCATTCACAATGTTTCACAAAAATAGAATGGAGGCGCACTATAGGCGCGTAGCAGCCAAAAAGAAATTCGCGCCAACTGGCGCTGGAAGAGGTATGTAATATATTTTGTTAATAATAACTACCTACAACATTGTAATGAATTTATTTTAATATTATATGTCTGTATCATTTTTTTTTTAATTTTATACCATGTATTATAATCCATAAATATATACACAAAATCTAACCGTGTAGTGGCCCATTTTCTACCGACTTCATAAAGGAGACGGTACTCAATTTGACTGTATGTTTTTTTATGCGTGTTACCTCATAACTTTTTACTGGGTGAACCGATTTCGATGACTCTTTTATTTTAAAGCTGGTGCTTCTCATGTGGTCCCATATGAATTCGATCAAGGTCTGATCAATAGTTTTTGAGTTATTTTTAATAATTAATATTAAAGTCGGTTACACAAAATTTTTCATTTTAAATTATTATATATACATATCATTAGTAGTGGCGGTGTTAGATCTTTCATCGCGTGGGTGTCGTAAGAGGCGACAGAGGAAACTGAAACAAGAGAAACAAAGAAACAAAAGAAAGAAAGAACTATTTATTTGATATAGGAGAAGGTAGCTGCGTCTTCCTGACTCAAAACAATTACAACTATAAAAAACATGGGGCTATCTATGGGTAGGCCTATGTTGAGGAATGGACTTTTAATGGATGGACTAAATAGTTTATATAAATCTAACTAAAGATACAATAAGGAACAAAGCAGATATTTTCCACCTTGTTTTGGTAACAAATATCGCTTTTAATGTTGTCAGTAACTGAACTTTGCTCGGCGTTAGAAAAAAAAATATTTCCCCGGCGTTGAAAATTAGGAAAAACGTTTCTCTATCTATTGGGTTGTTCAGAAAGGGATTTCGTTTTTTTTATGAAAATAAAAGATGATTTTTTTAAAGTGAATAAATATTTTATTAGGGTATATATTGTCCACTTTGGCCCAATACCGTTTGTCATCTTTCAGGCAAGTGGCATGATACCAGGCTCATAAAATTTTTGGCTGGCTAAAACTGATCCAGACGGCTTATGAACTGCTCATTTGTAGTAAAGGTTTTACCGTTAAAAATGTGAAATGACCAAAATAAACATTTATCAGAAGTTGCCAGATCTGGAGAATATGGTGGGTGTGGCAGTATATCCCAATCAAGCTGTAAAATCTTTTGGTGTGTTAACAAACTTGTATGAGGTTTTGCTTTATCTTGGTGGAACACTACACGTTTTCTATTGATCAGTTCTGGCCTTTTCTGTTTAATTGAATCATTCAATTTGTCCAGCTGGTGACACTACACTTCTAAATTGATCGTTATGTTGTCAGGTAGAATCTCAAAAGTTCGATTCCTTAGAAATCCCACTAAACAGCATCACCTTTTTTGATGAATATCGGCTTTCGAAGTGCTTTGAGCCGGTTCATCTTTTTTAATCCATGATCTCTTGCATTGCAGTGATGATATGTTTAAAAAATGGATCATTCTCTTAACGTTTCAGAAGCAAATTAAGACGTGAGTCAACACGACGGCACAAATTTCTTTCCGTAGGAACATGAGGAACCCATATGTCGAAATTCAATATAAAACCTATGCGTAAACAAATGATCACGAACGGACAAATTTGATAAATTCAATCTTTCCGCAATCTTACGAGATAGTATTCGCTGGTTTGCATCAATAAATGTCTTTATTGTGTCTTCATCAGTTTCAACTGGCCTTCTAGAACGTGTTGCAGATTCAACATCAAAATAGCCCGATCGAAGTTTTGCAAACCAGTTTTGGCACTGGCGTCCTGTCAGTAAATTATTTCCATACAAATTGGATATATTTTTTCTTGCTTGAAAAGCATTTTACTTTTTCGATAGTCAAAAAGTTAAAAATGCGGAAATATACGCTGCTTTTTACTTACCATATTCGAAAGGGTACAATAACGAAAAACTACTGCGTGAAATCAATCGAACTTTTTCACAAGCATGCCTTGATACATGAGCTGTCAAAATATATAGTACTGCATAACAGCCAGTATGAATTTGGATCTGAAAAAAGTTCTCTGTTGGGAAAAAACGGAATTACTAAATTGTTACAGCCGTTTTCGAGAAAAAAATCATATATACATATATAGCCATTCACAAGTCAACTGCTGAACAGACCCCCCCTCAAGGAATGCCACAAACCACGGACTTGAGCCATCTGCATCCATTGACTTCTTACATCTCTCACTAGGTCGTGACTCCATCTAGTGGGAGGCCGCCCTCCCCTTATTTTACCGTCACGATGCTACCACTCAAGAAGATTTTTTATTGGAAGCGAGGCATTTCATCGTAGTCATCAGGGTGACCATGCATCAGCATTTTGATTCTTAATCGAAGATAAATATAGACTTCCTTGGGCCACAATAGCCACTTACCATCAGATGGACTTTGTGCTCGTCACACAGCGTCAACCTACTTCCGTAAAAAAAACATCAGTTGTCGGTTCTTGGAGCTATATGGCCGACACATTAGGTACCATTTCAGCTTGTTGGTTATTCTAGTGCTACTAAGAATATCCTCATTTTTTAGTCTATCACTTAGATAAACTCCGAGCGTAGCCCAATCCATGTGTAGCGAATATTTTTTCAGTAATAAATTATATTAAAATATATTATTCTAGAAAAAAGAAACTTCTATCCTTTATAACTACTACCGAAAATTATTTATAATATATATCGGAAATGACAACAGGAGATCCCACTTCTGATGTCGGAGAATTACAACAGGGGATTCCAATTTTGATCTTGGAAATACATCAGGATAGCGTTAATTGTTAAAAATAATAAAAGTGTGAGAGCGGATGTTCAACTTGCTCTCTTGCTTACGCAGTTTAATCATTATCAGTAATAAGACAACGTAACGCACTATACATTCAGTATAGTGAAATTACAGTTCGACCACACCGTAATACGTCTCAGCCACAATCACACACCAGTGTAACGTGGGGTACGTAATTACATGATAACACCAAAATATGTACAGCAACAGCAACACTACTTATCTCAATGTAACACAGGGCAGCCTCTCAGCAACACCAATCCTCCTTGCCTGCACTAGAAGAATAACCACAACGAACAGAACCACGACAATATCTTAGCACTAGTCGAATGACCACACATGTTGAATGACTTAAGCGGACTCTCCCGCGCACGGCACCTACAGTGAACTTTATACTACAGACAAGAGGGGGTTTCTCGATATACCCTCCATTCTACCTCGATCCAACCGGGTATTTTATAGACGCTCCGACATATATTATTGAAGAGGGACTTAGCACGCTGAGCGACCTTGAGCTGCCTTATACGAACAGTAGTGAAGAACAAGCACTCTTTGTACAATCTTGTTTTCAAATTTTGAGGTAGTAAAGTTTAGAAGATGCATTTTATTTGTTCACTATTTCACTCTTAAAAAAAACTGGACCACTTCTACGGCAAAATTTGAATTGAATGCTAAGATCTTTAGGCGTAGCAAAAACTACAATCTTGTTCTTTTTTTTAAATTTGTGTCTCTGCTTTAGCGAAACTTATTGGTTCGTCAGTTTTCACTTGATAGATATTCGTCCATCCAGTCCACATATAAAAACTGTTTCACATTTGGAGTCATGAATATCATACATTTCGTTTTAGTGACATTTAAATGCAAATTATTAACTTTAAACCAATTTACTAATTTAGTTATACCATTATTTGCTTCGTCATATTTTAGTAATAGTCGTTTTAATTTGAAAATTAAAGAAGTGTCATCAGCAAATAATCATGGTTATCCCCTACTATGTGAGGTAAGTCATTGATATATAAACAGAAAGGGGCCGAGAATTGAGCCCTGAGGCACGCCCACTTGTATCATCGTGCATCGACCCCTAAGAACTCACCATATTAATTACAACTTTTTGTGTTCTATTACTTAAATATTAAATAATTAATTTAACAGCATCACTTTTTACACCGTAGTGTTGAAATTTCCTGATTAATGTTTCATAGTGAACACAATCGAAGGCCTTGGATAGGTCCCAGAATATATTCAAAGCAACCTGTGAACTCTCCCATGCATTAAACATATATTTAATCATAATGATTTCTTATATTTACGCGAACACTACACATTTAAATAAAACTAATTTCACGGATTCTATCGCGTATATTAACTTATTTTATATTCCCGACGTTTTGAGTACTTTACAGTACCCATGGTCACGGGGGACTGAGGTGTTTGATTAAAAATTATTAATTTTTGTTCCGATCTACGCAGTATGAACTTACAGTATCTTGAAGCCTTGCAGTTGTATGCTTGGGTTGAGATTTAGTTATATTAATTATAGAATCCCAAACAGATAGTAGCACCCAGTCAACTTCTCTATTGAAATTAGGATGTTTTTTTTTGATTTCAATAGCCCTGCGAATCATCTTTGGAAGGATCCTGTACGGACGAATGGTACGATACTTTTGTGTTCTCCGGAAGCAGTACCAGCCCTTTGGACACATCTACATTGTAATGCAACATCACATTGGCCCCAACGAATATTTCTAACTCTTTAGGTAGCCTACCTGTCTTGTTTATATCGGATGTTATAATATTATTTAAATCTATGTTGTCATTTCTTCGAGTACAATCTACTGGACTATCATGCGCTATTATTTGTTAATAGTTACACCACGAGCTCGGAAACGTTCGAGAATTGTTTTGTTGTGATTGTATACTTGTTGGTTAGTGGGATAAATTCGCAGGGCCTTTTCAATTGCAAATTCGCCAATTGGTTCTTTGTTTAGCCAATTCATTAGAATAGAAAAGTATTCTGACTGAAGTTCACCAGTTCGTATTTCATTCAGTAGGTCTCTAAAAGTTGTGTTACCTTGTTGTCTCATATTTTCAGTCAATTCAATTAATGAAAAAGAATTAATTCAGCATGTAGGTACGAAGCATTACTTATATTTATTTTGTGATTTGTGACTTGATTTGGATAACACGTATTAGATATTGGTCCATCCCGTCCACCTAAAAAAATTGTTTGTTATTTGGAGTCATGAATTTTATATATTTCGTTCTAGTGCCATTTAAGTGCAAATTATTAACATTAAACCAATTTACTAATTTAGTTATAGCACTATTTACTTCGTCATATTTTATTAACAGTCGTTTAAATTTGAAAATTAAAGAAGTGTCATCAGCAAATAATTATGGTTATCCCCTACTATGTGAGGTAAGTCATTAATATATACAATAAACAGAAAGGGGCCGAGATTTGAGCCCTAAGGCACGCCCATTTGTACCATCGTGCATCGACCCATAAGAGCTCATCATATTAATTACAAATTTTGCATTCTATTACTTAAATATTAAATAATTAATTGAAGAGCATCACTTCTTACACCGTAGTGTTGAAGTTTCCAGATTAATATTTTATGGTGAACACAATCGAAGGCCTTGTATAGGTTACAGAATATAATAAGAATAATAATCAACCACCTCATGCGGTACCTTGAGGATCACCAGCTGATTAGTGACCGCCAATACGGTTTTCGTCGGGGTCGATCAGCTGGTGATCTTCTGGTCTACTTGACCCATAGATGGGTGGAGACAGTAGAGTCCAAAGGGGAGGCATTGGCCGTTAGTTTGGCCATTGCGAGAGCCTTCGATCGGGTTTGGCACAAAGCGCTTCTTTCGAAGCTCCCTTTCTATGGGCTTCCTGAGAAATTGTGCAATTGGATCACCAGCTTTCTTTCAGATCGGAGCATCAAGGTCGTTGTAGATGGTGCATGCTCCGACTACAAGCCTATTAACGCTGGTGTCCCACAAGACTGTGTGCACCAACGCTGTTTCTTCTGCATATCAATGATATGTTGCAAACCGGTAGCATTCATTTCTATGCGGATGACAGCACTGGTGATGCTCTATACACCGGCCGTGCCAATATTTCTCGGGAAAACGTCGCCGAGTGCCGGAACAAAATTGTGTCTGAAGTCGAGTCTTTGCTGAACAAAGTCTCGGATTGGGGGCAACTAAATCTAGTCCAGTTTAATCCTCAGAAGACACAAGTTTGCGCGTTTACCGCTAAATATAACCCCTTTGCCGTATCTCCTCAGTTTCAAGGCATTCCCTTTGTTGCCTCAGCCAGTATCGGAATCCTCGGCGTCGACATATCGAATGACTTGCAGTTTCGTGTTCACTTGTAAGAGAAGGCCAAATTGACCTCTAAAAAGCTTGGCGTGCTCAGCAGAGCGGAACAATATTTCATGGGACTTTCAAGAAAAAAGCCTACACCTTTTTAAAAGACCAGCAACGCATCTGCAATTTCCCTGGTTCCCCTGCCTGGTGATGCGGTTGTTCATGGGTGGCGGTAGTTACTTATCATCATGTGAACCGCATGCTCATTTGCCCCGCCCCTATAAAAAAAGGGCATCCACGACTTTTCCTGCCGCCAGGGCGGCGCCACTAGAAGGTGAGGTATAATTTTTGACAGATTTCATAGCAGGGAATTATGGAGTGTAGAGTAGAAGGAGAACCATCTCTGTATATGAAAAGTGTCCCTAAAAACGCGTCCAATAAGGGTGGCGCTGTAGTAGCATAGGACATATTTAAAAAAAAGCGCTAAAATTTATTAGAATAAGATAGAGAAATAAACAAGGACCGACCAATCTGCTTGGTTTTGTACTACGTAAATAGTTGAGGTTTTGTATACTGGCATTTTACTAACTACTCTAGTCGTGAATTTTTTAAAATATTTTAATTCAGCTGACTTCACTCCGTCAACAACAGCTATATTCATATCGTAGTTTTTCAGACGCAAGCGCTATTGTGGTAGGTTTTGGAACCTATATTTTCAGTAAATATTGGGATACTTTTTCAACTTTCGCACCTTATAAGATGGTTCTCCTTCTACTCTACACTCCATACAGGGAAGTTAATTTGTTCGGAAAATGTAAAAGTTATTCTTTCTTTTTCTACTATTAGCTATATTTTATATTTATGACATTAAAAATAAAAAAACAAAACCACAGATATTCTAAAAGTAGAAAAATTAAAAAAAAAGTTAAAAATGTCCAAAAGAATTAAAGAGCAAACCACTGACGCATTGTTTTGTGTATTAATATAATACTCAGAAACTGAAAAAACTTTTATTAAAAAAACAACATCAATCAAATTACATTGTGTAACAAAAAAACTTTACTTTAGTATCAACTAGCGACATCTGTTGAGCAGAAAATTATTAGCCCTCATTATATCGAAGTGTGGCATGCAATCATGCAAGTAAGTACCAAATAGTAGTAGTGTAGTTGTACCACTTCTAGACCACCTGAGTCAGACGTGGTTCAACGACGTTCGTCGACGCCCGATCCTAAAAAAAAAAAAAAAAAAAAAAAAAAAAAAAAAAAAAAAAAAAAAAAGGTTTTGGCATGCTCTGATCACGAATCCGCGGTCCATTTACAGTCCATTTTGTGTAGAATGCACGGTTCCAGAGATGTGTAGATCAATTAGCTAATATCTAATTGATATCCGGTAAGGGCCTCCACCGTCATTAGCGTCCCATTGTTCCTATTTCTATTGTTCTATTGTTCCTTAATCACCTTCATTGCAGCGTGTGCGTCGACTATATCAGTGCTATTGTTTATTATAATTCTTTGTTTATACAACGCTAATCTGAATCATCAATAAAACACATTACATAATTTTGTTACAATTTTTATTTATAAAATACAAAATCTTATTAATTATTATCTATAAAATAGGAGCGAAACATCTCATCCACTAAAATATCGTTGTACAATGTGTTCCTTGTAAATATACTCGTAAAACTATGTATTGAACATCCTTGAAACTTATATAGTAAATACATTAAGCAATATTCGCCACAAACTGAAGTCCACTCATTCTGAATCCTATCAACATTCCAGTTCCATCTTTTACAATTCCTTTTTAAAAACTCTAGATGATATCGTACAGGTGATCGTCCATATGAATCAAAATATTGACCGACGTCATTCGTATCGATATATAAAGCTACCCAATGTGACCCTGGTTTATCATCTGTATCCAAATTACATATTATATACGTTGGTACGTGGGTATACATAGGCAGTCTATTAGCTGCATAAACATTATTTTCTAGACTGGGGTGAATCTTTTTCAGATGTTGTTGTACATCTAGTGTATCCATGATATTACTGATATTAGTAGATTATTACAGTACCTAGCTACTCAATGAATAACATAGGAATGGTCAATTATAGTGATTTCTACATATTAAATTGCATTTTTGTGATATACAAATCGTACTTGAGTCATTGATCACCAAACAAAACACAATACGAAGAAATGTTGAGATAGGCAACGGAAATGTGAGATAAACTGATATGTTTCTAAATATTAAATTCCATTTTTGTGTTATACAAATCGTACTTGAGTCATTGATCACCAAACAAAACACAATACGAAGAAATGTTGAGATAGGCAACGGAAATGTGAGATAAACTGGTTGACGCATAAAGTAATTATCAACTCATTACGGAAATACTTTAGATTAGAATTTTTACGTACTGGTGGTATATAAGACCAACAAACGCAGTCATCGAGTTAGTGTACGGTCGTTTGGCTACAGTGGATCTATCAATAGTACATTTGTGTTACTTCAATACACCAAAGGCTATGGATGTAAGTGTTTATTCTATTGACTAAATTACTTTTTTTCTGTTATTTTCATGTGTGTGTATTATTTTATTTAAATATTGTGTATGTATATGATTAAGCCGTGGTAACTCAGATGGTTAGCGCTAGCTGTAAATTTCACAGTACGCGACCCGGGTTCGATCCCCGCCAGCACCAATTAAATTGTTAATAGCAATTTTAAGTGCTTATTACCACGTGCTTGGTGGTGAAGGAAAACATCGTGAGGAAACCTGCATGTCTGAGAAAATTTCGAAGGCATGTGAAGTTCACCAACACACATTGAGGGAGCGCGGCGGACATTTCCTTGCTCTAAAACCCTCTCAGAAATGAGAGGAGGCCTATGTTCAGCAGTGGACTTTAATAGGCTGTAACTTTAACTTTTTTAACTTTTATGATTAAGTGTTAACAAATTGATATTAACATGATAACTGTGTTGTTGCAGAAATCATTGAGCTTCGATGAAGATACCTATAAACAGTATTACTACTCGCCACTCTCCCCTCAAGAAGAGAGTGATAACCTCGTCATTAATAATAACACATGCGATGGTGGAAAAAGAAAATCGCAATCGATTGATCATTTTTTTGAAGCTGAATCAAAAATAAAAAAGATGAAGGGAAAACTTCAGTGAAGTGTGCACCAGTGCTTTTTTCTCCACAATCATGGAAGAGAATACGGAACTATTCAATAGCGAATTAAATCAGGAGTTGTCTAAAGTTTGTGAAGAAATGGAGAGGGGTCAACTGTTCGATTCGTCATACGATGATGAGTTGTATCATCACTGTGCGATGGTTGAAACACAGTTTAAGTATGTAAAATAAACATTCATTTCGATCATAATTTACATATTGTCTTATACAGTTTTTAATAAATTTAAACATTTTAGCAGTCAACCACTACAACTTGGAAGAGGAACGAAGCGAACGTGCAGCAAAGAATCCAAGATCATCAAAAAACCAACAACGGAAGCAGAAGCGCATACCTCTGCAGGGAACAGTATCAGTAACGATGATCAAGTGGAATGTCCAACGTGCCATATATTTATCAAGAAACGGTATTTAGCTAATCATTTTAAAAGTAATGTTCATAAAAATAATCTTTTAAATTCACATAATTCTTTATCAAACGTTAGTGTTATTGAATCTGCTTTTGGAAATAGGATTTTAACTTATAAAATCAAGAGTAGAGTAGATCGTTCGACATGGGTAAATTTTGAAACTCCTGAACTATTTTTAAATTCTATTAAAGATGATATTTTATTTTTATTACAAGAGTGTATTCATCAACACATAATTTTAAGGTAAACTTCATATTGCATGCTGATTTTGTTCAACAAACTAAAGATATTCATGATACGTTCGATTTTCAAACGCTTAACTATATTATTTGTCAAGGAGATGACTTAAATATTTTTCTTTCATCTTTAAATGATACAATTACTACTAAAATTAGTGCTTTCGAAAAAAAAGATAGTGGATGGAGTCTAAAAAACATAAAATCTATAGACATGAATGTTAATAAATTTAACCCCCTACGCGGTACTTCATACATAGATCTTCCTCGTGACATAAAATTAAAAAAGGCTGTTATAAATGTAAAAAACAAGGATTATTTTTGTTTTAAATGGGCGTTACTCTCGGCGTTATATCCTGTAAACAAACACACCGATCGGGTATCATCGTACGTTAAACATGCAAATAAACTTAAATTTGATGGTATTTCCTTTCCGGTTAAAATTTCTGACATAGCAAAAGTAGAGAAATTAAATGATATTAGTATTAATGTTTTTGGGTTAGAATAAAATAAAGAAAAACGATGTAATTCTATAGTAGGTCCATTATTTTTAACAAAGTGTCGTAAAGATAGACATATCAATTTATTATTTTTTTCCAAGGATACAAAAAATCATTATTGCTATATAAAAAATTTATCGCGGTTAGTTAGTAAACAAATTTCAAAAGACGGTCACATCATGTACATTTGTGAAGCATGTCTACTTCGTTTTCCATCTCAGGAAAGGTTAAATAACCATGAACAATACGATTGTGCTCACATTTGTACAGTATTACCAAACAGTGAAACTTTAAAAAAAAGAATTGGTTTGGTCAACCTATTTCAAATGATAAAATTAAATTTGATAGTTATGAAAAAAAGTTAAAGATACCATTCGTAGTTTATGCTGATTTTGAAGCATTTTTAAAACCAATAGAATCATGTTCTAACGATCCTTCCAAACCTTTCACTCATAATATTCAGAAACATGAAGTACATAGTTTTGGATATTATATGTTCATATGATGATAAATTATCAAAATATGTAACATATTGCGGACCCAACTGTGCACAAGTGTTTATGGAAAGTTTATCTAACAATCTAAAAGAAATAAATAGACTTCAAAAATATCCACCACTTCCGCTAACAAATGAAGACAAAAACCAAATTTCAAATGCAACCATTTGTCATATTTGTGAAATTGAGTTGGCAAAACATTTTTATGATTTTGATTGGTACACTGGTAGTTTTATAGGTGTTGCTCATGAATCATGTTGTTCGAAGATCAGAACACCTAGTTATATACCAATATTTTTACACAACCTTAGTCACTATGATGCTCATTTTATTGTTCACGCGTTAAACTTTTGTGATGGTGAAGTCGAAGTTATCCCTCAAAATAAAGAAAAATATATATCCTTTTCCAAAAAATTAAAAGTGAATAACCACGAAATTATATTGAGATTCTTAGATTCATTTAAGTTTTTATCGTGTAAATTAGAAGAATTGGCCAAAAATCTCAGTAATGATCAATTTCAAGAATTACGTAGAAATTACCCTAATGATGAAGATTTCTTTCGTTTAAAACGGAAAGGTGTTTATCCATATGAACTTATGACTAATTATGATAGTTTAAGTCTAACATCGCTCCCTGAACAAAAATGTTTTTATAGTTCACTCACAGATTCACATATTTCAAATGATGATTACAATCATGCTAAAGATGTTTGGGAACATTTTGGGTGTTGTAATATGCTAGATTATTCAAACCTATATTTAAAAACAGACGTTTTACTTTTATCCGATGTATTTGAAAACTTTAGAAAGTTATGTATTAATACATATGATTTAGACCCTGCCCATTATTACACAGCACCCGGTTTAAGTTGGGATGCAATGTTAAAATATACAAAAATAGAATTAGAACTTTTAACAGATTATGAGAAAATTGCATTTATTAGATCAGGTATCAGAGGTGGTGTATCTCAATGTAGTAATCGTTATGCTAGAGCTAATAACAAATACATGGAGGATTATGATACAGGGAAACCAAATTCATATATCACATATTTTGATGCCAACAATTTATATGGTTGGGCTATGTCTCAATATCTTCCTACTGGTGGATTCGAATGGGTAAATCCAAATACAGAATTTGATGTGTCTAAGACATCAGACTTCAGTTTTATTTTAGAAGTTGATTTGGAATATCCAGATGAACTTCATGATTTACATTCGGACTTTCCTTTATGTCCAGAAAACATTTGTGTAGGCAATATTAATGAGAATAAACTAGTCCCAAATTTAAATAATAAAGATAAATATGTAATTCATTACAGAAATTTAAAGCAGTGCATAGAAATGGGGGTTAAATTAACTAAAATTCATAGAGTTTTAAAATTTAAACAGTCTCCCTGGTTGAAGATGTACATAGATCTAAACACAAAATTAAGAACTTTAGCAAAATCAGATTTCGAAAAAGATTTTTATAAATTAATGAATAATTCAGTCTTCGGTAAGACTATGGAGAATATTGAAAAAAGGGTTAACATAAAATTAGTTACGCACTGGGAGAACCAGGGTAAAGCTTTAGGTGCTCAAGATCTAATCGCTAAACCACAATTTCATAGCCTTTCAATATTTTCGGAAAACCTAGTTGCGGTTCAGTTGCGAAAAACGAAGTTAATATATAACAAACCAATTTATTTAGGGTTTTGCATTTTAGATATTTCAAAAACATTAATGTATGATTTTCATTATAACTATATGATTAAAAAGTTTAGTAAAATCAAATTATTGTATACAGATACGGATAGTTTAATATATCATATATTTACAAATGATTTTTACACTGATATAAAACCTGACCTTTCATCATACTTTGATACCTCAGATTATGATACAAATAATATTTTTGAATATCCAAAATTAAATAAAAAGAAATTAGGTTTTTTTAAAGATGAAAATAATGGTAAAATCATGAAAGAATTTGTGGGTTTACGATCCAAAATGTACGCTTTTAACTTAGAGAATAAGACTATAGCCAAGGCAAAAGGGGTAAATAAATGTATCACTAAAAAGATGACAATGAATAGTTATAAGTCTTCTCTATTTAATAAAAAAGTGCAATATTATAGTATGCTTAGATTTAAATCAATTAAACACACAATTTTCACACAAAAATTAAATAAGATAGGTTTATCATATAATGACACAAAGAGACATATTTTAGATAATAATATTGAAACATTAGCTTGGGGTCATTATAAACTGCGTTAAGTGTTGATAGTTTTTACTTTTATGTCTGCGTTTAAGAAAAATTTATATTGATTGTAAAATTATGATAATACTATAATATGACGTAGTTTATTACATATTTAAACATTGTTTTATTGTAAATAATTTAAGTTAATTGTTGTTTCTATTTATTTGAGGTTGAGTTAATTGTAAAATTATGATGTACTAATTGTTGTTTCTATTTATTTGAGGTTGAGTTAATTGTAAAATTATGATGTACTAATTGTGTTAGAAATAGTATACAGATAATTCTGTTTTATATAATTTTTGGAATATATATTAATTGTTTACACCAACACTTTCATTTTTTATTTCACCCCTTTGAACTTTAGACGTGTGTTATGTTTCACTTTATCCATCCGTTCACTGCTATTGTGGCAGGACCAAGTGGGTGTGGGAAGTCAAATTTTGTAACAAATTTCATAAAATCAGTTACAGAAATATGTAATTGTGATTTTAATCAGATCACATGGTGCTTTGATGAAATGCAACCATTATATAATTTACCAAATGTTAACTATCATCAAGGAATTCCAAATCTTAATATGTTTGATGGTGAAAACCCACATCTTGTTATTATTGATGATCTAATGAGAGAGTCCGATGGAAGAATTGTGGATATATTTACAAAAGGTAGTCATCACAGGAATCTTAGTGTATTTTATCTAACACAAAATTTATTTCATCAGGGTAAAGGACAAAGAGACATATCTTTAAACTCAAGTTATATAATATATTTTAAAAACCCTCGAGATAAAACTCAAATAAGATATTTAGCAAGACAAGTATCACCAGATAACCCAAAATTCATTGAAAATGCCTACAGGGATGCAACTCTAGAGGCGCATGGATATTTAATGGTAGATTTAAAACAGAATACCAATGATTTTTGTCGTATCAAGACAAATGTCTTTCCACTTAATGGTTTCTGTACAGTCTACGTCCCCACAAAAGAGTTTAAATACACCAAGAATCAAACAATTGAAATCATTGCTAAATGATGCATCGTCGACTCACAACGTATAAACATTTGCTAACCGCTTTGCATACGCTTAAACCAAAATATCAAAGAGCATTACTTAAAACGTGTGATGAAGCAGAAATTAACTGTATTTGTGAGTGTATTCATAACGTTTTACAAGGAAAAGTACCTCTTAAAGATCAGGATAAACAAAAATTGAATAAACATAAAAACATACTCCGTAAACTAGTACGTAAGTGTAAACATAAACTAAGAAAAAATATAATTATACAAAAAGGAGGGACTTTCTTACCAACAATATTAGGTGCAATATTGAGTGGATTAGTGAGTGGACTAGCCAGTTAACATGGAAAATGCAAAGAAAATGATACTTATCGAACCTGGATTGATTGAAAAATTAAAACAAGAAAATAAGGTTAATAGTAATTTATCTCGATTAGATATTGAAATGCAAAATATTATGAATAGTAAGACGGAAGACCGAAAGAAATGGATATTATATTTACAAACACTGCAAAGATACCTTCATTTTACCGAAGAGGATCGTCAACCACTCAAATTACCAATTTATTCTGATACATCTAATGAAGATTCAAATGAGTCAAAAATTGGTTTTAAAAATAAAGATAGAGATCTAAAAACTTCAGTTGATATTGAATCTTTGCTGGAGGAGAATCGATCCATTAAAAGTAAAGAAAATGATGAAAATCCACTTTACACACCAACTCAAATACTCAGTTTAATACCAAAAACTTATCATAAAAAAGGGCAGTTATTATTAAACTTAGTTGAAACAAGTAAAAGTAAAATACATTGGGATAACGAAGGTACAGTCATAATTGATAGTGAAAAAATTCCTGGAAGTAATATTGTTGATTTAATAAATGATTCACTAAGACCCCTAAAAAGAAGTGATCCGGTAGGGTTAGTTAGATTTGCTGAAGCATTAAAAGATATTAAAGTACCACTTACTTATATTGGAAATCCAAGGAGATGTGAGTTTATTAACCAAGAGATTGAAGTTCAAGAGTTTTCTACACCGTGCAGTAGAGATAAAAAGTCTACAACTAAAATACGTAAAGGACTTGAGTGGGAAAAATGGACTCCGTACTAGAAGAAATTAACAGGATTTATTATGATCCATCTAATCCCGCTGGTTTTGGTAGTATTGATAAATTATCAAAAGCCATGAAGGGTAAAATGAATAAAAAGCAAGTAAAGGAATGGTTAAAATCACAAGAAACATACACATTACATAAACCATTCGAAAAAAATTCCCGCGTAATAGGTACATTCTATCAAATATTAATGAACTGTGGCAAGCTGATTTAAGTGATATGCGAACTTATTCTCAATATAATGATGGTTTCAAGTATATA
This sequence comes from Parnassius mnemosyne, assembly GCA_963668995.1. Taxonomy (NCBI): domain Eukaryota; kingdom Metazoa; phylum Arthropoda; class Insecta; order Lepidoptera; family Papilionidae; genus Parnassius; species Parnassius mnemosyne. Next base: position 3,055,396 of record CAVLGL010000002.1, on the reverse strand, counting down.
CTTTGTATTATTGATGTATTTAGTAAATATGCTTTTGCAAGACCAATGAAAAAGAAAAATTCAGAAACAACTAAAGAATGTTTTGAAAGTATATTTACTGAAAGTAATTTAACACCTACTCACATACAATCCGATAAAGGTACCGAATTTGTTTCAAAAGATGTACAAAAATACTTTAAATCCAAAAAGATTAATTACTATACCACTAACAATCCTGACATTAAGGCCAGTATTGTTGAACGATTTCAAAGAACACTAAAAATGAAAATGTGGCGTTATTTCACTCATAATAATACTTATAGATATATAGATGTTTTACAAGATTTAATATACTCTTATAATCACAGCTTTCACTCTAGTATTAAGATGTGCCCATGTGATGTAAATTCCAACAATATTATGACAGTTTGGACTAATCTTTATGATAGACGGTCAAAAAAACTTTCTTTAGAAAATCCTAAACCAAATTTCAATGTGGGTGATTATGTTCGAATAACTAAATATAAACATGTATTCCAAAAAGGATATGAATCAAATTGGAGTGATGAAATATTTATTATATCTTCAATAATTGATAGATCTCCATGGGTTGTTTATACAATAACAGATTTACAAAATGAACCAATAATTGGTACTTTTTATGAAAGAGAATTACAGAAAATCACTTACAACCCCACCTCACAACATAAAATAGATAAAATAATTGACACTCGTTATTCAGGTAACAGAAAAGAAGTATTAGTGAAGTGGAAAGGTTATCCAGATAAATTTAACAGTTGGATTTTAGCTTCTAGTTTAAAAGAAATATGAATAAAGAAAGTTTCTATTTAACTTTGCTCAGCAATAGTTCAATGGAATACTTTCCTGATAACAAGACCACAAATTTTTCAACGAAATTACCAAAAGCTATAAAATTAGAAGGTGAATGGTCGGTTGGAGTTGTCGAGTTTCAATATCCATGTACCATGTTTACTGTTCAAGACCATGAAAATGTTATATACATTACAAAATCTATGTTAATGCCTAATGAAGATAAGCCATCCACAGTGTACTACAAAAAACATATTCCAGCTACCAACTATGATAACGTTGAGCATATTTTAAGAGTGTTAAATGGTATCGGAGAGAACTTGAAATTTCGCTATGATGAAATAACAAAATTTGTGTCTATTTCGGTATTGGATAAAAATATAACATCCGTAACATTATCACCCAAATTAAGTTTACAGCTAGGTTATGAACCAAATAAAAATCTCCTAGAGAGAAATTTTGGAAAGTGTCCTGCTAATTTACACTTAGGGTTACCATCTCAACTATTTCTATATTGCGATATTATCGATCCTCAGATTGTGGGTGATGTTATGACTCCTTTATTAAGAGTCATTTCATTAGATCCTACAAAATACATTTATGGTGCAAATAAAAAGCACGTTTTCTCTCAACCTCACTACTTACCTGTTATGCGAAGAGAGTTCGATACGTTGGAAATAGTTATAAGATCGAGTACAGGACAAAAAATACCATTCCAGTTTGGAACCGTGTGTATTAAACTACATTTCCGAAAATTATAATAATGAATTCTCTTCGTGATCATCATAAATGTCCATATGAAAATTATTATACACATCAAGCTGGATCAGGAGTTGGAGTAATTTATAAGGGTTCACCATATCAACGCGGTCATGGTATTGGGAGCTTCTTAGGGGGGTTATTCAGATCAGTTTTACCTTTACTTTCAAGTGGTGCTCGAGTGATTGGTAAGGAGGCATTAAGCGCTGGAGTAGGACTTTTATCGGATATGGTTCAAGCCCGTCCTATGGAAGCCTCAATAAAAGATCGTCTAAAGCAAGTTAGTACGAATTTAAAACGAAAGGCTGATGAGAAAATTGATCAATTTAATATGACTGGATCTGGGTATAAAACTAAAAGAAAACGATTGACATCGTTCATTCCACCATTAACTGCTAAAGTGAAAGCTGCGAAAAAACTTAGTCTAAAACCAAAAAATATCAAAGATATATTTTCAAACTAAATATGTCTTTCCTTCATAATCATTCTTGCGAGTGCGTTAAGTCAGAATTGGATTTGTTTGCACTACCGTCTACACAAACTAGCATTGAAAATGGATTGTGGATTCATTATAAACCAATTTCATCTCTTGGTGATGATGGACCTATCGAGTTTCAAGTTCCTGGGACCGGCGATGACTACATAGATTTGTCTCATACATTACTCCACATAAAGGCAAAAGTATTAAATCAAGATTCAACTAACTTGGTATCTACTACAATAGTAGCACCTGTAAATAATTGGCTGCATTCACTTTTTAGTCAACTTGATGTTTATTTAAACCAAAAACTTGTATCACCACCTAATAATACCTATGCATATCGAGCATACATGGAAACCCTTTTAAACTATGCCCCTGCTGCTAAACAATCTCATCTTACTTGTAGTCTTTGGTATGAGGATACAGCAGGAAAAATGGATTCTACAGATGGTAAAAACATAGGATTTGTTAAAAGACAGGAATTGATTAGTGAAAGTAAGGAAATAGAAATGATTGGTCATCTTCACGGTGACATTTTTAACCAAGATAAATTTTTAATTAATGGTGTTGAAATGAGTGTTAAATTGGTTCGATCAAGAGAGAGTTTTAATTTAATTGTTGGGTCGAACGATGTAAAGTTTAAAGTTTGCATTACGGACGCAACTCTTATTGTGCGACGAGCACGAATTAATCCAAGTGTATTACTCGCACATCAAAAAGTTTTAGCTTCTACCACTGCTAAATATCCTATTACTCGAGCTGAAGTAAAAGTTTTAACAATTCCTTCAGGTGTTCAAGGAAAAACTCTTGATAATATATTTTTAGGACAGGTACCGAAAAGATGTATAATTGGATTTGTGAACAATTCTGCATTTAATGGTTCCCTTACTAAAAATCCATTTAACTTTGAAAACTATGGTATTAATTCTTTCAGCTTATATATTGATGGTCAACAAATACCTTCAAAAGCTTTGCAACCATCTTTTAATAATAGCATATTTACATCAGCATATCATACTCTATTCTCGGGAACTGGTATTCACTTTCTTAATGAAGGAAATGGAATCTCTTGTGAACAGTATGGCAAAGGTTACTGTCTATTAGCATTTGACTTAACTCCTGATTTATCAGCTAACTCATCAACTCATTGGAATCTCATAAAGCATGGTAGTGTAAGAATAGAAGTACGATTTGAATCCTCATTAATACAAACAATTAACTGTATAGTTTATGCTGAGTTTGATAATATTATTGAGATAGATAAAAACAGAAATGTTACTGTAGACTATAGTAGTTAAGGTTATAATATGTGTTGTGTGTTAGATTTTATGTGTTATGTGTAATGCATTTTGTGTGTATGTAACTATGTGAAACGTTATAAAATTAAATAAAACAAATTGTATGCAATATATTTTTTTTATTTCTTTATAAATCTTCTATTTAATCTAATACAAAACACTGTTCGAGTTGAAATTTTACATAAGCACACTGACTAAACCACTGAACATGCTGCTGCCAAGGATCATCATCATCTTCCCAATCTTTTAAACCACCACCACAATGGAAACACTTGGTCCCGTCTGCATGGCCAGTATAAAAGAAACCAGCTTCGGCAAGATCTTCAGGTTTCTGTCGCATAACTAGAGGCCAGTTTTCGAAACTAAGCAAACGGTTAGATTTTGAACTGAAGAATGGATATTCAGCTCTTGAGTACTGCATACTCTTCTCGTTTTCTTCTCCACTCAGTGTTGTAGTTTTGTTATTCAATGATGTGTTTTGTACACGTATGCCACACTCATCTCTTCCTTCCGCTCTTGTCTTCCTGTAATTGAAGTAAACAGAATCACATTCACTAATGATCAGCTAATGACTGTCATTGTTAAAAAAGTATTTTTTAACTTTTTCACTTTCTGCTATTGTCTTTGTTATATTGTATAAAAGGGCGTTTGTATTGTCGTAGATGCTATCCTTATTAGTCTTTACGTAATATTTAATTCTCGTGGAAGCATGTTTCCAATGATCAGTAGTTGGAATCTTGGATAGCTTCTTCATATCGTACATTTCAATTTTGATGAGATGCGTCGCTTGGTCTCCGTCGTCAGAATTAGTAGAAATGTATGATACACCATCTCTAGCGGCTCGTGCTACGGTTGATGATAACAGCTTCCTCTTTTTTATTTTTGATTCAGCTTCAAAAAAATGATCAATCGATTGCGATTTTCTTTTTCCACCATCGCATGTGTTATTATTAATGACGAGGTTATCACTCTCTTCTTGAGGGGAGAGTGGCGAGTAGTAATACTGTTTATAGGTATCTTCATCGAAGCTCAATGATTTCTGCAACAACACAGTTATCATGTTAATATCAATTTGTTAACACTTAATCATAAAAGTTAAAAAAGTTAAAGTTACAGCCTATTAAAGTCCACTGCTGAACATAGGCCTCCTCTCATTTCTGAGAGGGTTTTAGAGCAAGGAAATGTCCGCCGCGCTCCCTCAATGTGTGTTGGTGAACTTCACATGCCTTCGAAATTTTCTCAGACATGCAGGTTTCCTCACGATGTTTTCCTTCACCACCAAGCACGTGGTAATAAGCACTTAAAATTGCTATTAACAATTTAATTGGTGCTGGCGGGGATCGAACCCGGGTCGCGTACTGTGAAATTTACAGCTAGCGCTAACCATCTGAGTTACCACGGCTTAATCATATACATACACAATATTTAAATAAAATAATACACACACATGAAAATAACAGAAAAAAAGTAATTTAGTCAATAGAATAAACACTTACATCCATAGCCTTTGGTGTATTGAAGTAACACAAATGTACTATTGATAGATCCACTGTAGCCAAACGACCGTACACTAACTCGATGACTGCGTTTGTTGGTCTTATATACCACCAGTACGTAAAAATTCTAATCTAAAGTATTTCCGTAATGAGTTGATAATTACTTTATGCGTCAACCAGTTTATCTCACATTTCCGTTGCCTATCTCAACATTTCTTCGTATTGTGTTTTGTTTGGTGATCAATGACTCAAGTACGATTTGTATAACACAAAAATGGAATTTAATATTTAGAAACATATCAGTTTATCTCACATTTCCGTTGCCTATCTCAACATTTCTTCGTATTGTGTTTTGTTTGGTGATCAATGACTCAAGTACGATTTGTATATCACAAAAATGCAATTTAATATGTAGAAATCACTATAATTGACCATTCCTATGTTATTCATTGAGTAGCTAGGTACTGTAATAATCTACTAATATCAGTAATATCATGGATACACTAGATGTACAACAACATCTGAAAAAGATTCACCCCAGTCTAGAAAATAATGTTTATGCAGCTAATAGACTGCCTATGTATACCCACGTACCAACGTATATAATATGTAATTTGGATACAGATGATAAACCAGGGTCACATTGGGTAGCTTTATATATCGATACGAATGACGTCGGTCAATATTTTGATTCATATGGACGATCACCTGTACGATATCATCTAGAGTTTTTAAAAAGGAATTGTAAAAGATGGAACTGGAATGTTGATAGGATTCAGAATGAGTGGACTTCAGTTTGTGGCGAATATTGCTTAATGTATTTACTATATAAGTTTCAAGGATGTTCAATACATAGTTTTACGAGTATATTTACAAGGAACACATTGTACAACGATATTTTAGTGGATGAGATGTTTCGCTCCTATTTTATAGATAATAATTAATAAGATTTTGTATTTTATAAATAAAAATTGTAACAAAATTATGTAATGTGTTTTATTGATGATTCAGATTAGCGTTGTATAAACAAAGAATTATAATAAACAATAGCACTGATATAGTCGACGCACACGCTGCAATGAAGGTGATTAAGGAACAATAGAACAATAGAAATAGGAACAATGGGACGCTAATGACGGTGGAGGCCCTTACCGGATATCAATTAGATATTAGCTAATTGATCTACACATCTCTGGAACCGTGCATTCTACACAAAAATGGACCGCGGATTCGTGATCAGAGCATGCCAAAACCTTTTTTTTTTTTTTTTTTTTTTTTTTTTTTTTTTTTTTTTTTTTTTTTTTTAGGATCGGGCGTCGACGAACGTCGTTGAACCACGTCTGACTCAGGTGGTCTAGAAGTGGTACAACTACACTACTCCAAATCATATATTTAGGTTTTCTTTTCTTCTTTATTATAAAAACGTTACACTAGGATTTTCTCCTGTGTCGTGGAGGTCTAAAATAAACCATACATAAATTGTACAAGGGCAAACATCCAGACCCGACCAGAATACTTGTTCCGTGCGGGGTTCGAACCCGCGGTCCCCAGCGCCGTAACTCATTGCTTAGCCAATGCGCCACGGAGCCGTCATTGCGATATTATCCCAATGCGACAACTTATTAAAAGGTGCAATCTGCACTGCAAGCATGTTTACTGTCGTAGTGACATAAAACACATATAGACGAGCAATTTTTGTTTTGATACAAACTAGCTGGTAGATTTATTATTATAATAGAATAAGGGTGACAAACGAGCGCACAGTCCACTTGATGGTAAATGGTATATGTTAGTCAGTAATGGTAAGTGCTGTGGCCTATAGACATCTACATTTATCCCCGATTATGAATCAAAATGCGTTGTTACTCCTTATGATTAAGATAGACTGCCTCGTCCCAGCAAAAAGTGTCTCCGGTTCTCTACGCTCACACTACGAAACACAGCAGCATCAAGCTGCTATCTTACGGTGTTATTCTGTGAGAGCGTGGTTCTGCCCTTGTCGAGCCGGCCCATTCGCTACAACCATAATTTAGCTGCTGCGCGGCTCTACCACGTAGGAAATTACGAAGAAAAAGATTATTCGAATATGGACTACATACCCTTATTCTATAAAAAAAATAACAATGAATACAAATTTAGAACAAACACGGCCATTTTTTTAAATGTTTTACGACAAAATACCACAGTCTTTCATCATACAGGCTTTCTTTTCCTGCAAACTAACAGCCGTAGAGAGCAACCTCGAGCCCTGTAGCTAGGAGGAGCTAAACTAGCAAGTTCAATTGCATACATAGTAAGCCTTTCTATAATACAAAACCCTGGTTTAACATCCTATACACCGCTTAAGTTGAATCTTAAGCGGTGCGGATTAAATTGCATCACTATCAAATGATTTATTTATAAGTTCTTGTAAGTGATGGTCATTGGTATAATTCATAATCGGTAGGTTATAAAACGATCAAGGAACTTGAAGCCTAGCTTGAAGCGTAGATTTTTGATTGAATCAAGCCTGTTTTATTATTACATTTTTGTTTGATACCTGGGCCAAGCATTCATGTGCTTGCCCCGTTTATTTTTTATAGATTAACACATCACATCATCACAATCCACCTGATGGTAAGCGGATGATATCAATCATGGATATCTAGATTTATCCTCAATTAAGAATCAAAATGCAGATGCGAAGTCGTTTTGCCAGTGTCCGCGACCGGATATTGGCAAAACGACGATTGCTGCAGTTGTACATAAAAAAAAAAAATGCCTTTTGCTTATTCAAGCACGTCATGCGAAATAATGTTCCTGCGATGAAACTGTTTGATCGTCTAGGAACCCATTCAATACATCTTGCACTTCGAAATCCGTCAAGCTGTTTAAGTTACAGAAGGTCACAAAAGGAACAGACAAACATGTGTCAAAACTGACGGACAGTCAGGTAAAATATCTTTGCTGTCGTAAAAAATATAAATTCCAATAAAAGCAAACGGAGACGCGTACTTTTTTAAAATGCTTAAAATTGACGATATACATACGTGTTACGTATTAATTATTCACATCCAGGTTTCATTACGTTTTGTAATTTAATCGCACGCGCAGTGTTAACTATAATTTTATGTGTGCTACGTTTCAGTCATTATGTAGTTTTTATAGAATAAGGATTGTCATCCTTGAATTGAATTGAATGACCACACAGTCGAGTTGATGCCATGCCCATAGACACCTAAATCTATCCTCGATTAAGAATAAAAATGTATAATATGCGTTTTCATCCATGAGTACAAATTCCAGTATTCAGGGCCATTATCTATTCTAAACCCAAATTTCACATTGTCAAAATTTATGGAGTATAGTATGCACTAGACTTAATTTTTTTACTTGGTGAAGTTTGAGTAGAAACTGGAGATTGTCTCGGAATACCGCGTTAAGATAGAATGCGTGAAAAGATACTGAAGTGATACTAAAGTGGCAATGGGCCGGTCATAAACCTAGAAGAACCAACAACCGTCTCCCTCACTAGATGGAGTAGCTTAGGAATGTGCTTTATGGTAATCCATGACAGAGACCTATGTTCAGCAGTGGACTTGTGAACAGCTGTAATGATAATGGTGAAATTTCGCATTATTAAATTATACTTATTTAATAGTTACTTTCAACACATTACATTCAACGATGTAGAGCCACGCTGCAGCTATATTATGATTGTATCATTAATGAGTCTGTTCGACGTTAAAGACCACGCTCTCGCAGAATACCAGCATGAAATAGCAGCTTAATGCTGCCGTGTTACGAATGGTGCATGTAAAGACCGTTTTCGAAACTGAAAACGAGGCTTTCCAACTAAGTCCTCAGGGGTGAAACGCATATGCATTTTGGTTCGTAATCGAAGATTGATGTCGAATTCTGTGCTTACTTGTCACCCTTATCCTTTTAAATAAAAGCTTACTACTAAAAATATAATAAGGATTATTTTTTCATACAACACTTATTTGACCCGACTGTGGATTAACCTTTTTGCGGATTCCATATAAAATTCCTGTAACAAAGTTTTGTAACAAAACAGCCATGTTTCTATCTTACGTCAAGCATAGTTATTGTGTGTAAAATAAATAAAACTATTGGTAAATCCAATTGTGCATGCCCAAAGCACATTAAAAAATTACGTATTACATGATTATACGGATTTTTTAAAGTAGTTTAAATACACACACGTTTTTACTAATAATTTGAAAATCCAAAAGTGCACGACTCATAATGCTCATATGATCATCATAACATCATTCAGGTCACTCCATAAAGTCCAAGACGTATTTAAGTATAAATATTACATCCTACTTACTTTTAGTACGTACTACTATTATTTATTCTGTGCTTTTAAAATATTGTAATAAAAATCTCTGGTTTTTATAATAATCAATTATGTATGAAAGTTGGTTTTTGGAATATTTTGTATTTGTACAGCGATCTTTTTGAGCCGCTGCTAACAACCGATACAGTATTCACTCACGAGGAAGGTTGAAGCCGAACTAACTGAGTGTGTGAGGCAGTCTCTATTTAGTAAAACAAATTCATACAAACACCGATATTTTACAGCCCGAAAAAATTAATTATAACTAAAAAAAACAAAATTAAACTGCCATTTACATTCAATTCAAATTCAAATTTTAATTCAATTCCCACATGATAGATAGAAGAGTTTTAAAAATAGATTGAGTTGAACAGTTTATATTTTCAAAAGTTATCGTGTTTACGAAGCTATGCGGTCTTGATAAATCCACACCATAAGCAACTAAAACCCCTTTTTTATGTAAAAAAAGCAATTAATCGATTTAAAAGAATATTAATAATTTCAGCAATCATTTATCTTTCTATAATTAATAGAATCAGGCGTTACTTTGGGGAAACCCATTATATAAAAGCTTTTATAAAGATTTACTTCGCAAATATCCGCGTTATAAAATAAAATGATGTCTCTTACCTGGTATGAAGAACACCTCCCGCTCTCCCTCAATTGCGTGCACTATCCCCGTCACCACTAATCCCAGCACAGCTACTCCCAACACCACTACACTAGGCAAGACACACCACTGACGATAATACGACACGTGTTTCGCCTCTACACGAGGCATCCTCAGGTGATATATAGACTCTACGGTGGCTAACCGCTAAGTGATGCTCTTCATACTAGGTAAGACACATCATTTTATTTTATAACGCGGATATTTGCGAAGTAAAAAACTTTTTATAAAAGCTTTTATTTATCTTTCTGACAATACGATTGTTAGATACGATTTCATGCGACAAAACGTTGGAATCTTGATTTTTAGGCGCTAGTAGAACATACCTACACGCTTTGCGCTAAAGGCATGCAATAATTGCTAAATTTGCATTCGTTAGATAAGTTATCTGTTAAATAATTTACTCGTATAACCTGGCTAGATATAAAAGTGAAAACATTGAATTATATGTTTTCTTATATTTACGCGAACACTACACATTGAATAAAACTACCTTTACGGATTCTATAGCGTTTAATTAACTTGTTTTTTATTGATTTCTGACGTGTCGGGTACTTTACAGCACCCATGGTCACGGGGGACTGGGGTGATTGACGTACCGATGTCAGAGTTAACCCGGAGTACCTTCAGCTTTTTTAATTATTATTTTTTTCCGGATTAACTGTGATGTTTTCCTCATGATGTTTTCTTTCACCACCGAGAACGTGGTAAAACAACGCTTAATATTGCAATGAATAATTTTATTGGTGCTGATGGTGGTATCTGAAATTTACGACTTAGCCTCTGAGGAACCTCGGCTTTTTATTTTTTAAATGTACTGCCGTTTAATGTCGTCTCTGTGATTGGAGAAGAAGGAGCACAAGAAACAACAGGAATCCTCTTCCAGACGTCTGCAAAGTTACGGGCTTGTGACTTCAAAAAGTTAAATCATTCATTCAATCTATTCTGTTTTAATATTACTATTAGTAACTAATTAATAATAACTAAATAATAATTAATAACCTACTTGTTTGCTATTAATTATTTCCTAAATCACTGACAATTTTCTTTGTGCTATTGCTCTCTGAATGATAACGGACGTGATATTTTAGATTTAAATGGTCATTAAAGGTTATCATAACACTGTTCGTAGGGTAACGACCATAGTACACCTACGTAATTAGCCGCATATTACTGTTCGCTTCTGTGCAGTGAGTGAAGAGAACCGTTACCGTTACAGTTTATTAAAGTCCACTGCTAAACATATACCTCCCCCATAGATTGCTATTTATGTGATATTTGCCATAGTTGCCACGCTTGGCAAGCAGGTTGGTAACCGCATTTTTTATTTTTAGTCGTTAGTAGTAAGACGCTGCTGCCCATCTCCTGAGTTGTTATCCAATGTCGCCTCGAACGACACCCACGGGATGATATGGGGTAGTGGACTAGTGGATATTCTTACACCGCCACTACACGATAAATCACAGATCATAAAAAGAAAACACGGAAGAGAAATCAGATAATAAAAAATTATCTATAATAATGATCTATGTGTGTTTTCACGCTTACGTTAACATTTTTTTATACTCTACGGTCTTATTTCTTTAATAAGATATGACATAGTGTCTATGGACGGCGTGAAACCTACACGAAGGAGCTTCCTGACATTGACTTAGTTCGCTTCACAGCTACACAGGTGGGTACAGTGAAGTGAAAATTGGGAGGTCCTCGAGGTGTGATGATCTCAACATTCAGCATTTAGCAGTGACAATCTCGCCATAATTTTGGGTTTGTTCTTTTCCCTGTGCCTATTACATAGATATCTACCAACTAATCTAAGGAGAACTACTGAGGTGCTGATTCTCAAAAACTGGGGACATCTAGGACATAACCAACTGTATCCACATCGTTGGCTACATTTTTTTTCGTATAAATTATGAGAAAACATAGTTGGGCAAAATAAGTTTGCCATAAACTATAAATACATGTTCCGTGCGGGATACGAACCCGCGGCCCTCAGTGCCTTAACTCAAATGCTAAGCCTGCACCACGGAGCCGTATGAAAGTGATACATGTCTAATTTTTATGAGACCGAGGAGGTATAAATAATAAACGTGGAGAGTTCACAGGCAAACGAACGCTTGCGGGAAATGATATCATAGATAAAGGTCCACCGACACCAATCGATAACTTTAGAATTTTAAATATAAAAATAATATCACTGATACTAGCAAGATAGGAATATAAAGAACTTCACTTTTTTTATAAGATAAGGGTGACAAACGAGCACGCAGTCCACCTGATGGTAAGTGGTTGCTGTGGCCCATAGACATCTACATCTATCCTCGTTTGCGAATCAAAATGCAGATGCGTTGTCAGCCGTGAGGACCAGATGGAATGCCTCTTTTCCAGTAAAATGTGTCCCCGGTTCTCTACACTCACCCTACGAAACACAACAGTATTAAGCTGCTATTTTATAAGATTTGCTGCTGCTGATGTATTCTATGAGAGCGTGGACGTGTACAGCTGTAGCATGGCTCTACCTTGCATAAAGACCGCGTAAGAAGTATTTACATAGTATTTATTATTTTATTTATTCAGTATATTACTAGGTGTGTCCTAAGATAGCATAAATTTATTTATTTATTTATTTATTTATTTAGACTTACCAACTAAGTACATATGAAAACATTTCGGCTACATTTTGTATAACATTATATATATGTACATAAATTATAGGTGAGTACAACACTTTAACATTAACGCAATTACTTTATTTAAAACAATACTAAAAATTATGTGTGAGATTTAAGTTAAGATTTAAGAAAAGGCATATTTTTTAAGTAAAATATAGAATAAAGTTACATTAAGTATGGCTATTTAATTTTATTATCATTTAGGATGAAAGTTTATATCGAGTTACTCGATGTGCTTTTCAACATTCACTAGAAATTGGCTAACACTGTCTGAAAAAATATCTATATCTATGCTTGCCTTTCTAAAAAGTCGATTATATCTGGATAAAACAAGTGATATGGGGCTATTCTTTCCATAATTGTTCCTTCTTCTAGGCACAAATAATGGGGCATAGGTGTGCAGCCGAGTCGATGGTCTGGGGATTCTTATTCCAACTAGGGAAAGTAATTCAGGGCAGTCAATGGCACCATTAAGGAGCTTGTAAAGGAAAACCAGTCTGAGTTTGTCTGCATGCTGATGTAATGATTTTAGGGAGAAATAATCGAGCTTTTTCTCATAACCTCTTATAGTGCGATGCACTCCAGCAACGTATGAGAGTCTGCGAATGAACTTCTTTTGAACATTTTCCAATCGTTGAATATTGTTTTGATAAGTGGGATACCATACATTACAACAAAACTATGTAACTAAAATTACGCTCCAGATCTATCCCACATGAACCGTGCATTTTACGGCTACTAAACTATCTCTTTGCAAAAAATCATGTCGAACCTTGCCCCATTGCTGCGTAAAAGAGGGACAAATCAACAAACACACTTTTGATAATATGTATTGTTATTTAATAGGCATAATTTAATATATTAGCATAATACACACAAACACAAAACACTCACGCCTGTCACCCAGAGGGGTAGGCAGAGACTACGGACTTCCATTTGGCGCGATCCTGACCCAACTCTCACGCCTCCTTTACATCCATATATCTACGCATACACGCTCGTCCGTTAAGGGTACTCCTGATCTGGCCCATTTTCAATATATCGCCGATTTATGCCTGTATAATATATAGTATATATATAATTAATAAAAGTAGTATTTCCTATTCATTTTTATATATTATTTATTGAATTAATTTATTATTACAGGCAATTTCTTTATAAATTTTCTTTTTTCTCATGGCCAAAGCACCACCCAAAGGAATAACTAAGCGATAAGACCGTATGTCGTAACACTGAACATTTTCTCTTTTTTTAGCGTTCCCTAACTCAAAAGGAAAAACCAGATCTTTTATAGGATTACTGTTTCCCAGCCATCCGTACGTCTGTCTAACTGTCTGTCAAGATGCTTTTTTTCAGGAACGGCCAGAGGTGTCAAGTCTGTAGGATATCCGCAGTAGAACCAAAGTTACCGACATAGCGCAAAGGATTAATAAGCTGAAGTGGCAATGGGCCGGCCATATAGCTTGAAGAACTGAAAACCGATGTGGAAAAAAGGTTCTCGAGTGGCAGCCTCGTACCGGTAGGTGAAGTGTAGGGCGACCACCCACTAGATGGAGTAACGACCTGGTGAGACATGCGGGAAATCTGTGGATGCAGGTGGCTCAGGACCGTGTTTTGTGGCATTCCTTGGGGGAGGCCTATGTTTAGCAGTGGACTTGTGAAGGGCTGTAATAATGATGATGATTATTATTAAAAACCTAGACCTTTGAGCAGGAACCGGAAGAACATAAAAGTAGTACTTTTTGTTATCATAAACCTGAGGAGAAAGTCCAGTTTTTGATGGAAGACCTAGATTGATTTAGTTTTACGATAAAGTCAATGTCGGTGGCTATTTCTTTAAATAAATAAAACAATTAGATAACCTAACCTAAACTAATCTTAAATTTTATCATGAACCTGAACAAGTTCAGATTTTTGATCAAAAAACATGATTTTTCAGGTTACTGATAAGATTAAGTAATAATATTGTTTTCTTCCGGTTCTTCATCAAATTAAAGACAAGAAAAAGATAAAAAAAACACATATTATATATGCGTTATATCTAACTTAATTATTTTGTAAAAGTAAGTCATTATCTAAATGTTATACGTCATGTACGTATAGTATAACATGAACTGATTGCCCATAGCCAATGCGGGGTCTTTGATAATACTCTTACTTTCCGCCCAATGCAGAAGTGATAAAACCACATTACGTGGTGTTATAGGTGGTAGAGCCATGCCGCAGGTATGTTAGTAGTATAGTTGGTCGAGCCGACCCATTCGTGCTACAACTATACTGCCACGATACGAACGACCACGCTCTCACACAATACCAGCGTAAAATAATAGCTTAACGCTGCTGTGTTTCGTATGGTGAGTGTAGAGAACCGTCAGGGCCTGATTTAACCACAGGCTAACCAGTCTGGAGCCTAGGGCGCCAGTTTCGACGGGGCGCTGAGCTTGCCTTTGCAAGCACACTTACGTAAACAATTTGGGGCATCCCAGTACCAGAGTGACTTGAATCGTCGACGACGGAATTCTTTCTGATCAGCTCGATTCATCAGAAATGCGAAGAGATATTGCGTCTTATTGCATTTTCTATCGCATTTTCCACGGGGAGTACACAAATTGTTCGGATTAATTCCAGCCGCCAAATTCCACTAACACACAACATAGTTTGGATGTTTAACGGTACATCATGACTGTGCGATTTACTAGTTTTCTTCTTCGCAAGACTTCTTTGTTTTTATTTTTCCGGACGGATACAACTTAGAAACCTTCAAGAAATCGAGCTTACTCCTTTTAAAAAGGCTGGTTACCTGCAATTGCCCTGGTGTTTCGTTTTTTCACGGGCGATGGTCGAAGCTTACTATCAGGAAAATTTGATTTAGTGTGGGTAAACCGTGGGCTGGAAAGCTAATAAAATATAAAAATCTCGTAAATATATTCGTGGGCTGAGCAGGCACAGATAGAACAGGCCGGTGGGTGGCGCATATTCATCGTTAGCCTAGGGCTGTCGCAACTCTAAACCAGGCACTGAGAACCGGAGACAATTTTTACTGGAAAAGAGGTATTCTATCTCAGTTTTCATGGGTGACAACGCATCTGCATTTTGATTCTTTATTGAGGGTAAAGGTAGATGTATATGGGCCACAGCAACTTACCATCAGGTGGATTGTGTGCTCGTTTGTCACCCTATCATATTAAAAAAATACAATTTGCAAATAAAAATGTATTTAAATTTAATTTAATTTTTTCATAGTCGAGTTTTCTGAAGTAAAGTTATTTCTATACGTTTGAATACTGATTCTGATAACGCACTTAACCGGAACCACAGGGTTTTAAAATCTGACAGTGAAAGTGTTAATTTACGGAATTCATGTATCGGTATCGAAAACAGGCAAAAATTGTCAAGACTCGATTCCCGGGGTAAATGAACTATCTGCATACATTATTAAGTTTATTCGGAACCCTCAAGGCGCGCGACCTACTCGCTCTATGATTTTGTAAAACTACCCCCACTACCACTACCACAACACAAGGAATTGGAATCCTGTATCGTGGAATCAGTTCACAAACGTAAATTTCGCAAGAGTAAACATGCACACTCGGTACCATTATTTAAAGACCGTACAAATAATTGTTCCGTGCGGGATTCAAACCCGCGGCCCCTAGTGCAACAACTCATTGCTAAGCCACTACGCCTATAAAAAAGACCTCCTATAAAAAAGACATCAATAAAAAGTATATATAGTATGGTCAGTGAAACCTGTACCTAAACCTGTCTTACCGGTTACGACAATTCCTAGTCCTATAGATCACGTTTCTACATCAATCACGTATATACAACTGACAGGATTAGTAATAGGACTTATAATTGCGTTAGACAGATCAATAAAATCTAGCTTTTGTTCATGCTTGTTAGTAATTCCCTCAACAAACTCCCAGAAAATGTGCAGCCCTTATCTATCAAAAAGTTCAAAATTTTATTAAGCAAATATTGTTTACTAAGCATTATTATCCCACTAAAGAGTTCATGATTGATATAACCCCTGGGAATAAGGTGACCGCTACTATACTGTTTCTAATGTATTCATACATACCAATTGTATAAAACATACATATTGGAAATTTGGTTCTTCCCTCGATAGCGGTTTTTTCCGAATCTATAATATAAAAATGAATCGCTGAATGTGTTGCTAAGCGCAAATCTCGAGAGCAGCTGAACCGCTTTCACTAATTCTTTTTTTATAATATTCCTTAAAGTACGAAGCTGGTTCTTACGGAGAGAAAAAATTAAAAATTGTCTGAAAAAGTCTAAAAACAATTGAGTGACGTTAGTATCGTATAAATATTAATGTCAATATTTGTCAATATTTATACACACTGGCAGATAGCTGATGTTATAAGGAGTAACTTGGGCTGCTTTTATTTTAGGGTTCCGCGAAAAATAACTCCACGCGGGCGAAGTCGCGGGGAACAGCTAGTCAGTAATAAAAGTAAAACTTGACGTTCAATAAGTATTCATGTAATCTATATTGAATAAAAATGACTCCATTCTATTCTATTCACAGCTATATCTAAAGCCATACACGTACTTTATATGAGATTCCTACATCACTGATGTGTCACCCCATATTATAATTGAGAGGAAACTGTTCGTGTGGTAAATTTAAAAAAAATTGAAGACATGTGAAGTCCGTTAACGTGCATTGGAGCAGCGCCGCCGACATTTCCTTGCCCTAAAACCTTTCAGAAATAAGAGAAGACTTGTGTCCAAGAGTGGAGCGTACTGTGTAGGTTACTTTATCTTTATTTCTTGATAATTAAAGCCTATACATTAAGGAATTACTGAATTTTTGGACTCTGTCTGTTTCTATTTAAAATTTTAATGTCTGGGAGAATTCAAAACATGATTTTGGTATTTTTTGTGACATTTCCTAGGCTTTCGACTGTGTTAATCATGAGACATTAATGAGGAAACTACAGCATTACGGTGTAAAAAATGTTGAGCTTAGACTTATTGTTTTATATTTAAGTAACAGAAATCATAAATTAAAAGAGTTCCTTCGGATCGGTAGTCTCAATCGGTGTTTCTCCAGGCTTGATCGTTGGCCCATTCCTGTTCTTAACCTATATTAATGACTTACCTTATATTATAGGGAACAATCGAAATATAGTATTCTGAGATAATAATACCTCATTTATTTTAAAAACACTCACGACAATAAATTAATTATGACAATGTGTAGAATGCTCTATCGAAATTAGTAGACCGGTTTAACGCCAAAAATTTGCTTTTAAACGGCAACTAACTAAATGTATAAAATTTACAATACCTAATGTTAAATACTTAAACACCAATGTGCTCGTAAATAGGAAGGTGTGAGGTGTTGTGGCTTTCACTGTTTTTCTTGGAATTATTATTGACGCGAAGCTACAATGGCGTCCTTATATTATATCTAAATTATCAAGCAGTTTAAGTTCTGCTGCATAAGTCATAAGAGAAGGTGTTACCAATGTAAAAATAACTAAATTGGTTTATTTTAGTTACTTCCATAGCGTAATGTCTTATGGAGTTTTGCTATGGGCTAACGCGACTGACCATAAGCCATATTTGTTCAAAAGAAAGAACCTTGAATTTTATGGAAATGTATGTACATAGAAATATGAATAGATTTAATAAGAAGAAAGATATTCATACATTCAATAAATACTAGGAACAAAGTAGCTTGTAATGTCAGTTACTATCATCATCATCATTACAGCCTTTCATAAGTCCCTCCCCCAAAGAATGCCACAAAGCACGGTCCTGCGCCACCTGCATCCATCGACTTCCTGCATGTCTTACCAGGTCGTCACTCCATCTAGTGGGGGGTCGCCCTACACTTCGCCTACCGGTACGAGGCCGCCACTCGAGAACCTTTCTTCCCAATCGGTTGTCGGTTCTTCGAGCGATATGGCCGGCCCATTGCCACTTCAGCTTACTAATCCGTTGGGCTATGTCGGCCACTCTCGTTCTACTGCGGATATACTCATTTCTAAGTTTATCACACAGAGAAACTCCGAGCATAACCCTCTCCATAGCTCGCTGATCGACCTTGAGTTTTCTCATACGGCCAGCAGTGAAGGAGCACGTCTCAGATCCGTAAGTCATCACTGGCAACACGCACGTACTTCAGTATTAGATTCCATATAATTAGTAATCCATTTATGGTTTATTTTATAGACTTTTACAACAAAATTTGAGAAAATGTTCAAAGTTGGTCATTAAACTAGATAAAAATTTTATTACATGAAAACTGCGGAAAGGGTTATTATAATATAATATTAAGGAATATATTAATGAAAAAAAATCACGGAGAATAAAATGTCCGCTACCTAGATTGTTCTGTCATAATTAATAAAAATATATTATTTATTTTACAAAAAATATTGTAAAATTATAATAATAATTATAACGTCCTCCAGACCGAATTTCGGTCACGGCGGCCAGACTCCACGTAGACTATCCATCGGCGCAGGATAGGATTATAGTGCCCAAGTGTATGCGCAAGCACAGGTGCACTGCCTGAGAGAGATTCTCTATAGATTCTCTCACTCTCTCTCATAGTCTGATGGGACGGTAAACAGACACGACCGGAAAGAGATCAGGCGTTACGTGCTTTCCGAGGCACGGGGGTAAGACACCGCCAACTTTTTGACTCCAGGCGTTATTGACGGAAAAACTCAATGACTGAATTTTTGGCCCGACCCTGGATTCGAACCTGGGACCTCATGATCAGCAGTCCCGTTTACAAACACTAGACAACGAGGCAGTCGAATAAAGTTGTAGGTATATAACTGATAAATAATCTTGCTGGGTTTCTTGCTGTTTTATTTAAAATAAATAAATAATTGTGTCAATTTACCCATTATGTAATTATCTTTATTAAATATAAATACTTACGAATAAAAATTATTCTATTCCTAATATTTACAGAATGCACCTCACTATGTTAATTGGATTATGTACATATGTTACAGTCAAAACTCATATCCGGTCAAAACCAATTTAGGCTGTAAAACTCAGGCAGAAATAGTTTTGACTAAGAACGTTTGTCAAAACCTATTATAACTGCAAAAATACTGGGTAAAAGTTATTTTGACCAAATTACATCGGTTAAAAGCGGTTTGGCCAACAATGTTAGTGAAAACCTCTTTTGACTTATACTTTTTGCATTTCTGAAATTAAGAAGTTCAATTTCATTAATTTTACATTTTATATCATTATGATGTACGCAGCTTTAGAGTGGCCCAAGGGCCACCACAGCCGCACCTTAACCTTTTTTTTATAGGATAGGGTGACAAACGAGCACACAGTCTACCTGATGGTAAGTGGTTGCTGTGGCCCATAGACATCTACATTTATCCTCGTTTGCGAATCAAAATGCGCATGCGTTGTCACCCGTGAGGACTAAGATGGAATGCCTCTTTTCCAGTAAAAAGGGTCTCTGGTTCTCTACACTCACCATACGAAACACAGCAGTATTAAGATGCTATTTGACGCTGGTATTCTGTGAGAGCGTGGTCCTTCCCCGGTCGAGCCGACCCATTCGTGCTACAACTATACTACTAATATAGCTGCAGCATGGCTCTACCAAGTTGACCTACAACCTACTGTTACTGACATTACGAGTTTGACTGAAGATTAAATCAGACAACACCACTTTTGACTAAGAACCTTGATCAGAACCACTGTTGACTACAAAAATCATACAAAACTGTTTTTGACTAAAGGCATCGTTCGAAAACCATTTTTGCCTGATTTTTGCAGTCAAAAGTGGTTTTGACCGGTTATGAGTTTTGACTATGACATATACATTAAATTTTTCGTAATACACACACGTGGTAGGTAAGGAAATTTTAGCCGCGGTCCTAACCGTTGAAGCAAACATCATCTTGAATGAATTAATTATAGAAAGTGCGTATAATAATTGCATTTAACGTGGTTGCTAGTGAGGTCGGCTCGACCGGGAAAGGGTCACGTTCGTACAGAATATGAGATAGCAGAATACTACTCCCGACTGCTTCGTATGATGAACGTCGAGTCCCTATTAAGGGTTCCGTATCCAAAGGGTAACTAAGGGAACCCTATTACTAAGCCTTCCTTGCCCATCCGTCCGTCTGTCTGTTTCATGATTCAATAAGTAGACAGTTGTAATATTCACAGAATGTGTATTTCTCTTGCCGCTACAACAACAACAAATAAAAATTAAAATAAATTAAAAATTAAAGATATCTCTCTACCCTACTAGAAACGTGTATTACGATGGTACGGAACCCTTCATGTGCAAGTCCGACTCGCACTTGACCTGTTATTTTTTCTTATTATGAGGCACTCTAATTTAGTCCTCCCAGGTGACAACAGCTACATTCTTCAAGAGATTTGACAGCATACAGGCAACTGAACAGACAGATCTCCAAATGCATGCGGCGGTACCTTACGCAACTTCAATACAGCTCGTATTGAAGAAGCGATCGAGCGGAACCAAGGCTCCAAAGTCTTTGCCAGAGATCTGTCTGCCAGAAAGAGCCAACTGTCAAAGCTGAAGACCGAATGTGGCAGCATCGTTTCCGGTGCACCTGAGATTTTGAGTGAGATTGAGAGGTTCTATGGGCAGCTGTACACATCATCGTTGGAGCCACACGCAAGTGTAAGTATGAGTGTTATCCGACACTATTCCAAAGATATCCCGGACGCCGGCGAGATTAGAATGGCTCTCCAGCACCTTAAAAACGGCAAGGCCCCAGGCGAGGATGGAATTACAGCGGAGCTTCTGAAAGCGGGTGGAAGACCGGTACTTGAAGTCCTTCAGAAGCTCTTTAATTCAGTCCTCCATGGTAGCGTTACACCGGAGGCGTGGAGCAGCAGTGCGGTGGTCTTATTCTTCAAGAAAGGTGACAGCGCTCTCTTGAAGAACTACAGACCGATTTCCTTTCTGAGCCGCGTCTACGTGCTGTTTTCGAGAGTCATTACGAATCGTCTCGCACGCAGACTTGACGACTTCCAGCCTCCTGAACAAGTCGGTTTCCGAAAGGGCTTTAGCACCATAGACCACATACATACCCTTCGGCAAATTGTACAGAAGTCCGAGTAGTACAATTTGCCACTATGTCTGGCGTATGTGGACTATGAGAAAGCCTTTGATTCCGTCGAAATTTGGGCGGTACCGCAGTCCCTTAAGCGGTGCCAAGTTGACTGTCAGTATATCGAAGTGCTGAAGTGTTTGTACAGTAGAGCTACGATAGGTATCCAAGTACAGAACCAGAGTACGAAACCTATCCAATTGCAGAGAGGTGTAAGACAGGGTGATGTTATATCCCCGAAAGTCTTCACCGCTGCATTGGAAGACGTTTTCTAGCTTCTGGACTGGAAAGGATACGGTATTAACACCAATGGCGAGTACATCACTCACCTTCGATTTGCCGACGATATAGACCTTATGGCAGAATCGCTGGAGGACCTAAGCACCATGCTCTGGCTGGGCAGCGTTCGGGAAGCTACGACACATCTTCTCGTCAGACATACCTCAAAACCTTAAAACGAAATTGTACAACCTGTGCGTGTTGCCAGTGATGACTTACGGATCTGAGACGTAGTCCTTCACTGCTGGCCGTATGAGGAAGCTCAAGGTCGCTCAGTGAGCTATGGAGAGGGCTTTGCTCGGGGTTTGTCTGCGTGATAAACTTAGAAATGAGTATATCCGCAGTAGAACCAGAGTAACCGACATAGCCCAACGGATTAGTAAGCTGAAGTGGCAGTGGGCCGACCATATAGCTCGAAGAACCGACAACCGATGGGGAAGAAAGGTTATTGAGTGGCAGCCTCGTACCGGTAGATGAAGTGTAGGGCGACCCCCCACGAGATGGAGTGACGACCTGGTAAGACATGCAGGAAGTCGATGGATGCAGGTGGCTCAGGACCGTGCTTTGTGGTATTCCTTGGGGGAGGCCTATGTTCAGCAGTGGACTTATGAAAGGCTGTAATGATGATGAAGAGGTGACAAAAACTCAGTTGCAGTTTTATTATTTATCGAGAATGGATGCTGGTGTCTATGAGTTACACTTACCATCAGGTGGATTGTATATTGGCTTGTTACCCGTTTTTCTCCATAAATATTTCATTGTTTTTTATAAAATAGAGGTGATAAACGAGTACACAGTCCAACCGATGGTAAGTGGATGCTGTGGCCCATAGACATCTTTATCTATCCTCGATTAAGGATCAAAATGCAGATGCGTTGTCACGCCTGAGAACTAGAATGCCCCGTTTCCAGTCAAAATTAACACATTGTTACCCCACATTGTTCGTGCTCGGGATGGTCGGGTACAATCAGCTCAGAGTAAGACGGTAGTTTGCCCTGGCTGAACACGTAGTGAAGTTGCTTCGTGGCCCCACATGCAACCCGGGGGTGCTGCGCCACCTGCAGCTGTGCGCACCGGACCGGTACGTGTGGAGGCGACGCCGCCCGCCGCTGCTCGCGGTGCCCGTAGCCAGGACCAATTTGCTTAGTAACTCACCTATAGTCCGAACAATCCTCGTAGTGAATAAAGTTCACGAGAGGATTGACATATTTTCGAGTAATCTGAGTGAACTCGCTAAGGTACTTTTATACATAGTTAGTTATGTAAGTTAGTTGCAATACATAGTATATTTAAGTAGATTAGCGACACTATCGTAGTGGGTGTAAGCCTGTAAGGATAGTTGTTAAGTGTGTGTGTGTAAATAAATAAATAATAAGACCAAAATGGGATCCGTTCCTCTTCACACATCATACGAAACACAGTAGCTTGAACGTTTTAGGTAATTATATTTGATAACTAACTGTTCCCCGCGACTTCGCTCGCGTGTTAGGGTTTTTACGTCTTTGTGCGGAACCCTAATACTTTTTCTGAAATAATTGTAGTCTAAGTCCTGTCTAAGTCTAAGTCTGTAGTCCTTATGAAATCAGCTATCTGCCAGTGAAAGTCCCGTCAAAATCGATCGAGCCGTTTCGGAGATAACCCGGAACAAACCTACAGACAAACAGAAATTTTAAAAATTGCATTTTAGTTATAAGTACCGTATTTATTTTCATATGCATTTAGTAAAAAACTTTAATTTTGACATTACAAACAGACACTTCAATTTTATTTATTTGTATAGATGATTAGGACAGGTATAATATAAAAATAGATCTGTCCTTGTATATAGTTATTTTGTCAATTGTCCGTGATGTTGTTTTGTATTTTAAAATAAAACTAATTACACACAATTTATGCCAATCACTTTTCATACTAATTTGTATGATAATTAGATTACCCTATGACTCAGGAGTTATACATGCTGCTAAATGAATTTATGATCATAGGCTAGTCTCGGTGGAAGACAGTATCTTTGTGTACCAATATTATTTAGTTTTCGGATAAAATCTAGCTATAAAATACAATAGTATAAAATAAAGTCTCATATTATCTAAGTCTTTAAAATTTAAAACCTACTTGATACATTTTGATGTTTTCACCATATTTTAAACTCGGGGTTTTTGATCTATATCACAGAATAAATAATAACCCTATATAAAATAATTATATGACGTTAACGGTGACGTAACTTAAACAAGTGATTTTAAATTCTTTTGTAATTTTTTATTTATTTTATTTTTATTTTTTATTTGCTCGGAAAACTTACAGCTAATTTACAAAAATAATATAATTATAACAAAAATGAAGGCCATTTACAAGTTTTCACTTATATAATACTTTATATGACAAGAGTGTGTCAGAAGAGATATAGTAACAGTATACTTAAATATAAATTACTTTATCAAAAAGAAAAGAAGTTGTTAGAAAGTAAACGCCTAAGTTGGATAACGCTGGAATGAAATAAATCAATATCCACATTGTGAGTATGTGCTGTAGCATTAAAAGATCTGCATGATCGAATAATAAAAGAGTTTTTCCTGTAATTACTTTTCACGCATGGTACATATAAAAGTGTAGGTTTCCTCAAACCAGATGATGAGGTGTGTAAACCTATTTTACTTAATAGTTCAGGACAATCAATATTACCATTCATAATTTTAAAGAGGAAGGAGAGATCTGCAATATTTCTACGCTCATATAAAGGTAATATGTGATTTTTTTTACATCGAAGAGTATAGCTGGGTATAAACTTTTTTGATTTAAATTGAAGAAAACGCAAAAATCTTTTTTGTATGCGCTCTATCCTATCCACATATTCATTATATTTTGGATTCCAAATTTCAGAACCATATTCCAAATGGCTGCGTACAAAAGCGCAATATAGAATTTTAAAGGTTTTTATGCTTTTAAAATCTGCCGATAACCTTAATATGAAGCCCAGCGCTTTGTTAGCCTTTGTAACGATGTTATCAACGTGATTGTCAAACAGCAATTTAGAGTCAAAAGTAACACCGAGATCTTTGATAGTGCTGGTTCTATTTATAGAAATATGGTTTAATTTATAATTATAAATTATAGGATTAGGTTTACGAGTAAATGAGCAG
The DNA here is from genome assembly GCA_963668995.1 of Parnassius mnemosyne. NCBI lineage: Eukaryota > Metazoa > Arthropoda > Insecta > Lepidoptera > Papilionidae > Parnassius > Parnassius mnemosyne. The sequence continues at coordinate 3,030,333 of CAVLGL010000002.1, read as the reverse complement.
ATAAAACATTTGGAAACATTCAGATCGAGTTTATTGTTAGAACAGTATGCTTCTAAATTGAAGAGATCCTTTTGAAGGCTAGAACAACTTTCCAAACTTGTAATAGGACATAAGATTTTCATATCGTCAGCGTAAAGAATAATCTTGGAATTTTTAAAACACGTGTCGATATCATTGATAAAAATTAAGAAGAGCAAGGGCCCCAATAGGGATCCTTGTGGTACGCCAGACGATATATGGATTGCAGACGAACGATATCCACCAAGGACGACAGATTGACTTCGATTTCTGATGTATGACGTAAACCATCGGAATAAGTCCCCCCTGATACCCATTGCAAGGAGTTTACGTAAAAGAATTAAATGATCGATTCTGTCGAATGCTTTGCAGTAGTCTGTATAGACTACATCTACTTGTGCTGGTTTAGACATAAAGCTAGTTAGATAGTCGGAACAAATAACAAGGTTTGACACGGTAGATCTGTTTTTTAAGAAACCATGTTGATTTTCACTAAATGAGTGGCGAAGGGAAGAGTACACCTGGTTGTAAATTATTTTTTCAAGTACTTTAGCGAATAAACAGAGCTTGGAAATGGGACGATAGTTTTGTACCTCATCCTTAGGTCCTTTTTTGTAAATTGGAGTAATAAACGCACTTTTCCAAATATTTGGAAAAATGCCTTCCTTTAAGGAACGGCGGTACAGAATACTCAGAGGCAAAGTAAGAGAGTCCGCACACCGTATGATTAAGATAGCCGGGATACCATCTGGTCCAGCAGACTTGTACAGGTCTATAGCCTTTAAAAGTCTGGATACCTCTGCTTCTTGCACCTCGATGGAACTGATATCAATAGAAGATTGATCAATTTGCGGGTCAATAATATTAAAATTAATTGTGTCGGAATCGTTAAGAAAATTAGATTTAAAAAACTGATTGAAAAAATCACAAATTACTTCACCTTTGCCTGAAGAATACTGTCTGAATTTCATAATAGAAGGATATGAACTTGGAGATTTTTTACTCTTAACAAAGTTCCAGAAGGCTTTCGGTGATTTGCTTATATTATTTTCTATATCACGAATGTAAGCTTCGTACATACTTTTTTCAAGAACCTTCCCACGTTCTCGTAATAAAACAAAAGAATCAAGGTCGGAAGTATTTCCATATTTTTTATACTTAGAGTGATACTTAAATTTTTCTTTTAAGATTTTAATCAAGGGTGTTTTATACCAGGGAGGAAATCTGGAAGATGATTTTACAGTTTTGCAAGGGACATGTTTGTTAATTAGCATTTGTAACTTATCATACAGTAAGGATACAGCCTCCTCTAAAGAACCCATTCTGAGGCAACTGGACCAGTCCGTATTATCAAGTTGTTGACATATTTTAGTGTAATCTGCAAAATTATACAGGAATTTTGTTCTGGTTTGCGGTGAAAGCGTATTTTGGTGGATGAAGTCAACAGATATACATAGTGCTATGTGATGAGGATCTTCCGAAACTAAAGGGTCTATACATTTATGAACATTTATAAAATTGTTGCAGAAAATTAGATCCAGAATTCTGTTGTTACAGTTTAGTTGACTGTTATATTGAGATAAGGAACATAAATTAAGAGTATCAAAAAAATCCGATTGAATGGGACCTTGAATATTAAAAGGGCATTGAGATTGCCCATCGTCAGCTGGCTGCCATATTATATTCGGCAAATTAAAATCGCCTAAAAGTAAAAAACCATCTGCCAAGTTATTTAACACAATATCATTTAATTTAGTGGAAAAACATTGTAATTGCTGTATTAAGGAATTACCTAAGTTTTGACAGCATATATAAACAAGACAAATATTTAATTTGTAACACAAATTAGGCGATGTACGTTTTAGGGTCAGAGTAATCCATATGTCCTCAGCTGATGAACGCCATTCACTGCGTTCAAAAACTATAAGCTCTCGTCGAACAGCTATGAGGACACCACCTCCCATGCTTTGACCTGTATCAGAATAATTCCTATCACGCCTCCAAACTAGATATCGGTCGTCAAATAACTCTGTGTCATTGAAGTCCTCATTAAGCCAAGTTTCCGTTAAGCATATTAAGTCGTAATTATTCATTACGATATTCCTATATATAGTTGCTACTTTAGTCCGTAAGCCCCGGACGTTTTGGTAGTATATATTATATTTTTTTATGTGAGTGTTTTCTTAACAGGATAAGCACTAAAATAACGCGGTAGGTAATAGTAGCAACTACAAATAACTTACGTTGAGGTATATTAGAAAATAATCTATTATTCATTAGGAGAATGCATAAATATTTCACGATATGAGCATACAAATAATACACATAAGTATAAGCAACGACCCGCGAGCAATGAAGTAAAAGTTTTAGTGGAGTAATAATAGTTAATCTCTTACACTCTGAAACTGATGCTAAGATATGACATATATGAAATTTATAGTAAATGTATATTGTGTACCCTAAACGGCAGAGCAAATGATTACCTATTACAGTTACCACGGTGCAAGAGTTACTGTAGGTTAATATAAGTATTATTAACTTAGTGAATAATATACAAAGCACACAAAAATAATTCATATATGCGTATACATAATAATAAACAATTATTCGTAATCTATAAAACAAATAACATAGCACAAATATAACATGCGAAATGAAATAAAATGCGGAATGCAAAAATCTAGGATATGCGAAAGAAAAATTAAAAAAGGGTATTATTGAAACTAAGCAAGTGAGATTCAATATGCAAAACGTTACGTTAAGTACAACAGCATAATGAGCATAATAGAAATAAAAATAACAAACACAGGTAGCAAGAACATGTCCTTTCGTTACGCCAATAATAGCGAGGTGCGAGTACATCATTAATGAATAGACGATACCAACGCTTCTCAAACTTTGCGTTTGCACAGCAAGTAAACTTAACAGTAACTTATGAATCCTTAAACTATTTTTCTTAAATCCGACTCCGTTTTTATTATAAGAACAGGTGATGTTGTGCTTTTCCGTACTAGGATTTTGCAGTTCTTTACCCAAACGTACGAAAAATCCCGCTCCTTGGCCAAAGACTTTGTTTTGTTTAATAACATTTTGTTTTCAAGCGTTAAATGGTCGTTGATAAAGATTCTGTTACTACCATTAAGACCTATATCCAACGGCGTTAGGGATTTACATTTTCTCGCTGCTGCAACAAAGTTGTCTCTGAGATATCGATTGTGCATAGACACAATTATGTTTTTGTTATTTTTATTATTACGAGAAGGAACCCTAGCAATGTAATTAATGTTGTTATCACTAATATTGATATCGATTTTGGTTGCTATTTTTGATATAATAGTAAAGAGATTTTCCGTGTTAGTTATAGGAACTCCTTTGATTTCAATGTTGTTCAACCGTGATCGCTGCTCCCCATCATTAAAAACAGCTTCCAATTTTTGCAAACGCTGTTCTAGACGGGACACATCTTCCTTGGTCTTCTGAAGGGTTTGAATTTCACGATCCACCTCGGCTATCCTAGCTATAAGTTTGTCAACTGAAGCGTGAACGTAGTCTAGCGAATCTTTCACAACCGACAACTCACATTTAATCGTTTTAAGATCAGCCAAATCAGCTTGAATATTTTTTACCGAATCCAGTAACTTAGGCATTGATGACATTTGTTCAGACAGTCCACGTAATTCACCACGAATACCATCGAGATCACTAGGAGCGTAGGAAGTGGAACGGCCAGGAGCTGGACTACCGGAGCTAGCATTCTTACAAGCGTTACATTTCCACGTTGCTTTCCTATCACCAAGTTTTCGAAAACCAATCTCGGTTATTCCAGCACACGGAAAGTCGTATTGTTTCAAACACAGGGAACACTGAACACCATCTCTAGCTTCAATCTTACAACGGTGGCAAGTGAACATTTTATTAAAAGGAAAGGTTTGAGAACTGTAGACAATTGCAGCTTGCAACAGCGCGAGACAATATTGAACGTAACGTGCGTACTGTTTACGATCTGACAACGTACGTAATTCATATAGTTATATTTGTTTTCAATTAAACGTATCTAAATTGCAAGGGTATACTCACATTTCCCATGCATTATCAATAGATGAGTGAAATTTAATCTATGTTGTTTTACGATTTCCTTGGAATACGAGGTTTTAGCGGAAAATTAACTGGCGGCGGATTGCTGTTTCTGTATTATTGTATAATATTTAAATAATGGTTTGAAGTGAATTTTGATATGTGCAAGTGGTGCAATTTTGTATATAAAACCTAACCATTTGGACTATTAGTGGAAACTGTAAACAAGTGCACCGATGGTGATGTGAATCTCAAGATAATGTGTCTGTCTGCTTAGGCGCCTTAGGATACTATCGCCAACTGTCTGCTGGCTAAAAATGCCGTCAAAATCTCTCAAAATCTACGCAATGTGACACATCAACTTATTGTAAAGCAATGTAGTATAAAGGATTATTGGAACGAAGTTCCTTATCGGACGGTACGGGTTTGACGGATGGGAGCTAGGCGAAAAAAGTATAAGATTTTTTCGTCACTACCCCTTGTGTCATAGTGTATTTTATTTTAAATGACGCTTCATTTTAATAGACGCTAGTAATACATTTATTTGTATTTGTTAATCAATAATATAATACGTTTATCAATAATAGGGAACTTCGTCCCAACCGAGTGTTCCACGACTCTCACGCATGTTTTTATATTATTACTTGATATTGATATAAAGGAAGACATTGCTTAAAGGACAAACATCTAACCCAAAAATCTTAATAAAAAAGTCCTTGGAATTCTAAATTCAAATTAAAACTGTATTAAAACTACGAAACTGTTTAAAAAAAAACAGTTTTACGTTTGTTTTCCCGCCACTTGTTCTTTTTTTATTTTGCTGTAAAATTTAAAATTTAAAATTCGTATTACTCGTACTTTCAAGTATGATTTAAATTCTGTCGTGGTTCGTCGCACTGTTGCACAGACTTTGCAATATCAACCTTATCAACTATTCCAGTCCATTACTTCGCTCCGATAACACATGTACGTACACTGTACAAACGATTAATTCCAAATCACACGAACTCAAAACTAAAAGCCAGACGCTCGGTGGGTTTCCAGATTTTCAGGTTTGCTTCGCCTTTCGTAACTATATGTACAAAAAAATAAAGTATATAAGTATGTAGGGCTTCATCAAACTTAATCGTATTCAGGAGCTATGCGCGCAGTAAATTTCACAATACGCGAACAACCCGAGTGCTGACGCGTATGGCGGTGAAGTAAAAGATCGTGAGGAATACTGCACGTCTTAGAAGTTAAAAAAATATATGTATATTTCGCAGACATCTGTAGTCCCTCTTAAACCCTCACAGTAATGAGAGGTGACATGTGCCCAGAAATTTGACGTATAGAGCTGTAAATCTACTTTTTTCATCTTAGTCATTCGAGGTGACAAACGCAACTGCAGCCTTTGTTGATGTTTTTTTATAGGATTGGGTGACAAACGAGCACACAGTCCACCTGATAGTAAGTGGTTACTGTGACCCATAAAACATGTTTGCAAGTGACCATGAGATGCAATAGCCACTTACCATCAAGTGAACTCTTGGTTCATTTGTGACCTTAACGCTATAAAATATGAACAAATAAAATATACCTTAACTGAGAATCTCAATTGCAATAAGAGACCTTGATGGTACATAGTACGATTGCGTGACCGGTCTCTTCAACTTCTATGTTATTGTTTTTCATCATTAGTGCCTGTTTGGATATGGTCTTTGCACTTTGGAAGGTTGGACTAGGGTATTTAATTTATTTGTACATATTTAAAAGTGTAATAATATGAATCGAAAAGTGTGTAGCCGGTGGAAGGAAAAGGGGAGGTCTCCCGCCGGGCAAGGTGTTCTGCCCGGGGAGCGGCCAACGCTCCAAGTGGTAGTTCGGAGCTATTCTATATATATATACTGCTTTAACTTCGAAACTTTGTTAGCGTGATTTAGGCTTTAATGTGTTTCGCTTGTGGCGCGACGACAACGACACCACAAGTGTAATGCTACTTCCGGCTTGAGGATAATCAGCGTCCGTAAGGTCGCGTTATGATCAGAACTCTATAAAATTTAAAAAATTGTTTGGATGACTAGGGCAGGACCACGATTTTTTTATAGAATAAGAGTGACAAACAAGCACAAAGTCCACCTAATGGTAAGTGAATACTGTGGCCCATAGACGTCTACATTTATCTTTAATTAAGAATCAAAATGCAGATGCGTTGTCAATCCCGAAGACTAAGATGGGTTGCCTGTTATCCAGTAAAAAGCGTCTCCGGTTTTCTATATGTACCATTCGAAACACAGCAGCATTAGGCTGGTATTTTACGCTGGTATTCAGAGAGAGCGTTCTTCTTCTGTCGAGCCAACCCATTCGCGCTACAACTTCAGCGTGACTCCACCACATCAAATCAGAAGCGTAATGCTGTTGTGTTTCATATGTTGAAGAAATTCTGCATTATGATTCTTAATCGAGGATAGATGTAAGTGTCTATGGTCCACAGCAACCACTTACCATCAGGTGGACTGTGTGCACCCTTATTCTATAAAAAAAAAATTTCAACTGCTAAAGCCCGATAATATAAAAAGTTATAAAGAGGTGGAATTCCGTTGTCGATAAAATCGCACAACCACCTACTTTCTACTCTCAGGTGGACTGTGTGCTTTTCACCTTTACTTCTCGTTTTAATCTCGATCTCAATTTAGATTTCCTTTGCTTTAAATGATGACAAGAAATGAAATATTCTTTATTTTATGATACATAATATGTGTGTGTGTGTGTGTGTCCATCCGACACTATTCCGAAGATATCCCGGACGTCAGTCTGAGCGAGATTAGAATGGCTCTCCAGCACCTTAAAAACGGTAAGGCCCCAGGCGAGGATGGAATTACAGCGGAGCTTCTGAAAGCGGGTGGAAGACCGGTACTTGAAGTCCTTCAGAAGCTGTTTAATTCCGTCCTCCATGGTGGCATTACACCGGAGGCGTGGAGCAGAAGTGCGGTGGTCTTGTTCTTCAAGAAAGGTGACAACGCTCTCTTGAAGAACTACAGACCGATTTCCCTTCTGAGCCGCGTCTACGTGCTGTTTTCGAGAGTCATTACGAATCGTCTCGCGCGCAGACTTGACGACTTCCAGCCTCCCGAACAAGCCGGTTTCCGAAAAGGCTTTAGCACCATAGACCACATACATACCCTTCGGCAAATTGTACAGAAGTCCGAAGAGTACAATTTGCCACTATGTCTGGCGTATGTGGACTATGAGAAAGCCTTTGATTCCGTCGAAATTTGGGCGGTGCTGCAGTCCCTGCAGCGGTGCCAAGTTGACTGTCGGTATATCGAAGTGTTGAAGTGCTTGTACAGTAGGGCTACGATGGCTATCCGAGTACAGAACCAGAGTACGAAACCTATCCAATTGCAGAGAGGTGTAAGACAGGGTGACGTCATATCCCCGAAACTCTTCACCGCTGCATTGGAAGACGTTTTCAAGCTTCTGGACTGGAAAGGATACGGTATCAACATCAATGGCGAGTACATCACTCACCTTCGATTTGCCGACGATATAGTCCTTATGGCAGAATCGCTGGAGGATCTAAGCACTATGCTCAATGACCTCGATAGTGTTTCCCAACGGATAGGTCTTAAGATGAACATGGACAAAACAAAGATCATGTTCAATGTCCATGTCACACCTATGCCGGTAGTTGTTGGGAGCACTAAGCTCGAAGTTGTTGACGAGTATGTTTACCTGGGACAAATAGTCCGACTAGGTAAGTCCAACTTCGACCGAGAGGTCAATCGACGGATTCAACTCGGCTGGGCAGCGTTCGGGAAGCTACGACACATCTTCTCGTCAGACATACCTCAAAACCTGAAAACGAAATTGTACAACCAGTGCGTGTTGCCAGTGATGACTTATGGAACTGAGACGTGGTCCTTCACTGCTGGCCGTATGAGGAAGCTCAAGGTCGCTCAGCGAGCTATGGAGAGGGCTATGCTCGGAGTTTTTCTGCGTGATAAACTTAGGAATGAGGATATCCGCAGTAGAACCAGAGTAACCGACATAGCCCAACGGATTAGTAAGCTGAAGTGGCAGTGGGCCGGCCATATAGCTCGAAGAACCGACAACCGATGGGGAAGAAAGGTTCTCGAGTGGCAGCCTCGTACCGGTAGGCGAAGTGTAGGGCGTCCCCCCACGAGATGGAGTGACGACCTGGTAAGACATGCAGGAAGTCGATGGATGCAGGTGGCTCAGGACCGTGCTTTGTGGCATTCTTTGGGGGAGGCCTATGTTCAGCAGTGGACTTGTGAAGGGCTGTAATGATGATGATGATGATGATGTGTGTGTGTGTATGTGTATAAGATTGTGTCATAGTTGCGCCATTCCCGACAATATTATTGGAAATGCGGCACAAACGGACCGACATGTAAATATTTTCCTTATAATAAAACAAAGAACGTACCAATGAACTTAATAATGTTTACATAATATTGAGTACTCATTACTTTTCTTGTTAAAATCGTGGTTAAGTGATATTTAAGAATTGATAATATTTAAGAAGTTCTATCCACGAAAGATGTCCCTTAGATGCGATGCCATAGTTTTCGCGAAATGTAATCGTTACTGTTACAGCATATTAAAGTCCACGGTTGAACAAAGGGCTCCGCCAGAGATTGCCTCATAGGGGGGATCTTTTAGTTGCCATACTTGGCAAGCGGGTTGGCAAACGCAGTTTTTTTTATTTTTAGTCGTTATAAGGAAGACGCTGCAGCCCATCTCCTGATTTGTTTGCCTGAAATATAACATTGCCAGTTAAATTGCTTGCCTTATATTTTAGTAGTATTTTCCACGGGACTTCTTTTTGAAATATACTGCAGTTTAAACCTGTGACTACTTGTTGTTGTGATAAAACGGTACATAATAAGTTTTAGTATTAACAATTTCTAAAGAAATGTGACCGTGACCGCTACAGTCTAGTAAAAGTCCACTGCTGAACATAGGCCTCCCCCATAGATTGCCTCATATAAGCGATTTTACTATTAATGTAATGTTACTGTTAATTTCATGATTTCGCCTTTCAGTGGGTCATGTGCTCCTGGTAAATTATCTTCTAAACACCCATCCATTACAGCCTATAAAATCCACTGTTGAAGGTCTCCGTGGGTCTCTCCTAATAGATTGCCTCATAGGGGATATTTGCCATAGTTGCCACGCTTGGCAGGCGGATTGACAACCGCAGTTTTTTATTTTAGTAAGGCAATGTCATCAAAATTATCATTACAGCTCTTCACAAGTCCGCTGCTGAACATAGGCCTCCCCCAAGGAATGCCACAAAGCATGGTCCTGAGCCACCTGCATCCATCGACCTCTGACCTCCTGCATGTCTTACCAGGTCGTCACACCATCTAGTCGGGGGACGCCCTACACTTCGTCCGCCGGTACGAGGCTGCCACTCGAGAACCTTTTTTCCCCATCGGTTGTCGGTAATTCGAGCTATATGGCCGGTCCATTGCCACTTCAGCTTACTTATCCTTTACTTTACTTTTCCTTTTACTCCTCAGAAGTGACAAAGCATCTGCAGTTTGATTCTTAATCGAGAAAAAAATGTAGATGTGGACCACAGCGTTCATTTACCATCAGGTAGACTGTGTGCTCGTTTGTCACCCTTATTCTATAAAAAAAAAAACCCTTGACTCTCTGTACATTTTACGTCTGACGTAAACGAAATGGTTATAGCGCTGCGCTATCTATCGGAAGTTGTTAGATTTTTGGACTTACCTATATCGTTTCTTACTACGGATGAAACAATGTGATGGACTCGTTTCCGTCACCATCAGAAGTCATTTTTTTGTTATGCAAGGTGAATACTGTTTTAACAAAACCCGACTACGTAAAAATTACTAATAATTTTCATTGTACAATAATTATGTAAGAACTTTATCACGGCTTTATTTATAATAAATAGTTTTGAAAAATTAAGCAAGAATGGTCGCTTACCAACTTTATTAAAGACCCTAAATGGTCATTAAAAATTAAAAATAACTAGAGATATAAGACCTAATCAATGATACCTACCCCACTTGAGATAGTTCGTTGACTTTCATTTCTTTCTTTTAATCAATATGGCGTCTGGTTGTCGCCATATTGAATCTTAATTACTGTAATGTCTTTTGTGATACTCACAATGTTAAACAAACCGATTGAAGTAATAATCATCAAAATTTAAATCATTATTACTCCTAGGAAGAGACACAAGTTAGTAGTACTAATTACTTGATTCCACAGATTAATTCCAGAAAATATACAAAAGTTTTCCTTCGCCAAATTCAAGATTGTATAAAAAGAGTTATGATAATATTCAGGAATTAATGGATGATTATTTAACCCTGGGAATACGGTGATCGCTACGTTTTTGTGTTTATAATTGTGGAACATGATTTTTAAACTGTTCTTTTTTCTTAAAGAAAATGAAACACGAGACGGGCAGTAAGATCTTCCTGATAATAACTGAAAATAATAAGAAAACTGCGGTTGAAAAAATCAGTGGACTTTTATAGGCTTTGTTCCCGCTGAGTTTCTTGTTCGTTCTTCCCAGTACAGAGGTATTTTCCAAATCAGTGGTAAATTAAACATACGAGTGACTTTCTATAAGTATTATAATATATATCTATATTGAATGAAACAATACGCCGCTAGGGTAAAGAAAGTTGGTGTTTCCGACTGCACGACTTCCGTCCGTTGGCCTCCGCGTTACTCGGACTAGGGGGGGATACGTTGATCGAGATCGAGTCCGTGTAGGAACACAGACGCGCCTTCCATGACGCGAAATATAGGGGAAGAAGTTAACTTCTCCCGAGGAAAAGCTCCAGCTTTTCCCCGGGAGAAATAGGTCTTAAAAATCCGAACTACCTCATCATCACTACATTAGTGAAAGGCCAATAAATTTTTGATTTCTGCTTAACGAACTAGCATGTCTTAGAAATTATAACTGTTTAAAACGCTAGAAAAGTTTAAAGAGAGATATGAAGGGAGACCTGGCCCAATAGTAGATCGCATATGGCATAACATAACCTCAGTAATCAAATTTACCGTGTAATTGCAGTGCAAGAATATCTAATACCCCATAACCCATTGGATTCTAAACAATTCCATCAAATATATCTTCAGCCTTCATAAATATGATCATCTCTCACTATCGCTCTCGTCTATAATGATTTACTATAAAACAGAGGCGTGACTCTAGAATTTTGATTATTGTCTTCTCTACTTTAAATTATTTATTCACTCCTTATTTCAAGAACAAAATTCAGTATCTTTCCTCAACACAAAAACGACTGCGTTGCTTGTCTAATTATTAAATATGTATCTATCCCACAACATTTTACAAAATTCGTTGGTAAAAGCCTTAACCATTCAGGCACTTCTCTGGACCTCCTTGCCCGAAGATATTAGATAAACATCTAATTAGACTGCCCTTAAGTGATTTTTATGCGAATGTTTTTTAAAGATATTCATACATTACAACCTATAAAAGTCCAGTGCTTCACATAGGCCTCCCTCATAGATTGTCTCATATAGTCTACCTGATGGTAAGTGGACGCTGTGGCTGATAGACATCTACATTTATCATCGACTAGCTGTTCCCCGCGACTTCGCCCGCGAGTAATTTATTACGATTGGATTTAAATTTCATATGTTTTAATTTTTTGCGCGGAACCCTAATTCTTATTCTAAAATAAAAGTAGCCTAAGTTACTTCTTATAACATTAGCTATCTGCCAGTGAAAGTCCGGTCCAAATCGGTCCAGCCGTTTCTGAGATTAGCCGGAACAAACAGGCAGACAGACAGAAAGACAAAAATTAAAAAAATCGTATTTTTGTTATAAGTACCGTATATATATTCATATGCATAATATAGTAAAAAGCTGTTACTTCAACATTACAAATAGACACTTTAATTTTATTTATTTGTATAGATTAAGATGGCAGCTTGGCACTTCTGTGTTTCGTATGGTGAGTGTAGAGAACCACAGACCCTTTTTAATGGAAAAGAGGCATTCCATCTTAGTCTTCACGGGTGACGACGTTTTTAAAAAATTATAATAATAATAAAATCTGCATTTTGATTCTTTATTGAGGCTAAATGTAGATGATATGGGTCACAGTAACGACTTACCATCAGGTGAACTGTGTGCTCGTTTGTCAACCTATCCTATAAAAAAATACGGAACACAGCATCAGTAAGCTGCTATTTTACACTGGTATTCTGTGAGAGCGTGGTCCTTCTCCATGCGAGCCGACCCATTCGTGCTACAACCATAATATAGCTGCAGCATGGCTTTACTACGATAAATTTTATATTTTTAATTGTTATCAGGAAGATGCTGATTTTGCTAATATAAGAACATAAACACAATTATCTTGCGTTTTTATTCTAACAATTATCCAATGTATAAAGTCGTAATTGGGCACAAAGTGCACATATAAAAAAAAACAAAGTTATCACTAAGTGTCGTATCTGTTTTGATTAAGATATATTTATAATGCAAATTGGTAAATAGTAATAACAGCAAATTAAAGTACAGGCAGTTATAGGAAGCAATGTCGATAAAAATTTTGAATTTACGAGGCACGAGGATTTAACCCAAGATCACCAAGATAGAAATGTCAGAAATGAAAAACGCTTGTTGTGAATAATTAACAATACTGAGGTAGGACTGTTAGTAATATGAGCGCCGATATATCTAACTGGGTTAAGCAAAGTTCACATGAAATGACAAAAACACATGTGGTTAACCTTTGTATGTGATAAAACGTATAGCAAATCTTTCCGATATTAGATTTGTTTGTATAATTAACGAGGCTATCTGATCAGCTATATAGGTTTTTTTTTAAATTGTACAAGGTGACTTTAGGTTTGGAAACCGAGATTAATATATTAAATAAGTTTTTAGTGATTGTAATAAAGTAGTGAATAAATTATGTCGTGCTCACGAGTCGACATACGTTACACCGACAAAATATCAGCGCTGCAATGACTGTTACTGTAGCATTATGCTAAGTTGACGGCCTATTTGTTACCTAATATGGTTTTATGGCAAGGAAATTTCCGCCGGCACCAACGAAATTGTTAATTGGAATTTTAAGTGCTGATTTACCACGTGCTCGGTGATGATGGAAAACATCGTGAGAAAATCAGTGTGAAAAAAATTCAAAGCATGTTATGTCCGCCAACATGCACTGGGGCAGTGCGGCGGATATTTTCTTACCTTAAAACCCTCTCAGAAGTAAATACCTGTGTGTATTAATATAATTATGAAGTCTCTAAAATGCAGGGTACATGTATATAATAGCGATTTAGTGTCTTATTTATGTCTTTTTTGTTGAGCGAATTTTAATGATCCGACTTTCTATCGTCATTAATTCCTTATCATATTGTTTAATAATTTTTATGAAATGATTTTTTTTTGCCTAATAATTTCATTTAAGGAGATTTTCCGTGGTTTAAAAAGTTTAAAAATTACAGCAATGTCGCATCAAAACATTAATATGAAGCTTGATTTTTTTCAGAAAGGGACTATCCAAACGATGAAGACGATCCAGATGTCCTCGTGCCGGCAATCCCAGAAGACACACCCCACATACCCTATGAGTCCTTTAAGAGGTCTGACGAGGAAGTGCTAAAGCGTTCACGAGAGTACTACGAATTAATGGCGAAGAGACGGACTGTGAGGAGATTTAGTACAGAACCAATACCCCAAGAGGTTCTGGATAATATTGTTAAAACTGCCGGTAAGACATATCTTGGATTCAAAAATAAGTTACTGTATGGCTTAGGGATCTTCAAGAAAATAGTCTACGCCTTTCTAAATGATCGGTAACGCACCTACAAATCCCTTGTTGTTGCAAATGTTAATGGGCGACGGTGATCACTTACTCACCACCAGGTGAGCCATAAAAATGCCATAAAAACATGCACTAGATTGTTTGAACTCGATTTAATATAATCCGTACACAAAAAACAACTTTTAAAAATGGATTTATAACTGGCATCTTTATAAATCCGTTCACGGTAACGTTTTACACTTTTTTTATACTACAAACACCCTAGACGAAAGTTTGTCGACCACGTTGGCGATGTATTGAAGATGGACCAGATTAAGAGCATGTAGCATACAATGGGTTACAATGATGTTATATATATATTGGAAACCTATATCTGCCACTAGGTAGTGGTGCCACCACTCTGTTTCGTTCCGATTTGAAAGGTACAGAGATAGAGAGAGAGAGAGAGAGAGAGAGAGAGAGAGAGAGAGTCAGTATAACGTACGTATAAATATATAATATTTACGGTGGTAGAGCCACGCAGCAGTTTTTATTGTTGCACGTATGGGCCGGCTCGAGCCGACCACGACCTCACAGAATACCGGCGTGAAGTAGAAGCTCTGGTTCTGCGTTTTGTCTGGTGAGTGCAGGTGGCTGGAGGCCCAATTCCCCCCCCCCCCCATCAACATGGTAGCGGAATTACACGTTAGACTACCCCAGGAGGGTACCAGCACCCCTGGAGAATCCCTCGCTGAGTATCCACGACCATGATATTCCACTCCTGAGCGTGGGTGCTCAGGCTGCCCCGCATATTCTGGGGGGGGGGGTGGGGGGCAAAATTCCGCTCAAAAACATAACTGCTCGGGACAAACTGAGCAACAATACCAAGGCGACCCCTGCCACGCTATCCGTGAATTTCTGCAACATCAGGGGACTTCACTCGAACCTCGGACGGCGAAGCCGGCCTTGCTCTTTCTGGCCGAGACGCAGGTTTCCTCTCCGGCTGATATTTCGTATCTCACCTCCATCCAAACTCCAGCCCGAGGCACTCCTTTGTACCTCGGGCTGGAGTTTGCGTGTATGTCAGAGAGGACATCTGTTCTCGACGCCTCGGCAGTCTTGAAGGTTCGGACCTGTCGATCCTATGGCTACGCGTAGAATAGAATAGAATTGAATAGAATAGAATATTTTTATTCAATATACATTACATGTGTAATTCTTATTGAAAGTCATTTTTTACTTTACCACTGGTTCGAAAAAAACCCTCTGTCCTGGGAAGAACCAGCAAGAAACCCAGCGGGACTTTTTTTTAAAATAAGTTTTACAATATAAATTATTACGAACTATTTACAAAATTTATTTTAGAAACTGCTTGGAAGCGACCACCTCATTCCCAGGGGTTATTATCAACCATGTATTCCTTTATACTATAATAACCCTTTTTATACAGTTTCAGCTTAATAATACATTTAAACTTGGTAATAGAGAGAACCTGTACACTTTCCGGGACCTTGTTGTAATAGCATATACATTGCCCCAAGAATGAATTACTGACTCTGTGGAGTCGAGAAACTGGCATCACTAGCTTGTGTTTGTTCCTAGTGTTTACAGAATGTATATCACTTTTTTTACTAAAACTATCTTTGTTTTTGTGAACATACATTAAATTTTCGTAAATATACTGAGAGGCCAAAGTTAATCTCTTAGAGATAAATTTCTTTAAATTTATCTCTAAGAGACTCTCTCGGTTTTGGATTGTAAATAGCTCTAATGGCCCTCTTCTGTAAATCAAAAATAGTTTCTGAATCAGCCGCATTTCCCCATAGCAAAATCCCATAAGATATTATGCTATGGAAATAACTAAAATAAACTAATCTAGCTGTCTCGACACTAGTGAGACCTCTAATCTTTTTTACAGCATAGGCTGCAGAACTTAGTCTGCTTGCTAATTTGGAGATATGGGGGCCCCACTGGAGCTTTGTGTCAAGAGTGATGCCAAGAAAAACAGTGGATACAACAGGGCTCAATTCCTCCCCATTTAAAAATACATTGGTATTCAGATTTTTAACATTCGTTGTTGTAAATTTCACACAATTAGTTTTATTTCCGTTCAAATGCAGATTATTAACGTTAAACCAATGCACTAATTTTGATATAGCATTATTTATTTCGTCACATTTAAAGGATTGACGTTTAAGTTTAAAAATCAAGGAAGTATCATCAGCAAATAATACTATATCATGGCTATCACCTACAAGGTGAGGTAAGTCATCAATATACACCAGAAACAGGAATGGGCCGAGAATCGAGCCCTGAGGAACACCCATTAGTACAGGTGACCCGGAAGAACTTTTACCATTGATAATAACCTTCTGTTTTCTATAACTTAAATATGACATAATAAGTTTAAGCGCTGTGTTCTTGAAATCCTAGTACTGTAGCTTCCTGATTAATGTCTCATGGTGAACACAGTCGAAGGCCTTGGAAAGGTCACAAAATATACCCAAAGCATCCTCTGAATTCTCCCATGCACAAAAAATATGTTTAATAAGCTCAACTCCAGCGTCAGTTGTCGAGCGACCCCTTGTAAACCCGAATTGATTTTTATGTAGCAATTTATTAATATTAAAGAAACTTAACATCTGATCTAAAATAATTTTTCAGAAATTTTACTAAATATTGGTAGTACAGAAATTGGTCTATAATTGGCGGGGTCTATTGTACTACCAGATTTAAATATAGTAGACAGCGACGACCATCCGCGCGTCTACGGGTGCCTCTATAGTTCCCAAAGCGGTAATGCCGAAACAAACCGACTCATTGACCACGTCCAAATGGCTACAGATTCTTTGCTACAACAGGTCCCTTCCGCAGAGATCGTGATTCTTGGCGATTTTAACGCCCACCACGCCGAATGGCTCGGTTCACGTTTAACCGATCATGCGGGGAGATTTGTTTATGACTTTGCCTTGGCATATGATCTGGCACAACTGGTTACTTCGCCTACGCGGATTCCAGATGTGGAGGATCATACACCTTCCCTGTTGGACCTTCTGCTGACCTCTCATCCGGACGGATATCAGGTTTCCGTCGATGCCCCTCTCGGCTCTTCTGACCATTGTCTGATCCGGAGTATGGTGCTACTCACGCTCCCTTCGCGGTTGCGTTCTGCAGGTTGCCGCCGAGTTTGGCATTACAGGTCGGCGGATCGGGACGGAATGCAGTCTTTCTTTGCATCCTACCCATGGGGGCGGGTTTGTTTCTCGCCGGATGATCCCAGCGCTGTTGCTGACTCTGTCACTGATGTGGTGATACAGGGAATGGAACTATTTATTCTATGGTATCGTGGTACCCATCGGAGACAGATCTTAGCCTTGGTTTGGTCGCTCCTGTAAGACTGCATTACGCAGTAAGCTGGAGTGTTATCAAGCCTGGGCTGCGGCTTCGGCGACTCGGGATGTAAACACCAGCACACTTAAAAAGAAGTTTAACTTCGCCTCCAGGTCCTTCGAAAGAGTTATTGCCAAGGCAAAGTCAGAGCACATAGGCAGAATTGGCGAGAAACTAGTTCGCCTTCCTTCGGGAACCCGTGCATTCTGGTCTCTCGCCAAGGCTGTCCAAGGGAATTTCTGTAAGCCATCACTACCATCTCTGCACAGGGAGGATGACTTACTGGCCCACGACGCAAAAGAGAAAGCCGACCTTTTAGGCTCCCTTTTTGCGTCCAACTCGACTGTTGATGACGGGGAGAACACATCGCCGAGTATCCCGCGGTGTGAGTGCTCCATGCCGGATGTGTGGTTCTCACAGCGCTCGGTTCGCAAAGCACTCCACTCCCTGGACATCCAGAAGTCGAGTGAGCCTGACGGAATCCCCCCAATTGTGCTGAGGACGTGTGCTCCGGAGTTGGCACCGGTCCTAACGCATCTTTTCGGTACTCCTACTCCCAAGGCGTAGTCCGGAATTCATGGAAGACAGCTTTTGTCCTACCGATCCCTATAATAGGCGACCGCTGAGACCCGTCAAACTATAGGCCTATCGCCATCACCCCCTTGTTCTCCAAAATAATAGAATAGAAACTGCCAGCTCATGCGGTACCTTGAGTATCACCAGCTGATTAGTGACCGCCAATACGGTTTTCGTCGGGGTCGATCAGCTGGTGATCTTCTGGTCTACCTGACCCATAGATGGGCAGAGGCAGTAGAGTCCAAGGGAGAGGCGTTGGCCGTTAGTTTGGACATTGCGAAGGCCTTCGATCGGGTTTGGCACAAAGCGCTTCTTTCGAAGCTCCCTTCCTATGGTCTTCCCGAGAAATTGTGCGATTGGAAGCTGGTGGCTTCCTTGCAGATCAGAGCATCAAGGTCGTTGTAGACTGTGCATGCTCCGACTACAAGCCTATTAACGCTGGTGTTCCAGAAAGCTGTGTGCTATCACCAATGCTGTTTCTTCTGCATATCAACTGGTAACATTCATTGCTATGCGGATGACAGCACTGGTGATGCTCTATACACCGGCCATGCAAATATTTCTCGGGAAAACGTCACCGAATACCGGAACAAACTTGTGTCTGAAGTCGAGTCTTTGCTGAACAAAGTCTCGGATTGGGGGCGACTAAATCTAGTCCAGTTTAATCCTCAGAAGACACTAGTTTGCGCGTTTACCGCTAAAAAGAACCACCTTGTCGTATCTCCTCAGTTTCAAGGCACTCCCCTTTTTGCCTCAGCCAGTATCGGAATCCTCGGAGTCGACATATCAAATGACGTGCAGTTTCGTGGTCACTTTGAAGAGAAGGCCAAATTGGCCTCTAAAAAGCTTGGCGTGCTGAGCAGAGCGGGACAGTATTTCATGTCGGCACACCGTCTGCAACTTTACAAGGCGCAGGTTCGGCCTCACATGGAATACTGTTCCCATCTCTGGGCAGGGGCTCCCCAGTGCCAGCTCCTTCCACTTGACTGCATCCAGCGCAGAGCGGCTCGAATCGTCGACGACCAACTCCTTTCCGATCGGCTCGACTCATTGGCACTGCGAAGAGATGTTGCATCCCTTTGCATTTTCTTTCGCATCTACCACGGGGAGTGCTCTGAGGAATTGTTCGGATTAATCCCAGCAGATTAAACGCACATCGCGGCAGAACTTCCGATACCATCCACACCATTTGGATGTTTTGCGGTCCACCACTGTGCGATAACTATCAGCGATTTTTCCGGACCGATATGACTTAGGGACCTTCAAGAAAAGGGCGTACTCCTTTTTAAAAGGCCGGCAACGCATCTGCGATTCTCTCCCTGGTGTTGCAGCTGTTCATGGGCGGCGGTAGTCACTTACCATCAGATGAGCCGCATGCTCGTTTGCCCCCTCTCCTACAAAAAAAACCATAGGTACTAATGACACTTTTACTTTATATTCCACCTTTGCGTAATTACAACATACCAATTAGTGGCGATGTAAGAATATCCACTCCCCAAATAATATCCCGTGGATGTCGTAAGAGGCGACAGAGGGAAACAAACCAGGAGATGGGCAGCAGCATCTCGCTCAAAACGACTATAAAATAAAAACCTGCGGTCGCCCTCCCGCTTGCCTGTCTTGTGAGTGCAACTACGGGGGAAGCCTTTAAAAGGCTGTAAGGGGAACCGTAATAACAAAAACTCGTATACCTTTATTCCTATCTTTAAAACAAACATTTTTATTCGCGACATCTCAGGCCATATGACAGCTTAGATAAACTCAAGATTATTCTCTTCTAGGTACTTCCCCATCAGGAGCACACACTGAACCCTGGACTTTCGTGGTTGTACAAGATCAAGAAACAAAAACGGCAATAAGGAACATCGTAGAAGAGGAAGAAGAGTTGAACTACTCCAAGAGAATGTCTAGACAGTGGGTTACAGACTTAAAACCCTTTGCCACAAAACCAACAAAGCCTTATTTAACGGACGCGCCAGCGTTAATCCTGGTCTTCCGACAAACACACTCCTGGAGGCAAGACGGGAGGAAAAAGATGCATTATTACAGTGAAATCAGTGTAGCGATTGCCGCCGGTATCCTGCTGGCTGCTATCCAGGTAAATTGTGGATGTGGCCAATAGACACCTACATTTATCCTCTGAAGAAGTCTTACCAGTAAAAAGGGTCTCCGGTTCTCTACACTCACCATAAGAGACACAGCAGCATTAAGCTGCTATTTTGCGTTTGTATTCGGTGAGACCGTAGTCCTTCGCCGGTCGAGCGAATCCATTCACGCTACAACCATAATATAGCTGCAGTTTGTCTTTGCAATGTGAAAAACCATCCAGTTTATCTTATTTTGTAATACTTGATAAAGATTGACACGTGAATCGGCAGCATATTAAATCGAAAATTCCATCATCATAATTCCAGCCACTTCACAATTCACAAGTACACTGCTGAATATAGCCAAAAAATGCAACAAAGCACGGTCCCGAGTCACCTGCATCCATCGACTTCATGCATGTCTTACCAGGCCGTCACTCCATCTAGTGGGGAGCCGTCCCACACTTAGCCTACCGGTACAAGGCTACCACTAAATCTTATCTTGCTTCCCCATCGGTTGTCGGTTCGTATAAGTATGTCGCCAGCTCATTGCCACTGAAGCTTACTTAATCCGCTTAACAATTCCTTAAGTAATCCTAATTTTAAGACATATTTTTATTTTCCATCTTTGTAAGCACAACTTCTTCTTCATCATCACCGCGTAAAAATCCACTGCCAGATATTGACCTCTTTCGTTGTGGAAAGGATTGCCTTACTCATCACATTTGATTAGATTGACGATAGCTGTAACAGCTGTCGAGAAATTTTAAAATAAAGTCTACTGCTGAACATTAGCCTCCAATTATCTCATATTGTCGCCGAATGTCTGATAAGAGGATATTTACCATAGTTGCCACGCTTGGCAAGGGGGATGGCAACCGCAGGTTTTTTTTTTATTTTTAGTCATTATTAAGAAGACGCTGCTCCCTGATTTGTTTCCATCTGTCACTAATTACGATACCGACGGTATGATATGGGGTAGTGGATATTCTTACATGAGCACCACGTGGCTATTTTATGCCTAGCTTTAAATAATAGTTACACCGCCATCTATTGGATAAACATGTGTAGCACTGCGCTGTGCCGCTTAATTGCGCCAACCCAGTTCCAACCCGGATATGGTAATTCACTTCTTCAGAATGTGATGGCGCACAGCGCAGTACCGGGAAATTCGGAAGGTGTTAAGTTGCCCATAGAATGCAGAAAAGTGTTATTGCACGTATCTTATTTTCTACCGACTTCAAACTAGAGGGTTCAAACAAGGGAGGGGTACCCAATTCAACTATATTTTTTTATGTGTGTTACCTCATAACTTCTTTCTGGGTGAATCGATTTCGATGATTCTTTTTTTATTTGAAAACTGGTGCTTCACATGTGGTCCCATATAAATTTGATCAAGGTCTCACCAATAGTTTTTGAGTTATTCTTAATAGTTTATATTGAAGTCGGTTGTAGAAAATTTTAAATTTTAAATTTTATAAACCGCAACACCGTGAAATGTAAAAGGAGTGATAGGTAACCTCACAGATATCTATATACTAGTCAAGTAATCTTAACCTGTATATGCTAAGAATCTGTGAGCGTGGCGTGTAGATGGCGCGCGTTTCGCTGCTCACTCAGCGCGATCCATTTTGTTGCACCATAGCACAGTATAAATGTATAGTATACTGTGACCATAGCGCAATTTTGAGTTACCCATGTAAGATCGACGATTAACAATTTTGCGACAGCCACGGGACAAAATTGCGCTAAAAATAATGTTTAAAATTACTCAGAGTATTTTACAGCTCTATCGACAGCCATGAGATCTTTTAGGTATATATGACACTGTGTATATACAATATATATAATACCTCTTACGACACATTCAGAACACAATGGGGTAATTGGTGTTCTTTAGCCGCCACCACTCGGCGTAAATATAAGGAATATGAACTTGATGACGTCATTATTTATTTATTTACTGTATATGACACAAAAAATGAACGAAACATTTTAAATCACACAAAGTAAATAACCAAAGTTAATTACAATTATTCCTTTTAATCTATCCCACTGAGAACATATATATTATGTATAATCATAGAATTATAATAATTCTGTGTATTATAATATTATAAGCGGGTCGTAGATAACTATCGTAAGTACAAGCACCAAGTAGGGTAACACGTAGAAATTATATCTAATTCACAATTATTGCTAAAATATTTTAATTGGGTTTTGATGGCCGAATGGGAAATATAGGACATATCAAGGTGAAACTTATTAAAATCATTTTCCTTTCCAGTACTGTGGCCTAGTAGCGCTAACTTCTACGCCACTAAATTGCAACTCGCGCCTACGTGACCTCCTATCAAGACCCGGGAACGAAAGACTGGAGCTCCTATTTCCAGTTGGGAGGCCGCACAGCGAAGCTACTGTCCCAGATATACAAAGAAAACCTCTGGAAGAAATCATGGTCAGGGTCTGAAGAAAATAGCATGAAATTCGTATATAATAAAGTTGTTTAAATTAAATGAACTCAAATTGAGGAATAACGTAATAGTTAGCTATGTTACAGTCTTTATACGACCCGTTGCTAGGCACAGGCCTTCTCAAATTTATGAAAGTGCTATGGAGCAAGACGCACTGATCCAGTTCGTTTTGGCAGACTTCACATGTCCTCGATTATTTTCTTAGACTTGCCAGTTTCCCCGCAATATTTTTCTTCATCGCCGAGCACGTGGTAAACAGCACTCAAAATTGCAATTAACAAGTTCATTGGTCCGGAGGGGAACTTATCCAAGTTGCTCGCGTATTGTGATTGAAACAACCAACGCGTGCTCGATAAATTTTATTTTCTTCATCGATATGGAGGTTTTTTTTAAAGAAATTTACGTGGCAGAGGCATGCTGCAACTATATTAGTAGTATACTTGTAGCACGAATGGTTCGACTCGACCGGGGAAGAACCACTCTCCCACTGAATACCAGCGTAAAGCGCGTTTTGTATGGTGAGTGTAGAGGACCGGAGACCCTTTTTACTGGAAATGAGGCAATCCATCTTAGTCCTCACGGGTGAGAACGCATCTGCATTTTGTTTGATGTAGATGTCTATGGGCCGTAGCAACCACTTACCATCAGGTGAACTGTGTGCTCGTTTGTCAACCTTATGATATAAAAAAATCGTCAAGTGACCCAATTAGTCAAATATTTACCCATAGTTACCTTACGAGGATGACTCTTCAATATATTCAGAGTAAGACTACATTAGTTGGCGATAATACTGCCTCTTATTTATCAGTCTGTGGGCTTTTGGATTGAGAATATTGGAATTGGAGATTGAATAGAGAGCCGATAGGTTTCACTTAGTTCGAAACATTTGATTATTTTTCGGGATCAATCGCCAGAAAATCTATCACCAGAAAATCATTTAATCATTCAATCATGTTTATCTTACTCTCTTTTTTCTTTTACTTCTCTTCTTTAGCCGTCTCTTAAATGCTCAGGATCGTCACCTACTCTATCACATGATCCATTTATTAAACAGTTCACTAAACACAAATCTAGACAAAATACAAAATATATTGCAATCGTATTTAAAGTATTGTTCAAACAATATTAAGTTACAAATATTTCACCTGCCTGCTTCGTAAGTGTTATTCAACATGTTGTGAAACTCTGTTATTGGATCGGTGTGCTAATATAATTTTAATTGTTTGTTAAAAAATGCTGTTAAGTTTCCTAATAGAATACAAATGAATTGAAAAGTGACAAATAAACTTCGCAACCGCCTCTTGTACAGCTCAGTGTATTAGCATTTGGCATATTCACAAGCTTGAACACCTGATGCGCATATCGAGCTGGTCTTCTACCAGTGTATGAGATGAGACTCTTCTCTTTTGTCGTCCGTCTCCAGTATGGATCTCTCAAGGTAAGTAAGTTTAATACCGGAGAAATCTTCACATAGCTTGAAAGGCCAGTATTCTGCTTTACATCTCTAGTGTAACTTGTAAAAACAACCTATGCCCTTTAACAATCTTTAGCAAGCCTAATGATTTTAAGCTTAACGTTATCCATTCTTCCAAGATCGAAAGTTAGTCGCTTAGAACTGGAATAATTTAACAAATTGTGTATTTTATAGTATTTTTATTCCATGATGTATTTTTTTATATTTTTAGCGAAAAAATCAAAGTTATAGTGTATATATTGTAAAAAGCAAATGATTTCACATTGTAAAAAAAATCATATTACGTTCCTTGTGCTAATTAAAATTTTAAGAAATAAATCCAAAGACAAGAAATAGACAATTGTGTTTCTTTGTGTATCCCCTTGTATTATATATACATTGCATCAAAACAAATCCAAAATTGGACTTCTTTGAAATTCTATTTTATCGTAAAAAGTCATATGACCTTTTTTATTCGTATTTTATCAAAAAAAAATTTACCATTTACCCATTCCTTGCGATTGAAAAACAAGCAGTTTAAACAATATGGCACCGAGTTTCCCCATGGCAACATGCATTTATATCACCAGTAGGACAATTTGAAGAGAAGCACATAAAAAATTGAGGTGGAATAGTTTTCGGTACTCATGCGCGGATTCCTCTTGGACTAATTAGCCTATTAATGATACTTTCTGTTCCATTCCAGCTTTCATTCTTAATTTAAAAGTAGGTAACACATTAAATGGAAATCAATATAAAAATGTCATGGTGAACACTTGGTTAGGTTAGAAGTGTTGTTCTACAACGCTTTTACTGAAAGTAGGCATAAGGGGGTCAAAAGATATTTAACTAAAACTTCATTTTGTAATGTTTTTTTTTTTATTTAATTGCTATCCAATTACTTGCGGGGTTCCCCAAGGATCCCAGTTATCACCATTATTTTTTAACGTATTTGTTTAAGATTTATATAAATGCTTGCGTTCTTATGTTCTTCAAATGTATATAGAATAAAAAATATGTATGTATGTATGTATATATATATATATAATATAAAATATATACATAATATCTTAATAAAGGTTTAACAGAATAGGTAAAACATGGCGCCTTTACACTTTTGTACACTAAAGTTACACAGAACGCAAAACTGATATCAAAAGTATGTCAGATAATTTGCTTATAGTGATATTAATTCTAAAATTTCTATGACATATTTTGAAAAAATTGTTTTAAATTAAGTCATTTATTATTGAACAAGTTATTAAGCGTAGAGATACCAAGTTTTAGATTTAGGTCATCTTTAAGTGGATCAATAACCTAATTAAGAATTTATTACATCTATTTCGTGTACCTACGGACAAGTTTTAGATTAAGTAAGCCCTTAAATAGACCAGTTAAAAGACTAATATATCTATTTCGTCCATTAACTTGTTCATAAAGAAAAAAGCTACAGTTAGATCTAATTTCTTCGTTTCATTAAATAATTAAATATTAGTTAAAAGTTGTAGTGGATCCACAGCATTTATCTGAATTGTCTGAATTTATATCGACCATCATCATTAAAAACCTATAAGTTGTCAAATAATTTTGTCTTTTTTTTATTTTTTAACAATCTTTTCTTAGCTTCGCGTGTATCTATCTATGCAACGGAATCTTTTAATGTAATTTTCACCAACTTGTAGACAGCCGATTGAATTCTCGTATCAAGGGACGCCGACAACACAATGAATTAATAACTTTATCCTGATCAGGATCACTCTTTAGAATCAGCACAACAAATGATCAATTCTTGTTATTTAAGTTTTCTGACTACATTTAGTAAGTATGATGTGATGTTCACATTTACCTTATTGTTTGACAAGCATATACATTATCATTATTTTAATAGGTATATAAAGTATACCTACTTACCAATACTTTTTTCTTATTAACTAACCCCATCTCGTGTAAACAATATGTATTTCTATTAATAGTATTCGAAACTTACATGTTTGTTCCATGATTAGCGCCATCTATTAACAACTTTAAAATTAAGTAATGATTTTAGATACTCTCACCGTTGTCGGGTTTCGTAGTTTCATTGATGAACACTGGTGGCGCCACATTCCATGAAACTAAATTCCTACTACCTAGCAAAGGTTTCGTGGGAGGTGGGAGTGTTAAATCTTTTATCCCTCTCTCCCACGACTTAATAACAGTAAGAATGAAAAGAATGGATAGAATCAAGTCAATGTAACAAAACGTAAACATGTCAGTTGCGAGTTGTGACTGCAATTTCACGGTGGCTGGTTGTGTGAAGTTAAACCCAATTAAGTTTTGCAACGTTCTCGGAAGTTTTGTACAGATTATAACTTAATGTCTGCTTTTTTATAATATTTTATGAATGAAGTGCTTTGTTTTGTGTTTAGTGGTATAGTTAGTGCATATTGCTGTGATGTAAAGAGGTTCTCAAGTTAACGCTTAACGGTATTTGCCTTGTGAACTTTAGTATTACTTTAGTGAGTGGTATCAGAATTTTGAGACACACCTACAGATGCAAGAAGCCTGTTTTTGTGCCGCAGAATCCGGATGCCGAGCCATGTGTGATTTTTAAGTGGACGCATTCACGGTGAGCGATGGCATTAGTTTTAATTTATTCATATTTAATAATATTATTTCAAATACGGTAACAACTGTTACTGTTTCCGTGTCCGTTATTTTGTTATATAAACAGCAACTAGGCATTTATTACGTTAATATTTATTTTTAGAATAATTAGATATTTATTCAACTTTCGTTTGCCTAAATTTATGTAATAACTTTTTGTTTGACCTAACAAACTTATATATGTATGCATGAATCATGAGTTATAGATATATCGAAGGCATTTAGAAGTGTGACCAAGACGCGAGAATGACCTTGCTGAATAGGTCCTTTGGCCATTCTCCAGTTATCATATTAATTCCATTTAACAGACGATTGGGAGGGGATGATTCATAGTACTTTCATTCATGACAAAATAAAAGATTCTTAGACTGTTCCGGGAGCCGTTGTGTAGCTATTCTTTTACCTGTTTGTCTAGAAATAGAAAACGTTTACAGTTATAACTACTGTGCCTTAACATTGTTGATTTATAATGCTTACCTTTTCCTTTTTCATTAAATGAAACAAGTAAAGCCGATGAAGATTTAGACGATCCAAGTGGTACAGTCATGCTGCAGCTAGTATATTAATAGTAAAGTTATAGCGCGAATGGGTCGGCTCGACCGGGGAAGGACCACGCTCTCACAGAATACCAGCGTAAAATGGCAGCTTAACGCTGCTGTGTTTCGTATGGTGAGTGTAGAGAACCGGAGAACCTTTTAACTGGAAACGAGGCATTCCATATATCTTAGTCCTCACGGCTGACAACGCATCTGCATTTTGATTTGCAAATCAGGATACATGTAGATGTCTATAGGCCACAGCAACCATTTACCATCAGGTGCACTGTGTAACAGAAACAAACTTTTTTTATTCAATATAGATTATAAATAATACTCATTGAAATTCACTCTTTTGTTTAATTACCACTGGTTCGACAAAAACCCATGTCCTGGGAAGAACCAGCAAGAAACCCAGCGGGTTTTTTTTAAATAACAGCTTACAATCATGTGTCTTACACAATTAACAACAAATTGGAAATAGCTTGTAGCTTCGTAGCGACACCTCATTCCCAGGGGTTATTATTTCTCATAAATTCCTTAATATTATAATAACCGTTTTTATACAAAATTAGTTTAATAAAGTTTTTAAACTTTGGGCAGGTGTAATTTTGTATATTTTCTGTGATTTTGTTGTAAAAGCGTATACATCGCCCTAAGAATGAATTACTGACTCGGTGGAGTCGAGTAACTGGTAGGTACTACTAGCTTGTGTCTGTTCCTAGTATTTACAGCATGAATATCACTTATTTTTGTATAATTACCTTTATTTTTGTGTTATTTTTGTGTGCGCGCTTGTCGACCTTATCCAATATAAAAAAGAGATTTAGAAGTTATTGTAATCTGTTAATGGATATTTGAAAGTTCAAATTTCAACATATCCCCATTTTTTGAGGTCTATAGAAATAGAAATCATCATCATCATCCTTCTTGAACATGGGCTTTTTGTTAGAAGGATTTGACTTAAAACCATAAGAGCGGGTGAAATGCCTAAATTCTTGGATATGGAGGTAAAAATATCACATCATCATTCATCATCATTACAGCCCTTCACAAGTCCACTGCTGAACATAGGCCTCCCCCAAAGAATGCCACAAAGCACGGTCCTGAGCCACCTGCATCCATCGACTTCCTGCATGTCTTACCAGGTCGTCACTCCATCTCGTGGGGGGACGCCCAACACTTCGCCTACCGGTACGAGGCTGCCACTCGAGAACCTTTCTTCCCCATCGGTTGTCGGTTCTTCGAGCTATATGGCCGGCCCACTGCCACTTCAGCTTACTAATCCGTTGGGCTATGTCGGTTACTCTGGTTCTACTGCGGATATCCTCATTCCTAAATTTATCACGCAGAGAAACTCCGAGCATAGCCCTCTCCATACCTCGCTGAGCGACCTTGAGCTTCCTCATACGGCCAGCAGTGAAGGACCACGTCTCAGTTCCATAAGTCATCACTGGCAACACGTACTGGTTGTACAATTTCGTTTTCAGGTTTTGAGGTATGTCTGACGAGAAGATGTGTCGTAGCTTCCCGAACGCTGCCCAGCCGAGTTGAATCCGTCGATTGACCTCTCGGTCGAAGTTGGACTTACCTAGTCGGACTATTTGTCCCAGGTAAACATACTCGTCAACAACTTCGAGCTTAGTGCTCCCAACAACTACCGGCATAGGTGTGACATGGACATTGAACATGATCTTTGTTTTGTCCATGTTCATCTTAAGACCTATCCGTTGGGAAACACTATCGAGGTCATTGAGCATAGTGCTTAGGTCCTCCAGCGATTCTGCCATAAGGACTATATCGTCGGCAAATCGAAGGTGAGTGATGTACTCGCCATTGATGTTGATACCGTATCCTTTCCAGTCCAGAAGCTTGAAAACGTCTTCCAATGCAGCGGTGAAGAGTTTCGGGGATATGACGTCACCCTGTCTTACACCTCTCTGCAATTGGATAGGTTTCGTACTCTGGTTCTGTACTCGGATAGCCATCGTAGCCCTACTGTACAAGCACTTCAACACTTCGATATACCGACAGTCAACTTGGCACCGCTGAAGGGACTGCAGCACCGCCCAAATTTCGACGGAATCAAAGGCTTTCTCATAGTCCACATACGCCAGACATAGTGGCAAATTGTACTCTTCGGACTTCTGTACAATTTGCCGAAGGGTATGTATGTGGTATATGGTGCTAAAGCCCTTTCGGAAACCGGCTTGTTCGGGAGGCTGGAAGTCGTCAAGTCTGCGCGCGAGACGATTCGTAATGACTCTCGAAAACAGCACGTAGACGCGGCTCAGGAGGGAAATCGGTCTGTAGTTCTTCAAGAGAGCGTTGTCGCCTTTCAAACAAGACCACCGCACTTCTGCTCCACGCCTCCGGTGTAATTCCACCATGGAGGACGGAATTAAAGAGCTTCTGAAGGACTTCAAGTACCGGTTTTCCACCCGCTTTCAGAAGCTCCGCTGTAATTCCATCCTCGCCTGGGGCCTTACCGTTTTTAAGGTGCTGGAGAGCCATTCTAATCTCGCTCAGACTGACGTCCGGGATATCTTCGGAATAGTGTCGGATGAGACTCGCTCTTGGATCGTTACTCACACTTGCGTGTGGCTCCAACGATGACGTGTACAGCTGCCCATAGAACCTCTCAATCTCACTCAAAATCTCAGGTGTCCCGGAAACGATGCTGCCACATTCTGTCTTCAGCTTTGACAGGTGGCTCTTTCTGGCAGACAGATCTCTGGCAAAGACTTTGGAGCCTTGGTTCCGCTCGATCGCTTCTTCAATACGAGCTGTATTGAAGTTGCGTAAGTCCCGCCGCATGCATTTGGAGATCTGTCTGTTCAGATGCCTGTATGCTGTCAAGTCTGTTGAAGAATGTAGCTTCATCTCCCGTCTAACAGCCATGAGATTAAGAGTGTGATCGGAGAGTTTTTGTGTTCTTCTGCGGCGGGTCTTGCAGAACTTAGCTCCGACCGCATGGACAGTTTCCACGAGCTTGTCATTCATATCGTCCACTTCATTGCAGTCTTCTAGGCACTGAAAACGGTTTTGTAACTCGAGCTGAAAGGTTTCAGGACTTTGGAACAGAGCACGAGGGGGACGGAGCGTTGACTTCATTAGACGAGACCTCTCCAACTTAACGTTTAGGTTCAGTGTGCCTCTAACCATTCGGTGATCGCTACCAGTTTTCACCCTCGCGATCACGGAGACATCACTGAACAGTTGTCGTCTGGTCGTCATAATGAAGTCAATCTCATTTTTTGTCGAACCATCGGGGCTCGACTAGGTCCACTTCCTGTGGGGCCGCTTCTGGAAGAAAGAGTTCATCATAAAGAGTCCCTCTTTCTCCATGAAGTCGGCCAGCTGCTGGCCCCTTGGGTTCCGTTGCCCTATTCCAAATTTCCCTACTTTCAGCTCACCGTTCTCTCTTGTGCCTAGTTTTGCATTGAAGTCTCCCATTAACACCGTATATTGGGTTTTGGAGGAATGCATGGCTCTAGAGATATCCTCATACATTTCCTCCACCTCCCCATCGGGGTGTGCCGAGGTTGGTGCGTAAACCTGTATGACCTTCAGCGAATACCGTTTGGTGATTCTGAGTATAAGGTACGCAACCCTCGTCGACACACTCCCGATCTTTACAACGTTGTTAACGAGAGACTTGTGGACGATAAATCCGACACCTCCTTGGGACAGATGGTCGCCCTCCCGGTGATAGAGCAAGTTGCCGGATTCGAGGATTACTGTGTCCTCCCCCTCTCTTCGGACTTCGGATAATCCTATAATATGCCAGCGCAACTTGTCTATCTCTTCTTCCAGCTCCACGATCTTCTCGTCAGTCCTCAGGGTGCGTGCGTTGTACGTTGCCAGGTCGAGTCGTCTAAGGTGGCAACCGAACCTCCACCGGAGATTCTTAGCACCCCCTGCCCCGCCGTTACCATGGTCGCCACCGTAGCCAGGAATAGCGGGGCCGCCGGGGACTGGGGGCCGTCTCTTTGTTACATTCATAGGGGGGGTATTTGCCATAGTTGCCACGCTTGGCGAGCGGGTTGGCAACCGCAGTTTTTTATTGTCATTTTGGCTATTATCAGGAAGATGCTGCTGCCCATCTCCTGCCTGTTTCCCTTTGTCGCCTTTTACGACACCCACGGGAGGATATGGGGTAGTGGTATTCTTGACCGCCACTACACGGCATAATAATAATAAAAAATATCACAATAACTGTTAATTTAATCCGTTAAGAAAAAATATAGAATGACAGATAAAAATTCGATAAATGTTTCCGATTAAGCAAAATTGTATTTTTGTCAATCTTTCTAAGAAAAAATAAATCCCCAAAAAGTACAATTTTTGTCACAATTTACGAAATTCCTCCAAAACGGCTCAAGTTCTTTAATTTGTTTACATTTTTCTTTAATTTGTTTACATTTACACAAAATAATATTAAAATTCTAAGAAAACTTAAAAAACACGCATTGTTCATGAGCTGTGATGATTCTAGAGAGAATTGGTGATGAAGGTATTAAATTATTGTATTGTCATCGGTCCTTGATACGAGTGCAAATTTTCAAGTCAATCGGCCATCTACAAGTTGGTGAAAATTACATTAAAATATTCAATTACATAAATATTGATTTTATCCGAAACTGTATCTATCGCACGAGCGTGCCTGCTCCGTCTCCATGTAATCTCTAAGACTGCCGTCTCCGTTTCGTCAGTCAATTATCACGCTTGGTAGGCATACTGAAGACCGCAGTAGATATCGGACATCGCGCACTTTTAAACTGGCGACAGAGGGAAACAAATCAGGAGACGGGCAGCAGCGTCTTCCTAATAACGACTAAAAATAAAAAAAACTGCGGTTGCCAACCCGCTTGCCATAGAACGTAAACAACATTTTAGCATCTTCTATCAACAAAAAATCTACATACATTTCAAGTGACGTCGAAATTAAGCCGAAACCATGCTCAATATAGTGTAAGATCGCACTCATACACACATATGCATCTGAAAACATTTGCAATCAACAACATTGTTTTAAGTCCATTTGAAAGCGTCCAACAGTGAAGTTTTACGTGTTGATAAAGAAATAAAGAAGAATTATGCGTCACTTGATATGTACGTACCTACGTAGTGTTTTCTTTTTTGGTTTAAGTCTAGCAATGTTTAATTTTTAAGACAAGACAATATGCTTTTATATGAAAACATAAACTTGACTTCAAAGATGAATTACGCATCATAATACGGTCTTAAATACTTATCTTTATGTCGAACTTCAATTTATAGCTTCTTCTATTATTATTATTATTTTGTTTTGGGTATCCATAAAGTATTCTCATCTGGTTGGGCTGAATAAATATATAAAAGGAAGTGATAAATATACATAAATATATATTTCATATACTAATATTAACAAAAAAATAAATAAAATCCCAACCAGATGGAAACCCTCGACATCACCAGATTTGAGTCCAGGTGGCGAGTGACTCTCACTATCAAAAAGGATGTTACTGTCTTGTATATGGTGGGTAGACACGTGATGGGGCGGTATTTGCTCGGGTCTGTGGTATCCTGGTCTTTAGGAACCAAATGAGTGATCCCAATAGTGAAGAGGCTCGCGGGCGACTTCTGGTCGAGAGCCTCTTGGAACTGTCGGACAAGCACAGCGTGACACACCACGAACTCGTTTAGCCAGTAGTGGTGCAGCCCGTCAAGTCCCGGACTTTTCCAGTTTGGGGCTCTACGGACTGCCTCAGCTACATCGTCCGACGTTAGGGTGACGGGGTTCATGGGCGCAATACTCGCACACAGGCTTGCCACAACTTCCGTCCAAGGGCCCTTGCTGTGGTTAACGGAGTCCGACCACAGGCTTCGCCAGAAGGCAACAGAATCGGCCTGATTTGGCTTTTGGTTCGTTCCACATAACGCTGGTCACTCAAGTGATTTATAGAGCCTCTTCTGATCATTTTGAAAGAGGCAATTCTGATTGAACCGCTTTGACCTCTCGCTATATCGCCGAATCCGCTTCCCCCAAGCAGCGATTCTTTGCTTCAGGTCGTTTATGTTAGTTTCTGCCGTCAGTTTTTGCGTGATATCTGGCTTGGACAAACTGATATTTGTTCCAGCAAACGCCATCCTTTTTCGGCCTACTATTACCCGAACTGAAACTTATCATTCTGCCGATAAGGGCAAGGGCCCTTATCGGCAGACCGTACCGTAGTCCTCAATTCTTTTTCTCCAAGCTGGGATGGCACTACTTTGTCCAGTAGCGCCTCCAATGATACGGCAGACTGCCAGTGCGGCGCTAAAAAGAATTGAGTCTGTCTCGTAAAGGTCCCGGCTGGCTTCCAAATAGGTCACCAGCATTGGGTTTAGAGCCCTCACGACAACCCGATTCCGCTTGCTTAGGGGCATGCGGGGAAGTCATGATCGATTTTCGAGAGGTGTATTGCGCGTTTCCGTAATCGCCTGTCCAATGTACTTCTCATTTGCTCTATTCCATGGGAGACTATTCCACCATCGTCTGAATCGACCACAACTGAAGATTCACGGTGGCGTCCACATGTGCGGGTTGCTCTGCAACTTGTGACACTGCATTCCCAGCCGTAGCATATACAGCCTCACGTCGTAGCCGTTCGAGTTCGGCGTCATCAAATGTTTTTTGAGCGCATAATGTACCAAACTCGGTCTGCCAGGTTTTGCTCAGTGACTATAATAGATGGCTCCAGCTCAGCAAAAAAGTAATGCATCCTGGCCCGGTACGCAAAACCTCCAGCTTCTTTCCCTTTTGCCCTGAAGTATGCCTGCAATGCGTTCCTATTCATGTTAATTGACCATCGCATGCGGCGTACTCCACCAGTGGCGGGTGCCGATTGTTGGGTCTGAGAAGACCCTGCTGACACCAAGCCAGCTGGTGGGGATGATCGATGTGAGGGGCTGCTGGGTTGTCGTGCAGTACCTCGCACTCGGCTGGCGGCCCGCATGACCTACCCAGACGTACCCTGGTGACCTCCAGGTTATTATTATAGTGGGTATTTAAATAGTTTTCTCATCTGGCTGGGCTGTACAAATTTATAAATGGAAATGGTAAAATAATATACAATACAATACAAACACTCACGCCTGTCACCCAGAGGGGTAGGCAGAGACTACGGACTTCCATTTGGCGCGATCCTGACAGGGTCGGGAAGGGACGCCCTAAACGAAGGTTTATCGACCAAATCGGCGATACATTAAAAATAGGCCAGATTAGGAGTACCCTTAACCGACGAGCGTGTATGCGTAGGATATATGGATGTAAAGGAGGCGAGAGAGATGTGTCAGGATCGCGCCAAATGGAAATGGTAAATATACATCAATATAAATATATTAATTTAGTGAAAAAAATACATGAAAATATATAAATAAATAAAAAGCAAACCAGATGGAAGTCCTCGGCAGGAGTGACCAAATGGCCGTGGGTTAGGTGAAAGGGAGAGAAACCGGCGGACGATACGGGCGGTATCGAGGAGCACCACGTTCTGCATTTGAGCCCGGAGCGGTCCGTCGTTAATATTATTATTACTAATCATTTATTTTCAGACTCAGGTCCATATATGTTAGTATTGGTACACATTTTCTTACATGATAGGTTAGTAAAAACTGAACGAAATCTATACAAAACTTATAAACAACACGAGCGGAGGCAAATTGATGCAAGGCGAGAGCTACAGTCTACATGTTGGCCAAGTTTGGATGAAAGAACATACTGACATGGCCAACTAACATGTGGACGCGACTTGCCGAGTGCAGGCGAGCGCCTTTGATTTGTGCAGAAAATCCGACACTGTTCCAAAGTGTGACGATTCGTGGCGAGCGATCCCGAGTGGTCGCAAGGCAAGAGAAACGAACCATAATATACGTTGGCTCTCGCCTGTACTCGGCCAACTAGGTGAGTGACGTCGAGCAATGGCGAAGCTAGGCAAATGTTCTGTCCATATCCACCATCATCATTCACCATCTAACATAATAAAATATATATATACATATATTTAACTATACTGCTTTTATTTATTTATATAACTCTACTTATTACTCACAAACACATACACAAATTTTATTATTCTACTCAATTATAATATGCATCCTAAATGCGACCATTAATAAGTAAAATGTAGTACCTACCGTTGTAAAATGTTTAACTGTTGTCTCTGTTTGCTATTTAGTGAGACATTCCCCTTTTTTTGTTGTTCTCTTTCTTATTAGTTTTGTGTGTGTTTTTTTTTTTACTAGAATATAAGTAAAACTGGTTGTATTGTTTTTAATTGCGAATGAAATCATTTATTGTAGCCTAATGTATTTATTTTGTCCACGGGTACTTACAGGTGGGGACCTGGTGACCTAAGATACAGGTTTTACCTAGTTTAGGCACCAGTTTTTACCTAACAATAGTATTGTTTCAGATGTAAGCACATATTTTTTGTTGTTTTCTGAATGTATATTGTTGGTGAAAATAAATAAATAAATAAAAATATGTTTATACTCTTCTTCGCTCGGCCAACATGTATGTGCCGGCTTTGCAAATTAATGGTTAGGAGACGTGAGTTGTTGTGTTAGAGCGTACGCTTATGAGCTTATGACACAACAAGCTGTGGGACCGCGTGGTCAAATACCGCAAACGAATGTTTGTATGACTTAAAAAGTCGACGAAGTCACAACCCACCAGTAGCTTTCTTTATTTAAAGCAGTTTGCAGATGTCTATGGACAGGTGTAACGATGAACCATCAGCAGAGCTGTTACTCTTTTAGAAAGACATACATGCAAAAATATTTGGTTCGGAAAACGGAAAGAACTTTACTTAGAACTTTTTTACTTTGTAAGCAAGGGATTTACTACAATTGAGCACAATTCTTTATAGATTCAAAGGAATAATTAGATGGTAATTCGTACCGAGTTAGCTTGACAAAAGCCTATTCATTCTTGCCTTGTACTCACATTGTAATCGGATGGAAATAATATTTTGTGGTATGTAATACAAAAGACGAAACAAAACATTTGGTTCGAATGTGTGGAATATCGTTAACCAAAGGACCCTACTAACCCTGCCTACCGTCCAGTTGACCGATGGTGGAAAAGGTACCATGGTGGAAAGGTTCAACCTAATGAAGTTTTCAATTAAAGTATTTATATCTAGTTTCTTTTTTCTAGTCGTGACTTTGAGCTTGTGATATTTTTAAGTCCATTCAAAAGGGTAAAATAATAAAGTTTTTTCTTTCAATACTTATGCACTATTTTTTTATAGGATAAGGGTGACAAAGGAGCACACAGTCCACCTGATGGTAAGTGGCTGCTGTAGCCCATAGACATATACATCTATTGTCGATAACAAATCGAAATGCAAATGCGTTGTCACCCCTGAGGACTAAGATGCTTCGTTTCTAGTAAAAGGGTCTCCGGCTCTCTACACTCACCATACGAAACACAGCAACATTAGCTGCTATTTTAGGTTGGTATTCTGTGAGAGCGAAGTCCTTACCCGGTCGAGCCGCCCCATTTATGCTACAACCATGATATAGTTGCAGCGTGGCTCTACCACGTATAAACTATGTGCTGACTTATAACCTGCTCGACAGTGTAGGGAAACATCATAAACAAACCTTCGCAGACGTGTGATCTCGGCCAACACAAGCCCTCAGAGAAATGAAAAGAAACCTGGGGCCAGCAGTGGAAAATATTTAAGCTACCCTATTTTTTACTTTTACAACTTTAAAGAATGCCTGACTTTTTCCTGTTATAATACAAAATACAAAGTGTATGTATTGGTGAATACTTTGTATGGAAGCTATAAGAAGGCGGAAGTCATACATTTAGAAAGGTATATTTCATTGCGGCGGACATTACGTCCGTAATTAAATATAGTTCTACTGCGTCGCCGTCCTTACATGAACCTTGCAACATATTGTAAGTACAATAATTAAGTATAGTCAAATACATGGAGTGGAAAAATGCGGTTGCCAAACCGCTTGCCAAGCGTGGCAACTATGGCAAATATCCCCTATGAGGTAATCTATGGAGGAGGCCTCACAAAATACCAGCGTGAAGTAGAGGTTTATCTCTGCGTTTCGCTTGGTGAGTGCTGGTGGCCGGAGGCCCTTTTTACTGGAAATGAGGCATTCCATCCTAGTCCTCACGGGTGAAAACGCATCTGCATTTTGATCTGTAACAGAGGATAGATGTAGATGTCTATGGGCCGCAGCAACCACTTACCTAACACTTACCTACTAACAATCAGGTGGACTGTGTGCTCGTTTTTCACCCTTATCCTATAAAAATAAAAGGCCTATGTACGGCAGTGTACTTTAATATGCTGTAACGGTAACGGTAAAAATCATTAAAATCAGTTCATAATTATCGAAAATATCGGGTAACAAAACATACAAAGAAAAAACAGACAGTTGAATGGAAACCTCCTTTTTTGAAGTGGTCTAAAAAATATCAAACCTGAATCTAAAAGACTGGTGATTTGACCATCATTTGCAGTGCGAGGGAATCGACCCAAAACCATCCGTCCAGCATTGCTATGTTTTGTATTTGAGTGACTGAAACTGGCAACTGTTTTTGCACACATTGAACGCAGAGCGGAGACGTACTGCTGTACGAGTATTGTCACCAAATAAAAAAGCGCTATGCACTTAACTTAAATCATTTCCACCAGCTTTATATTGCACTTATATAATTAAAAAAGTACACAAATAGCAGGAGGAGATTTTAATTAATACTTCTGATTATTATTTAAAAAAATTGAAATTAATTTCACTTGGACGTCAGTTGATCGGTATGGATGCGAACAAGATATTTTTCGTCGAAAAAGTGAACTTGTCACTTTGTTTTTTATTACTTGTCTTACGATGCTTTCCATCTTGAGTCATCAGAACTGTTAGCCTGCTTGCCATTTTATTGTTATAAATCACAAACAGTGTCAAAAAAATCGCCTGATTACCATTTAAATGGTGGGAAACCATTGTTATTGGACATGAGTCACATGAAGGCTTGTTTGAAATGCCAAGATAAAGTGCTGCTTTTAAAACGGCATATTATCATTCATACATCTTTATAATTAATGGCAGCCTATCGAAGTCCACTCCTGAGCATAGGCTTCTCCATAGCTTGTCTCTCTCTGGGGGATCTTGCCATAGTTGCCAAGCTTGGTAGGCTGGTTAGCAACCAAAATTATTAAAAATTTTAGTAGTAATCAGGAGGATTCTGCTCATCACCTGTTTCAATTTCCCTCTGTCGCCTCTTACGATAGCCACGTGACGATATGGGGGAGTAGCCTTACACCGATAATACCAGTTTAATTTCAATTCTTTCGCTACTATTTAATTCAAGCGTGTATTTATATAAAAAAAGTGCTTATAAGTGTTAAAAATGACATTCTTACACCTCCACTACACGGTCAATTATGGTCATATTATTACAGGCCACACTAAAATATCTTGGCTTTTATAAGGTGGTAACGGTTTATGTTACGGATGCTCTCGGAGGAGTGTCTTCCTTCTTCTTTATCCCCCCGCAAAAGTCCTGTGTTGGACATGGAACTCGCGGGTGACAAACGAGCACACAGTCTAGTCGTAATTGGATGCTGTACTGACATCTATCCTCGATTAAGAATCAAAATGCGGATGCGTTGTTACCCGTGAGGACTAAGATGAAATGCTTCGTTTCCAGAAAAAAGGGGTCTCCGGAACTCTACACTCACCATACGAAACACAGCAGCGTCAATTAATGCTATTTTATGCTGGTATTCTGTGAAAGCGTGGTCTTTCTCCGATCGAACTGACCCATTCATGCTACAACTATACTTTTCTTTTTTTTTAAACGTTACCCCTACACTAGGATTTTCTCCTGTATCGTAGAGGCAGTTTACAAACATAAATTGCACAAGGACAAACATCCAGACCTGGAACAATTATTTGTAGGCCATACAAATACTTGTTCCGTGCGGGATTGGAACCCGCGCCCCCCAGCGCAAGCAACTCATTGCTAAGCCACTGTGCCACGGAGCCAGAGCTACTAACATAGCTGCAGCATGGATCAACCACTTATGTTTTAATGGATCCACGCGGGTTTTAATGAATATTTTTGTGTGTCCTATGTCCTAAAGATCCATTAAAACCCGCGTGAAAGAACATATAGCTGACGTGAAGCACCGACGCACCGGGAAGTCTGCAGTCTGTGAACATGTTCAGGAACGTTCCCGCCATTACATCAGATTTGATAGACCACTCGCAAAAGAACACCGATTCCTACCAAGAATGATACGCCAGGCTATTGAAATTAAAAAACATCCTAATTTCTGTGCTGGGTGCTGCCATCTGCTTGGGATCCTATAATTAACAAAATTAAATACAAACCCAAGCACACCACTGCAATACTTCAAG
This sequence comes from Parnassius mnemosyne, assembly GCA_963668995.1. Lineage (NCBI taxonomy): Eukaryota > Metazoa > Arthropoda > Insecta > Lepidoptera > Papilionidae > Parnassius > Parnassius mnemosyne. Next base: position 2,990,871 of record CAVLGL010000002.1, on the reverse strand, counting down.
ATGTAAGTTCATTCTGCGTAAATCGAACCAAAAATTAATATTAAAAACTGAAGGTAGCCAACTGTGACATCGGGACGTCAAACATCTCAGTCCCCCCCGTGACCATGGGTTACTGTAAAGCACCCGAAACGTCGGGAATTAAAAATAGTACATTAAACGCGATAAAATCCGTAAAAGAATAGTTTTATTCAATGTGTAGTGTTCGCGTAAATATAAGTAATCATTATGTAAAACTACCGTAATTTCCAATTACACGCAAGCTAAGCCGCGGGCGGGCGCTAGTGTTTCTTAATTTTGCAATTAAAGAATGACGTGAAGCAATGCTGTAGCTATAATCTAACTACAGTACGGACATGTCGACTCACACTCTCACGGATTATTATTAACTAGCTTTTATGCGCGACTTCGTCCGCGTTTAATTTAAACAAAAAAAAACATGCAGAACGGTTTGAGGGTCTTACCCCTTTGTGTCGATGTTCCACGCATTAGAACCAATCCGTTTACTTCGTTTTTTGTAATTGCGTACAGCAAAGCAAGCAGGTTCTACACGACAACAAGTTTCGGGTCCCGCGCCTACGTCACAGTGACCGAGTGAAGCCGGCCACAGTCGAGCGTGTGCCTGCTGTACTACCATATGTAAGAGATGTCACAGACAAGATTGGCTACATCTTGAAACGAGCTTCTATTAGAACATTATTCAAGCCGCCGAAGAAGATTAGTCAGTTCTCACCATTCGTCAAGTGCAGTATTCCTCTACAAGATGCAGGAGTGTACAAGCTTGATTGTGAATGTGGTCTCTCATATATAGGGCAAACAAAACGATCAATAGAAACCCGCGTAAAAGAACACATAGCTGACGTGAAACACCAACTTTCCGGGAAGTCTGCAGTTTGTGATCATATCCTAGACGGCCCCTACTATTACATTAGATTTGATAAACCACAAGTCCTCGCGAAAGAACATCGATTCCTGCCAAGGATGATACGTGAGGCTATTGAAATTAAAAAACATACTAAATTCAATAGAGAGGGAGGCTGGGTACTACCACCTGCTTGGGATGCTGTAATTAATAAAATTAAAACTAAACCCAAGTATATCACTGCGACATAGTAAGTTCATACTGTGTAGATTGGACTAAGATTAATAATTAAAAATCTGAAGGTATTCCGGGTTAACTCTGACATCGGGACGTCAATCACCTCAGTCCCCCGTGACCGACGTGCTGTAAAGTACCCGAAACGTCGAGAATCAATAAAAAAACAAGTTAATTTAACGTGATAGAATCCGCAAAAATACTTTTATTCAATGTGTAGTGTTCACGTAAATATATGAAATCATTATTATAATTTAATGTTTAATTTCACAAATCACCAGATGGTCAATTCCTTCGATAGAAAAAAAAGTTTACGTGGTGGCTCCTTAATATTAGCTGATAAATCATTATTATATAAAGAACCTAAAGATATTGTGAGCCTCTCCTTTGAGCAAAGTGTAGAAATGGCTTGTATCGAGATCGATCACCTCATTGTTGTAAGGGTTGACAGACCCCCATGTGCTACTTGTGACTATTTTGAAAGGATTGTGGAAGAAGTTTTGCTCAAACTTAGGAAACAGAACAAGTCTATTGTAATATGCGGAGACTTTAACATCAATCTCCTTGAAACTTCTTCCATTAGTATTAAGTTTAGCTCATTGTTTAAATCGTATAATTAGTCGCCTAGTGCGACCTGTATAGATAACATTTTTACAGATGTTAAGCCCTTGCATAAATCAATTATACAAAATTTAAGTTCAGATCACTGTGGACCGGTGGTATCATTCCCTGTGTACATCACATACATAAACAAAACACAGAAAAATAAGAAAGTTGTGTTTGTTCCAATAAATGAACATCGCTTGGGGAGATTTAGAAGTAATATAATAAAAAGACTTCCATCACTTTCGTTTACAAATAGTGCTAATTATTTGTATGGTACGTTATTTAAAATTACAAGTTTTAAATTTAGTAGAATATTTACTTCTAAAACTTTTTCTTTTAAAAGTCGCATATCATTTAATGAATGGGCGACAATAGGAATTTATAAAAATAGACGAAAGTTATATATACATAATGAAAGATCATATAATCATAGTGTTATATTTAGAGAGTATATAAAAACATATTCTAAATCTTTAAAAAGTATGTTCCACAGCTAAGGCTTTACATTTAAAGAACAAAATTAAAACTGCATCTAACAAAATTAAAATGACCTGGAGAAAAATAATGAAATGAATATTAACAATAATTTAACTCTATCTGATCAAGAAGTTGTTATGATTTTTGAGAAACATTTTACTTATGTTCCTTTTTTGACAAGAAAATCTTTAAATTCTTCTCCTACTGTCGCCGAATCATTGCCCAAACAAAATGTAAAGGCTTGTTAAATACTTTTAAATTCCATAGAGTACTGCCAATAGATATCATTAAATATTTTACAACTATTGATGTTAAATATACGGGGGACTTATGGGGGATTTCCCTTAAAGTTATTTTATTTTAATCGATAATATAACACCTTATCTAGTCACTATATTTAATACATGCGTCGAATGTGGTGTGTTTCCCGATTTAATGAAACATAGTAAAGTCATACCTATATTTAAATGTGGTAGTACATTGGTTACCCCGCCAATTATAGACCAATTTCTGTACTACCAACATTTAGTAAAATTTCTGAAAAATTATTTTAGATCAGATGTTAAGTTTCTTTAATATTAATAAATTGCTATATAAAAATCAATTCGGTTTTACAAGGGTTCGCTCGACAACTGACGCTGGAGTTGAGCTTATTAAACATATTTTTTATGCATGGGAGAATTCAGAGGATGCTTTGGGTATATTTTGTGACCTTTCCAAGGCCTTCGACTGCGTTCACCATGAGACATTAATCAGGAAGCTACAGTACTATGGTGTCAAGAATACAGCGCTTAAACTTATTATTTCATATTTCAGTAATAGATTGCAGAAGGTTATTATCAATGGTAAATGTTCTTCCGGGTCACCTTTGTGTCAATCATTTTAATGTGACGAAGTGAATAATGCTATATAAAATTTAGTGCATTGGTTTAAGGTTAATAATCTGCATTCAAACGGAAATAAAACTAAACGTATTAAATTTACGACATTGAATGTTAAAAATCTGAATACCAATGTGTTTTTAAATGGGGAAGAACTAAGCCCTGTTGAATCCACTGTTTTTCTCATCACGCTTGACGCAAAGCTTCAGTGGGGCCCCCATATATCCAAACTAACAAGCAGACTAAGATCTGCAGCCTATGCTGTAAAAAAGATTAGATGTCTCATTAGTGTCGAGACAGCTAGATTAGTTTATTTCAGTTATTTCCATAGCATGTTTTATGGGATTTTGCTATGGGAAAAAGCGGCTGATTCAGAACTATTTTTGTCTCTTAAATATAAATTTAAAGAAATAAATATATTAACTTTGGCCTCTCAGTATATTTTCGTAAATTTAATGTATGTTCACAAAAACAAAGGTAAGTAAAAAAGTAATGTATATTCTGTAAACACTAGGAACAAACACAAGCTAATGATACCATTTTCTCGACTCCGCAGAGTCAGTAATTCATTCTTGGGGCAATGTATACGCTATTACAACAAGGTCCCGGAAAGTGTACAGGTTCTCTTTATTACCAAGTTTAAATGGTTTGTTAAGCTGAAACTGTATAAAAAGGGTTATTATAATATAAATGAATACATGGCTGGTAATAACCCCTGGGAATACATACCGACGCTGATTATTTACAAACGAGATATGTTTGCTATTGTCGCTTTTTTTTAATTTTAGGTAGGTAGTTATTTTTTTTCTTTGCCGATTCTCACGGCACCTCTTTGTTTAATGAGCATAACGGTTTGCTCGTGACTCGACCACTGCATGCTCGTTATCTTATTCACAGGAAGATTTTTTATAGATTTAGTCGATTAAGTCACCTAGTTGGATAGTTGGATTATATTCGTCCAACATTTCTGCAAATTTCGTTGAAAGTTAAAGTGGTTATCCAGTCGCCTTCGCAGGTATCTGGCAAACTGATTTTCTTTGCTGTGTATAACTGAATCCTATGTTTCCTCTGTCGCCTCTCACGACACCCACATGGTACAGAGGGAAACAAAATCAGGAGATGGGCAGCACCGACTTCTTAATAATGACTAAAAATAAAAAAAAACTGCGGTTGCAAACCCGCTTGCCAAGCATGACAGTTATGGCAAATATCCCCCCCATGCGGCTATCTATGAGGGAGACCTATGTTCAGCAGTGGACTTTAATACAACGGTTCAATCCTATGGTTCCGATTCTTGGTCATGCCATACATGATAAGTTTCTGCGATCATCCAAAAACCAAATACTTTTAACTTCTTTGTTTAACTATTAACTTCATGGTCAAGTTCATCTCCTTATGAAAATAAAAACTTCGTTATGTCAAAAACCACTACCTATCAATATAAATGATCACTAATCATCATTAGTGACATTTAGATTTTTGTTTTCTGTCTGTATGTATTTATGTAATATATTAGTGTATATAATGCGTATTTAGTCTTATGTATGACCATTATGTTTCCTTATTTTGTATAATATATTAATGGACTAGCGGTCCGCCTCGGTTTCGCACGTGTGATTTCTATATCTTGACAACAGCGCCACCTATCCGGTTCAATTGTGAATCTAAATCCTTCTCGAATCAACTGAATCACACACACACAAAATCTTATCAAAATCAGTCCAGCCGTTTAGGAGGAGTTCAGTCACACACACAGGGACAGTAGAATTATATAATATAAATATAAAGACATTTAGAATATTTTTACGTGGTAGAGCCATGCTGCAGCTATATTAGTAGTATAGTTGTAGCACGAATGGGTCGGCTCGACCGGGGAAGGACCACGCTCTCATAGAATATCAGCGTAAATAGCAGCATAACGCTGCTGCGTTTCGTATGGTGAGTGTAGAGAACCGGAGACCCTTTTTTACTGGAAACGAGGCATTCCATTTTAGTCCTCACGGTGACAACACAGTTTGATTCGTAATCGAGGATTAATGTAGATGTCTATGGGCCACAGCAACTACTTACTATCAGGTGGACTGTGTGCTCGTTTGTCACCCTTATTCTATATAAAAAAAGAATATATTATCCCGCGACCAGTGCTAATTAATTATTTATGCAAAAATATCCCATACTCGATCCGCCCCGGCTTCGCACGGGTGATCGTGAATGCAAACCATTTAGGGACCCATTCAAACACATACAAAAACAATATTCTGGACAAGTTTTGTACCTATATGATCTATAGTTTGAAAACGTAATTTTTTTATTAAGGCAAGCCCCATTGCCGGAGGAATTTCGTAATATCCGTTCTTACCTGACCTCTACCCGACCAAATATTAAGTCTCTAGGCATTATGGTTCCAGAGATATCAATATGAGTCAGTACATAGGTGGGAGCCTCGTATATATATATATATATATATATATATATATATATAAAAGTTACGTGTCACATTGTTTGTCCGCGATGAACCCCTAAACTACTAAACTGATTTCAATGAATCACACTGTGTGCAGTTTGGTCCAACTTGAGAGATAGGATAGTGCCAGTAGTGACTGCCTGGTCAGCTAGTATATTATATATATATATATATATATATATATATATATATATAAAAGTTACGTGTCACATTGTTTGTCCGCGATGAACCCCTAAACTACTAAACTGATTTCAATGAATCACACTGTGTGCAGTTTGGTCCAACTTGAGAGATAGGATAGTGCCAGTAGTGACTGCCTGGTCAGCTAGTATATTATATATATATATATATATATATATATATATATATATATATATATATATATATATATATAATTTTGTTATTAATCAATGAAATACATCAATCCATCCATCCAAATGTCAAGCAATGCTTGTTGGCAAGAATGCTGGAAAAAATTGACATCATTTGCTTGCCACCTATATTTTATAATGATAATTTGATATCGTCCTCTGACTGGGTAAAAAATACATCGGTTAAACGTTGTACTGAGAAAAGCAAGTCACTGAAGTCAGCCGTAAAATCACTGCTGCCTTAAGATTGCTCTACCGTCTGAAAAACTTTTTCCCATACAAAACTAAGCATATTATGCTTGTTCAAACACTCATCTTGCCTATAATTGATTATGCAGATGTTTGTTACTCACATTTGAACCAAAATCTTCTGGGTACTGCTAACACCTGCTTGGGATCCTGTAATTAATAAAATTAAAACTGAACTCAAGCATACCACTGCAAGATTTCAAGACACAAAAAGTTCATTCTGCGTAGATCGGACCAAAATTAATCATTAAAAAAGCTGAAGGTACTCTTTTTTTTATAGGATAAGGGTGACAAACGAGCACACAGTCCACCTGATGGTAAGTGGTTGCTGCGGCCCATAGACATCTACATCTATCCTCTATTACAAATCAAAATGCAGATGCGTTGTCACCCGTGAGGACTAAGATTCCAGTAAAAAGAGCCTCCGGCCACCTGCACTCACCAAGCGAAACGCAGAGGTAAACCTCTACTTCACGCTGGTATTCTGTGAGGTCGTGGTACTACCCCGGTTCGAGCCGGCCCATCCGTGCGACAGCAAAAGATGCCGCGTGGCTCTACCACTGTTAAAGAGTTAACTCTGACATCGGGACGTCAATTACCTCAGTCCCCCGTGACCATGGGTGCTGTAAAACACCCGAAACGTCGGGAATCAATAAAAAATAAGTTAATTAAACGCGATAGAATCCGTAAAAGTAGTTTTATTCAATGTGTCGTGTTCGCGTAAATATAAGAAATCATTTTTTTAACCTTTTTATTGGGTAGAACATAAAAGTTTTTAAATAAATATAATATAGTGCAGCTTCTTTAGGTACTAAGTTATAATTTCACGACTTCTTACTGTCTAGCTCAAGGTTAATCTTAAGGTTGTCTGGATGAGATCGCTCGTCAGCATTAGTACCGCGATTATACATGTGGCAATGTAAGGATATCCACTACCCGTGGTGTGGCCTCACTTGTCACCCTTATTCTATATTTATATTATAGTATTTCTTTGTTTAGAGCGTCAATCAATCATAAGTTTCATTGATCCTCTACAGATCGAACTTGAGTTGCTAACTTACTAATAAATCTGATAACGCCAAGCCTCTATCGCTGTACCTAGGTACCACGGCTCTAGATGTCACTGACCATAGCACAATACCGGTCTGAGTTTCTACTGTCTGTCAATTAGACAATAACGACGCCCTTGCCGACAACATTCATTTATCTAGCTAAAAGGTACGCTTAGTCTGCTCCCGCCGCACTTATCTGTTTTGTTTGGACGAAGAAAGCGTGCTAAGTTCACTCAAAACCAGTTCTGCTTTGTATCGGATTATACTGAATTGAATTTAATATGAATTATAGCCAAGGCAACTATGGCTAAGTGCTTGCTGTAATTTCGCAGTATACGCCGGAAATTTAGATTCGATCCTGAACATTTGAAGAAAAATATCGCATGAGCATGAGTTACCGAAGGGTAGTATAAGATTCTACCCCGTGTCATCCCGTGGGTGTCGTAAGAGGCGACAGAGGGAAACAAATCAGGAGATGGACAGCAGCGTCTTCCAAATAACGACTTAAAATAAAAAAAACTGCGGTTGCCAACCCGCTTGCTAAGCGTGGTAAATATGGTAAATATCCCCCCTATGAGGCATTCTATGGAGGAGACCTATGTTCAGTAGTGGACTTCAATAAGCTGTAACGGTAACATGTTTGTTTTGTTTTAGAAAATAAGGGTGACAAACGAGCATACGTCACCACTGAGGATTGAGATGGAATGCCTCGTTTTCAGTTAAAAGGGTCTCTTAAAAGGGTTATTCTGTGAGAGCGTGGTCCGTCCCCGGTCGAGTCGAGCCGTACGTGCTACAACCATAATACAGCTGCAGCGTGGCTCTATCACGTATTAAAAATTCTATAAAAGAAAATTGTATTTTTAGTATTATATATATTTCGATAATAATATAATAAACTAGTCTCCCGTCCCATCTTCGCGTGGATATTATTGTATCCCTTAGAAAAAAAGATGTTCCTGTACGATGCTTGACGTATACAAAACACTAGTACACAGTGTTAAATGTGTTAGTGTACAAAAACTAGCTGTTGTGGAACGTCGTTTACAGATGTGAAAATTGGGATCCAATCGTAACAAGCACGCCGCGTACCTTCCACACCGCTTATGCAGCGTACACCCATGTATGTAACATGTGCATGTATGACATGTACGGCTCTCACCGCCCAGACCGTCGACCGCCCCATGTTAAGTCAGCTGAGCTAGGGCCTCTATCCCCAGCTCCGACGGCGCTTTACTTATCTGTATTCCGATTCGGGTATAGTTGAACCGTTACCGATTTTTAATTTTTTTCATTTCATTACAGCCCTTCACAAGTCCACTGCTGAGCATAGGCCTCCCCCAAGGAATGCCATAAAGCACGGTCTTGAGACAACTGCATCCATCGACTTCCTGCATGTCTTACCAGGCCGTCACTCCATCTAGGTGGTCCCAATACACGAAGCTGCCACTCGAGAATCGAGAACCTTTCTTCACCATCGGTTGTATGTTCTTAGAACTATATGACCGGTCCATTGCCACTTTAGCTTTCTAATCTGTTGCGCTATGTCAGATATATTTCAACCTACCAAAAGACCACCGCTGAACATAGGCCATAGATTGCCTCATAGGGGGTATATTTGCCATAGTTGTCACGTTCCGCATACGGATTGGTAACCGTAGTTTTTTTTTATTTGTTAGGATGACGATGACATCCATCTTCTGGTTTGTTTACCTCTGTCATCTCTTGACACCCACGGGACGATAAGGGGTAGTGGATATTCTTACACCACCACTACATGGTCAACAAATAGGTGAATACCGTACTGGAAATCCGAAGAACGGATACGATGCGGGATCATCATCATGATCAGTCCTTTTACATAGGTCTGAGTCCGATGAAGCTGTAGAAATGTTATCACAGAATAAAATCCATTTAACACCATACGTTCTATGACTCGAGTTCATTCACTCGGTCATTACTCTGTTCACACGTCTATTATGTTGTAGTACACTGCCGCTTCTCTATAATATACTGTAGTGTATCTCGAATTAATTTAATACAAATCCAGACATGAAACGATTTTATTTTGTCACCTTTTTGCATACTAATGAGGTAAAGTGCAGTCGCTTTCGATATTCGATTGCTTTTGTTTGGTGAGGCGCGTGATTAAACTATTAAACTTTTTTTGAAACAGCTGAATTGTAATTCATTATTATTGTTCTAGAGATTCACCCAAGCTCCGCACGGGTTATTTCCGGATCTCGATAACAGTGCCACCTACCGGGTCAGATTGTGAATCAACCATGAATAAACCATTCTCGAATCAACTTAATCACACACACAAAATTTTATCAAAATCGGCCTAGCCGTTTAGGAGGAGCTCAGTTACATACACACGGACAGAAGAATTTTATATTATAGCTGACACTCGCGAATTCGTCCGCGTTGCTGGATATATTAACAAAGTTTTCGTATGTGCGAAGGAAAAAACATCGAAATGGTCGCAAGCTAAAATATACTTTGCTTACAAAATCGTTGTTTCTTAAAACTTTAATAACTTTATACTAAATGGAGATATCGCAATAATTTTTCTTTTAGATATAGTGTCAATAACCAAGTGTCAATTTCAATTTTCAATTTCAATTTAATTCTTTATTTGCGCAATATGGGTACAGATGGTGTTACAGTGGTCAGTTTACATTGTTGATCGCCATATTTAGGCTCATGCCATGCAAAAATTCTCAATTACATGCTATAGTTTAAATTAAAATTATTACATATCAAATTACAGTGTCGAAATAATTATTAAAAATAATGTCAAATGAGATTACCTAATTAATACACAATCTCAACTTTGTAAAATAAATGTCACATAAAATGTCTAATTAATATCACAGTACCACTAAGCCGGTTACAATACTACGTCTAATAATTTGTTTTCAAGAAATTCCCTTACCGAATAATATGATTTTTTTAAAAGAAATAAAACTTAGAAAATCTAATTGAAATCTGTCCGGTAGTTTTTCCGTGATGCGCACACAACTGCAAAACTCTATCATTTTATTTATATAGAAAGATGCACATCGTCAATCGATAAAGAAAATTGGAAAGTATTCTTTAGAAATAGCTGGAGGTCTGGACATCACAAAATTTTATAGAACGCATTCTAAATTCGATCCCCAATCACGGAATTTGCACTTTGTCGTCAATAATCATCTGATATGCGAAGAAGTATTTTTTTTATAAATACCATATGAAAACATTTACCATTATTAATTATATTATCATCTATATAATGTCTTCTTGACTTGGATTTACTACTTGAATATAATTCTTGAATTTTTCTGTCGAGGAATAGGTACTCATTAGCAGCCCGGATACGGGAAGTTGGTGGTGCTTCACCCTCGTGTCATGGTTTCCCTTGAGACTAGTCGCCGTGACCGAAATTCGGTCTGGAGGACATTATTTTGAAAGGAAGTCCAGGTCCTGCAGTGATAGGAATCGGAAGCGAGGATAGATGTAGATGTCTATGGGTCACAGCAACCACTTACCATCAAGTGCACTGCATGTTCGTTTGTCACTTAGTTTTATGTGTGTGCAACTACAGGTGGACTCTTAATCCTCTCATGATCATAGTCCAATAGGACCGCAGTACAACACGACTGAAGAGAGATCAGGTGTAGGGCCAACTGCTTTCCGTGCTTTAGAAAGTACCGACGTGAAACACCACCAACTTGAATAACGTCCAGACCGGCCTACTACTGCGATTGTCTTATCGGAATAACTTAAATTGAAAAATTTAAAAAACCCCTCGGAACAAAAAGAGCTGATGATCTTCAAACGGGTGAAAATATTTTCTTGTATCATAACTAAGAACGCTCCCAATCAAATCAACTTTCAAACGAAAACGTCTAAATCTAAATCGGTTCATCCGTTTGGGGGCTGCGGTGCCACAGACAGACGCACGAATACACACGTTTTATATAGGATAGGGTGACAATCGAACACACAGTCCACTTGATGGTAAGTGGTTGCTGTGACCCACAGACATCTACATCTATCCTCAATAAAGAATCAAAATGCAAATGCGTCGGCAACCGTGAGGACTAATATTGATTGCCTCTTTTCCAGTAAAATGGGTCTCCGGTTCTCTACACTCACCAAAACGTTAAACAAATATAACAAAAATCACCACAAGAATTTAAACATATAACAAAGAACAAAAAACCAACAGATCACATGATTCACGGTTGTATTTACGACCGCTAGACCAACGAGGCAGTAAAAAAGCCATCCACTGCTCGAACAACTCTACTCAACTTTTTACACGTTCTGCAACGATTAGTACTATTTAAAAATATCTATGTGAGCTTTGTGATTATGTTGCGAAATAAATATTTTCTTTATTTCTTTCTTCTTTCTTTCTTAAATTTTTATCGTGTGGCGTGTGTTAGCAATACTAACACATTTATATTACCTTTTTTAAAAAATTGTCTTGATTTTCGAATTATTTTATAATAAGTATCTATTTCTTTTAATGTTTAAAATGTTTCCGTTTTAATATTTGTAAAATAGTAAATTAGGGAGTATTTAATATGGCAACATTGTAGGAGACAGGAAGAGGAAAAGGGTGGTTTTGTCAAGAAGGGCAAGCTACTAGAATATTTTGTCGAAAATACTTGTTAACAGCATATAGGTATAGGAATTAAACATAAAACTTATAATAATAATGTAATTAAAGTGTATTGGATCCAAATCATAATTTATTCTTTTATTTCTAAGTGATTCAGCTAATAATTCAGAAGTGGGATAAACGAGCCTGCCCTCAGGTATGTTCTATTGTTTTCAATTTGATAAGTTAACTGCGTAATATCCATTAACTAAATTGAAATAAATATAAAATCAAAAATCTGTTTTGGGCGATAAAAAAAATGGGTTTTAAATAGTATATTGTACCTACATGTTATGAGTTAGAGAGTTTTTAATTATTATCAAGGGTACACCCTATCTAATATAAAATATTTGTTTATACATCATGATAATAATTATGTAGTATTAAGCACTTATATATACTCATGAACATGAAATAATTAAAAGTTGTATAATAAGCAAAAAAAAAAGAACTTCTATGCACTATTGTCATAAAAAAAAATATTATTAAATTGTCATTGCTACATAATTTGTAATGGTAATCCAAAACTATGGACTTAACTGCATTAAAATAAAATAATATAATAATAATATTCCACAACTATCACACAACGCCATCTAGTCCCAAGCTAAGCAGAGCTTGTGTTATGGGTACTAGACAACTGATAAACATACTTATATATTTCTAAATACATAAATATTATAGATAAATTACACCCAGACACAGAACAAATGATCGTGCTCATCACACAAACATTTGTCCTGGGTGGGAATCGAACCCACGACCTCCGGCGTAGCAGTCAGGGTCACTAACCACTAGACCAACAGGCCTGTCAAAACTGAATGAGAATCATGATAAGCTATAATTATTCAACAACACTTAAACAAAACCCTATATTATACCTTTTATTCAGAACATATTTTCATTTATGACCCATTTTGTTAGTATAAAACAAGCATAACTCCTACTAATATAATGATACTGTGGCATATTACAAAGTTACAAAGAAAGTGAAATATTTATAAATGTTTGGAGTGTAATTGTTAATAAATAATATATTTGATGTCACACTAACTTCTAAAATGATGTGGAAATACTTCTCATAAGCCAGAAGAAGCAACAACAAAAAAAAACATTACATTATCTATTTACTTTTATGTAGTTCAATTTAACAGTTGTTTTAAATAATTGTGTGATTATTATGCAAGGAATATCTGTAGTCAGCGGTGGATTCGTTGCTATAATGATGCTTGATGCAAATTTATTTGCTTATTAAATGTAATGACAACAGTATTGTTTCTTTTAATATTACTTGTAATATAAAGCCATATTTTATATAACTTATGGGAATTTAATTATAATACATATAAGACTTTCTATTTTATAAAAGCTCATACTAATTGCTGAATTCATTTTCCCCACTCCCTTATCTATATCACTTTATCCTTTGACCTTAAAATACTATAGACTTTTTATCCTTTGACCAGATTCTAATATATTATTGATTCATTATGTCAGACTCAGACCAGAGTGCGCATACCCCAGCACTTAATAGTGATATGGTACAAAAGAGTAAACAATTTAATAAAAGCATAGTTTCAACTGCAAGTAGAAGTCAGCGAAATCAATCACAAGAATTTCAGGTACGATCTAGGTCTAGGTGCAGGTCACGAAACCGTCGAATGACAGGTGGTAACAGTCGGAAGAATTCACATGGCACATGTAGTAGGAACAAACGCCAAAATAGAAGTCGCTCACATGTTAGGTGCCCTCGTAATTTCCAAAGAGAACGCAACAAATCTGCACGCTCTTCAAGTACTAGTACAAATAGTACATGGAGTAGCATTAACTCAAGTGCGGTGTCATCAAAGGTGCTTAGTAGCTCTGAGCCCTCTTCGTCAAATGACTCTCGGAAAAAAGTAAGACGCCATAGAATTAAGCGCTACACTTGTCATGCTCAGCGTAGACGAAGCAAGACAGGTGGTGGAGTAATGGAACGTTTTATTGATGCAATCAGCAATCATGGTCGGAATACGTTTGTAGGTGCCCAGGATGTCATACCAATTTTCGATCCTAGTCAGAGAACTCAATTGACAAAATCTTGGCTTAAAAAAGTGAATGAAACTGCAGCTATATACGGATGGAGTGACAAGCAGACTATTTTTCATGCTTTACCGAAACTATCTGGTTTGGCACGACATTGGTATGAAGGGTTGTCTTCAATTGATCTATCGTGGAAACAATGGCAGAAGCAGCTGTTGGAAACTTTTCCAGATGATCGTAATTATGCTGACAGATTAACGGAAATGCTGTCTCGAAGAAGTCGTAGGGAGGAATCATTGGAAGAGTATTTTTATGACAAAGCTAAATTAGTCAGTAATTGCAAAATAAAAGGAAAATCGGCAGTTGACTGTATAATACATGGCATTTTTGATCATAATGTAAAACTAAATGCCCAAGGTGCTAATTTTAAAACTCCAGACAAACTCCTTAAATATTTGCGCAGTATTTCAATTAAAAACTTCAGCAAAGACTTCAAGAAGCCCACTTTTACATTAAGAGCTCCCTCAAGTTCTATAAAAAGAACTGAAAGCAGTAAAGATAATAGACTATCTAATGCAACAGCTATGACTCGCACTTGCTATAATTGCTCTGAGCTAGGACACATTGCACCTAAATGCCACAAGGAAATTCAAAAATGCTTAAAATGTAATCGCTTAGGACATAAGGCTGAATACTGTAGACGTGACTTCAACATAGAGAACAAGAGATTAAATGTAAATGCAGACGGTAATGTAAACAAGGTGCAATGTATTACAGCTCAGGACGAAACACGAGAAAATAATATATATCATAAAATTGTGAAAGTAAACAATACACCAATAACTGCATTTGTAGATTTTGGAAGCCAGTGTACAATCATTAAAAATAGTATAGCTAAAGAACTGAATTTACTTATAAATTGTGATACTTTGCCACTTATAAGAGGATTTGCTTTCGGTACATTAACACCTATAGGAAGAGTAAAAATAAATATTTGTATAGACTTTGTTGATGCAAATATTGAAGCTTTTGTGGTGCCAGATGAGTTTTTGAACACCGATATGTTACTGGGACAAAATGTCACAGAGATGTCTGATGTTGTTGTCTTTAAGACTATTTCAAGTTTAATACTTTATTCATATAAAGCAGAGGCGGATAAAATAAAGCTATTTATTCTAGAAGATACTATTGTTAGGGGTATGCATATAGTCAAAGTATGTTGCGATATAAAATACACGGGGCACATATATTTACCTGGTAATACCTGCTTTAAGGATGGAGAAGAAATAATTACTCTACCAGGAGTGTATGCCGTAAGAGAAAATCTGGGTTATATTCCCGTCATATGCCTCACCAATAAAGATGTCTTACTAAAGAAAGGTAGACTTCTCGCACGGGTTCACATACTTCACGGACAGCCCGATGCATTACCTACAGAGCCACCAACTGAACTGCAGATAAATAAAATGAACTCTATTGACCGGTTAAAAACCTCAGGCGATGATGTTATAACTATCGAAATGTTAAACATTGGCAGTGATTTAACACAGATGCAGGAAGATGAACTCATGACTATGGTAAACGAATTTCGAGACTGTTTTGCGTTAAACTTGCATGAACTAGGGATGACGGACATAACTGAAATGCACATACAATTACATGACGATACACCAGTATCATATAAACCCTACAGATTACCTTATAGTGAAAGATTAGTTGTACGCGACATAGTAAACGAATTATTAGACGCCAAAATAATCCGTGATTCCAACTCATCCTATGCCAGCCCGATAGTACTTGTTAAGAAAAAAAATGGAGAACACCGTTTGTGCGTCGACTATCGAGCGCTCAATAAGAAGACCATAAAAGACTCATATCCAATGCCAGTTATTGACGATCAATTAGACCGTCTTAGCGGTAAAGTGTATTTTACAAGTCTCGATCTTAAGTCGGGGTACTACCAAATACCGATGGCCGAGGGGTCTAGACACTTAACGGCATTTGTAACTCCAGACGGGCATTACGAATATACACGTATGCCATTTGGTCTCGTCAATGCACCTGCCGTATTTCAACACATGGTTAACAAAGCACTCGGAAAAGATAGATACGACTTGGCTATCCCTTATATGGATGACTTGCTCTCTCCTGCAACAACCATTGACGAAGGGTTAGCAAAAGTGCGCAAAATTTTGATATCGTTACGTAGTGCTGGCTTGACTTTGAATATAAAAAAATGTTATTTCTTCAAAAGAGAACTAGATTATTTAGGATACGAGGTATCTTGCGAAGGCCTGCGACCAGGTAGTAAGAAAACTGAAGCTGTAGCTTCTTTCCCTACTCCTACAAATGTACATCAAGTCAGGCAATTTGTAGGACTAGCTAGTTTTTTTCGAAGGTTTATTATCGGATTCGCAAGTATTGTTAAACCATTAACAACCCTTACCAAAACTAATGTTGCATGGAAATGGGGAGAAGAGCAAGAGACAGCTGTTCAAATTATCAAATCCAAATTAGTTGAGAGACCAATATTGGCACTGTATAACCCTGCATATTTAACAGAGGTACATTGCGATGCAAGTAAGTTAGGCGTTGGTGGCATCATATTGCAGAAGCAGAACGAGAAACTACCACTCAAGCCGGTCGCATATTTTAGCAAACAGACCACCAAGGACGAGGAGCATTTACACTCTTACGAGTTAGAAACACTCGCCGTTGTTTTGTCATTAAAGAAATTTCGTACATATTTAATAGGGATTCCTTTTAAGGTGTATACAGATTGTAATGCTCTAAGGACAACGTTAACAAAAAGGGACTTAATTCCTCGTATAGCGAGGTGGTGGTTGTTGTTACAGGAATATAATTTTAGTATTGAGTATAGACCAGGTGAAAGCATGAGACACGTCGATGCTTTAAGCCGAAACCCTATCCAAGGAACAAATGTGAATGATTGGGATGATATTAGTGCTTTTGAAGTTATGAATATTACAACTACGGAATGGCTACAATCAGTTCAAATGACAGACCCAAAACTTAAATTAGTGAAAGCAATTCTAGATAGTGACAGCAAAGATATCAAAGACATAATAGATAATTACGTAGTAAAGGATGCTAAAATCTACAGGAAGGTAGGCGATGCATTAAAATGGGTAGTGCCAAATAACGCCAGATGGCGTGTTTGCCAACTTAACCATGATGAAGCGGGTCATTTCTCCTATGATAAGACTTTGCATAAAATAAAGCATGATTACTGGTTCCCTAAAATGAACCGATTTGTCCGGAAATATGTTGCAGCATGTCTTAATTGTCAATATAATAAGGCGTCGACTTCAAAACGAAGCGGTTTTTTGCATCCCATACCCAAAGGTAATGTTCCATTTCAAACATTACACATGGACCACTTGGGACCATTTGTTAGAAGTAAATGCGGAAATACGTATTTACTGGGTATTATCGATGGATTTAGTAAATTTATTTTCATTAGAGCCGTTAAAAACCTAAAAAGTAAGACGACGGTTAAGATCTTGACCGATATATTTGGCGTTATAGGTAGTCCAAAAGTAATAATTTCGGACAGAGGGACTAGCTTCACATCGACAACATTTAAAAATTTCGTGAATTCCATTGGTGCAAGACACGTTCTAAATGCGGTTGCAACACCTCGCGCTAATGGACAGATCGAACGGTACAATCGTACTATACTGGAATCATTAGCAGCATCAAATTATGGTTTAGACGAACGGGACTGGGACACTCACATTAACAAAGTTCAATGGAGTTTAAACAATACGCGTAACAAGAGTACTGGTGCTACTCCGTCCGAGGTAGTTTTCGGGCGAAACACCATGAACCCAAGTGAAGGACCTATTCTAAATGCCGTTCAGGATGTGAACTCAAACACTCATAATAATCAGTCAGAAAATGAACTAAATAATACTAGAGACACCATTCGTAACCTAGTTGTAGAAAGAACGAAATCTAATCAGCATGCCATGAAGAAATATTACGATACAAAAAAGGCACCAACTCAATTCTTTTCAGTAGGTGACCTTGTAATGATTCCAAACTATCACATTCCTGCGAATGGTAAAAGTAAGAAGTTACACCCAAAATTTAGAGGACCTTTCAGGATTAATGCTGTACTTGACAATGACCGGTACGAGATTGTTAGCATAGATGGATATTCCAAACGCAAATATAAAAGCGTTTATGCCGCAGACGCGTTGAAGAAGTGGATCACTTTTACAGCTGATAGCAGTGATCATGGTGCTAAAATAAATTCTAATGACTCTAGCGAGGACAGTACTCAATCTGTCAATAATTAGACCTATAATCAATTCCTTATAATTCTTCTTCCAATTAATTGCCAGAAAATTCCTTCATACAATATCCCGATCCAAGCTACAATTATTTCAGGTTAACAAGATCAGTTATGCACTTTGTCAGCTGCAAAGATTCACACTGATTTCGATTGGAATAAACTAGTTGTAAGTACTAAACATTTCAATTACTTCTTGAAATAATAAGAGAAAATCTGTTATCAAATTGTTTATTTGTAACTCTAAGTACCCTTTAATATCCATTAATTTGTGAGTTTAATGTGGAAAAGTGTATTTACTGTAACAATATATATATATATTACTTAGGGGGTGCTCACTCCATGTATCAATGTGAAATATACTGCTAGACTGCAGTGCTCACTCCATGTATCAATGTGAAATATACTACTTAATGTGGTGATCACATCATCTATGTGAAATATGCTGCTACACTGCAGTGCTCACTCAATGTATAAATGTGAAATATACTACTTAATGTGGTGATCACATCATCTATGTGAAATATGCTGTTACACTACAGTGCTCACTCCATGTATCAATGTGAAATATACTACTTAATGTGGTGATCACATCATCTATGTGAAATATGCTGCTACACTGCAGTGCTCACTCAATGTATCAATGTGAAATATACTACTTGATGTGGTGATCGCATTATCTAAGTGAAATATGCTGCCAAACTGCAGTGCTCACTCCATTGCATAAATGTGAAATATACTACTGAATGTAGTGACCACATTGTCTATGTGAAATATGCTGCCACACTGCAGTGCTCACTCAATGTATCAATGTGAAATATACTATTCAATGTGGTGATCAAATCATCTATGTGAAATTATGTAGCCACACTACTGTGCTCACTCAATGTATAAATGTGAAAAATGCTACTTAATGTGGTGATCACAATACCTACATAGGTGTTTATGTGTATCTATATGTGCATTAACGTGGAATAAACTACTGAATGTAGTGATCACATCGTCTATGTGAAATATGCTGCCACACTGCAGTGCTCACTCAAGGTATAAACGTGAAATATGCTACTTAATGTGGTGATCACAATACCTACATAGGTGTTTATATGTATCTACATGTGCATCAATGTGGAATAAACTACTGAATTTAGTGACCACATTATGTGCCTATGTGAAATATGCTGTTAATAACGCTATAATTACTACACTGTTTATAAATCTATGATACATTAGCTACCTAACTATCTCATTTACTCAATAAAAAAGGAAAGGACCAGGACTTTTCCAACGAGTACATCCGATTACATTACTATAGGGACTTTTAATTTACATATTTTCTTTTTTTTTGTGCCCACAGGGACACTGATACAGTGATCAGTGAGACAGCCAGAGACACAGTGACCAGTCAGAAGACCAGCAGTGAGAAAACTGGCGCTAAAAATGGGAATAATGAAGATTTTTAAAAATTATCTAAATAAGAGATAACGATAGTTATTATTAGATAAGTCATCAGATGCGATACTAAAATCTGTTTTAAATTTAAATTTTAAATTTAGCTAATTAACATCGATTGTGATACTTAACTATAATTGAGCATTATATTATGTAAGAATTAACCTATTTGATTTTTTTTTTAGAGAAATAATTATTTGTCAGATTACATACAATTGAATAGGGATTGTGGACTCGTGTTAATCGAATGGCCGGGTCGAAATAGAGTCATTTCGTTAACAGGACGGCCGTCTGTTAGCAATACTAACACATTTATATTACCTTTTTTAAAAAATTGTCTTGATTTTCGAATTATTTTATAATAAGTATCTATTTCTTTTAATGTTTAAAATGTTTCCGTTTTAATATTTGTAAAATAGTAAATTAGGGAGTATTTAATATGGCAACATTGTAGGAGACAGGAAGAGGAAAAGGGTGGTTTTGTCAAGAAGGGCAAGCTACTAGAATATTTTGTCGAAAATACTTGTTAACAGCATATAGGTATAGGAATTAAACATAAAACTTATAATAATAATGTAATTAAAGTGTATTGGATCCAAATCATAATTTATTCTTTTATTTCTAAGTGATTCAGCTAATACGTGTGTTTTGCTTTGTTAATCTTTACTTGTGTTCTATCATTTCATCTTGTCGCATAACCCGCGAGCCGTAATATACGACTAAATTAGAATGAGTGCCTTTTAATTTTTATGCGTAGGTATACTTAGCACCATAATTGGATTTTGCTTATGGCCGACGTACACGGTCAGTTAAACTGATGTGACGGTGCAACCGGAAAAATCCGTAGGTTATCGTCAGTTAAAATTTGAACTAAAGATTTCAAACTCACTGTCAGTTTTTGGAAGTACATTTTGGATGACATTCGTTAATATTCTGAAGTTTTATTCGTTGTATATATTGTCAGGAAAACGTCACAAACACTCTGAGAAGTTTACAAAATACTTCGTACTTTCGATTTTTAAACATTGAATAATCGTCGATTCAGCCCCCATCACGCGACTACGCAATGAAATGCAGGTGCATGGAAACAATGCAACGTTGTGTACACTCTTGCGTAAAATGACGCTCAATTATGTTTCCAATCTCTTGCCCCATTTTACTTAGTTACCAGCATCTCTGCCAAGGTTGTATGCGGACTGTCGATAAGGAAATTAATACAGCATTTATAATAATAGTAACCTCGATACCTTACCCTTAACAACTTCTTCAGACTTCTACGATGATCTAGATGTTACGGCCGGAGCAGACCCTAACGGTGCGGGGCAAGGGAGGAGTGTCCACACGAACACAGCGACAGCGGTCAAAAAGTTAAATCCACTACTAACAGCCTCGAACACAGACGCAAAGTGCCAGCCTTTCGGTTTTTTTACAGAATGCATTCCAGAGAGTGTGCACAGGAAGTGCATAATTTAATTCCTCTCTCTCCCTTCCACCATCGGACAACCAGACGTTCGGCCAGTCTCCACCCTTTCGTTGTTGACTTACCACGCATTCGAACCAAACGGTTCGCCACATCGTTCATCATACGTACAGCAAAGGAGTGGAATAAGTTGCCAGCATCTGTCTTTCCATCCGATTACAGTGTGGATGTCTTCAAGGCAAGAGTGAATAGGCTTTTGTTGAGTCAGTGTGCTTCACCATCTTAGGCTAGATCACCACTTACCAATAGGTTGGTACTTAGATAAGCGCTGGCTTGGTAAAATAAAAAAAGATAGATACTAGTTCATTAACATTATACACTACATGTCCCCCGCGACTTCGCCCACGTGGAATGAGTTTTAATTTCTTTGCGCGGAACCCTAATGCTTTTCCTAAAATAAAAGTAGCCTAAGTTACTCCTTATAACATCAGCTATCTGCCAGTGAAAGTCGCATCCAAATCAGTTCACATGTCGTCACAGACGTCGTGTTACAGTTTTGTTATAATAAAATCGATAGATAGAAGAATAAAATATTTAACACTAATTATAACCTGATAAAATAAATAGATAAGCGACCAAAATATGTGGACCTAGCTCACGTAGCGACTGCCTATTTTTTTATAGGATAGGGTGACAAACGAGCACACAGTCCACCTGACGGTAGGTGGTTGCTGTGGCACATAGACATCTACATCTATTCTCGTTTGCAAATCAAAATGCAGATGCGTTGTCACCCGTGAGGACTAAGTTGGAATGGCTCTTTTCCAGTAAAAATGGTCTCCGGTTCTCTACACTCACCATACGAAACACAGCAGGTTTAAGCTGCTATTTTACGCTGGTATTCTGTGAGAGCGTGGTCCTTGCCGGTCGAGCCGACCCATTCGTGCTACAACTATAGCTGCATCATAGCTCCATCACGTTGAAAATGTGGGGTGGACTGGCGACCGATATTATTCTGTAGTTATTTCTACGAACGGGTCATCGGCCCATCAGAAGCCACTGGGACTTCGTGATGGACCGCTCCGGGCTCAAATGCAGAAGGCGTTGCTCTTAAATACCGCCCGTATTATCCGCCGGTATCTTTTCCTTTCCCCTGACTCTCGGCCGTTTTGTCTTCCCTACCGGGAGCTTACAACTGATTCGTTTTTATACACGGCCACGGCATTGTCAGCTTACTATGCTTATGCTCATTCGTGGCTTAAGTACGGAGTTATATTGTGGGGAGGTAACGTCGATGTGCAGCAGCTATTTACTGTCTAAAAGAAGTGCGTTGGAATACTAGCCCAGATAGATAACACTACTAGCTGTAGACCGTATTTCATACAACTAAATATTCTTACCTTACCCTTTATGTACATTTATGATCTATGCCTGTTTGTCCACAATAATAATAACATTTTCAAGAAGTTTAAAGATACACATAACATAAATACTCGTAACAAAAATAAATTATACCTACAACAGTTGCGAACATAAATGTTAAATATAGGCCCCTACTATATTATGGCAATAAAAGTTTATAGTAAATTACCACAGGAAATAAAAAAAACATATCAGACTTAACCCCAATTCAATCAATAAATATTTAAAACAAAAACCTATAATATATATATATATATATATGCAATTCAACTAGATGAGAAAACTATTTCTATACCGTACTATTAATAATAACAAGTAATAGGAGGTTGGAAATTGTTTTATTTTGTGGAATATCGGTAAGAAATCCTTTAAAAGTGATTTGTATCTAACTTGAACCTAAGTAAGACCAGTGGCGTCATTTAGGCGTGCAAAACTGCTTTTACCTACTTGGAACGATCTAAGTTTAAGATCGAGAAAGATAAACCGGGCCATTGATATTCTTGTCAGATACACACCGAAGAACGTAGCTTGGTTTCTTGACACACATCTTTGGTGATATTGTCTTTATTTAAATACTAGCCGGTAACTGGCGCGTTGCAGCCGCAGAAGAAATAATTGTGGAAATATCGTTTTAAATATGGAAGGGTTGTATTGTTCAACTAGAAATGGTAATACATTCATTGGAGCTGAATGTATGATACGCGCGCCACCTACTGTAAGTTAATTGTACTATGCCTATAACATTTCCGCAAGTACAAGCAATATGTTGACAAAGTTTTACCACAATCTGATTAACGGTATTGCAGCGCATGTAATTTAAATTTAATAATTTTGTACAAACTACTTCAATATAAATTATTAATAATATCTCAAAAACTATTGGCCAGACCTTGATCAAATTTATATGGGACCACATGTGAAGCATATCGGCTTTCAAATAAAAAAATCATCGAAATCGGTTCACCCAGTAAAAAGTTATGAAGTAGCACACATAAAAAAAAACATACAGTCGAATTGAGTACCGTCTCCTTTTTGAACTTGGTAGAAAATATGACAAACATTAATTTTTATATATTAGATTTTCGCTGCTTTTTAATTATTTTTTTAATAGTATTGGGCATCTACATCTATCCACGTTTGCGATTCAAAATGCAGATGCGTTGTCACCCGTGAGGACTAAGATGGAATGCCTCTTTTCCAGAAAAAGGGGTCTCTGTCTCCGGTTCTCTACTGAGTGAGTGTATGTCTCTATACGAAACACAGCAGCATTAAGCTGCTATTTTACGCTGGTATTCTGTGAGAGCGTGGTCCTTCCCCGGTCGAGCCGACCCATTCGTGCTACAACTATACAACTAATATAGCTGCAGCATGTCTCTACCATGTAAAATTTAATGCAAGCGTATGTGAAGAAGTGATTACAAGATCTAAAAAAGGATATATAAATTTACTAATAGCAATTGGCGAAGAGCAATTACGGATTCCAAGGGAGCATTTAAGGAGTAATTAATTGGTATACAGTTTAATTAAAAAAATATTCTACGCTAATTTTCTTCCGGTATAATACATAATATATGGTGATTTATACGGTTTTTTTTTAATATTATGTCGAATTCTCGAAGTGTTACTAATTATTGCCAAAGTTTCTTTGCTTTTTCTTAATATATTCGTTATAGTATACGACTTCGTGTTTTTACTCCCATGTATCTGTGTATCTATGTACCCTAAGACTATGACCCTAAACGGTTGAACCGATTTTGATTAAGTATAATTTTGAAAGGTGTCTAACGTGGAACTCTCACCTTAGCAATGTATGTCATAAGGCAAAAATTGCTTTAGGTACGTGCAGTCGCACTGGGAACAACGGGAACAACTGGCGCTTGCGTCCCAGTTTGATCCTATGGCTGTACAGCAGTATAGTGAGGCCGATTCTTACCTACGCCCCCACTGGTGTAATAAGGCCAACCAAAAGACGTCCTCGTACATAAAAAAGGTGTCTTAATCGAGAGTCTTCTTAGCTATGTTTGAAGAAAATCTGTTCAGTCGTTTGAAGATCATCAACTCTTTAGGCTCAGAAGGGCTAGAACCCAGAGCCGTAAAGCCAGTTTAATAAAAAAAATCATCAACTCTTTTTGTTTCGGGGGTTTTTTAAATTTTTAACCTAAGTTATCTGTTCTCCTCCTAGTTTTGGTTTTATAGGACGGCAAAGCTTAAGGTGACCTTATTATCCTCGCGTACCTTTGTATAAGGATAGTAATGTGAAGATATCGCTTAGGTCGAAATCAGCTGATACAATGTACTGCCTAGTTCTGCAAACTTTATGGCCTTCTCGCCTTTCACAGTTAGCCGTTTGCATAAATTATTTTAGTCAAATTGTGTATTTTTCAACACTTTTTTTTTTGTTAAAATGTTTTTATTCATTCTGGTTTTGCTGCAGTTCTACTACTGGTAAAAATAAATTATTACTCAATTTTATGAGTAATATGTATATATAGCTAAGAATTAGACTGTACGTTTTTTAGTATGTATGATAAGCGATATTTTGGCCAATTGTGAACCAATTTTAATGACAAAATGTTTTTATTTAATAGGTCAGATGTTCCCAAACTTTTTCAGTTCGCGGTGCACTAATAAGTTTAAGCGAGATACAAACTGGTCCCACGTACGCAATATATGCGATACAACGCTTCGACGTTGGTGTACACACTTGACCCATGTATGCAATATACGTTTGTAGTAGTTTGTCTCGGCCCTCTGGCTAGTCGAAATAGGGTACAATGATACTAACTAGAGTTTATAAAACTAGTATATAAAATACAAAGGCAACATAGTCAATATGACGTGTGAGCTTGGTAATCTCCACATGATTTTTCAAAGCATGGGATAAGGCTAGACATCGCTACTCTTCTTTCTTGTTCCAAATTGGTATTGGAGCGATATTAACTCTTTATTATAGCTACAACTAAAAATCCGGTTTATTTTGTATAAGCGAATACATAAGTTTAGTTTCCGGAGAATGGTTAACACTATTGCTCACGGTGCGGCGCCCGCCTCTCTTTACTCTTACATTATGCTACAGAGAATCGCGACGCACACTTTGGCCTCTGAAATAGGTTATACATAAGTAAGGTCACACAATTACGTGGTAGAGCCATGCTGCAGCTATATTTAATAGTATAGTTTTTGTTTTTATAAAACAAAATCTACATCTAAGGGTGGCAAAATAGGGAAATTCAAAATGTGACTAGTTAGAATACGTTGAGATTATCATATTCCTTAGTCCACTCAAAATAAGGTAAATAAATTTTAATAAAATGTAAAAGCCGACTTTAAGGACCTACCTTTACAGCCTATTAAAGTTCACTGCTGAACATAGGCCTCCCACATAGATTGCCTCATAGAGGGGATATTTGTCATAGTTACCACACTTGGCAATCGGGTCTGCAATCGCAGTTTATTTTTTATTTTTAGCCGTAATTAGGAAGACGCTGTTGCCCATCTCTTGGTTTGTCTCATTGTGTCGCGTCTTACGACACCCACGGGATGATTGGGGCAGTGGATATTCTTACATCGTTACTACACAGAATAAAATAGGATATTATAATTTCGCATTCTGAAGTCACCACTTTCATTCTTCTATACATTTTACACTGTTTTAGCAACGATTTTTTTTATAGGATAAGGCTGACAAACGAGCACACAGTCCACCTGATGGTATGTGGTTGCTGTGGCCCATAAACATCTACATTTATCCTCGATTACGAATCCCGTGAGGACTAAGATGGAAAGCCTCGTTTCCAGTAAAAAGGGTCTCCGGTTCTCTACATTCACCATACGAAACACAGTAGTATTAAACTGCTATTTTACGCTGGTATTCTGTGAGAGCGTGGTCCTTCCCCGGTCGAGCTGACCCATTCATGTTACAACTATACCAGAAATATAGCTGCAGCATGGTACTACCACGTATAAAATTTGGAAATAATTTGAATAACGAATTTGGAATAAGCATTTTATTACGTTAACAGTAAATTTTAGGTTAAAAGAAATTTCAAAATCATCGAATTTTATGAAACTGTTTTTGTATTCTTACCAACCTTACACAACTGCATATTTGCTCACTCCACTCTACTAGATTTGACTAGATTAATATACTAGGTTCTTTTTAGGTATAACCGCAGGAATGGCCTTTGTTTGATATCGATTGTAGGTTTATAGGTAAGTCTTCATAGAGATTATAAGAGACCGTTACCTTTATAGCATATTAAAGTCCACTGCTGAACTTAGGCCTGCTCCATAGACTGCCTCATAAGGAGGATATTTGTCGTAGTTCTAACGTTACCGTTGATTTGAAAATTTTACCTCTCAATGGGTCATGTGCTCCTGCTAGATTATCTTCTATACACCCATCCATTACAACCTAATAAAGTCCACTGCTGAACATAGATCTCCCCCATAGATTGCCTCCACAGGGAGGTTATTTGCCATAGTTGTAATGTTTACTGTTGATTTGAAAATTTCACCTGTCAGTGGTTCATGTGCTCCTAGTAGATTATCTTCTATACACCCATCCATTACAACCTATTAAAGTCCACTGATGAAGAACATAGGCCTCCGCCATGGATTGCCTCATAGGGAGATATTTGACATAGTTGCCACGCTTGGCAAGTGGGTTGGCAATCGCAGTTTTTTATTTTTATTCGTTATTAGGTTACGCTGCTGCCCACCTCCTGATTTATTGCCCCCTGTCGTCTCTTACGAAAACCACTGGATGATATGGGGTAGTGGATATTCCTTCACCGCCAATACACGGTTAAGTTAAAGTTACAACTTATTACCTCCCACTCCTGGGCACAGGCCTTCTCTCATTTCTGAGAAGGTTTTAGGGTTAGGAAAACTCGGCCACGCTGCCCCAATGCGTGTTGGTGAACTTCACATAATTATTTTTTTCATTTCTCAGACATGCAGGTTTACTTACAATAATTTCCTTCACTTGGTAAATAAGTACATAAATTATAATTAACAATTTCATTGGTGTCGGTAGGTTTCGAACGCGGGTTGCTCGCGTACTGTGACATTTACTGTGAACACTCAGCCCCTGAGCTACCACGGTAAAGTAAGGCATAAAACAATTTTTAAATCGACATCGCCGCTCTAATGTCTACCCAGCTACTGGCGCTCCAGATATCTCATTACGCAAGCTAGCCCGAGGCTATGTTTGTGCATAGCCGGTAGGAACTGCGATCACGCAAGTTTTTGCACCGAACACTACTCTATACGGAAGGTATCTTACGAAGCGTTTAATAGAAGTCGTTTGCGCAATCTTAACCCAAGCGTCGAGAATGTTACGTATGCATTGTAATTAATATTTTATTTATATTAGCAACAGAAAGTGTATAATAAAATGATTATTAACTTAAGAAACACTCTCTGTTGCTAATTTAATTTTTGAACTATATTTATTATTTATTTCGGGAGGGAAACAAATCAGGAGACGGGCCAGCATCTTCCTAATAACGACAAAAAAAAAACTGCAGTTGTCAACCTGTTTGCCAAGCGTACAACTATGGCAAATATCCCCCCTATGAGGCAATCTATGGGGGAG
Source organism: Parnassius mnemosyne (assembly GCA_963668995.1). Classification (NCBI taxonomy): domain Eukaryota; kingdom Metazoa; phylum Arthropoda; class Insecta; order Lepidoptera; family Papilionidae; genus Parnassius; species Parnassius mnemosyne. The sequence goes on along the minus strand of CAVLGL010000002.1, from coordinate 2,962,797 downwards.
GTTTATGTTCAGCAGTATCAGTAGCGGTAACAGTAACGGTAACCCTTCCAGAAGGGACAGGGCTGCGTAACAGAGAAACAACTTTTAACAGTTTGGATGAGATTTCTTAGTCACGTCGAAGTTGCAAACGCAATAAAATCTGTAAGATTAGTTTTATTTTAAAAACCTTGACCCGAAAGGAAGTTTTTTTTAATCATAAGTATCAAACACGTAACACACTGATCGAACTCGTCTGCGACTAAATACACGATGAATTATTTAAATAGCTACGACATGGTTTTAATTTAGTTTAATATCATGCGAGAAGATAGAAAACCAAGTCGTTATGACATAACTTTGAATAACCATCCGTTATTTTATTACGGATATATAACGGTGTTATTTTTTTTATATAAGAGAGTTATGATTTTTACGTGGTAGAGCCACGCTGCAGCTAGATTATGGTCGTAGCACGGTAGCTCGGCTCGACCGGGTTATGACCACGATCTCACAGAATAACATCATAAAATACCAGCTTAAGGCTGATGTATCTATCTCGTATGGTGAGTGTAGAGAACACCTTTTACTGGAAACGATGAATTCTTAGTTCTCAGGGGTGATAAAGTATTTGCATTTTGATTCTTAATCGAGGATAAATGTCTATGGGCCACAGCATCGTCTTACCGTCAGGTGGACTGTGTGCTCGTTTGTCACTCTTATTCAATAAAAAAGATTGGGCAAACGAGTATGCGGCTCACCTGTTTGTAAGTGTCGACCGCCGCCCTTAAACAACTGCAACACCAGGTGAATTTCAGGTGCTTTGCCTTTTAAAAATCGTAAAACTCGGTTCTTGAATGTCTTTAAGTCGTATCGATCAAAAAAAAATCGGCCGTGGTAAACGAAGTCGGGCACGGAAGAAAACTCCTAGTAAAACGCGTAGTGTGTGACCATCATACAACCATTTGGTGTGGATGGTATTAGTATAAGTAAGATTAAAATCTTTTTACAATGTACGATCGAATAAATTGTAAGATATTATGTCATATGTGATGTTTTAATTCATGTTTCATGATTTAAAAAACGTTATTTACACACTAGAATACTGTTCTATACGATGGAACCGTTTTACAAACATCCTGAAACACAATAATTATGTAGGCTACACAAATGCTTGATCCGTGCGAGATTCGAACCCGCGGTTTTATATTACCGTTACCGTTACAGCTTATTTAAATTCCACTGTTAAACATAGCCCTCATCGATAGATTTTTTCATAGGAGCAATATGTGCCATAGTTGCCACGGTTGGCAAGCGATTAGGAAGACGCTGCTGCCTCTGCTAGTCTGTTTCCCTCTGTCGCCTCTTACGACACCCACGGTATGATATGTGGTAGTAGATATTCTTACATTGTCACTACACTGTCTTATATTACGACTGTTATATTTAATAAACAAAATTTTATGTGAGGACTCAGTTATGTCAAATTATGAGTATTGTCAACTTTTTTAAAGCAGACCGTTATTTTCTTGTTAAATAGACAGTTAGATAGAGTAGACACTAGACGGCCCGCAACCTTCAAATTATAAAAATAATAAGGTGGTATTGGTGTGGAACAGTCGCTACTACGATCACTATAAGTCGGATACGGTCATGTGAACTTTTTGCGTGGTAGAGCCATGCTGCAGCTATATTAGTAGTATTGTTGTAGCACGAATGGGTCGGCTCGACCGGGGAAGGACCACGCTCTCACAGAATACCAGCGTCAAATAGCAGTTTAATACTGCTGTGTTTCGTATGGGTGAGTGTAGAGAACCGGAGACCCTTTTTACTGGAAAAGAGGATATGGAATGCCTCTTTTTTTGTGCCAATTTTTCTATTTGCAAAACCCGGTCGATTACTTAAATAAACTAAGATATTGATTACTTACCTGCCAAAGATATACGACGAATATTCTCGTATTTAGTTGTTATTTAACCGACTTCAAAAAGGAGAAGGTACTCAATACAAGTGTAAGTTTTTTTATTTTTAAATGTGTGTTTCCTCATAACTTTTTTCTAGGTGAACCAATTTCGATGACTATTTTTTATTACGAGTATAGGAAGCGCCTCATTTTGAGCGCTCGGGCACGTTGTAATAGTGAAGCGGTAGCCCGCAGAGCCCTGTGTTCGTTCGAGAGAGAGAGCCTTGTATCTCAAAAGCTCGAAACAGTGAATTCTTCTGGCGAGGATTTGATAGCATACTATTCGGCATTGATGCTATTTGAATAACTGAATTAACGTGAATATATTCGTCACTCGCAACACAGCGCATATTACAATGAAATTAAAACTGTTACAGCAACGAAATGGCATTCGGCTCAACATTTTGCTATAGCAGTGTTATAGTTATTGTATTTCACGATGAAGTTTTGTCTTTGGTTGTTGTTAGCCGTGCACATACACGTTTCGTTAGTGTGCGTACGCCTCGGGAGCGCTCCCGAGGCAAACAACCAAAATCAAAACGTCATCTTGACATATAATAACTATACCACATTCAAAGCGCTGATATTTTGTCGATGCCTGACATTACCGAGCAGTTGTCTGACATATTTCTGTTACCATAGCTAATTAAATCAGAACCTAATAACTTTGTATTACAAGTTAATTAAAAGTAAAAAAAATTAAAAAAAAGCTTTGTTTATGTGATAGAGACATGCTGCAGCTATATTAAGAGTATAGTTGTAGCACGAATGGGTTGACACGACCGGGGAAGGACCACACTCTCACAGAATACCAGCGTAAAATAGCAGCTTAACGCTGTTGTGTTTCGTATGGTGAGTGTAGAGAACCGGAGACCCTTTTTACTGGAAAAGAGGCATTCTATCTTAGTCCTCACGGCTGACAACGCATCTGCATTTTGATTTAAACGAACTAGTGATCAAATCTCTCTGTGCTTTTCGATCGCTTCACTTCGGTAGGCGTTGATTCATTTTAGATCAGCTGAGCGGTGCTAAATCCAAGATTCATCACTTGTAATAATGTCATAAACACGCCGAGATGAGCCTGCTTCAAAAGTAATCATGACACGGTTCCACTCCACGCGGGCCTATATACTTCTATGTCTGATCTGAATCTGTGAGTTTGTTCGCGTGGTTCGGTAAAATCTCGTGAATGCATCCCGATCTAATCTGCAATATTTGCTGAATCTCTTCATACTTCTTTTTACCCGACTGACTAAGAAGGGGAGTAATGTTTTTCGAGTGTATGTATGTATGTCTTTTTCTTTGGCATGATCTGCAGCCACGCACACACATACGTCTTCGAAATATTTTATTATATTTATTTAGACATCAAGTTTGTCGCCCTATTCTATAAAAATAATATAGCGTATTTTAAGAACACCACATCTTATGTAGTATGATGGTTAAAATCCAGTATATACTCTTTAAAAATAATGTTTTTTTTTTTAAATCCAATGGAGCTTACTGCAACTTCAACGAAACAATGTATTTTTTTATCTTTTTAAGAGATGTAGCGGTACTTTCTAGGTCATTGTAGCAACCTAAATTACAATGTACGTTGTTTTGCTTACGTAAAGTTGATTCGAAATATTGATGCCGGATACGTTTCGAACTGCCACAAATTTCTACACAAGACTGATCTTACTACACGTACGTAAGGTAAAAAAGCGTATGGTTGGAATTTTAATCAAATATCAACATTAAAAGGTTAACTAGTGCTGGACACTGCATTCTCTCATTTCTGAGTTAATTTAGAGCAGGAACCGGGACAAAATGGAGTGACACTTAGTGATAGCTCCTCCACGCCACCGCCACACAATATCATTTATTCGGGTATATAACTGGGCATTCCATCTAAATCCTCAGGAGCGGGTATGTTGAGTTAAAAAAAAATGAGATTGACAAACGAGCACAAGCCTACCTGATGGTAAGTGGATGCTGTGGCCTACAGACATCTACATCTATCCTCGATTAAGAATCAAAATGCAGATGCGTTACCACCCCTGAGGACTAAGATGATTGCCTCGTTTCCAGTAAACAGGATTCTTAATGGACGATACATTGATTCGATCGACGTATTTGATCCGCATCCACGTACCACCAAGTGTAACGTGTGTTTGTTGTCACCCTGATTATAAGGAGATTATTTGCGAAATATTATTTATGATATTTTGCAAATATTTTCATTATTTGCCAACAGTAGAATTTCTTTCACCGTTATTTTTCGGCTTTTTACGCAAGCTGCGGTTCCGATATCGTATTATACATAACTGTCAAGCGATCAGCGGCAAATAACGGAGGCAAATCGCCGAGGTCAAGTGCGGCAATACACGACTGTAAGCCGCCATTAGGGTATTGTTTTATTTTTCTATTTTACTGTACTGATATCAAAGGCATTAATTGAGATACTGTTTCTAATTATATATCTATTACGGGTTATAAAAATCCACTGCTGACTATAGGCCTCCCCCATACATTACCTCTTAAGGGGATCTTGCCATAGTTGTCACGCTTGGCTTGCGGGTTGGCAATCGTAGATTTTGATTTTTATTCAACTCTCATCAGGAAGATGCTGCTGTCTATCTCCAGAGATACTGCTTATTCATGTCTAAAATTAAATTATTCCATCTTTTTGCTTCTTTTTTTAATAAAAGTAGGGTGACAAGCGAGCACGCAGTCCATCTGACGGTAAGCTGTCTATAAAAATGCTATAATATCGCTTAAAATCAAAATGGAGATACGTTGTAGAATGAAATGCCTGGTAACGATATTATAATAGTCTCCAATCGTCGTCACTCATCCTACGAAACAGCAGCATCTGCTGATATTTTCTGCTTTATTCTGCGAGAACATGGCTCTCGTCTAGCCAACTCATTATGCCGCAGACATTATACCTTGCTTGATGGATACAGTTCCGAGTGAAAATTGTTTGACTTCTTTTTTATAAACCGTACTTTTATTTTATTGGTTTTGTGACTGTATTCTCCAAGGTTTCTGTCATGGCTGGAAATCAACGTTGGTGTTTCACCTTAATATCATGCTGAGTGATAACCTTTATTTGGCATGTCTTACGACATACAAAGCCATATTAAAAAACTTGTTTACTTGTATTTTCTACCAACTTCAAAAAGGAGGAGGTACTCAATTCGACTGTATGTTTTTTTTATGTGGCTAATAACTTTTTCCGGGTGAACCGATTTCGATTATTATTTTTTATTTGAAAGCTGATGCTTTACATTTAGTTCCGTATAAATTTGATCATGACTGACCAATAGGTTTTCAGTTATTCTTAATAATTTATATTGGAATCGGCTGCACAAAATTTTCAATTTTAAATTATTGTGTACGTCAACTGACTACGACTTCAAATAAAGAAGGCTGTATAGTATATACGTTGTTTGAGAACCAAGATGGAATGCTTCACAGCCTATTATAGTGGTTATCTATACTCATCAGAATGAAACACAGCAGTATAGCCACTGCAGCAGTATATGCAACGCTGATGTAATAATTCATAATTCATTTATTGCATGTCACAAAGTATAAAGCTGTTACAATATATTTACAGAGCATGTGACAACCCTATACGGGCGTAGAATATAAAGACGGAGTTTAAATGTTAATTAATATAGAATCAAATTAAATTACAATATTTACAGTACATAATCATTAATTAATTTATTAAATATCAAACTAAATAATACATACATTGATTTTAAAATGATATATCAATAAATATTTCACCTCAACTATTGGTAATTTTTCATTTACGTAAATAAGATTTCAAATTTTGATGACAACATTAAAAATATCAAATAAGTAAATAGAAATAGTAAATTTTGTCACAATAATTTAATTTTATTTATTTATCATTAAAATATTCATTCAAATTATAATAGCATTTTACAATAAGCATTTTCTTAAGTACTATTTTATAAGTATAACATTTAAAAAGTATAATAAAATAGGTGACGATATGGCTAAATAAATATCTGTCTCTTTCCTTCTGCTTTTTGAAACATTTTTTTTTCTTAAAAGATATTAAAATGTGCATAAAGTTGTCCCCATACAACATTACAAAATGATCGAAGCGCTACATAAAGGCAATCATAAAGACATTACAGACGGGTCGACATTATATCGGAATAAATAATGCATGTCTGACATTTAGACGCAATAATGACGCAAGCGGATATCATAAATATGCGTATATTAGATATTGCACGCGTTTTTTTTATAGGAAATGGGTGATAAATAAGCACGCAATCCTGATGGTAAGTGGATCCTGAGGCCTTAGACATATTCATCTATCTTCGATAAGAGTCAAAGTTTTCACCCCTGAGGACTAAGATGCAGTACCAATTCTTTCACACCTTTGATTTTTTAAATGTTATGGAACCATGCTGCAGCTATATTATGGTTTAGTACGAATGGGTCGGCTCGACCGGCGAAGGTTCACGCTCACACAGAATACCAGCGTAAAATAGTAGCTTGATGCTGCGTTGTTTCGTATGGTGAGAATAAAATCGGAGACTCTTCACTGGAAAAGAAGTATTCCATCTTAGTGATCAGAGGTGACAACGCATCTGCGTTTTAATTCTTAATTTAGATATCTATGCGCCACAGCATCCACTTACCATCAAGTGGATTGTGTTGTTTGTCACCCTTGTTCTATAAAAAAAAAACCTTTGACTTTGATTCCATTACCTAGCGCCGGTCTTAGAATTTTTGCTTGGCATAAAAGGTCATATAATTATAATATTGTTTGTATGCCTTTCAAAAAAGGCCAGGTCAAGAGTACCTTAAACCGAAGAGCATGTATGAAGGGAATAATGAAAGTGGACGAAGAGAAACAAGTATGTAAGGATCGTACCAAGTGGAAAGAAGTGTGATTATATATGTTACTGTTAGAGTTTTGTTAATGATGTTTTTTTTTGTGATTTCCTCCTGATTTTGTATATTTAATTTATATTGCTTAATGTTTAATATTGTTTTCATTAGTTTGTAGTTTGTAGTTCATATATTTTAATATTATTAGTGTAAGATTTAGTTTATAATGAGAAAGAGGACACTATCGCATTGGGTTCAAAAAATAAATTCATAAATATATTGCCTTCAAGTATCGGAAACCGTAATAAATTATTTTTTAGCCCCCAACGCAAAAAGAGTGGTGTTATAAATTAGACCGCTATGTGTATCTGTCTGAGTGCGGTTTTTTTTTTAAAAAAAAACCGATTTTCTAGCGGTGGTTATTAGACATGTTCTATAAAAATCGGTTCAGCTGTTTCAAGATAATAAGCTGTTTGTATTTCGGGGATTTTCAATACTTTCAATTTAAGCTATGGAATAACGGGTGATCGTCTCATACCACTGATTCTTATTAATTATTTTTAAGACTTTTAATTAACACACAGGACGAATTAGGGTGATGGATTCCCTAACACCACGACCACAGGGCAAACTTTAACAACAAAACTGGACAGTTTAATTATCATTGAATACGACCAATTTAACGCATTTTATTGCGTTTAACTTTTAAAATCCGTAGCATTGTGGTCTCAAATAAGTTTTAATTAAACCCAATTTAGCCCGTAAAATTAGTTTTAAATATCAGTTTGAATTAAGCACAGACTTTAAGTGCTTTCCTTTTACCTGCACACAATCCACGTGATACCTCCTCAATTAAAAATTAAAAATGCAGAGATAAGTTGCAGAGCTAAGATAGAATTCCTCGTTTCCAATAAAAAGGGTTTTCGGTTCTCTACACTCACCATACAAAACACAGCAGCAACAAGCTGCTGTTATACGCTAGCATTATGTGAGAGCGTGGTCTTACCCCGGTCGAGCCGACCCATTAGTGATACAACTATACCACTAATATAGTTGCAGCATGGCTCTACCACGTATAAATCTCTTAGGGACGGGGTTGAAATACGAATGCTACCTGTTTTCGGGCGGCTACTGAAAATTTCTTGACTGAAAAACCAATAACTGCCCTGACTCGGGATTCAATCCGTGACCAACATGATCTCTAGACCAAAAACGCAGCTAATGTGTTAACGTATTCGAATATATAAGAAACAATTAATTTCCATATACCAAACATGCTTCCTCAACTTACGTGGTAGAGCCATGCTGCAGCTATATTATTTGTAGCACGAATGGGTCGGCTCGACCGGGCAAGGACCACGCTTTTAGAAAATAACAGCGTAAAATAGCAGATCGCGCCGGTCTTACACTTTACACCTGATATGCAAAATGGTATACCATCGAGGTTTTTGGCCTTTCCTATAGTCGCCTCTGGTATGAGATGCGAGGGTGGTTTGGACACTGACGGTTCGAGAGGAATGATTTCTTTTATCCTGCCGCCACCTATAAAAGAACTCTTCTTGAGATGTTTACTGCAATCACACACGCAAAACATCGACATGTTGGTGTATCAGAATTCTCACGAGATGCCTGATTGCTGTTACATTTGTGGCACGACTAGTTGCTTAACTCCCAACCGAGCTATGCCTGGTTACGTAATACAATGTCTTTGCTTTATACTTCAGTTTTGAACCAGTGTTTGCACTCCTTCTGTTCAATTATTTATTACTTACACATGTTAGTAAAAATGTAGTGACTGGCTGGAATATCGAAATAACTGACTTTTATTAAGCTGACGGAGTTATTTTCATGTTTTAATAACATTAATAATCTTTTCTAAAATGTTTGCCTGTCTGTCTCTTTGTCTGTCCGGGCCAAGCTTCGGAATGATTAAACTGGTCCTAATGAAACTTTAGGAGCATTGCCGGGAGAGTTGGAGGCTATATTTTGTCCAATAAAGTGGAAGATTTTTTTGTTGTAAAAACAAAACAATGATAAAATTAATGTTCTTTAATAATCTGGGCGAAGCCGGGGCGGGTCAGTAGTTAATTTAATAAAGTTTATTGATTAATACAATAAAAATAAAGAGAATAATCTTGTAGTATTGCTGCTGTTTCGTATGGACCGGAACCCCAGGTATTCCATCTTCGCTTCATAATCTAGGTATCTATGAGTCACTTTGGCATTCAATTACCATCAGGTGGACTGTGTGCTCGTTGGTCAGCCTTACCGTTACAGTTACCATTATAGCCTATTAAAGTCCATTGCTGAACATAGGCCTCCCCCATAGATTGCTTCATAGGGGGGATATTTAACATAGTTACCACGCTTGGCAAGCGTGCCAGTTTTATTTATTTATAGTCTTTAGTAGGAAGACGCTGCTGTCCATCTCCTGATTTGTTTACCTCTGTCGCCTCTTACTTAACACACGAGATGATACGTGTTAGTGTATATTTTTACACCGCCTAGACTACTACTAGACTTAATACCTCATAGCATATTCTCTATCAGTCAACCCTGGGAAGGGAAGAAAATTGGCTTGCAGCATACAAATTGAACTCGTACACTAACCTACATTTCATGGACGTGGTCAATCTGATTTCAATTTATTGCAGCCAATTCGGCATTCGTTGCGGAAAACCGCCATCAGACACGCCGCGTGTCTTAACCACAGATAATTATCTATTTATTACGCGTTAAAAAACCCATTATATCTCATCACGAGTGCTTGGATTAACGGTTGTGTTTAGAGTTTCGGGTTGAAATCCCAACTCAAGCAAATGTTTTCATTGTTTTTAATAAAAAGGTTATCCTAAGAAATGACTGTGGCGGCTTCATCGTGCTGGAAGTGAAGCGCACCGGAGTCTAAATCACGCTATCAAAATTCCGAATTACTGCGGTATATATAGCATAGCTCTGTATTAGTACTATGCCATAAGGAGCCCTTATTCTGATAGGGGTTCAAGCCGAAGTTTGTATCTGAATCATCCCCCCCCCCCCCCCCAGCGGGAGAAGGCTCACTCCAAAAGCAGGGGCTGAGGTGCTGTGGTCTATTGCGACGTAGTTGTGAAGACCACAGGGCTAATATCATTTTTATAAACTTTTAGTAAATAAAACCCACGGAGCCTTGGTCACTCCCCACCGTCAAACTATTTTATTTTGAAGGAATTTAATATTTTTTTATAATTATGCGAATACTACACACGGGGAAGGACCACACTTACTGAATACCAGCGTGGAATAGCAGTTTTTTACGTTTTTAAAACGTTTAAAAAATTTAAAGGTTTCTGTACTATTAGTTATATTTTATATTAATTACATTATAAATAAATAAACAAAACTATTCATAAAAGTAGAATAATTAGAAAAAGAGTTAAAAATGTGTAAAAATTTAAACAGCTAACCACTCAGGCATTGTTTTGTGTATTTTTATTGTACTCTAGAAACTGATAATTTTTTATTTAAAACTAATTTCACAATTAACATTGTGTAACAAAAAACTTTACCTCATTGTCAACCAGTGACATCTGGTGAGCAGAAGATTACCAGCCCTCATTGTAAGAGTGACGTATTGTATTTTTTTTCTATTTTCAGTAAACTACAAACTTGTTATAAAAAACTGTTTTCCTTAGTCGCTTACTGGTTTGAAAGAATATTTTCGTAGTAAATTAATTCTCAGCTTTCGACTCCAAATATTTTTCTTTTTATATATAAACATATTACACAACAAAGTGATTGTTAAATTAACACATTCATTTCGATGAATACTAAAACCGAAATTGTTTTGTAAATATAATGGACCGTCTGCGATTTTTTCATCGCACCCTCCTATGACGCACACCTGGCTTTTGTTCTTTAAAACCAATTATAATTAACATGTACACGTACTCAGCTGTTGTGTCAAAGCAGCTGCACAGTTATATACCAATGTTTGATTGTACGTGGAGAACGTTCAAACTGGTTTCTAAGCGGCCACCGTGTCACCTTGACCGAATGCCGCTAGCATTTGTCGCAGATCGAATCCGTTTGCCGAATATCTTAGAATATCTGCCGTGTAGAGTCATACTTTACAGTTGGGGCTTGTAGGTATATATGAGTCAGCGTGACCGGGGTTAGACCGCGCTATCCACTCTCCCACTGAGACACATCCGTATCAAGCAGTATCATCCGTATTGAATTTTATAGTTCGGTGTGCCTTAGTTTTACTATTAGCAATTGAAAACAATAAATTATTGTATCAAAAAAAATATACGTGGTAGAGCCACGCTGCAGCTATATTAGTAGTATAGTTGCAGCACGAATGGGTCGGCTCGACCGGAGAAGGACTACGCTCTCACAGAATACCAGCGTAAAATGGCCGCTTGACACTGCTGTGTTTCGTATGGTGAGTGTAGAGAACCGGAGACCCATTTTACTGGAAAAGAGGCATTCAATCTTAGTCCTCACGGATTACGACGCATCTGCATTTTGATTCTTTATTGAGGATAAATGTAGATGTCTATAGGTCACAGCAACCATTTACCATCAGGTGGACTATGTTTGTCACACTATCCTATTAAAAAAATTGAGATGAAATGCATGAAGACGTCATTCTTGCCTTTCCGAAGACCCTTCGACGTATAAAAAATCCTTAAATTCGGACTATAAAAATTGAAGGTTTGTGATAAAAACTATCCTACCTCTCAAGTTGGAGCAAGCAATACACATTTACATACTTTCATTACAATCAGTTGAGCGGTTTCGGAGATTAGCGTGAAAGAACATCGTGACACTTGATTTATAATTCAGTGAAAAATCAACTTCTTTTAAACACCTAACCCTTACCCTAACATTGACTCTTTTTACTGGCGACGAGGCATGCCATATTAGTTCGGGGGTGACAACACATCTGCATTTTGTAAGAGGATAGATGTAGATGTCTATGTGCTACAGCATCCACTTACCATCAGGTGGACTGTATGCTCGTTTGTTACCCTTGTACTATAAAAAAGCATGCCGGTTTTCTTATGATATTTTCTTTCACAACAAACACATGGTGAACACGAAATGCATAGGTACTGGCGGGGTCCGACCTCGGGTTGCTCGCGAGCTGTGAAATTTACGGCGCGCGCTTATAATGAGCTAATGAGCTCTCTGCTAAATTTAATCTTAATAATAATGATATCTTATATTTACGCAAACATTACACGTTTAAATAAAACTATTTTTACGGACTTTATTGCGTATATTAACTTATTTTATAATCCCGACGTTTCGGGCACTTTACTGACTGTTTGACATCATATATATCACGGTTACCTCAAGATTAAAACTATTAAAATTATCAATAATGCGTAGATCTACTAAATTTTAATCTGAAGATAGCCTTGGTTAAATATGACATTGGGACGTCGAACACCTTAGTCCCCCCATGACCATGGGTGCTGTAAAATGCTCGAAACGTTGGAAATATAAAGTCAGTTAATATACAAAAATCTGTAAAACTAGTTTTTAAGAATATCTACTACCCCATATTATAATCCCGTGGGTGTAATAAAAGGTGACATAGGTACACAAATCAGGAGATGGGCAGCAGCGAATTCCTTATAACGACTAAAAATAAATGACTGCGGTTGTCTACCCGCATATCAATCGCATAATGGTAAATATCTACCGTATGAGGCAGTCTGTCTAAGCTGCAACGGTAACGGTAATATTTTATAAACTTTTGTTCGGCCTTAATCTATAGAGTTGTTAGTAACAATATATTCTAAATTTAAAATACTTTTATTTTCTCTACAAATTTTCAACATCTTGCACAATGAAAAACTTACGAAATAAATCAAGTCAATTAACAAACGGCTAATTGCAAAGGATTTGGCCAAATCAAATGCCGTTGCAACATTACATTGTCTCACTGTGCGCTTAGAGTCACACAATGCCCATAGACATAAGTATCTTTGAGACATGAGATATAGTCAAGGTGTTTCCCATGTTTCACGCTATCTACATCTTAAGTGAGTTTGGGATACAATGTATACAAGAAGGTTAGTGGCAAGTGATCAGGGATCACTATTTAGACCAGATATTTGATGCTGCGAAGTTGATAGCAGCTATGTAGATATTTTTATCCATGTATAAATAAATAAAATTGAAGTATATGTTTATTACGACAAATTAACAGCTTTTACTGAATGCATATGAAAGTATATACGGTACCTAATACTTATAACAATTTTTTTTAATTTTGTCTGTCTGTTTCTTCTGGGTAATCTTCGAAATGGTTGGACCGATTTTGTCGTGATTTTCACTGGAAGATAGCTGATGTTATAATGAGTTAATTTTTTTGTAACACATAGCTGACGTGAAATACCAATGTTACGGGAAGTCTGCAGTTTTGTGATCATATCCTAGACGACCCCCGCCATTACATTAGATTTGATAGACCACAAATTCTCGCGAAATAACATTGATTCCTGCCAAGGATAATACGTGAGGCTATTGAAATTAAAATACATCCAAATTTCAATAGAGAGGGAGGCTGGGTACTACCATCTGCTTTTGATCCTGTAATTAATAACATTAAAATTAAACCCAAGCATACCACTGCAAGACTTCAAGACACAGTAAGTTCATTCTGCGTATATCGGATCAAAAGTAATAATTAAAAAACTGAAGGTATTCCGGGTTAATTCTGACATCGGTACGTCAAAAACCTCGGTCCCTCGTGACTTTATTATACTTTTTTTAAAGTAATTAAATTTAAAAGTAAGTATAATTAAATGCGATAAAATCCGTCACAGTAGTTTTATTTCATACATAATTCTTATTTTTTTTACTTATTATAAGCCAGTGCTTGACCACAATCCCACCTGGTGGTAAGTGGTGGTGCAGCCCTAGATGGTAAACGCACTGTCTTAGCGTAACAAAAGCCTATTCACTCTTGTCTTGAAGACGCCCAGATTGTATTCGAATGGAAAGATAGACACCGTCAAATTATTCCACTCCTTTGCTGTACGCATTACAAAAGTCGACGCAAATCATTTGGTTCTAATGAGTGATACATCGACAACAAAAGAGTGAACCCGCCGACCGACTGGTCGTCCGATGGTGGAAAGGAGAGGGAGGAATTAAAGCGTGTAATTTCTGCGTGTAATTCCAGCTCTCCACAAATGTGCTGTCGTCTGCATACCCATAGATATCAGGAAGGAGCAGATCATTTATGTGAAACAGGAAGAGAGTTGCGGAGAGAACGGACCCCTGCGCAACCCCGGCGTTTGTCACGATAGGACAGGACGAGCAGCTATCAAGGACAACTTTGATAAATCGTTCACTCAGAAAGTCCTTCACCCAGTCAATCAGGCCAGGCGATAAGCCGTATGCTGAAAGCTTGCCCAATAAACTAGCGTACCAAACCATGTCAAAAGCCTTTGAAACATCGAGAGAAACAAGTGTAACCTAAGTGTGAGGCCTTTCCTCTGTTCACCAACAGGCATGGTAAATACATCCCTGGATTTTTCGTAAGATGGCGGGGCAGCCTTTCATGAGTAGCTGGCTCATTAATTGGGCCCCCAACTTTCTACGGTCGGCCAGCCGTGCAACCGTGCTTCGGATCCCAATAACCTCCATAACTAGGTATCTGACACAAAGAAACGGCCACGTCGCAACCGGTTTTTATGCGCAACGCTACTGTCCAGACCCATTCTCCCTAAGAAATGAGTTTCACCTAACATCATACCGGAACACGACTTGCATCATTTGGCGGTATTTCTTTGGGCAGGTGGGTGGTAACTAACCCTCGGCCGTGCCTCTCACTAGTAGAGGATCAACCTACTACCAGTATGTAGTGCTGTTCGTTTAGTACTACCCAGGGGATACGTGTAGTGAATCAGAATTCAAGTGATTCCTGCGGACGCGAGCAGCTTCATCCCCCAAAAGTCCATTTGACATGGGCCGTCCCGTTGTATGAAGGGTTCGCATTAATCATCAGTGGTAAAAGTAAATAAAAATTAATTTTTGTTTGTTCGTATTTTATGCACTGCCATACCGTTCATCAGATTGCGCTAAAATGTTATTGCTTGTACACGTTTTTCCGAGAAATATTGGCACGGTCAGTGTATAAGGCATCACCAGTGCTGTCATCTGCATAGCGATGAATCTTACCACTTTGCAATATATTATTGATATGCAGAAGAAACAGCGTTGGTGATAGCACGCAGCGTGACCTTGATGGTGCGATCAGCAACGAAACTGGTGATCCAATTGCACAAATTATCGGGAAGCCATAGGAAGGGAGCTTCGAAAGAAGCGCTTTGTGCCAGACCCGATCGAAGGCCTTCGCTATGTTCAAACTAACGGCCAATGCCTCCCCTTTGGACTCTATTGCCTCCACCCATCTATGAGTTAGGTAGACCAGAAGATCACCAGCTTATTGAACCCGACGAAAACCGTATTTGCGGAAACTAATCAGCTGGTGATCCTCAAGGCACGATTTATTTTCCGAACCAAAAGTTATTAAAAAAATGACTTTCTTCAACACTTTCACTGTCTGGTTTGTAGACACAATAGTAAGGCAATAACAAATTCCTGTGGGTCACGGAACAGGGAACAAAGAAAATAATAAAAATATTCTTTTCTATTTCTTTGTTGGTCTTAGAATCACAGACTTCTAGATATTTAATTTTTGTATTTACGAGTTATATTTTTATAGAGGTAACAAATGAGCACACAGTCCACCTTATGGTAAGTGGTAATGTGACCCATAGACATCTACCACACATCTATTTTCAATAAAGAATCAAAATGCAGATGCATTGTCGCCCGTGAGGACTAAAATGGAATGCCTCATTTCCAGCAAAAAGGGTCTCCGGTTCTCACTCAACATACGAAACACAATAGTGTTAGGCTGCTATTTGTCCTTCCCCGGTCAAGTCAACCCATTCATGCTACAACTACACAATTAATATAGCTGCAGCATAGCTCTACCAGGTATAAATTATAATACATGATGACATTTCACGTATGACCCAAAAATTAATTAGATACTATTTTCTTTGGAATCGATCCCGACACCAATGTATTTGCAAGCAGACACGCTGACAACTGAGCTTTGTGGTAGTGAATGTGCGTAAAAAGCTCATAAGAAACAATGGCAAGTAAAACAATAAGTCAAGGTATAATAACTAATTGCAGTCTCTAATTGGGTTAGAATTGGGGTCAACTGAATTGACACGACCTTGCAACTTAACGTCTGACAATAAACTGTTCATGTAATCTCTTTAATAAATGACAAACAATATTAGTAATTGGTATTACAGAAATATTAAAGAAATTTCTGGTTGAACAGCTACATTTGAAAATGAAAATGAAAATGTATATTTGTCTCAAAACAGTTACATGAATTATAAATGAGACATCCCCAGTAAGTAACTGATAATACTTGTGTTGGGGCTATCTCGCTCTTTCCCTTAATTATTAACAATATTGAGACTATTATACAAATGGTAAGTAAAGATAAATTTATGAAGAAAAAATAACAGTAAGTGACTTATAAAGACATTTAAACAATTAATTTAATGATTATTAAGTTGCATAGGAAGCAATTGGAATATACTCTTAAGTATATAATACGAGTATCATACAATTAGGTACAGTAAAAGTGCTTAAATTTTTTTTTATAGAATAAGTATTACAAACACAAACATAAGATAAGTGGATACTGTGACCTATTAACTTCTAAATCTATTCTCGTTTATCAATCAAAATGCAGAATGCGTTGTCCCTCCCCCAGCGACATGCGAAAATGCGAACCCCCCATTTTAGGATTATCAGGCCAAATAGAACAACCAGCTTTATTTGTCCAACCACCATCGCATGTTATTCGGACGTATAGTTAGAGATAATGAAAAATTACATAAATTCAACATTCGGCTCGACACGTGATCGACGCCTAGCCACCCGACGAGAATCGAGACAAACCATCAGTAAACGCCTCTATAAGAGAGGTTTTTTTTTATAAGATAAGGGTAACAAACGAGCACACAGTCCACCTGATGGTAAGTGGTTGCTGTGGCCCATAGACATCTAAATCTATCCTCGACTATGAATCAAAATGCAAGATGCGTTGTCACCCGTGAGGACTAAAATGGAATGCCGCGTTTCCAGTAAAAAATATCTCCGGTTCTCTACGCTCATCATAACATTAAGCTGCTATTTCACGCTAGTATTCTGTGAGAGCGTGGTCCTTCTCCGGTCGAGCTGATCTATTCGTTTTCATTTTCATTTTCATTCATAGTATAGATATTACCCGTGGGCGTTGCGGCGCTGTTTCAAGCGTTTTACTTCGGCGCTCCGCTAGTTACGGGTTCGAATCCTGCACGGAATAAATATTCGTTTGGTCTATGAATAATTGACCCGGGTCTGGATGCTTGTTCATTTTCATATTATGTATGTAAAATGCCGTGTAGTGGCGGTCAAGAATATCCACTACCCCATATCCTCCCGTGGGTGTCGTAAAAGGCGACAAAGGGAAACAGCCAGGAGATGGGCAGCAGCATCTTCCTGATAATAGCCAAATGACAATAAAAAAACTGCGGTTGCCAACCCGCTCGCCAAGCGTGGCAACTATGGCAAATACCCCCCAATGATGAGAGCAACAAAAAAACGGCCCCCAGTCCCCGGCGGCCCCGCTATTCCTGGCTACGGTGGCGACCATGGTAACGGCGGGGCAGGGGGTGCTAAGAATCTCCGGTGGAGGTTCGGTTGCCACCTTAGACGACTCGACCTGGCAACGTACAACGCACGCACCCTGAGGACTGACGAGAAGATCGTGGAGCTGGAAGAAGAGATAGACAAGTTGCGCTGGCATATTATAGGATTATCTGAAGTCCGAAGAGAGGGGGAGGACACGGTAATCCTCGAATCCGGCAACTTGCTCTATCACCGGGAGGGCGACCATCTGTCCCAAGGAGGTGTCGGATTTATCGTCCACAAGTCTCTCGTTAACAACGTTGTAAAAATCGGGAGTGTGTCGACGAGGGTTGCGTACCTTATACTCAGAATCACCAAACGGTATTCGCTGAAGGTCATACAGGTTTACGCACCAACCTCGGCACACCCCGATGAGGAGGTGGAGGAAATGTATGAGGATATCTCTAGAGCCATGCATTCCTCCAAAACCCAATATACGGTGTTAATGGGAGACTTCAATGCAAAACTAGGCACAAGAGAGAACGGTGAGCTGAAAGTAGGGAAATTTGGAATAGGGCAACGGAACCCAAGGGGCCAGCAGCTGGCCGACTTCATGGAGAAAGAGGGACTCTTTATGATGAACTCTTTCTTCCAGAAGCGGTCCCACAGGAAGTGGACCTGGTCGAGCCCCGACGGTTCCACAAAAAATGAGATTGACTTCATTATGACGACCAGACGACAACTGTTCAGTGATGTCTCCGTGATCGCGAGGGTGAAAACTGGTAGCGATCACCGAATGGTTAGAGGCACACTGAACCTAAACGTTAAGTTGGAGAGGTCTCGTCTAATGAAGTCAACGCTCCGTCCCCCTCGTGCTCTGTTTCAAAGTCCCGAAACCTTTCAGCTCGAGTTACAAAACCGTTTTCAGTGCCTAGAAGACTGCAATGAAGTGGACGATATGAATGACAAGCTCGTGGAAACTGTCCATGCGGTTGGAGCTAAGTTCTGCAAGACCCGCCGCAGAAGAACACAAAAACTCTCCGATCACACTCTTAATCTCATGGCTGTTAGACGGGAGATGAAGCTACATTCTTCAACAGACTTGACAGCATACAGGCATCTGAACAGACAGATCTCCAAATGCATGCGGCGGGACTTACGCAACTTCAATACAGCTCGTATTGAAGAAGCGATCGAGCGGAACCAAGGCTCCAAAGTCTTTGCCAGAGATCTGTCTGCCAGAAAGAGCCAACTGTCAAAGCTGAAGACGGAATGTGGCAGCATCGTTTCCGGGACACCTGAGATTTTGAGTGAGATTGAGAGGTTCTATGGGCAGCTGTACACATCATCGTTGGAGCCACACGCAAGTGTGAGTAACGATCCAAGAGCGAGTCTCATCCGACACTATTCCGAAGATATCCCGGATGTCAGTCTGAGCGAGATTAGGATGGCTCTCCAGCACCTTAAAAACGGTAAGGCCCCAGGCGAGGATGGAATTACAGCGGAGCTTCTGAAAGCGGGTGGAAGACCGGTACTTGAAGTCCTTCAGAAGCTCTTTAATTCCGTCCTCCATGGTGGCATTACACCGGAGGCGTGGAGCAGAAGTGCGGTGGTCTTGTTCTTCAAGAAAGGTGACAACGCTCTCTTGAAGAACTACAGACCGATTTCCCTTCTGAGCCGCGTCTACGTGCTGTTTTCGAGAGTCATTACGAATCGTCTCGCGCGCAGACTTGACGACTTCCAGCCTCCCGAACAAGCCGGTTTCCGAAAGGGCTTTAGCACCATAGACCACATACATACCCTTCGGCATGTTGTACAGAAGTCCGAAGAGTACAATTTGCCACTATGTCTGGCGTATGTGGACTATGAGAAAGCCTTTGATTCCGTCGAAATTTGGGCGGTGCTGCAGTCCCTTCAGCGGTGCCAAGTTGACTGTCGGTATATCGAAGTGTTGAAGTGCTTGTACAGTAGGGCTACGATGGCTATCCGAGTACAGAACCAGAGTACGAAACCTATCCAATTGCAGAGAGGTGTAAGACAGGGTGACGTCATATCCCCGAAACTCTTCACCGCTGCATTGGAAGATGTTTTCAAGCTTCTGGACTGGAAAGGATACGGTATCAACATCAATGGCGAGTACATCACTCACCTTCGATTTGCCGACGATATAGTCCTTATGGCAGAATCGCTGGAGGACCTAAGCACTATGCTCAATGACCTCAATAGTGTTTCCCAACGGATAGGTCTTAAGATGAACATGGACAAAACAAAGATCATGTTTAATGTCCATGTCACACCTATGCCGGTAGTTGTTGGGAACACTAAGCTCGAAGTTGTTGACGAGTATGTTTACCTGGGACAAATAGTCCGACTGGGTAAGTCCAACTTCGACCGAGAGGTCAATCGACGGATTCAACTCGGCTGGGCAGCGTTCGGGAAGCTACGACACATCTTCTCGTCAGACATACCTCAAAACCTTAAAACGAAATTGTACAACCAGTGCGTGTTGCCAGTGATGACTTACGGAACTGAGACGTGGTCCTTCACTGCTGGCCGTATGAGGAAGCTCAAGGTCGCTCAGCGAGCTATGGAGAGGGCTATGCTCGGAGTTTCTCTGCGTGATAAACTTAGGAATGAGGATATCCGCAGTAGAACCAGAGTGACCGACATAGCCCAACGGATTAGTAAGCTGAAGTGGCAGTGGGCCGGCCATATAGCTCGAAGAACCGACAACCGATGGGGAAGAAAGGTTCTCGAGTGGCAGCCTCGTACCGGTAGGCGAAGTGTAGGGCGTCCCCCCACGAGATGGAGTGACGACCTGGTAAGACATGCAGGAAGTCGATGGATGCAGGTGGCTCAGGACCGTGTTTTGTGGCATTCTTTGGGGGAGGCCTATGTTCAGCAGTGGACTTGTGAAGGGCTGTAATGATGATGATGATGATGATGATGTATGTAAATTGTACCCTCGTACGTGAAAGATTTTGATGAGCTTTTCACAGTCACTTAAAGAACATACATTCATATTTTATGTAAGAAGAGTTAAGAAATTTGGTGTTTTGTGACATTGAAGTAATATGTACTGCATACTAATTCTATGTTTTGTGATCAAGTTGTAAAATAATAACGCTACACTGTTGGATTGCGCTCTTGTGCTGGCGAGATGAACGGCAAGTATTTTTAACACCCGACGAAAACATCCAGTAATTTTTAACCCCTGGTGTTATAAGTTTGTAGTGTGTATCTGTGTATATGTGTGTCTACCTTTGGCATCATGACTTCTGAACGTATGCACCCATTTTGATTAATTGTTTTTCCGTTTGAAAAGTGTCTTAATCGAGAATGTTCTTAGCTGTAGCTGTCAAGAAAATCTGTTTAGCCGCTTGAAGATCGTCAGCTCTTTTTGTTTTGGGAGTTTTCAGATTTTTAATTTAAGTTATTTAGTAATAGTATTCACCTCAATTTATTATTAAATTAATGCAGTTTATAAGTTGATATTAAAATATATTTTATTGAAGTAAAATTTTAGTTAATGTCAAACAAATTTCTTTTTCAGAAACATCGTCATGGCGTCCCGGTGGCATTGCGTCGTCCTGTATGCTACGTTATGTTTTAGCACAGGTAAGAGTATAAAGGTTATTTAGTTTTAAAATTTTTGTCCTGAATTTACACTAGGCCGTGTAGTGGCGGTTAAGAATATCCACTACCCCATATCTTCCCGTGGGTGTCGTAAAAGGCGACAAAGGGAAACAGGCAGGAGATGGGCAGCAGCATCTTCCTGATAATAGCCAAAATAACAATAAAAAAACTGCGGTTGCCAACCCGCTCGCCAAGCGTGGCAACTATGGCAATATACCCCCCATGAGCAATGACAATAATAAACGGCCCCTAGTCCCCGGCGGCCCCGCTATTCCTGGCTACGGTAGCGACCATGGTAACGGCGGGGCAGGGGGTGCTAAGAATCTCCGGTGGAGGTTCGGTTGCCACCTACGACGACTCGACCTGGCAACATACAACGCACGCACCCTGAGGACTGACGAGAAGATTGTGGAGCTGGAAGAAGAGATAGACAAGTTACGCTGGCATATTATAGGATTATCCGAAGTCCGAAGAGAGGGGGAGGACACGGTAATCCTCGAATCCGGCAACTTGCTCTATTACCGGGAGGGCGACCATCTGTCCCAAGGAGGTGTCGGATTTATCGTCCACAAGTCTCTCGTTAACAACGTTGTAAAGATTGAGAGTGTGTCGACGAGGGTTGCGTACCTTATACTCAGAATCACCAAACGGTATTCGCTGAAGGTCATACAGGTTTACGCACCAACCTCGGCACACCCCGATCAGGAGGTGGAGGAAATGTATGAGGATATCTCTAGAGCCATGCATTCCTCCAAAACCCAATATACGGTGTTAATGGGAGACTTCAATGCAAAACTAGGCACAAGAGAGAACGGTGAGCTGAAAGTAGGGAAATTTAGAATAGGGCAACGGAACCCAAGGGGCCAGCAGTTGGCTGACTTCATGGAGAAAGAGGGACTCTTTATGATGAACTCTTTCTTCCAGAAGCGGCCCCACAGGAAGTGGACCTGGTCGAGCCCCGACGGTTCGACAAAAAATGAGATTGACTTCATTATGACGACCAGACGACAACTGTTCAGTGATGTCTCAGTGATCGCGAGGGTGAAAACCGGCAGCGATCACCGAATCGTTAGAGGCACACTGAACCTAAACGTTAAGTTGGAGAGGTCTCGTCTAATGAAGTCAACGCTCCGTCCCCCTCGTGCTCTAATCCAAGGTCCCGAAACCTTTCAGCTCGAGTTACAAAACCGTTTTCAGTGCCTAGAAGACTGCAATGAAGTGGACGATTTGAATGACAAGCTCGTGGAAACTGTCCATGCGGTCGGAGCTAAGTTCTGCAAGACCCGCCGCAGAAGAACACAAAAACTCTCCGATCACACTCTTAATCTCATGGCTGTTAGACGGGAGATGAAGCTACATTCTTCAACAGATTTAACAGCATACAGGCAACTGAACAGACAGATCTCCAAATGCATGCGGCGGGACTTACGCAAATTCAATACAGCTCGTATTGAAGAAGCGATCGAGCGGAACCAAGGCTCCAAAGTCTTTGCCAGAGATCTGTCTGCCAGAAAGCGCCAACTGTCAAAGCTGAAGACAGAATGTGGCAGCATCGTTTCCGGGGCACCTGAGATTTTGAGTGAGATTGAGAGGTTCTATGGGCAGCTGTACACGTCATCGTTGGAGCCGCACGCAAGTGTGAGTAACGATCCAAGAGCGAGTCTTATCCGACATTATTCCGATGATATCCCGGACGTCAGTCTGAGCGAGATTAGAATGGCTCTCCAGCACCTTAAAAACGGCAAGGCCCCAGGCGAGGATGGAATTACAGCGGAACTTCTGAAAGCGGGTGGAAAACCGGTACTTGAAGTCCTTCAGAAGCTCTTTAATTCCGTCCTCCATGGTGGCATTACACCGGAGGCGTGGAGCAGAAGTGTGGTGGTCTTGTTCTTCAAGAAAGGCGACAACGCTCTCTTGAAGAACTACAGACCGATTTCCCTTCTGAGCCGCGTCTACGTGCTGTTTTCGAGAGTCATTACGAATCGTCTCGCGCGCAGACTTGACGACTTCCAGCCTCCCGAACAAGCCGGTTTCCGAAAAGGCTTTAGCACCATAGACCACATACATACCCTTCGCCAAATTGTACAGAAGTCCGAGGAGTACAATTTGCCACTATGTCTGGCGTATGTGAACTATGAGAAAGCCTTTGATTCCGTCGAAATTTGGGCGGTGCTGCAGTCCCTTCAGCGATGCCAAGTTGACTGTCGGTATATCGAAGTGTTGAAGTGCTTGTACAGTAGGGCTACGATGGCTATCCGAGTACAGAACCAGAGTACGAAACCTATCCAATTGCAGAGAGGTGTAAGACAGGGTGACGTCATATCCCCGAAACTCTTTACCGCTGCATTGGAAGATGTTTTCAAGCTTCTGGACTGGAAAGGATACGGTATCAACATCAATGGCGAGTACATCACTCACCTTCGATTTGCCGACGATATAGTCCTTATGGCAGAATCGCTGGAGGACCTAAGCACTATGCTCAATGACCTCAATAGTGTTTCCCAACGGATAGGTCTTAAGATGAACATGGACAAAACAAAGATCATGTTTAATGTCCATGTCACACCTATGCCGGTAGTTGTTGGGAACACTAAGCTCGAAGTTGTTGACGAGTATGTTTATCTGGGACAAATAGTCCGACTAGGTAAGTCCAACTTCGACCGAGAGGTCAATCGACGGATTCAACTCGGTTGGGCAGCGTTCGGGAAATTACGGCACATCTTTTCGTCAGGTATACCTCAAAACTTGAAAACGAGACTGTACACCCAGTGCGTGTTGCCAGTGATGACATACGGAACTGAGACGTGGTCCTTCACTGCTGGCCGGATGAGGAAGCTCAAGGTCGCTCAGCGAGCTATGGAGAGGGCTATGCTCGGAGTTTCTCTGCGTGATAAACTCAGAAATGAGGATATCCGCAGTAGAACTAGAGTGACCGACATAGCCCAACGGATTAGTAAGCTGAAGTGGCAATGGGCCGGCCATATAGCTCGAAGAACCGACAACCGATGGGGAAGAAAGGTTCTCGAGTGGCAGCCTCGTACCGGCAGGCGAAGTGTAGGGCGTCCCCCCACTAGATGGAGTGACGACCTGGTAAGATATGCAGGAAGTCGATGGATGTAGGTGGCTCAGGACCGTGCTTTGTGGCATTCTTTTGGGGAGGCCTATGTTCAGCAGTGGACTTGTGAAGGGCTGTAATGATGATAATGATAATGATGAATTTACACTTGCCAGTATTTTCGTTTTATTCCATTTCTCCCAGAGTTGACTGACAGAAAATACCACATTAAGCCCTTTTATTACCGCTAGGTAAAGGTGTTTTCAATAAAGGATACATAAATATTTTTTTTTAAATTAAAGAAGTTAAATATTAACCAAAAGATTGGAAAGAAAGGTTTCAATAGACTCGTAATGGCCCTGTTGTAGAACGACCTCCCACTAGATCACCATAATCTGACGAAAGATGCACGTATTCAATGGATGTTAAACGTTCAGAATTCGATCTTTCGATCTTGTGATATACTGTTATGATGTTGATGAAAAGCCTACCAGCAAACATACAATCTACCGTAGGAAACAAGTCGTTTCTCATTTCCTTCATTTTATAAAATTGAAGTGAATAACGTTTAAACAGTCCACCTGTAGGTAAGTATCTTTTTTTTATAGGAGAGGGAGCAAACGAGCATACGGCTCACCTGATAGTAAGTGATTACCGCCGCCCATGAACAACGGCAACACCAGGGGAATTGTACATGCGTTTCCGTCCTTATAAAATGGAGTACGCTCCTTTCTTGAAGGTCCCTAAGTCGTATCGGTCCAGAAAAATCTTGGTGGTAGTCGATTTCACAAGGAAGTTGTGCAAGGAAGAAAACTTCTTTTAAATCGCACAGTGGTAGACCGCCAGTCATCCAGATGGTATGGATGGTATCACGAGTATTGTCGCGATGTGCGATGGTGAAATTGTGCGCCTGGAATTAGTCCGAATAATTCCTCAGAGCATTCCCCGTAGTAAATGCGATAAAATACGCAAAGATATGCAACATCTCTACGCAGTGCCAGTGAGTCAAGTCGATCGGATAGATTTCGATCACCGACGATCGAACAGCTCTGGGCTGGATGCGATTAAATAGAAGGAGCTGGCACTGGGGGCCCCAGTGGGAGGTCCCCTTAAAACTGGGGAGGACACTTTTTTCTTTCTTCACGCGGAATTAAGCAAATTAGTTTATAACAACCCCATGAAATTACACTCGCTGTCTATACCCATTGATTACAGGAGTACAAGCACTGCTATTTGACAGGAAAAAGGCAAACGATGGTGCCTACCTTACTTATGTGCGTAACTACAGAAAGTTGACAGTGGTAGAGCCACGCGGCAACTTTTGCTGTCGCACGGATGGGCCGGCTCGAACCGGGGTGGTACCACGACCTCACAGAATACCAGCGTGAAGTAGAGGTTTACCTCTGCGTTTCGCTTGGTGAGTGTAGGTGGCCGGAGGCCCTTTTTACTGGAAACGAGGCATTTCATCTTAGCCCTCACGGGTGACAACGCATCTGTATTTTGATTTAGAGGATAGATGTAGATGTCTATGGGCCGCAGCAACCACTTACCATCAGGTGGACTGTGTGCTCGTTTGTCACCCTTATCCTATAAAAAAAAGCTTAACTCCCTAACTGAGAGGCGGATGGGACAAGGAAATCCACTAAAATATATACACGTACATGAATAGAATAGAATAGAATGAAGGGAGTAAGGGGTGCGTATATACATACTCCTACGCTCTCACAGAATACCAGCGTAAAATAGCATCTCAACGCTGCTGTTTCTTATGATGAGTGTAGAGAACCAAAGTCTCTTTTTACTGGAAAAGAGTCTTTCTACCTTAGTCCTCACGGCTGACAACGCATCTGCATTTTGATTCGCAAACGAGGATAGATGTAGATGTATATATATATATATATATATATATATATATATATATATATATATATATATATACACACACGTCCTATCATCCCGTGAAGGTTGTAAGAGGCGACAGAGAGAAATGAAACAGGATATGGACAGGAGCATCTTCCTGATGTCAACTCAAAATAATTAAATAAACTTCGGTTGGTAACCCGACTGCCAAGCGTGACTATTCTGGCTACAACTGACAACGCATCTGCCTGAATGAATGCCTCTTTTCCAGTAAAAAGGGTCTCCGGTTCTCTACATTCACCATACGAAACACAGCAGTGTTAAACTGCTATTTTACGCTGGTATTCTGTGAGAGCGTGGTCCTTCCTCGGTCGGGCCGACCTATTCGTGCTACAACTATACTACAAATATAGCTGCAGCATGGCTCTACCACGTTCTCTTCACAAACGTTTTTATTATGATTCCGTTCGAACATAAACGAAACAAATAAGTTTTTAGGTATTTAGGGGGGAAATGTTTCGAAAAATATACCGTTATCCGAGCCTTGTTATGAACAAAGAATAAAACATTTAACAATCAGTCAAAAATATCATTGTTTTTGGAACTGTTTAGAACCGCGATAATTAAACTCTCCGTAAGGTAACACTGTGCTCGGTGGCTCGGGTAGCCCCGATATTTTCAAAGAGAAAGTCGCTAAATACTATTCAATGAACGCACAATCAAAGGTCTACGTATTCTAGTTGTAACGGCTTCCCAATTAGCAATATTAGTTACTGTTAAAGAGTTTGGTTGTTCTAATCTGCGTTAGTGTTAATAACAGGTCATATTAAGTGAATTATAATGGTTTACTGTTATGTTACTTGGTTACTATTTTAACATTGTTTTATAAAATTAAAATATCTAACGAACTTTTAACGGCGTAAGAATATATACGTGGTAGAGCCATGCTGCAGCTATATTAATATAGTTGTAGCACGAATGGTTCGGCTCGACCGGGGAAGGACCAGTTTTCACAGAATACCAGCATAAAATAGTGTAGAGTGTAGAACCAGAGACGATTTTTACTGGAAAAGTGGCATTCTATCTTAGTCCTCAGGGGTGACAACGCATCTGCATTTTGATTCGTAATCGAGAATAAATGTAGATGTCTATGGGCCACAGCAACCATTTACCATCAGGTGGACTGTGTGCTCGCTTGTCACCCTTACCCTAAAAAAAACATCTCGAAGATATTCGACAACTACAATCGCAGTATGGGGGCGTGCATTATCATCCATAAAGACAAATGTATCTACTTTATTAGGGACATTATGGCACTGCAATGTCTTTCAAAATCTCCCATTCTCAATGACGCGGAGCTCCTTCTCCATACCATATGCCTCTTATAATCCAAACTTTTATCCAACCATCATCTGGCTTTAGGCATAATCTTACGTTTTTTATGTGTTTTATGTCTATGGGCCTCAGCAACCACTTACCATTAGGTGGACAGTGTGCTCGTTTGTCACTCTTATTCTATAAAAAAAATAACCACTACCCCATATCATCCCTTGGGTGTCGTAAGAAGGAACAGAGGGAAACAAATCAGGAGATGAGCAGTAGCGTCTTCCTAATAACGACTAAAAATAAAAAAACTGCGGTTGCCAACCCGCTTGCCAAGTGTGGCAGCTATGCTATGTCAAATATTCCCCCGCTATTATGAGTTAAGGTATATATAAAGGTATAGAATGAGTACACGACTCACCTGATGGTCAGGGACTACCGCCGTCCATTAACAACTGTAACACCAGGGGAATTAATTAACCATCACACTATCAAAAGTATTGAAACCAAAGAAGTGTTTTCAGGGTCAACGAATATGCTGCCGGTGTTCACTCAGGATACGGACAACCTGGCACTATCAGAAAGCACACCAGTTGGTGAAATTGTCTACACGCTACAAGGAAGTGACCCGGAAGGTTTGCCGGTAGGTAGATAGCTAATTAAACAGTTTTATTCTTCCCACCACTGTGCACTAGTAATCGTATAGTAAATATAAAGTCTTACACACCGAATTTCGGTTTCGGTCAGTCAACGGAGACTAGGCATTTGCGCAGGGCAGGATTATAGTGTCCGAGTGTATGCACAAGGACAGGTGCACTCTCTATTCCCTCATACTCATAGTCCGATGAGACGGTAATCCGACACGAACGGAGATAGATTAGGCGCAAGTGTGTTTTTAAGTGATTTCCTAAGCACGAGGATATATCACCGTCATTAAAGTTACATCCTTTATACTTCCCTCTGCTAAGCACAGACCTCATAAAAGCTAAAAGGCAGTTTAAGCGGACTCCACATGCCATGGAAATATTTTACCCCTTGTTCTCCTTCTTCCTCACATTTTTCATTCACCACTGAGCACGTGGTAAATATGCTCATAAAATTATTGCAATTAACAATTTCATTGGTGCCGGCGCTTCGCTACTGCATGCCGTGAAATTTACGGCGAGAGTTAAGCCCATGAGTTACTAAGGCTCGGGGAAATGCCAGGAAAATCTTTTGGCTTCCGATATACCAACTCAAGACAATAATAAACTGCGGTGGCCAATCCACCTGGCAAGTTGGCAACTTTGACAATTATTCCCCCATAAGGCAAGGCATTTTATGGAGAAGGCTTATATTTAGCAGTGTATTTGCAGTGTGAATGAATGAATATGAAGATATAATAATTAACACGCGGTAAAATTAAACCGTGTAGTGGCGGTCAAGAATATCCACTACCCCATATCCTCCCGAGGGTGTCGTAAAAGGCGACAAAGGGAAACAGGCAGGAGATGGGCAGCAGCATCTTCCTGATAATAGCCAAAATTACAATAAAAAAACTGCGGTTGCCAACCCGCTCGCCAAGCGTGGCAACTATGGCAAATACCCCCCTATGAATGTAACAAAGAGACGGCCCCCAGTCCCCGGCGGCCCCGCTATTCCTGGCTACGGTGGCGACCATGGTAACGGCGGGGCAGGGGGTGCTAAGAATCTCCGGTGGATGTTCGGTTGCCACCTTAGACGACTCGACCTGGCAACGTACAACGCACGCACCCTGAGGACTGACGAGAAGATCGTGGAGCTGGAAGAAGAGATAGACAAGTTGCGCTGGCATATTATAGGATTATCCGAAGTCCGAAGAGAGGGGGAGGACACGGTAATCCTCGAATTCGGCAACTTGCTCTATCACCGGGAGGGCGACCATCTGTCCCAAGGAGGTGTCGGATTTATCGTCCACAAGTCTCTCGTCAACAACGTTGTAAAGATCGGGAGTGTGTCGACGAGGGTTGCGTACCTTATACTCAGAATCACCAAAAGGTATTCGCTGAAGGTCATACAGGTTTACGCACCAACCTCGGCACACCCCGATGGGGAGGTGGAGGAAATGTATGAGGATATCTCCAGAGCCATGCATTCCTCCAAAACCCAATATACGGTGTTGATGGGAGACTTCAATGCAAAACTAGGCACAAGAGAGAACGGTGAGCTGAAAGTAGGGAAATTTGGAATAGGGCATCGGTACCCAAGGAGCCAGCAGCTGGCCGACTTCATGGAGAAAGAGGGACTCTTTATGATGAACTCTTTCTTCCAGAAGCGGCCCCACAGGAAGTGGACCTGGTCGAGCCCCGACGGTTCGACAAAAAATGAGATTGACTTCATTATGACGACCAGACGACAACTGTTCATTGATGTCTCCGTGATCGCGAGGGTGAAAACTGGTAGCGATCACCGAATGGTTAGAGGCACACTGAACCTAAACGTTAAGTTGGAGACGTCTCGTCTAATGAAGTCAACGCTCCGTCCCCCTCGTACTCTAATCCAAAGTCCCAAAACCTTTCAGTTCGAGTTACAAAACCGTTTTCAGTGCCTAGAAGACTGCAATGAAGTGGACGATATGAATGACAAGCTCGTGGAAACTGTCCATGCGGTCGGAGCTAAGTTCTGCAAGACCCGCCGCAGAAGAACACAAAAACTCTCCGATCACACTCTTAATCTCATGGCTGTTAGACGGGAGATAAAGCTACATTCTTCAACAGACTTGAAAGCATACAGGCATCTGAACAGACAGATCTCCAAATGCATGCGGCGGGACTTACGCAACTTCAATACAGCTCGTATTGAAGAAGCGATCGAGCGGAAACAAGGCTCCAAAGTCTTTGCCAGAGATCTGTCTGCCAGAAAGAGCCAACTGTCAAAGCTGAAGACAGAATGTGGCAGCATCGTTTCCGGGACACCTGAGATTTTGAGTGAGATTGAGAGGTTCTATGGGCAGCTGTACACGTCATCGTTGGAGCCACACGCAAGTGTGAGTAACGATCCAAGAGCGAGTCTCATCCGACACTATTCCGAAGATATCCCGGACGTCAGTCTGAGCGAGATTAGAATGGCTCTCCAGCACCTTAAAAACGGTAAGGCCCCAGGCCAGGATGGAATTACAGCGGAGCTTCTGAAAGCGGGTGGAAGACCGGTACTTGAAGTCCTTCAGAAGCTCTTTAATTCCGTCCTCCATGGTGGCATTACACCGGAGGCGTGGAGCAGAAGTGCGGTGGTCTTGTTCTTCAAGAAAGGTGACAACGCTCTCTTGAAGAACTACAGACCGATTTCCCTACTGAGCCGCGTCTACGTGCTGTTTTCGAGAGTCATTACGAATCGTCTCGCGCGCAGACTTGACGACTTCCAGCCTCCCGAACAAGCCGGTTTCCGAAAGGGCTTTAGCACCATAGACCACATACATACCCTTCGGCAAATTGTACAGAAGTCCGAAGAGTACAATTTGCCACTATGTCTGGCGTATATAGACTATGAGAAAGCCTTTGATTCCGTCGAAATTTGGGCGGTGCTGCAGTCCCTTCAGCGGTGCCAAGTTGACTGTCGGTATATCGAAGTGTTGAAGTGCTTGTACAGTAGGGCTACGATGGCTATCCGAGTACAGAATCAGAGTACGAAACCTATCCAATTGCAGAGAGGTGTAAGACAGGGTGACGTCATATCCCCGAAACTCTTCACCGCTGCATTGGAAGACGTTTTCAAGCTTCTGGACTGGAAAGGATACGGTATCAACATCAATGGCGAGTACATCACTCACCTTCGATTTGCCGACGATATAGTCCTTATGGCAGAATCGCTGGAGGACCTAAGCACTATGCTCAATGACCTCGATAGTGTTTCCCAACGGATAGGTCTTAAGATGAACATGGACAAAACAAAGATCATGTTCAATGTCCATGTCACACCTATGCCGGTAGTTGTTGGGAGCACTAAGCTCGAAGTTGTTGATGAGTATGTTTACCTGGGACAAATAGTCCGATTAGGTAAGTCCAACTTCGACCGAGAGGTCAATCGACGGATTCAACTCGGCTGGGCAGCGTTCGGGAAGCTACGACACATCTTCTCGTCAGACATACCTCAAAACCTGAAAACGAAATTGTACAACCAGTGCGTGTTGCCAGTGATGACTTACGGAACTGAGACGTGGTCCTTCACTGCTGGCCGTATGAGGAAGCTCAAGGTCGCTCAGCGAGCTATGGAGATGGCTATGCTCGGAGTTTCTCTGCGTGATAAACTTAGGAATGAGTATATCCGCAGTAGAACCAGAGTAACCGACATAGCCCAACGGATTAGTAAGCTGAAGTGGCAGTGGGCCGGCCATATAGCTCGAAGAACCGACAACCGATAGGGAAGAAAGGTTCTCGAGTGGCAGCCTCGTACCGGTAGGCGAAGTATAGGGCGTCCCCCCACGAGATGGAGTGACGACCTGGTCAGACATGCAGGAAGTCGATGGATGCAGGTGGCTCAGGACCGTGCTTTGTGGCATTCTTTGGGGGAGGCCTATGTTCAGCAGTGGACTTGTGAAGGGCTGTAATGATGATGATGAATGATGATGAAAATTAAACATTTTGTACAACCGACTTCGACATAAATAAAATGAGAACATTATCAATGTCGTCGAAGTCAATTAAATAAGCATTATTAAGGATAATTATGAACGGCAGGGTCGGGAAGGGACGCCCTAGACGAAGGTTTATCGACCAAATCGGCGATACATTAAAAATGGGCCAGATTAGGAGTACCCATAACCGACGAGCGTGTATGCGTAGATATATGGATGTAAAAGAGGCGAGAGAGGTGTGTCAGGATCGCGCCAAATGGAAGTCCGTAGTCTCTGCCTACCCCTCTGGGTGACAGGCGTGAGTGTTTATGTTATGTTATGTTATTAAGGATAACTCAAAAACTACTGGTCAGATCTTGTACAACCTTCAAATAAAAGAAGAATCATCAAAATCGGTTCACCTAGAAAAAAGTTCTGATGTAACACACGAATTGTTACCTCTTACTTTTTTGAAATCGGTTAAAAAGATATCCCATTTTTAATAAAATTTGTTTGTTTCAGATAAAATACGGGCTTGTTGGTACCGACAAGTTTTCAGTTAATCCGGACACTGGGGAAGTAACATTAATTCAACCGCTGGATAGAGAAGTAAAGCTTTTTACTATATTATTAGTAATTAACCTTACCACATTTACTAAGGGTTTGGGCTCCTGTTCTGTCTGGAATCCTGCTATGTTCGTATTACTCCTGTTTTGTGGCAGCAGTCTACCATACATATATATATATTTGACTCCTTTTAAATATTTCAAATACTTGTGCCAGAAGGCCACAAACTGCAATGTTTCGTTTTTTTTTAAAGTGACAAGCTAAATTTAAGTCCACCGGGTCGTAAGTGACTGCTGCAGTCCATGGACATGGACGCACACATGACAGCTCCGTGGCGTAGTGGCTTCACAATGAGTTGCAACGCTTGGGGCCACGGGTTCGAATCCCGCACGGAACAAGTATTTGTATGGCCTACAAATAATTGTTCCGGGTCTAGATGTTTGTCCTTGTGCAATATATGTTTGTAAACTGCCTCCACGATACAGGAGAAAATCCTAGTGTTGGGGTAACGTTCTTTAAAAAAAAAACACCTGCAGCCGACTACAAACAAAGGAAGGCTACAGTGATGCGTTGTCACCTCTGAGGACTAAGGAGGAATACGTCGCAGCCTGTTATTATACTGGTTCTTTATACCGCTTATGCCGAAACACAGTAGTGAAGCAGGCTGCTTGGTGACAGGAGTAGGTAAGTGGTTGGTGACTACCCAAACTGTTACAATGTCTCCACGTTGATATTTTTGACAACGTTGGAAGCTGTGGTCAGGACTAAGATGGAATGCCTCGTTTCCAGTAAAAATGAAACAAATATATATCTGTTGATTTTCAATATAAATGACCAGAGACCCTATCGTTCTCTACGTTCACCATACGAAACACAGCAAGCAATTAAGCTACTACGCTGGTATTCTGTGAGAGCGTGGTCCTACCGCACTCGAGTTGACCCATTCGTGCTGTAACCTTAATATAGCTGCAGCGTGGCTCTACCACATTTACAGTCTATTAGCTTTAACGATTGTAGAATGTTATCATTGCACATCGCAACAAAACTCACGATATATTACACCATCTGGATTTTTGGCGTTCCCCACTGTGCGATTTACTAGGATTTTTTTTCTCACAGGACTTCTTTGTTAAATCCGTTACCACCGGCGATTTTTTTCCGTAAAGATACGACTTAGGGACCTTCAAGAAACGAACTTGCTGCTTTTTCAGCGGCAACGCACCTGCTGTTCCCCTGGTGTTACAGTTGTTCAATGGTGATCCTAGTCCGATTTAGCCGACCCATTCATGCTGTAAGTTGGTAGGAATATAAGTTAAGAGATAAATACCTCAAATGAAGTAAACAGCAACTTAGACGTAGATTGTGGAACGGCTTGGAAAAGAGCAGCAAAAAGCGGAATATGATGGAGATCTGTGTACGAAATCGTCACTATATCTAGTGGAGTTTCGCCCTATAAACTGAATACTCGTACGGAGTTGTCACAGGAGAACATTGCTTCACAATCGGTTGTAGGTTCTTTAAGCTACAAGGCCGACTATCGCCGGCTACTTTAGAGGCACTGAAACACCCAGACCCCGCTTGGTTTATACGATACAAGAAATATGCTCGCTTCAAAATCAAGGTATTTATTGCGAGTGAACATCGAATGCTATAGCTAAAATTTAGTATTGTTACAACGTATTTACATCTCGCCTCATGACACAGTCCTCCACTCAGTTCTGAGATTGTTTTAGGGCATGGAAGTGTTCACCGCGCCGTTCAAATGTCTGTTCATTGTCTTCACATTAACTTGAATTTCTCAGACATGCATATTTCCTTACGACGTTTTTCCTTATCGCCGAACTTGTGGTAAGTAAATCAGTAATGGAATGGGCGGCGACACTTACCATCAGGTGAACCGCATGCTCGTTTGCCCCCTCTTCTATAAAAAAAAATATATAGCATCGCGCCTGAATTCCCGAGAGGGTAAGCAGGGCTATTCGGACTCCGTTTAGACAGAAATATTTAGGTTTAGATGGAAAATTGTGAAAGAAGCAATAGGTGGCTAGCCCATCGCCTACACAATCACAAACACAGTATCCCATTACTCACCGTTTTTTACGACATGCTGGGCCAATAGTCTCACATAAACATGGGATCTATGAGTCGTAGACAAAATTGGAATACAATCCAAAATGTATGTTCGTTTAGGGTTCATATTACATTTCGCAGAAGTGAATATAAAATTTATACGTGGTAGAGCCATGCTACAGGTATATTATAGTTGTAGTATGAATGGGTCGGCTCGACCGGGCTCGGACCACGCTCTCACAGAATACCTGAGTAAAATAGCAGCTTAACACTGATGTGTTTCGTATGGGGAGTGTAAAAAACCGGAGACCCTTTTTACTTGAAACAAGGCATTCCGTCTTAGCCTTCAGGGGTGGCAACGCATCTGTAGAATAAATGTAGATCTCTATGGGCAACAGGATCCACTTACCATCAGGTGCACTGTGTGCTCGTTTGTCACCCTTATCCATAAAAAAAAAGTTGATATAGATATTCTTTCGAAAATATTTCCATAGTCCATGGAACGAGCGACGATGAATTCTGTTCCTCCAAATTACACGCCATGAAGTTCTAATTGTTTTAAATTATTTTTCAGAGAGAAGACACGATAAAGTTCCTGGTCTCGATAGAAGATCAAGATCCCGATGGCAAAATAAACCTCACACAAAGTCAGCCGATGACCGTCATCGTTTTGGACGAAAACGACAATCCGCCTTTTTTTAAAAATGTAATTAATCTATGAATATCTTGCAATAAAAACAAATACCTAGAAATTTCTAAGTTATGTGTAGGTATAGACCGACCGCCGGATATTGGCCGTATAGTAAACCGTGGCGGTGTAGGAACATCCACTACCCCTCTATCGTCCCGTGGGTTTCTAAACTAAAAAGAGACTAAAATAGAAAATGGCCAGCATCTTCCTGATAACAACTTAAAATAATAAAAAAGTGTGGTTGCCAACCAGCCTAACAATTGTGGCAACTATGGCAAAATCCTCTCGATGAAGTAATCTATGGGAGAGGCCTACGTTCAGCAGTGAATTTTTATAGGCTGTAAATGGATGGATGGATAAATGCTGGTATTAAATATCCCTTTTTAATATAAAGAACTTAATCAAGTTACATATTGTTTTTTAGCTGCATTTTTAATGAGACTGTTCCTATAACTAAAGTCATCGTGTGGCCTTGTCGCCTCTCTTTTTAAAAAAAAAAACATCTGAAAGAACGTTTAATGGCTCAGTGAACATGTCTACTTGATGAAAAAACTTATGATTTTGAAACATAGTGATATTACAGCGAAATAATATGTGTAATCTTATTTTTTATTCTTTCTATTGGACATGATGATCGGGATGAAGTTGAAAAAGTTTCCAAACGCTGTCGAAAATTTTGACAATTCACTCGTCTTTTCCCCATAGCCTATGGAATTAAAGTTACAGCCTCTATACGTCCCATTGCTGGGCAAATGCCGCCTCTCACTTTTGAGAGGGTTTTAGGGCAAAGAAAGATCCGCCGCGCTGCCCCAATGCGTGCTGGCAGACTACACATGTTCGACTTGGGTTGCTCGTGTACTGTGAAAGTTACACCGATGGCTCAACCCCTGAGCTACCATAGCTCCCATGGAATTTTTAGACGACAAAATCCACATGCGCCGTACTTGTGAACAGTAGCTGCTTGGGGGCTGGTCAGCTCGGGTTTGCTATGAACTAATTAGCTTCAAAATTTTTGGGTTCTTTTTTTGAGTGCATCATAGAACATGTTCGATTTACCAATGGGATTATGTTTGTGTTCTGTTGTGTATACATAATAATTATATAATATTAACTTAAAAAATAACAAAAAAAAGAACCAATAATAAAGTTTTTTTTTTCCACCATTTCTTCTCCAGTCAGAGGAAGCATAATATTCCGAACGGTAATAGATTTGTAAAAA
The DNA here is from genome assembly GCA_963668995.1 of Parnassius mnemosyne. NCBI lineage: Eukaryota > Metazoa > Arthropoda > Insecta > Lepidoptera > Papilionidae > Parnassius > Parnassius mnemosyne. The sequence continues at coordinate 2,926,294 of CAVLGL010000002.1, read as the reverse complement.
AACATTTAACAAACGTAATTTTATTTTCTCACATCGATGAAATAAACATATTTCAGTCCATTTCATTTCATCGAACGTAAGCTAGGAAGCGTGTGACACACGTTACAAATTTTAATTTTGTATAAATATTATCTTGGGCTGTGATTCGAACCGAGAACAGTGATTTGATGATAGAGTACTCTAATCGAGGCGACAATATTTAAGTATTTTTGTTGTCGTATAAGATTTCCGTTATAATAAAGTTGGTAAAAAATTACTTCTCGTACATTCATTCGATAAAATAAAATGATGTGTTTTACCTAGTTTGAAGAGCACCTCCCGCCCTCCCTAAATTGTGTGCACTATCGCCGTCACCACTAATCCCAGCACCACTAATCCCAACACCACTACACTAGGAAAGACACACCACCGACGACAATACGACACGTGTTTCGCCTCTACACGAGGCATCTTCAGGTGATCTATATATCTTTCCTAGTGTAGTGGTGTTGGGAGTAGTGGTGCTGGGATTAGTGGTGACGGTCATAGTGCACGCAATTGAGGGAGGTCGGAAGGTGCTCTTCAAACTAGGTAAGACACATCATTTTATTTTATCGAGCGGATGTACGCAAAGTAATTTTTTACCAACTTTAATATAATGAACTTCCGCAAAGTAACGCCTGATTCTATTAATTTTCCGTTATAAGTTTTGTCTTCGAATTATTTTATATGCAATTTACAAAAAATCTATTACGTAACACGAGGGTAAGTATTTATTAGACCACTTACTTTTTTTTCAATATTTTCTTTGTTTAGAGCCCTTACGAAGTCGACGTACCCGAAGATGAGGAAATCGGGAAGACGATCCTCACGAATATCGAAGTGGAAGACCGGGACTCTGTTGGAGACAGTCTCGAAGTTGGATGTGTACCGAGTGAGCAGGTGAAATGAACCTTATAATGTTTAACATAACCCCCAAATCCGAATGAAACAGTGAATACATCTGTTTGTGTTAATGTTAGGAATTGCATGCATGACATTTAAGATTTATTAATAAGAATATTTTTACGTACCGTGTAGTCGCGGTGTAAGAATATCCACTACCTCAAATCATACCGTGGGTGTCGTAAGAGGCGACAGAGGGAAACAAATCAGGAGATGGGCAGCAGCGTCTTCCTAATAACGTCTAAATATAAAAATAAAACTAGCTAGCGGTTGCCAACCCGTTTGCCAAGCGTGGCAACTATTGCAAATATCCCCCCCCCTATGAAGCAATCTATGGGGGGGGGGGCAATATTCGGCAGTGGACTTTAATAGGCTGTAAAGGTAACGGTAATATTTTTACGTGGTAGAGGAACGGCAACGCTACCGACCGTGGACTACATGGACCTTACATTCGCACAGCGAACCACAAGCGTGAAACAGCAGCAAAACACTGCTATTTTGTATGGTGAGTGATGAGAACCTGAGATGACCCTTTATCCACTACCAGAAGTCACGTATTTTGACTTCAATGCTAGACGTATGTGTCAATGGCCCACAGGATCTACTCACCATCAGTTTCACTAAGTTTACGTTTTTGTACTATTATAAGCCAGTGTTTAACTACTATACCACCTGAGGGTAAGAGGTGATGCAGCCGAAAATGATGAAGCGCACTTTCTTAGCTTAACAAAGCCTAATATTTTTTATTGTAGAACAAACATTTTAAGTGTTTTTTGTTATAAAATAAGGGTGACAAACGAGCACACAACCCACCTAATAGAAAGTGGATGCTGTGGCTCATAAACATCTACATTTATCCTCAATTAAGAACCAAAATGCAAATACGTTGTCACCCCAGATGGAATGCCTCGTTTACAGTGAAAAGGTTTCTATACTCCACCATACGAAACACAGCTGCATTAAGCTGCAATTTTACTTGACATTTATATCTATCCTTTAATCCGAATTAAAATGCAAATGTGTTGTTACTTGTTACCCCTGAGAACTAAGTTAGCATGCCTAATTTCCACCAAAAAGGGTCTCCTGTTCTCTACATTCACCATACGAAACGTAATAGTATTAGGCAACTGTCCCACCGCCAACGATAAACGTGAAGCGAGTAGAGCTAGCAACTATATAAAAGTTGGCTAGCAGCGAGAAGCGAGTGTGTAGTTTCGATAGTTTTGTCGCTGGGTTATAAGCGTTGGTACGAGTTTATTTTTTATAAGATAGGGTGACAACATGGACACAGTCAACCTGATAGTAAGTGGTTGCTGTGGCCCATAGACATCTACATCTATTCTCGTTTGCAAATCAAAATGCAGATGCGTTGTCACCCGTGAGGACTAAGATAGAATGCCTCTTTTCAGTAAAATGAGTCTCCGGTTCTCTACATTCACCATACGAAGCGCAGCAGTGTCAAGCTGCTGTTTTACGCTGGTATTCTGTGAGAGCGTGGTCCTTCGCCGGTCGAGCCGACCCATTCGTGCTACAACTATACCAGTAATATAGCTGCAGCATGGCTCTAACACATATAGAGTTGTTGTAAATTCATAGTAAATGCGTGCACTCAGATCCGCATTGTAGTGTACAATGTTCGTTCTGACCGCCAAGCGAGTATCGCTGAGCGAGTTTTATCTTTAATAGCTGTTGTCGCTGCGACAAACTAGTAATGAGAGATTTCTCGCCGGCAGTGTAAACAGCCAGCGAATGTCTATTATTATATATTATGTATGTCTTTTATTGACCCCGGATCTATATCTATTGTTCGTTTCTTAAGCGAAAAAATAGTTGACAGATAATCGCTTCCTCATCGGCGGTGGGACAAATACCTTATACTATTTTACTTGGATATTCTATGACAACGTGATGTTGGTGGAGCCGACTTATTCGTGCTACAACCATAATATAGCTGCAGTGTTCTACCACGTATTACATTTTATACTAGAATATTAGAAGTGATTTTGTTTGTATATTACGTTTATCCTCCAGTGGCCTGAGGCATGTGAGATATTCGAAGTGGCGACCCTGCATTCCACGGCCAATCAGTACGCAGGCGCCTTGGTGCTGAAGAAACAATTGGACTATAATGAGAACCAGTTCTACCAATTCCAGCTGTATGCTACCGTAAGTTCTGTAAAATTCATTCCTCCTTTCATTTGTATAGATTGATACTAAGCCCCATTGTCGGTATACTTTCCTTAACACTTTTGATTTGCAATTTTATAGAAATAATACGTCCTATCGTAATCCTCAAGTAAGAATGTGTACCCAACGTTCTAGTGTTACATGGCACGAGTTTTGTCCCAAAATTATATATCACCAGGAGAAAAAGACAGTGTGTGCGTGTCTTCTGTCTTCCTGACAGAATTCACGACTCAGTAGTGCTTTGCTCGGCGTTCGGCTGCAGCATCATTTGTCAAAAAAACGCCACCTCCACACTAGGATTTTCTACTGTATCGAGGAGGCAGTTTACATACATACAAACATCTAGCCCCGGATCAATTATTTGTAGGCCGTACAATTGTTACTTGCGGTATTCGCACCCGCAGCCGTCAGCGCCGCAACTTTATAAACCACTGCGCCATAGTAGAGACATCAAAGAATCAAAGTTGAGATCTTCAGCGTCCTTCAGAAGAGCGCCATTGTGAAATTATTTTAAAGTGTAACATTTTAAATTTAAATTAAACTAATTGTTACGGATTTAACTGCGTATATTAACTTTTTTAACATTTTATATTTCCGTTCAGTTACACCTTAGCCGTGGTTATACTATGTCATAGGATGTCGAACACCTCAATACCCCCGTAACCACGGTTGCTGTAAAGTGCTCGAAACTTCGGGAATATAAAATAAGTTAATATACGCTAATATAATATAACTAGTTTCATTTAAATGTGTAGTGTTCTCGTAAACATAAGAAATCATGATTTTTAATTTAATTTTAGGATGGGACACTAAATTCTACAGCGCACGTAGAGGTGAAGGTTGTGGATGTTCAGAACTCACCACCAGTGTTCAGTGGATCTTTGAGCGGTGCTTTATCGGAAGACGCACCAGTTGGGACAGTAGTTCTTACTATCAAGGCTCGGGATGCCGATAGGGCTCAACCCAGAGACGTCAAATTAGAGCTTGTCACCAGTATGTATAATATTTATTTTTACAGAATAAGTAAGCACACATCCCACCCGATAGTAAGTGGATGCTGTGGCCCATAGATATCTACATCTATCCTCGATTAATAAATTGTTGTCGTCACCACTGAGGACTAAAATGGAATGCCTCGTATTCAATAAAATGCATTACAGCAGTTATATATTAAGTTGCTACTTTACGCTGGTATTCTGTGAAAGCGTGGTCCTTCCCCGGTCGAGTCGACCCATTCGTGCTGCAACCATAAGGTAGCTGCAGCATGGCTCTACCACATAAAAAACTACACATAACATATTTACTCTCCGAGATGTATTCTTCAAGGTTTTTTCATCATCATCATCATTACAGCCCTTCACAAGTCCACTGCTGAACATAGGCCTCCCCCAAGGAATGCCACAAAACACGGTCCTGAACCACCTGTATCCATCGACTTCCTACGTGTCTTACCAGTTCGTCCCTCCATCTAGTAGGAGGACGCCCTACACTTCTGCCGCCGGTACGAGGCCGCCACTCGAGAATCTTTTTTCCCCATCGGTTGTCAGTTCTTCGAGCTATATGGCCGGCCCATTGCTACTTCAGCTTACTAATCCGTTGGGCTATGTCGATCACTCAGGTTCTTCTGCGGATATCCTCATTTCTAAATTTATCACGCAGAGAAACTCCGAGCATAGCCCTCTCCAAAGCTCGCTGAGCAACCTTGAGCTTCCTCATCCGGCCAGCAGTGAAGGTTTTTGGTCATTACTATTTAATTTAATTAATTATTCATACACTTTATGTAATACTTCATTTTATTTTTGTTACTAAAACTATTATAAATCTTTTGTTCATTCAATTTATTTTTGTCCCAACTACCATTAAAGTAGGTTTCCACGACACGGTTCTTTGAACGATGTCATCCGAAGGGCTCTTGTCCATGTTCTTGTCTTTTGATACCACGGGGAGTAGGACTGTATGATAATTAAGTTACTAGTTTTAGTTTTTTTTTTATTATTATGGTTTTTAATATTATTGTATATAATAAAATATTGTATATTATATAAAAATAAATAAGTTAATCTCTTATAGGTGTATTTTTTTGTAGGAGAGGGGGCAAACGAGCATGCGGCTCACCTGATGGTACCGCCGCCCATGAACAACTGCAACACCAGGGAGGGAATTGCAGATGCGTTGCCGGCCTTTTAAAAAGGAGTACGCTGTTTTCTTGTAAATTATAAACACTGTTATTGTTATACAATAACGTGTTCTCCTATGATTGGTACTACATAGTGATTCCGGTACACAGTAACACTCGGGTTCTATCCCCGCTGTGAGCAAAGAAATTGTTAATTGCAATTTTAAGTGCTAATTTACCACGTGCTCGGCGGTGAAGGAAAGTGAGGAAACCTGCATGTCTGAGGAATAAAAAAAATATTACGAAGACATGTGAAGTTCGCCAACATGCATTGGGGTAGTGCGGCGGACACTTCCTTGCCCTAAAACCCTCTCACAAATGAGAAGAGGCCTGTGTATAGCAGTGGCTGCAGTGGGACGTATATAGCCTGAAACTTTAACTTTTAACATATTAATTTGTAGATGTAAGACATGTGTTAGATGTAAGTTAATATGTACAACTGTTGGAGATCCATATAAATAAATAAATAAATGACTGCATTCTGGTTTCGCCACAACTTATACTGAGTAGTAACGACCTTTTTGGCATACCTTCGAAATACAACGCCAAATTTGTTCAATACTATCGATCCGCCCCAGCTTCGCACGGGTGATATGAAATATTATTTTTTGGATCTTGACAACAGCGCCACCTACCGATCCAATTGTAAATATAAACCATCCAGAGACCCGCTCAAATTCTCACAAAAAAATTAATTAAAATCGTTCGAGCCGTATTCGAGTTATAGCGAGACTAACAGACAGCAATTGATTTTTATATAGAGATGCGCATTTTTGTTATAAATTAGTATATTGTTTTGTACGTCAATGGTCTGTGCCAAATAAAGTGTTTATTTCTTTCTCTTTCTTCTTTCCAATAAATGTCTTATATATTTATTTAATTCGCTTAGAACTTGGCATTTCTTTTGTTTTAAATAAAATATACCCTAAAGCCCAACGTCCACCGCGAATTAAACTATGTTCAAACCAGGTTCAGTGAACTAAGTAAAGCTAACCTGGAAAATTGTTGCACATCCACCGAAAAATAAGCTAAACCAAACAACACAGTGAAAGGCGCCAGAGATAGGGCCTACACAACTAAGTTACTTTGATTTAGTTTCACTATTTTACCTAGTTTAGCTAGTATAGCTTGCGGTGGACGCACATGTACGAAAAGTGGCTCAGCCATGCTAGCTAACATAAACTAAGTTACTTTAGTTTGCGGTGGACGTTCGGCTTAAGAGTTATAAAATTATTCATAGATGTGGGATTCAATTTAATAATGTATAAAATCCTTGAATCACCAGATCCCCTGGATTTCTTTTGGTTGGACAGCAGCACTGGGGAGCTGAAGACGGCGAAACCGCTGGACAGAGAAGCGCTGGATGATCCTAACTCGCCGTTAAATCTTACTGTTCGGGTGAGAGAATTAGATGTCAGATAAGAACATCCATCTTCTTTACTAGTGTCCTTAAATCTTCTGCTGGAATAAAGGTCTTTTGTGACTGGGTCTACGGCATGCTACTTAATAAATTACTTTATATATATACTTATTATACTTATATATACTTTCTTTTTACTTGGTAGAGCCATGCTGCAGCTATATTAGTTGTATGGTTGTAGCACGAATAGGTCGGCTCGACCTGGGAAGGACCACGCTCTTACAGAATAGCAGCTTAATGTTGCTGTGGTTCATATGGTGAGTGTAGAGAACCGGAAACCGTTTTTACTAAAAAAGAGATATTCCATCTTAGTCCTCACGGCTGACAACGCATCTGCATTTTGATTCGCAAACGAGGATAGATGTAGATGTTTATGGGCCACAGCAACCATTTACCATCAGATGGACTGTGTGCTCGCTTGTCACATTTATACTATAAAAAAAATAATTTGCTACTTAAAAGTTGGTTGGTTTTCCAGTTTAAGTTAAATAACATTAAAATTACAATATTTTTACTAAAATAAAAAATAAAACTTAAACATACAGTTTTATTCTCCGCGGTATAGTGCCAAAAGGCTGGCTGCGTTTCCTCGCTGAATGGCCTATGAGCGAGAAAAGAGCCAGCCGATTTTTAGTAATTAAAAATATGGCTATATTATACGATTAAAATTCTATAATCGTAGGACTAAAAAATAATTATTCATACTATATTAATTCAGGCAACAGAAATAGTAAACGGCGTACCGCTGATCAGTAACGTGACATCAGCGATAGCAACGGTGACAGTGACCATCAAGGATGTGAACGACGAGCCGCCTCGCTTCAACCGACGGGAGTACCACGTAGATATTCCGGAGAGCTTGCCCGTGGGGACTCCGCTGCCCAACCTGGATATGCTGGTCACTGATACTGACCTTGTAAGTCGATTTGAGATTCAACAATTTTTTTATATTTTATAAAAACGTTAACCCCACACTAGCATTTTCTCCTGTATCGTGGAAGCAGTTTACATACATAAATTTCACACAAAGACAAACATCCAGACCTGGAACAATTATTTGTAGGCCATACAAAGAATATATTTAACTCTACCACGAGTTACGCTGCAGGTATAAAAATAAAGTCCTGTAGACCGAATTCCGGTCACGGTTTTGGACGATAATCCGATAGGACCGGAGAGAGATCAGGCGCAGGACCAAAGGCTTTACGTGCTTTCCGAGGCACGGGTTTGTAAACTCACCGACTTACTGACGCTGGGTTGCTACCGCTAGTTTACTGTCAGGAAAAGCTAGTAACAAATTTTGATCCAACCCGGTATTCGAACTCGGGACCTTATGATCATCAGTCGCGTTTACGACCGCTGGACCGTACGCATTGGTACACTGCAATTATAGCTATAGCAGCATACATACGAAGATGACATTGAACGTTTTTAGAACTGGCCACTTGTAAACGATATAACAAAGAATAAGTTTAAATTTTGAAAATGGAAGTCTGCAAATATTATTGTGTATGTATTTTATTAATTTGTCATTTGTTTACGATTTGGCGGAAAATTGAAAATTATCTGTGTCACGTCAGCAGGAATTTAATGCGAGAAAATTTTCGTACAGTGATTCTTTATGACTTTCGATGTCATTTAAGTCAACAAGAAAGTTATGGTGGACTTCGATTGGCCTTTCACGATGAAGCCCCATCTCGTACCACTGTTTACAATGGTTTAATGAGTTTAAACGTGATCGCACTAATCTCACCGACGATCTGCGTGAGGGATGACCTTCTACGGCGACGACAGTAATCAAGCAGTAATGAATTGGCTCAGACATAATACCAGCATCATTTTTTTAAAAGTAAAAACTTCTATAGAGTCGTTGTGATTTGAAACTCAATGAAATAAAAAAGCGACACTAAAAAAGCGGAATTACACGAAGAACTACCCCAGGAGGGTACCAGCACCCCTGGAGAATCCCTCGCTGAGCATCCACGACCATGTTATTCCGATCCTGAGCGTGGGTGCTCAGGCTGCCCCGCGTATTCTGGGGGGGGGGGCAAAATTCCGCTCAAAAGCATTACTGCTAGGGGCAAACTGAGCAAGAACACCAAGGCGACCCCTGCCACGCTATCCGTGAATTTCTGCAACATCAGGGGACTTCACTCTAACCTAAACGCCGCCACTACCATCTCGAGAAGGTGAAGCCGGCCTTGCTCTTTCTGACCGAGACGCAGGTTTCCTCTCCGGCTGATATTTCGTATCTCTCCTACCCGGGGTACAAATTGGAGCATTCCTTTTTGCCTCGGGCTGGAGTTTGCGTGTATGTCAGAGAGGACATCTGTTCTCGACGCCTCGGCAGTCTTGAAGGTTCGGACCTGTCCATCCTTTGGCTACGCGTAGACAGCGACGACCATCCGCGCATCTACGGGTGCCTCTATAGGTCCCATAGCGGTAATGCCGAAACAGACCGACTCATCGACCACGTCCAAATGGCTACAGATTTCTTGCTACAACAGGTCCCATCCGCAGAGATCGTGATCCTTGGCGATTTTAACGCCCACCATGCCGAATGGCTCGGTTCATGTCTAACCGATCATGCGGGGAGATCTGTTTATGACTTTGCCTTGGCATATGGTCTGACACAACTGGTTACTTCACCTACGCGGATTCCAGATGTGGAGGATCATACACCTTCCCTGTTGGACCTTCTGCTGACCTCTCATCCGGACGGATATCAGGTTTCCGTCGATGCCCCTCTCGGCTCTTCGGACCATTGTCTGATCCGGAGTGTGGTGCCACTCACGCTCCCTTCGCGGTTGCGTTCTGCAGGTTGCCGCCGTGTTTGGCATTACAGGTAGGCGGATTGGGACGGAATGCGGTCCTTCTTTGCATCCTACCCATGGGGGCGGGTTTGCTTCTCGCCGGATGATCCCAGCGCTGTTGCTGACTCTGTCACTGATGTGGTGCTACAGGGAATGGAACTATTTATTCCATCATCTGAGGTACCCATCGGAGGCAGATCTCAGCCTTGGTTTGGTCGCTCCTGTAAGACTGCATTACGCAGTAAGCAGGAGTGTTATCAAGCCTGGGCTGCGGCTTCGGCGACTTGGGATGTAAATACCAGCACACTTAAAAAGAAGTATAACTTCGCCTCCAGGTCCTTCAAAAGAGTTATTGCCAAGGCAAAGTCAGAGCACATAGGCGGAATTGGCGAGAAACTAGTTCGCCTTCCTTCGGGAACCCGTTCATTCTGGTCTCTCGCCAAGGCTGTCCAAGGGAATTTCTGTAAGCCATCACTACCATCTCTGCACAGGGAGGATGACTCACTGGCCCATGACGCAAAAGACAAAGCCGACCTTTTAGGCTCCCTTTTTGCGTCCAACTCGACTCTTGATGACGGGGGGAAAACACCGCCGACCATCCCGCGGTGTGAGTGCTCCATGCCGGATGTGCTGTTCTCACAGCGCTCGGTTCGCAAAGCACTGCTCTCTCTGGACATCCAGAAGTCGAGTGGGCCTGACGGAATCCCCCCAATTGTGCTGAGGACGTGTGCTCCGGAGTTGGCATCGGTCCTAACGCGTCTTCACGGTACTCCTACTCCCAAGGCGTAGTCCCGAATTCATGGAAGACAGCTTCTGTACACCCGATCCCTAAAAAAGGCGACCGCTCAGACCCATCCAACTATAGGCCTATCGCGATCACCTCCTTGTTCTCCAAAATAATGGAATCCATTATTAACTGCCAGCTCATCCGGTACCTTGAGGATCACCAGCTGATTAGTGACCGCCAATACGGTTTTCGTCGGGGTCGATCAGCTGGTGATCTTCTGGTCTACCTGACCCATAGATGGGCGGAGGCAGTAGAGTCCAAGGGGGAGGCGTTGGCCGTTAGTCTGGACATTGCGAAGGCCTTCGATCGGGTTTGGCACAAAGCGCTTCTTTCGAAGCTCCCTTCCTATGGGCTTCCCGAGAAATTGTGCAATTGGATCACCAGCTTCCTTGCAGATCGGAGCATCAAGGTCGTTGTAGACGGTGCATGCTCTGACTACAAGCCTATTAACGCTGGTGTTCCACAAGGCTGTGTGCTATCACCAACGCTGTTTCTTCTGCATATCAATGATATGTTGCTAACTGGTAACATTCATTGCTATGCGGATGACAGCACTGGTGATGCTCTATACACCGGCCGTGCCAATATTTCTCGGGAAAACGTCGCTGAGTACCGGAACAAACTTGTGTCTGAAGTCGAGTCTTTGCTGAACAAAGTCTCGGATTGGGGGCGACTAAATCTAGTCCAATTTAATCCTCAGAAGACACAAGTTTGCGCGTTTACCGCTAAAAATAACCCCTTTGTCGTATCTCCTCAGTTTCAAGGCACTCCCCTTCTTGCCTCAGCCAGTATCGGTATCCTCGGAGTCGACATATCGAGTGACGTGCAGTTTCGTGGTCACTTGGAAGGGAAGGCCAAATTGGCCTCTAAAAAGCTTGGCGTGCTCAGCAGAGCAGGACAGTATTTCATGCCGGCACACCGCCTGCTACTTTACAAGGCGCAAGTTCGGCCTCACATGGAATACTGTTCCCATCTCTGGGCAGGGGCTCCCCAGTGCCAGCTCCTTCCACTTGACCGCATCCAACGCAGAGCCGCTCGAATTGTCGACGACCGAGCCTTTTCCGATCGGCTCGATTCATTGGCACTGCGAAGAGATGTTGCATCCCTTTGCATTTTCTTTCGCATCTACCATGGGGAGTGCTCTGAGGAATTGTTCGGATTAATCCCAGCCGCCAAATTTCACGAACGCACATCGCGGCAGAACTCCCGATACCATCCACACCATCTGGATGATTGGCGGTCCACCACTGTGCGATTTAGAAGATGTTTTCTTCCTCGCACGACCTCCTTGTGGAATCGATTACCATCAGCGATTTTTCCGGACCGATACGACTTAGGGACCTTCAAGAAAAGAGCGTACTCCTTTTTAAAAGGCCGGCAACGCATCTGCGATTCCCCTGGTGTTGCAGTTGTTCATGGGCGGCGGTAGTCACTTACCATCAGGTGAGCCGCATGCTCGTTTGCCCCCTCTCCTATAAAAAAAAAAACTCTAGGATCTAGCCTGCGAGAGAATGAGATAGAACACAGATAATACTAAAAAATAATAATACTAAAAAAGGCAACCGCTCAGACCCGTACAACTACAGGTCTATCACCATCACCTCCTTATTCCCCAAAATAATGGAATCCATTATAAACTGCAAGCTCATGAGGTACCTTGAGGATCACCAGCTGATTAGTGACCGCCAGTAAGGTTTTCGTCGGCGTTGTCAGATGGGCTTAGGCAGTAGAGTCCAAGGGGGAGGCATTGGCCGTTAGTTTGAACATAGCGAGGGCCTTTGATTGAGTCTGGCACAAAGCGCTTCTTTCGAAGCTTCCTTTCTATGGGCTTCCCGATAAATTGTGCAAATGGATCACCAGTTTCCGTGCTGATCGGAGCATCAACGTCGTAACGTGCATGCTCTGATTTCAAGCCTATCAACGCTGGTGTTCCACAAGGCTGCGTGCTATCACCAACACTGTTTCTCCTACATATCAATGATATGTTGCAAACTGGTAACATTTATTGCTATGCAGACGAAAGCACTGGTGATGCCTTATATACCGGCCGTGCCGATATTTCTCGGGAAAACGTCGCCGAGTACCGAGACAAACTTGTGTCTGAAGTCGAGTCTTTGTTGAACAAAGTCTCGGATTGGGGGCGACTAAATCTAGTCCAGTTCAATCCCCAGAAGACACAAGCTTGCGCGTTTACCGCTAAAAAGAACCCCTTTGTCGTATTTCTTCAGTTTCAAGGCACTCCCTAGTTCCGGAATCCTCGGTGTTGACATATCGAATAGTGTGCAGTTTCGTGGTCACTTGGATGGAAGGCCAACTTGGCATCTAAAAAGCTTGGCGTGCTCAGCAGAGCGAGACAGTATTTCATGCCGGCACATCGCTTGCAACTTTACAAAGCGCAAGTTCGGCCTCACGTGGAATACTGTTCTCATCTCTGGGCCGGGGCACCCCAGTGCCAGCTCCTTCCACTTGACCGCATCCAGCGCAGAGCGGTTCGAATCGTCGACGACCGAGTTCTTTCTGACCGGCTCGATACACTGGCACATTTATTGCTATGCAGACGAAAGCACTGGTGATGCCTTATATACCGGCCGTGCCGATATTTCTCGGGAAAACGTCGCCGAGTACCGAGACAAACTTGTGTCTGAAGTCGAGTCTTTGTTGAACAAAGTCTCGGATTGGGGGCGACTAAATCTAGTCCAGTTCAATCCCCAGAAAACACAAGCTTGCGCGTTTACCGCTAAAAAGAACCCCTTTGTCGTATTTCTTCAGTTTCAAGGCACTCCCTAGTTCCGGAATCCTCGGTGTTGACATATCGAATAGTGTGCAGTTTCGTGGTCACTTGGATGGAAGGCCAACTTGGCATCTAAAAAGCTTGGCGTGCTCAGCAGAGCGAGACAGTATTTCATGCCGGCACATCGCTTGCAACTTTACAAAGCGCAAGTTCGGCCTCACGTGGAATACTGTTCTCATCTCTGGGCCGGGGCACCCCAGTGCCAGCTCCTTCCACTTGACCGCATCCAGCGCAGAGCGGTTCGAATCGTCGACGACCGAGTTCTTTCTGACCGGCTCGATACACTGGCACTGCGTAGGGATGTTGCATCCCTTTGCATTTTCTATCGAATTTATCATGGGGAGTGCTCTGAGGAATTGTCCGGATTAATTCCAGCCGCCAAATTGCACGAACGCACATCGCGTCAAAATTCATGAGACCATCCATCAGTTTTCTTCCTCGTACAACTTCTCTGTGGAATTGCTTACGATCGGTGATTTTTCCGGATACGACTTAGGGACCTTCAAGAAAAAGTTTACATCTTTCTAAAAGGCCGGCAACGTATCTGTAATTCCCTTGGTGTTGCGGTTGTTCATGGGCGGCGGTAGTCACTTAGCATCAGGTGAGCCGCAAGCTCGTTTGCCCCCCCCCCCCTTCTATAAAAAAGGAGCTCCACGGGAGGTTCTACAAGGCTCTACATGAGCCTTTCGTAGACACAGTTGCCTCCCTCCACTGGCTACGTTTTGGTGACCTCTTCGGGGAAACCGAGGGTTTTGTCTGTGCAATGCAGGATCAGGTTTTTATGACCAACAACTATCGGAGATACATCCTAAGGGATAGCACCGTCGAACTGTCGAGCTTGTCGCTATCCCGGTGAGTCACTTAGGCATGTCATCTCCGGTTGTTCGGCGTTTTCTAACTCTGAGTACTTGCACAGGCACAACCTAGTAGCCAGGATTCTAAACCTTGAGCTCGCTCTGAAATGTGGTCTCGTGGTTCGGAAACTGCCTTGTTATAAGTACTTGCTGGAAGCCGTGATCGAAAATGATAGCGCCAGGCTCTACTGGTACCAGTGCCATCATCACAGACAGGACCATTATTGCGAATAAGTCTGAAATTGTGCTGATGGACCGGGCACAGTCAAGGATATTTCCGGTCGACATTACCATTCCGTATGACGAGAACCTCGTGAAAGCCGAAACAGATAAGCGAACAAAATATCTGGACCTGGCTCACGAGGTGACTGACATGTGGGGTGGACTGCCGACCGATATTATACCTGTACTCGTTTCTGCGAACGGGTTAATCCCAGTCAGCCTCTCGGGTCATCTGAGGCGGCTGGGACTCTGTGACGGACAATGCATCGTCCGTCGTTTTCTTTCCCTTTCCCCCTAACCCTCGGCCGTTTGGTCTCCCCTGCCGAGGGCTTCCATCTGGTTGGGTTTTAATTTATTTATGTATTTTTTTATGTATTTCTTATATATTTTTTCATTTACAATTATATATTTATACGACCCAACCAGATGAGAAAACTATAGATTAATAATAATCATTATAGGCCACGCTTTGTAGGTGGCTTGACGATTGCAGTACTAGATGTGGGCATTTCTTACGTCACTGCCCTTCACCAGCCATGGTATTTTGTCTGACGTAAACAAAATGGTTATACCGCCATTTATCAGAAAAGTAAGATTTTTCTGGATTTTTGCATGATTGCCTTTTATGCTTATAGGTGGTAAAGCCATATTGCAGCTATATTATGGTCGTAGCACGAATGGGTCGTCTTGACCGGGGAAGTACCACGCTCTCACAGAATACCAGCGTAAAATAGCAGTTTAATGCTGCTGTGTTTCGTATGGTGAGTGTAGAGAAGCGAATACCTATTTTACTGGAAACGAGGCATTCCATCTTAGCCCTCAGAAGTGCCAACGTATCTGCATTTTGATTCTTAAGCGAGAATAGATGTAGATGTCCATGGACCACAGTATCCACTTACCATCAGGTGGATTGTGTGCCCGTTAGTCACTTATTCTATAATTTTTTTTCAGGGTTTGAACTCTGTTTTCACTTTGCGCCTGTCCGATGAAATGGGTGCGTTCATAGTGGAGCCCTCGGTGGCAACGGGAAGCGCTACAGTCACGTTACGGCTCAACACCAGTCTGGACTATGAAGATCCTAATCAGAGGAAGTTTATTCTTGAGGTAAGTTTAACAGAGTCGAGTACGTGGAATCGTTAAGTATTAAATTAAAGGCATATTTTGTAACCACCGGTGGAAATCAGATTTATCTCATCTTGGGGTAGGTACCTCATCGAAACTTCCTGAGTGTAGCTCCTATCACACCCCTCCTATCCCAGTGCTATCACGATGTCTCGGGACCATTTTCGATTTATCGTTCTCCTCGGGGGTTATACAACTGGACGTTCTTCAATCAGACTTATGCTAGCTTACTAAGCAACCTGGATATTGTCTTAACCTAGATAAGCCTGAAACTAAAATTTTCTGAAAATTTTGAAAAAAGTTACATTATTTAGTTTATTAGATCTTATGCAACATAAAAAAAATTATGAAAAAAAAATTAAGTGTAAGGCTTTCAGGGAAACAGCCGTCCTATATGTAGGACAGTAGGATAATAAGAGGAAATAAAAGACCATTTATGACAAAACAGAATGTAATTAAAAAGTGTAGTTTATTAGATAACTATTGATTATATTACCCATTGTTATATGTAATTTACTAGATTAACACTATTTATGAATGATATGTTTCAAAACACTTGACACACACTCCAACATCACATTTCTTGCAACGTGTCAAACATTTTTTGTGACATTGACGACAGCGTGTTTGCTTCGATTGAGGAATAACCAGATTATTCATTTGGTCTTTACGACTATCAGCATGTTCATGATGGGAGGGTCGGCTAGGCCCTCTTTTGGCATTTTTTCTGTTTGATTCAATCAAAGCAATTGCTACCCTTCTGCGAAAGCCAAGATGATCCAGTTTTCCATGATTTATTTTATATAACTGCCATGCATTATGTTCGGCAAGATCAATCATGTGTGTGAGCAACGGCATGTACCATTTCTTACCTCGTATACCAATTCGGTAATGTGAAATATTTTCATCAGACCGATCCACTCCTCCCATATATTTGTTATAGATGGACACCATATGTGGTTCTTCTATGACAATGTTTCTCTTTTCACTTTGTGAGAAGCGTTTGGCAGATTGTTTAGGATTTATTCCTACAGCATTAGAAGCAATACTGAATATATTATTGTCATGCCATTTAGCAATAATGAACGTGTTGTCATGTGTCGTTCTGTAATCGACAGCACCACGTTCCTTTTTTTTCAGTAACTTCGATGTAATCAGAGGACAACTAGATGTCCTGTTTTCTCGAACTGTCCCAGTGCAACGAAGGCCTTTCTTTGTTATCTCTTCCAGCAAGGGCGTCCCAGTAAAAAAATTATCAAAAACTACGTGGTAAGGAAGGTCGAAGCCACGTGAAATCAGCACATCGCAAAAAGTGAGAACAACGCTTGCACCCAGCCCCAATTCTTTATATATTGGATTGCACATAGTTGTAGCACCTTGGTATGGTTCCATCCATAAAACATACCCTAACACCATACACCAACCCAAGCTTTGAACCCGTACCTAATAGGTTTACCTTTTATGTGCTGTTTGCAGCCATGTCTACCATAGTAGGGGATCATGGCCTCATCTACACTGTAATGCTCTTCAAGAGGAGAAAACTCTAAGAACTTTTTATTTAGAAGTGTAACTAGGGGGCGTACTTTTGTGTATTTGTCTTGCAAATCCAGATTATCATTGACATGAAGGTGGCGAAAAATAAAGTCAAATTTATCCCTAGTCATAGCCGAGCTGATCAATTCATTCTTTGTATCAGGGGAGTTTTCCCAATACATTCTTCTACGGGGGAGCCATGAATAACCACTAACCAACAATATGCCGATGAAACATTTCATATCTTCAGTGGTTATGTCTCCAGGCAAATTCTTTTTGACAGCATATTTATTGCTCTCTGACACCAACAACGAAATAACATCTTCATCTAAGAAGTTTTCAAACCACTCAATTGGGCGCTTATCTTGGCAAGCGCCTTGAACATCTGGCCAATTCACGGGATTTTTTGCCAAGTCCCGTTTTCTCCATGCGTAGGTACGCCTACGTTTAGTTCGACCTGTAGAATCAGAAGGTTCTTCTTCTGTATCACTCACCATAATCTGCCCTTGAATCATTACTTCAGCCGGTTGAAGCAGAATGTTTCGTGGCAAATTATTCAAAGTTACATTATCTTCTTCACCCGAATCTTCGTCAGTGAGACAGTCAGGATCAACAGGAGGAGGTAGAATACATATCAGTCGTTCTCTATAATCTTCTTCATTATCAGAAACATTTTCTAAAGCATCTAAAATTTCATGCGCAGCTAACGGTCTGTAAAGAAAAAGTTGTATTATTGTACTAAAATCATGTTTTTTTTTTTTTTATAGGAGAGGGGGCAAACGAGCATGCGGCTCACCTGATGGTAAGTGACTACCGCCGCCCATGAACAACCGCAACACCAGGGGAATTGCAGATGCGTTGCCGGCCTTTTAAAAAGGAGTAGGCTCTTTTCTTGAAGGTCCCTAAGTCGTATCGGTCCGGAAAAATCGCCGGTGGTAAACTATTCCACAAGGAAGTTGTGCGAGGAAGAAAACATCTTCTAAATCGCACAGTGGTGGACCGCCAATCATCCAGATGGTGTGGATGGTATCGGGAGTTCTGCCGCGATGTGCGTTCGTGAAATTTGGCGGCTGGGATTAATCCGAACAATTCCTCAGAGCACTCCCCATGGTAAATGCGAAAGAAAATGCTAAGAGATGCAACATCTCTTCGCAGTGCCAATGAGTCGAGCCGATCGGAAAGGACTCGGTCGTCGACGATTCGAGCCGCTCTGCGCTGGATGCGGTCAAGTGGAAGAAGCTGGCACTGGGGAGCCCCAGCCCAGAGATGGGAACAGTATTCCATGTGAGGCCGAACCTGCGCCTTGTAAAGTTGCAGGCGTTGAGCCGGCATGAAATACTGTCCCGCTCTGCTGAGCACGCCAAGCTTTTAGAGGCCAATTTAGCCTTCTCTTCCAAGTGACCACGAAACTGCACGCTACTCGATATGTCGACGCCGAGGATTCCGATACTGGCTGAGGCAACAAGGGGAGTACCTTGAAACTGAGGAGATACGACAAAGGGGTTCTTTTTAGCGGTAAACGCGCAAACTTGTGTCTTCTGAGGATTGTATATTATCCTACTGTTGTATATTATCCTACTGTCCTATATATAGTACGCTAGTATTTGTAACAAGTTATACGTAATTTATTTATATTATTTTGCTAGAATATTTATTTAGTACAAAAGTTAAGGTTATCAACTAGATATTAACACAGAAAAAAACAACTCACGAGTAAAATATAACTTTTTATACATACCTGTCATTTGCCATGTCTGCAACGCACTTTTATTACACACTTATAAGGTAAAATATACGGTAAAAACTGTTAAAATAACTGTCTTTTTATTTTTTCTAATAAAGCTGACACGTTTCTTACTGCAAATCATAAGACTAAATAATCTTAGATAAAGAGGGTATACTGATATTTTTTTTTATTTCTACTGTCCTAAATATAGGACAGTAGGCTTATCTGGGTTAATCCTTCCGGTCGGCATAAAAGCTACTAAAAAATCCGTATTTTAATAGAAATAGAAAATAATTGGACTCTACCATCGTCTTAGAATTCTGTAATTACATAACAAAAACACTCACGCCTCTCACCCAGAGGGGTAGGCATAGACTATGGACTTCCATTTGGCGCGATCCTGACACACCTCTCTTGCTTCCTCCACATCCATATACCTACGCATATACGCTCGTCGGTTAATGGTACTCTTGATTTGGCCCATTTTCAATATATCGCTAATTTGGTCGATAAACTTTCGCTTAGGGCGTCCCTTCCCGACTCTGCAGTTCACCTCTGCAACATGAATTTGCTTTGTCACTTTTACCTCATTCATTGTTTCTACATGATCAAACCACCGAAGCATTCTTCTCTTAATTCTGGTCACAACATCATCTTGCAAAACATACTTTTCTCTTATCAAACAATTTCTCACTCTGTCATTCATTTTTTTTTATCGTCACAGCATATCAAAAGGCCACTGCTGAACATTGGCCTCTCTCGGTAGGGATGATTTAAATCGTCACGTCTACCATCAATTTTAAATGAATTGACAACTCTTACTGGGGATCACTTACCTTTACCGAACATAGGCCTCCCCCATAGATTATCTCATAATTTGCCAAAGTTGCCTCACCTAGCAATATCAGTAGGGTTGGCAACTTCAGTTTCTTTTAGTTACTTCGATTCTGTTCATCATCACCATCTGGGTATATCAAGTCACACTGGCTTACACCAGTAAACATGTTACAACACCATTTTTTTTAAAATAGGGTGACAAACGAGCACACAGTCCACCTATAAGTGTTTGCTGTGACCCATAGACATCTACATCTATCCTCGTTTGCGAATCAAAATGCAGATGCGTTGTCATCCGTGAGGACTAAGATGGAATGCGTCTTTTCCAGTAAAAAGGGTCTCCGGTTCTCTACACTCACCATAAGAAACACAGCAGTTTTAAGCTGCTATTTTACGCTTGTATTCTGTGAGAGCGTGGTCCTTCCCCGGTCGAGCCGACCCATTCGTGCTACAACTATACTACTAATATAGCTGCAGCATGGCTCTATAAACCATCTATTGGAATCCATGAGATATTTCTGGTATTTATCATATTGGCTTCTTATGACACCCAACGGGCTAAATGAGGTGAAATGAAATGAAATGTCTTTATTTTTCTACATAAGAAATTAAAATTCTCTATAGATTTCCCTATAGAGGGGTTATTTGCCATAATTGCAACGCTTGGCAAAAGGATTGGCAACCGCAGTTTTTTCGTATTAGTCGTTATTAGGAAGACTGCCGCCCATCTCCTGACTTGTTTCCCTCTGTCGCCTCTTACGACACCCACGGGATGAAATGCGATCGTGCATATTCTTACAATACATGGTTTTTTATTCCCTACGTTTCAACATAAAAATACTTAAATTAAATGCTATAAAATCCTTAAAAAATGTTTTAGTGTTATCTTCCATTTTTATGTTCAGCACACGGCTAAAAATTATACGAATGTATACTCTTTGCTGTGTGGTTTCGGTGAACGGAAATCCAACACCGCATTTCGTTCTGTGGGTATCCCATGGTGGTCCCACTACCTCGTAAGAGACGAGTATTTTCTATTCAATTCTCTTTGCAGGTGATTGCAGAAGAGCTGCATACATCGCCGCGTCTGTCGTCTAAGGCTAGCGTGACCGTATCGTTATGGGACGTGAACGACAACGCGCCACAGTTCCCGGAGGAGCCGCACGTCGTAGTAGTTCCCGAGGCCGCTCCTCCGGGAACACGGCTGACGGCATTGCGAGCCACTGACCGGGATACTGGGCGGTAAGCCTCCATCACTCTTAAGCTGGTATGCAGTGACAATCTTGAGGATAAGCAGAGCAATAGATATTCTTAGTTAATTTATCATATAGTTGTTTTGTTTATTCTTAATCCTTTCTCTTACAAATCGTATTGCACCTCTTAAATAGAATTCTCACTTGTTTATAGGTTGACTGGTTGAGAACGTCTTAGGACGTTAAATACGCCTTTGTATATTTTTTTGCAATTAAGTTTAAATAATATAAATATAAATAAAAAACCTTCAAACTTCGCAATATCAAAAATTGAGTCTATACCAGATTATGTTTCATAAAATTTGATATTGAAAAAAGTAAAAAAAACATGCGTGAGTTGAAACAAGTTCCTTATTATTGATAAACGTATTATTGTTTTTAAATACTATTAATGCTATTAAACATTACTAATATTCCCTTTAACCACTTCTGGTAAGCTTAAAATGCTTGTGTTATTAACAAATACATATAAATGTATTACTAGTGTCTATTAAAATGAAGCGTCATTTAAAATAAAATACACTATGACACAAGGGGTAGTAACGAAAAAATTTTACACTTTTTGTCGCCTAGCTCCCATAAGTCCGATAAGGAACTTCGTTCCAATAGTTCTTCTTACTTCTTTATTATTAATTATAATTATTTCACTAAATTATTCTAGTAAGATAGTTATGAACCGCTTTCATATAACTATACTACGGAATATAGCTATATCCCTAGGGTTATAACTATATCACGGCTTTAACTATCTTACTGCGACATATATAAGCCTCCTCGCATTTCTGAGAGCGTTATCGACTTGTGGAGCAGTTATTTAACGCGCTGATTCAGCCTGTGTTGGCGAAATTCATATTTTAGTACATGGTAGCATTTTATAAAAAGAAATATACACTCGTGGACAAATTTAGTGGAACGCAAAAAAAGTGTGTATAAAACAAAATATCATGGATATTTGTGACAATTAAGTTTATTGATTTGGAGTTGCCTTATTATTCTTTAATTTAAAGTTACAAACTTCGAAAAAACGAAGAAGGAAACATTTTTGTACGTACTTAACATTTTATTAATTTTTTTAAATGTTAAGGAAATGCTTTAACGTGGGCTATAATCAATACTTAGTGTCGCACCCTCTAGCTTTTCAAACTGCTTCCAGTCTCGTATTCCTAATCAAGTTATCATTAAATCTTGGGAGATTCCGTTCCATTCTGTTCCATTATTATAATGCGTTCTTAAGCTCTCTCAAATTAGTGGGGGCTGGTTTTCTTTTCTTAATTTGTCTTTCAAGGTTATCTCTTATATGCTTCATGGGGTTTAAGTTGGGCGAGCTCGCTGGCCACCCCACACCATTGATTTCAACATTTTATACGTGGTAGAGCCATGCTGCAGCTATATTTCTGATATAGTTGTAACACGAATGGGTCGGCTCGACCGGGGAAGGACCACGCTCTCACAGAATACCAGCGTAAAATAGCAGCTTAATGCTGCTGTGTTTCGTATGGTGAGTGTAGAGAACCGGAGAACCTTTTTACTGGAAACGAGGCATTCCATCTTAGTCCTCACGGGTGACAACGCATCTGCATTTTGATTCGTAATCGAGGATAAATTTAGATGTCTATGGGCCACAGGAACCATTTACCATCAGGTGGATTGTGTGCTCGTTTGTCACCCTTATCCTATAAAAAAAAAACATCTCGAAAATATTCGACAACTACAATCGCAGTATGGGGGTGTGCATTATCATCCATAAAAACAAATGTATCTACTTTATTAGGGACATTATGGCACTGCAATGTCTTTCAAAATCTCCCATTCTCAATGACGCGGAGCCCCTTCTCCATACCATATGCCTCTTATAATGATGGTATCCAAACTTTTATCCAACCATCATCTGGTTTTAGGCATAATCTTACGTTTTTTACGTGGTAGAGCCATGCTGCAACTTTATCATGGTTGTAGCACGAATGGGTCGGCTCGACAGGAGAAGGACCACGCTCACAGAATACCAGCGTAAAATAGCAGCTTAACGCTGCTGTGTTTCGTATGGTGAGTGTATAGAACCGGAGACCCTTTTTACTGGAAACGAGGCATTCCATCTTAGTCCTCACGAGTGACAACGCATCTGCATTTTGATTCTTAATCGAAGATAGATGTAGATGTCTATGGGCCACAGCAACCACTTACCATCAGGTGGACTGTGAGCTCGTTTGTCACCCTTATCCTATAAAAAAAATCTGGCTTTAGGATCTGGATTCCAAGCTGTGTTATTCCAATTTTAGTGATTGCGAGCTAAATTAACTTAAGCTATTCGATGGCACGTGGAAAGATGGGGCATCTGGCAGGCAAATATGAATTTATTCCGGCTTATTTCCAGTTTTTGTGCTTAATGTAACCCCTATTAACTGTTTGGAGTTTCGTTCTTACTTCAAAAGAAGTTCAGGCCCGGATTTTTTATAAGCACGATGGTAACGATGAACTGGTTATCTCTGGCCATAATTTTCCATTTACATCCCTATCCTGAGAGTCTCACAATTCGGTGTACCACAGATTTTGATACTTGTTATGTTTGGACTACATATAAATCTGTCATTCTCAGTTTATTTGCTGTAATAATTCACATTTATAACGTTCAAAAGACAGTCAAGGCAAAAATTTAAACATGAACTAAATTTAAACTCAAATTCAAAAGTTGACAACATTTTTCGCTGTATGAAACAACGCAATATTTTGCAATAATTCATAGATAAATATATATGTAGCAAGCTACAATAATTACATAAAAACGAATAAAATTCGAAAAAGAAAAAACATTCCATACTTTCTTTTTTTATATTATTTACCAATGTTTGTAGCCAGCACGCACTATAATTGCAACAGGAGAAATCAAACCTCTTTTTTTTTTGCGTTTCTCTATGTTTGTCCATGAGTGTATAGCAAGCCATTAGTCTATAGCCAATTTCTATATTACTACAGATTCGGAACCGAGGGTATAGTATACCAGCTCTCCGGCAGCGGGTCAGAACTGTTCCGCGTGGACAACAGGAGCGGTGTCATCACTGTAGCCGAGTGCCCCACGCCTGGTCTTCCGCCTTGCTTGGACTTCGAAACCAGAAAAGACTATTTTCTACAGTATAAGGTATATATCGTTTTCTTTGTTAGGTAAAGAAATTGAACTACCGTCTCTCAAAGTGGAGTCACGACTAGGATTGTCAACTTGTTTATATTTCAAATATATTGTCTCCGAGGCTATATATTTCGGCTCCGTGGCGCAGTGGCTTAGCAATGAGTTGGAACGCTGGGGGCCGCGTGTGTGAATCCCGCACGGAACAAGTATTTGTATGGCCTACAAATAATTTTTCCGGGTCTGGATGTTTGACCTTGTGGAATTTATGTATAATGATTTCTTATATTTACGCGAACACTACACATTTAAATAAAACTAATTTTACGGATTTTATCGCGTATATTAACTTATTTTATATTCCCGACGTTTCGGGCACTTCTCAGCACCCATGGTCACGGTGGGGGGGGGGGGGGGGACTGAGGTTTATGACGTCCCAATGTGATAGTTAACCACGGCTACCTTCACATTAAAAATTATTAATTTTTGTTCCGATCTACGCAGTATGAACTTAAAGTATCATGAAGTCTTGCAGTTGTATGCTTGGGTTGGGATTTAATTTTATTATTAATTATGGGATCCCAAGCAGATGGTAGCACCCAGCCATCTTCTCTCTTGAAATTAGGATGTTTTTTTCCATACATAATGGAATTTATGTATGTAAATTGCCTCCACGATACAGGAGAAAATCCTTGAGTGTAGGTAACGTTAAAAAGAAAAAAAAATGAAATATACCTATAGACATATCGACGACAAAAGAATAAATTAATATAATTTAATATTTTCAAAATAATATTTTATATTATATTATGTATATATATTATATCTGGACACCTAAAATATACTAGGGTTGGAAACCTTGGTCACTACCTACCGAGGATTAAGACTAGTAAATTCCCATTTGAAGGCTAGTTGTAAATTCCTGATGAGTTTTTCTACACTATTTGGTGCAGGAATTGGTTTCACTGTTGCCTAACAACAAAAGTTCAAGTAAAGTAACGTTACCGCCTATAGGAGGCCTGTCCCACTGCTGAGAAGGTTTTAGGACAAGGAAGTGTCCGCCGCGCTGCCTCTGATTTTCTTAGACATGATCACGATGTTTTCCTTCACCGTCGAAATTGTGGTAAATCAGCACTTAAAATTGCAATTAATCGGGGATCGCATACTGTGAAATATACAGCGAGCGCCAAGTCCTCGAACTACCATGTCTCCTAACAACAACGGAAGCCAAAATTGCGATTCAGAAGTTTCCACTTTACCCTGCGTATATAGAACGAACTCCGTACCACCACACAAAGCGTACCTTGTTGCCTGACGGAAGATATTTGTTTTTCTTCAACGACTAAAAGTTATTTAAGAAGCCTAATATAGAGAAACTTTGATTTTTCAGGCGACGGACGACGATGGAGCCGGTCAGATGAGCGTAGCATCCTTGCAGATCTCTGTGACGGACTCCAACGACAACCCGCCCGTCTTCCTCACGCCGGTCTACAAGGCATCCATCGATGAGGATGCTATCAAGTTCGAGCCTGAACTGCAGGTATAATATTGCTTTAGATTGTAGCCAGTCAACTGAGATATTTTTTATAGCATAAGGGTGACAAATGAGCACACAGATGGTAAGTGGATGCGGTGACTCATAAACATCTTCATCTTTCCTCAATTTAGAATCAAAATGCAGATGCGTTCTCACCCTTGTTGAGGACTAAGATGGAATGCCTCTTTGCCAGTAAAAAGGGTCTCCGGTTCTCTACACTCACCATACGAAACACAACATAACAGTTTAATGCTGCTACTTTCCTCCTTAGTCCTTGGAGGTGATCGCAGTAACCACTTACCAGCAAGTGGACTGAAAGTCCGTTTGTCAATTTTGAGTATATAAAAAAGCAGCACTATGCCGCTGTTTTGCCCTAATATTTAGTGGTTTGGACTATTTTCGCTAGTTTATGTTAACCGTAGTATTACGGTAACAGACTATTTAAGTCAACTGCTGAACATAGGCTTCCCTCATAGTTTGCCACCTAGGAGGGATATTTGTTATAGTTGCCACGGTTGGTAACCGCAGCTTTATTATTTTTAGTCGTTATTACGAAGACTCTGCTGCCCATCTCCAGATTTGTTTCTCTGTGTCGCCTCTTACGACACCCACGGTATGATATGGGGTAGTGAATATTTTTACACCGCCACTACATTTATTACAATAAATAAATTGCTTGTTTCACTAACACGTGTATTTCTCAAGGTGCAAGCCCGTGACGTCGACGTATCATCCGACATCCGCTACTCTATCATCTATCCGCCACGCAACCCGTTCTGGATAGATCCGCAAACCGGAAAGATATCCGTCCGAGGGGAAATCGGCTCTGCTAACTCAACAGAGTACAACCGCATAGTGCTTACAATTTTGGTAAATATTTTTTTAAGTTTAGTGTAGTAGTCATTCATTTATCACTTTCTTTTATTTCTTTTCTATCTCTTACCGACCCATAAATAGTGCGTTGCAGGAATTTGACTATAAACATATAAACACTCACGCATGTCACCCAGAGGGGTAGGCAGAGACTATGGACATCCATTTGGCATGATCCTGACACACCTCTCTCGGTTCCTCCACATCCATATACGGTTAAAGGTACTCTTGATTTTGCTGATTTTCAATATATCGCCAATTTGGTCGATAAACTTTCGCCTAGGCCGACCCTTTCCGACTCTGCCGTTCAGCTCTGCAACATAAATTTGCTTTGTCACTCTTTGACTATTTTAGAGTATTATTAGTAGTAAAATAAATTACAATATTAGAGTTTAATAAACTTAAACAACACGCATTGAACATGCGTTGTGATGATCCTAGTGAGCATACTAGGTCAAAGTTATGAAATCATTGAAGTTGTACTTCTTTTGGGACGTTTGGGAAAAATGATGAGAGTGAATTTTTACGATGCACGCGCACACCGACAGATAAAATCGACACCATGTAGTTGTTACGATGCGCGCGCACACTGACACCTAAAAGCGACAACTTCAGTGGGTAATTGTCTCTCAAGTTTTTTTGTTTTGTTACGCTAAAGAAGTATAACTTCCTACGTGCGTACATAAGTACACACACACTTATTTGTATTGTTACTGGTTCTTAATACGTCTGCAAAATTTCAAATAAATTAGACTTCTAGAAGTGGGTTAAAACTGAATTACAAAATTCCATTACATTATGTAATACATAAGGGTCAAGCTAATAAAGCGTGTAATTATTTTATTTTATCTTTTGAAGTTATACTTCTTTTGGCGCGTTTGAGAAAAATGATGAGATATTTTTTTACGATGCACGTGCACACCGATACCTACAAACAACATCATGAAGTTGTTACGATGCGCGCGCACAATGACACCTAAAAGAGACAACTTCAGTTTGTAATAGTCTGTCAAGTTTTCTTGAAAACTGATAACTATATTCAAGATAGTTATTCAAATATATATGAATCTATAAAACGTGTTTTATTTCAGTTAATTTTTGTTTAGTTACGCTAAAGAAGTATAACTTCTTAGGTACGTACATAAGTACACACACACACGTTTTTTTATAGAATTAGGGTAACACACGAGCACATAGTCCACCTGATGGTAGGCGGATGCTGTGGCCCATAGACATCTTCATTTATCCTCAATTAAGTATGAAAACGCAGAGGCGTTGTCACCCTGAGGACTGAGGAGGAATGCCTCGTTTCTAGTAAAAATAATCTCCGGTTCTCTACACTCACCATACAAAAGACAGCAGCATTGAGCTGCTATTTTACGTTGGTATTCTGTGAGAGCGTGGTCCTTCCCCGGTCGAGCCGACCCACTCGTGTTGCAACCACAATATGGCTCTACCACGTAAAAAACTTGATGATGATTGATGATTTTAGAATAAGCGTGACAAACGAGCAATCAGTTCAGCTGATGATAAGTGGATGATGTAGTCCATACATATGTACATAAACCCTCGATTAAGAATCAAAACGCAGATGCGTTGTCACCCCTAAAAAATAAGATGGAATATCTCGTATCCAGTAAAAAGAGTCTCCCGTTCTCTACACTCACAATAGCATAGCATAGTGTTATATTATAGCTGCTATTTTACGCTGGTGTTATGTGAGGGCGCGCCGACCCATTTGTGCTACGACCATAATATAGCTGCAGCGTGGCTCTACCACGATAATGATTCTTTATTTTTTAGTTTTCTACCCTCACTCGTAACACTAGACAGAGGCTAACCGTGTGACATTTTAAATCTGTAACTTTAAACACTTATTGAAGTGAAACTTACTTATCGGTGTAAAAATCAATATACAATAAATATAAAAAATCTGTGAAATTTATTGACGGTATTTAAAAACAAAAACGTCACGTTTTCTTGTTACGTTTCACTAACGCGCTTGCATGAGTATACTATTATTTAATCTACAGTAAAATATAAAACAAAAGAAGAGTGATATATCATAACGAAGTTTCACTTCGTACGTGTGTACACAATTACATGTACAATTTTTTTGTAGGCAACCGACGGAGTCCATAATGCGACTTGCACTGTGGAAATAACGATCCGCGACGTCAACAATCACGTGCCTGTCTTCGATACTGATAGATATGATGCCGATATCACTGAAGATGCGCAAATTGGTATGTTTTCATTTACCAGAAGTTTATTACCCGCACAATTTTTTGTGGAATCTGCTACCACCAGGTATTTTTTTTTATATAGGAGAGGGGGCAAACGAGCATGCGGTTCACCTGATGGTAAGTGACTACCGCCGCCCATGAACAACCGCAACACCAGGGGAATTGCAGATGCGTTGCCGGCCGTATTTTTGTGGACTGTTACAATTTAGAGACTATTTTATAGAATGATAAACGAGCACAGTTCACCTGATGGTAAGTGGATGCTGTAACCTATAGACATCTATATCAATCCTCGATTGAGAAGCAATATGCATTGACAAAGATGCGTGTCATCACGAGGGTTTCCTAAAAAGCAACCGAGGGAAAATGACAGTGGATTTTTATAGGCTGTAATGGAAGGATGGATGGATTTATTGCCTATAATATGTATAGAAAAGTTGTATAGTATTAATATAAATACTTATAGAATACATTATTATATTTTAATTTATTTTGAATTTGGAATTGTTTATCTTTTTTTCGTTTTTTTTCTTTTGAACTGTTACCTGTGTCATAACTCTGGGAGAGGCCGCTGATTCGTACGATACAGACTCGTCTAATTTAGGAGTCGGAGATTTCATAAACATTTGTACTTTATATCTGACAATTAAATATTTATTATTATTATCAACAGGAACCGAAGTGGCGGCAGTTCGAGCTACAGATCTGGACAGCGGTGTTAATGCACAGCTTCAGTACGCGATACAGCGTGGTGCTCTCGATGCCTTCCGTGTGGAACCCGACATCGGGGTGGTCACCGTCGCCGCCAAACTGGACTACGACAAGCGGAAAACCTACCGGATACAGATCGTCGCTACGGATATGGGTTTGTAGCAGAATTTGTTGAATCCGAGACTTTGTTGACTACTTCGTTGCTCCAGTTTTTTTAATAGAGTAAGTGTGACAAGCGAGTATACAGCCCATCTGATGATAAGTGATAATAAATAATATAGTAATAGACATCTACATCTATTCTCGATTAAGAATCAAAATGGAGATTCGTTGTCACCCCTGAGGACTAAGATGAAATATCTCGTATCCAGTAAAAAGGGTGTCCGGTTCTCTACTACTAAACACACATCCATTAGAAATTCTAATCTTCTAGTGGTCGTAAATCTCTAAATCCCGGGTGGTACCAAAGTCTGAATTTTTCTGTTAAGAAGTTTTCGTTAACAGCCCCGAGTCAGCCGTTTGGCGGTGTTTCGCCCCGTGCTACAGAAATCACGTAAAAGCCTTTGGTCCTTCGCCTGATCTCCATCTCTCTCCGATCGTGTCAGATTACCGTCCGATCGGACTATGAGACTGAGGGAATAGGGCATGCACCTATGCTTGCACATACACTTCGACACTACAGTCCTGTCCTGTGGAGGTTAGTCTCCGTTGAAACTACCCGCCATGACCAAAATTCGATTTGGTGGATATTATTATTATTATTGTTGAGTCTGTATTCGCGCAATAAGAAAAAATATATGTGAAATAAGAAAAAAATATATTTAAAAAATAGATGGAGTGACGACCTGGTAAGACATGTAAGAAGTCGATGGATGCAGGTGTCTCAGAACTGTGCTTCGTGGCAATCTTTTAGGGAGGCCTATGACTTGTGAAGGGCTGTAAAGATAATGATGATGAAAATGAAAAAAACTATTTTGAAGACGTGAATTTGCCAACACGCATTGGGGCAGCGCGGCGGACATTTGCTTGCCTTAAATCTCTCTCAGAAATGAGAAGAGACCTGTGCCCAGCAGTAGGTCGTATATAGACTGTTACTAAATGTATTCGTGCGTGTTCAAAATTCCACCACATAAGCTTTAAATCAATCCCCCAGGAATCCCAAGTTTAACTGGCACCACCGAGCTAACGGTCCACGTTATCAACGTGAACGACAAGAAGCCCAGCTTCACGCCCAGTGTACAGAGGGCCGAAGTATCAGCTGATGCCGAGCCGGGCACGGTCCTGCATAAACTGGTCGCCATCGACCCGGATATTACAGACAGCAACCAGCTATTGTTCGAATTGTCGCACGATAAGCCCATACGAGCGGTTGACATCAATGGAAAAGAGGTGAGTACATTTTTTTTAGTTATTTTTTGCAGTTTTAGATTAGCTGTGGGGTGTGTTTGCCCCTCACATACCATAATTAATAGAATCAGGCGCTACTTTGCGGAAATTCATTATATTAAAGATGTTTAAAAAATTGTTTTTTTTTTTTTGTAGAACAAGGGTCTTACCTAGTTTAAAGAGCACCTTCCGCATCCCCAAATTGCATGAACTATCGCCGTCACCACTTATACCAGCACCACTACTCTCAACATCACTACACTAGGAAAGACACACCACCGTGTCGGTAATACGACACGTGTTTCGCCTCTAAACGTGACATCCTCAGGGGAAGTAGACTCTGCGGTGGCTGACCGCCACTTAATAACCACCGTACTTCACCTGAGAATAAATATTTTACACCCATCAATACTAACTTTACTCCTACAGGTGCAAGACGAGGGTATCTTCGGGTCTTGGTTCGAAGTTAGAACGAACGGCGAGGTAGCCGTAGTCCAGCAGTTGCAGAGGAGTCTTGCCGCCGTGCTGACGCTTCCCGTGGCTGTCACGGACAACTCTGCACCCACATTGCAGCGGACTGAAGGTAACTGGTGTACTGGCTTTGTTTTATAGACCTACAGATATAATTGTGTGGATGTACGTGATGCAATATTTTATATTTTTATACGTGGTAAGCGATTTTGCTGCTGTATTATGGTTTTAGCACAAATGGGTCGGGAAGGACCACGCTCTCACAGAACACCATCGTAAAGTAGCAGCTTAATGCTGCTGTGTTTCGTATGATGAGTGTAGACAACCGGAGAACCATTTTTACTGGAGGCATTCCATCTTAGTCATCAGAAACAGAAACTTTTTATGCAATATAGATTATTAATAATACTTATTGATTGTCACCCATTTTTTTTTATTTACCACTGGTTCGGAGAAAACCCTCTGGCCTGGAAAGAACCAGCAAGTAACCCAGCGGGGCTTTTAAAAAACAGCTTACAATCATATGTTACACAATTAACAACACAAAATAAATTAGAAATTGCTTGGTTGCGATCACCCCATTCTCAGGGGTTATTATCATCCCTAAATTCGTTAATATTATAATAACCCTTTTTATACAAACTTAGTCTCAGCGGTTAAAAAATCCTTGTGTAAGCTTGTGCTGTAGCAACTTCTTTATTTCGTCTCCATAATGTATTTTGTTCTAGGGGAACTGATAATAACAATAGTTGACGTGAACCGCTACGGACCTGTGTTCACGGAACCGGCGTACTTAGAGAAGATTCTAGAAGAGCAGCCCGTGGGGACAGTGCTAAACACTTACAGTGCCACGGACAGAGAGACGCCAATATCCCATATTATTATATATCCACCAAGTCCTTACTTCCAAATCGACAATACCACGGGTATGTATTGATCTTATATCTTCAAGTTTTTTCTTTCAGGCTATAGACAATAGATTTTATATGATATTCTAATGAACATTATAAGACCTTACTTTCATTAGTTAAGTAGCTTCTACCCGCGACTCCACCCGCGAAAATACAAGCGTTCTATTTCATTTTCTCGTGGCAAATTTTATTTAACTTTATTTATTATTAAAAATGCATGGCAAGGATATATTTAAGTGCTGGATCCTTCGGGACGGGTCACTCGTGAAGAGTGTGAAGAGGAGTGGGGAGAGGACGGATCCCTGCGGGACTCCAGCCCTTAGTACAGTAAATTGTGTTATGTTATGATCTATAAAAAACACCTCTTCAAAAAAGGGAGAGAAATTTGCCGTCATTTAGAATATTAGATTATAATCTTTGAGGACATTAAATTATCGAAACATATAACCGCGCTGGCCCAATGCGTGTTGGTGGATTTCACATGACTTTGCAATATCTTATTTCTCCGATATGTTAGTTTATCACGATGTTTTCCTTTACCGCTGGCACTTAAAATTGCAATTAACTATTTATTGGTGCCGGCGACGAATGAATCTGAGTTACTCGCGAACTTTTTTATTTTTTATTTTATTATTTAATTGAATAATATACTCAAATAGACATTAGTTATATACAGTTCTAAAACCAAAATTATAATGGTGTTGATCTAAACCACAAATCTAAACTAAAAAAATACACGTATAAAATTACGTTTTATACGTGGTAGAGCCATGCTGCAGCTATATTAGTAGTATAGTTGTAGTACGAATGGGTCGGCTCAACCAGGAAAGCACAGAATACCAGCATAAAATAGCAGCTTAACACTGCTGTGTTTCGTATGGTGAATGTAGAGAACCGGAGACCCTTTTTACTGGAAAAGAGGCATCTTAGTCCTCACGGCTGGCAACGCAGCTGCATTTTAATTCGCATTTTTTAATTTGTATTTCCGCTAATCGTGTCTATTTTCTACAGGAGTAGTAAAAATAGCACAGCGTATCGACTATGAAAAGATAAAGCATATAAATTTCACGCTGGTGGCGTTTGACTCGGGTGTGCCTCAGCGCTCCACTTCCGCTTCCGTGTCGGTGGAGGTGGTCAATATCAACGACGAGGAGCCACTGTTCGCGGCTGTTGCATATGATGCGGTGGTCAAAGAAAACTCACCAGCTACCACCAGTGTGGTTACCGTCACCGCTGTCGATAAAGATGAAGGTAACCGTTTGATCTACCAAGTTTTAGTGTGTGACTCGTTTTCAATATCGGGTGTGTGATTTGGTGACGTGAAATATAATGTTGACTCAATATTTTTTTATTGCAAATTTAGAGATTTTTTAAAGAACAAAGGGTCGTCGGAAAGGATAGAACAAAGTCTGCCTGGTCAGCTAGTAGTATAGTATAGTATCAATTCCAGTACATTTCATTTTTGGTAACGTTATCAAAGTTACTTATAAATATTACTTACTTATAAATAATACTTGTAAATAATTTACTTTAATTTAATTACTTATAAATAATAACTAGCTTATAAATAATTTATTTAAGTTTTTAAGAGTTAATTATTATATTTTAATGGCAACATTATGGCGTCAATTACTACTTTGTTCGAATGTTTGACCACAGACAATAATGTGTTTGACACTGATAGTATAAAAGTAAAAGATGTTTTATTTTATTTTATTTAATGTTATTTTAACATATATGACATGTATACATTAAAGCTTTCTGCACTCCTTCATGTAGATTTTAACTATGCCAAAGCTCACACGCCTCCGTGCGCACAATATGCTTAAAAAGAGGTACAAAGTTTTATCTTCACGTATTAATACAATAATATATCAATCACTCAATTAAATCTCGCGAGCAGGGCTCGGAAACGTTATTAAAAATAACGTATTTAAAACGTTTGGGAAGGTTCCTTGTACAACATTTTGTTCGGAACAAAAACGAAATGAGAACGTAAAGTGAAAACGTAAAAACGGTTTATTTCGCAGGAAGCTAAATGAATGGCGCGTGCCACGACAAGTTTAAGCCTATAGTATTGTATTGTAAGTCCAAAAAATGGGAAAAAAACCTGTTTGTAATGGTTAAAAACGTTTTATTGAACAAGAACGATTTAAAATTTCGTTCTCTTCATAAACGTTTTTATTATGATTCCGTTCGAACATAAACGAAACAAATAAGTTTTTAGGTATTTATTTATTTTGGTTTGATCATGTAGAAAGAATGAACGAGGAAAGAGTGACAAAGCAAATTTATGTTGCAGAAGTGAACGGCAGGGTCGAGAGGGGACGCCCTAGACGAAGGTTTATCGACCAAATCGGCGATACATTAAAAATGGGCCAGATTAGGAGTACCCTTAACCGACGAGCGTGTATGCGTAGATATATGGATGTAAAAGAGGCGAGAGAGGTGTGTCAGGATCGCGCCAAATGGAAGTCCGTAGTCTCTGCCTACCCCTCTGGGTGACAGGCGTGAGTGTTTATGTATGTATGTATGTATTTAAGGTGAAAACGTTTCGACAAATATACCGGTATCCGAGCCCTGCTCGCGAGTGTCCTCAGAGACGACTGCGGGAAATGTCAGAAAGTACTCTTAGATTCCGACATGTGACCAGTATAACATCTTGTTTAGTCCAGGGCGTAAAACACCATTACCGAGTCGCAGAGCGAGATCGTCAATCTGCTTTTATATTGTTTTAAAATGAACCTGGTCATGCTTCAGCTTTATTATGGTTGCAGCACGAATGGGCCCGCTCGATGAGTAATGACTACTCTTTCATAATACCAGCGTAAGTGTTTCGTAGGGTGAGTGTAGAGAAATGCAGACCCTTTTTAATTGCAACGAGACATTCTATTTTAGACCTCAAAAGTTACAACTTATCTACATTTTAATTCTTAATCGAAGATAGATGTAGATGTCTATGGGACACATCATCCACCTATCATCAGGTGAACTGTGCTCGTTTGTCCTTCTTATTTAATAAAAAATTGTAATATTATGGCATTTTTGTTATTCAATTACCAATAGCTAATCATAAATATGTTTTAACGAGTAATCGTTCACAGGTGAATACGGTGACGTCACGTACAGTATATCTGGGGATCTCTCTAATATGTTCTCTATCGACTCAACGACCGGTGTCATCTCAGTCACCGACGGTGCAGTGATAGACCGAGAGAATATATCCGACATCTACCTACGAGCCATAGCTAGTGATAACGCACCACCGCATATAAGGAAAACTGCCAGTGTACCTGTAAGTAAAAAGATAAACAATAATAATTATGGGCCTGTTATACTTCTTTGGGGTACTCTATAAAACATCCTCATTTTTAAGTTTATTGTATATGATATAAGAGTCATTTTATTGCAGGTCCACATAAAAGTCTTAGATGAGAACGACAACCCGCCAATATTCAGTCAGAAGGTATACAAAAGCACGATTGCGGAAAATTTACAGCTGAACCCCCCTGCCGCCATATTGCAGGTGTTGGCTGAAGATAGAGATGAGGGAGTCAATGGGAAAGTGGAGTACACTATAGAGGAGCAGAGGGAGCCTGGTAATTTTTTTTTTTAAGATTAAACACGTGCTAATTAAAATATTTGAAAATTCATCAATGATTGAATAAAAAAATGAGACGATGAAGGTGCGAGATATCTGTTACGGTAAATTGTTTTCCTTTATGATAAAATGAGACTGCTTCTGATGATATGTTGATAAAGCATGGAGTTAACGTGCATTCTCCTTATTCTGACTCTTTTTTAAACGGATTAGTCTATGGACTAACAGTGACGATACCATCTTGCCGTTTTTTATGTGTAAAATGAACCTTACCGTGTAGTGCCGACGTAAGAATATCCACTACCCCATATCATCCCGTGGGTGTCGTAAGAGGCCACAGAAGGAAACAAATCAGGAAATGGGCAGCAGCGTCTTCCCTATAACGACTAACAATAAAAACCGCGGTTGCCAACTTGTTGCAAAGCGTGACAACTATGGCAAATACCTTCGATATGAGGCAATCTATGGGGTAGGCCTATGTTCAGCAGTGGACCTTAATGGGCTGTAACGGTAACGGTAACGGTAAAACGAACCTTATTCAAGACTGTAACATTCCACTACTAGACGTGGGCATGTGCCTTTCAAAAGAACATTTGGCGGAACCGTTACTATTGCCTGTTTCAAGTGCATTGATGCCTCTCCCCGCCGACGTTCTACGCATTTTATTAAGGATGTAGGAGATGATTGTGCCGCCATCTATCGGAGACCGTAAAAGGCTTTTTACATTTACGATTGTCACCTTTGTGACACCTGACATTGGATGGAAAGAAAGAAAGGAAGAATGAAAACTTTATTTGACATGACACAGACAATTAATTATAACACGAGATAAAAAAGTGCTAGAGATTTTGTGTGAAGTAAAATTAGGTCCCTATTTCAGTTAACTGTTGTTGTACAATGCGATTCATATAAGAATAGGAACGTCAATGACCTCGAATGACTGCGATCTATCAACATTCACTTGAAAAGTACGGCTTGCAAAGAAAATAAATTTTTCACTTTTATATTTATTTAACTGATTCTTAGTGTTATCAAATCTATTGAAGTCGTAATTACTTAGTTTTACAAATAATTTATAACTTGTTTCTTCATTGTGGCCATTTCGCCATTAAATAACACACACACACACACACACACACACACACACACACACACACACACACACACACACACACTCTCACTAGTAAAGTTTATTTAGCTTAGCTTAACTTTCTTTTTTGTAATAAACTTTTTCTTTATTAATTATGTAAGTACTTTTAAGTCTTTTTAAAAACTGTAAAATGGGTTGCAGAGCGAGGCATCCCCAATACGAGTATGTAAATTACTCTCTGGGACGTCTCAAAACATGTATGATTAATTTTTTAGAAATAAAAGTATTTATTATTATTACTACAAATTAATTATTGAAGTGCTAGATTCAAATTAAAACTTTTTCTTTCATGGTTCTTTTATATTTATGTTTCAATAAATATTATTTCAAAATTATCTGTTTTGCTCACCCTACCGAACTGGTTTGAATTGAAAGCTATGACGTCACAATATAGCGCCAGGTCAGTATTATTTGAATCGCATAGTAATTAATGACAAAATAAAGCGTCAGCAGCCTAATGGCAGGGCGCGGACCGCGAACTCGAAAGCTCGAGGGTTCGAATCCGCCATTCGACTACTGTCGTGAACCACTTCTAACACTTACCAGAAGTGGTTAAAGGGAATATTAGTAAGGTTTAATAGCATTACTAGTATTTTTATTTAAAAAAAGTGATGGATACGACGAAAAAAATGTTGTTCCTTAAACTTATTTACTTTTCTCAGACACCTTCACAGTGGAACCATGGAATGGTATCATTTACCCAGCTAAACCAGTCAGAGGCAACTCCACTTACCAGTTGACCGTCCGGGCGTCAGATGGTGTCCATTTTGACCGGGCTAGAGTCGACATTGCTGTGCTGAGTGTTAACCGACATAAACCTGTGTTTGTACAGCCTCCTCCTGAACAGAGGCAGTTGGAGATACCAGAGGTATGTATGAGGTATGAGTGTGGTGATGGTGTAAGAAGGTTAACACACCATTTCGTCCCGTCGCCGTAAGAGTTGCCTACGGGGAATGTCAAAAACATCTCATGCTCTCCGATAAATAGCAGTATAACCACTTTTTTTATTTATTATTAAATAATATCCAGTACAGTTTTACAGTAATAAGATACCGCTAAACTCAATGAGGGCATCCATGACTTTTTCTGCCACCAGGGCGGCGCCACTTAAAAGTGAGGTATAATATTTGACAGATATCATAGCAGGGAAGTTAATTTATTTGAAAATAGTAAAGGTTAATGTTTCTTTTTGTTCCAATACTTATATTTTATATTAATTAGATAAAAAATAAGTAACCCAAACCACAGATATTCTTAAAAGTCGAAAATTTTTAAAAAGAGTTAATTATGTGCAAAAAATTAAACAATCTATGGTGGAGGCCTATGTTCAGCAGTGGACTTTAATAGGCTGTAACGATAACGGTAAAACGCCCTTTGCCTGTAATTGTGGGATGGATGAATAGTGGGTCAGGAATTCAGGGTGCTAATATTCTGTGAAATTAAGGCCAAGCGCCTCTGAACCCTGAACCACAGCTCGGTAGCTTTTTCATAAAGATTAATAACTTAATTGATTGCATATTTGTCTACAGAACGCAGCCCAAGCAGATTACTTGATAGCTACAATAAAAGCAATCGACGTGGACACCGGAGAGAACGGCAGAGTATCTTACTACTTGAAGGTGGACAACCAGAATGTTGGGGAAACTCAAGAGTTCAGTCTAGATAAGGATACAGGAGAGTTGAGGACTAAAACATTCCTGGATAGAGAGCATAAGGCGGAATATCAGGTTAGTGGTTGGGAGATCCAGCAGTTAATGACAAAGAGAGTTATGAATGTTTCTTCAAGATATATTACGTGGTAGAGTCACGATACAACTATGTTATGATTGTAGCACGAATGGTTCGGCTCGACTGGGGTATAACCATGCTCTCACAGAATACCCGCTTAAAATAGCTTAATGCTGCTGTGCTTCGTATGGTGAGTGTAGAGATGCGGAGACACATTTTACCGGAAATGATATATTCCGTCTTTAAGTCTTTAGGTGTGACAATACATCTGTATTTT
Source organism: Parnassius mnemosyne (assembly GCA_963668995.1). Taxonomy (NCBI): domain Eukaryota; kingdom Metazoa; phylum Arthropoda; class Insecta; order Lepidoptera; family Papilionidae; genus Parnassius; species Parnassius mnemosyne. Next base: position 2,887,640 of record CAVLGL010000002.1, on the reverse strand, counting down.
GATTCCTAATCGAGGATAAATGTCGATGTCTATGGGCCACAGCATCCACTTACCATCAGGTGTACTATGTGCTCGTTTGTTAACCTTATTCCATAAAAAAAAAACAATTTTTACGCTGGCTTAATTTCCATACTGTAAGGCCAGTATGGAAACAAAATTTAAAGTTAGAACTCCAAACTCCCCAATGTCAATATTTGTGTCATATAATATAGCCTAGACTTAAATTTTGCATACTGTTCTACTGCACCAGATTGCCTGGTTAAAAATAAAACGCAAATGCGTTTTCACCCCTGTGGACTAAAATGGATGGCTTCGTTGTCTGTAAAAACGTGGTAGAGCCATGCTGCAGCTATATTAGTAGTATAGTTGTAGCACGAATGGGTCGGCTCGACCGGGGAAGGACCACGCTCTCACAGAAAACCAGCGTAAAATAGCAGCTTAACACTGCTGTATTTATGGTGAGTGTAGAGAACCGGAGACCCTTATTACTGGCAAAGAGGCATTCCATCTTAGTCCTCACGGGTAGCAATGCATCTGCATCTTGAGTCTTTATTGATGATAGATGTAGATGTCTATGGGTCACAGTAACCACTCACCATCAGGTGGACTGTGTGCTCGTTTGTCACCCTATCCTATAAAAAAAGGGTCACCGGTTATCTACACTTACTATATGAAGCATAGCAGCATTAAACTGTTATTTTACACTTTTATTCTGTGAGAGCGTATATCTCAGCCGGTTTGATTCATCTGGCTCCGTGGCGCAGTGGCTTAGCAATGAGCTGCTGCGCTGGGGGCCGCGGGTTCGAATCCCGCACGGAACAAGTATTTGTATGGCCTACAAATAGTTGTTCCGGGTCTGAACGTTTGTCCTGGTGAAATTTGTGTTTGTAAACTGCCTCCACGATAGTGTGGGGGTAACGTTTTTTAAAAGAAAGAAACAATGATTCATACCATAAGCATAATATAGCTACAGCATGACTCTATCACGTAATGGTGAGCACCATATTTAGTGCTTTGTATAGCTGATCATGCTTGCGATTAATGGCTGATAAATGGCTTCTACAGTATATATAAACTTGCAGCCAACTTGCAAGCATTGCATCACACACACACACACACACACACACACACACACACACACACACACACACACACACACACACACACACACACACACACATGCGCGCGCAGACGCACGCGCACGCACACGCACTCGAACACTCACACGCACACGCACTCGCACACGCACACGAACACGTACACGCATACGCACACGCACTCGCACACGAACATGCACACGCACACGAATACGCACACGCACTCGCACACGCACACGCACACGCACAGCCACACGCACTCGAACTCTCACACGCACACGCACTCGCACACGCACACGAACACGCACACGCACACGCACACCCACACACACACACGCACTCGAACACGCACACGCACACGCACACGCACTCGCACACGAACACGCACACGCACACGAACGCGCACACGCACTCGCACAAGCACACGTACACGCACAGGCACACGCACTCGAACTCTCACACGCACACGCACTCGCACACGCACACGCAAACGAACACGCACACGCACACGCACACCCTCACACACACGCACACGCACTCGAACACGCACACGCACACGCACACGCACTCGCACACGAACACGCACACGCACACACACACGCACACGCACTCGCACACTAACACGCACACGCACTCGAACACGCACACGCACACGCACACGCACTCGCACACGAACACGCACACGCACACGAACGCGCACACGCACTCGCACAAGCACACGTACACGCACAGGCACACGCACTCGATCTCTCACACGCACACGCACTCGCACACGTACACGCACACGAACACGCACACGCTCACGCACACGAACACGCACACGCACACGCACACGAACACGCACACGCACACGCACTCACACACTAACACGCACACGCACACGCACACGCACTCGCCAAGGAAAAAGAACACGCACACGCACACGAACACGCACACGCACACGAACACGCACACGAACACGCACACGAACACGCACACGCACACGCTCCCGCACACGCACTCGCACACGATCACGCTCACGCTCATGCACGCGTTCACGCACGCGCTCACGCACACGCTCACGCACACGCTCACGCACTCGCTCACGCACACGCTCACACACACGCTCACACACACGCTCACAGACACGCTCACACACACGCTCACACACATACTCACACACTCACGAGCATGCACACACACACACACAATATCGTTTTTTTTTAAATAAGGGTTCTTTAGGTTATGTAATACATAAACATAAACACTCACGTCTGTCACCCAGAGGGGTAGGCAGAGACTATGGACTTCCATTTGGCACGATCCTGACACAACTATCTCGCTTCCTCCACATCCATATACCTACGCATACACGCTCGTCGGTTAAAGGTACTCTTAATTTGGCCCATTTTCAATATATCGCCAATTTGGTCGATAAACTTTCGCCTAGGGCGTCCCGTCCCGACTCTGCCGTTCACTTCTGCAACATAAATTTACTTTGTCACTCTTTCCTCATTCATTCTTTCTACATGACCTACATGATGAGGTTATGTAAATAATACTAAAATGTAAATTAATAGCATGCTGTGATTGTACATTTCGAAATAAGACTACCATAAATTATCTTTAAAAATGTAATAATGTATCAATCGTTGTTAATCCTAATAAATAAAAAAGTCCTACCACCTAATATACACCGTTACAACTTAAAACGTCCCTCGGTGACAACTAAATGATGATGTTGATGTGACAGCTGGTGATCGCGGCGGTGGATAATGGGGAACCCGCGCAGTTTGAGAGCCTGCGCCTGCTCAACGTGTTGTTGGTGGACGAAGACGACAATGTACCACAGTTCCTTCAGAAGCACTACCAGTTCGCGGTCAAGGAGAACTTGCCAAGTGGCATCATCGTCGGTAAGATGCCTCTGACTATTGATCTTAGCTTGGAATCGCAGCTTTAGCTATTTTTTCCAAATCACAATATTTTGTTCTAATGATCAGGTGACCCAACCGTATAGTGGCAGTGTAAGCATATCCACTACATCATATCGTCCCATAGTTGTCGTAAGAGACAGAGGGAAACAGGAGATGGGCAGCATCATCTTCCTGATAACAACGCAAAATTATAAAAATCTTCGGTTGCCAAACAGACAGACAGACAATTTTTTTAAATTGTGTTATTGTTATATGTACCGTATATACTTCAATATGCATTTAGTAAAAAGCTATTATTTTGACATTACAAACAGACACTTTATTATTATATCTATGTATAGATATAGATTATCCCAAATTGAATGTGATTAATGGGCAACAACATATTCGCCAACCGATTCCTTATGACTGCGTGCGTGCGCAGCAAAATCAGTTAAAATAATGCATTACCACGCATTTTGAATTTAATAGATAAAGAAGGACAGAATGTTTGAGATTTTTTTTATTGATTTTTATTCACCATTTGTCTATATTACTTATTATGAAAATTTGGCTGGTTATTCAAAAATAACCCTGTATAATGCACTTCACCGAATTCCCTTTGATTATTATTTTAACTGCTAAAGTACGTAGGCTTAATACTAGATATGACAATATATCTTATTTAGGGTAGATTTCCAGGTCGTGGAAAAAGATGCAGGAAGTCAATGGATGTAGGTGGCTCAGGACCGTGCTTTGTGGCATTCCTTTGAGTGCCTATGTAGAATAGAATAGAATAAAATAGAATGATTTTTATTCAGTATTGATTATTACATAATACTTATTGAAAGTCATTTTTTTATTAACCACTGGTTCGGAAAATACCTCTGTCCTGGGAAGAACCAGCAAGAAACACAACGGGACCTTTTTTTGTGTGATGTGGTGCAGCAGTGGTCTTGTGATAAGCTGTACTGATGATGATGATTTTTAATCATTGTATAAAAGTTATTAATAGGATAAAGTTACAACATAAACAAAATTATAATTGTGTAAATAAATTATAAGTATATTCAGTCAAGTTACAATTTGGTTGACGAATAACTTTTTACTATAATGTTTGAGAAATCAGCCATAAAGAATACAACTTACCTTTATCATAATTATCTTATATAGCTATTAATCTATTTTATATTCATCAAACAAGTGCTTAAACAAAATATAATAACTTTAGGAACAGTAAAAGCGATCGACAAAGATGCCGGAGACAACGGCAAGGTATATTACCACATATTAGAAGGCAACCGAGAGGGCGCGTTCATTCTCGACAGGACGCAAGGAATCATACGGGCGAATATGTCATTTGACAGGTAAGAAATAAGAAGTAAATAAAATAATTTTTTTTTATTCATAAACACGGTCTTACATGTACATACACAATGGTAGACTTCTTTTTTTGAACGCGAAATGCGCTCGTATCACAAGTAAGCTCTTCTTCCTTATCATAAAATTTATTAAATCAAGAACCGCTTATACCGAAATATGTTACTCTTGTGTTATACAGCTGTGTATCTTGTATTATAAAGCTGTACGACTCTGGAATGCACTTCCCTTAGTAATAAGAAAACACCTTAACCTGTGGATTTTTAAAACAAAAGTAAAAGTACATTACTTAGGCTCATCGGACACATAAATAAATATGTAAATTCATCAAGAATTAATGTATTTATGTATAAATATACACATGAAGTACCTAATCGAGGCTGATTAAGTACTTCATGTGTCGCAAATTTGTACCAAATACAGGCAATATTCTTTTATGATACGCGCGTGCAGAACTTTTTTTGAGATTTCTAGCGACGTTGACTTGGACTTGTTTAATACAAGTGTTACAAAAATTAATTCTGTTACGTGTTCTTTTGTTAAATTTATTGGCGTAGTGAACGTCGCCTGTAAAATTAAATATTACAATTACAATAATAATTATTTTATAAATAACTTTCAGAGAGACGCAAGAGGAATATACAATGATAATATACGCCAGTAACAATCCGTTACTGGAACACGCTGCGGCCATTTTGAATTCTATAGACAACAGCACAGACAGCCAAGACGGCAGCGTCACTACGGTCGGAGTAAGAATTCTCGACGAGAACGACAACGAGCCCAAATTCCAGCAGAAAGTTTATTATGCTGGTAAGTTGCAAATTTAGCTCTCACTAACATTTTTGTGTCACTTACCATCAGATGGACTGTGTGCTCGTTTGTCACTCTTATTCTATAAAAATACATTCTACCAGTTCGAAAAACGAAATATCCTAACAATAGCTAAAAAGTCAACTGCTGAACATGGACCTCCCACGTAGATTGCCTCATAGGAGGAATATTTGACATACTTGCACGATTGGGTCGGCTCGACCGGGGAAGGACCACGCTCTCACAGAATACCAGCGTAAAATAGCAGCTTAACACTGCTGTGTTTTGTATGGTGGGTGTAGAGAACCCGGAGACCCTTTTTATTGGAAAAGAGGCATTCCATCTTAGTGACAACGCATCTGCATTTTGAGTCTTTATTGAGGATAGATGTAGATGTCTATGGGCCGCAGCAACCACTTACCATCAGGTGGACTGTGTGCTCGTTTGTCACCCTATCCTATAAAAAAAAACTTGCAACGCTTGGCGGGCGGGTTAGCGACCGCAGGCATTTTGTTTATTTTTGAGTTGAGGTGTTATAAGGAAGACGTCCTGTTTTATTTCCCTCACTCGCCACTTACGGCATCAACGAAAGATATGGGCTAGTGAATATTCATCTTTTCTTACACCGCCACTACACGTCGAATTGGGTTTCGTCTTAATATCAAGTTTGATGGCAAGCATTCAAGCTTCTCAGGACTGTGTAAATGTTATATCGATAAAAATATCTATCGAGAATAGATCTCAATAAGTTTTGTATAAATCCGTTAGTTCAGAAAAACTACTTGAAGCTGAAAGTTTGAAAATTACAAGTATAAGTTTTTTCATTTTTGTGTATTGATAATACCTACTAAGGTACGTGAGGGTAATATGGTGACCTTAAGCTTTACCGCCCTATAAAACCAAAACTAGGAGGAGGACAAAGACAACAACACAAAGTATATACTATAATTAATATATTAAGGAAAAAAAATAACAAACAAGCCTTGGCAATAATTAGGAACAATTCGAAAAATCAACTTAAAAAAACTAACAACACTATATAATACTAAAATGGACTAAAATATTTACTATAATGTCAATTATCAAAATGACGACGATAAAGCGGCGCCTTTTTGGCCCTTTGCTGTAGTTTTTGAGTTATAGGAAGTGACCATATTAACCGGATAACCATATTACCCTCACATACTGTAGAACGTGAGGGTAATATGGTCATCCGTACAACCAGTGCGTGTTGCCAGTGATGACATATGGCACTGAGACGTGGTCCTTCACTGCTGGCTATATGCGGAAGTCCAAGGTCGCTCAGCGAGCTATGGAGAGGGCTATGCTCGGGGTTCCCCTGCGTGATAAACTTAGAAATGAGGATATCTGCAGTAGAACTAGAGTGACCGACACAGCCCAACGGATTAGTAAGCTGAAGTGGAAATGTGCCGGCCATATAGCTCGAAGAATCGACAATCGATGGGGAAAAAGGTTCTCCAGTGGCGGCCTCGTACCGGCGGACGAAGTGTAGGGCGTCCCCATATAAGATGGAGTGACGACTTGGTAAGACATGCAGGAAGTCGATGGATGCAGGTGGCTCAGCACCGTGCTTTGTGGTATTCCTTGGCTGGGCTGTAATGATGATGATGATGATGTACTATAGTAGGTGGTAGAACTCCTCCGCTAAGGAGTCTGTCTGGGTACGCAACACTCTTACTTATTTCTGCTGGCAAATAACAGTTCTTGTGTGTTTAGAGGCAGTATTTTTAAAAGAGAAGATTAAAAAAAGAAGAAGATTAAAAAAAGTATGATCACAGGCTGTAGAGCATTCCAACTTAATTCTCAGAGCTGACAATGCATCAGTCAGCCTTTATACTTCGAAGGTGGCTGTAGATTTTTTTTAAATATAGAATAAGATGACAAACGAGCACACAGTCCACCTGATGGTAAATTGATGGTGTAGCCTACCACAGGATATAAACTTCCACACATATCCCTGAGGATTAAGATGGAATGCCTCGTTTCCAGTAAAAGGGGTCGCCGGTTTTCTACCCTCACTATACGAAACAGAGCAGCATTAAGCTGCTATTTTTATGCTGGTATTCTGTGAGAGCGTGGTCCTTCCACGGTCGAGCCAGCCCATTCTTGTAAGGTATTCATTGATTGTGGTATCCACTTACCATCAAGTAGACTATGAGTTCATTTGTCAAAACCTCGTTTCTCCATTTCAGGTGTAAAACACACGGCCCGTATAAACGAACCGATTATATCAGTGATGGCCGAGGATCCGGACCTGGAAGAGAACGGCACCATTATATACATGGTGGCGGCTTCTCATCTGTACAAGTTCGGCGCCTCGCAGTCAAGCGGCAGTGTGGTCCCCTCGCCCTTCAACATCAGCCAGGACGGTGAGTAAAGCATGTGATGCGCAGTGATGAAGGACTAATGGAACAGCACGTTTCATCTTGCGCTTGCGCATGCTTGCTTTCTTCAGAATGCACGATTGTCACGTGTTATACGCTATATTAATATTATCTCACAAGATATTCACATATTTATGTCGCATCCAACTAGCTTAATTAGACATTTAGTTAACGGTCTAGTCTTTTTACTAAGCGGCGCCATTGTAATGTCGCTGGTTTGTGCCTAATTATGGGCTATGTGCTGTATTACATAAATGTACGCGGATTTTGGGCGGCCCAAGGACCACCTACTGTCGCTAATATTATAAGATAGGTGCAAAGTTAATTAAAACAAGCTGGGTCCACACTCGTATCATTTAATGTATCCATAGTGTATCAGATCTCCGACGCGTGGCATCGACCTGTATCATTTTTGCTAGTGTGGACGCAAAATGATACACGATCATGTTACACGCCGTAGCTTAATATACCCCGATCCGTAAATTACCGTGTATCTGATATATGTCGTATCGGATATGTGTATCATGAACGGCAAAATGGTCGTAGATTGACGGATTTTGATACGCCTATTTAATTTGATACATGATACACCACGATCCATCTCGAGGCGGTTTTTTCCCAATCATCAAGTATCTTAAGTGTGGACGTGGTTAATGACATGACTCTGGCATGACACGGTGAGAGATACGATGTGGTCGAAATGGGCGTCCACAAATAAATACTCGATACGATACGTCTGAATTTGAATTTCATGATGATACAAGTCTGATACAAATGTGGACCCAGCTTAAGACGCATCGGCTGAATATCATTCAGGTCACTAGTTGAACGGCGCCGTTTAGTAAAAAGGTTAATCTGGTAACTGGAAGGCTAATTTGTATAACTGTACCATACAAATGCGTTGAAAATTGTAATTTCGTTAGTTAGTATTTTATTTTATATTCATGTTGATAGTTAGATATTATTTATAAGTAAGTAGTTTTCTTACATATAGGTAAGTTATAGCATAACAGGTTGATGGAACTGTAATGATGTTAATTAATAGAATCAGGCGTTACTTTGCGGAAATCCATTATATAAAAGCTTTTACAAAAATTTACTTCTCAAATATCCGCGTTATAAAATAAAATGATGTGTCTTACCTAGTATGAAGAGCACCTCCCGCCCTCCCTCAATTGCGTGCACTATCCCCGTCACCACTAATCCCAGCACCGCTACTCCCAACACCACTACACTAGGCAAGACACATCACTGACGATAATACGACACGTGTTTCGCCTCTACACGAGGCATCTCAGGTGCCTCGTGTAGAGCCGAAACAAATTGAGGGAGGGCGGGAGGTGCTCTTCATACTAGGTAAGACACATCATTTTATTTTATAACGTGGATATTTCCGAAGTAAATTTTTGTAAAAGCTTTTATGTAATGATGTTATAATTATGAAATAAAAATCTTATGTTATGAAAGATAGAATTGACTTTATAAACCGGTTTATACGGGAACGTCACCGCCAGCGGATTTTCGCTCTTGTTTCATCGCTTAAACGATGTTGTATATTAAGTGTTCGCACATGAGAACTATTAGTGAAAACGACGAAACAAATCATGCAATATTAATATAAACATCAAGTTATTTTATCGTCATCGACAGTCTGCTAATCAAAGTTTTTATTATTATTTTACCTTCACGCCAAGATTTTCACAAAGAGTGCACAAAGGACAAAAAGATCAGCGCTGCAACTCAATTGCTAAGCCACTGCGCCACGGAGCCGTCGTTAAAATGTTGTTTTCGTCAAAATCTCCCAAAAACTCGGCAATATTATACATTATGATATTGTAGGGAAGCGTTTGAAACAAATAGTTTAACTATAAATAAATAATAAATTATAATATTCTAATCAATCTCTGTTTTAATTCCAGGTATCCTAATGACGGCGACCTTCATGTCGGAATATAACCAGGACCGCTTCGTGCTGGACATCATAGCTCAAGAACTCGCCCCGCCTCATCGACAGGCAAAAGCACAAGTCTATGTAAGTTATTTTTACATACCTTTATTGAAGTAAATATGATAAACGAGCACACAGTCCACCTGATGGTAATTGGATACTAAAGCCTATAGAGTCTATAATCTTTGATATTTGAGGATACGTATATCTATAGACAATTGATATACCTATCCTCAAATAATCAATCAATCTCTCTCTCTCTCTCTCTCTCTCTCTCTCTGAATGTGTGCGTGTTAGTGTGCGTGTGCGTGCACTTGCGCGCGCGCGCGCACTTCTGTGTGTGTGTGCGTGTGCGTGTGCGCGTTTTCCTTCGAAAAGTATCCTAATCGAGTGTTCTTAGTTGTTTCAAGAAAAACTATTCAGTCGTTTGAAGATCATCAGCTCTTTATATTTTGGGGGTTTTTATTTTTTTAATTCTTAAACGATGATAGATATGGTTAGCCGTGTAGTGGCGGTCAAGAATATCCACTACCCCATATCCTCCCGTGGGTGTCGTAAAAGGCGACAAAGGGAAACAGGCAGAAGATGGGCAGCAGCATCTTCCTGATAATAGCCAAAAATTATAATAAAAAAACTGCGGTTGTCAATCCGCTCGCCAAGCGTGGCAACTATGGCAAATACCCCCCAATGACTAAAGCAACAAACAGACGGCCCCCAGTCCCCGGCGGCCCCGCTATTCCTGGCTACGGTGGCGACCATGGTAACGGCGGGGCAGGGGGTGCTAAGAATCTCCGGTGGAGGTTCGGTTGCCACCTTAGACGACTCGACCTGGCAACGTACAACGCACGCACCCTGAGGACTGACGAGAAGATCGTGGAGCTGGAAGAAGAGATAGACAAGTTGCGCTGGCATATTATAGGATTATCCGAAGTCCGAAGAGAGGGGGAGGACACGGTAATCCTCGAATCCGGCAACTTGCTCTATCACCGGGAGGGCGACCATCTGTCCCAAGGAGGTGTCGGATTTATCGTCCACAAGTCTCTCGTTAACAACGTTGTAAAGATCGGGAGTGTGTCGACGAGGGTTGCGTACCTTATACTCAGAAGCACCAAACGGTATTCGCTGAAGGTCATACAGGTTTACGCACCAACCTCGGCACACCCCGATCAGGAGGTGGAGGAAATGTATGAGGATATCTCTAGAGCCATGCATTCCTCCAAAACCCAATATACGGTGTTAATGGGAGACTTCAATGCAAAACTAGGCACAAGAGAGAACGGTGAGCTGAAAGTAGGGAAATTTGGAATAGGGCAACGGAACCCAAGGGGCCAGCAGCTGGCCGACTTCATGGAGAAAGAGGGACTCTTTATGATGAACTCTTTCTTCCAGAAGCGGCCCCACAGGAAGTGGACCTGGTCGAGCCCCGACGGTTCGACAAAAAATGAGATTGACTTCATTATGACGACCAGACGACAACTGTTCAGTGATGTCTCCGTGATCGCAAGGGTGAAAACTGGTAGCGATCACCGAATGGTTAGAGGCACACTGAACCTAAACGTTAAGTTGGAGAGGTCTCGTCTAATGAAGTCAACGCTCCGTCCCCCTCGTGCTCTAATCCAAAGTCCCGAAACCTTTCAGCTCGAGTTACAAAACCGTTTTCAGTGCCTAGAAGACTGCAATGAAGTGGACGATATGAATGACAAGCTCGTGGAAACTGTCCATGCGGTCGGAGCTAAGTTCTGCAAGACCCGCCGCAGAAGAACACAAAAACTCTCCGATCACACTCTTAATCTCATGGCTGTTAGACGGGAGATGAAGCTACATTCTTCAACAGACTTGACAGCATACAGGCATCTGAACAGACAGATCTCCAAATGCATGCGGCGGGACTTACGCAACTTCAATACAGCTCGTATTGAAGAAGCGATCGAGCGGAACCAAGGCTCCAAAGTCTTTGCCAGAGATCTGTCTGCCAGAAAGAGCCATCTGTCAAAGCTGAAGACAGAATGTGGCAGCATCGTTTCCGGGACACCTGAGATTTTGAGTGAGATTGAGAGGTTCTATGGGCAGCTGTACACGTCATCGTTGGAGCCACACGCAAGTGTGAGTAACGATCCAAGAGCGAGTCTCATCCGACACTATTCCGAAGATATCCCGGACGTCAGTCTGAGCGAGATTAGAATGGCTCTCCAGCACCTTAAAAACGGTAAGGCCCCAGGCGAGGATGGAATTACAGCGGAGCTTCTGAAAGCGGGTGGAAGACCGGTACTTGAAGTCCTTCAGAAGCTCTTTAATTCCGTCCTCCATGGTGGCATTACACCGGAGGCGTGGAGCAGAAGTGCGGTGGTCTTGTTCTTCAAGAAAGGTGACAACGCTCTCTTGAAGAACTACAGACCGATTTCCCTTCTGAGCCGCGTCTACGTGCTGTTTTCGAGAGTCATTACGAATCGTCTCGCGCGCAGACTTGACGACTTCCAGCCTCCCGAACAAGCCGGTTTCCGAAAGGGCTTTAGCACCATAGACCACATACATACCCTTCGGCAAGTTGTACAGAAGTCCGAAGAGTACAATTTGCCACTATGTCTGGCGTATGTGGACTATGAGAAAGCCTTTGATTCCGTCGAAATTTGGGCGGTGCTGCAGTCCCTTCAGCGGTGCCAAGTTGACTGTCGGTATATCGAAGTGTTGAAGTGCTTGTACAGTAGGGCTACGATGGCTATCCGAGTACAGAACCAGAGTACGAAACCTATCCAATTGCAGAGAGGTGTAAGACAGGGTGACGTCATATCCCCGAAACTCTTCACCGCTGCATTGGAAGACGTTTTCAAGCTTCTGGACTGGAAAGGGTACGGTATTAACATCAATGGCGAGTACATCACACACCTTCGATTTGCCGACGATATAGTCCTTATGGCAGAATCGCTGGAGGACCTAAGCACTATGCTCAATGACCTCAATAGTGTTTCCCAACGGATAGGTCTTAAGATGAACATGGACAAAACAAAGATTATGTTTAATGTCCATGTCACACCTATGCCGGTAGTTGTTGGGAGCACTAAGCTCGAAGTTGTTGACGAGTATGTTTACCTGGGACAAATAGTCCGACTAGGTAAGTCCAACTTCGACCGAGAGGTCAATCGACGGATTCAACTCGGCTGGGCAGCGTTCGGGAAGCTACGACACATCTTCTCGTCAGACATACCTCAAAACCTTAAAACGAAATTGTACAACCAGTGCGTGTTGCCAGTGATGACTTACGGAACTGAGACGTGGTCCTTCACTGCTGGCCGTATGAGGAAGCTCAAGGTCGCTCAGCGAGCTATGGAGAGGGCTATGCTCGGAGTTTCTCTGCGTGATAAACTTAGGAATGAGGATATCCGCAGTAGAACCAGAATAACCGACATAGCCCAACGAATTAGTAAGCTGAAGTGGCAGTGGGCCGGCCATATAGCTCGAAGAACCGACAACCGATGGGGAAGAAAGGTTCTCGAGTGGCAGCCTCGTACCGGTAGGCGAAGTGTAGGGCGTCCCCCCACGAGATGGAGTGACGACCTGGTAAGACATGCAGGAAGTCGATGGATGCAGGTGGCTCAGGACCGTGCTTTGTGGCATTCTTTGGGGGAGGCCTATGTTCAGCAGTGGACTTGTGAAGGGCTGTAATGATAGATATGGTTATCCATGGGCCATAGCATCCACTTACTACAAAGTGGACTGTGTGCTCCTTTGCCACACTTCTATATTAAAATACTTTTTCAACAGCTGTGGATTATTGACCGGTCAGCGCTGATCCGTATGGTGGTATCCCGCAGCTGCTCAGCTCCAGCGGTTGATGTACGGAAGCGACTGGAAGCAGCAGGTCAAGCTTTATTGGTCACTGGAAGAAGACTGCCCCTTGTACAGGCAGACAGACGACACGATGACTGGTAAGTAGCCATATGCAATTTAATTTGTTGAAAAATAATAATTGAGCTCAGGCTCAGGCAGCTCAAGGGCTATGCGCTCGCTGTAAACTTCACAATACGCGAGCAACCCGCGTTCGATTCCTGCCGGCACCAATGAAATTGTTAATTGCAATTTTAAATGCTGATTTACCACGTGCTCATCGGTGAAGGAGAATATCGTAAGGAAACCTGCATGTCTAAGAAATAAAGTAAAAAATATTTTAAAGACATGTGAAGTTCACCATAACCCATTGTGGACATTCCCTTGCCCTAAAAGTCTTCCAGAAATGAGAGGAGGCCTGTGCCCAGCAGTGGGACGTATATAGGCTGTTACTCGATTACTCTCGAAACTCTAAATATATTACTGAAAATGTGTTGATCGTATTGGCAAAAGTCGACTTTAGTGCCCAGCAATTGAGTATAATTCTAGGCATAAGAGCCGATTTATTTTTTATAGAATAAGGGTGACAAACGAGCACACGGTCCACCTGATGGTAAGTAGTTGCTGTGGCCCATAGACATCTGCATCTATCTTCGTTTGCGAATTAAAATGCAGATACGTTGTCAGCCGGGAGGACTAAGATGGAATGCCTTTTTTTCAGTAAAAAGGGTCTCTGGTTCTCTACAATCACCATACGAAACACAGCAGCATTGAGCCGCTATTTTACGCTGGTATTCTATGAGAGCATGGTCCTTCCACGATCGAGCCGACCCATTCGTGCTACAACTATACTATTAATATAGCTGCAGCATGACTCTACCACGTAAATTTACTCGTAATGGAAATATATTTAGTATACTCGTAATGGAAATATATTTAGTAGAGATAGGTTTCAGGAAAGTAGTGAATAACTACTGCTTGGCGGCAGAAATAAATAATAGATTGAATGTTACCCTGACTAACTCCGAGGTAGACAAATTTAATGTGTCAATCGTGAATGATTCGTTCATTTGACTCGGGTCGCATAAAAGTATTGATGATTGCAATTACAGTTTTAGAGCGTTCCTGATCAAACGTTTGACAGGACCTATGACCAGAGTATAGTAATGCCTGACGACCTTTATTATCGAGCGGGTCTCACAGATCTCAGAATATTGAAACTCGAAATGATCCATTTGAATGATCTGCTCGAAGACGAATCAATACTTGAATGATCGGGTCACTAGAAATGAATGGATGACACATATCTACTCCCTGTGCATAGTTAAAAGAATATAATCTTATTTTGGAGTTACCAGGGAGTATAGTGGGTTTTCAGTCCACTAGTTAAAGAAAGTTAACCAAAATCAAATTAATTTCAAATTTCTAATAACCCGTCATAGGTAAGAACACGCATCAGTTTTTTTTAAAGATTTCATTCCGCAGGTGCGAAATCCACTTGCACGCAGTAGACCCCAGCACGTACCAAGTGCTGCCCGTGGACAAAGTGCTGGAAACCATCGACTCCAAATACGACGAGCTCAAGGACGTCTACCAGGAGTTTGGTGTGGAGACGCTGATCGCCGCTAGCGCAACTTCCAAAGGTTACTTGATTAGCTTATGATAGGCTGGTTCGGTGTACACCAGTACTGGTGACGGAAATTTTGCTTCATCTTCTTCAGGAATGGTATAACTTGCCAACATCTGTCTTTCCATTCGATTATAATGTGGATGTCTTCAAGACAAGAGTGAACAGCATTTTGTAAGGCTAAGACAGTGCGCTTTACGATCTTCATCTGCATCACGAGTCACGACTTACCATCAGGTTGTGGTAGAAGCCAAGCACTGGCTTATAATAGTAAAACGATCTTGCAAATGTGTCGAAACTTTGTTTTGCGGTGGTGGCATAAGAAAATTTATCACTTGAATTCTCTCGTGAACATCGTTAGAGTCGACCATAGGATATGCCAGAACGATCTAATTGCTTCCAATAGATGACGGTATGTTTAGATATGCGACGGAGAGCAGTGTCACGGGTACTGCTGAACATAGACCTGCCTCATAGAATATCTAATAGGGCATCTGTGATACCTGCCATAGTTATCATGCTTGGCAGGCAATTTAGCACAAAAACCACACAGTCCACCTGATGGTAAGCTTGTCCTCGATTAAGAATCAAAATACAGTTGCGCTGTTAATTTTGAGAGCTAAGACTTCGTCTCCGGTGTAGACTCACTATACGCTACTATATTAAGCCTGCTATTTTACGCTGGTATTTATTGAGTGTGGTCCTTCCACAGTCGCGTTGTACCATTCGTGCTACAGCCATAATATAGCTGCAACGTGGCTTTACCGGAATTAAAAAATACTGGAAATCACAGTTATCATTTTTAGTTGTTATGGGGAAAACTCTGCTGTCCATCTTCCGTTTTGCGTTCCTCTGTTGCTTCTTACACGGGCCGATATGTTATCATTTCTATGTTACAATTATTTTGAATTTCCCCAGCACCAGACAGTTTCGACCCGGCACTTGCGACACTCATAGCACTGCTTATAGTGCTGTTCACGGGAATCGTCACCTTTGTTGTTGTGTGTGCCTGCCTTAAGCACTGGTGAGTTGTGTGATTCTATTTTAACACGTTTACAAATAACTGAACTATATGTATGTATGTGTAGCCGGTGGAAAAAAAAGGGGAGATCTCCCGCTGGGCAAGGTGTTCTGCCCGGGGAGCGGCTAACGCTCCGAGTGGTAGCTCGAAACTATTTTATATATACTGCTTTAACTTCGGAACTTTGCTAGCGCGATTTAGGCTTCGACGTGTTTTCGCTTGTGGCGCGACGACAGCGCCGCCTCATATGCATTTTATATATGAATGAGTTCTGGGTGGTACAACTCAATTTCTGCTTAGGAGTCTGTAGGTGCCACCTCTTAATTTATGGCAACACACAGCAGTGTCTTCACGCTGTCTTCCTGTCTAAAGGGTGTAGAGTACCAATGGTATAGTCTAACAACTGCACATTATTGCTTACACGCGGCCTACTTAGGCCGCGTGCGCTGAACTTACTCTTAAATTTAAAAAAAAAAACGAAGATCAGTGTATCATCAGTGCATTACCTTCAAGGGAAAGAACCATTCTTAACTTTTGTACGTAGTTTTAACTTCATTCAATACATTTTTTACTATTACGGTCTCCCTTTTACACTCAACAACATAACTGTATACATAAATATAACTAACTACTCGACTGAATGGAATTTCAACTAAACCATACATTTTAATGGTCCTTCGAGTCAGATCCATAGGTCGCTAGTTCATTTTTTACGTGGTAGAGCCATGCTGCAGCTATATTTATAGTATGGTTGTAGCACGAATGGGTCGGCTCGACCGGGGAAGGACCACGCTCTCACAGAATACCAGCGTAAAATAGCAGCTTAACACTGCTGTGTTTCGTATGGTGATTGTAGAGAACCGGAAACCCTTTTTACTGGAAAAGAGGCAATCCTTAGTCCTAAGTCGTCACGGGTGACAACGCATCTGCATTTTGATTCACAAACGAAGATGGATGTAGATGTCTATGGGCCACAGCAACCACTTACCATCAGGTGGACTGTGTGCTCGTTTGTCTCCCTATCCTATAAAAAATATACGAAAGAATATGTACCATTGTTAGACCGTACAGCTAGTGTAATTAATGTGAGATATTCTATTTTAGTCTTCAGATGATAACGCTTGTGTAGTCATTATGTTTAAAATTAGTTGCAGCTATCTATGGACTGCAGTCACTTATTATAAGTTGGATTAATAGTTCCTTTGTCACTTCAATTTTGTTAAAAATTTAGGTATTTATATAAAAGTAATGCAATTTTACACTTCGGTTTTCACCAATTCTGGACATCAGAAAAATCTGTCTACTATGATCATTACTGATCATAGTTGATCTGTGTGTTGTCGATGTTGTTTTAGTTATTTTAAACTCTAATGATATTGAAATGACTTTATCATCATTCTTCATCATTACAAGCCCAACACAAGTCCACTGCTGAACATAGGCCTCCTCAAAGTGATGCTCCAAATTACGGTCCTGAGCCACCTGCATTCGCCGTCTTCCTGCATGTCTTACCAGGTCGTTACTCCATCTAGTGGGGGCCAGCCTACACTTCGCTGACTGGTACAAGGCTGCCGCTCAAGAACCTTTCTGCCCTATGGGTTGCCGGTTCTTTGACATAATATATACACGGCCCATTGCTACTTCAGTTTAATAATCCGTTTATTTGAAGTTTACATATTGTTAATCTTTTAACTCTACCATGTTGACGGTTTGTGACTACCAAGTTTCGTGCTAATTATTTTATATCATCCCCCAGGGTTATACCACCCCCATCATTACAATCGAGCAAAGGGGACAGTCTCGCGAGGCGGAGGATACTTGAAGAGTTGAGCACCACGGAGAATCCATTGTGGTTGGAGACGAAGCTAAGGCCTTACGAAGAGCAGGAGCTAACGATGAACGTATTTGGAGATCAGAACGACCAGTCCATATCCGAACAGCCACAGGTATATTAAGAGTTACATACGACTTTATTAAAAAGGTATAGAATTTTCTACAAGGTTTACTGGACATAAAGTTAGTCTATATACATCCCACTGGTAGGGACATGCCTCCTTTTAATCTGCTAGGGTTTTTAGAGCAGGATAGAACATTGTCCCAACGTGGTATACGTCACATACCCTTTATACATTTATAATTTCTAAAACATTTTTGTTATATCTACGATGTTTATTATTATATGGTACAATTGGCAATCGAAATAATATTTATAATACACCCCACTGCTGGGTCTCCACTGAGCTGCGATGGTTTGGTGCGGTGAAACCACTCCACTGTCAGCTAGACTTTACTGATTTCTAAGACATGAAGAATGTCTTTATCAGCCGATTATGTAGTGAATTGGAGCACTCAAAGTTGCAACCAACCATTTCAT
Source organism: Parnassius mnemosyne (assembly GCA_963668995.1). Classification (NCBI taxonomy): domain Eukaryota; kingdom Metazoa; phylum Arthropoda; class Insecta; order Lepidoptera; family Papilionidae; genus Parnassius; species Parnassius mnemosyne. The sequence continues at coordinate 2,869,261 of CAVLGL010000002.1, read as the reverse complement.
CAAAGCGGGTATCGAACTTAGATTGTGTTGCTTACTCTCTCAGCTACCACGGATTTTTTATGCCACGATACGCGGTGTAAGTGTCGACGTAACCGTGGACTTCGTAAGAGGCGGCGAGAAACTTGGGAGAGGGGCAGCTGCATCTTCCTGATAACAGCGCAAAATAATAAAAAAAAACTGTCTTTGCCAACCCAATTTTCAAGCGTGGCAACCGTGGCAAATTTCCTACCTACGATGCAATCAATTGGGGAGGGTTATTTTCAACTGTAGACTTTAATAGGCGGTAATAAGGATGACGATGTTACCTATACACAACATGTAACAAAAACCCTGTGGTTTCCGTTAAGCTACGATCAGTATACAAGCAAATTGAAATAACTTTACTTCTGAAAACTCGACCATAAAATAATTTTCATTTAAGTATAATTTTACATAACATTTAGAAATATAAAATATTAAAAAACTATAGTAAAAAAATCTAAAACTAATAACTTTTATCATACGATCCTACTCGCTCGTGGTATCGTGCGAAAAACGATGTTTGCGTATCCTCGCTGAATGACTATACTTAGCCTTTGAGCGACAAAAGAACCAGCCCTCTTATCACCAGCAGTACTATAAAATAATAAAATTAAATTAAGAAAAACTTGTAGGCTTTACATTACCTTAGCAATGGAGCGAAGGTATTGTCAAAGACTCGGCTTTACCGTTGCGTGTGGCTACCGTATAGTTTGCAAATAAAAAATTATATAAATTTAATTTAAAAAAAATATGGTCGAGTTTTCTAATGTATTATATTACGTGGTAGAGCCACGTTGCAGCTATATTATGGTTGTATCACGAATAGGTCGGCTCGACTAGGCAAGTATCACGTTTCATAGTATACCTAGGTAAAATAGCAGCTCAATGCTCCTGTGTTTCATATGGTGAGTGTAGAGAACCGGAGATCCTTTTATTGGAAACGAGGCATTCCATCTTAGTCCTCAGGGATGGAAACGCATGCGCATTTTGATTCTTAATCGAGAATAAGTGTAGATGTCTAAGGGTCACAGCATCCACTTACCATTGGGTGGTCTGTGTGCTCGTTTGTCACTCCTATTTTATAAAAAAGTAAGGTTATTTATGTACGTTTGAATACTGATTCTCATATCTCACTTAAAAGGAACCACAGAGTTTTTTTTCACGTTGTATAACGGAGTGGTGGTGGTTGTGTACAGACGGACAACACGTACGCGACGATCGCGGGCGGGCGCGGGGGCGGGGTGGCGGAGTACGCCACGCTGCCCGGGGACTCGCCCACTCCCCTCGAAGCTGCACTTGGCTTCCAGGTACTTATTATTTTACTACTAGCGACGGGTCATTTCTGGATCTGGACAGCACCACCTTCCGGGTCCAAATGTGAATCTTAACCATCAAGAGACACACACAAAAAATCTGCAGGCCATCCCTGGAACTTCTGGCTTATTTTCGATCGCAAGGCTCGAAAATCTATTTAATTTTTGTTTTTATGTTTTTTTTTAAATCTTTGAAACGGCTCGACCGATTGAATTGAAAATCTAATCAGCTCGAAGTCTCAATGAACACTTTCTAACGCCGTGTCACCATCTCGATCGGTTGGTTCGTTCTAAAGATACCAAAATTTTATATACATACATATGTACACACACACACACACACACACACACACACACACACACACACACACACACACGCACACGCACACGCACACACACACGCACACACGCACGCGCACACGCACACGCACACGCACACACGCACGCACGCACGCACGCACGCACACGCGCATGCACGCACGCATTAAAATATTAAGAGACCATATCATTCCGTTGATGTCGTAAGAAGCGATAGAGGGAAATTAAAAAGGAGATTGACAGGAGCAATTTCCTGATTACTAAAATAAAACTGCCATTACCACTCGCTTGCCAAGCGTGGCAATCTGACGAAGTTCAGCTGTGGACTTTTGTTACGCTGCAACCACAAAGTGTAAATGGATAGATGGGTGATTAAAACTATACTTAAATTATATCACTTTTTTGTTTGTAAGACATATTTTTTGAAGTAAAGTATATTTAACGGCGCAGTGGCTTTGCAATGAGTTGCAGCGCTGGAGGCCGCGGGTATTTTATGTATTTAGTTTGTATGTATTACAAAAATGATTGTTCCGTGTCTGCAGTTTTTGTTCTTGTGCAATTTACGTTTGTAAACTACCTCCACGATACAAGACAAAATTCTAGTGTGGGGTAACATTTCTTATATATTTTTTTAATTGATACTTCTTTATCGAAGTAGTGCAAAAATTTAGTGACGGTATTAAAAAACGAAAACGACACGTTTTCTTGTAGCGTTTAACCGCCGCGTCTGCATAAGTATACTATTATTTAACAAACGTATGTAAAATATAAAACAAAAGAAGAATGATATGTCGTAATGACGTTTCACTTCGTACGTGTGTACACAATTACGCGCAATAGAATTAAGAATGTACATACAAGGTTTGCCATTTAGTGGGTTCGTAAGAGCCGATGGATTGTCTTATGTCACCATCACACGGTGAAATTCTTTAACTAACGACATTCAAACCGGCCGTGCCAATATTTCTCGGGAAAACGTCGCCGAGTACCGGGACAAACTTGTGTCTGAAGTCGAGTCTTTGCTTAACAAAGTCTCGGATTGGGGCCGACTAAATCTAGTCCAGTTCAATCCCCAGAAGACACAAGTTTGCGCGTTTACCGCTAAAAAGAACCCCTTTGTCGTATCTCCTCAGTTTCAAGGCACTCCCCTTGCTGCCTCAGCCAGTATCGGAATCCTTGGCGTCGACATATCGAATAGCGTGCAGTTTCGTGGTCACTTGGAAGGGAAGGCCAAATTGGCCTCTAAAAAGCTTGGCGTGCTCAGCAGAGCGAGACAGTATTTCATGCCGGCACATCGCTTGCAACTTTACAAAGCGCAAGTTCGGCCCCACATGGAATACTGTTCTCATCTCTGGGCCGGGGCACCCCAGTGCCAGCTCCTTCCACTTGACCGCATCCAGCGCAGAGCGATTCGAATCGTCGACGACCGAGTTCTTTCCGATCGGCTCGATACACTGGCACTGCGTAGAGATGTTGCATCTCTTTGCGTATTTTATCGCATCTATCACGGGGAGTGCTCTGAGGAATTGTTCGGACTAATTCCAGCCGCTCAATTTCACCATCGCACGTCGCGACAAAACTCGCGTTACCATCCATACCATCTGGATGATTGGCGGTCCACCACTGTGCGATTTAGAAGAAGTTTTCTTCCTCGCACAACTTCTTTGTGGAATCAATTACCACCAGCGAATTTTCCGAACCGATACGACTTAGGAACCTTCAAGAAAAGAGCTTACACCTTTCTAAAAGGCCGGCAACGCATCTGCAATTCCCCTGGTGTTGCGGTTGTTCATGGGCGGCGGTAGTCACTTAACATCAGGTGAGCCGCATGCTCGTTTGCCCCCTATTCTATAAAAAAAAAAAAAAAAAAAAAAATCAAGGCAATGGCTTCTCTTAACTCTCTACCCGCAGATGGAATAAATCTAATTTTACGAATTTTATCGCGTTTAATTTAACTTATTTTTAATTTACGCGGCGTCCTGATGTCATTGTAAACGAAGGCTACCCTAAAAATTATAGAATTTTCGTCCGCTCCCTGCAAAACAAACTTACAATAAATATATTGAAAGCTTACAGTATAATGCTAGGGGAATGGAAAACATCGAGAATTTAAAAAGTTAATATTAAAGGCCATAATATCCGTAAAATAGTTTTGTTCCATGTGTAGTATTCGCGTAAAAATAAGAAAACATTATCTCTACTCACATCTCTTAAATTCTATTTAACGAATCTGATACTTAAATGGGTCGGTTCAAGCGGGGTAGGACCGGCACTCACAGAATACCAGCGTCATATAGCAAATTAATGCTGTTGTGTTTCGTATGGTGAGTGTAGAGAACCGGAGACCCTTTTTACTGGGAACGAAGTATTCCATCTCACTCCTCAGGACAACGCATCTGCATTTAGATTCTTAATTGAGGATAAATGCAGATGTCTATGGGCCACAGCATCCATTTATCATCAAGTGAACTGTGTGCTCGTTTGTCACCGTTATTCTATAAGAAAAGTCTGCAAAATATTCGCCCTTCTCATACCGTATGGTCATGAATATTAACCGACTTGTGTTCCTTCCTAATAGGGCAGCACATTCAAGCCTCCTACTCCTGACACCCCGGAGCCACCACCTCGACCGTCAGGGCTTGGCCCGCATTGATCGTAAGTAACATAATTTAAAATTTTGTACAACCGATTTCAATATAATTTATTAAGAATAACTCAAAAACTATTGCTCAGACCTTGATCAAATTTATATGGGATCATAATAACAAAAAAGGAAGCCCCAGCTTTCAAATAAAAAAAGAATCATGGAAATCGGTTCACCCAGAAAGAAGTTATGAGGTAAAATACATAAAAAAACATACAGTCGAATTGAGTACCTCCTCCTGCTTGAAGTTGGTAGAAAAACTATTAAGTACTTTCACATTACGTGTTAGAGACATGATGCACATATATTATAGTTGTAGCACGAATGGATTGGTTCGACCGGGGAAGGACTAGGCTCTCACACAATACCAGCGTAAAATAACAACTCAATGCTGCTGTGTTTCATATGATATGATAGAGAACCGAATACCCTTTTTACTGGAAACAAGGTATTCCATCTAAGTAAATTTAGATGTCTATGGGTCACAGCTTCCACTTACCAGGTGGACTTTGTGCTCGTTTGTCACCCATATTCTAAAAAAATAATTATCAAGTATATTTATGTAGTTAAATATGTCATAAATATTGTCTACCGAAGAGTTTGTCTCTCCTGTGATTAATATATAAATGTCTCAACGTATTTAGGATATTAATCTGAAACAGATCTGTTCAGTTAGTGTTTTGTTTTCAATTTAATTTGATTGTTATCTGTTTTGTTATCCATATAATAAATAAATAAATATCATTACTTTGACACAAATAGCTCGTCTCGGGGAAGAACCACGTTTACTCACAATGTCAGCATAACAGCGTTTCGAAGGGTGAGAGACGAGCACGCGCAGTTTTTACTGGTAACATGGCATTTCATCTTAGTCATCAGCATTGAGTTATATGTACTACGTACTAGAGAAGCCATTCCAAACAAAAATTGTGTCCTACTCTATGTCTTCGCGCATGTGCGGGAGTAGTAGTCGCACATGCGCGAAGACTTTAATTTGATATAAAATAAGATATGAATATAAAATAAATATAAGAATTGAATATAAAATATCTTAATTTAATCTAAACCAACATATTTCTAAATAAAATGTAATAATAATTATTTTATGGAATTCACAAATCTTCAATTTACGCAATATTTAGTTTGTATGGATTGCACTACAGTTCAGTTGAACATAGTCAATGTTCGGAATGGCTTGTCTAGTACGTAGGACATATAACTCAATGGTCATCAGGATGACAATTGACTGATCTGAATTTTGATTCTTAATCGAGAATAGATGTCTATATGTCACAGCATCCATTTACTATCAGATGGACTGTGCTCGGTTATCACCCTTTTTTATATAAAAAATACAATATTATTATAGTTCGGGTTATTTTGAATCTACAATATTTAAGCGGAGCACATGTGCCCCGAGCTGCTAAACCTCGCACCTTGTACATTTTTATCAACTTATAAATCTGTTTCACTATTGTCTTTCTTCTTCTTCTTCTTCTTCTTTCTTAGTTTTATGGCCCCTCTTTTTAGAATTCTGCCAATGTCAAGTCAGTACTTTCAGTATATATAAAAGTACTCTGTGGTCAGTACTATTGTCTTTCGTTATAGCATTTTGCGGGTGACAGCTGACAATTTAGCGTGTCTAGAGATGGAACAACATTAAATCGATTTAAAAAAGACGTTTAACGATATACAAAGCAAAGCAAAAATTATCGATTAGTTATCGATAAATAAATTAAAACCGAAACATATGTTTGTCCTGCGCAAATCGGAACACCTGGCAACGCTAATGTGTATAATCTATACTAGTGCCTAGCACTTTGTATAAAATACCTACTTATCGGCCGTTTTTTAATTTCCAGTTGAGTTTATAAGCATTGCTTTTACTTTCGATTATTGAGTTTATTGTTGTGTTTTGTTAAGTTAATTTTTGCTATTTGTTGAGTTTGTTAATAATTAATTTATTTATTTACCCAATGCGATAGATTAAGCACTATTTACAATCATATATTACCTATATTACTATACCTTATAACTACCTTATAACTAATTATCCATAAAGCAAGTTTTGTGAATTCGTTCAGAGTACAAAAGAATAAATATGATTCTCTGTCGATCAGGTTTAATGTTCGAAAAGCTCGCGTCAGGGGTGCCTCTCGCAGTAAGTTAGTGCGACATCTAGGGATGGCCAGTAGGTCTGGCTGACACCGCCGCCATACATATCTATCCGGAACATAAATATTAATCTTCATCTACATATTCTTATTAATAATTTTACTCCTAAGGACCATAAAAATATATGAAACTAGTCTAAGTTCTCTCCTTACCCTGAGCTGATTGTATCCCACCATACCCAGAACAAATAATGTGGGGTATTGCAGTGGGTAAAAAGGGTACACGCCATATAACTTGAGATACAAATTTGTTTTGTACCTTCTCCAGCATTAGATCGTACTTCTTCTCATGTGGAGCCCAAATTATTGAATTACACTCCAAATGACTCCGAACTAGTGTGTTGTACAAAGCTATAATAACTTGCAAATTTGTGAAACCGTTAACCGTTCGTAACGTAAAACCTAGAGTTCTAAAAGCCTTTTTACATGCATCAACAATATGATCCTTAAACGTTAAATCAGCTGAAAATTTTACTCCTAAATCCATGACTTGCATTACCCTAGACATAGGTGTCCTGTCAATGTAATATGTATACTCTATGGGCAAATGTTTGCGCGTGAAAGATATTGTTAAGCATTTAGCGGTATTAAATTGTAATTTGTTGTCTTTGCTCCATTCAACAACTTTATTTATATCGTCTTGGAGACGATCACAGTCCTCCAAACTACCTATATCCATCGATAACTTAAGGTCGTCCGCAAATAATAAACATTTTGATTTCTTCACAACATTGGGTAAGTCATTTATCATGATTAAAAACTCCAAAGGTCCTAGATTCGACCCCTGACTCACACCAGACCAGGTAAAATATGGTTTTGTCTTATGACCCTCATATGCTACATACTGTTGCCTATCTGTCATGTAGCTAGCGAAAAATCTCAATAAGTGTGGGGTGAAACCAAATTTTGCCATTTTTTTTAGTAATATGTCATTATTTACCAAATCAAATGCTTTTTTGAAATCAAAAAAAGCAGTATCAGCTTGTCCCCCACTATCTACTACTGGTATTATATCGGCCATAAGCTCTAGAAGGTTACTCGCAGTGCTCCGAGCAGGTCTGAACCCGTGCTGCGCTTCCGATAGCTGTGTGTTTATCTGTTGATATAAGCTTTTGTATATAGCCGACTAAAATACCTTGGCTGGAGTAGACAGCACTGTTACCGGTCTAAAGTTCTCTACACTGGTCGCTATATTTCCTTTTGGAACGGGAACCACCTTCGTTATTTTCCATTTTTCCGGAAACCTAGCTTGGTTTAAACAGTTATTGTAAATGTGAAGTAGTGGTTTTGCTAACGCAGAATGGCAATCTTTAAAGATAAAAGGTCGTATCCCATCTGGTCCTGCAGATTTCTTTGGCTTAAATTGTTTAAGTGCGGTCAGTATGTCCTTAAGTTGCAACTGGCTCAAGTGAATTCGCGCTGCCCCGTTATCCCCTCCGGCGTCAATGATAGCCTTACTCACATTTAAAATACCAAAGCGAACAAAAATATTGTTAAAGCGAGTCAAGTGGGGGCGTTAGTCATTCGCATTCGAGATTACTTCAAGCGAGAACAACAAAATGGCGGAATAAATATAAAGTTACGTAATTTCTTTTCTTAATTTTACTACTTTCTTTATATATTTATTTATTGTAGTACATGAATCGTAAGCTACTTAAATTTAGTATACATGAATATGACGATATTGCTAAAATAGAATTTTCTTACTTATTTTTTGCGACTATATTCGTTTGACAGTTTTTACGTCCGATTATGAGGCACATCTCTTGTAATCAAAAAAAAAATTCCGCTAGTAAGCATATTACGTAACTGTGCAAGCAAGTGAAATAAATTAAACTTTTATAATTTTATTAGGAAATAAAATTAAATTTTCATCGATATATATGTACCACGCACTAGATTTCGCATTCCGAACATTGACTATGTCTGAACTGAACTGTACTGCAATCCGTACACTACACTAATTATTGCGTAAATTGAAGATTTGTGAATTTCATAAGATAATTATTATTACATTTTATTTAGAAATATGTTTGTTTAGATTAAAATAAGAGTATTTTATAATAAATTCTTATATATATTTTATATTAATATCTTATTTTATATTTAATTAAGTCTTCGCGCATGCGCCACTCTACTATCTCCCGCGCATGCGCGAAGACATAGGCCCGTATTAATAAACGTTACTCAGCTCAAGTACACGCACTTGAGTACAATCTTGAGGTTATGATCTTATTAATAAACATATATCAAGATGCGGTTTAGGTTTACGATATCAGCTGAGTGCCACACTGATTAATAAACGAAACTCGACTCTCAAGTGTGTGTACTTGAGTGTAACTACTACTTGAGTGTACTAAGTACAGCGTTTTGAGACTCTGTTTTTATGTATTTATTAATTAGCAACGATCTTGAGATGCTGATATCGTAATAAGGGCGTATCAAATGACTACGCACTTGAGTTCGTCGTTGAGTAACGTTTATTAATACGGGCCATAGAGTAGCGCACAATTTCTGTTTGGAATAGCTTCTCTAGTACGTAGTACATATAACTCAATGACAATTTTGAAGTTAATGTTAATCTAATAGTCATAACAGAGTAGAGAAAATTAATAAAAACAAATTCAGTGTTATTTTCTCATAGATAAAAATTTTGTCGTATCTTGCGAACACACGCAAGTTACGTTCTAGTGACCTATCAACCTGTCATCCACACCATGCTATAACGCAAAGACTGTAGTTGAAAGCATCTAATATAATTGTTTGTCTTTCTCTTTTTCAGACGCGTAAGAACCCTGTCGCTGTATAGAAGAATAGATTTTACGAACATTGTAAATATAGTTGATGTTGCACAGTGCATGTTGGCAACGTGTTGTGAAACGTGGAAACAGTCTAATATGAAACAAAGTGCCGCCATAGGTTGTCAGAACGAATATTAAAATTTGTCATTGATAAGTGCAGTTCGTTTGCACTTAGAGTACACATAAGCAAGCTATAATGCCTTTTCTACACTACTCGCGAAGTAGATCGAAGTTGGACGAGACGAATAGTGTAGAGAGGTACTTCGATTCGCTTCGTGCAACTTCGATTCGTGCGAATTCGCTTGGCCTCGTGCAACTTCGCTTCGGCTCGGGCGACTTCTGATCGCTGTAGGTTTTTTGTGCCAGAGTCAAAGGACTTCGCGAAGTACCTCAAAGTTAAACGAGGCGTCTTACTACACTACTCAGCGTACGCCAGTTATTTTTATATTTAAATATCAGATATGTAGCCTTCTACATAATTATTTATCTATGGTTAACGCATTCACGTCGTACTGTTCACACAATTAGGTAACTATAGCAGATGCCTCTTGAACGCTATTCATGTTAAGGGTGCGGGAAACTGGAGCTCTTCACGAAGTAGCACGAGTGTGTAGTCACGTTCTTCGGACTGCGATCAACTTCGACGAGCACTTCGTCAAAGTTACTTCGCGAGTAGTGTATAGAAGGCATAAATACACGATGATAATTTTTAAGACTTGCATTATATACTTACACGTACATATGTGTATATGTGCATGTGATACTGTTGATGTACCTATTATATAAATAAATACAACATGTGCTTTGTCGATCTTACCAATGTCAAAAGCGCGTTCATTGGTCTACATTATTGAACGTTGCTTACATTTATTGCATATCGTCCACAAGTGAAGAGGCTGTGGTCCTGTGGTTCTTTTCCTGCATAGTGTAATTTGCGAATACAGACACTGCGGCGACTACATACATCATCATCATCATCATATCACATGAATAACGTCCATCACAAGCTTACTGCTGATTATAGACCTCCTCCAAGAAATTCCACAAAGCACGGTCCTCAGCCACCTGCAATGGATGCATAACCTGGAGGAGCCACCTGCATCCATCGATTTGTTGCATAGTATTTGCTTTTATAATACGTTCAATTTTGTAACTGTACTAGAAAATCGTCTCATATTTTATAGTTTATTAATATAATAATATAGGAAATCAAAACCAAAATCTATGAAGATATCTTTGAGGAGGCCTATAATAATGATGATGATGATTTGTATTTTAGTTGTACTTGTGTTGCTAATTAATTTAAAACTTTGCTGCGTATTCAACAATACAATTAATTAAAGTAAACATGAAGTCAATATACATTTTGTATAGTTATTCAGTTGTTAATAAAGTCGAGAAAAATGAAGCTTTGATATCTATTACATATCTTATAGCATTTCTTTTTGAAAAAAAAAAAAGTGATTATAACATAAAAGAAATATTGTAATACGTCGCATATTATACGTTGACAACGTTCACTAGTACTGTAGCTAAATTTAATATAAAATATATTGATAATATTGAGTCAATTTTGTTACATTTAAGAATTTACCTTGTGATGATGGTTATACAACTTATATAGTGTATTATATAGAGATTATTGTTAATGAAGCGTAGATTTATGCCAGGAGGTATATGAGCTTATGATTAATAACACATTCGTAACAGAGGTGCATCTAAGTAAAATTACTGTGTGTGTGATGATACGTCGGATTTATTAACTCCTGACGCAAAAAGAGGGGTGTTCTAAGTTTTTCCGCTATGTGTGTCTGTCTGTCTGTCTCTCGTAAACGTGTGAACCGATTTGGATGCGGTTTTTTTTTTAAATTTAAAAGCAGGTTTTCTAGCGGTGGTTCTTAGACATGTTTCATCAAAACTGGTTCAGCCGTTTCAAGGTCATCAGGGGTTTTGAATTTTATTAATTTTAATTGTTTTCTGTGCTACGTTTCGTACACGTAGAGCATACTCACAATTCTATTTAGGAGTTAGTTTAATGGGGGGTTATCCACGACATTTTCCGCCGCCAGGGCGGCGCCACTTTGGTACCTATGAAACGAAATATTTGAACAGAATTTGATGCGTTCCGTGATGTCTTCAAATTTGGTCCATATTCTGTTTTAAACTATATAAGAGATTTACTATTTAAAACATATAATAAGAGCTGTAATAATAGCTTAGAGGCTATTGATTCGACGTCGTTTTGATACCCGTTATCATCGGTGAAATTTAAAAAAAAATACCACAGCTCTAACATAAATATCCTGTTTTATATACATTAAATAATTACTGATATGAACTTATTCATAATGTACATATTATAAAGAAGAGTTAGTATATAAATTGCTAACAAGCTTAAAGGTAATTAAAAAGACCTGACTGTTTAACAAAGATTCCTGAAAAGAAAAAAAAAAGAAATAGACACACACATACATTATATTCCCAAAGAACATTTATCCTCCTTCGAGGGCAGTTGGATAACAAATGATAGTGAACCTTAAATCTTTTTATTAAGCATTTAAATTGCAAGAAGTTCTTTTTGCTTTTAACAAGCTTATTAGAAAAAGTATAATACATGAATTATTAACTTCCTATTTAATAGTTTACGGAATTGTAGAAGTTGTAGTGGTCCGACATTTGAAAGTAAATTTATGAATACAGCTATACATTTTGAGGTTTATAGAGTTCAATTTAACTATTTCAAAATTATGTTTGTGTGCGTGCTAGCGTGCAAGCGTGTGTGCGTGTATGCGTGCGGAAGTACGCAACTGTGTGTAGGTGTGCATATCTTTGTATTTGTGTGTACATTCATACGTTCGTGAACGTTGCATTTGCATATTTCGGGTGAACTAATTTTATTCAATACGTAATTGCATAATGAACGATACCATATTTTTAGAAAAAAATCGTGACTTATAATTAACGACCAATGGGAAGTTGATGGGAGATAGATAGGGTGGGTAGATGAATTAAATCAAATTAGTATAAATTAATTTTTATATACCTTTATGCCATAGTGTGTTGTAAATTGTACAAAATTATGTTAATATATAAATCTATATTGTTTTAATAAGGCGTAGTAATTTAAGAATAACTTGTAAATATTGAAATTATATTTTATATCTGCGAAGTATTTGAAACAACGAATTAATTAAATGCGATTTTAGAAAATTTTCTTGAGTTTTATTTTTTAATTTCATTACAGCATTTTCTATTGTATCTGCATAAGATTGTAGTGTGTATCTGTGCGTCTGTCTGTAACATCATAGCTTCGGAATGGATAAATCGACTTTGATTACGTTTCTTCGTTTGAATAGTGTCTAAATCGAGAGTGTTCTTAGCTATTATGTTACGTGGTAGAGCCATGCTGAAGCTATATTAGTAGTATAGTTGTAGCACGAATGGGTCGGCTCGACCGGGGAAGGAACACGCTCTCACAGAATACCAGCGTAAAATAGCAGCTTAACACTGATGTGTTTCGTATGGTGAGTGTAGAGAACCGGACACCCTTTTTACTGGAAATGAGGCATTGCATCGTAATCCTCACGGGTGACAACTTTTGATTTGTAATAGAGGATAGATTTAGATGTCTATGGCCGCAGCAACCACTTACCATCAGGTGGACTGTGTGCTCGTTTGTCACCCTAATTCTATATAAAAAAAAGTTATGTTTCCAGAAAATCTGTTCAGTCAATCGTTTCAAAATCATCAGTTCTTTTTGTTTCAGGCTTTTATTTTATTTTATGTTATCATAAAGTAGAAGTTTTATTGACACACCATAAATTGAATTACTAGTGACCTGCCCCAGCTGCACCTAGGTAAGATATATTAATGTGGTATTTATATATTTAAGACAATCATCAAAGACACAGAAATTCAAGTTTTTCGGATAAAATACAGCCTATATCACTCCTGTCATTGCGATGAGAGCTAGAATCTAGGTTTGTACTTTATCCAAATTACATGCAGATTTTTGTGTGATATTTATGGAAAACTGTAAAATTAAATGATTTTTAATGATTTCATCATCATCCTTACAGCCCTTCACAAATTCAATGCTGACCATAGGCCTCCCTCAAGGCATGTCACAAAGCACGGTGCTAAGCCACCTGCATCCACCGACTTCCTGCATGTTTTACCTGGTCGCCACTCCATCCAGTGGAAGGTCGCCCTACACATCGTCGGCCTATAGGAGGCCGACGATGTGTAGGGAATCACTCGAGAATCTTTTTTACCTATCGGTTGTCGGTTTTTCGAGCTATATGGCCGGCCCATTGTCACTTCAGCTTACTAATCCATTGGGCTATGTTGGTCACTCTAGTTCTATTGTGGAAATCCTTATTTGTAAGTTTATCACGCAGAGAAACTCCGAGCATAACCCTCTCCAAAGCTCGCTGAGCGACCTTAAGCTTCTTCATCCGGCCAGCAGTGACGGACCACGTCTCAGTTCCATAGGTCATCACTGGCAACACGCACTCATTGTTCAATCTCGTTTTCAAGTTTTGAGGTATACCTGACTAGAAGATTTGCCGTAATATCTCGAACGCTACCCAGCCAAATTGAATCCATCGATCGACCTCTCGGTCAAAGTTTGACTTACTTAGTCGAACTATTTGTCCCAGATAAACATACTCGTCAACAACTTCGAGCTTAGTGCTCCCAACAACTACCGGCATAGGTGTGACATGGACGTCACACATGATCTTTGTTTTGTCCATGTTCATCTTAAAACCTATCCGTTGGGAGGCACTATTGAGATCATTGAGTATAATGCTTAAGTCTTATAGCGATTCTGCCATAAAGACTATATCGTCGGCAAATCGAAGGTAAGTGATGTACTCGCCGTTGATGTTAATACCGTATCCTTTCCTCCAGTCTAGTGGCTTGAAAACGTCTTCCAATGCAGCAGTTAAGAATTTCGGGGATATAACGTCCCCCTGTCTTACACCTCTCTGCAGTTGGATAGGTTTAGTACCTGGTTCTGTACTCGGATAGTTATCGTAACCCTACTGTACAACCACTTCAGCACTTCGATATACAACTTGGCACCGCTGAAGGGACTGCAGCACCGCCCAAATTTCCACGGAATCAAAGGCTTTCTCACCTCGGACTTCTGTACAATTTGCCGAAGGGTATGTATGTGGTCTATATTGGTGGTTTTGGAAACCGGCTTGTCCGGGAGGCTGGAAGTCATCGTGTCTGCATGCGAGACGATTCGTAATGACTCTCGAAAACAGCACGTAGACGCGGCTCAGAAGGGAAATCGTTCTGTAGTTCTTCAGGAGGGCGTTGTCACCTTTCTTGAAGTACAAGATCACCGCATTTCTGTTCCACGCCTCCGGTGTAGTACCACCATGGAGGAGAGAATTGAAAATCTTCTGAAGGACTTCAAGTACCGGTTTTCTACCCACTTTCAGAAGGTCCGCTGTAATCCCATCCTTACCAGGGACCTTGCCGTCTTTAAGGTGCTGGGGAACCTTTCTAATCTCGCTCAGACTGACGTCCGACGTCCGTCAACTGATTATCAAATAATCTATAAAATGACGTAAAATAGTTTCGAACAAAACTTTTTAGTTTTGATATTTTGGGTTATTCCGTTTACACCCTAAAAAATCCACCCCAGATGGTGTGGATAGATGAAAACGCGTCAAATCTATCCACCCCAGATGAACATAAATCGAAATTCACTTTTTACCCCAAGTGCGGTTCAACAGATACACTTTAATTATAAATTAATTTTTAATAACCACAAACTTGATCAAAAATCGTATTACGTATTGACCTTACTGTTCCACATCCTATTAAAGTTACATATTGTATTTAAATCTAATTAAACTTCCTCGTTTTAAATAATACTGTTGCGTAATTTATAAATTCTGAAATATGTCCAGGCAACTAATGAATGAATGAATGAATGAATGAATGAATTTCTTTATTTTGCAAATATGGGTGATACAGAATGTGGTGACAAATATATAGTATAGATTCCACCATATTTTACCAGAAGGCATGCAAAAATATTTTTTTATCAATTTACGAAGATATGTCATTCACGATACAATATAACATTAGATTAACAAAATTAAAAAAGTCTTCAAATTATATGTAAGTCTAGTCAATCGGTACATTATTATCACTATTATTTAATTATTCATTCCATCGTCAAATTAATTACATTAATAATAATACAATTTATTAATAAATATTCACGTACACATTTTAACACAACATTTTGTCCATTAAAAATTCATTGATATTATAGTACACCTTGTCTGCTAAAAAGTTTCGTAGCCTTGTCTTAAATAATGAAGTGTTGAGATCCCTCCAACACTTGGGTAATTTGTTGTAAACAGCCGGCCCCATACAGCAGACACTGTTGCGTATTAGTGCTGTTTTTCCCTTAGGAATATAAACTCTACTATTGTCGCGTCGGTTTCTTGGGGCAATGTCTGCCAGGCACTTAAAACGGGTCTGGTTCGACTTTACAAATACTGCTATCTCTAATATATATATACAAGTTAGAGTTAATATTTTATATTTTTTAAAATATGGCTTACAGCTATCGGTTCTCTTCAGCTTAAACATGGAGCGTATACACCTTTTTTGGGCCGTAAATACCTTTCCTTTTTCACAAGAGTTACCCCAAAATATTACACCATATCGTAGGTATGTTTCTACCGTACCATAATACGCAGTAAGGAGTCCATCCGTACAAATTATAGAAGACAATATGCCTAGAGCATAAGCAGATTTACTTATATTTTTGCAAAGAGTCCTAATGTGCGATTTCCAATTCAATTTTTCATCAATTTCCAGCCCCAAAAATCTCGTGCTTTCGACTTCGGCAATGTTGTAGTTATTATATTGTATTATGAGTTTACTATTATTGTGTTTGCGTTGACTGAAATGTATAACCTTTGTTTTGCTTAAATTTATTATTAAATTATTGTGATCTAGCCATTTTATAATTGTTTTTAGGGAATTGTTTATGTCATATTCGTATGTATTTATATTTTTACAAGGTACTGTTATGGTGCTGTCATCTGCAAAAAGCGTCAAATTTTGTTTTGCGTATTTAGGTAGGTCATTAATATACAATATAAATAGTAACGGTCCCAGGACACTCCCTTGCGGAACTCCAAAGCTGACTTTACGTTCCGATGATCGAAATGTCTCTTCGTATTTATTAACTTTATTAAAATTCTTAATATTAGTTATTTGTATTCTATTCTTAAGGTAAGCTTCTATAAGGTTAAGTACATTACCTCTGATGCCATAGGCGTGTAGTTTATATAAGAGTGTAGGGTAGTGAACATAATCAAACGCCTGGGTCATATCACAAAATATGGCACAAACTGGTGTTCTTGTGTCCATATTATTAAGAATATTGTGTACAAAGTCGTATATTGCCATATTTATTGTTTTACGCTGCCTAAATCCTTTCTGTTCCTCACACAATATGTTATGTTTTTCTACATATTTATATAATTTATTGTAAATGTACTTTTCAATTATTTTTGAAATTATGGGAATGAGTGAAATTGGTCTATAGTTTTCAATTAACTCTCTATTTTTTTTCTTAAATAATGGTTTTATTATAGAGATTTTTAAGGCATCTGGATATATGCCAGCACAAATGCAAAGATTAATTATATAAGTCAGGTGATCACATATCTCATTAGCAACATATTTAATTACCTTTGTACAAATGTCATCATAACCTACACTGCATGTGTTTTTCAAAGACATTATTATTTCCTTTACTCCATATGCTGTACTATACTAATTTCATTATTAAGTAGACGTAATTTGATATCCTCCATTTTGTCACTTTTAATGTATATTTGCAATCGTTTTCTAAATGTCTTTGCTACAACAGATGTGTTAACGAAAAAAGAAAATTTTTTGCAAGCATTCCAAAGACGTTCGTTTTGGATTCCCTAATATATTATATACAACGATACATACATACGATAGAAACAACCAAGTCCCCGGGCCAGTCGGGATCAAATCCAGTCCGAACAAGAGGCTATGGTTGAGCGTGTGAATCTCACATTACAGGCAGTCTCCGAATGAGGCGATGCCAATCTCGTGAGATTCAACGCCTCCACACCACAAGCGTGTCTTTTCGCCGGTAAAAGGACCCCGCTCACCCTGGCTTCTAATTTCTGGAATGTATCCTTGGAGTACACTGACCGCCTTCAGTTGTTAAGGGTTGAATTTTCTCTGAGCCTCAACTATGGGTGGTTCATTGAATCTAGAGCCAAAGCAGTCGCAAGGAAACTTGCAAGGGTGCGGCGGTACTTCACGCCGTGGCAGCTTCTTACCTCCTATAAAGCGCAAGTCCGGTCGTGCATGGAGTAATGCTGTCACTTATGAGCTGGTGCTGCAAAATACCACCTGGCAGCGTTGGACTCAGTGGAAAGACGTGCTAAGAGGGTCATTGATGACCTCGATTTGGTTGAAACCTATCTTGTCAGTCTCGAGCACAGGCGCAGAGTAGCCAGTCTCTCGGTATTCTATAGGATGCATTTCGGTGAGTGTGCGCAGGAATTACACGCTTTGATTCCTCCCTCTCTTTTCCACCATGGGACGACCAAGCGGTCGGCGGGTCTTCCCCCCTTTGTTATAAGAGCTATCTAACTAAATAAAACTAAGTAAACTAAATAAAACTAATTTAACTAAATAAAGCTAGCTAACTAAAGCTAAATGCTAAAAGTTTATGATAAGGCCTTACCTCCGGACTTAATAGAGTGACCCTGAAGATTAGATTATTATTATCCAGTAGCATTCACCAAAATACACCTATATTTTGGTGAATGCTACTGGAACTCTTCGTAGAGCAGAATTATGTGTGCCGAGTTTGGCCTCGTTTTGTTAGTTATGAATTGCTACTGGAACTCTTTGACGAATAGAACTACAATATACAATTTATTTTTTAATGATGTACCTGGTAGAGCCATGCTGCAGCTATATTATGGTTGTAGCACGAATGGGTCGGCTCGACCGGGGAAGGACCACGCTCTCACAGAATATTAGCGTAAAATAGCAGTGTGTTTCGTATGGTGAGTGTAGAGAACCGGAGACCCTTTTTACTGGAAACAAGGCATTCCATCTTAGTTCTCACGGGTGACAACGCATCTGCATTTTGATTCGTAATCGAAGATAGATGTAGATGTCCATGGACCACAGCAACTACTTACCATTAGGTGGACTGTGTGCTCGCTGCTCGTTTGTCACCTTTATCCTATAAAAAAATCTTATGATCCGTGGAATTTTGGATTTTCCAAGCTTTTTTTATTCGAAATCTGACATAAAATTATCGGAAATTTAAAAGTATAGTAATAAAGTTTTTAGTGAATACTTGTGTCTAATTAAACTATATATCTATATAAAAAATTAGGTATATAATAATGTTATACGTAATTTTTTTAATGCGCTCAAGGATGCACAACTGGATTTACCAATATTTTTTTAAACTATGATTAAATTTAAGCGAATTAATATTGTATAGTATTGAGGTATGTAAAAGGGTAACAAACGAGCACAAAGTCTACCTGTTGGTAAGTGGACTCTGCGGTCCATGGACCATCCCCGATTAAAGTAAAAAGGGTCTACGGATCTCAATACTCGCCATACGAAACACAGCAGTATTAAGATGCTATTTTACGCTGGTATTCTGTGAGAGCGTGGTACTTCCCGGTTGAGCCAATCCATTCATGCTAAATCTAACATAATTCATAATATAGCTGAAAATAAAATATATAGTTGAAAATAAAATAACACCTTTTTTTACGTGAAATTATATTATATTAATAGATCTTCAATTTTTATTTTTATTTTATTTTCGATATAATATATTTCGATTTATTTTCGAAATAATACTAAAAATTTAGTTCAATTAGGTTATTTCGATAATAGAACTACTTGCCCAAAGACCACTAGTTTAAGATTTATGCAAACGAAGTCGCAAGTAAAAGCTAGTCCACAATAAAGACAATAAATAAATCAAATAGACAAGGATCATTCTATAAAATCTACAAAGTTCAACTTCATTCTTTGTTCCTTGTGTAACATTGATTCAATATCTCCATAACACTCCTGATGTCTTCTAAGTGTTCAGACAAGGAAACCCTCAAGCAGTCTTCCAAATCCGACAGGCACGTGTTCATCTGTTGGAGAAGATCCGACATGGCCTCCAGTTTCAGAATAATTAATCTCTCAAACGTCGAATCGTAGTTATCTCTTTTGATCTGCAAAAATATATATTTTGTTTTCTAAAATTTGCTGCCTTGGTACTTTAGTTAAAGATTTATGAATTTCTGTTATCTAGCCGGTTCAGGTTTTGAAAGAATCTATCATATTAATATGTGGAAGGGAAAGGAAACTTTGTATTTGGTAAAACGTGAATTGAATCGCACACATAGGAGCACGCGTATTCGTACTCGTAGTCACTTTCAATTTGGTATAATTTCAAAGAGGTCTTACTTACTCGTACTTTCAAAAACTGCAATAATGGTTAATCATTATTTATATATTTGAATATAGGTTTAAAATTTGGCTACTGTTTTAAAAATAACCCTGTATGGAGTATGTAGTATCACTACATTTCACTCTTTTGTCGGCATCCATAAGCTTGTATTTGCTCTGAGACATTTTATGTAAGTTATTACCACGGACCTAGGTATTTACCTAAGGATAATGTCAATCACTTAAAAGTCTGTGGTCAAACAGTCGCACAGAGTAGAAACTGCCGCCAATGAATTTAAAAATGTATACCTATTAATAAACCAATAATTAATTACTAACAGATTGAATACGCTGTGAATTTTGTATGATTTCATGTCAAGAGAAAAAAACATTTATTGGAACGAAGTCCCTTATCGCACGGTACAAATTTGGCGGATGGGGGCTAGACGAGAAAAAGTGTAAGGCTGAAATCACATCCGGAATGCCTCTATGAATTCAGAGTTGGAATTCATAATTTGAATTCCTAAATCAGTGGTCTCGCACTTTTTGGATCACTCGTCTCGAATATGGAAAAGAAATTAATACTCATCGAACTACTTTTAGGTTCAAATAATAATAAAAAAGAGACGCAAACGAATACACTGGATTCATACTCCTAATGTGAACAGTGTAAAACATAGATTACTGTGTATATATGGTGTAAAGGAAAGTCGGTTCTACATTACAACTTCTGTGTTCTGCAATTGCCCTGGCGTTGCGGTTGTTCATGGGCGGTGGTAGTCACCATCAGGTGAGCCTCATGCTCGTTTGCCCCATCTTCTATAAAAAAACTTCACAAGTCGCAACACGTTTAGCCCTTGCCGGTCGCAGAGTCAACTGAAATAACTTATAATCTGATTCCGGTGTGTATGTGCTCGCGTGTTCAAATATATAGAAACCGCGCATTATGAAATTATAAGCTTAAATATTCCAATTCTGAATTCGGAACGCTGAACGCTCGTCAGTTATTCTTACAGATTGACCTGAGAAAATTATAATCTGAAAAAATCAGAACGTGTGTGCAGCATAATTAAATTGTATGCAATTCTAGGATTTCTTAATTATTAATATGAATTCAGATTATGAATTCAGAGAGGCATTCTGGATGTGTGAGTCCAGCCTAAGATTTTTCCGTCTCGACCCCCTTTCTATAGTGCGAGCGAGATAGAATAATATCCATCTCCCTCGCACTTTTTCTTATCTTGCCATGAAAGAAATATTATTTTGAATGACGCTTAATATTAATAGACGCTAATAATTCATTTATTTGTATTTGTTTATAAAATAAATAAATAAAATAAAAATAAAAATGTTTTATTTTTCAGGCATCGTAGGCCCATAACGTGTTAGTAATAGAAATAAAACTTAAGAACTAATATTAGTAAATAAAACAAGACAGAAATTTACGAAAAGAGGGGACTTTTATTAAATGTAGCTTGACAAACCTACCCAGTGTCGGGCCATCTAGCCGTTCCGCAAAGACCCTCAAGAAGCATGATCGCAAAGTAATCGTCAGTATGCGCATCGGCGAACATGCCTGATGCACTACAATAAGGTGGAAGACCCAACAGCAACCTGAAGGCAATGTTATATTGGATACGCAGGGTATTTTCTGCCCTTTGTGTATAATTGGCCCAAAGGCTGCTGGTGTAAAATGATTGGCAGAAGGCCTTGAATAGTGTAATCTTAACTGATACAGAGCAACCAGCAAACCTTCGAGTCACCATATTGCCTTTCACAGCTAGCACCCTGCGTTCCCTTTCGATATCTAGGTCATCCTTTAAGTCTTCTGTCACAATCATCATCATCATCATCATTACAGCCCTTCACAAGTCCACTGCTGAACATAGGCCTCCCCCAAAGAATGCCACAAAGCACGGTCCTGAGCCACCTGCATCCATCGACTTCCTGCATGTCTTGTGGGGGGACGCCCTACACTTCGCCTACCGGTACGAGGCTGCCATTCGAGAACCTTTCTTCCCCATCGGTTGTCGGTTCTTCGAGCTATATGGCCGGCCCACTGCCACTTCAGTTTACTAATCCGTTGGGCTATGTCGGTTACTCTGGTTCTACTGCGGATATCCTCATTCCTAAGTTTATCACGCAGAGAAACTCCGAGCATAGCCCTCTCCATAGCTCGCTGAGCGACCTTGAGCTTCCTCATACGGCCAGCAGTGAAGGACCACGTCTCAGTTCCATAAGTCATCACTGGCAACACGCACTGGTTGTACAATTTCGTTTTCAGGTTTTGAGGTATGTCTGACGAGAAGATGTGTCGTAGCTTCCCGAACGCTGCCCAGCCGAGTTGAATCCGTCGATTGACCTCTCGGTCGAAGTTGGACTTACCTAGTCGGACTATTTGTCCCAGGTAAACATACTCGTCAACAACTTCGAGCTTAGTGCTCCCAACAACTACCGGCATAGGTGTGACATGGACATTGAACATGATCTTTGTTTTGTCCATGTTCATCTTAAGACCTATCCGTTGGGAAACACTATCGAGGTCATTGAGCATAGTGCTTAGGTCCTCCAGCGATTCTGCCATAAGGACTATATCGTCGGCAAATCGAAGGTGAGTGATGTACTCGCCATTGATGTTGATACCGTATCCTTTCCAGTCCAGAAGCTTGAAAACGTCATCCAATGCAGCGGTGAAGAGTTTCGGGGATATGACGTCACCCTGTCTTACACCTCTCTGCAATTGGATAGGTTTCGTACTCTGGTTCTGTACTCGGATAGCCATCGTAGCCCTACTGTACAAGCACTTCAACACTTCGATATACCGACAGTCAACTTGGCACCGCTGAAGGGACTGCAGCACCGCCCAAATTTCGACGGAATCAAAGGCTTTCTCATAGTCCACATACGCCAGACATAGTGGCAAATTGTACTCTTCGGACTTCTGTACAATTTGCCGAAGGGTATGTATGTGGTCTATGGTGCTAAAGCCCTGTCACAATATGACCTAGATATTTAAAATGGGTTAATCTGTAAAAGTTCACTTTTAATCTGTAAAAGTGAACGGTTAAGTTTTATTGGAGGGACATATGTTGGACTTTTATTTCTACCTCTGAAAACCAACAGTTCACTTTTATCAGCATTATATTTCAATCCATGTTGCTCAGCATGATCCTAATTCATGTATTATTAATAGAATAATACGTAAATCAATAATAATATACTGCGAAAGGAACTTCGTTTCAAGTGCTCCACGACACTCATCATTCATCATCATTACAGCCCTTCACAAGTCCACTGCTGAACATAGGCCTCCCCCAAAGAATGCCACAAAGCACGGTCCTGAGCCACCTGCATCCATCGACTTCCTGCATGTCTTACCAGGTCGTCACTCCATCTCGTGGGGGGACGCCCTACACTTCGCCTACCGGTACGAGGCCGCCACTCGAGAACCTTTCTTCCCCATCGGTTGTCGGTTCTTCGAGCTATATGGCCGGCCCATTGCCACTTCAGCTTACTAATCCGTTGGGCTATGTCGGTTACTCTGGTTCTACTGCGGATATCCTCATTCCTAAGTTTATCACGCAGAGAAACTCCGAGCATAGCCCTCTCCATAGCTCGCTGAGCGACCTTGAGCTTCCTCATACGGCCAGCAGTGAAGGACCACGTCTCAGTTCCATAAGTCATCACTGGCAACACGCACTGGTTGTACAATTTCGTTTTCAGGTTTTGAGGTATGTCTGACGAGAAAATGTGTCGTAGCTTCCCGAACGCTGCCCAGCCGAGTTGAATCCGTCGATTGACCTCTCGGTCGAAGTTGGACTTACCTAGTCGGACTATTTGTCCCAGGTAAACATACTCGTCAACAACTTCGAGCTTAGTGCTCCCAACAACTACCGGCATAGGTGTGACATGGACATTGAACATGATCTTTGTTTTGTCCATGTTCATCTTAAGACCTATCCGTTGGGAAACACTATTGAGGTCATTGAGCATAGTGCTTAGGTCCTCCAGCGATTCTGCCATAAGGACTATATCGTCGGCAAATCGAAGGTGAGTGATGTACTCGCCATTGATGTTGATACCGTATCCTTTCCAGTCCAGAAGCTTGAAAACGTCTTCCAATGCAGCGGTGAAGAGTTTCGGGGATATGACGTCACCCTGTCTTACACCTCTCTGCAATTGGATAGGTTTCGTACTCTGGTTCTGTACTCGGATAGCCATCGTAGCCCTACTGTACAAGCACTTCAACACTTCGATATACCGACAGTCAACTTGGCACCGCTGAAGGGACTGCAGCACCGCCCAAATTTCGACGGAATCAAAGGCTTTCTCATAGTCCACATATGCCAGACATAGTGGCAAATTGTACTCTTCGGACTTCTGTACAATTTGCCGAAGGGTATGTATGTGGTCTATGGTGCTAAAGCCCTTTCGGAAACCGGCTTGTTCGGGAGGCTGGAAGTCGTCAATTCTGCGCGCGAGACGATTCGTAATGACTCTCGAAAACAGCACGTAGACGCGGCTCAGAAGGGAAATCGGTCTGTAGTTCTTCAAGAGAGCGTTGTCACCTTTCTTGAAGAACAAGACCACCGCACCTCCGCTCCACGCCTCCGGTGTAATGCCACCATGGAGGACGGAATTAAAGAGCTTCTGAAGGACTTCAAGTACCGGTCTTCCACCCGCTTTCAGAAGCTCCGCTGTAATTCCATCCTCGCCTGGGGCCTTACCGTTTTTAAGGTGCTGGAGAGCCATTCTAATCTCGCTCAGACTGACGTCCGGGATATCTTCGGAATAGTGTCGGATGAGACTCGCTCTTGGATCGTTACTCACATTTGCGTGTGGCTCCAACGATGACGTGTACAGCTGCCCATAGAACCTCTCAATCTCACTCAAAATCTCAGGTGTCCCGGAAACGATGCTGCCACATTCTGTCTTCAGCTTTGACAGGTGGCTCTTTCTGGCAGACAGATCTCTGGCAAAGACTTTGGAGCCTTGGTTCCGCTCGATCGCTTCTTCAATACGAGCTGTATTGAAGTTGCGTAAGTCCCGCCGCATGCATTTGGAGATCTGTCTGTTCAGATGCCTGTATGCTGTCAAGTCTGTTGAAGAATGTAACTTCATCTCCCGTCTAACAGCCATGAGATTAAGAGTGTGATCGGAGAGTTTTTGTGTTCTTCTGCGGCGGGTCTTGCAGAACTTAGCTCCGACCGCATGGACAGTTTCCACGAGCTTGTCATTCATATCGTCCACTTCATTGCAGTCTTCTAGGCACTGAAAACGGTTTTGTAACTCGAGCTGAAAGGTTTCGGGACTTTGGAACAGAGCACGAGGGGGACGGAGCGTTGACTTCATTAGACGAGACCTCTCCAACTTAACGTTTAGGTTCAGTGTGCCTCTAACCATTCGGTGATCGCTACCAGTTTTCACCCTCGCGATCACGGAGACATCACTGAACAGTTGTCGTCTGGTCGTCATAATGAAGTCAATCTCATTTTTTGTCGAACCGTCGGGGCTCGACCAGGTCCACTTCCTGTGGGGCCCGCTTCTGGAAGAAAGAGTTCATCATAAAGAGTCCCTCTTTCTCCATGAAGTCGGCCAGCTGCTGGCCCCTTGGGTTCCGTTGCCCTATTCCAAATTTCTCTACTTTCAGCTCACCGTTCTCTCTTGTGCCTAGTTTTGCATTGAAGTCTCCCATTAACACCGTATATTGGGTTTTGGAGGAATGCATGGCTCTAGAGATATCCTCATACATTTCCTCCACCTCCCCATCGGGGTGTGCCGAGGTTGGTGCGTAAACCTGTATGACCTTCAGCGAATACCGTTTGGTGATTCTGAGTATAAGGTACGCAACCCTCGTCGACACACTCCCGATCTTTACAACGTTGTTAACGAGAGACTTGTGGACGATAAATCCGACACCTCCTTGGGACAGATGGTCGCCCTCCCGGTGATAGAGCAAGTTGCCGGATTCGAGGATTACCGTGTCCTCCCCCTCTCTTCGGACTTCGGATAATCCTATAATATGCCAGCGCAACTTGTCTATCTCTTCTTCCAGCTCCACGATCTTCTCGTCAGTCCTCAGGGTGCGTGCGTTGTACGTTACCAGGTCGAGTCGTCTAAGGTGGCAACCGAACCTCCACCGGAGATTCTTAGCACTCGACACGACACGACACTCACGCATGTGTTTTTTAAATATTTTGTATATTAATTAATAGTGTTTTATATATCTATAACTGCAGTTGAAAGAACTTGTAAAAATGTTCGACCACGTTTGGTCGAATTTTGACCACTAGGCGACAACTAGTAATTCTTTAAATACTTACATAATCAGCTAAACAAAACTCCGCATTTTCTTTGTCATCTGGGTTATTAATTTCACATAAATTAGACAAATATTTGTAGCTTTTGCGCCATTTTTTTATCTGAAAATAAAATACAAAGTTTGAAACTTGCAGTTTTTTAAAAAAAAATCTAAGTTAGTCGACATTTAACAACGAAACAAGTTGCTAGATGTCGACTAACTTGTCTGGTGCCCAAATACTTGAACTACTCAATTTTAAGACGCCATTAAGTCTGGTGCTATCTCTATCACTTGAAGTCAAAGTGACTGTGATAACACGAGACTTAACGACATCTTAAAATTGAGTAGCTTTTGAGTGTTTGACCATTAGAATTAGACTGTTTTAGGTACTTGTATGGGATAACCTGAAAGATAATAAGCCTAACCTCCTTTTCCACTTGAGTGACGGTTCTTTGTCTCTCTTTGTCACCTGAATTTGCTTTTTTGAGACACACCCCCTCTCTTTCGTAGTATGAAATCTTCGACTTTCTTATTTCTTCGTTGTGTAATCGTAAGCATTGCTTCCACTGCAGTAAAACAAATTTAATTAGATTCCAAAAGAAATTGTATGTTTTTACTAGGATAATTTAGGTTCCACGGTACCGTTATTATAATGAGGAATTAGATGAATTCTTTAATTGAGACGTGGTCCTTAATTGCTGGCCGGATGAGGAAACTCAAGGTGGCTCAGCGAGCTATGGAGAGGGCTATGCTCGGAGTTTCTCTGCGCGATAAACTTAGAAATGAGGATATCCGCAGTAGAACCAGAGTGACCGACATAGCCCAACTGATTAGTAAGCTGAAGTGGCAATGGGCCGGCCACATAGCTCGAAGAACCGATAACCGATGGGGAAAAAAGGTTCTCGAGTGGCGGCCTCGTACCGGCGGACGAAGTGTAGAGCGTCCCCCCACTAAATAGAGTGACAACCTGGTAAGATATGCAGAAAGTCGATGGATGCAGGTGGCTCAGGACCGTGCTTTGTGGCATTCCTTGGGGGAGGCCTACGTTCAGCAGTGGACTTGTGAAGGGCTGTAATGATGATGATGAGATAAATTTTATTTGAATCCTAGATAATAAACGAAACATGCATTATAGACTAATAGAAGGTTCTGCATAAACCGCGCTTAGAATTGCCGATGATTGCTCCCACTTCCGCGACCCGCGCTCGGGTTGGCCAAACTAAACATGTTAAAATCATTTAGTTAAGATGCGCGCATCAAATAAAAATGATGTATCTTACCTAAGATCAAGAGCACCTCCCGTCCTCTCTTACTTGCGTACACTGGCCCCTATCACTACTAATTTCAATACCACTACTCCCAGCACCACCACTGGTCTTTCCTATTGTAATAGGAAAGACCACAGTCAATGCAACACATGTTTTGCCTCTGAACAAGACATAATCAGGAGAAAAGACCTATGACGTAATGTTTCATGTCTACATTTTGTTTTATAATTAAGTATAAACACACACAACACCTGACTGAATAAATACAATCAAGTGTCAACACACACGATCTCATTCAATCTCTCTCTCTTTCACTCACTCGCTGCGTAAACAATGAGCCAACGCAGTTCTGTATGTGCTAAGAACCTGCGAGTGGGCGCGCGTTTCGCTGCTCATTCGGCGCTATCCATTTTGTTGTAACATGGCGCAATTTTCAGTTAGCGCAACGAGTCGGCTCGTAAATTGTGCCTAAATGACTGAGTTGGGCGGGGGTTAGTCTACTCCTAATTCTCATATTTTTACATTATCAGTAGGACTAGATTAACACATAGATATGTGAGACTCTGTTATATTTGTAACTTTTAGATTTTGTCATTTACATAAAATAACGCCTAATTCTATTAATTAGGTTAGTCTAAGTTAAATTTTTAGATGTATGAATAAAATCAACTTTAAGTCACATGACTCAACTTAGAGACTATCTTCTTATGTATTCTGATTGTTTTCTAATAGCTTTAACGGTTGTAGAAAAACAATTTTGCTAACCTGGTACGCTTCGATCGAAGCCAGATGTGACGCTTACGGTAAGCCTTCTACGAGTGGGATGTAAGTTAATTTTTTAAAGAATGAGAGTGACAAACGTCTTAACTTACTGATGGTAAGTGGATACTGTGACCCATAGACATCTACATCTATCCTCTCTAAGAATGAAAATGTAGATGTGTTGCCATCCCTGACGACTAAAATGGAATGCCTCGTTTGCAGTAAAAAGGGTCTTTAGATCTCTACACTCACCATACGAAACACAGCTACATTAATAAACTGGCAGACCTTCTGTGAGAGCGTGGTCCTACCCTGGTCGAGCCGACCCATTCGTTCTAGAAGCATAATATAGCTGCCTCTACAAAGTATAAGTAGTTTGTAAGTTTAACGAAAACAATGCTTTGACCTGTAAGTAGTTTAAACCACCAATGCCATGGAACTACAGCCATACAGTCAAAACAACATCTAATCGATAAGAATAACGCTACCACTTATATTACTACATAAAAATATAGGTTCCGCTTCTTCTCATTTCTAAGTGATGTAGAGCATCTTCACATGTAGGTACTGCAAATATTTTGTGAATAGAAATATTCTTTTGCCGGGTTTAACGGTTGCCAACCCGCTCGCCAAGCGTGGCAACTATGGCAATATACCCCCCATGATGAAAGTTACGAAGAGACGGCCACCAGTCCCCGGCGGCCCCGCTATTCCTGGCTACGGTGGCGACCATGGTAACGGCGAGTCAGGGGGTGCTAAGAATCTCCGGTGGAGGTTCGGTTGGCAAAGTCCCGAAACCTTTCAGCTCGAGTTACAAAACCGTTTTCAGTGACTAGAAGACTGCAATGAAGTGGACGATTTGAAACTCGTGGAAACTGTCCATGCGGTCGGAGCTAAGTTCTGCAAGACCCGCCGCAGAAGAACACAAAAACTCTCCGATCACACTCTTAATCTCATGGCTGTTAGACGGGAGATGAAGCTACATTCATCAACAGATTTAACAGCATACAGGCAACTGAACAGACAGATCTCCAAATGGATGCGGCGGGACTTACGTTCAATGGGCAGCTGTACACGTCATCGTTGGAGCCGCACGCAAGTGTGAGTAACGATCCAAGAGCTAGTCTTATCCGACATTATTCCGATGATATCCCGGACGTCAGTCTGAGCGAGATTAGAATGGCTCTCCAGCACCTTAAAAACGGCAAGGCCCCAGGCGAGGATGGAATTACAGCGGAGCTTCTGAAAGTGGGTGGAAAACCGGTACTTGAAGTCCTTCAGAAGCTCTTTAATTCCGTCTTCCATGGTGGCATTACACCGGAGGCGTGGAGCAGAAGTGCGGTGGTCTTGTTCTTCAAGAAAGGCGACAACGCTCTCTTGAAGAACTGCAGACCGATTTCCCTTCTGAGCCGCTTCTACGTGCTGTTTTCGAGAGTCATTACGAATCGTCTCGCACGCAGACTTGACGACTTTCAGCCTCCCGAACAAGCCGGTTTCCGAAAAGGCTTTAGCACCATAGACCACATACATACCCTTCGGAAAATTGTACAGAAGTCCGAGGAGTACAATTTGCCACTATGTCTGGCGTATGTGGACTATGAGAAAGCCTTTGATTCCGTCGAAATTTGGGCGGTGCTGCAGTCCCTTCAGCGATGCCAAGTTGACTGTCGGTATATCGAAGTGTTGAAGTGCTTGTACAGTAGGGCTACGATGGCTATCCGAGTACAGAACCAGAGTACGACACCTATCCAATTGCAGAGAGGTGTAAGACAGGGTGACGTCATATCCCCGAAACTCTTTACCGCTGCATTGGAAGATGTTTTCAAGCTTCTGGACTGGAAAGGATACGGTATCAACATCAATGGCGAGTACATCACTCACCTTCGGTTTGCCGCCGATATAGTCCTTATGGCAGAATCGCTGGAGGACCTAAGCACTATGCTCAATGACCTCAATAGTGTCCCGAACGCTGCCCAACCGAGTATTCAACTCGGTTGGGCAGCGTTCGGGAAATTACGGCACATCTTCTCGTCAGGTATACCTCAAAACTTGAAAACGAGACTGTACACCCAGTGCGTGTTGCCAGTGATGACATACGGAACTGAGACGTGGTCCTTCACTGCTGGCCGGATGAGGAAGCTCAAGATCGCTCAGCGAGCTATGGAGAGGGCTATGCTCGGAGTTTCTCTGCGTGATAAACTCAGAAATGAGGATATCCGCAGTAGAACCAGAGTGACCGACATAGCCCAACGGATTAGTAAACTGAAGTGGCAATGGGCTGGCCATATAGCTCGAAGAACCGACAACCGATGGGGAAGAAAGGTTCTCGAGTGGCAGTCTCGTACCGGCAGGCGAAGTGTAGGGCGTCCCCCCACTAGATGGAGTGACGACCTGGTAAGATATGCAGGAAGTCGATGGATGCAGGTGGCTCAGGACCGTGCTTTGTGGCATTCTTGTGGGGAGGTCTATGTTCAGCAGTGGACTTGTGAAGGGCTGTAATGGTGATGAGAAATATTCTTTGGAATCGGTGTAATTTGAAACTCGATGAAACGAAAAAGCAACACTAAAAAGAGATAAACATATACACCTATAGGATTTAGCCAAAGAGGATATAATCACTACGTTTAGATTTAGCCTGCGAGTGAATTACTCGTAGATAGAATATTATATTAAAGTAGCCGTGTATAGGCCATTTAGCGTCTATTTTACGTACCACCTTGAGAGTCAATCAATTTTTGTTCGAAAAAATGACTTTACCGATAAAATGAAGTAGATTCTAGTCTAGTCTAAAAATAACGATTGTAACATTTATTTGCTATAAAATTAAACTTTTATCTTATATTTTATGCCGCATTTGTGGTTGAAAATTATCATATTATTTAAATAGTTTGCCGTGAAATAATTTTATTTTATATTTCATTTCATTCGAACGTTTTACTGTTACCGCGTGTGGACTGCACACATGTTTTGTTTTATAATTACTGGATGCAGGCTTCCTTACAATGTCTTCCTTCACCACTGAACATATTTTTAAATGGAAGTAGGGGGTTACGAACGAGTCAGTCCACCTCATGGCAAGAGGATGCTGTGGTCCATTCATTCATTAATAATAGTCTATCAAAAGTCCACTGCTGAACATAAGCTTCATAGGATAGATAGATAGCCCCATAGATAGCCTCATAAGGTCGCCATAGTTGCCACGCTTAGCAGGTGGTTTGTTATATTCGTTAGTTTTTTATTATGTTTAGTTGTTATCAGGAAGATGCTGCTGCCGACTTTCAGTTTTAGTTTCCCTCTGGCGCCGTTTACGACACCCACGGGATTTTATGAGGTAGGGGATTCTTTTACGCAGGCACAACACGGCACCGTGTTGTCCATAGACACCTACATTGATCCTCGAATAAGAATCAAAATGCACATGCTGTGTCATTCAACGTCGGTAACAAGCTAAGTGCATGAATACCTTAGTATTAAAATTAACATTCCGGAAACTCTGCTCTCTGTGCCTCGTCATTTCCAGCCTGTAGTGCGACGTTATGTTGACCTGTTTCACCTGGAATTCGGCCGTCCAGTTTGCAATGAGCAACTTGTCGTTTTTGTTAAGTTCTAGCGACGTATTTATGTTAGATGTACACTGCTGTAAGATGCCTTTGACATCGATATACGTTAACTGAAAATGTTTAAAAAATAATAAAATAAGTTTATACGTGGTAGAGTCATACTGTGACCTATACAGCCTTCAAAGTCCACTGCTTAATACAACATAACATAACACAACAGAGCCATGGTGTAGCTATGTTATAGTTGCAGCATGGTTCTATTGTGTTAATGTGTGAATGAATGATGATTATGAATGAAATGACAATATCAGCGTAAAATAGCATGTTAATGCTGCTGTG
Organism: Parnassius mnemosyne; assembly: GCA_963668995.1. Lineage (NCBI taxonomy): Eukaryota > Metazoa > Arthropoda > Insecta > Lepidoptera > Papilionidae > Parnassius > Parnassius mnemosyne. The sequence goes on along the minus strand of CAVLGL010000002.1, from coordinate 2,837,251 downwards.
TTTCGTATGGTGAATGTAGAGATTTGGAGACCCTTATTACTTGAAACGAGGCATTCCATCGTAGTCCTCAGGAATGACTACGCATCTGCATTGATTCTTAATTGAGTCTAGATGTAATCCATGGGCCACAGCATCTACTTAGCATCAAGTCGACTGTGTGTTCGTTTGTCACCCTTATTCTATAAAAAAATATTACACAAAGTTAAAGTTACAGCCTATATATATATATATATAGGCTGTAACTTTATTTTTATATATATTTCCTAGAGGGATCTTAGGGCAACGTAGTGTCCGCAGCACTGTTCCAATGTTTGTTCGCGGACTACACATGTCTTTATTTTTTTATTTTTAGAAATCAATTTGTTGTATTTGTACATACAGCCTACTATTAATTCTTCCGGGCCTGAATGTTTTTCCATGTAAAATTTATGTATGTAAAACGCCTTTATAATATAGCTGAATAGCCTAGTGTAGATCACTCCCACTTTTTTTTAAATTAAATGTTAGTCTTGCAGTTTACAGCCCGTAGTTTTTAAAACGAAAGTGTAACAAGCCCTAAGTCCACCTTATGATAAGTGGCTGCCTATTGCAGTGCAGTATAAAATCAGCAAAATTTAAAAAAAAATCTGTTATCCCATCCCTTTATTCACTACAACGAGTGATTATTTGTTACGTCTCCTTTTTATTAAAAAGACGTAACCTGCAGCCCGTAATCAAACTATAATCCCGTAATTAAATTATAGATATTTGTTTCTAAAACTTAATATTCTTAACTAGCACTTCACTTTTAAAAAAAAATTAAAAAATATCACGTCTTACCTCACATTCCGTGGTACAAAAATGTAAGAATAGAAAAAATAATATGCTACAAGGATACACCACCATTATTAGGTATTCAGTCGTCTAATTAATCAATACTAAAATAAATCTCGTACCAATCTATGTTATAGAAGTCAAGAACAATGTATGGTTAGCAAAAAATATGCAACTAATGTTAAACTTAAATAGAAGTACTATTAGTTTTAAGTTTAAATTCAAAACTGAGAACGAAAGCTTTTTTATTGAATGGGGTTGACAAACGAGCACAGTCCACCTCATGGTAAGTGGATGCTGTGGTCCATAGACATCTACATTTATCCTTTTGTCACCCCTGAGGACTAAGATGAAATGCCTCGTTTCCAGTAAAGAGGGTCTCGTGATCTCAACACTCATCATTAGAAACTCAGGAGTATTGAGTTGCTGTTTTCCGTTGGTATTCTGTGAGGGTGTGGTCTCTCCTCTTTCGAGCCGACCCATTCGTGCTACAATCATAATATAGCTGCAGCGTGGCTCTACCACGTAAAAACATACTGGGAAATTCCCAGATCGAGACGGTCAGTATGTTTTTACATGGAGAGACCCTTTTAAAAAAGCATCTCATTTTAGTTCACAGGGAGCAATTTTACATTTCTGCATTTTGATTTTTATTTTAAGATAGATGATAGTATCTTAGGATATTAGGATAGATGAGTTACAGTATTCTCTAGGGTAGATAATTCTCTAGCATTTGGCACAGTGGCTTAGCAATGAGTTGCAGCGCTAAGGGCCGAATCCCGCACGGAACAAGTATTTGTATGGCCTACAAGAAATTGTTCCGGGTCGGGATGTTTGTCCTTGTAAAATGTATGTATGTAAACTGCCCCCACGATACAGGAGAAAATTCTAGGGTGGAGGTAACTTAAAAAAAACATAAACCCCTAGATGTTAGCATGCTAGTATTGTACTGTAATCTATGCATCTATAAAAATGAATCATGTTTTTAATGTTGACGGCTCCGTGGCGCAGTGGCTTACCAAAGAGTTGCTGCGCTTGGGAGTGCGCGTTCGAATCCCGCACGGAACAAGTATTTGTATGGCCTACAAATAATTGTTCCGGGTCAAGATGTTTGTCCTTGTGCAATTTGTGTTTGTAAACTGCCTCCACGATACAGGAGAAAATCCTAGTGTGGGGGTAACGTTTCTAAAAAAAATGTCAATATAGTAGATTTTTACTACTTACAACAAGAAAACAATTTTTTATATTTTTGTCTGTCAGTCTGTTTGTTTGTTTGTTTTGACTCATCTCCAAAATGGCTAGTCCTATTTTGATGGGACTTGGTGACGATGTTATAAGGAGTAACTAAGGCTACTTTTCTTTTAGAAAAGAATTGGGGTTCCGCGCTAAAACCGATGAAATCCAATCGTAATAAATTCCACGCGGGTGAAGTCGCGGAGAACAGCTAGTGTAACATCATCATCATCATCATAATCATCATCACCATTACAGCCCTTCATAAGTCCACTGCTGAACATAGGCCTCCCCCAAGAATGCCAGAAAGCACGGTCCTGAGGCACCTGCATTCATCGACTTCCTGCATGTCTTACCAGGTGGTCACTCCATCTAGTGGGAAATCGTACACTTTGCCTACCGATACGAAGCTGCCGATCGAGAACCTTTTTTCCCCTTCGGTTGTCGATTCTTCGAGCTATATGGCCGGTCCATTGCCATTTTAGCTTACTAATACGCTGGGCTATGTCAGTCACTTTGGTTCTACTGCGACCACGTCTCAGTTCCATAAGTCATCACTGGCAACACGCACTGGTACAGTCTCGTTTTCAAGTTTTGATGTATAACGAGAAGATGATCCGTAATTTGTCGAACAGTCGAGTTAAATACATCGATTGACCTCTCGGTCGAAGTTGGACTTACTTAGTCGGACTATTTGTCCCAGGTAAACATACTCGTCAACAACTTCGAGCTTAGTGGTCCCAACAACTACCGGCATATGTGTGACATGGACGTTATACGAGTACATGATCTTTGTTTTGTCCATGTTCATCTTAAGACCTATCCGTTGGGAGGCACTATTGAGGTCATTGAGCAAAGTGCTTAGGTCCTCCAGCGATTATGCCATAAGGAGTAAGTAACATAACAATACGTGTGACATAAATTTTCTTAAAAAATTAAAACTTAAAAAAAAACATTTATGTGGACTCTTCTGTTCTTCACACATCTTTATAATAATTACACGCCAAAGAGCGAATATTATTGTCCTATCTCTACCTATTTGAAATCTTGATAACCTCTTATTGATCCTAGTTAAAACGTTAATGATAATTATTCTGTTTACTTATCATAATACTAGTGATCCACCCGGCTTTGCACGCTTCTAGATATTGACAACAGCGCCACCTACCGGGCTAATTGTGAATCTAAACCATTCTCGAAACAAATAAATCACAGTGGTAGAGGCACGCAACATATTACTCTTAGCACGAATGGGTCGGCTCAACCGGGGAAGAACCACGCTCTCACAGAATACCAACGTAAAATAGCAGCTTTATGCAGCTGTGTTTCGTATAGTGAGTGTAGAGAACTGTAGACCCTTTTTACTGGAAACGAGGCATTTCACCTTAGTCCTCAGCGGTGAAAACGCATGTGTTTTTTGATTCTTAATCGAGGATAAATGTAGATGTCTATAGGTCACAGAATCCACTTACCATCAGGTGGACTGTGTGCTCGTGTGCCACTCTTATTCTATAAAAAAACCACGCAAAATGTCATCAAATCGGTCCTGCCGTTTAGGAAGAGTTCAGTCACATATATACGGATAAAATAATTATATAATATACTAGCTGTTCCCCGCGACTTCGCCCGCGTGGCGTTATTTTTCGCGCTACCCTAAAATAAAAGCAGCCCAAGTTACTCCTTATAACATTAGCTATCTGCCAGTGTGTATAAATATTGACAAATATTGACATTAATATTTATACAATACTAACGTCCACTAACACTTAAACTTTATGTTATGGTATTAAAGTTCAAATTGACTTTTAAGTATTATTACGAATCTTTTGTATGGGAATATAGAAAAGTGTTGTTTTTAGACTTTTTCAGGCAATTTTTTAATTTTTTCTCTCTGTAAGAACCATCTTCATACTTCAAGGAATATTATAAAAAAAGAATTAGCGTAATCGGTTCAGCTGCTCTTGAGATTTGCGCTTAGCAACACATTCAGCGATTCATTTTTATATTATAGAAGATAAAGATGGACGCTCAAGTGGAGTGCACAGGAAATTTATTACTAATGGTGTATTGTTATACAATGAAGTGACGAACTAACATGTAGTTCACATGATGGTATAGTTATTCTATTTCACGATAAAGCTTTGACTTGGGTTGTTGTTAGCCGTGCACATACACATTGTATTAGTGTATATAGTCCTCGGGAGCGCTACTCCCGGGCGCCCGCAGCCTACGCATACTAACATAATGTGTATGTGCACGGCTACGAGCGCCCGCAGCCTACGCACACTAACACAATGTGTATGTGCACGGCTAACAACAACTAAAGTCAAAACTTTATCGTGAAATAGAATAACTATAAGTGGCTACTGCAGCCCATGGACGCCTGCAACCAATTTCAAATAAAGAAACCTGCTGATGCATTGCTACCTCTGAGGACTAATATGGATGCCTCACCGCCTGTAATTCTACTGGCGGTCTCCAATCTCTACCCTTTAGACTAGAACCGCCAAGCCCCCGCCAAATAGCAGTGCGCGCATTGTTATTTGTTGGTAGAATTAGACGATGAGAAAGAGAAGACGCACTTCTAGGCAGAAATACAGAATAAATTTATTACTAATGCTTCCTTTAAACTAATAATTCAACAGCAGTGACCAGCTGTGGGCTTTTGCAGAATAATTTCAAAAAGCAATCAGTTATTTTACTATACAATACAATACATTTTATTGCATAGCAAAGAAAAGAAATCACAGAATAAACGGCTCCTTGGCGCAGTGCTTAAACATAGAGTTGCGGTGCTGAGGATCGCGGGTTCTAATCCCACACGGAACAAGTAATTGCATGGCCTACAAATAATTGTCCCAGGTCTGGATGTTTGTCCTTTTGCAATTTATGTTTTTAAACTGCTTCCACGGTACAGGATAAAATTCTAGCGAGGAGGTAACCATTTAGCTACAAAGCACGGTCCTGAGCCACCTGCATCCATCGACTTCCTGCATGTCTTACCAGGTTGTCACTCCATCTAGAGGGGGGACGCCCTACACTTCGTGTGCCGCTACGAGGCCGCCACTCGACAAACTTTTTTCCTCGTCGGTAGTCGGTTCTTCGAGCTATATGGCCGGCCCAGTGCCACTTCAGCTTACTAATCCGTTGGGCTATGTTGATCACTCTAGTTCTACTGCGGATATCCTCATTTCTAAGTTTATCACGCTGTGAAAGCCCCGAGCATAGCCCTCTCCATAGCTCCACAGTAGTGAATGACCACGTCTCAGATCCATAAGTCATCATTGGCAACACGCACTGGTTGTACAATCTCGCTTTCAGCGGTGAAGAGTTTCGGGACTAAAACGTCACCCTGTCTTACAGAAAATGACTATATATAATTGGATAGGTTACATACTTTGGTTTTGTACTCGGATAGCCATCGTAGCCCCACCGTACAAATACTACAGCACTTCGATATACCGACAGTCAACTTGGCACCGCTGAAGGGACTATAGCACCGCCCAAATTTCGAAAGAATCAAAGGCTTTCTCATAGTCCACATACGCAAGGCAAATTGGAAGATTGTACTCCTCGGTCTTCTGTGTCTATGGTACTAAATCCTTTTCGAAAACCGGCTTGTTCGGGAGGCTGGAAGTAGTCAAGTCTGCGTGCGAGACGATTCGTAATGACTCTCGAAAACAGCACGTAGACGTGGCTCAGAAGGGAAATCGGTCTGTAGTTCTTCAATAGAGCGTTGTTGCCTTTCTTGAAGAACAACACCACCGCACTTCTCCTCCACGCCTCCGGTATGGAACCAATATAGAGGACGGAATTAAAGAGCTTCTGAAGAACTTCATGTACCAATTTTCCAACCGCTTTCAGAAGCTCCGCTGTAATTCCATCCTTGCTTTGGGGCCTTGCTGTTTTTTAAGGTGCTGGAAAGCCATTCTTACCTCGCATAGACTGACGTCCGGGATATCATCGGAATAGTATTGAATAAGATTTGCTCTTGGATCTTTGGATCCAACGATGATGTGTACAGCTGCCCATAGAATCTCTCAATCTTACTCAAAATCTCAGGTGTCCCGGAAGCGATGCTGTCACACTCGGTGTTCAGCTTCGAAAATTGGCTCTTTCTGGCAGACAGGTCTATGGCAAAGACTTTGGAGGCCTAGTTCCGCTTGATCGCTTCTTCAATACGAGCTGTACTGCAGTTGCGTAAGTCTGTAAGTGTGATCTGTCTGTTCATTTGCCTGTATGCTGTCAAATCTGCTGAAGACTGCAACTTCATTTCCCATCTAACAGCCATGAGATTAAGAGTGTGATCGGAGAGTTTTCGTGTTCTTCTGCGGCGGGGCTTGTAAAACTTAGTTCCGACCGCATGGACAGTTTCCACAAGCTTGTCATTCATATCATTCACTACATCGCAATCATCTAGGCACTGAAAACGATTTTGTAACTCGAGCTGAAATGTTTCGGGACTTTGGATTAGAGCACGAAGGGGACGGAGCGTTAACTTCATTAGACGTGACTTTTCCAACTTAACGTTTAGGTTCAGTTTGCCTCTTACCATTCGGTGATCGCTGTCGGTTTTAACCCTCGCGATTACTGAGACATCACTGAACAGTTGCCGTCTAGTCGTCGTAATGCAGTCAATCTCAATTTTTGTCTAACCGTCGGGGCTCGACCAGGTCCACTTCCTGTGAGCCGCTTCTGGAAGAAAGAGTTCATCATAAAGAGTCCCTCTTTCTCCATGTAGTCGGCCAACTGCTGGCCCCTTGGGTTCCATTGCTTTATTCCGATTTTCCGTTGTTTTCAGTTTTGTCCGTAGTTTTGAATTGAAGTCTCCCATTAACACCGTATAGTGCGTTTTGGAAGAATGCATGGCTCTAGATATATCTTCATATATTTTCTCCACCTCCTCATCGGGATGTGCCGAGGTAAGCCTGTATGAGCTTCAGTGAATACCGTTTGGTGATTCTTAGTATGAGATACGCAACCCTCGTCGACAATCTGACTCCTCCTTGGGACAGATGGTCGCCCTCTCGGTGATAGAACAAGTTGCCGGATTCGAGGATTACCGTGTCCTCCCCCTCTCTTCGGACCTCGGATAATCCTATAATATGCTAGCGTAGATTGTTTATCTCTTCTTCCAGCTCCAGGATCTTCTCGTCAGTCCTCAGAGTGCGTGCGTTGTATGTTACCAGGTCGAGTCATCTTAGGTGGCAACCGAACCTCCACCGAAGATTGTTAGCACCATCTGCCCTGCCGTTTCTAAGGTTGGGTAGTATTGCCCTGTCTAGTGGCGGGAAAGAATACCCACTACGCTATATCTTCCCGTGGGTGTCGTAAGAAGCGCCAGAGAGAAATTGGAAATTGAGCCAGAAGATGGGCAGCAGCATCTTTCTGATAACAGCAAAACAACAATAAAAATCTGCGGTTGCTCACCCCTAAGCGTGGCAACTATGGCTATATACCCCCCCCCCCCCCCATGAATAATGTTGCGAAGAGACGGCCCCCGGTGCCCGGCAGCTCCGCTATTCCTAGCTACGGTGGTCTTATTACTTCACAGCAATTCCGTCTAGACCAAACAACCTACTAGATATAACAAAGTTTTTTTATTATACTTAATTGAATTTTTAACAATCTCGTTTTGATTCAAAGCAGCATAGTTTTCGCTATTTATGAAATAGATAATATCTTCGTATGTGGTAGAGCTACGATGCAGCTATATTAGGATTGTAAAACGAATGGGTGGACTCGACCGGGGAAGAACCACGCTCTCACAAAACACCAGTGTATAATATCAGTTAAGAATTACGAATCTTTATAGTTTGGTCCTCAAGGGTGACAACGCACCAACATTTTGACTCTTTATCAAGGATAGAAGTAATTCTCTATGGAGCATAGAATCAAAGTACTTACCATCAGGTGGACGGTGTGTTCATTTGTCACCGTTATTCTGTAAAAAACACGACCGCATCTCAGTGGTATTGGCTCACATTTATAGTTTTTGGGTAAGTAAATCTAAAATTTAATACAGCCAGCAGCTACTCACAAAGTCTTTCTATACTCTTCAAAGCGAAACACAGCATTGCTAGCACCAGGGCGTAGAATCATAATACAACTGTGATATAACTTGAGAAACGTAACTATTACTATACTAAATTAACATGAACTAAAACAACATTCTAAGTCTATTATGTTAGTGACTTTTAGATTTTGTCGTACTATAATATACTAGATTCATGTGGTGGTATGAGATATCGCCTCATCGCCTCCTTGTGCATGAATATGAAGCCAATTAAAAAACGCGATTGTGATTTTAGCACTCACTGTCCGAATTTCAGACACAATTGTAAGACAATAGCAATGATTTAACTATTATTTATTCTGTGTGTTTTCATGTATACGGGACAGCTAATGGATTAAGATTCGACAACCTATTCGACAACATTTTTAAAATGATTGTATAGTCCAGTGTGATCTTGATCAACATAGTGTATGATCTAAAGATCTAAAGATTATATTAAAATATAAGCCTATGGATTTGCCGCCATTTTGTATTTTTACCCATTATACATTAAAATATATTTAAACGCTAATTAAAAATCGAGTTTTGGCCACACTTCGCAGGTACCTATATAAAAAGTATGCTTTGGCAAACACTAATATTTAGCGGCAGAAATAGACAAGTGGGAATGGTGGTACCCACACTGTCCGAAATCTCATAAAGATATCCCATCAAAACGCTGGTTCTTCCAATATCGCCACTTTAATAAAACAATCACCTCCACTGTTTGTCGCCTTCGCTTTGGGCATGCTTGTATTCTGGTACGTTTGCCTAAACTAAGGATTAGGGATAGCTCAATAAAATGTGGGCTAGACAAAGGATCCGTAAATCATCTGTTCTTTGAGTGTCCTAATCTTTTCACTCTCTCTCTCTCTCTATCCTGCCGTCCCGCGTCCTGTAAATTTCCAGTATTTGTTGTCCCTAGTGTATACTCCTTTTGTATTCGTATTCGTTCGTTCTGTTCTATTCGTACAAACAATATTAATCTGTAAAATTACTAATCAATATTGGTGATGGTATTTAAAAATGTGACGTCTTTTGTTGTAGATTGTGAACCCACTCGTAAAATTGAGAACTCTTAATGTAATAAATATTTACTTTTCACTCCCATGACTGACGTGACACTAGCGGAATTATATCAAGAGAAGCTATAATTTAAAAGAAGAAGAAGAGCTTATGGTGTGTTTATGTAAATGTAGGCACAAATAAAAGAGGTCATTTAAAATTGTTAACACATTTATTACAAAAATCTTTTTATAATACATTAAATAACAACATTTTGTTATGTTTAAAAATCACCAAATTGTACTATCGATTTTCGACTTAAATGTTACTTTATTAAATAATTTAAATTAATTTATGACTATCACAGTGGGACTAAGTAAGTACGTATTTCTCTACAAAATTAAAAAAAAAATCAAAATCAATCAAAATATTTTGTTATGTTATAAATTATCGCTCTATTATTATTTCAAATTTGTCAACAAAAAATAAGATTAACAGAAATAACAATGTTTTACTCCATTCAAATAACAAAATGAAGCAGTGCAAAATGCAATGCTTCATTTAATTATTACTAGATAGAACTATTTTGATTTAAATTTATGACTGATATTTTATTAAATTTTCAATAATAGACGATATTGTGGATGATTTTAATAAAACAACAATATGACCTTTAATAATTGTATAAAATAAATTAATAATTGCTACTATATATTTTTTATATTTTAAATCACATCATATTACACTCTACCTTAAATTTTATTTCAATCATAACAACTTTCATTTTACAAATGTACAATCTTTAATCACTGTTTTTTTTTTTTTATTTAAATCTTTTAGCCAATAATACTTCAAAAAGTATATAATTTCATAAAAAGTTTGTAGGTAATAAATAACATCTAGGATTAAATAGGATATTCTTACGTAATATTTTTATTACAATTTGTAAAATAACTAAGAAAATAAGGTTTATGATGGCACGAAGTTTTTTGTATACTTTATGACATTTTTCTTATATTTAGCGTATAGTTATTCCAACAAAAAACAATTGCAATGCAACCATCGCCTTGCATGAACCAAAATATAAATCTCATCCTGGCAATATAATGCTTTTTTTTAATATGTTAAGTACCTATGTTAAGTTTTAATGTATTGTTTGGTGTAAGTAACTTGATTATAACCATGAACCATGATTTCCAAACAGATTCCAAATCTCCATATGAGGCATCGATACCGACAATTCGATTTTATATCTATAGTATATTTATCATATATAATATCCATAGTAATAATTCTGTGCGAATATCATCGTTTCATAGATTTATGTATAGAATATAGAGTATCTATTATACCCTATCTGCACGTAAAACCCCAGAATCAAACGCATTAAATGCGCGTGGAATATCCTTACTTTTAAACATCATCCATCATTTATCATATTAGACATAACGATTAACATTTTAAAAAAAAATTCCCTCTAAAATAAAAATGAAAGAATAACCAATGACTAACAGTAAAATTATGACTATGACTTTACTTCAAACGTCAAAGAGGAATCACAGGAAAGTTATAATAAATATAATTTTTTTAAGTCGAAATTTAATATTAGAAATCTAGTTACAATTCGGATGTTGAATGGTTTTCTTCATTCTATAACTACAATTCTGTACACTTCGAATGACATCTTATTTAATTTTTTTATTGTTTATTAATATTTTAAAGTTTTAAGTGTGTTCATTTTTATCCATTTTAAATGTCATTAGTAATAATTATAGTACAGTCTTCCCGCGTATTAATCTTATTTATTTGGAAGCAACAAGCAACAATAGCATTGAATGATTAAATTTTTTTATTCCATAATAATTGAGGTCGCAATAACATATTATTTTACTCAAACTAACAATATTTTATAACTTTAAAATTCCCGCGTAGTTTCCATGTTGTTGTAGTCCAATAATAATGTAATGATAATCTGTATCTGATACCAATAAACGAGTACCTATAGCCTAAACCTGTTAAAAAATTAAAATCTCTGATTTACGTCAAACTGAGTGTTAGTGTAACTGGTCCTTTTCTAACAACATTTTATTAGTCCCAAAAAGAAGAGGGGAGAGAAAACAGAAGAGGGAAGGGATACCAATTCAGTCGAGAAATCTTATGTACCCTTACATTCTGGCAGGGGGGGTCTAAAATCGCCAAAATAATCCTTACGTAATTAATGAATGGCCCCTTACGCCTCTTATATAAAATATTAAATCCAGAGACGGATATAGCGTTTATGGCAAAGCCTTTCTACTACCAACACACAAAACAAACAAAAACAATAGGGAAATAACCTAGACAGTTTTAAAAATATTGTAAAATTTTGTCGCCAATATTTTGTACATGATATACACGCTGTAGTTACATTATGTTTGCAGCACGAATGGGTCGGCTCAGAAGGGAGGACCACGCTCTCACATATTATCAGATTGAAGTTGCATCATTATGCTGCTATGTTGCGTATGTATCTACCCTTTAACTGGTAGCGAGCCGTTACAACTTAGTCCTCAGGGGTGACAATGCATTTGCTTTTTGTTTCTTAATTGATGATAAATTTAGTTGCCTATGGATCGCCACATTAACTTCACACAGGTGGACTGTGTGCTCATTTGTTACCCTTACATTCTTCGAATAATAAAGAGAGATAGACGGAGCGCCAGTGTATTTTAAGTGATTCCGAAACTATGCTCAACTTCTTCTACCACACTCACGCACACATCTATTTCCTTTCTTTCTTTTTCAGCCTGTAAAAGTTGACTGCCTGACGCACACATACGCACCTAAAACCATGTTTGTTTGCAAATGATTTTAATGCATAAGTGTACGTGATGCGTGACTTTACAATAAGTTGAGCATGGTTTTAGCTTGGTTTTTGCGTCACTTGAAATGCACGCAGCATTTCGTCTTTCTTTGGTTGTTTGGGTGGGCTTACTTCTACAAAAAAAATCCGTTTTTTTTGTATAGAATAAAGGTGACAAACAAGCACACAGTCCACTTGTTGGTAAGTGGATGCTGTGGCCCATAGACATCTACAACTATTCTCGATTATGAATCAAAATGCAGATGTGTCGTCATCCATCAGAACTAAGATGGAATTTCTTGTTTCCAGTAAAAGGTTCTCCGGTTCTCTACACTCACCATACGAAAACACAGCAGCATCAAGCTGCTATTCCACGCTGGTATACTGTAAGAACGTGGTTCTTCCCCGGTCAAAGTGAACTATTCTTGTTGCAGCCAAAACAAACTGCAGCTTGGTCGCACCACGTATAAAAAATATTTTTGGATTGGGTTATTGTTCAAGGGATTATTTAACCAGCTTGAACACATTCAGTAAGCTCCTGTACAGCAGCCGAAGCCCGCGTTTTCGCGTGCTTCCTCAGGTGATTGAGACGCCTGTGCGCGTGCAGCAACAGGTCGCGATACGATCGCCTCGAATGTTCGATGTCGTCTCGAACTCGGTTGATTTCTTCCAAGGCAAGTCGACGCCATTTTGTTATTCTTGGAGTCGTCTGGAAAATAAGGAAGTTTTTAAGATTTTTATCATTAATAAGAAGTAGATTATCATTACTTATTTACTCATATAATGTATTTAAAATTTTTTTTTAACTGGATTATTTAGAAAGTAGTATATAAAACCAGTTACAGACTGTGAAGTATGCTCTTTTAGACCGCAAAGGTGACAACGCATTTCTAGTATTCTTTGCTTGAAGTTGGTTGCAGGTGTCCATGGACTACAGTGGCCACTTACCACATCAGATGGACTTTTTGTTCGTTTGTCACTTTAGTTTTATAAAAAAAAATACCTTCAATATATCGCTACAGACTGTCAAGTATAAGTTGGCGTTCCAAGGCGGCGCCTGCTATGCTTTAGTGTTGCCATTATCATATTCATATTTTCCCTACGAAACACGTGGCGTATTATAGACCATGGTGTGTATTTTTTATTGTAGTAATGTTGGACACCGGGATGAGAGGGATAGTGCATGCAATTGAGGAAGGTCGAGAGGTGCTCTTCAAACTAGGTAAGACATATTATTTTTTTTATTCGCGGATCTCAGTTAGTTATTTTTAACATCTTTAATATAGTGGATTTCCAAGAAGTAACGCCTGATTGTATTAATTAATTAATTACTTTCTTAAAACTTACTGGTACAGCCCATCAAAAGTCCTCTGCCGAACATAGGCCTACCCATAGATTGCCCCGTGGCGTAGGATGGGATATTTGCCATAGCTACCATGCTTGGTAGGCGGGTGGGAAACTCAGTTGTTCTTATTTGTCAGTTGATAATAATAAGATGCTACTGCCCATCTCCTCGTTTGTTTCTCTCTGTCTCTCCATGCGATCCGCACAGCATAATAGGGGGTAGTGGAAACTTCAGGTCAGGCCGTTCCTTAAAACTTAATACCTCTTCTTACAAAACATGGTTTATTGATAGTTGTATAGTTGGATTGAGAATAAATTTTGCATTTTTTATAGGATAAATTTGACAAACGAGCACACATTCCACATGATGGTAAGCGATTGCTGTGAACCATAGACATCTACATCTATCCTCAATAAAGAATCAAAATGCAGATGCGTTGTCACCCATGAGGACTAAGATGAAATGCCTCGTTGCCAGTAAGAAGGGTCTCCGGTTTTCTACACTCACCATACGAAACACAGAAGCATTAAGCTGCTATTTTATGCCGGTATTCTGTGAGAGCGTGGTCCTTCCTCGGTCAAGCCGACCCATTCGTGCTACAACTATACTACTAATATAGCTGCAGTATTGCTCTACCACGTAGTTCCTTTGCCACTTCAGTTTTATAAAAAAAAATATCTTCAATATATCGCTAATATGGACTCTTTCTTTATTTAATAATGGACTAGTACGGCAGTACTTTTGCCAGTGTCAAGTATGATGAAATTATATTTTATAATTATTATTTGTTCTTATAATTTTTACGGTTTACGTAAACCGCGTTTTGAAATACTCACTTCGCACGGTATGCCGCAGTCCTTTATTATTCTGTCACATTTCTTTATATACTCCTCACTCTGAAAACAAAATAGGAATCATATTTTTACCAAAGAAAATATAATCACTACGTTTAATTTTTACTATGGGTAGATATTTAGATCGTACCATAGGGTTGCCACTTGTTTTTTAAGCAAAAAATTTTCTAAGCTAAAAAAATAAAGAACATACTACTAGTGAAAATAAAGTATTATTTATTTGACAAGGTATTTTTCCACACAACATCTTTAGTAATTCTTTACATTGTATGTCTAAGTTAAAATAAAACTCCGTTTCTTTCATCCCATTACTTAGCATTCATCAAAGAAACAACTCTAAAATAACGCTGACATTACGGGAATCGATCTAAAACATGACACAATTCTGTATAAATTTACAAAATCATTACTACTTTGAAAAATATTTTGCCACATTTGTGAAGGGGACAAATGTAAAAAATTGTTAGAATTCCTATTTTGATTATTATTTAGATCGTTCAGAATCACAGACAATCTTTATATTATGTATTGTTGGGAACGAGGGTAAACAAAATAAAATGAAATACGAACAAATGAAGGTAAAACTGTAATCTCCCACTAACTTGTTCTAGCAGTATAAAGTATCGCGCAGTTGACTAAGCGCAGGAACGTACTAGCGGCTAGCCGTGATGCGGCATGCCGTTAAGGCAGGCTGGCATTCGAATTTTATATGAAACCACATGATATAGACGCACTGACTTGCGGCCTGCCGTTAGTCGCACCGGTTGAATGATGCGCGCGCCGCAGCCCCTATACGCACTCGGCGCGGTTTGCCGTAAGCCTGGCATGTTGATTCGCTTAAAGAAAATCGATCTCCGATTCGATTCAAATCGAAGCAACTAGAATCGATATAAATAAATAGCTGCAGCAACTTCTTCAATGTCCATTATGTCCAATATTTCTCGAAACACTGACGATTATGACGGACCGCAATAGAACCGACACGATGCGGTTAGCCGGCATATGGCGTGCCGTTGCAGCAGACCGTATATACTGCGGCCAGCCGCAACGGCACGCCGCAACGGCACGCCGCAACGGCACGCCGCAACGGCACGCCGCAACGGCACACCGCATTACGACGCGCCGCTAGTGCGTTCTTGGCCTAAGAGAGATCAGTCGGTAATTCTACGAGTCTCTGCCGTTACTATGCCCGTTGGGGTTGGGGTGTTCTACTAGTGTAGACAAGGAAGATCTTATTACTGACACTGTTGTACTGTTGGTTTGCTTACTTTCGTGTTATCATGTAATTGGGTCCTTCACATTACACCGGTGTGTGTTTGTGACGGGAACACGTGATGGTTGGTCCAACTATATTGTTGCTAATAATGATTAGTTGCGTAAGCAGGAGAGCAAGTTGAGCATATGCAGGTGTGAGAGACACCTTTATTATCCTTAACAATTGGCCTCCAGAATGGTTTCTGACAGTAAGGAGGTTTTGTTACCGGTCTTTTTTAAAGAAGTATGAGAATAATTTCTAACGTCAGAAATAGAGTAATTTCTTGCAGTATATGATTATTCTGTCCGTTTGTATATGAATGAACTCCTCCTAAACGGCTGGACCAATTTTGATAAAATTTTGTGTGTGTGATTAAGTTGATATGGCATTGTTATCGAGATCCAGAAATCACCCGTGCAAATCCGGGCCGGATCGGATATTTTTTCTAACCTTATTGAGATGCATCCTGAAGACGATCATGTGGCCGAGGAGGAACTTATGGTGGTTCTCGCCGTTGAAGCTGGCAGCGCGGTGCGCATCATATTCGATCTTCTTCAGCTGACTCTCGAACTTGACACGACACGAGGCTGGCTGGAATAACCAAAAAATACAGTATATATGTATATTCTCCTTTTCATAATTTATATATTAATCTATAAGAAATTATGCTTTGCTGTACTTTCGCCCGAACCTGATTAAATAAATTCTTTTTAGAAATGAATGCCCCATTCTAAAAAAATAATAAAAATCCAGATACATTGGTCCAAATGACCAAGATGAAATGCTTCGTTACAAATTAAATGGTTTTCGGTACTCGTCACTTTACCGCACAAAGTACAGGCATTGAGGTGCTATTACACGAGGGTATTCTGTAAGAACGTGGTCCTTCATAACATGTAAGTTAATCTTAATAACTTCCTTGTCCCATGGATTATATATTATGAACATTTTAATCACGTAAAGGCGTTGGTCCTGCGCAGTGAAGGATTTATAATAGGCACCTAGGCACCTAAGCACCTATAATAGGCAACCCTAGGCATTGGCATCAACGCAGAGAGGGCATCGGTTATTAAACTTCTGATAAAAAATTATATACTTTATTATAGAAAAAAATTAAGATGATTTGCTACGTAAAGATTTCTTATGTTTACGCACTTCCTTACTTACCGACAGTAAGTAAGCAAGTAGGTATCGTAAAGTGCTCGAAACATGGGAATATAAAAATAAGTTAATGTGCGCGATAAAATCCATAAAAATAGTTTTATTTATTTGATATGTGAAATTAATTTTGGGATTTTGTTATCACAAAGTCAAGAAAGCAGTTTGTTGTAAGTTTGTTGTATTTCAGCCACTAAATTATACCTATTTCACTTAAAATATAAAACCAATATAAAATGAAAAGGTAGAGCACCAAAAACCGAGTTAGACGCGGGTGCTGACGCGCGTAGAATGCGCGTAGCAGGTGCGTGTCGTCGGAACACGCCCTTACTCTCATATTTAAGCATAGGCTTGCGCACAAATTCGTGAATTATGATTTTTTTATGGGATAAGGGTGACAAACGAGCACACAGTTCACTATTTGTAAGTGGTTGCTGTGGCCCATAGACATCTACATCTATCCTCGATTACGTATCAGAATCCTAATCCTGTTGATGTCAAAAATAAGATTTAACCGAAATTCGGCCGATTGTTTTCTGCCGACCAGCAAATACTTAATACAGCTTTACAGTGTAAACTTTACCACGTAAAAGAATGTTCGGACCAAGTGCCTACGTACATACGAGGCAAAATTATAAAACCATTGTGAACACAAATATTATTCTAACTGACACGCGCATCGGTAAAGCGGTGTCTTTGACAATACTTTGACTCCCCGGCTAATGCAGAGGTAATAAAACCACATACAATTTGCAAATAAAAAATTATTACAATTGAATTAATTATATATGTGGTCGAGTTTTCTGAAGTAAAGTTATTTCTATGTGTTTGAATACTGATTCTAATAACGCACTTAACCGGAACCACAGGGTTTTTGTTACATGTTGTATATTATATAGATCGTAGATTATTGGGACACAAGGAAAGTATGCATTTTCGCCACCAGAAATATTGTGTTTTAAAAACTAAAGACTGTAAGCGTTTATGCGTTCTGCTGTTGTACACAAACCGTCTCTTATGTCCAAATAATCAAACGCTGCTCAACTTTAAGATGCCGTTGAATCTCATGTTGTCTCTATCACTTTAAGTCAAAGTGACGGTAACACCACGAAAACTAACGACATCTTAAAATTGAGTATTTATTATATTCGAGAGGTTATGAGGTAGTTCTGGTGCACTGCTTCAGAGCGCGATAGTGCCTAGTGTTTTTTTTTTTTCGTTCATTCATTGCAGACTATCAAAAGTCCCGGCAGACTACCAAAGTCCTGAACATAAGTCTCCCCATAGATTGCCTCATAGGGGGAATATCACCATAGTTCCCACATTTAGCAGGTAATGTTATTTTCAGCTGTTCTTGGAAAGACGCCGCTGCCTGTTCGGATTTGTTTTCCTCTGTCGCCTCTTACGATACCCACAGTATGTCATGAAGTAGTGGATATCCTTACACCACCGCTACACAAAAGTCTTTAAAAAACATTTCTCAGACAGAAAAGTTGATGTTTTCCGTCACCGTCGAGCATATGTAAATTTGTCATACAAGTGTAATATACACACGTAATTTTTTCTAATCTTGTATAGCATTTTAAATATAAAAAAAATCATATTTTAGGAATTTTTTTTAGTATCTTTAAAACTTAAATATAACGTGCTGGGAATTCCGCAGTGCAGTTGATATTTTAATTTATATATTGGTTATTCAATAGATGATCTCATTCGATTGGGGCCATTAAAACCGCAGTCTAAAAATTATTACTTTTATCAGTTAAAATTTTTAGTTTTGACAGATCTGTAGCACAATGGTTGCGGCGGTTGTATGGTTGCTGTTGGGCTGCGGGTTCGGATATACAACGGAACATGTGTTCGTATAGCCTAAACATAATTGTTCCGGATCTGAATGTTTGTCAATACTTATCAATTTTATTTTAAACGTCATTGATCATTGATCAAGTGACTTATTACCGCCATGTTGTTTTATGTATTGCAATTCTAAGTATAAATTCTTGTTTAGATCCAGCAAACAAAACAATATATTAAAATCTGTTCAAAATTTTGAAACATCATATTTTAAAGAAAAGTTTACTTAAGATACAAAGTACAAAACTGTGTAAACGCCGAGTTTTGTTAAAAATATTTCTTGTTATTCAAAAGCAAAGGAAGTTTTTGTTGGTGATGATGGTAACTAGAATTTTTCATTATCACAAGCGTTTCTAATCGCTCTTTTACTGGCCACTCATCACTAAGCACCGTCATTGTCAAGGTTCCTCTCTGACGACAGACGTCAACACAACCATTTGTGTTATTGGCTGCGAGTTGGGCAGAAGTTATTTAAGGGTGCTTGTACACTATATGTAACGTTTTACATTATAAAAATGTTTAATATAAATGTACTTTAGTTCTAGAATAGCACCTAAAACAATTCATACCACAACATAACAGTTGCTTAAATCATAGGGAACAACGTTCCTGGAACTGCTATGGAGTTTGGCACTCGTTCGGATCTCAACTCCTTTGTCGGCGAACCTGACAACCCGAGTTATTACACACAGCCGTTGCGTTGACCCTTTTTTTTTCAACTTGGCTGACACACTACCGTGTGTCTACGATCTTATTATGCAATTATGAATGAAATTCTCCTGAAAATGTGTTAGTCAGGACATATATCTCACAAAATTCTGAACAAAGTAAAAAAGAACAAATCCTCACAAATTATACGCGTAGAGTTCCAGTTTATTTTAGACTACTTGTTTTATGAATTTGATCACGCGTATAAAATAGCTTTATTTAATGAGTAGTGTTCGAGTAAATATAAGAAATCGTTTGAAAATTACTTGAGGACGTCTCCAAATATCGCATAATAGTAAAGGTGTTTTTTTTTTAATACTTCAGGCCGGAATTGCTGCTATTACTTTGAGGCGTTTAACATAGATAACTACATAATTTAAACATAGAATCGGAATAATTATTTGTAGACCATAAAAATATTTCCTCTGTGTGTTTGTCTTTATTTTATATAATTTTTTTGTTTAATACTCCTGTTCCTTAATTTCATTGCACTGACAGCCCATACCTTCCAGAATATACAGCACTAGCTGATACCCGTGACTTCGTCCGCGTTGCTTCGTATATTAACAATGTTTTCGCTTTTAGAAATCGTTGTTTCTTAAAACTTTAATAAAGTTATATTAAATGAAGATATCGCAATATTTTTTTAGATAAATGCCAAGAAGTGTCTAAGAAATAAAACTTTGACAACCTAATCGAAATCTATCCAGTAGCTGTTCCGTGACACGTCTAATACCTAAGTAAATCTTACAACTGTAAACCTCTATCATTTTATTTGTATAGATGAATATTTCATAAAACTAGCCGCTTAATATGACTGTAACAGCTTTTTAGGGTTCCGTACCTCAAAAGAAAAAACGGAACCCTTATAGGATCACTTTGTTGTCCGTCTGTCTGTCTGTCTGTCAAGACCCTTTTTCTCAGGAACGCGTAAAGGTATCAAGCTGAAATTCATATCAAATATTCAAGTCTACTGTCCCTTGGAGCTGTGAAAAAATCAAACTTCTAAGCCTACTCAATCAAAAGATACAGCCGTTTATGCCGCAAATTTTCGACATTCGCAAGGGAATCAAAACCTGCAGGGTACTTTCTGTGAACTCAGAATCTTGAAATTTGGTATGAAGCAACATTTTATAGCACAAATAAAGGAAAAATTGCGAACAGCATAAATTTTTAATTACATCATATAATAAAAATATTTTTAATAAATTTAAACTTATATACCTACGGATTTGTTCGGAACCCTCGGTGCGTGAGTCCGGCTCGCACTTGGCCGGTTTTTTTTATATAGACATTTACGAGGTAATGGTAACAAATTAATATATTACGTAATTGAATTTAATTGATAAATTAACATTTGTCATTGAATATCGGAAAATATTTTTAAAATGCTATTTATAAATTACAAAAAACGGTGTGTTGAATTCCTTATTATAGTTTTATCGTAAAACAAAACATCAAGGAAACCATAAACAAATCGACGACAGCTAAGAACTATTATTTAGTTCATGAAATGCGCTTTGTTGCTTGTTGCATATTTTTATTATCTGTCTGTGTTTATGTTTTGAACTTGCGTTTGAAGTTTTCAAATTTGGAACGCAAATTATGCACTTATCCTTGAGCAAGCAATAATATTTTTGTGAGCAAGTCTACTCCAGTATTTATTATTAGATGGTTAAGTTTAATTTAAACAAATGCTAATATGCAATGCTTGCAATATAAGCATCAGCCTTGTATTAGCGTTTTATGCATTATTTTATGACACAATTATAATAAATAACCTTGGAAGTCGAGACGTTTAATTTTTTAATTTGTTTCTTCGTGAGTTACATATTTCATAATCTGTTGTTGCGCGTCACGTTTAATGTTATTTTCCCGCGCATTTTACGTGACCTAGTTTGAATTTGATCTGTTTAACTGATATTTAATTATTAAAATTTAAAACCTTGATGATGTACAGATAGTGTACTTACTTGGAATATTTAGGTGTAAATACTGAAACATGGTCTGTTGTGACGCTTCGGCATTATTCGATGCACTTCACAAATTAGTAGGTTATAAAGAGGGGAAATAAACATTGACTGTTGGCGACGCGCTTAAAAATAGTTTATCATTTTTCATTTCATAAAAAATAAATAATTTTGTGTTTTCAAGTTATTGCTATTAAATTATATAAGGCACTTCGAATAAGGAAATAACCTATGTTAAAAGTAAATAGATTCAATATAATGTCGAACGAAAGTTCGGGGTTCGATTCCCCGGTCGAGAGTTAATTCCATGAAAGTTATTTATAGATTAATTTAGAGTCATTTATTACATATTAATCGGCTATGCAATACGAATAAAAGTCTTATATTAAATTAGATTCTTATTTCAGATGAAAATATATTTTGCTCTTGTGATAAGAGATAAGATTCATTATGGCTAGATAAAAAGAGTATATGTAAACAAATAATGTTTCATAATGAACAGAGATAGTTGTAATTTAGACAAAGAAAGCACTAGCCTCCTACTGATATGATAGGGGTCGTGTAGGAATTGGTTGCTCATGTTGGATGGGATATTAAACCATTGTATGTGTGCACGACGCAACAATATTAAACAAACGAAAGAAAATGCTTATTGTAACCGGCGCTAGTTGAACAACCTAGGAGCGGTGGGCGGAGCCATGACGACGGTGTAATTATCAGGCCACGCCTCTGGTTCGACAACTAGCAAGGGTTATACGGCGGGACTAGCGCAACCTTATGTTGAATTTAAATTATAATTTGTGTAAATAATTGTATTACTTGTATCGAACGATAAAAAATAATGATTGTATTATAACTAAGTTTAAGGTTGAGTTGTAACTGTGCAATAACTCTCCCAAATAAAGGCACCGTATGAACAGGGAGAGTTAGCATAGTCTTCTAATGAAAACTGTAATTGTTAAATATAATAAATGTTTACTTTATTATATAATAAATATATTAGGCCGTTAGGCACATAAAATAATAGTAGTAGTGTAACCAAAGAGCATGTTATCGTGACGCGGCCGCGGAGCAAATGAAGCCACGCGCACCGCGCCACGACGTTTTATATTTATAGTGCTGAGGCGGGGGGAAGGATTCTCCGCCTAAAGCAGCTGAAAATTATAATGTAAACCTGTAAATAAGTAAAAATATTGATATGTACACCCTAGTCTAACAAGTAGTTATAAGAATATTATATAGTGAATTATGTTTATTAGTTTGTAAGGTTATTAAATAAATAAAGATAGGCGCGGGGGTGAGGCAAGGGTCCGCTGGCCAGCAGCGGCCAAATCATATAAAAGACGGGCCGGCCGCTAGGGTCAGCAGTCGCTCTCCAGCCACCGAAAAGGCACCAGCAAGAAAAGAAAAAGTACAAGTTCCTCCTCACCGCCGCTTGCCTCCAGTTAAAAGCAAGACCAGCGCGTTTTATTCCATTTTTCGCACGGCATTACGGCGATCCGTAATATTAATGGTCCTTCGAGAAGCCGGATTACTAGAAGAAAAAGACAATATCGGTCTTGGTATTGCCGGAAGAAAGAAGCAAACCGCAAGAACGAAAAAATATTATTGTGAAGAAGAATGGTGATTACGCGTAGTAACAACGGAGAATCATCGAAGCGTCGCAAGGATGAACAAACAACCCAGGGGGCCACAGAAGAGGCCTCCGGGGGCGACTCAGCCGCTAGTGGTTCAACAAACACCACTAGCGAAACCACAACGGTCAGCGATACGACCGCTACCTCGGCAACCGATAGAACAACCGCAACGGAAGAAACCCAGCAAGAGGGTGATCAAAGATCGCAGTGCACATTGAAGCCCGGCGAGACTAGGTCACGCCGCTCCGTAGCCTCACGCAAGAGACTCCTCGCGGAGTTAGAGGCGAAAGAGCGGTTAGCCGAACTCAAGCTCGAGCAGGCTCAGTTGCAAGCAAGAACAGAATTGCAAGAAATACGCGTGCAGCGACTACAAGCAGAAGCCGGATCAACCGATGAAGATGAAGAAATAGAAGACGATTTGGCATCAGTGCGCATTAGTACATGGTTGCAAGAAAAACCTACATCGCAACCCGCGCCTCAGCCCGCGCCACAACCCGCGCCGCAGCCTGCGCCGCAACCCACGTCGTACTTCGCGCCGCAACCAGCACTGCAGATCGCACCACCCGTACTTCAACAGTGTGCGCCGCAATACGCTCCGCAACATACCGCGCCGCAGAAAGAAGACTATGGACAGGCGCAGCAGCAAATCGACGTCGCTACCTTAGCCGCTGCTCTATCACAAGCAGTACGAAGCACAAGGGAGCCGCCGAAATATATACAAGAGCTGCCCTCATTCAATGGTAGCAGCAAGGAGTGGCTCAGCTTCAAGACAATGTACGAAGAATCTTCAAAGTACTTCACGGCGAACGAAAACATAGCGAGAATACGCCGAAGCTTAAAAGGGACAGCAAAAGAAGCCGCAGGTTGCCTACTTATAAGCCAACCAGATCCCAGAATTATAATAGAAGCTTTGGAAAGGAGATTCGGACGACCAGAAGCGTTAATTCACTTGGAAATAGAGAAGCTGAAGCTGCTGAACAAAGTTACGGACAATCCCAGGGAGCTATGCGTATTCGCAAATCGCATAGCGAACGTAGTGGGCACCGTGGAAGCACTCAAGAAAGCACACTATCTGCATAGTCCAGAAATGACGCGAGTTATCACAGACAAACTCACGCCCATATTGAAAAGCAAATGGTACGACTATGCAGCCAGAAAGAAAGAAGATATCCCAGAGCTTAAGAAGATATCAATGTTCTTAAACGAAGAAGCGGATAAATGCAGCGCGTATGCCTTGCCGGAGTTCATCGCAGAGGACAGCGAAACGAGAGAGCGAAGACCAAGAAAAATAGAACGTGCCTTCGCCACAAGCAAGAAACCATATGAAGAACGCTGCCCTCAATGCAAACAAGAACACAAACTGCCCGATTGCAAGTCATACGCCGCTCTGTCCACAAATGACAGATGGGAAGTAGCAAAGAAGTACAATATCTGCTACCGCTGTCTGCGAGGCAAACATCGTCGATTACTGTGCAAAGCTCCACCGTGCGGAAAAGGCGGATGCATGATGAAACACCATAAATTGTTGCATCACGACAGAACAGCAGTAATGGAAAAAGAACCCGCTATGGAAACCGCAACATCGGCAAAGGAGGTCAACACAGCGACTCGACCGTACAAGCACCGCCGCGCTTACCTAAAGATTGCGCCCGTAACAATAAGGGGGCCGCTAAGCTGCGTCGAAACATACGCATTATTGGATGAAGGGAGCACGGTCACCTTAGTCGATGCCTCAATCGCCGACGTCATCGGCGCCGACGGCCCAGCCCACACAATGTGGATACAAGGGGTCGGCTCGGAGGTGAAACACGAGAAGAGCAAGATCGTCAGCTTTAAAATAAGAGGAACGTACGCGCAAGAAGAACACAACATAGAAGCAGCGCGTACTGTAGAGCGGTTGGACTTCGCGCCAGAATCCGTGAATGAAGATCACTTGGGGAATTGCCCACATCTGTTGGATATCAAAGAGGATATCACCTACGAACGCGCCTCACCGAAAGTACTAATCGGGCAAGATAACTGGCACCTCATAGTGTCTAGAAAACTGCGCGTCGGCCGTCGAGACCAACCAGTCGCCTCATACACCAACCTGGGCTGGGTTCTGCATGGCTGTCATAGCTCATTGACGTCGACGGTCACCTTCTGCGGCAGACTACATCAGAGGGAAGATGCACCACCGATAGAAGAAGAAATAAAAAATTATTTCAAATTGGAGTCGCTGTGCATCGAGCCGAGAAGACCGAAAGAAGATCCCGAGCAGCGAGCCATGCAAATATTGGACGAAACCAGCCAGAGGTCAGCGGACGGCAGATTCGAGACAGGGTTGTTGTGGAAACAAAAGGACTTCCAAATACCAAATAATTATAAAGAAGCGGAAAGGCGCCTGCACACCTTAGAGAAGAGGCTCGACCGAGACAGCAATCTCAAGCTACAGTACGAAGAACGCATCGAGAACCTCTTCAACTCGGGTTACGCAGAGCGCGCGCCAATGCCACCGCCGCAAGGAAGGACATGGTATCTGCCACACTTCCCAGTCATCAACCCTGCGAAACCGAACAAGCCGCCGAGATTGGTACACGACGCCGCAGCGAAGACAGCCGGAATATGTCTCAACGATATGCTTCACTCGGGGCCCGACTTATTACAATCACTGCCCGGAGTGATCATGAGGTTCCGACAGTATCCGTATGCAGTGAGCGCCGATATAAAAGAAATGTTCATGCAGATTAAAGTGCGCAAAGAAGATAGAGACGTTTTACGTTTCTTGTGGAGAGGCAAGCGGCGGGAGGACCAACCGGAGGAATATAGGATGACGTCAATCATCTTTGGAGCGACATCATCACCATGCACAGCATTATACATCAAAAATAAAAATGCTGAAGAACATGCAGAAGCGTACCCAGAAGCTGCGGTCGCCATAAAAAGAAACCATTATATGGACGACTACTTGCAGAGCTTCCACTCTGTCACGGAAGCTCAGCAAACAGTAAAAGCAGTCGATCACGTCCACAAACAAGCGGGATTCGTACTCAGCGGGTGGACATCGAACGAAGAAAAAACATTAGAAGAAATAACGACAGAGCATAGACAACACGACGCGACCGTGTGCCTGGGCGGAAAAGAAACTGAGAAGACGCTAGGGCTGCTCTGGCATGTACAAAACGATCATATTGGATTCAATACTAACAATATGAAGATGCCTGCCGACGTAAAAGAAAAACAACGCTTGCCAACTAAACGAGAAGCGTTGAGCGTCATAATGGCATTATTTGATCCGCTGGGGTTAATATCACCGGTGACCACCCCAGCGAAGAGAATATTTCAAGACACATGGCGTTACAAGGCGGACTGGGACGACCCTCTGCCAACAGAATTAAAAGAAAAATGGGAAGGCTGGATTACTTCACTTAACGCCATAGAACAACTAAGAATACCGCGATGCTACGATTACAACCCGGTGTCGACGCGCCAACTACACACATTCGTCGACGCAAGCGAGGAGGCCTACGCAGCAGCAGTGTATTGGAGAACGGAGCGAGCAGACGGCAGCGTTAACATATCATTGGCCGCCGCCAAGAGCCGCGTAACACCACTGAAACCAGTTTCCATACCACGGCTCGAGTTACAAGCGGCACTGCTGGGAGCTCGTCTTGCGCAGACCGTGATCGATGAACACGATGGCGACATAGCAGGCAAGACATACTGGTGCGACTCCCGTACTGCACTGGTGTGGATAAGATCGGAGCCTCGCGCGTACAAAGCTTTCGTCGCTCATCGCCTGGCGGAGATAGAAGATACGACCAAAAAGAACGAATGGCGTTGGCTACCGTCTAAAGAAAACGTGGCAGACGACGCAACCCGAGCCACACCAGAAGGGTTCGACGAGTCGCACCGATGGTTCCGAGGGCCCCCGTTTCTGCAGCGTCCACCGGCAGAATGGCCACAGGAAGAGAAAACGACACAATATGACACCGGGGAAGAGCGAGAAATATGTAACATCGCTGTTAAAAGTGAAGACTCGACAACAACACATCTTCCACAGATAGGAAGATTTTCTAAATGGATTCGCCTCATAAGGGCGACAGCGAGAGTCCTCCTATTCATCGACATGTGCAGACCAAACAAGCACGTAGTGAAGGCTGGGCGTAAACGCAACAAAGCAAGACAAGGTAGCGACCCTGGCTGGCAGAGAACAAACAAACGCAACACCCCCGCCAAGGAGAAAAAGGCGACTCCTACTGCCTCATCGCTTGTAGGAATACCGGCCGCTTATCATATGAGAGCCGAACAACTGTGGGTGCAAGCCAGTCAGCGGGAAAGCTTCACGAAGGAGCTCAAGAGAATCACCAGCGGAAGTGTTCCGGGAGGCGACGACAAACTAGGCCACCTGAGCACATACATTGATGAAGAGGGGACCCTACGCCTCAGAGGTCGAATAAAAGCGGCATCAGAAGTGGAGGACGACATGTACGACCCTCCCATATTAGACGGGAAGCACGCATACACTCGCCTGTACATAGCACACGTACACGAGAGGCTGCATCACGGAGGCGTAGAAACAGTTGTGAATGAATTAAGACAGAGATTGTACGTAAGAAAAATACGTCCAGTAGTGAAAACTGTCGTCAAAGGATGCCTGCCGTGCCGTCTAAGAAAAGCCAAGCCTGCATCACCGTCTACAGGAAACCTGCCGTCCGCACGCCTCGCTCATCACGCACGTCCGTTCACATACACCGGACTAGACTACTTCGGGCCAATAGAAGTCACAGTGGGACGACATCGCGAAAAGCGCTATGGCGCGTTATTTACCTGCATGACGTCGCGAGCAATACACATAGAAGTAGCCCACTCGTTGAGCGCAGACTCAGCCGTGTCGGCACTTAGGCGTTTTATGAGCAGAAGAGGATGCCCAAAAGAAATATGGAGTGACAACGCTACGTGCTTCAAGGCAGCAGACAAGGAGATGGCCGAAGCAGCACTTGCAGCCCTCGAGCACGAAACCACGTGTCAACAGATTGTGTGGAAGTACATACCGCCATCAGCACCGTTCATGGGCGGCGTATGGGAGCGAATGGTTCGCTCCGTAAAAGAAGCCCTACGCGTCACCCTCAACGAGCGCTATCCCAGCGACGAAACATTGGGGACCCTGCTCGCCGAGGTCGAAAATACTGTAAACTCCAGACCTCTCACACACGTCTCAGTCGACCCAGGAGACCCTGAAGCCATCACGCCGAATCACATCCTCATCGGTCCCAACTCGCACGTACCTGCGCCGGGACACTTCAGCAAGAATGACGTGACGGCCCGCCAGCAATGGAAACGAGCTCAAGCCCTAGCCGACGTGTTTTGGAGAAGATGGGTTAAAGAATACCTGCCCCTACTCCAACACCGGCGGGAGCCCAGCAGCATAGGAGTATCGCCGAAGATTGGAGACCTAGTCATCATTTGTGACTCCAATCTACCACGCAACACCTGGCCCAGAGGGAAAATAAGTAAGGTATATCCTGGCGTCGACGGAGAGGTACGAGTAGTGGACGTAACCACCGGCAGTGGGCACATACTAAGAAGACCAACGAAGAAGATCGTCGTGCTACCAGAGGGATCGCAGCGTGGCGACGGCGGGAGAATGTGCACGACGCAACAATATTAAACAAACGAAAGAAAATGCTTATTGTAACCGGCGCTAGTTGAACAACCTAGGAGCGGTGGGCGGAGCCATGACGACGGTGTAATTATCAGGCCACGCCTCTGGTTCGACAACTAGCAAGGGTTATACGGCGGGACTAGCGCAACCTTATGTTGAATTTAAATTATAATTTGTGTAAATAATTGTATTACTTGTATCGAACGATAAAAAATAATGATTGTATTATAACTAAGTTTAAGGTTGAGTTGTAACTGTGCAATAACTCTCCCAAATAAAGGCACCGTATGAACAGGGAGAGTTAGCATAGTCTTCTAATGAAAACTGTAATTGTTAAATATAATAAATGTTTACTTTATTATATAATAAATATATTAGGCCGTTAGGCACATAAAATAATAGTAGTAGTGTAACCAAAGAGCATGTTATCGTGACGCGGCCGCGGAGCAAATGAAGCCACGCGCACCGCGCCACGACGTTTTATATTTATAGTGCTGAGGCGGGGGGAAGGATTCTCCGCCTAAAGCAGCTGAAAATTATAATGTAAACCTGTAAATAAGTAAAAATATTGATATGTACACCCTAGTCTAACAAGTAGTTATAAGAATATTATATAGTGAATTATGTTTATTAGTTTGTAAGGTTATTAAATAAATAAAGATAGGCGCGGGGGTGAGGCAAGGGTCCGCTGGCCAGCAGCGGCCAAATCATATAAAAGACGGGCCGGCCGCTAGGGTCAGCAGTCGCTCTCCAGCCACCGAAAAGGCACCAGCAAGAAAAGAAAAAGTACAAGTTCCTCCTCACCGCCGCTTGCCTCCAGTTAAAAGCAAGACCAGCGCGTTTTATTCCATTTTTCGCACGGCATTACGGCGATCCGTAATAGTATGGGATGTAAATAATGAACCATAAAAATAAAAAATAAATTTTATTAATTTGTGAAAACTTCAGTAATATATGTAGAAATAAGTAATGAACGTTTCAGGTTTACTATATTATGTGTTAATAAGAACAGTGCTGTGTTAAAAGTGCCTAAATTTATGCTTAAAATAGTGAAATAATAATAGATTTATATAAGAAAATTAAAGTTGAATTAAAGTGTAAAATGTCTTTGAATTGTGAATTAAACTATTGTGTTAGTTAAGGTATTCATGTTTATTAATAAAGATTGTTATTTTAACCGTGTGTGTTAGATATTTAAGATTTCTAACTTTGAAAATGTTCTGTAAAATAGGTGTAAATTTTGTTGAATACCTTAATATGTTTTATGTGATATCGATGTAATGTATATCATGATGATAATATTTAGTATATAATTTATAGTATATATAGTTTCTTATAAATAAAATTGTGTAACTATATGTTTTATAGAAATAAAGATATGGGGTAAAATACAAGGATGCAACGATGAAAATCAATGTTAAGATATGTCGAAATAGCGCGCGGTGCGCGGTTCTCTTTCGCGTATAGCTCGCGACTAGGATAGTAAAATGGTAGTTTGGATATTCGTTTCGGTCCCTACGGACCACCGGAGATGTCCGGATGTATTGGACATCGTGCTCTCTAGGAACGTCAACTGCCCAATAGTGGTAGAGGTGCTGTACGACCTGACTTCTCAGCACCTCCCGATCCTGATTACCCTTGCCCTCAAGGCAGTGACTACGCTGCCCAGAGCTTTTTAGAGCCAAACTAAGATCAACTGGAGGCTCTACCAAAAACACCTGAAGGGGAGTGGAGGCCTCCACCTCCAGCTCCATCTACACTCAAATAAACACAGCAGGCGACGTAGAGGCCGCTGCAACAAGAATTACTAAGACGATACAGGAAGCCCTAAACGCAGCTTCCACGATCGTCACATCCACAGAGAGGAGAGAAGAGCTGCCACGAGAGATATGCGTGCACCTCAAACAGAAAAGAGCACTAAGAAAGCTCTGGGCGCGCACTCGCTGCCACAGATTGAAAACAAAGCTGAACACATTAACGGATGAACTGTCGGTTGCCGTCCAGGCCCACAGAGGAGAGGCCTAGGAGCGGCGCATCTCGAAAGCGGAAGAGCAAGATGCGTTGCTCTATAAACTGAACCGACAGTTACCAAAAACCAGACCCCTGTTTGCCCCCTGAACAACAACGCTGTCGAATGTTGTTACGAGGTCGAAGGTAGAGCGCATATCCTAGTAGAGTAATTCAAGGAGCAACTTATGCCGAACCCAGCAAGGGCGGAGTTCATGGAGCTTTATGCCCGGAAGGAGAGCCGCGTACAGGAGTTCCTGTCGTCGCCCGCCCCACCGCTTGCAGGAGAGTGGTTCATCTCCCCCGCTGAACTGCGGAGGACAGTAACCCGCATGCAACCGGGGAAGGCATCGGGGCACGACAGGATAACCAACGCAGCACTCCGACAGCTGCCCAGTAGATTACTTGTAGAGGTAGATCGACTCTACAACGGTACTGTGGACATCCCACTTTCCGGAGCACTGGAAAATCAGTAAAGTGATCGTACTGCAGAAACTTGGGAAGAACAGGCGTAGAACAGCCAGTTATAGGCCGATAACGCTGCTACTTCACATAGCTAAACTGTTCGAAAGATTGTTGCTAAGAAGCGTCCGCCCGTGCATACAACTTCGGGCCGAACAAGAGGGATTCAGGAGGGACCACTCACAGCTGACCAGGGTGCTGCACTAACTTGCGGCCGCACATCGCTGGGCGTCTTTCTCGACATAGAGAAGGCGTTCGACAGGGTGTGGCACTCTGGATTACTTTACAAACTAGAGACACAAACAAGTATCCCTACTGCTATGTTGCGGCTAGTGGCGTCATTCTTTACAGATAGAAAGTTCTATATCTGTGTAAAGGGCGCCGAGTCCGCAGCGAGACCCATAAGAACTGGCGTGCCACAGGGGGCAGCTGTTTGTCGCCGATCCTGTACGTGGCTTACACCAACGACATCCCAACCCTGGCAGGACATCTGCGCGAATGGGAGGACGATGTAGAGCTGGCACTATACGCGGACGATAGTGCCTACTTCACATCGTCCAGAAGAACCCACATAGCCACTGCCAGGATGCACCGCCTGCTAGACCTGCTGCCACCATGGCTGGACGAGTGCAGGATGGCAGTCAATGTTGGTAAGACGACCATCGTCTCTGCTCACCCGCCGCTTCAGGAACTTCCCAGAGGTGCGCGGGCGGCGCTCCGTCCCATCCTGGCATCTAAGCTACAATTGAAGACCAAAGTGAAGCTGTACAAAATGTACGTAAGATCCAGTGATCTGGAGCGATCGACAGAAGCGGCGACTGCAGGCCCAACACAGTTTATCATTAGGAACCACCGTCGGTGCAGGTCGCTACGCCCGGAATGACATCATTGCGGGCAACTTGAAAGTAGAAACTATACCGCAATTTGTGGTCCGGTTGGCGCGCGGCATGTCGACCGCACAGACAACGGGACACACCCACACCTAACCAATCTGGCACCTTTACATGCCCGACCCCCGGACGGGCGACCTCTACCAAGAGAACTCCTCTCTATAGAGATTAGAGAGTCGAGTAACAACCCTCAATGCCACTGATAGACCAACTCTGACTTACTTTGAAACCAACTTGCAGCGACCGGGGAATCGGACCCCCGACCGCTGCCTTGCCAATGCCGAGACGGCTCACACGACCAGTACATAGTTGTGTACCGTGAGGAGAATCCGGGCAATGGGGAATGCCCCGAGGCCCGAGACCTGCTGTGTGCTAAATACCACAAACGCAGAAACCAAGGGAACGGAAATTCGTTCGGGACCAGCTACCAATTTACAGTTTAAAGCGAGAAAGAAGGCGATAAGGAAGTGACAGGAAAAAGTAGGGAAAGTTTCAACGCTGTTTAATTTCCTACTGCACCTTCCAAATAAGTAGAAGCTACAATCTACTCAGTGGACGTCAAGACCGGGACCGTTCCAAATGGACGCCTAATCTTAGTCGTCTAACCTTTCTTTTAAGAGAGGGCAACAGATGTCCTTGTGTGACACACCTTCACGGGGGTTACGTTCACCTCTTTGGTCCCAAACCCAACGTGCAACTTTATTATAGTTGTAGCACGAATGGGTCGGCTCAATCGGGGAAGGTACACACTCTCATAGAATAACAGCTTAATGCTGCTGTGCGTCGTATGGTGAATGTAGAGAACCGGAGACCCGTTTTACTGGAAACGAGGCATTCCATCTTAGTTCTCAGGGGTGACAACGCATCTGCATTTTGATTCTTAATCGAGGATAAATGTCTATGAGCCACAGCATCCACTTACCATCAGGTGGACTGTGTGCTCGTTTGTCACCCTTATTCTAAAAAAGTATCTAATTTTGACGACATAAGATTGATGATCCTGGTAACAGATTTCTTTCATCTTGGACGCCGCTTCTTGTCTCTGGACTCAGTACTTTGTGATTAGGGATTTTTTTATACAATAAGGGTGGCAAATGAACGAACAGTACACCTGAAGGTAGGTGGATTCTGTAGCTCATGAACATCTGTATCTACCCTCTATTGAGGGTCAAACCCTTGCGTACTAAGATAGAATGCCCCGTTTCCAGTAACAGTCTCCAGTTCCCTACACTCACAATACGAAACATAGCAACATTCAATTGTTATTTTATGTTGGTATTCTGTGAGAGGATGCGGGGCCCTTATCCGGTTTGGTTAAGTCACTTCTTAAGACGAAGGTGGAATGTATCATGGCTTATCATTACACTGGCTCTTTTTACCATCAGACTAGAACCGATCAGAGTCCGATCCGTAAAGTAAAAAGTACCCTTTAATAATTAAGAGTACCCTTAACTGACGCGCATGTATGCCTAAAATATATGGAAGTGAAAAATGCGAGAAAGGTATCAGGATCGTGCCAAATGGAAGCCGATAGTATCTTCCTACCCCTTTGTGTGACAATCGTGAGATATGTATAAATTTCATACGCACACATATGTATAACTGTAGACAGTGCAAGTGAACATCAACAACAAATGTAGTAAAGCGGCACTGCTTTGATTTCATTCAAGGCTGTGCAACTATTCCGTCATGCGCTTGCATAATCTCTCAAACATAGTACGATTTGCATTGCGCTATTTTTAAACTTTTAACTCAAACCGCGCTATTGATTTTTAGATGATGCCCCAAAATGCGGTCTCGATTATATTGAGTTCCGTATTACCTTACTGCTTGATAGAGCCACGCTGTAGCTATATTATGGCTGCAGTTACCATCAACATTCGTTTTCTATATTATTTGATATAAAGAATTGTATAAATTTCATTTTACAACTTTATGTTAAAAAAATAATAGGTTTCTTTTGCTTTCAGAGATATTTTCTGAACCAGTGATAATAACTAACTATCAATAAAATAAATAATCTATTCTGGTAAAAGTTCGACCGGGAATGGAACACGTTCTCATCTATTATCGTAACTGTGTTTCGTATAGTGAGTTTTAAAAAACCTGATGCCCTTTTTACTGGAAACGTAATATTCCATCTTAGACCTCGGGGGTGACAACACATTTGTATTTTGATTCGTAATCATAGATAGTAGTAGATGTGTATGGGTCACAGCCCCTTCTGACCATCAGGCGGATTGTGAGCCCGTTTGTTACGCTTATTGCAATAAAAAGGACTCGTCGGCCAAGAAAATCTCGTGAGGAAACATGCATAGTGTGCTGAGTATCGGCAATAAGCCTGCAAAGTTACATACTCAAGGTCTATGTTCAGCTGTGATTTGATAAGGCTGTACATATTTAAACATTGATGAAGCGTCAGTAGCCCAAAGTTCAAAGGTCTGGACTGCAAACTGAAATGTCGTGGGTTTGCTTCCACCATTCGACAATAAAACGGGACAATTGGCATTCCACACACATCTTTCGCGGGACGCATCCCCTAAGGCCTTAAAAACGGGACTTCCTGACTCCAGAGCGACGGTTAGCAAGCCTAGTTACTAGTTTTCTATTAAAAATTCTATTTTCTAACAGTGGTAGAGCCACGCGGCAGCTTTTGCTGTCGCACGGATGGGCCGGCTTGAACCGGGGTGGTACCACGACCTCATAGAATACCAGCGTGAAGTAGAGGTTTACCTCTGCGTTACGCTTGGTGAGTGCAGGTGGCCGGAGGCCCTTTTTACTGGAAATGAGGCATTCCATCTTAGTCCGCACGGGTGACAACGCATCTGCATTTTGATTCGCAAACGAGGATAGATGTAGATGTCTATGGGCCGCAGCAACCACTTACCATCAGGTGGACTGTGTGCTCGTTTGTCACCCTTATCCTATAAAAAAAAATGTGTGTCTGAATTGGAAAACAGTGTAGAAACTTTGAATTTTTTTTTACGAAGAACCCATATCCTTAATATTAAATATCCCATCTGAAAAAATAATGTAATTATTTTGGTTCCGTTAATTTTGTAAAAGAAGTTTCAATGAAATCCTAGCAATCTTGATGAAAGTTCGGTGTTACGTCGGCCACCTCGTTACAATCTTTCGCGTACTAAATACTTCTATCATCAGTATCATGTAAACGAGCGAAGTATTTAAGTAAACTTAACAAAAAGGTTAATCTTAGTAAACCGTGACGAAGGAAATGTAGCAGAGCACTTACTGCCCTGTACGTACGGTTGAGAATGTACCAAGAAACGCATAGAAAATAACAAAATATAGTTATATTTTATCACATAAATATAATGATGAGATAAACGATTAGGGTAGAACAAAGTACTTAAATGACTCTTTAAAAGATGGTTACGGCATGTTTGGTGTTTATCTAACACATAAAAATTTATGTTTCTTTGTTCGTAATTTATGCACTGCCATAGTGTTCAGCAGATTTCCGTAAAACTTTGTTAACTTATTGCTTGCACTTGCACGAAGGTTAAAGGCATAATATAATTAAGTTACGCTAGGCAGCGCGCGTATCGCACCGACAAATTTATTTGAAAATTGTTAATTCAACATTGTAACTCTTCCAAAATTAAACCGATATTTCTACATTTATTTCTTCTGCGGCAGCAGAACTCTGGGTACCAGTTAGTTTCCAATACAAAATTCAATATAATTTGAATTAGTGCCCGTTAAAATTTGAAGTCGAAGTAATGAATGAAAGTACAAATTTAAATTGTACTTTCATTTGTTATAAGCCAATTAAATAGTTTTGAAGAAATATAGAATAGGTACATTTTATATAAGGTGCCTGCGGGTAACAAGGTCTGTCGGCTAATAAGGGCGTAGTTATATAATTTTAAACTTAAATACCTACAGATGTTTTCGGAACCCTCGGTGCGCGAGTCAGACTCACATTTTGCTGGTTTTTTATGAATTTTATATCACTTTAAAATGTTATAAATGTATAATAAACTAATGTAAATTAAAATCAGAGGACCAAATTAGATATTTCTGATTTTATTTTCGATTTTCCCTTAGCTAGGCCTTATTACCCGCAGGTACTTATCATGCATATTGTAATATGAGATATGATAATGTGAAGCCAGTCATTATGCTTGTTTGTTATATTTATACTTGTAAAATGTGTTTTTATAAAACTGCAGTAACAATTGTACTTATATCTACCTGATGTTAAGTGGTGTAGTAGCCAGCATCCATGAAAAATGCGTTTTCATATCTGAGAACTAAGACGAAACGCTTCATAGCCTGCAATTATGCTGCCTCTTCATACACTCAGACTGGAACAGAGCAGTGCAGGCACTACGATTTGGCGGCAGAAATAGGTAAGCGGGTGGCCTCGTAGACAGAAAGCTAGTTCTATCACCTAAGATTAAGCATTCCATCTAGTACCCAAGTGTGTCAACATACTATCTGTAGACTTTTTTTGGTATTTATGAACTACAGTTACCATCAGGTCGACTAAGGGTTCGTTTGTCACTTAAGTTTTTTTTAAAAATAATAATTTAAAATTAAAAGTTTTGTACAGCCGACTTCAATATAAGTTATTACTCTCAATAAATATTAAATAATATAACTCAAAAACTATTGGCCTGACCTTGATCAAATTCATATGGGACTACAAGAGAAGTACCAGCTTTCAAACATAAAAAGAATCATCGAAATCGGTTCACCCAGTAAAAAGTTATGAGGTAACACACATAAAAAACATACAGTCGAATTGAGTACCGTCTTCCTTTTGGAAGTCGGCAAAAAACTTAGTAAAGGAGTAGAAGATAAACATTTAGATTTGTTATAGTTTTTGTACGAAATAGAAGAGAGATAGATAGATGAATAGAATATATATATATATATATATATATATATATATATATATATAATAGAGATCGAGAAATAGAGATATTTACATACCAATAATTATCGAGATGGATAGTGAATTTTGAGACAGTTGGACAGTCAATTTCGACCTCACCTGCCAAACAAATCAGTTATTAAGCTTTTCCGTCAATAAATTATCAGTACCTGCCCGGAGTCAGGAAGTTGGCTATGACTCACCCCCGTGCCTCGGAAAGCACGTAAACCAACGGGTCCTGCGCCAGAACTCTATCCGGTCGTGTCGGTTTACCATCCCATAGGACTATGAGAGTGAGGGAATAGAGAGTGCACCTGTGCTTGCGCATACACTTGTGCACTATAACCCTGTCCTGCGCAGATGGTTAGTCTCCGTTGAGGCTGGCCGCCGTGACCGAAATTCGGTCCCGAGGATGTTTATTATGCTCATCTCTGTATACATCATCATCATCATCATTACAGCCCTTCACAAGTCCACTGCTGAACATAGGCCTCCCCCAAAGAATGCCACAAAGCACGGTCCTGAGCCACCTGCATCCATCGACTTCCTGCATATCTTACCAGGTCGTCACTCCATCTAGTGGGGGGACGCCCTACACTTCGCTTGCCGGTACGAGGCTGCCACTCGAGAACCTTTCTTCCCCATCGGTTGTCGGTTCTTCGAGCTATATGGCCGGCCCATTGCCACTTCAGCTTACTAATCCGTTGGGCTATGTCGGTCACTCTAGTTCTACTGCGGATATCCTCATTTCTGAGTTTATCACGCAGAGAAACTCCGAGCATAGCCCTCTCCATAGCTCGCTGAGCGACCTTGAGCTTCCTCATCCGGCCAGCAGTGAAGGACCACGTCTCAGTTCCGTATGTCATCACTGGCAACACGCACTGGGTGTACAGTCTCGTTTTCAAGTTTTGAGGTATACCTGACGAGAAGATGTGCCGTAATTTCCCGAACGCTGCCCAACCGAGTTGAATCCGTCGATTGATCCGTCATCGTTGGAGCCGCACGCAAGTGTGAGTAACGATCCAAGAGCGAGTCTTATCCGACATTATTCCGATGATATCCCGGACGTCATTCTGAACGAGATTAGAATGGCTCTCCAGCACCTTAAAAACGGTAAGGCCCCAGGCGAGGATGGAATTACAGCGGAGCTTCTGAAAGCGGGTGGAAAACCGGTACTTGAAGTCCTTCAGAAGCTCTTTAATTCCGTCCTCCATGGTGGCATTACACCGGAGGCGTGGAGCAGAAGTGCGGTGGTCTTGTTCTTCAAGAAAGGCAACAACGCTCTCTTGAAGAACTACAGACCGATTTCCCTTCTGAGCCGCGTCTACGTGCTGTTTTCAAGAGTCATTACGAATCGTCTCGCGCGCAGACTCGACAACTTCCAGCCTCCCGAACAAGTCGGTTTCCGAAAAGGCTTTAGCACCATAGACCACATACATACCCTTCGGCAAATTGTACAGAAGTCCGAGGAGTACAATTTGCCACTATGTCTGGCGTATGTGGACTATGAGAAAGCCTTTGATTCCGTCGAAATTTGGGCGGTGCTGCAGTCCCTTCAGCGATGCCAAGTTGACTGTCGGTATATCGAAGTGTTGAAGTGCTTGTACAGTAGGGCTACGATGGCTATCCGAGTACAGAACCAGAGTACGAAACCTATCCAATTGCAGAGAGGTGTAAGACAGGGTGACGTCATATCCCCGAAACTCTTTACCGCTGCATTGGAAGATGTTTTCATGCTTCTGGACTGGAAAGGATACGGTATCAACATCAATGGCGAGTACATCACTCAGCTTCGATTTGCCGACGATATAGTCCTTATGGCAGAATCGCTGGAGGACCTAAGCACTATGCTCAATGACCTCAATAGTGTTTCCCAACGGATAGGTCTTAAGATGAACATGGACAAAACAAAGATCATGTTTAATGTCCATGTCACACCTATGCCGGTAGTTGTTGGGAACACTAAGCTCGAAGTTGTTGACGAGTATGTTTACCTGGGACAAATAGTCCGACTAGGTAAGTCCAACTTCGACCGAGAGGTCAATCGACGGATTCAACTCGGTTGGGCAGCGTTCGGGAAATCTCTGTATACATTCCTGGTGAATTAAAACTCAGGACCTGCCCCTTGATAATCAGGTACAAACTACTAAGATAGACGAACGTAAATTACATATACACAACATTTATTTTGTACCCGTCCATCCGTCATTCCGTCATAATTACATCCTACGTAATTTTAATGTAAGGTCGGCCGTTTGACGTAGACGCTCTGGCATTAGATCAATGCACGGCGTGCGTGCCAGTGCTGTGATCTCTGCTATTGATAAGGAACCCGTTGACTCATCAGTTAGATCGACAAGCCGTCTTCTATGACAGCCCGGGTTCTGAATAGAATAGAATAGAATTTTTTTTGACACTTACTTTTCAATATAAATTACAAGAATGCTGATTGAAAGTCATTTTTTGACTTTTACCACTGGTTCAAAAGAGCTTCTGTCCTGGGAAGAACCAGCAAGAAACCCAGCGGGATTTTCATTTAAATAAAATAAATTTACAATATATTATTTTATAATATTTAGAAACAGCATGGTAGAGATCACCTCATTCGCATGGGTTATTATCAATCATTTGGTCTCTTTCACTAATCTTATAATCTCTCTAGTAGTATATTAACCCTTAGTAAACAATATATATATATATATATATATATATATATAAGGCCTGCATATTTTTTGAGACTTAGTTGTAAAAGCGTACACATTGATGAAGGAATTACTGACTCTTTGGTATCGAGTAACTGGTATAACTAACTTGTGCTTCCTAGTATTTACAGAATTTACATCACAATTTTTTATGAAATTGATTTTTGTTTTTGTGTACATTCGGTGATACAACTGTATTTTTGGAACAAATGCAGGTTAGAGTGTAATGCTTTTTTGCCGTGAGGTCCAATCAACCTGTTTCGTCGTTTTTATAGAAAGAGGTGTGGAGTCTTAAGACCTTGGGGAATTCTAGAGAAATCTTATGGTTTACGATAGAGAGTGGCATATTCACCGACGTTAGGTCTAAAATACCAAGATCACCGACGAGCAACAGCGTCAAAGGTGCCAGACGTCTGGTACTGTAATCGTTAATGGCCCTCCTAACCGAATTTCGATCACAGCGGCCAGCTTCAACGGAGACTAGCCATCGGCGCAGGACAGGGTTATAGTACCCCACACTTTCACAGTCCGACGAGCTATGTCGGACTCGCTCTGACCAATGGTGTACCACCTCTGCCGCATATTGTTAGTCCAATGGTG
Source organism: Parnassius mnemosyne (assembly GCA_963668995.1). NCBI lineage: Eukaryota > Metazoa > Arthropoda > Insecta > Lepidoptera > Papilionidae > Parnassius > Parnassius mnemosyne. The sequence goes on along the minus strand of CAVLGL010000002.1, from coordinate 2,797,314 downwards.
TACCACCTCTGCCGTATATTGTTAGACCAATGGTGTACCACCTCTGCCGCATATTGTTAGACCAATGATGTACCACCTCTGCCGTATATTGTTAGACCAATGGTGTACCACCTCTGCCGCATATTGTTAGACCAATGGTGTACCACCTCTGCCGCATATTGTTAGACCAATGGTGTACCACCTCTGCCGCATATTGTTAGACCAATGGTGTACCACCTCTGCCGCATATTGTTAGACCAATGGTGTACCACCTCTGCCGTATATTGTTAGACCAATGGTGTACCACCTCTGCCGTATATTGTTAGACCAATGGTGTACCACCTCTGCCGTATATTGTTAGACCAATGGTGTACCACCTCTGCCGCATATTGTTAGACCAATGGTGTACCACCTCTGCCGCATATTGTTAGACCAATGGTGTACCACCTCTGCCGCATATTGTTAGACCAATGGTGTACCACCTCTGCCGCATATTGTTAGACCAATGGTGTACCACCTCTGCCGCATATTGTCAGACCAATGGTGTACCACCTCTGCCGCATATTGTTAGACCAATGGTGTACTACCTCTGCCGTATATTGTTAGACCAATGGTGTACCACCTCTGCCGTATATTGTTAGACCAATGGTATACCACCTCTGCCGTATATTGTTAGACCAATGGTGTACCACCTCTGCCGCATATTGTTAGACCAATGGTGTACCACCTCTGCCGCATATTGTTAGACCAATGGTGTACCACCTCTGCCGCATATTGTTAGACCAATGGTGTACCACCTCTGCCGCATATTGTTAGACCAATGGTGTACCACCTCTGCCGCATATTGTTAGACCAATGGTGTACCACCTCTGCCGCATATTGTTAGACCAATGGTGTACCACCTCTGCCGCATATTGTTAGACCAATGGTGTACCACCTCTGCCGCATATTGTTAGACCAATGGTGTACCACCTCTGCCGCATATTGTTAGAGTCACGAGAACCTTTCGCACACATCCGCCGCCCCACCAACACCGAACCCCTCGGAAGAGGACAACTCCTATCTCTTTTTTTATAGGATAAGGATGACAAACGAGCACGCAGTGCATCTGATGGTAAGTGGTTGCTGTGGCCCATAGAGATGTAGATGTCTATGGGCCACAACTCGATTATGTATCAAATTGCAGATGCGTTGTCACCCGTCAGGACTAATATGGAATGCCTCGTTTCCAGTAAAAAGGGTCTCCGGTTCTCTACACTCACCATACGATACACAGCAGCGTTAGGCTGCTATTTTACGATGGTATTCTGTGAGAGCGTGGTCCTTCCCTTCCCGGGACGAGCCGACCCATTCATTCTTTAAACCGTATAGTTGTAACTATACGGTTTAAAGAATTTTATTTCTCATAAGAACATACATTGGTCACTTATAATGAAAATACTATCTATATTATATTATACTACTAAAATAGCTGCAGCATGGCTCTATCACGTAAAAAACTCTCCCTTCCAGGTAAGGCGCACTGGAGTTCATTGACACCTGCAGATAACTTCAGACACAGAATACTGCAGATGTGTTGTCACTTTTAAGGTATATTTTGGAATACGTCACAGCCTGTAACTATACTGACTCTCCACACTCTTCATACCGGAACACTGCAGTGCAAGCACTGCTATTTGTCAGGAGAAATAAGTAAGAGAGAGGTACCTATCCAGACGGACTGCTGGGCAGAAAAGGATTAGGACTATAGTAACTTGGAAGTTTAGAAAATATGACAAATGTTAAAATGAGCATATTCGGCCTCGGTGATCAATAACACTTGACATCGATGACGAGTTAATGAGTCAACTTCAAGAATATAACAACAGGTGAAGGGTAAGGTCTTGGTGAGTAAATATCTAACAATAAATCAATCAGCGGAAGATGATGAATTAAATTGGCCGACGTCTCAGTGATCGCCCACTGATTGTATTGTATTAGATAACTTATTGTAGATCAATAAGCAACCGCACTACATGTAATTAATGTATTATATATAATGGCATAAAATATAATAGAAATATTTTTATTCAATATAGATTATAAATTATACTTATTGAACGTCACTCTTATGTTTAATTTACCTTTAACTCGTTCGTATAGTAGAATAGAATGTATTTATTTTGACACTTACTTTCAATAAATCACACCACTGAAAATGTAGTGCTTATTAAAATGGTTGTTTCTCAAAAACTTTAATAACTTTATATTAAATGAAGATATCGCAATATTATTTTAGATAAGGACCAAGTTTCTACGAAATAAAACTTAGAAAACTTAATTGAAATCTATCCAGTAGTTTTTCTGTGATGTGCGCACAACTGCACACTTCTAGCATTTTATTTATATAGAAAAAAAAATTACGTCATTTTATCTTCGTTTCATCCTAAGGTTGACTTGTAGTGAACGCATAAGGACATTAAGTCCACCTATTTACATTATATTGTGTTATCAAGTTAAATAAATATATAAATATTTGTACTGTACACAAAGTCAGGTAATACAGTAAGTAAATAACAAACAGATGCTGCGCCCAGACGCACGCAAGATGAATGCCTATTGAAGTGCAAATCTAATGCACCGCAAATGCCGGCACGTAGGAATTCTCGGTGCCCTACTTCATCTATCAATTGCGATATTAGAACATCACATAGAGATATAATGATGCAACTATGTTACGAATACATTATAAGTATTAAAAGAAATATTTTATCGACGTTAAAGAATTAATTGGAGATCAAAAAGTTCAAATACATTAATTACAAAGAAAGTCTTAAAAAAGTATTAAAAAAACATCTTAGATAATAACGTGAAGTAATTAGGTATTTCAAATACACTTCATATTTGTTATAAAAGACTAATAGAGAATTAAAGATATAAACAAATTATCGATATCGATAAGATAGTGAAAGTTTCGATAAAACAGCATCGTGGAATTTTTAGGGGAAATTTTAGTAGTATAATAAGATATTGGTGATATAGTACGAGTATGTAACACGTCCCGTGTATTTCAGAACTCCAATTCAAGTTGAACTAAAATGTTTGAGATATTTTGATACTGCTTTTATATCGTAAACTTTATTTTTTACATATTGAAAGTCAAGCATAGAAAAAGCTAATTTTTAAAAGCTTAGAGAAAATTTAAGATGATAATCTAATTATATCATACTTATAAATATAATAATAATGTCCCTCGGACCGAATTTCGGTCACGGCGGCCAGTCTCAGCGGAGACTAGCCATCTGCGCAGGACAGGATTATAGTGCCGAAGTGTGCGCGCAAGCACGGGTGCGCTCTCTATTCCCTCACTCTCATAGTCCAATGGGATGGTTTACGACATGACCGGGGAGAGACCAAGCGCAGCATCAACGGCTTTACGTGCTTTACGATTCAAGGGGGTGAAACATCGCCCACTTTATGGCTCCAGGCTACTACTCAGTATTTCTTTCAGAATAACCCAATAAATGATTTTGATCACCCAAGTTCGTGAATAGCGATCGCGTTTAAATTCACTAGACCAACGAGATGGTCAATATATAGTAAATATAATAATATAAATGATAAATTATCATTATCATTGATAACACATCCGTACTGAGCCTTAAATCTGCTGCAAAGCTGAGAAAAAAGATATTCTATAAATAATAATAAATACAGAATTTCTGTTTCGCTGGGTTCACCTCCTCGTCCCTTGTCTATTTGGTCTCATCATTTGGCTTTCACATTGTGGAATTTTATTTATTTATTACTAGCTCTTACCCGTGACTTCGCCCGCGTGCAATTTAAGGTTTTAATTATATTGCTCATTATCCTAATTATTTTTCTCAAACAAGAGTAGCCTAAGTTACTCCTTAGAACATCAGCTATCTGCCAATGAAATCGGAATCGAAATCGGTCCAGCCGTTTCGGAGATTAGCCGGAACAAACAGAAGACAGACAGACAGACAGGCGGAGACAAAAAATTTAAAAATTGTGTTTTTGTTATAAGTACCGTATATACATTCATATGCATTTATTAAAAAGATATTATTTTAACATTACAAACAGACACTTCAATTATATTTATTTGTAAAGATAAAGATTATTAATACATTTTATTGTTATTGGTTACATACCGCATTGTCCAAAACCCTTGGATCCATAGAACCAATAGTATCCGCGGTCAGCAAAGACATGTTTCTCAAGAAGGTCTTGAGCTCAGCACCAGCTTTCGCCGTGTACTCCGTGAAGAGGAGCAGAGCATCTGCACTAACCGAATTAAATTCTTCTACTAGCTCCTTTGTGTATCTCTTTTCTATTTCTTCTTGCTCCTCGGAGTGGGGGGCCACGTCTACGTAAATTTCTGCGTTGTTTGGCTGAAACAAAAGGATTCCAGTAAGAACCCATTGAATATGGTATAAAATTTAATATATTTTATGAAATAACTTTTACGCTAGCGACCCTACATACTAAGGTCTTAATATACGAAATAATTAATACGAGTGTAAGGAAAATTATATGGTTCCTATTTCATAGGTAATGTCATGTAGTGGCGGTGTAAGATAATCCACTAACGAGGGAAACCGAAACAGGAAATGGGCAACAGTATATCTAATAACAACTCAAATTAATAAAAAACTACGGTTGCCAACCCGCCTGCCAAGCGTGGCAGCTATTTCGAAAGTCCCACCTATGAGGCAATCTATGGGGAGGCCTATGTACAGCAGTTGACATTTAATAGGCTGTAATATAATGATATATGATAATGATTTCATTGACACCATAGTTGCATACTTGGAACGCTTAGCGTAAGGCTGGCCACATACATACGGGATCCGTTTCGGGATTCCGTTTCGATATTCCGATTCGAAATTCCAAACGCAGCAAGTCCATATAATATCTATGACCCGCCACACACGTACGGTGATTTTCCGTACGGAATTTTCTCCGATACGAGATTCTGTATGACCGCCTGTGCGTTCGGAATCCCGAACGGAAAAAAGCCGCTCCGAACGCAAGTTTTCTATAGATTTTGTATGTGTCGGAACACATTCGTAAATTCCGTACGGAACGCGCTCAGTGTTAGTCATACGGCCGAAGCGATTAGATGTGTTTATGTATGTTTTTATATTTAATCTTATATGTGTATAGCTGTCAAAGCTGAAGACAGAATGTGGCAGCATCGTTTCCGGGACACCTGAGATTTTGAGTGAGATTGAGAGGTTCTATGGGCAGTTGTACACGTCATCGTTGGAGGCACACGCAAGTGTGAGTAACGATCCAAGAGCGAGTCTCATCCGACACTATTCCGAAGATATCCCGGACGTCAGTCTGAGCGAGATTAGAATGGCTCTCCAGCACCTTAAAAACGGTAAGGCCCCAGGCGAGGATGGAATTACAGCGGAGCTTCTGAACGCGGGTGGAAAACCGGTACTTGAAGTCTTTCAGAGGCTCTTTAATTCCGTCCTCCATGGTGGCATTAAACCGGAGGCGTGGAGCAGAAGTGCGGTGGTCTTGTTCTTCAAGAAAGGTGACAACGCTCTCTTGAAGAACTACAGACCGATTTCCCTTCTGAGCCGCGTCTACGTGCTGTTTTCGAGAGTCATTACGAATCGTCTCGCGCGCAGACTTGACGACTTCCAGCCTCCCGAACAAGCCGGTTTCCGAAAGGGCTTTAGCACCATAGACCACATACATACCCTTCGGCAAATTGTACAGAAGTCCGAAGAGTACAATTTGCCATTATGTCTGGCGTATGTGGACTATGAGAAAGCCTTTGATTCCGTCGAAATTTGGGCGGTGCTGCAGTCCCTTCAGCGGTGCCAAGTTGACTGTCGGTATATCGAAGTGTTGAAGTGCTTGTACAGTAGGGCTACGGTGGCTATCCGAGTACAGAACCAGAGTACGAAACCTATCCAATTGCAGAGAGGTGTAAGACAGGGTGACGTCATATCCCCGAAACTCTTCACCGCTGCATTGGAAGACGTTTTCAAGCTTCTGGACTGGAAAGGATACGGTATCAACATGGCAATGGCGAGTACATCACTCACCTTCGATTTGCCGACGATATAGTTCTTATGGCAGAATCGCTGGAGGACCTAAGCACTATGCTCAATGACCTCAATAGTGTTTCCCAACGGATAGGTCTTAAGATGAACATGGACAAAACAAAGATCATGTTTAATGTCCATGTCACACCTATGCCGGTAGTTGTTGGGAACACTAAGCTCGAAGTTGTTGACGAGTATGTTTACCTGGGACAAATAGTCCGACTAGGTAAGTCCAACTTCAACCGAGAGGTCAATCGACGGATTCAACTCGGCTGGGCAGCGTTCGGGAAGCTACGACACATCTTCTCGTCAGACATACCTCAAAACCTTAAAACGAAATTGTACAACCAGTGCGTGTTGCCAGTGATGACTTACGGATCTGAGACGTGGTCCTTAATTGTTGGCCGTATGAGGAAGCTCAAGGTCGCTCAGCGAGCTATGGAGAAGGCTATGCTCGGAGTTTCTCTGCGTGATAAACTCAGAAATGAGGATATCCGCAGTAGAACTAGAGTGACCGACATAGCCCAACGGATTAGTAAGCTGAAGTGGCAATGGGCCGGCCATATAGCTCGAAGAACCGACAACCGATGGGGAAGAAAGGTTCTCGAGTGGCGGCCTCGTACCGGTAGGCGAAGTGTAGGGCGTCCCCCCACGAGATGGAGTGACGACCTGGTAAGACATGCAGGAAGTCGATGGATGCAGGTGGCTCAGGACCGTTGCTTTGTGGCATTCTTTGGGGGAGGCCTATGTTCAGCAGTGGACTTGTGAAGGGCTGTAATGATGATGATGATGATGATGATAGCTTTTCGTAACCTTTCATCTTATTTCATTTAATAATTCGTCGAAGGAATTTACAAACATCCATATTTAAAAAATATCTTTGGAACTCTGGATAGATAGATCTTTTTACATAATAATGACTATATTGCATGCTTAGGGTGATAAGGGGATGCACCTAGTAAGAATGATACAGCAACAATGGAATAACAATTAGAAAATCGTCGTCATTATTCGTTGGCCGAATGTCTAGACTCAATGGCTAACGTCTCTCAACTGACCCATGTTATTCCGAACGGAAATAAACGTATGTGTGTGATGCATTCACGGAATTCCGAATCGGATTATCAAAACGGAATCCCCAAAACGGAATTCCGTATGTATGTGGCCGGCCTAAACATATAAAACAAATTTCTTTATGCTATATTTGGTTTGTAATATTTTTAACCGACTTCAAAAGGAGGAGGTAATTAATTCGACTGTATGTTCTTTTATGTGTGTACCTCCTAACTTTTTTCTAGGTGAACCAATTTTGATGATTTTTTATTTATTTTTTTATTTAAAAGCTGATGCTTCTCATGTGATCTCATATAAATTTGATTAATAGTTTTTGAGTTATCCTTAATAGTTTATATTGAAGTCGATTGTACAACATTTTACGGAACATCGACAACTCTTACATAAAATAATGCGTGTTTATGATATCCGTTCCGTTACAGCCTATTAAAGTCCACTGCTGAACATAGGCCTCCCCCATATATTGCCTCATAAGGAGGATATTTGCCGTAGTTGTAATGTTACTGATGATTTGAAAATTTCACCTCTCAGTGGGTCATGTGCTCCTGGTAGATTATCTTCTATACATCCATTCATTACAGCCTATTAAAGTCCACTGCTGAACATAGGCCTCCCCCATAGTTATCCCGTGGTTGTTGTAAGAGGAAAACAAATAGGAGATGGGTATCAGCGTCTTTCTCATAACGACCAAAAATAAAAAATGCGGTTGTCAACCCGCTTGCCAAGCAGGGCAACTATGGCTAAAATCCCCATATCATGACAATCTATTGGGGACTTATGATATAAAACAGGTAAAATTTTTCTTTTTCTAATCATGTTACCTCTACACTAACATATTTTTCAATTTACTTAAATAAATTGCAAAAGGACAAGTATCCAGAGCCAAAACAATTATTTGTAGACCATACAAAAATTTGTTCCGTGTGGGATTTGGATCTGCGGCCTACAGCGCCGCATTTCATTGCTAAGCTACTGCGCCACAGCACCGCATTTATTACAACAACAAAAAAACACAAAAAGTCCAATTTTTGAGAATAATTGTTAGTGGCAAACAAGACAAACTAGAGGTATTATTTTATATTAGTATTAAGTCAGAAAGATAAACCCAAGAGATTTTAAAACTTAATAAATATCGATAATTATAATCATTTAAGTACGACCCTATTTGAGAGCACGTGAGCAATGCTAAACACGTGAACACTTATTTCCGAGTATTCTTGTAGAAGTCGGATAAGATAAATTATGCTTTTATCGGATGCAATTGAATGCACTTTTGCACTAGGATGACGAATGTGTTTTGGAGAAGCTCTTAATTTTCCGCTGTGATATGAAATAACATAAGCGTTTTATCGCACTGGAATTACTTTGTCTATGGTTTAATATAATGCCAATAATAGAATATGCCAAGAATAGAATACTATGTTTTATTATTTTGATAGATTATAAACAATAGATACTTATGAATAAGCCAGATTCAACAACAAGAAGGTCCTTTATTCAACGTGTATGTTTTTATCTATGTTCACCGAGCTTTCGAAGACAGCTCAACATATTTGAATGTCTCTTCTTGGATTAAATTACATTGTGGAGTGGTTCAACAAATATTAAAAAACTTTATAGGATACTTAATATTTTTAATTGTAAATGGGTGATAAACAAACAAGACTAGAACCGAAACAAATAAACGAAATAAAACTAGTTCTACTTGTATAGATAACATTATTGTCAATTTAAATGAATGTAAACAATGTGTCTTATACAAAATTTTCGTCAGTCAAGTCAAAAACTTTCTGATCATAATGTAATTAAATTAGAAATAGTTAATCATAAAAACTGTAACAATAAATATGAAGCTTATGTAGGCAGAAACTTTTCAAGGAATACTCTTGAATAATTTAATTGTTTGAAAAAAAAATTACACTGAGGTTAAATCAGAAATTATAATGGCTGATGACCTGAATGCAAGAATGAGAATTTTACAAGATGCGTTACACCACTATTACAACATTGCTTTTCCAAAAATTAAAAATTAAACAAGTAAGAAGCAAACATAAAAATGGACTGCATTAGGTATAGAAACGATTAAGAAAATTTTAATTAAAATGAAAATATTACAAGAGCATTACCCTACCCTACAAAGAAAATTGAAAATCAAACAAATTTAAGAAAACATTACTAAAAAAACAATGATAACCGCAAAAAAATTACAATATCGTATCAGAATTTGGGAGGCAAAAAATAAAATTAAAGAATCGTGGAATATTATAAATGAGCAGATACGGCAAAATACAAAATCTAGAATTGAATCGATAAAAAACGATTAAAAGTTAAAATTACAGCCTATATACGTCCCACTGTTGGACACAGGCTTCCCCCTCATTTCTGAGAGGGTTTTAGGGCAAGGAAATGTCCGCCACACTGCCGCAATGGGTGTTGGCGAACTTCACATGTCTTTGATTTTTTTTTTCTTATTTCTCAGACATGCATGTTTCCTCACGATGTTTTTCTTCACCACCGAGCACGTGGTAAATAAACACTTAAAATTGCAATTAACAATTTCATTGGCGCCAGCGGGGATCAAACCCAGGTTGCTCGCGTACTGTGAAATTTACGCGAGCGCTAACCATCTGAGCTACCGTGGCTCTAAAAAGACTATAGTGGGCAGATTATTACATAATCTCAAAAAGTTGCAAGAAGTTTTAATGATTTTTTCTGCAATATTGAACAATATTAACAAGTAATTTAAAAGTTGCATGAAGTACTTAGATCACTCAAATAGGCCACTAACATCTATTTCTTTTTACCCATTAGATTATACAGAGCTAAAAAAAGATTGTTACTAGCATGAAGCAAAAATCTACATTAGACATTTACGATACAAGCACTAGGACATTAAGAAATCTTATTAGAAAGAACAATAATTTATTCGAATCGGTATCTATTGTTCTCAATTCATCCTTAGCTAATGGCATATTCCCCTACGTACTCAAACTGAGTAGGGTTATTCCACTTTTCAAAAAAGGCTCAGTAATTACAGGCCAGTTTGTATATTGCCGACTATATCAAAAATATTAGAAGCCATTATAAAATCTAGAATTATTAGGTACTTTGAAGAAACTCATTTATTTACAGCTTAACGCTGCTGTGTTTTGTATGGTAAGTGTAGAAAACCGGAGACCCTTTTTACTGGAAATGAGGCATTTCATCTTAGTCCTCACGGGTGGCAACGCATCTGCATTTTGATTTTTTTAAAAGAATAGATGTATGGGTCGCAGCAAACACTTACCATCAGGTGGACTGTGTGTTCGTTTGTCGTCCTTATCCATAAAAAATGATGAAAATAATGATGATGATGATGAACCACCGTATCCTCTATTTATTTTTTCTATGGTAATAAGAGTAATTATAAAAAAAAATTGGTTCCTTAACTATACAAGGTAGAATTAATGTGCATCCAATGTGGTATAATGTCGTAAGTTATCAGATAAAATAACAACTTAGAGGATGGCGTTAACCGCATCTCGCCCTTACATTATTGTTTTGACATAAGTGATAAATATACAGCGCGTTCGTTAACTTCGTTGACATGAAAATGATATTCACTTTGTAGTACATTGCGTATTGCTTACAGCTTTTCTATAAAATCTTATTTTAAAAAATATTAAAAACAGTGATGTACATTCTGTAAGACAGCCTCGTTGGTTTAGTGGTTGTAAACGCGGCTGCTGTAGTTCCGGGTTCAAATCCCGGGTCGAGCAAACAAATCATTTTTTGAGTTTTTGCTTCAAGACATTCTCAGTAGCTGCCCGGAGTCAGGAAGTTGGCGGTGTCTCACCCCTCGTGCCTCGGAAAGCACGTAAAGCCGATCTTGCGCCTAAGATCGCCGGTCGTGTCGGTTTACCGTCCTATTGGTCTATGAGGGTGAGAGAATAGAGTGCAGATGTGCTTGCGCATACTCCTGGGACCTATAATCCTGTCCTGCGCCGACGGCTAGTCTCCGTCAAGCCTAGCCGCCATGGCCGAAATTCGGTCTGGAGGACGTTTTTATACATTCTGTAAATACTAGGAACAAGCACAAGTTAGTTATACCAGTTACTCGACTTCAAAGAGTCAGTAATTCCTCCAAGAGGCAATGTATACGCTTTTACAACAAAATTCCAGAAAATATTCAGACCTTATCTATGAAAAGCTTTAAAATATATTAAACAAAAATTGTTAATTTTGAAATGGGGTGATCGCTACCATGCTGTGTCTAATGTTTTCTTACTAATTATATAAAATAATATATTATTGTAAATTTATTTAGTTTTTAAAAAAAAGTCCCGCTGAGTTTCTTGCTGGTTCTTTCCAGGACAGACGGATTTTTCTTATATTATTAGAAAATTAAAAATACGATAATTTAAACGCGATAAAATCTGTAAAATTCGTTTTATTCAATGTCAAATCCACTAGATCTAATTTTTTTCTGAAAGTGTACGCTGTTGGCCCGGCGGCCTTGACAGCTTCATCTAATTAGGCTCGTAAGTGAGGACCTACGAACTATTGAGTGCAACGATTCTGCCGGCCGATTCGCCGACTGCAGTCCCGACCCGAGGCACCCCGGCACCTGTTTTCGGAGTGAGGCTCCTCGAGCTAGGGGGGGAGGGGGGGGGGGGGGGCTCGATGCGATTCAAAGACCCCTCAGAAGGAGGTACAAGCTTCGGCTTGAATCACTATCGCAATTTTGTTTACGGGTCGCAAAGTTAGAACCGCCCCGTATCAAGGGTGTTGAACCTCGTGTTAAGAGAGTAAGACTTATAGATCTAGTGGTCACTCTTCACTAGATCTATAAGTGTTACTCTTTCTCTTGCGATACCACGGGTTATGTGATCCCGTGGGCGTCGTTAGAAGCAACGGATGGTAATGAAACAGAATCATAGAGTACTATATACTATATAATACACACCTAAGAAACAGGTGAATCAAGCTAACATGGTGACTATCAATTAACAATGTTAAATAATAGGCTCGCAGGACTTACTGTGTACATCATAGGAGTGGCATACTGTGAAATATTAGAATCGTGAATAACAGCTACTGTACTGTGTTCCAAAATAAAGCCTGTTAGTAAAGAAAAGTGAGGCTTTACTATACCATTACTTTTGTAACTGTTATATTCCTGTTATGTGTCATGATTTTTGTAACGAAGTTCCTTATCGGACGGTACGGGTTTGGCGGATGGGAGCTAGGCGACAAAAAGTGTAAGATTTTTTCGTCACTACCCCTTGTGTGCTAGTGTAGACGGCCTTGGCGGCGAAATAGGGAAGTGAGATGGAATAATATCCATCTCCCTCGCACTTTTTCTTATCTTGCCATGAAAGAAATATAATTTTATTTCAAACTAGCTGTTCCCCGCGACTTCGCTCGCGTGTTAGGCTTTTTATTTTTTTGCGCGGAACCCTAATTCTTTTTCTAAAATAAAAGTAGCCTATGTTATGACATCAGCTATCTGCCAGTGAAAGTCCCGTCAAAATCAGTCCAGCCGTTTCGGAGATTAGCCGGAACATACAGACAGACAGACGGACAGACGGACAAAAATTTAAAAAATTGTATTTGAGTTATAAGTACCGTATTTACTTTCATATGCATTTAGTAAAAAGCTGTTATTTTGACATTACAAACAGACCTACTCGTATTTATATTATAATTTACTCATAAATGAGAGTAAACACTAAGTGTGTCAAACGAGTAAACGGTCCAATTTATGGTAATTGGATGTTGTGGTCCACAGACTTTTTTTTATAGGATAAGGGTGACAAACGAGCACACAGTCCACCTGATGGTAAGTGGTTGCTGCGGCCCATAGACATCTACATCTATCTTCGATTACGAATCAAAATGCAGATGCGTTGTCACCCGTGAGGACTCAGATGGAATGCCTCATTTCCAGTAAAAAGGGTCTCCGGTTCTGTACACTCACCATACGAAACACAGCAGCGTTAAGCTGCTATTTTACGCTGGTATTCTGTGAGAGCGTGGTCCTTCCCCGGTCAAGCTACCCGTTCGTGCCACAACCATAATATAGCTGCAGCATGGCTCTACCACGTTTAAATTCTAATCGTCTATCCTTAGTTAAGAATCAAAAAGTATATGCGTTGTCACCTATACGAAACACAGCAGCATTAAGCTACTATCTTACGCTGGTATTCTGTGAGAGCATGGTCCCCGTTCAAGGCGACCCATTTGTGCTTCAACCATTATATAACTTCAGCGTGTCTCTACCATGTACTACGTCAAGCTCGGAAAGTTAAATATTGTCTAAATTTAAAATTTGATCAAAACAATTTTACATTACATTTTCAAATAATATTTTTAGGATTTTCATCTCCAACACTTCATAATGTATGTAAGTTTGGCGGCGCAATGGATCGCTATTGTGACTGCCGCCTAGTCTCAACTCTTCACTATCGGACACTCAGAAAAGCTTACTTTTTATATAAGAAGGGACAAACAATGTGGCTCACTTGATGGTGACTACCAGCACCCATGCACAACTGCAACACCAGCGGAATTGCAGGTGTGTTGCAATCCTTTAAAAAAAAAACTATTTTCACGAAGGTAGTCTTATTCACGTATCAGCTCAGACCAGATAAACCATTGATTCAATTTTAAACTTTCTAAAAATCCGTAATGTCATGCACACATCGCGAAAAAAGTTAACTGCCATCACACGCTTTTACTTTTAACGAGCTCGTAAACCATATTTTAAACTGACGGATGATTACGTACCGGGCCCAGTATGTATTCAAGGTTATAAAGTCTAAAAACTATTTAAATTTGACGTAAACATTACGTTATATTTACGAAAAATTTTTATATAACATGTAACAAAAACTCTGTGGTTCCCGTTAAGTGCGTTATCAGAGTCAGTATTCAAACGTAAAGAAATAACTTTTTTTTTAAAACTTAAACATTAAAAAAATATTTTAATTTAAAAAAAATAATTTGCGAATTGTATGTGGTTTCATTACCTCTGCATTATCCGGAGATTAATAGGATTGAGAAAGATTCACCGATGCTCGTGTCAGTTAAGAGGTAATAAAACCACATACAATTTGCAAACTATTTTTTTTAATTAATTTTTTTTTTTAATTTTCAAGTTTTTTGAATAAAAGTTATTTCTTTACGTTTGAATACTGACTCTGATAACGCACTTAAAGGGAACCACAGGGATTTTGTTACATGTTGTATATTTAATCGTGTAGTGGCGGTGTAAGAATATCTACTCCGTATCGTCCCTTGGGTGTCGTGAGAGGCGATAGAGAGATACTGAAACAGGAAATGGGCAGCAGCATCCTAATATCAACTCAAAATTATAAAAGCTGCTGTTGCCAAATCGCTTATTAAGCGTGGCAACTATGGAAGGATCCCCCCTATAAAGTTGTCTATGGGAGAGGCCATAACCTAAGTGGGGAGAGTCTAAGAGTGAAATACGTACAATTACTTTATTACTATTAAGTTAATAGTAATAATTAATAAAAATAAAATATTATGGACAAAAGTCTGAAATAAATCAATTTTATTTTATTTTATTTTATTTATTATTTATAATAAACTCGGGTGCTAAATTAGTTTTCTATATATCATGTAATCTTTAGGTTTCTAAGTTAGAACATCGCGATCCGATGACCAAAATTGGCTGCGCGATCGATCGGTCGACCGCGATCGACTTGTTGCCCCTGCACGACAAAGCTTCAACAGCAATATTTTTAATTTTACCATAGAATACTAAAATACATACATTATAGTATGCTATGGTGCCGACTCTTGGTTACGGGGAGACTTAGGCTACTTACAGCTTTTCAACCGATTTCAAAAAAAGAGTTCACAATTCGACCGTATCTTTTTCTGCCGACTTCCAAAAAGGAGACGGTCTTAGATTATTGATAGGTCTTCGCACGCTCAGACCGCGATGACCTATTATTAATCTATGGGAGACGGTACTCAATTCGACTGTATGTTTTTTTTTTTATGTGTGTTACCTCATACCTTTAACAGTGGTAGAGCTACGCGGCAGCTTTTGCCGTCGCACGGATGGGCCGGTTCGAACCTGGGTGGTACCACGACCTCACAGAAAACCAGCGTGAAGTAGAGATTTATCTCTGCGTTGCGCTTGGTGAGTGCAGGTGACCGGAAGCCCTTTTTACTGGAAATGAGGCATTCCATCTTAGTCCCCACGGGTGACAACGCATCTACATTTTGATTTGTAATAGAGGATAGATGTAGATGTCTATGGGCCGCAGCAACCACTTACCATCAGGTGGACTGTGTGCTCGTTTGTCACCCTTATCCTATAAAAAAAAATAACTTTTTACTGGGTGAACCGATTTCGATGATTCTTTTTTTGTTTGAAAGCTGGTACTTCTCGTGTGGTCCCATATAAATTTGATCAAGGTCAGACCAATAGTTTTTGTGTTTTTCTTAAGAACTTATATTGAAGTCGGCTGCACAAAATTTTAAATTATAAATTATATGTGTGTTACCTCAGAACTTTTTTCTAGGAGAACCGATTTAAAACAAAAATTATAGGATAAGGTGACAAACAAGCACACAGTCGATTTGATAGTAAGTGGTTGCTGCGGCCCATAGACATCTACATCTTCTGATTCTTTTTTTTTTAATTTGAAAGCCGGTGCTTCTCACGTGGTCCCATATAAATTGATCAGGCCAGTAGTTTTTGAGTTATCCTTAATAATGCGTATTTCATTGACTTTGACTACATTGATGATGTTCTCATTTTCTTTCTTTCGTTTGAAGTTGGTTGTACAAATTTTTTAATTTTACCACTTGTAATTATTAATTTTAATCAATCTTCGTAATGGCTGAATCGATTGCGATCAAACTTCACAAACAGACCGAGAGAAATGCGAGGAGTGATCTATATTTTAGAAAACATGTAGCATTATTTTGTGAAAGCGAAAACCTGATAAAATAAATGGTTTCTGATGATTATCTCATTCTCTCATTCGACGGCTCCGTCACGCTGTGGCTTAGCAATTGAGTTGCAGCGCTAAGAGCTCCGCATTCGAATCCCACACGGAACAAGTATTTTCATGGCCTACAAATAATTGTTCCAAATCTAGTTGTTTGTCTTTGTGCAATTTATGTTTGTAAGCTGCCCCCATGATACAGGAGAAATCCTAATGTCAAAAATCGTAGTGGAGGTTACGTTTTTTTTAAGAAATTAAAAAACCTTTTTTGGTTTGCCATTTTACACAATAAACTTAGTATCGCTTAGCCTCCTATCTCTTAGTTTTGATGCGAAACCGATTTTTTTTTACTTCAACGCTAGTTCACAAGAATATTATGAGCGATTTAAGGATAAGATGCTAAGATATATTTTATGTCAAGTTAACAGATCTATAGTTTTTATTTTAACCACCATTACTATTATTGATAATAGATAAACCACTATTATAAGTCTGTAAGTGTTCTACGCAGAAGAAGTCTTTGACAAAAGCTAGTTTTACATATTTATGTCGAAAAAAAACCGTGTAATTTCAATACGTGGTAGAGCCATGTTGCAGCTATATCAGTAATATAGTTGTAGCACGAATGGATCGGCTCGACCGGGGAAGGACCACGCTCTCAGAGAATACCAGCGTCTTAACAGCTAACACTGCTGTGTGTATGGTGAGTGTAGAGAACCGGAGACCCTTTTTACCGGAAATGAAACATTCCATCTTAGTTCTCACGGGTGACAACGCATCTACATTTTGATTTGTAATAGAGGATAGATGTAGATGTATATGGGTCACAGCAACCACTTACCATCAGGTGGACTGTGTAACAACTCAGAATAATAAAAAATTGCGGTTGACAATCTGCCTGCCAAACGTAGTCACTAGCAAATATCCCCCTATGTGACTATCTAAGGGGAGAAGCTTATTTTCAGCAGTGGACTCTTGATAAGTTGTAATGATGATTGATGATGATGTAAAGAGTGTATTATTTATACAGCTGCTTTGTGGCTCTATTTAAACCTAGTAAATATGGATAGCGGAAAACAGACACATAACAATATATCTCGTATATTTATATTGATGTATTGATTCAATAGTGTATTCTCGCAACAACCTTGCGCTTATCCTTTGACAATCAACAAGGTCGCCTTTGCAATTTAGTGCATATGCATCCTATACTGCCAACTGATTTAATTGAATTTAAAAAAAATTAAAAACGACAAACAAGCATACAATCCAGCTGCCAGGTTATGGGAAGTGGATGTGGCATAATTTTCTTATAGAATAAGGGTGTCAAACGAGGTCACAGTTGACCTGATAGTAAGTGGATTCTGTGGCTCATAGACATCTTCATCTTTTCTTGATAAATAATCAAAATGTCCTTACGTAATGATTTCTTATATTTACGCGAACACTCTTTATCAAGAATTCACCTCTGAGCTTCGTTTCCAGTAAAAGCGGTCTACGATTCTCTACACTCACCATACGAAACACAGCAGCATTAAGCTTCTATTTTACGTTGGTAATCGTTGAAAGCGTGGCCCTTTCCCGGTCGAGCCGACCCATTAATGCTATAACTATAATATACGTATAATTCTCCTCTTTCCTCTACTCCTCGATATAAAATAAAATGCAAATATGTTGTTTACCTGAGAACTAAGATCGAATAAGTCGTTTCTAGTATCCATGTATGCCTGTGTTCATTCATTAATTAAGTACAGCTTTATTAATTAAGTAGAGCGTGTATAGTTTTGTTCTTAGGCCTCGACAGTTTTTATAGTAAACAGATAACATGCTTTTATTCATTTTGAAAAGGTTCTATGTGTAAAAAATAGTAGTAAAATTGAATTAATGTGTAAGTAGTAGGTACTTATTACTGTCCTGGACTGACCGTATCAAAGTGTAATAATTGTTGTAGAATAATTTAGTTTGTCATAGTAATTAAAATGAAATGAATTGATCAACAATGTACCTATAGGTAAGCTTTATATACGTTTGAGCCCAACAGACTTGTATTCTGTACGAAAAGGTGTTTTGAACTCTGAGACAAAGTGATTTAAAAAATATTTTGCTATGTTTTAATGTCCTAGTAAGCCTTGGATATGTATTTTTAAAATTATTATTGTCAAAAATAAAATCATGGTGCCTAGTATTTAACGTAGGTGGTAGGTAATTAGAAAAATATAAGTGAAACGTGTATCAATATCCCAAAAGTAAGCAGCCGAAATATTATCTCATATATTAGACAAAAATTCACAATATATATTGTGTAGGTTATACACTACGCAGCAATCATCCCTAGAGTACACAAACTATACAAACAACTTATACTACCCACTACTAAACCTGTCATTTAATTTTAGCAAGGTCCTCCACGCTCCGTATCGCGATATCCGGGGAAGTGTCCGATTTTCATGCCCGGATTGTACCGTGCTTGACACAAACATATCGAAATGCTTGCTTTATCGCCGTCTCCCTGGTTTGCCGAAATAGCAGTTTGTTGTTAATTGTGAGGTGTTCGTTGACGTAAATAGTGGACGACGATTCAGTTATCCATAATCGAGTCCAGTCCTTTGGTCGACCGATAAGCCAAAAGGACATTATCACGTATCATTCTGTTAGTGAGTTTGACATCATTCTTCGGGCGATTGTTTTTCGGGTCTGCGTGCGGGACGCGATGTACTGCGACAATGTCGGACGCGCGTACTGGGCATGCAATTACGTCACCTAGTTTTTCTACTACAGTGACAAGATTTTCATTGCACCTTTCGGGAAAGTTGCAGATTTCGATATCGCACTGCCTGGCGTTTTGTTCCATGGCGGATATTTTGTATTCCATTGATTTTATTTGCGACACCAGATCAGCAGAGCTCGTTTTTTTATCTTCTACCGTCTTAAGGCAGTTGTCAAAAGAATCTTGACCCTCCACTGAGTAATTAAGCGATTTTTCCAGTTCTCTAAGCCTAGTATTAGTCTCCTTTAAGGACTTGTTGATGTTGACGTTGTCTGCGCTAAGTTTCATCGTGTTCGTATTAATTTCACTTAGTACACCTGATATTTTTGTCAACTCCTTAGAGACAGATGAACTAACCACAATTGCAATACTTTCAGTGATTTTAGCATCCCAAATTGGTAATTGCTTATTGAATTTATCTTTAAGGCTGCCCATGTCGTAGCAGTCCGGTTGTTTACGCTTGAACGTGTTTATAAATGAGACATACTCGCTGTCAATCGATGAAACTATGTTTAAGTTGGAGTCCGAAGGAAACTTGTTTGTTGGCGTGTGTTGTAAAGCCATTGTGTAGGCCGTTCGGTATCCCACCCAAGTGCAAAAAGTCCCTAGACGGGTTGGAAACAGTTTTGGAATCCAAACAGTTTTATATGATGTGTTATTAGGAAGATGCTGCTGCCCAATCCCTGTTTCTATTACTATTCGTCCTCTCCTATAACTACACTTACGGGATGTGAGTGAGTGTTCACGAGATGATATAGGGTTGTGGACTTGCTTGAATCTTATATTCTACTTGATGGATTTTAATGCAGTTTCTACCAACACTTAAAAAAATATTGCGGTAGCTTTTCATGTATCCAATATCAATGATATTTCGTTATTTACTCTCAAAACCTACAAATTTGAATGTTTTATTTACATTTCACTTCTTGTCCAGGCTATTGTTGTCATTTTCTTTAAGCTTACGTAATCATGTATATCATATTTATTAGCCAAAGGATTAAATTTAATGAAACATAATAAAATGTAAACGGAGTGACTTATTGAATACTTTTCGACGCTTCAGTTTTGGCGTGCTAGTAACGTATATCTAACTTTTTTCTACCGACTTCAAAAAGGAGACTGTACTCAATTCGACTTTTTTTATGTGTGTTACCTCATAACTTTTTACTGGGTGAACCGATTTCGATGATTCTTTTTTTATTTAAAAGCTGGTGCTTTACACGTAATCCCATATAAATTTAATCAAGGTCTAACTAATATTTTTTTTTAGTTATTCTTAATATTTTAAATAGAAGTTTTGTACAACATTTTTTATTTTAAATTAATATTATATATACATGTCATTTACACAAAAAGGGACCACTCACTGATGAATCACACCCATACGAAACCACGATAAGTATATAAAGCAGGGTTTTCTTTGACTCCTCCATTAAAGAACTAGGGTCTAAAACTAGATCTTGTAATTTGTCTGAAACTTGAACTATTGTAGTTTTTAATAACGCACATTTTCATTGAATATTGTATTAGTCTTGGTTTTCATTTAATCGTGGGTCGGTGTTCGTCCTTTGGCCGTCGTTTGAACCTTCATGTAAATTAACAGTCTTTATTCCTCCTACTGCTTCGCACAGGCGTCTTCATATTCCTGATAGGGTTTCATAAGGCTGTTGGTGCCAATGCGTATTGATGCACTTCGCATATCCTCATATATACTTTACACGTGGTAGAGTCATGCTTCAACTATATTATGGATGTAGCACGAATAAGAGAGTTCAACCGGGGAAGGAGCACGCGGTGTAAAATAGCAGCTTAATACTGCTGTGTTTCGAATGGTGAGTTGGAAACGAGACATTCGAAAAACGTGTCTGCATTTTGATTTTTAATCGAGGATAAGAAGTAGATGCCTTTGGACCACAGAATCCACTTACCATCAGGTGCTCGTTTGCCACCCTTATTATATAAAAAAATCGTCGAAATATTTTTTTTAAATTATGTTTTCCAAGTAAAGTGTAGCACTTGAAATGGCGTGCAACTTTCTTGCTGGTGGGGATCGCGTACTATAAAACTTCAGGCGAGCTCTCAGGCCCTAAGCTACGAAGGTTAACAATGTAAGTATGTATAGGTAAAAGAGGCTTCAGATTCTATTGGAAAATATCCCGTGTCAAACTCCCAACTTCATCTTTCTTATTTTGACATCTGATAAAGTTTAATTTATCTATGTACACCTAACAACTGTTGATGTGTTCTGTTACAGTTTCTTATTTATGTATTTTAAAGCTTGTTTCAACGTGTTAGAGTTGTATTTGTGTTAGATGGCTATACATATTGTTTTAAACCTGGGTGTGAGAGTAACAATGGTATGGGCAAACAGTGTTTCCCCGCGTGGGTAAATAACGTGTTATCTGGAGACACGTGCTCTTGATCTACATTGAATTGTATTATTATTTACACAACAAAAGGGCTTCTGCATTGAATTTTTATATTTGGTTCTTCTTACAAAGTTTCTATATTTCTTAATTACCTATACTTAATATTATAAAGCGAGAGTGCGAATTTTGTGAGTTTGTATATATGTAGAGGGTAATCCCCGGAACCACTGCGCCCATTTGAAAAATTATTTAATCGTTCGAAAGGTATATCGTTCTAGATGTACATAGGCTGTATATTATATACTTTTTCCGACTTAGGAGATGAATATCAAAAAAGTCGTCCTCTTTAGGACTTTCATAGCGTGCGCTGATGAAAAAAATGTATATAGGGCAGAATTGTTCCGCTTTAAAAATTCTAAAAAAATTTGATATGGCATCGAACTTTTTTTAGAATTTCTCTTTTTTTTAGAATCTTCTAAACATAACTCACAGTCTATACCAATTTTAACAAAATAAAATATGCGCGAGTGTCGTGGAACACTCGGTTGAAACGAAGTTCCTTTTTAAGCTATATTAATAGTATAGTTGTAGCACGAATGGGTCGGCTCGACCGGGGAAGGACCACGCTCTCACAGAATACCAGCGTAAAATAACAGATTAATGCTGCTTTCGTACGGTGAGTGTAGAGAACCGGAAATCCTTTTACTGGAAACTATTTATTCTATCTTAGTCCTCACGGCTGACAACGCATCTGCATTTTGATTTGCAAACGAATATAGATGTAGATGTCTACGAGCCACAGCAACCACTTACCATCAGGTGGACGGTGTGCTCGTTTGTCACCCTAATTCTACAAAAAAAGTATATTATTATTGATAAACGTATTATATTATCGATTAACAAATATAAATAAATGAATTACTAGCGTCTATAAAATGAAGCGTCATTTAAAATAAAATATTATTTCTTAGATGGCAAGATAAGAAAAAGTGCGAGGATGATGGATATTATTCTATCTCGCTTTGTTATAGCCGCCAAGGCCGTCTACACTACGTTAGAAGGGGTCGTGAAGCAAAATCCCATCGGCCAAATTCTTACCTACCGTCCGATAAGGAATTCCGTCCGAAAGGAGTCCATTCCGATAAAAAACTCTCGTGTGACAAAATAAGTATGGTGACGGTCGGTAATGATTTAGGTCGGAGAGACATAATATAAATTCAATATATCTGATCCTTAATCGAGGATAAATGTAGATGTCTATGGGCCACAGCATCCACTTACCATCAGGTGGACTGTGTGCTCGTTTGTCACCCATAATCTATAAAAAAGGTACCTACATCCAACGTCTATACAAATAATTAAAATTGAATTGACTGTTTGTAATGTCAAAATAACAGGTTTTTACTAATTGCATATGAAAGTATATACGGTACTTATAACAAAAACATAATTGTTAAAATTTTGTGTCTCTCTGTCTGTTTGTTCCGGCTAATCTCCGAAACGGCTGGACCGATTCAGACTGGACTTTACACGCGAGCAAAGTTGCGGGTTTGCATCTAGTATTTACATAAAATCAAACTTTCTATACAGATCTAGGGATTTCAAAGCGCGGCCCCTGCATAAAATTTTTCACAATATTTTCCTTCTTTTTTAAATAAAACTAATTTTACGGATTTTATCGCGTATATTAACTTATTTTTATATATTCCCGACGTTTCGGGTGCTTTCCAGCACCCGTGGTCACGGGGGACTGAGTTGTTTGACGTCCTGCTGTCATAGTTAGCCCGGCTACCTTCAGTTTTTTAATATTAATTTTTGGTTCGATTTACGCAGAATGAGCTTACAGTATCTTGAAGTCTAGCAGTGGTATACTTGGGTTTGGATTTGATTTTATTAATTATGGGATCCCAAGCAGATGGCAGTACCCATCCATCTTCTCTATTGAAATTAGGATGTTTTTTAATTTCAATAGCCTCGCGAATCATCCTTGGGAGGAATCGGTGTTCTTTTGCGAGGATTTGTGGTCTATCAAATCTAATGTAATGGCGGGGACGATCTTGAACATGTTCACAAACTGCAGACTTCCTTCTGTCCTTTTTCCTTCTGTCGATCAAGTGCTAAATCAGCACTTTACGATTAACAATTCAATTAATTAAAGTT
Organism: Parnassius mnemosyne; assembly: GCA_963668995.1. NCBI lineage: Eukaryota > Metazoa > Arthropoda > Insecta > Lepidoptera > Papilionidae > Parnassius > Parnassius mnemosyne. Next base: position 2,773,928 of record CAVLGL010000002.1, on the reverse strand, counting down.
AATTAGTAAAGATCCGCGTAAAAAGTCGATACTACGTAAGAAACTTACGTAGATTGAAGAGCACCTCGCGCCGTTGCGTCCACTGCGCGAATAAGGGATATGCCAAGCCAAGACCATTACCAAGCCAAGAATATTCATACATCACTACTCCCAACACTAGAAATAGAGTGAATTTCCGTGCACGCAATTGAAGGAGAGCAGAAGGTGCTATTCAAACTAGGTAAGACATATTATTTTAATTTTTTCATGTTTAACATCTTTAATGTTATGTTGTTCCGCAAAGTTAAAAACCGGCCAAGTGCGAGTCAGACCCGCGCATGAAACGTTCCGTATCGTTATTTAGCCCCCTTTAGTTTTTAATTTACTTTTATTATTGGTTGTTATTGTGGGAACAGAAATACACATTCTGTGAAAATTTCAACTGTCTACCTATTATAGATCATGAGATACAGCCCGCTGACAGACAGACAGACAGACGGACAACGGGGGCTTAGTAATAGGGTCCCGTTGGTTATCCTTTGGGCACGGAACCCTAAAAAGTAACTCCTAATTTCACTAATTAATTTTATTAAAGCCGATGGTGGTCGTACTAGATTTCCTTGGGCACTATTAAGTTTTCCAGCGCAGAGCTCAGGACTACAATTTAATTGGCGCCGGCAGGGATCGAACTAAAACTAACAAACGAACGCTACCACGCCTCATTTGTGTCTGTTGGGACTATCCCTAAGTGTCATAAACTGTAATTGATTATGACCTTGGGTGTATAACACTGCCAGATTAAATTAACACGGGATGCCGATTTATAACCCGATCGATTTTAAAGCTTCCTTGTGACATCATTACGTATGGACCTGCGTCAGTCAATGCTCTGTTATTTTCAATGTTAACTATCGTTTGCGAATTTGTTTCAATGAAATTAACATTCGAGACGCCGTGTTTATTATAATTTAAAAATAATGTCGTCTGTATCTTTGTAAGATGGTAAAATTGACTTATTATATATTCATATACTTATATATATATGTATATATATATATATATATATATATATATATTACTGGTTGGTATTGGTCCCTTTCGGTCTACGAATCCTCAGCGTAAATACCACGTGGATTTTCGTAAAATTCAGACAAAAACTAAAAATTCAATGCAATGAAATAAGGCTAAGTGCGAGTCGAACTCGCGCATGAGGGGTTCCGTACCATCGTAAAACACATTTCTAGTAGGGGAGCCCCCTTTAATTTTTAATTAATTTTGATTTTTATTATTTGTTGTTACAGCGGCAACAGAATACACATTCTGTGATAATTTCGTCTACCTATTACGGATCATGAGATACAGCCCGCTGACAGATAGACGGACGGACAGCGGAGGTAATAGGTAATTTGTTAAAAAATAATTTGTGTACGGAATCCTAAAAATTAACAATCATCTAGTTAAGGCCTAATTAAAGCTTCTATGAACGTCAAAATTTTAGCACCAGTTCCAAAATCGAAAACTCTACACCGAAAAACCTCAGAAACCGAGAAACTCAGGGATCATCGAACTTTTCCTGTTTTTTTTTAAAAAAAATAATAATCAACGGCTCCGTGGCGCAGCGGCTTACCAATGAGTTGTTGCACTGGGGGTCGTGGCTTCGAATCCCGCACGGAACAAGTATTTGTATGGCCTACAAATAATTGTTCCCGGTCTGAATATTTGTCCTCGAGCAATTTATGTTTGTAAACTGCCTTCACGATACAGGAGAAAATCCTAGTGTGGTGGTAACGTTTTTTTTTTATTTTTAAATCAAATCAAAATCAGATCAAATATTATATTAGGTACTATGTATCAAATTATTGCATTGTTCATTATGACAGCCGATCACTAGTTCAAAAATACGTTTGGTTTACGTTCTTATCCTATAATAGTCATCTATTTTATTACGAGTATAGGCTTGAGGCCTTTGATATCGCTTTTTGACCGACTTCAAAAAGGTTCTTAATTGGAGTGTGTGTTTTTTTATGTTACGCGACATCTTCACAGATTGTGATTGTGAATCACAATTAACCGATAAGGGAAGCAAATAAATAACTACTACTTTTTTAGCGATTTGATGTCGTTTTCTTACTTTTTGTTAAAAATTATAATTCTTAATATAATACCTGTGGTCACAAAATATTAATGCCCTACTTTTTTGTACCTACTCATATTTTAATTTGTTTTATTTTTACTACTACAAGTTTATTTTTTGTTTACTTTTTTTTAAATAATGTAATATTAATAAATAATAATATTAATAAATAATAATATTAATAATGTATTATATTAAGAAACGAACACACCGTCCACTTGATGGTAAGTGGATGCTTTGGCCCATAGACATTTACATTTAATCCTTAATTACGAATCAAAATGGAGATGCGCTATCACCCCTTACGACTAAGGTGAAATGCTTCGTTTCCAGTTAAAAGGGTCTCCGGTTCTTTACACTCAAACATCAGCATTAAGCTGCAATTTTACGTTGGTATTTTGTGAGAGCGTGGTCCTACCTCTGTCGAGCCAACCCATTCGTTTTGCAGTCACAATATAGTAGCAGCGTGGGTCTACCACGTAAAAGCACTAACACTTTAAAAATTATCAGTGAAATAATTTTCCATCTGGATAATCCTGTAGACACAGATCAATAGAAAATAAGTTTTTTTTAAGCTAATCAGTGCGATTTACCATCTAGCTTTTTTCAAATTTCAAAAAAATGTATGTTTATTTTTTGATTATAGGTTAATTTACAGATATCGATATGTGCATAGTAAAATATAAGGTAGATTATCTATGTCCCGCCAGTAGGCATAAAAAATATAAAATTAAGAAGTACAACATTCATTAAAATTAACAACTTGACTAACTTTTTCACCACTAAGGAACAGGTGGGGTTTTAGTCAAGCACAGGTTTAAAATAAATTAAAAATAAAACATCAAGATACTACACACACTAACCTGTACACGAGCATAGACGCTTCCGACGAGGGCAGCGAACGCGAAAAACCGCGCGAGGGATATACTCGCGTACATAGTGCGGACTGCGCTCAACTCGCGACTATTGTAGACTGCGGCCTGAACGGTTTTCATTTCAGCGTGCGGATTATGCATACGCGTCAAGATCAGTGACGCTGCGAGGTTGTACAGACGAGCGCGAAAGTCAATTTCTTCAGACAATACTCTTGTACGTGGTAGAGTCACGTTCTAGCTATTTTATGTTTTTTTTTTAATAGGATAGGGTGACAAACGAGCACACAGCCTACCTGATGGTAAGTGACATCATCTATCCTCAATAAAGAATCAAACTAAAGATGCGTTATCAACCGTGAGGACTAAGATGGAATGCCTCTTTTCCAGTAAAAAGGGTCTCCGGTTCTCTACACTCACCATATGAAACACAGCAGTGTTAAGCTGCTGTTTTACGCTGGCATTCTGTGAAAGTGTGGTCCTTCCCCGGCCAAGCCGACCCATTCGTGATACAACTATACTTCTAATATAGCTGCAGCATGGCTCTACCACGTAAAACCTACCATCAGGCTGACTGTGTGCTTGTTTTGTCAAAGTTGTTTCTATTATAAAACCAGGATATGAATTGAAAAAAAAATTATGTCTTTTAAAAATGTCTTGGTCCTATAGTGGCGGTGTAAGAATATTATGTACTACCCCACATCATTTCGTGGGTTTCGTGTAAGAGGCGACAGAGAGAAACAAACCAAGAGATGGGCAGTATAGTTTTCCTAATAACAACCAAAATTTAAAAAAAACTGCGGTTGCCAATGACCAGTGTGGCAACTATGGCAAATATCGCCATTATAAGGCACTCTATAGGGCGGCGTATGTTCAGTAGTGGTCTTTATAAGTACATAAAGGTAAGGTTAGATAAAAAAAACCCTCACACTGGGAATTACTCCTGTAGCGTGGAGGCTTTTGACATACATACAGTGTACATGACACAAACATTTTTCGACGAAGTAATTTGCGTAGACCATACAAACACTTGCTGCGTTTTTAAAATCCAATCCCCATAAATAAAATTGGAGGTCCCAAGTGTGAAATGGTGTGGCCTAAACTTCTTCGTTTTCTTCACTAACCCATTAAAGTTCAATTAAATGTTCTCGGATAAATGGCGGTAGTGGGGGAAACCGTATAGTAGCGATGTAAGAATTCCCACTACCCCAAATCGTCCCATGGGTGTCGTAAGAGGCCATAGGTGGAAATTGAAACAGATGATGGGAAGCAGCATCATCCTGGTAACATCTCAAAATAAAAAAAAACTGCGGTTGACAACCCGCTCGTCAAGCGTCGCGCTTGGTAAGAGGTAGGCTTGGGGAAAAAATATCGATATACCGAAATATCGACGATATATTATATACGTCATAATTCATAATCTTTATTGCAATCAAATGGTAACAATAGATGTGTTTTAAAAAATAGTCCGCATTTGAACCCGGTTTGGGCGCAGCAATTATAAAATATTAAATTACATTATTAATTATTATATATCTTATATATGATATTTTAAATCGCGATACTCGATATATCGATATAAATATCGATTGCAACTGCAACTAAAAGGTATCGAATTCGTATCAATTTTGATATATTTTAAAATGTTGTATTAATGACAAAACATGTAACCCCAAAAGGAGATACAAAAGTATTCAAGTGTCGCTGGTTGTCGTGTTTTTTTTTTGTCGTCCAACGGTCAGTAATATGAAATTTTGGACCTTATCTTTACATCATCCAAATGACAAAGATTATATATATATATATATATATATATATATATATATATATATATATATATATATATATATATATATATACGATGCTGCCGATCTCCTGATTTGTTTCCCTCTGTCGCCTCTAACGACACCCACGGGATGATATGGGCTAGTGGATATTCTTACCTCGCTACTACACGGTACTATGCGCAGCAGTGGACTTTTACTAGCCGAAGGTAAGACGATTTCTGTCATAAGATTTCATTGCAGTTTTATACTTACGATACCATCCACGTCATTTGGATTTTTGACGATCCACTACTGTGCGTTTTAATAGAATTTTTCGTTCTCGCGCCACTTCTTTCTGGAATCGTTTACCACCGGCAATTTTTCCGGACCGATATAACTAAACTAAAAGATCTCTAACTTTCAAGGAACGAGCTTACTAATTTTGAAAAGGCCGGCAACGCACCTACAATTACAGGTCCTCTCCTAGCGTTACAGCTGTTCATGGGCCGCGGTCGATACTTCCATCAGGTGAGCCGCATTCTCGTTTCATAAAACTGCAGATAATATCAGTGGTGTTGACTTCGGGAATTGAACTTCGGATAACTGCATACTTTTTTTTTACATGAAAGTTTTCAAAACCAAACATGATTTTCTAGCGTATGTAGTTTGGCGAGATTGGCATCGACAGCATTTGTATTGGACCTGGATAACAGTATTCGTTAGGGACAAGTAAGGATCAATTCAACCACGACATTTGTACGTGGTAGAGCTATGCTGCAGCTATATTAGTAGTATAATTGTGGCACGAATGGGTCGGCTCGACCTGGAAAGGACCATGCTCTCACAGAATACCAGCGAAAAATAGCAGCTTAACATTGCTGCGTTTCGTATGGTGAGTGTAGAGAACCGGAGACCCTTTTTACTGCAAAAGAGGCATTCCATCTTAGTTCTCACGGGTGACAGCGCATCTGCATTTTGATTCTTTATTGAGGATAGATGTAGATGTCTATGGGTCACATCAACCACTTACCATCAGGTGGATTGTGTACTCGTTTGTTACCCTTTCCTATAAAAAAAACTGATATAAGGAGCGCATAGATTTAGCACCCAAGTCAAAGTGAGATCGTGCCGAGGAATGAGAGGCAACAGGGTCTAAAATAATATCGTGAACGTACCACACCTCAAGGAACCAGATGGCCCTGTTTTATTAGCCCTTGCCCTTTTACGATTGAGAAACATTTCTCACTAGACACTTGTAAGTAAATTAAAGATAAAAAAATATATATTTTAATATCTTTTATAAAATGCACAAAAACGGTAAAAATACAAACTAACGGTTCTAAAACCTATAATGTTGTATGGACCCCAAAACAACACGGAATAGAATAGAATCATTTTTATTCAATATAGATTACATGTAATTCTTATTGAAAGTCATTTTTTACTTCGTAAACGTTCAAAAAAAACCTCTGTCCTGGGAAGAACCAGCAAGACACCCAGCGGGACTTTTTTTAAAGCATAATTTATTTATTTATTTATTCTTTATTGCATTCCTTAAAACAAAAGAATACAAAGGGCGGACTTAATGCCTTGAGGCATTCTCTACCAGTCAACCCATGGAGTGGTGAGAAGTTGACGTAGGTGCGGAAATATAGAATAAAATAACAAGACACAAAATAATAATTAACTACATAATACATACATACAATTTACTAATAAATAAACTATACATATATGATGTATACAAACATATATACAAATATATACATACAAATATACATATTTAAATACATAATATATAATTAGTACATTCAAATACCTATGAATATATGCGTCTGTTTAGCAATACATATCAAATGGATGAATCAAGTAAAATGCTTTGTCTTCAATAGATGATTACGGACCAATTTTTTAAAAACATACTTGTTGGATGTTTTTCTGATGTCATCGGGCAAGGAGTTCCAAAGGCGTGTAGCCTGAACTGTGAAGGAGTTGCCATAGAACTCGGTGAAGTGAACAGGAATACAGATTTTGTTGTTAGAAGAAGAACGTAGGACCCTATCATGAGATGAGGAGAGATAGTGAAATTTACTCTTAAGATAAGAAGGCGAAGATGGGTCATTTAAAATGGAAAAAAGAACAAGCAATATTCTGGAATTGCGCCTCTGACGGATTGTAAGCCAATTTAGCTTAGATCTATATTGCGAAATATGGTCATACTTACGAAGCCCGAAAATAAATCGTATACAGTTGTTAAGAAGGCGTTCCAGTTTGTTCAGAAGATCTTGGGACAGATCTGGGTAACACACATCTGCATAATCAATTATGGGTAATATGAGCGAATGGACAAGCATGATTTTAGTTTTTGTGGGAAGAAAATGTTTTAGACGATACAGAGAGCATAAAGTGGCAATGACTTTACGACTCACTTCTGAAATCTGGGTTCTCCAATTCAACGTGCTGTGTGTAGGCCAAGATTTTTAACAGAATTACTGAACGGAATTAAAATACTATCATAATAAATAGGAGGTAAATCTGCCAGATTAATCTTAGCTAGCATTTTTGAGCTACCCACTAGTATAGCTTGGCATTTCAAAGGATTGACCAAAACTCCATAACGAGTAGACCAATCTTTGATAGCTGATAAGTTGTCGTTAAGTTTTTTGATCCCATTATGTATATCCTCAAATTCAGTTTGCACATAAAGCTGAAGGTCATCGGCGTACAAATGATACGAGCAGTCGAGGATGGAGGTAATAAAGTTTATGAAAATTGAAAATATTATAGGAGAAAGAATACCGCCTTTCGGCACACCAGCATCCACATCAGCCCAAGCTGAGGACATTTGCCCCACACAAACTGACTGCTGTCGACCGCGAAGATAAAATGCAAACTATTCCAAAGAAGTAGGACCAAAATTCAGGTGAGATAGTATGGAAAGGAGGATTTCATGATCAACTGTGTTGAAAGCATTTGAGAAATCAACTAGTACCAGTACTGTTATCTTTTTTCTTCCATACCTTGTCTAATATTATCAGTAATATTAATTAAAGCAGTAGTGGTACTATGACTATATAATTTACAATAATATAATATTCATACAGTTGTTAAAACAGCATGGTAGCTTTAGTAGTATAATACCCTTACTTAACAATTTTTGCTTAATAAATATTTTAAACCTTTTGATAGATAAGGTCTGCATATTTTCCGGGACTTTGTTGTAATAGCCTATACATTGTCCCATAAAGGAATTACTAACTCTTTGAAATCGAGTAACTGGTACAACTAACCTGTGCTTGTTCCCAGTATTTACAGAATGTACATCACTATTTTTAAAGGGTTAAATACACAAGGGTTGAATACGGCTCCTCTATAGACATGTTATCGGTAAAACTATGATAAACAGACACGTAATATCTATAAATAGTGCGATTTCTTATCTTCCTGTATATTATTTTCCTTCACTGCTGAGCACGCGATTAATCAGCACTTATAATTGCAATTAACAATTCCATTTGTGCCGGAGGAGCTCGAACCAGGAACGCTCGCGTACATTGAGATATACGATAAACACGTTACCTCTGAGCTGTAACGGCTAGGTTAACGGTACTGACTGTAAATCTAAATGCAGTCGTAGGTAATTCATTCGATTAATGTTGTAATATTTTAAGTTATACGTATTTGTACAAATTAATTATGATAAACGAGCACGCAGTCTACTTGACTTTTAATGGATGCTGTGGTCGGAGACGATTAAAAATCAAAACACAAACACGTATTCACCCCTGAGATCTTATAGAATGGCTCGTTTGTAGGAGGCTTTCCGTTTCTTGTCGCACATTATAGGAAACATTATGCACAACAAAATTATGGTGATATTTTACATAGGTATTACATGATAGCGAGATCCCTCCCCGGTCTAACCGACCCCTTCACGGCGCAGCCATCATACAGCTAAACCATGGCTTCTATCATGTAACAAGTGGTCAAATTAAAAATTTTGTACAACCGATTTCAATATAAATAAAATGAGAACATCATTAATGTAGTTGAAGTCATTAAAAACGCATTATTGAGGATAACTCGAAAACATGAGAAGCACCAGCTTTCACAGAAAAAAGAATAATCAAAATCGGTTTTCCTGGAAAAGAGTTCTGATTTTACACACAAGAAAATACAGTCGATTTGAGAATCTCCTCCTTTTTTGAAGTTGGTTAAAAATCATCGCAGCTTTTTTTAGTTAATTTATTCTTGGCGAAAATAAACTAAGACTATGTGAATAGCTTACTATTCACATAGTAACCATCTCTAAAATTCTTTAAAAAAAACTCATCATTATATTTTTTTTATAAAACTGATGTGATCACAAACGAACTTGCAGTCCATCTGTGATGGTAAGTGACTACTGCATAATGATTTCTTATATTTACGCGAACACTACACATTTAAATAAAACTAATTTTACGGATTTTATAGCGTATATTAACTTATTTTATATTCCCGATGGGGACGTGTTTTACGTGTTTTTAATTTTTGTTTCATAGATCGGAACAAAAATTAATAATTTTTAATCTGTAGGTACTCGTAGCCGTGGTTAACTATGACATTGGGACGTCATACACCTCAGTCCCTCCCGTGACCATGGGTGCTGTAAAGTGCTCGAAACTTCGGGAATATAAAATAAGTTAATATACGCGATAAAATCCGTAAAATTAGTTTTATTTAAATGACTACTGCAGTCCATGGATACCTGCAATGAACTTCAAACAAAGAAGGTTACAGATGCGTTGTCATCCAGGATAAGTAAGATGGAACGCCTTATAGCCTGTAACTATACAGGCTCTGTATTCTCTTCAGATCGGAACTTGGAAATAGGTTAGATGGTGGTGTCTACCAAGACAGGAATGAAATCCCATCACCCAGTAAACCCCCTTTAACTCCCCACCAGCAAATAGTAAAATAGTAGAGCCACGCTGCAGCTATATTATGTTTGTAGCACGAATGGGTCGGCTCGACTGGAGTAGGACCACGCTCTCACAGAATACCAGCGTAAAATAGCAGCTTAACACTGCTGTGTTTCGTATGGTGAGCATAGAGAACGAGGTATTCTATCTCAGTCCTCAGTGGTGACAACGCATCTGCGTTTTATTTCTTGATTAGGATAAATGTAGATGTCTATGGGCCACAGCATCCACTTACAATCAGGTGGACTTTGTGTTCGTTTGTTACCCTTATTCTATTAAAAAAAAAACAATATAGTTTAATGCTGGACATGAGCCTCTACCTTGTAAGGAATGGTTTGCAATAAATAATAATTATTATTTCCTCCAGACCAAATTTTGGTCACGGCAGCCAGCCTCAACGGAGACTAGCCATCTGCACAGGACAGGATTATAGTGCCCAAGTGTACGCAAGCACAGGTGCACTCTCTATTCCCTCACTCTCGTAGTCCGATGAAAAGGTCACGAATGGAACGAGATAATGTGCAGGATATTGGTTTTACGTGCTTTTCGAGGCACGCGAATGAAACACCGCCGACCGAACTCTGAACTGCTACTTGACTAAACTGAAGTACTTGACTAAAAAACCCTGATTTTTTGCCTGACCTGACCTGGGATTCGAACCCGGGACCTCTAATCAGCAATCGCGTTTACGGCCACGAGACCAACGAGGTAGTCGAGAAAGCGAACTGCTAGTCGTAGGATTAATCTCGCACCTTTGAAGCGTCAAAAGTGCGCTGCACTTTACGACACTTGACATCCCGACACATCTATACATACAAATAAAATTGAAGTGTATGTCTGCAATATTGAAATAACTGGCCTCTATTAAGCTCAAGGGATTATTGTATGCTATTAAGACATAAATAAACATATTTAAAAAATTTGATTGTCTGCCGTCTATCCGGGCTAAACTTCGGAATAGCTAACCTATTGTTATGAAACTTTATGAACAGAAAGTAATGCCAAGAATGGTCTAAAGTCAAAAAGGATCTAGGCTTTATTTTCTACCGACTTCAAAAAGGAGCCGGTACTCAATTCGACTGTATGTATTTTTATGTGTGTTACCTCATTACTATTACTATATAAATATCTAATAGGCGACTGGCCTGTTGGTCTAGTGGTTAGTGACCCTGCTACGCCGGAGGTCGTGGGTTCGATTCCCACCCAGGACAAATGTTTGTGTGATGAGCACGATCATTTGTTCTGTGTCTGGGTGTAATTTATCTATGATATTTATGTATTTAGAAATATATAAGTAAGTTTATCAGTTGTCTAGTACCCATAACACAAGCTCTTCTTAGCTTGGGACTAGATGGCGTTGTTTGATAGTTGTGGAATATTATATTATATATTATTATATATAAAAAGTTATCCAAATTATAGAAGAAGTAGAAGTCTGTAGGCGCAAGGTCAGGTGAGTACAGCGGATGACGGGGAGTTTCTAAACCCAGCTCTTGTAACTTGGAGACAGTCTGTTGTGTAGTATGACATCGCGCGTTGTCGTGCAGGAGAAGCGGGGACGAGTGATTGACCACAGCTGGTTGGAGACGTGCCAGCTTCTCCATCGTTGACTTCAGTTCTTCATAGTACACATCTGCAGTAATACTCATCCCGTTTGGTAAGAAGCTGTGATGAATCACATCACCAAACATTGACCATCACTTTTCTAGGGGTAAATTTTCGTTTAGGGGATATTTTAGGAACTTAACCAAGATCGAACCAACTTGTTGAGCGCTTAGTATTGTTAAACAGAATCCATTTTTCGTCGCAGGTAACAATGCGGTTTAAAATTCCTTCGTTTGTGTGCCCGTTGAGCAGTGCAAGGCTCGCCTCAACCCGTGATTCGAGCTGGCGATCATTGAGTTCGTGGGGCATCCATTTGTCAAGCTTTTTGACCAATATTGTTTTGATGCTAACGATGCTTCTAAAAAGTCCAGCCGTTGATTGAGTATCATCAGCTTCCACAATCGCCTTTAATTCGTCATTGTCGACCATTTCTCATTGTTCATTTATCAGGTGGAAATTTCCAGAACGGAATCCGGCAAACCAATAACAGGTAGTGCGTACATTTGTATCACTTGTGCGTTTGTGCTGCATTGCTGCCACAAATCATATTCCATAATTAGTCGAATTTTTAACGTATCCATGATTCTAATGCGATGAAAAAATAGCGTTAATCGATAAACAAATGACTAATTTTGGAAAAGGAGTCCATGTTTTTAAAATAAAATCAATTTGAAATTAGAATTCTTGATCAAACAAAAATTATTATGATTTGAAATGGCCAGTACTGCAGAACGGCAATTTCATACGTAAAGACCTATTTATTATTAAATGCATGCGTAGAGTTTCTTTAGTAGATTGCCGCATCCATTGCAAATGCATTCAAATAAATACGACCACGTAAACTACGTCATTTATTTTATATACTATTATTTTAATATACTATTATTTTATGAAGGTTTTTAATTTTTTACTTTTGTCTATGGTTCTGAATTATTCTATAGTTTATACATAATCCACTAATCGTAAATGTAAGCTAAGTTAAGGCAATCCGTGCCATCAACTAGTTAATGAAGATCAGCGAGTTAGGATGAAAATTTTCGTTGAATTTTTATCTCATTTTGGTTTATAATATAGTGCCGTAGTGTAAAACCTTTTAAAAAATCCAAAAACTGTGTATACTTACTTGTGGAATTTCTCTTGCCGTTTCTTCTCTGGTCTAAATAACTTTATTTTAAAAGCGATAAAATATTATAATAACGCTTAACAAACAAAACTTAAATTTCTACGTCATGTAAAAATATAAAACGTTCCATTTCAGAGATAATTCTTTGGGGGCATTTGTCTCCTTATATTTGATCAACGTAAAAATTTTGAAGTATTAAATTCTAAACAGACATTACAACGCAAGTAGAATTAAAAAAAAATTAAGTATTAACTATAAGTAGATAATTCAAATCATGGTTTACCGATTTGCAGAGACACCGCTAATGGCATCATTATCAATACTCATTATACATCAACAATCTATTTAAAACTATACTGCTAAGCATTCCATTTTTAAAGAGTATGATGCGGAAGCTGAGCACAGATCCGAGTCGTATTCATAACGTTTTAATTAACACCAATTTGCCACATTAACAATCTGTAAAATTTGGTTGTAAGCTGCTAGTGTAAATTAAAATAATATTATATATATTAATTGAATTATAATATATATCAAACGGTATAGTTTGTCGTTTGTAATGCTGAGAGCAAAGTTGAATAACTTGTCAGCATCTGTCTTACGAATTTCGAATAGGCTTTTGTTAAGCTAAGTCAGTGTAATTTACCATGTTCGCCTGCATCACTTCTTCCTCATTCCTGTGGAAGTGGCCTATGTTCAGTAGCGGACTTTAGATATACCGTGACGGAGTATTTTCTTTTTCTAGTCATGGACCACTCTCAAAATTTCATAGAGTCTATGTTACTGTTGATTTGAAAATTTCACCTCTCTGTGCGTTATGTGCTCCTGGTAGATTATCTTCCATACATCCATCTATTACAGCCTATTAAAGTCCACTGCTGAACATAGACCTCCCCCATTGATTGCCTCATTGGTATTTGCCATAGTTGTAATGTTACTGTTGATTTGAAAATTTTACCTCTCAGTGGGTCATGTGCTCCTGGTAGATTATTATCAATACATTCATCCATTACAGCCTATTAAAGTCCACTACTGAACATAGGCCTCCCCCATTGATTGCCTCATTGATATTTGCCATAGTTGTAATGTTACTGCTGATTTGAAAATTTCACCCCTCGGTGCGTAATGTGCTCCTGGTACATTATCTTCTATACATTCATCCCATTATAGCCTATTAAAGTCCACTGTTGCATAGGCCTCCCCCATAGATAGCCCCATAGTGGGAATACTTGCTTGAAAAGATAAAAAAACGAGGTTTAGCTTTTACTAGCTTTTATTGTCCGCGATTTAAACTTTACATATTATGGATAGTTAATGTGATGGTTGCTGCTACTTATGCTGGATTAGAACGTCAAATTGAGAATCAGTTTTTAATAACGCAAAGCGCATGTTACCTTCACTTCTAACCGATTCCGATTCTTCATTTTTATTGACACTAAAATTGAAAACATTGCCTCATACAGATAATTATTTCATCATCATCATCACCATTACAGCGCTTAAGTATTTGCAAACATAACATGTAAAAATAATTAGATTTGTAGGGCTACTAATAAGAGCTACACAAACATAAATATAAATATTTGTGGAGTTAATTATTTTAACATTAAGTATACGTTTTAGCTTAGCTCCCTAGTTTTCGTACAACCCAACATTTTATGTTAATAATATCTATGACGGGAGAATCACCAGCAACAAACATTATGTACTTATGTTTGTTTGTTATTTATTTAGAACGTGTTGGCATTTCAGTATGATTCTGTGTCAGTAAAGTTTGGCAGTAATAGTCGAAAGTCACGGACCAGCTTGCATACGTAGTTATGTAAACAATTGTTGCCGGATGCATTCACTTTTACTTACTCATTGACTGATTCAAAATCTAATTATAATTCACATTTCTCTGTTATTGTAAATAATACACAATTATTACAAAGTTAACGTGTATTGCGCATTTAGAGCAACAATTCTAAACATTATTGTAAAAAGTTGAAACAAGCATAAAAAAGCTATTAATGCTGTGCTGTTGAACATGTAGTGCCGGCAAAACAGACTTTTTTTATAGAATAAAAGTGACCAACGAGCACACAGTCTACTTGATGGCAAGTGGATACTGTAGCCCATAGATATTTTCATTTATCCTTCATTACAATTTAAAATGCAGAAGCGTTTTCACCCATGAATACTAAGATGGGATAAAAAGGTATCCGGTTATCTACACTCATCATACGAGTGAGAGAGAGAACAGCAGCATTGAGCTGGTGTTCTGTGAGAACGTTATCCTCCCTCAGCCGGGCCGACGCATTTGTGTTACAACCATAATATAGCTGCAGCATGGCTCTACCACGTTGAAGAGAACCCAACAAAATATTTTACACGTAGAGCCTTGCTGCAGCTATATTAATAGTATAGTGGTAGCTTGTAGCACAAATTGGTTGGCTCGACTGCGAAAGGACCACGCTCTCACAGAATACCAGCGTAAAATAGCAGTTTAACACTGCTGTGTTTCGTATGGTGAGTGTAGAGAACCGGAAAACCTTTTACTGAAAAAGATGCATTCTCTCTAAGTCCTCACGGCTGACAACGCATCTGCATTTTAATTTGCAAACGAAGATAAATGTAGATGGCTATGGGTCACAGCAACCACTTACCATCAGGTGGACTGTGTGCTCGTTTATCACCCTTATTCTATATTAAAAAAAAACTCAACCTTATCCATGGTTCTTTTATAGGATAAGAGTGACAAACGAGCACGCAGTCTACAGGGTAAGTGGATGATGTGGCCAATAGACATTTACAGCTATCTGCGATTAAGAATCAAAATGTAGAAGCGTTGTCACCCCTGAGGACTAAAATGGAAGTTTATTTTTTCAGTAAAAAGGGTCTCCGATTCTTTACACTCGCAATACGAAACACAGCAGCACTAAGCTTCTATTTCACGCTGGTATTCCGTGAGAACGTGGTCTCACCGACTTATTTCTGCTGAAACCATAATATAGTTGCAGCGTGGCTCTACCACTATTAAAGGCCTAGGCTGCCTTTCACAGAATACCAGCGTAAAATAGCAGCTTAATGTTGTTTTGAATGGTGAGTATGGCGAACCGGAGAACATTTTTACTGGATACGAGGCATTCCATCTTAGTCCTCAGAGGTGATAATGCATCTACATTTTGATTATTCATCAGGGGGTAGATAGGTAATACGCGTCTACGGGCCACAACATTCACTTACCATCAGTGGACTGAGTGCTCGTTTGTTACCCTTATCCTCTAAAAATCCGTTTACATACAAATTGCACAAAGGCAAACATAAAAAATTGGAACAAATATTTGTAGGTCATACAATTCGTTCTGCTCGGGATACTAAGCCACGCGCTCCGCCGCAACCCAATTGTTAGCCAATGCACTACCGAAATGTATTTTAAAGGTTAATTTTATCTATGCTGGGCGAAAAGCATGTCTACTGTGAACGAGACCATTCCACTGGCCTGCTGACATGCATTGAAGGTTGTGGGTGAAGGCATGGTTACCGCTGTTATCGTTACAGCTTATTAAAGTCCACTGCCGAACATAGACCTCCCCCAAAGATCGTTTTATTTTTAGTCGTTATTTAGTAAGACACTGCAGCCAATCTACAGATTTGTTTCCTCTGTCCCCTCTTACGACACCCACGGGATGATACTGGCTAGTGGATATTCTTACACCGCCACTAGATTTTTTTTATTGAATTTTTCTTGACCAACATTCAGCAGTGACGGCGTAAGAAACTCCACCTCATATCTTCTTGTGGATGTGAATTAACGAATGAAAGTATGATTTTTGATACTCATTATGCAGTCAGTAAACGGTGAAATAACAATTTGCACGTTTCATAGAGAAATATTGATACGTTCCAATATTTTATTGTTCATTACATGTTCATTGGTCAAACTGTCAAACATAATGTAAATCATTTCATTTTTAATATGTAGAATACGGGCGACAAACGAACACACAGTCCACCTGATGGTAAGTGGATGCTGTGGCCCATAGACATCTATCCTCGATTAAGAATTAAAATGCGGATGCATTGTCACCCCTGTGGACTAAGATGGAATGCCTCATATTAAAAAGGGTTCTCCAGTTCTCTACACTCATCATACGAAACACAGCAGCATTGAGCTTTACGCTGTATTACGTAAAGTTGCAGCCTTATAGGTCCCACTGCTAGGCTCAGGCCTGAGCCTCTCATTCCTGAGAGGGTTTTAGGACAAGAAAGAGTACGCTTCTTGCTGCCTTAAAAGCCTTAAATGCGTGTTGGCGAAATTTACATATGTAGGTATACGAATTTTTTTTTAGGGTGAATGTGACAAACGAGCACACAGTCCACCTGATAATAAGTGGATGCTGTGGCACATAGACATCTTCGTCTATCCTCGATTAAGAATTAAAATGCAGAATGCCACGCCTGAGGACTAATATGGAATGCCTTGTTTATAGTAAAAAGCGTCTCCGGTTCTCTAGACTCTGGACTATCTTACGCTGATATTCTGTGAGAGCGTGGTCATTCCCCGGTTGAGTCTACTCATTTGTGTGATGAGTGAATTAGATCAACTGCTGAATTGATCTGTATAGCTGCAGTATTGCTCTACCAAATTTTAATAAATTTCTCTGACATGCAGATTTCCTTACAATATTTTCCTTCACCGTCGAACACGTGTTAAAACGGCACTTAAATCAGCAAACAAAAATGTAGGTAATTAGTGCGGTGGGTATCGAACCTGAAACGCGTGTAATGTACTAAGTAATTTGCGGAGCGCTTAAGCCCCTGAACTACCAGGCGGTCCCATAATGAACTGGCCTGATATAGTTCAACGCGACATGTCGCTACATGTTGTGTTGCATTAAATAGTACGTTTATCGTGCACTTAATATAAGAAACATGCATCGACATGAAATGCTTAGTCTTAGTTTAACAGGCATTTGAATAACGAGAGTCGCGTATTTTTTCAAAATGTCGAAAACTGAGTATCGAAGTGTCATAAATTTTCTGTTTAAAGAAGGTTTATCCCCTGCCCAAATAAAAGAACGATTGGATGGCGTGTATAAGGAGTTTGCCCCCTCCTATAGCACAGTGAAAAATTGGGTGAAAGAGTTTCGCCTCGGGAGAGAAACCGTCGAAGACTTTGGCCACGACGGTCGACCTGTGGAAGTGCTCACTCCTGAAACGATTGCTCTTATCGAAGAGGAGGTTCTGAGTGACCGCCGTTTGAAGATTAGAGAAATTGCAGCAAGGCTTGGGCTCTCTAAGAGTACCGTTCATCGCGCGATCCATGAACATCTTCACATGAAAAAAGTGAGTGCAAGATGGGTACCGAAACTTCTTTCAGCGGTACAGAGACAGGAAAGAGTGCGCTGCGCTTCGGAGTATTTGGATCTTTGTGGCGAAAATCCAAAGACTGTGATCGAGCGGCTAGTGACTGGTGATGAAACTATGATCTTGTATTATGATCCACAAAGCAAGCGCGAGTCAATGGAATGGCGTTATAAGGGTGAAAAGCCCCCTAGAAAGGCAAAGGTGCAACAATCGACTAAAAAACTGATGTGCACAATATTTTGGGATTTTCAAGGCATTTTGATGGTGGATTTTAAAGAACGTAATACAGTCGTGAACGGCGAATATTATGCTTCTTTAATATATAAATTACGAGACAAGATAAAGGAAAAACGAAGAGGCAAGCTGTCTAAAGGTGTCCTGTTGCTCCATGACAACGCCCCTGTTCATACCGCTGGTGTTTCGAAGGATGCAGTTCGTCAGTGCGGGTTCACAGAAGTTCAACATCCACCTTACAGTCCAGACATGGCCCCGTCCGACTATTATTTATTTCCAAATTTAAAGCGGGACTTAAGAGGAAGAAAATTTTCAAGCGATGAAGAGTTGCAGGCGGCCGTCTTCAGTCATTTTGAGGATAAAAAATGTGATTATTTTTATAAAGGTTTAGAGATGTTGATTCACAGATGTCAGAAGTGTGTTAGTATTCATGGTGATTATATTGAAAAATAAAATTGGTTTCGTTTCATTTCCTTCATTGGTTCATAGTTAGGCCAATTCATTATGGGACCGCCTACGTATATCACTCTTCATCATATGTCTTATAATTTTAAACATATACATATTTAAAAACATTGTTGTAAAATTTCAGGTGCCATGGTAGCTGCGACTTCAGACAGGATCATCTAGTTTGGAAAAATTGCCGGTGGGAGCTGGTTACAAAAAGTGATCGTGCAAGACATAAAACTTTTGGAAAAACGCTCAACTGTAGACTGCCAAGCACGAGATCTGGGCATAGAATAGTTAATTGCTTCGATAATACATTAAAAAATCATGAAAACGCCATATAAAGAACATTCCACAAATTCCTCAGTATGAATCAATAACTCTTACTCAGAAATAGATGATTGCATGTATAAACACCAAACAACTGAATTAACCTCGATAATATACACTTTACTGTCCCGTAACAAAGCCTATTTTAGCGTAAACAGCTTTGCGTTAAAATATCCTTGCAGTCTATCACAATGTTTGCACAATTGGTGATATTTATCTAAGAACAATAATCATATACTGAAATATTTCTTCATGGACCCATTTATAATACTGTGGCATGACTAATCCTGTTGGGGTAGGTTTTGATAACCAGTTAACATTATTTTTATTAAATGTGAACAAAATCCAAATATATCGATAAATGTGTCGAATTGAAAAACAAATGTAATCTATTTAAATAAATTTGGTTTGGTTTGGTCATGTAGAAAGAATGAACGAGGAAAGAGTAACAAAGCAAATTTATGTTGCAGAAGTGAACGGCAGGGTCGGGAAGGGACGCCCTAGACGAAGGTTTATCGACCAAATCGGCGATACATTAAAAATGGGCCAGATTAGGAGTACCCTTAACCGACGAGCGTGTATGCGTAGATATATGGATGTAAAAGAGGCGAGAGAGGTGTGTCAGGATCGCGCCAAATGGAAGTCCGTAGTCTCTGCCTACCCCTCTGGGTAACAGGCGTGAGTGTTTATGTATGCATGTTAAATAAATTTATATAATAATGTCCTCGGGACCAAATTTCGGTCACGGCGGCCAGCCTCAACGGATACTAGCCATTGGCGCATGACACGATTATAGTGCCCGAGTGTATGCGCAAGCACAGGTGCACTCTCTATTCCCTCACTCTCATAGCCCGTTGGGACGGTAAACCGACACGAGCGGAGAGAGATATGGCGCAGGACAAACAGCCTTACGTGCTTTCCGAGCCACGGCGGTGGGACATCGCCAATTTTCTGACTCCGGGCAGCTACTGAGAATTTATTGACGGAAAAGCTCAATAACTGATTTTTCGGCCCGACCCGGGATTCGAACCCGGGGCCTCATGATCAGCAGTCACGGTTACAACCACTAGACTAACGAGCGAGACGAACGAACTATTATATACATAAGCGAAATATTATGTGTTACATAACTCCTTTCTCGACGTAGACACGCACTAAGGCCCGTATTAATAAACGTTACTCAACGACGAACTCAAATGCGTAATCATTTGATATACACTCATTACGATATCAACATCTTAAGATCGTTGTTAATTAAAAACACATAAAAACAGTATCTCAAAAGGCTGTACTTAGGAATACTGTTCTGTGACTTGCACTCAAGTACACGCACTTGAGAGTCGAGTTTCGTTTATTAATCAGTGTGGCACTCAGCTGATATCGTAAACCTAAACCGCATCTTGAGATATGTTTATTAATAAGATCATAACCTCAAGATTGTACTCAAGTGCGTGTACTTAAGCTGAGTAACGTTTATTAATACGTGCCTAAGTATTTTGGAAAATGCAACCAATGAGTGAAATTGGGTGTTACAGCTTGTCGAGATATAAATTAAATTCATTTATTCTTTTTAGGACATCCCACTGAAGGAAAAATGTTCAACAATTTTTGTATTGTTAATAGATGGCACTGTTTTAAATTTATTATTTGTAATAGGTCTGAGTATTCAATTCGAACTAGTAGGTTTTCCGTGAATCATGAAGTATACAAAGTACAAACAGTGAGAGAGAAGCACCAAAATTTAAAAACGATCGATTTGTCTTCAATGTCCCTTATATTATTAGAACATATTATTCATTTTAATTTTTTGTATTTTTCATGGGTATTTATTTTATATTCAGATAAAACGTTATAATTATAATATTTCAAACACTATTTTAAATAGATTTCTTATAGGCTTTCTTGTAGATAGCCTCATAGGATTTTGCCATAGTTGCCACGCTTGACAAGCGGGTTGGCAACCTCAGTTTTTTTATTATTTTGAGTTGAGTTTGTCATCATGAGTGCGCTTCAGCGTCTTAGGCTACATCACCACTTACCATCTGGCGGGATTGTAGCTAAGCGCTGGCACAGTGTAATAAGAAAAGGAAGATGCTTCTGCCAATTTATTGTTTTATTTTCCCTTTGTCTTCTTACGATACCCTCAGGCCTATATGGGGTAGTGGATATTCTTACACCGCAACTACTTACATGGTACTGTACAATATTATAATTTATTTAACAATTAAAATTTTGTTGTAATCACCTTACGCACAATATAATAAGATATCAAAGAGCAGACTTATTGTCATTCTCTACAAGTATACGTGGTAGAGCCATGCTGCAGTTATATTAATAGTATAGTTGTAGCACGAATAGAATAGAATAGAATAGAATAATTTTTTATTCAATATAGATCACATGTGTAATTCTTATCGAAAGTCATTTTTTACTTTACCACTGGTTCGAAAAAAACCCTCTGTCCTGGGAAGAACCAGCAAGAAACCCAGCGGGATTTTTTTTAAAGCAAATTTTACTTTTTCCCAGCTGTTGTTCTTTTAATGGTTGTACAAACTATATAAGTACAAAATTTATTTTAGAAACAGCTTGGAAGCGACCACCTCGTTCCCAGGGGTTATTATCAACCATGTATTCATTTATACTATAATAACCCTTTTTATACAGTTTCAACTTAACAAAACATTTAAACTTGGTAATAGAGAGAGCCTGTACACTTCCCGGGACCTTGTTGTAATAGCGTATACATTGTCACAAGAAGGAATTGCTGACTTTGTGGAGTCGAGAAACTGGTATCACTAGCTTGTGTTTGTTCCTAGTGTTTACAGAATGTACATCACTTTTTTTTACTAAAACTACCTTTGTTTTTATGAACATACTGTGCACGACGCAAACAGAGTAATACGTCGAACGAAATAACTTACTGATTGCTGGAATTGAAATTTCTCTGACATGCAGATTTCCTTACAATTTTTTCCTTCATCGTCGAACACGTGTTAAAACGGCACTTAAATCAGCAACCAACAATGTAATTAGGGCGGTGGGTATCGAACCTGAAACGCGTGTAATGTACTAAGTAATTTGTTGAGTGCTTAAGCCCCTAAACTATATCACTCTTCATTATATCTCTTATAATTTTAACATATACATATATTTAAAAACATTGTTGTAAAATTTCAGGTGACATGGTAGCAGCAACTTCAGACAGGATCATCTAGTCTGGATAGGATAGTGGATAGTGCTGGTGGGAGCTGGTTACAAAAAGTGATCGTGCAAGACAGAAAACTTTTGGAAAAACGCTCAACTGTAGACTGCCAAGCACGAGATCTGGGCATAGAATAGTTAATTGCTTCGATAATATATTAAAAAATAAATGACACTTACTTGTGGCTTCATGAAAACGCCATATAAAGAACATTCCACAAATTCCTCAGTATGAATCAATAACTCTACTCAGAAATAGATGATTGCATGTATAAACATCAAACAACTGAATTAACCTCGATAATATACACTTTACTGGCCCGTAACAAAGCCTATTTTAGCGTAAACAGCTTTGCGTTAAAATATCCTTGCAGTCTATCACAATATTTGCACAATTGGTGATATTTATCTACTAACAATAATCATATACTGAAATATTTCTTCATGGACCCATTTATAAAACTGTGGCATGACTAATCCTGTTGGGGTAGGTTTTGATAACCAGTTAACATTATTTTTATTAAATGTGAACAAAATCCAAATATATCGACAAATGTGTCGAATTGAAAAACAAATGTAATCTATATAAATGAATTTATATAATAATGACCTCGGGACCTAATTTCGGTCACGGCGGCCAGCCTCAACGGAGACTAGCCATCGGCGCAGGACACGATTATAGTGCCCGAGTGTATGCGCAAGCACAGGTGCACTCTCTATTCCCTCACTCTCAAAGCCCGATGGGACGGTAAACCGACACGAGCGGAGAGAGATCAGGCGCAGGACAAACAGCCTTACGTGCTTTCCGAGGCACGGGGGTGAGACATCGTCAACTTCCTGACTCCGGGCAGCTACTGAGAATTTACTGTCGGAAACTCGGAACTCAATAACTGATTTTTCGGCCCAACCTGGGATTCGAACCCAGGGCCTCATGATCAGCAGTCACGGTTACAACCACTACACCAACGAGGTAGTCAATCTATATAATATACATAAGCGAAATATTATGTGTCTATATAATATACATAAGCGAAATACCCCTGACTAACTCGATAATCACGAGATCTTCAACACTATAAGCTTCAATTGACTTGAAATTTGACATAACTCCTTTCTCGACGTAGACACGCACTAAGACCAGTATTAATAAACGTTACTCAACGACGAACTCAAATGCATAATCATTTGATTTGCACTCATTACGATATCAGCATCTCAAGATCGTTGCTAATTAATAAACACATAAAAACTGACTGACTTGCACTCAAGTACACGCACTTGAGAGTCGAGTTTCGTTTATTAATCAGTGTGGCACTCAGCTGATATCGTAAACCTAAACCGCATCTTGAGATATGTTTATTAATAAGATCATAACCTCAAGATTGTACTCAAGTGCGTGTACTTAAGCTGAGTAACGTTTATTAATACGTGCCTAAGTATTTTGGAAAATGCAACCAATGACTGAAATTGGGTGTTACAGCTTGTCGAGATATAAATTAAATTCATTTATTCTTTTTAGGACATCCCACTGAAGGAAAAATGTTCAACAATTTTTTGTATTGTTATTCCCCCCCCCCCCCCCCCATCAACATGGTATCGGAATTACGTCATAAACTACCCCAGGAGGGTACCAGCACCCCTGGAGAATCCCTCGCTGAGCATCCACGACCATGCTATTCCACTCCTGAGCGTGGGTGCTCAGGCTGCCCCGCGTATTCTGGGGGGGAGCAAAATTCCGCTCAACACAATAACTGCTCGGGGCAAACTGAGCAACAAGACCAAGGCGACCCCTGCCACGCTATCCGTGAATTTCTGCAACATCAGGGGACTTCACTCGAACCTAAACGCCGTCCACTACCATATTGAGACGGCGAAGTCGGCCTTGCTCTTTCTGACCGAGACGCAGGTGTCCTCTCCGGCTGATACTTCGTATCTCTCCTACCCGGGGTACAAATTGGAGCACTCCTTTGTGCCTCGGGCGGGAGTTTGCGTGTATGTCAGAGAGGACATCTGTTCTCGACGCCTCGGCAGTCTTGAAGGTTCGGACCTGTCCATCCTTTGGCTACGCGTAGACAGCGACGACCATCCGCGCGTCTACGTGTGCCTCTATAGGTCCCATAGCGGTAATGCCGAAACAGACCGACTCATCGACCACGTCCAAATGGCTACAGATTCCTTGCTACAACAGGTCCCATCCGCAGAGATCGTGATCCTTGGCGATTTTAACGCCCACCACGCCGAATGGCTCGGTTCACGTTTAACCGATCATGCGGGGAGATCTGTTTATGACTTTGCCTTGGCATATGGTCTGACACAACTGGTTACATCGCCTACGCGGATTCCAGATGTTGAGGATCATACACCTTCCCTGTTGGACCTTCTGCTGACCTCTCATCCGGACGGATATCAGGTTTCCGTCGATGCCCCTCTTGGCTCTTCGGACCATTGTCTGATCCGGAGTGTGGTGCCACTCACGCTCCCCTCGCGGTTGCGTTCTGCAGGTTGTCGCCGTGTTTGGCATTACAGGTCGGCGGATTGGGACGGAATGCGGTCTTTCTTTGCTTCCTCTACCCATGGGGGCGGGTTTGCTTCTCGCCGGATGATCCCAGCGCTGTTGCTGACTCTGTCACTGATGTAGTGCTACAGGGAATGGAACTATTTATTCCATCATCTGTGGTACCCATCGGAGGCAGATCTCAGCCTTGGTTTGGTCGCTCCTGTAAGACTGCATTACGCAGTAAGCAGGAGTGTTATCAAGCCTGGGCTGCGGCTTCGGTGACTCGGGATGTAAACACCAGCACACTCAAAAAGAAGTATAACTTCGCCTCCAGGTCCTTCAAAAGAGTTATTGCCAAGGCAAAGTCAGAGCACATAGGCAGAATTGGCGAGAAACTAGTTCGCCTTCCTTCGGGAACCCGTGCATTCTGGTCTCTCGCCAAGGCTGTCCAAGGGAATTTCTGTAAGCCATCACTACCATCTCTGCACAGGGAGGACGACTCACTGGCCCACGACGCAAAAGAGAAGGCCGACCTTTTAGGCTCCCTTTTTGCGTCCAACTCGACTGTTGATGACGGGGGGAACACACCGCCGACCATCCCGCGGAGTGAGTGCTCCATGCCGGATGTGCGATTCTCACAGCGCTCGGTTCGCAGAGCACTCCTCTCCCTTGACATCCACAAGTCGAGTGGGCCTGACGGAATCCCCCCAATTGTGCTGAGGACGTGTGCTCCGGAGTTGGCACCGGTTCTAACGCGTCTTTTCCGGTACTCCTACTCCCTAGGCGTAGTCCCGAAATCATGGAAGACAGCTTTTGTCCACCCGATCCCTAAAAAAGGCGACCGCTCAGATCCGTCCAACTACAGGCCTATCGCCATCACCCCCTTGTTCTCCAAAATAATGGAATCCGTTGTAAACTGCCAGCTCATGCGGTACCTTGAGGATCACCAGCTGATTAGTGACCGCCAGTACGGTTTTCGTCGGGGTCGATCAGCTGGTGATCTTCTGGTCTACTTAACTCATAGATGGGCGTTGGCAGTAGAGTCCAAGGGGGAGGCATTGGCCGTTAGTTTGGACATTGCGAAGGCCTTCGATCGGGTTTGGCACAAAGCGCTTCTTTCGAAGCTCCCTTCCTATGGGCTTCCCGAGAAATTATGCAATTGGATCACCAGCTTTCTTGCAGATCGGAGCACTGGTGCTGGTGCCCCTATAGAATAGGGGGCAAACGAGCATGCGGCTCACCTGATAGTAAGTGACTACCGCCACCCATGAACAACCGCAACACCAAGGGAATTGCAGACGGCCTTTTAGAAAGGTGTAAGCTCTTTTCTTGAAGGTTCCTAAGTCGTATCGGTCCGGAAAATTCGCAGGTGGTAATTGATTCCACAAGGAAGTTGTGCGAGGAAGAAAACTTCTTCTAAATCGCACAGTGCTGGACCGCCAATCATCCAGATGGTATGGATGGTAACGCGAGTTTTGTCGCGATGTGCGATGGTGAAATTGAGCGGCTGGAATTAGTCCGAACAATTCCTCAGAGCACTCCCCGTGATAGATGCGATAAAATACGCAAAGAGATGCAACATCTCTACGCAGTGCCAGTGTATCGAGCCGATTAGAAAGAACTCGGTCGTCGACGATTCGAACCACTCTGCGTTGGATGCGGTCAAGTGGAAGGAGCTGGCACTGGGGTGCCCCGGCCCAGAGCTGAGAACAGTATTCCATGTGGGGCCGAACTTGCGCTTTGTAAAGTTGCAAGCGATGTGCCGGCATGAAATACTGTCTCGCTCTGCAGAGCACGCCAAGCTTTTTAGAGGCCAATTTGGCCTTCCCTTCCAAGTGACCACGAAACTGCACACTATTCGATATGTCGACGCCAAGGATTCCGATACTAGCTGATGCAGCAAGGGGAGTGCCTTGAAACTGAGGAGATACGACAAAGGGGTTCTTTTTAGCGGTAAACGCGCAAACTTGTGTCTTCTGGGGATTGAACTGGACTAGATTTAGTCGGCCCCAGTCCGAGACTTTGTTAAGCAAAGATTCGACTTCAGACACAAGTTTGTCCCGATACTCAGCGACGTTTTCCCGAGAAATATTGGCACGGCATCACCAGTGCTGGCGTCCGCATAGCAATGAATGCTAATAGTTAGCAACATATCATTGATATGCAGGAGAAACAGCGTTGGTGATAGCACGCAGCCTTGTGGAACACCAGCGTTGATAGGCTTGAAATCAGAGCATGCACCGTCTACTACGACCTTGATGCTCCGATCACCAAGGAAACTGGTGATCCATTTGCACAATTTCTCGGGAAGCCCATAGGAAGGAAGCTTCGAATGAAGCGCTTTGTGCCAGACCCGATCGAAGGTCTTCGCTATGTCCAAACTAACGGCCAATGCCTCCCCCTTGGACTCTACTGCCTCCGCCCATCTATGAGTCAGATAGACTAGAAGATCACCAGCATATCGACCTCGACGAAAACCGTACTGGCGGTCACTAATCAGCTGGTGATGCTCAAGGTACCTCATGAGCTGGCAGTTTATAATGGATTCGATTTGTCTTCAATGTCCATTATATTATTAGGACATATTATTCATTTTAATTTTTCGTATTTTTCATCGGTATTTATTTTATATTCAGATAAAACCATAATATATTCCATAATAATAATATTCCACAACTATCAAACAACGCCATCTAGTCCCAAGCTAAGCAGAGCTTGTGTTATGGGTACTAGACAACTGATAAACATACTTATATATTTCTAAATACATAAATATTATAGATAAATTACACCCAGACATAGAACAAATGATCGTGCTCATCATACAAACATTTGTCCTGGGTGGGAATCGAACCCACGACCTCCGGCGTAGCAGTCATGGTCACTAACCACTAGACCAACAGGCCAGTCAATTATATACATATATATATATATATATATCAACGTTATAATTATAATATTTCAAACACTATTTTAAATAGATTTCTTATAGGCTTACTTGTAGATAGCCTCATAGAATTTTGCCATAGTTGCCACGCTTGACAAACGGGTTGGCAACCTCAGTTTTTTTTTATTTTGAGTTGAGTTTGTTATCATGAGTGCGCTTCAGCATCTTAGGCTACATCACCACTTACCATCTGGCGGGATTGTAGTTAAGCGCTGGCACAGTATAATCTCGTATGAAAAGGAAGATGCTTCTGCCAATTTATTGTTTCATTTTCCCTTTGTCTTCTTACGATGCCCTCAGGCCTATATGGGGTAGTGGATATTCTTACATCGCAACTACTTACATGGTACTGTACAATATTATAATTTATTTAACAATTAAAATTTTGTTGTGATCACCTTACGCACAATATAATAAGATAACAAAGAGCAGACTTATTGTCATTCTCTACAAGTATACGTGGTACAAGTAGAGCCGTAGAGCCATGCTGCAGCTATATTAATAGTATAGTTGTAGCACGAATAGAATAGAATAGAATAATTTTTTATTCAATATAGATCACATGTGTAATTCTTATCGAAAGTCATTTTTACTTTACCACTGGTTCGAAAAAAAACCTCTGTCCTGGGAAGAACCAGCATGAAACCCGGCGGGATTTTTTTTAAAGCAAATTTTACTTTTTCCCAGCTGTTGTTCTTTTAATGGTTGTACAAACTATATAAGTACAAAATTTATTTTAGAAACAGCTTGGAAGCGACCACCTCATTCCCAGGGGTTATTATCAACCATGTATTCATTTATACTATAATAACCCTTTTTATACAGTTTCAGTTTAATAAAACATTCAAACTTGGTAATAAAAAGAGCCTGTACACTTCCCGGGACCTTGTTGTAATAGCGTATACATTGTCACAAGAACGAATTACTGACTTTGTGGAGTCGAGAAACTGGTATCACTAGCTTGTGTTTGTTTCTAGTGTTTACAGAATGTACATCACTTTTTTTTACTAAAACTACCTTTGTTTTTGTGAACATACATTAAATTTGTGTAAATGTGTCGGCTGGACCGGGGAAGGACCACGCTCTCACAGAATACCAGCGTAAAATAGTAGCTTAATGCTGCTGTGTTTCATATGGTGAGTGTAGAGAACCGGAGACCCTTTTTACTGGAAAAGAGGCGTTCTGTCTTAGTACTCAATTAAGAATCAAAATGCAGAAACCTGTACTAATGGGTGTTCCTCAGGGCTCGATTCTCGGCCCATTCCTGTTTCTGGTGTATATTAATGACTTACCTCACCTTGTAGGGGATAGTCATGATATAGTATTATTTGTTGATGATACTTCCTTGATTTTTAAACTTAAACGTCAATCATTTAAATGTGACGAAAAGAATAATGCTAGGTATATCAAAATTAGTGCATTGGTTTAACGTTAATAATCTGCATTTGAACGGAAATAAAACTAATTGTGTTAAATTTACAACAACGAATGTTCAAAATCTGAATACCAATGTGTTTTTAAATGGGGAGGAATTGAGCCCTGTTGTATCCACTGTTTTTCTTGGCATCACTCTTGACGCAAAGCTCCAGTGGGGCCCCCATATATCCAAATTAGCAAGCAGACTAAGTTCTGCAGCCTATGCTGTAAAAAAGATTAGAGGTCTCACTAGTGTCGAGACAGCTAGATTAGTTTATTTTAGTTATTTCCATAGCATAATGTCTTATGGGATTTTGCTATGGGGAAATGCGGCTGATTCAGAAACTATTTTTGTTTTACAGAAGAGGGCCATTAGAGCTATTTACAATCTAAAACCGAGAAAGTCTCTTAGATATAAATTTAAAGAAATTAATATATTAACTTTGGCCTCTCAGTATATTTACGAAAATTTAATGTATATTCACAAAAACAAAGATAGTTTTAGTAAAAAAAGTGATATACATTCTGTAAACACTAGGAACAAACACAAGCTAGTGATGCCAGTTTCTCGACTCCACAGAGTCAGTAATTCATTCTTGGGGCAATGTATACGCTATTACAACAAGGTCCCGGAAAGTGTACAGGTTCTCTCTATTACCAAGTTTAAATGTTTTTTTAAGCTGAAACTGTATAAAAATGGTTATTATAGTATAAATGAATACATGGTTGATAATAACCCCTGGGAATGAGGTGGTCGCTTCCAAGCAGTTTCTAAAATAAATTTTGTAAATAGTTCGTAATCATTTATATTGTAAAATTTATTTTAAAAAAAAGTCCCGCTGGGTTTCTTGCTGGTTCTTCCCAGGACAGAGGGTTTTTTTCGAACCAGTGGTAAAGTAAAAAATGACTTTCAATAAGAATTACACATGTAATGTATATTGAATAAAAAACATTCTATTCTAAAAAAAACTATTCTATTTTATTCTATTCAGATGGATTGTCACCCCTGAGGTCTGAGATGGAATGGCTCGTTTCCAGTAAAAGGGGTGTTCGGTTCTCTACACTCACTATACGAAACACAGCAGCATTATGCTGTCTATTTTACGCTGATATTCTGTTAAAGCGCGGTCCCACCCCTGTCGAGCCGATCCAATCGTGTTCGTGCTACAACCATACTAATATAGCTGCAGCATGGCTCTACTGCATAAAAAAGGTTTTGTTGCGCTATAAATACAGTTTTACAGTGTGACTTATCTTCTAGACTAGAGTTTCATCGCCGCCCTAATTTTGGCGGATCGTAGTCAACAACTGGCATACAAAAAGAAAAAAAAAACAAGTCTATAGAATATTTAAAATTAAAATTATGTATCTAATTAAAATTAAGGACAAAAGTTTATGAAAGAAAAACAAATAATAATTTTAAGTAGGTATAGCTTTTATTTCATTTTGTAATTACATACGGTAAAGTTTGCCATAATATAAATATATTAAGTTTCATTAATTGACGACTGGCACATAGAAATAATAAGAAAACCGATTGCGTAGACGACTAGAATTATATCCATAGCTGTAGAAAACAGTTCCTGAACTATGTGCTCTGTGGAGAGCCGTCGAAACTGTTCGCGAATTCTGCTGCAAATCTGACCCAGGTGCACAAAGAACGGCTCCAAAGTATTTGTCATAGCACTGGTAGTCAAAATGAACACAAATTAATAATGTGCGCCATCTGTTGGCTTCATGTAGACAGATTGTTAATAATTTATCTTGTGTTAGTCACGTACTAAAACGGTGAAACAAATAGAACGATACGCACTAGATGGCGCTAAAACAACATTTAAAAATTTAAAAATAATATAATAATTTTATGGCCTCACTTATTTTCCTTGACTATCGCTAAATTAAATTAAATATTAATTATCTCTAGTCCTGTCTATTTCTGTTGTGATTTAGAGAAAAGATAGAGAACGACTTTAAGCTTGACATCGATTTTAACATGGCCGTATAGGTACCTAACACCTATACATAACACATAAAACTCAGGACAAATTATTTGATTAAGTATTTATCTATTGACATTAAGTAAAGAGTAAAATTTATTATAATTATCATTTTAACGGTAAAGTTAATCGTATTTGATTAATTATTCAATGATTATTCTCCCATATAATTTTATTAACATTTTCTTACAATAAACACATAAGACAATTTTAGCTATCAATGATGAATAATATATATTATAGCTATTGTTAGTTTGTTAGTCTGTATAGCAAATATTCCTAAAGTAGATTCCATGAAACGGAAAATAATTTTTTTTGCACGTCAAATAATTTGACACTTTGGTACAATTATTATTATGAATTGGTGCAGAATATGTGATGAGAATAACCCATTACTGTGTGATACGGAGGCAGTTAGCGAGAATTATATTAAAATATTTCAATTGCACTTTCTATGATATGTAATCATTTAATGTGGGGTTCCATAATAAAAGGGATTTGTTGAGTGTTCCATTACCTTAAAAGTTTGGGAACTCCTACTCTATAGCTACATTGAAGGAATTATTTTAGATTATACTTCACCAAGTAATTGCTTGATAAAATAAAGATAGTGAGCAGTGACATCTCTACAGATCTGATAGAACCATAAAGCATTAAATACTAGAGTATAAAACAACTAGTACCCAGAAGTAGTTAGTAGTTATTAAATATTTCAATAGATGGCAGTAGCAGGCAAAACATTTATTTCGTAACACCATGCAGTAAGGTCCTTTCTTTACTTCATAGTAACTTGTGAAACAAGTGAAGTACAATATTGTATAATTTTATACGTGGTAGAGCCACGCTGCAGCAATATTATGGTTGTAGCACGAAATGGTCGACTCGACTGAGAAAGGACCACGCTCTTACAAAATATCAGCGTATAATAAAGCTTAATACTGCTATGTTTCGTATAGTGAATGTAAAGAACCGGAGACTTATTTTTACTGGAAAAGGGGCATTCCATCTTAGTCATCAAAGGTCACATCTGCATTTTGATCCTCAATTGAGAACAGATGCAGATAATGGGCCACTGCATCTACTTACTATCAGGTGGACCGCGTGCACGTTTGTCATCCTTATAACTAGGCAAAAAAAAATCTAATGACTAAGTGAAATTATTTCCTTTACCTCGGACTACATCTCCAAACTGGGTAATGGCGTGCTCGTAATATGGGCATCATTAGGGCTAACGCATAACATAATCCGGACGTTCTCACTGTGGTGGCTGCAGTGAGAGTTGATCGTTGCACCAGCGGTATCCTAGAAAAAAAAAAGATTATATATGTAGTAAAACATCTCTTTAACATCTATAAGCATAGGTACATACTGTCATATACACTTAGTAAAAACTGTTATTTTGACATTACAAACAAACACTTCATTTTTATAGATGACACTATTACAAAGGATCTATAATTTCACGTAAAAAGGGTATTTTCACATTATCTTTTAACACTCATAGTTTTATTATAAAATATTGTTGAATTAAAAAATGTTAAAATTAGATTTGCATCAAAACTTTTAGAAATAGAAGAAAAAATATTAGGATCTTTCTGTGTAAAATGGGGGCTAATAATTTTCTGCTCACCAGATGTCGCTAGTAGATACTGAGGTAAAGTTTTTTGGTTACGGAATGTAATTTAATTGAGAAGTTGGTTTTTACTAAAAGTTTTTTTTTTTCTACTTTTATGAATATCTGTGGTTTAGTTTATTTATTTTTAATCTTATTAATAACTACTAGCAAAGAAAGAAACAATAACCTTTACATTTTCCGAACAAATTAACTTCCCCGCTATGAAATCTGTCAAATATTATACCTACATCACTTTCTGCTGCCGCCGTCCTGGTGGCAGAAAAAGTCGTAATGCCCTCATTGCCAACCAAATATCCAAAATTTTTATTATATCTCTTAAAGTTTATGAAATTATAATCAAAAATAACATATATCATTTTTCGTTTTGACAAAAAAAAATCTAACATATTTTTAGAAAAACATATAACCTAAATCACTTCTGGCATTGCTATCTGTTTGTTCGTGAAGTAACATCACGATTGGTTCAGCCATTCTGAACATAAGCCTGGACATACAGACAAAAATGTAAGTGCAATTTAATGCAAATTACCCCCTAAGCTTTATAGATATTGATTTCGATACTACGGAGAGACACTGCAATTTTATTTTTAGTGTTATTTACTTGACTTTCCTACCTGCTCCTCTGGACACCAGTGCTTACAGGGGTTGCACTCTCCCCGTGTATCCATCGGTCTACGTCCCCACTGAGCTGGCTTCGATCCATCATTATGTAGGATGATGACGCGGGCACCTAGAACACAATATCTAGGTGATAAAAGTACATTGGAAGCATTGACGGGAGTGTTTTCTCAATTTGAACACAATTTCCTTTTTGTAAACAATCCATATCTTAATTTAGTGACTGTTTTAATAGAACGTACTTTACTGTTGCAATTTGATACAAAATAAAGTGCTGCTCTTAATTTATAGATAAAATAGATTTAAAAAAATTATAAATAATACACATACAAAACTAAAACAAATAATAATCCTTTGCGTCTCTATTTATAACTTTTGTAACATTATTTTACTAATGACCTTGTAGCTTAATAACTGCTAACCTGAGACTCCAAAGCGTTGCCATGAGGGACGGGGATTTTGCGATCCTGTACATCGCTTATCAATGATGTGTTGCGTTTAGTGTAATCCAATTCTTTGTAAATAACTTCATTTGAAGAATCTGCCATTTTTTGTGTTTATAATTCCAACCAGAAAGTTTTGTAATTGCTAAAAGTAGACCATTAAAATAGTATTATGTACAATATTTTATTATACGTGGTAAATTATAATAATATTTCATATGTCATAAGCAATGGAGTAGCTTGCTTTAGAGGGGCCCTGTATTAAAATTTGTCGGGGGGCCCAAATTAAGTGTAAAGTTTTTTCACAAAAGGAACAAAAACTCTCGCATTGAATTAAAATTATATATTGATTATAAGTTATTACTTACAATTAATACTCCTAGGAACTAAGCTAGCCAAACAATTCAAACCAACATCCTGTCCCATAGAAGTCCTTAGAATTTTGTGCATAAGTGGCAGAGCCTCGCTGCAGCTATGTTATGGTTGTAGCAGGAATGGGTCAGCTCGACCGGGGTATACCATACGTATTTGGTATGGTGAATGTAAAGAACCTGAGCCCTTTTTTACATTCCCGGTTTCCAATGCATTCCATCGTAGTCTCCAGGTGTGACAACGCATTCTGCATTTTGATTCCTAATCGATAGTATCCACTCACCATCAGGACTGTATGCTCGTTTATCACCTAAGGGTGATTCTATAAAAAAATTGTTTGGTCACCTCGTGCCTCGAAAAGTACGTCATGTCGTTGTTACTGCGCCTGTTTCTCTCTGATCGTATCAGACTGCCTTCCATCGAAATATGAGAGAGAATAGAGAGTGCAGCTGTTCTTACGCACACACTTGTGCACTATAATCCTGTTCTGTGCAGATGGCACTTTCATTGAGATTGGCCACTGTGACCAAAGAGTGTTTCACTACGTGCTGTGACGAACTTCGTCCGGGGAACAATATGTTATTTACCGTTTGATACACAGGCTGTTTAATTGTACGATGTGTCTACGAAATAGGAACCATCCATTTGTTTCTTTTTTGTTTAATACAATTCATTTTAGCTTTTCAATGGCATACTTTTGAGAACAAGTGTAGTGTTCAAAGAGAATATAATCACGTAGTGTTATTTAGTTTCTGACATATTCACTTGACTGACTGAAATATGTAAGCTTGACAAGAATCTGTCAGACGTTCTTTTTTTATTAATCGATGTCTTATCAAAAAGGTTGATATTACTTCTTTTTGACTAACGACTTTTGCACTAACGATTTATCCTAGCGTAGCACGGGTGTGATTCACCAGGGAGTAAGGGTTTCTCATCTCTTGAGTTATTTTAGTTCCTGGGCAAGAATTTCTCGAGAATTCTCGAGTTTTCGAGAAATTTTTTATTATGCATATTTTTTATAGGATAGGGTGACAAACGAGCACACAGTCCACCTGATGGTAAGTGGTTGCTGTGGCCCATAGACATCTACATTTATCCTCGTTTGCGAATCAAAATGCAGATGCGTTGTCACCCGTGAGGACTAAGATGGGGTGCCTCTTTTCCAGTAAAAAGGGTCTCCGGTTCTCTACACTCACCATACGAAACACAGCAGTGTTAAGCTGCTATTTGACGCTGGTATTCTGTAAGAGCGTGGTACTTCCCCGGTCGAGCCGACCCATTCGTGCTACAACTACACGACTAATATAGCTGCAGCATGGCTCTACCACGTAAAAAATGTATGTTAAAAAATGTATGTAACATACGTAAATTCATTGGAAAAATTAATATAAGTACATAATAATCAACTAACGAATCTTTTTTCTATTAACTAGATAGTACTTTAAATCTCAGAATAATATGAAAAATAAACATTTATATTTAAATGAAACTACTTTTTACGGATTCTGTTAGTTTTATAAATAAATACCAACACGTTAAAAACGATATATAACATTTGATAACCATATTAATATTATGTTACTGCAAAGATAAAGATACAATATAAATACGGCACAATTCCGCGTTAAATAAACTGCCAAAATTAACTCTCATTTTGCCAAATTGACAGCAATTTGTGTTGTATTTTCATCCAAAAAAATGGCATATCTCGAAAAACGTAACGTTTTCCGTGTTAATAGTAATTTTGCTCCAGTGCACCCCTGATGGCAAAGTTAACTTCCATTGGTAAAGTTGCCAGACTTGACTGTACTCGAACAATGACGAATGATCCACGTTCGATATTTGTCGAGCGAAATTTATCAAGTAATATTTTTTGGCTATTGATCGAGTTATTGTAGCACAATTGAAAGTCATTATATATGTCGCACATTTTATTTTATTTTTATTTTTATTTTAAGACTGCCAGTGCTACGATAAATATCTAGTGTGTAAATAGCTTTCGCAAATCAAGACACGAATTCTCGAGTTCTCGACCACTTTTCCCTCGTCTCGAATATGGCCAAATTTCTCGAGAATTCCCGCTTCGAGAAATCTCGTAGTATATTTTTAATGAATTGATCAAACAAATGCCAACATTTCTTTGATATCCTCACAATAACGTGTGTTTATTGCATAGAAAAGAAAAAGTTAAATTCCAGCCTATATACGTGTCACTACTGGGTGAGCCATGTACGTGAGCTTGGCTTATTCTTAGATTAATGATCAGTCATCGTGCGCTCTGCGATGAGATCACTAATCTTTGGGCTTATTATTAACGTATCATGAAGCACACAGCACATAGCACATGGCATAGTGATTGTGTGCAAAGTTCACCATAAATATAAAGATGGAACGCCTCTTTTCCGGTAAAACGGGTTTCCGGTTCTCTACACTCACCATACGAAACACAGCAGCATGAAGCTGATATTTTACGCTGGTATTCTGAAAGAGCGTGATCCTGCCCCGGTCGAGCCGTCCTATTCGTGCTACTATACTACTACTATAGCTGCAGCACGACTCTATCACGTATTATATTTTTATTATTACACAGTATTATTAACATTAAACTACTCTATGCCACTTTCTAATCTTTATATATAAAAATTACGTGTCACATAGTTTGTCCGCGATGAACTCCTAAACAACTGAACTGATTTCAATGAAATTTTGCACAGTCTGTGCAGTTTGGTCCAACTTGAGAGATAGGATAGTTTTTATCCTGATAAGTGACACCCAATATTTTTTTATTACGAATACAAGGATTTTTTATATGAAGGGTCGTCGAAAAGGGCAGAACAACGTCTGCCTGGCCAGCTAGTATATTATATAATGTAATTTAAGATGCTATGGCTCCTCAAATACTATAGTAATCTATGTGTAGTACTAAATGCAAAGATGACGATGAAATGCATGGAAATAAATTTTTATATGACACGAACTAAACAGTATTTCTATGGACGTAATATTACATTTTGACTTGTAACGAATAAATTATCTTTGAAGGCGTAATTAATTTGTTAATTCAGTAGTCCGTAGCAAACATGAATACAAAATATTTTTTTTTATCTATTACATTAATTTCTCTCTATGTCATTCTTTGTGTGGTCGATTTAAAAAGGCGCGGACTGCTGGATGCCATTGTCTGAATTCGATTTGAATTTAGAACGTAGACGTCCCGCCGCTTCATTATTCGCAGTTGCCAGTGTGAAAAAAGTTATTGTCATTTATTTCGGTAACTTTTTGAGATGTTGTGTTTTTAGCTGTCACTTCACAAGTTAAAGTTTTTGTTTGTAATTAATCGATTTTACCTTTAATACAAATCGCGAACCTAATAATGTAATTTGATATGAGAAGTATGTAAGTTCCAAATACCATCGATTTATTTTATGCTAACGCAGTTCGAACCGCCGCGCTGCGCCACTGTCAGAATGCGCCATTCTCAAATTGAACTCAGGTGTGTAATAAACTGTTACAGAAACAAGAAACAACACGTGTGTTTACTTTATACGTCACTCATACTTACGTACTATCGTCATATACTATCTTAAAATTATATACCTAATTATAAACTAACTCAACTATCAAAGAAGCTGTACGAGTCGCAAACAGTGGCCCGTACAAAGTAAAATTGTTTAAACTACGAAAGATAAAAAAACCGAAAAATTATATTTTCTTATAATGATAGAAAGCGATAAACTTTTACGTGGTAAAATAAATTTTTACATAGTAGAGCCATGCTGCAGCTATATCACTGGTACTTATACTTGTAGCACGAATGAGTCGGCTCGACACTCTCACTCTCACAGAATACCAGCGTAAAATAGCAGCTTAACGCTGCTGTGTTTCGTATGGTGAGTGTAGAGAACGGGAGATCCCTTTAATTGGAAACGAGGCATTCCATCTTAGTCCTCACGGGTGACAACGCTTCTGCATTTTGATTCGCATACGAGGATAGATGTAGATGTCTATGGATCACAGCAACCACGTACCGTCTGTGTGCTCGTTTTTTACCCTTATCCTACATAAAAAAAAAACAAATATTAAATATTAAAATGCAAAAAAATTACTCCAGCATTTTTATTAAGTAACTGGTGATAAAGAGGACAGTGGTGTAACAGACTCCATCTCCATTCCGTGGGTTAGAGATTACCATAAAATACCAAAAAGATTTCATATCTTCCCATAGGAGTTTTGCAGTCAGCCAGTGACCAGCGTCATATTTGGTCAAAAAGAAAGAGCATGCTTATGTCTTACACCTTGGTTTTTTTATAGGATAAGTGTGACAATTGAGCACACAGTCCACCTGATGGTGACTAGATGCTGTGGGCCATAGACATCTATATCTATGTTCGATTACGAATCATAATGCAGATGCGTTATCACCCTAGACGACTAAGATGGAATGCCTTGTTTCCAGTAAAAAGGGTCTCCGGTTCTCTACACTCACCATACGAAAACTAGCAGCATTCAGCTGCTGTTTTACGCTGGTATTCGTGCTGCAGCCATATCCAGCAGCATGGCTCTCTTGGTGAAAGGATTTTTACGTGGTAGAGCCATGCTGCAGGTATATTAATAGTATAGTTGTAGCACGAATGCATCGG
Source organism: Parnassius mnemosyne (assembly GCA_963668995.1). Lineage (NCBI taxonomy): Eukaryota > Metazoa > Arthropoda > Insecta > Lepidoptera > Papilionidae > Parnassius > Parnassius mnemosyne. The sequence continues at coordinate 2,735,352 of CAVLGL010000002.1, read as the reverse complement.
CTCGACCGGGGAAGGATCACGCTCTCACAGAATACCAGCGTAAAATAGCAGCTTAATGCTGCTATGTTTCGTATGGTGAGTGTAGAGAACCAGAGACCCTTTTTACTGGAAAAGAGGCATTCTATCTTAGTCCTCATGGCTGACAACGCATCTGCATTTTAATTCGCAAACGAAGATAGATGTAGGTGTCTATGGGCCACAGTAAACACTTACTATCGGGTGGACTGTGTGCTCGTTTATCACCCTTATTCTATAAAAAAAAGGATACCCAACTATATCTACTATGATTATGCGAATATGTATATGTACAAATATTAATAATGATGATTATTTAAATCATTATTTGCCTTACACCAGAATGAGGGACAAGGAAACGAAGGGATAATCTCAATGATTGCACAAATGATCTCATTACTGAACAGGCGACCGTTGAACATTACAATGAAATAAATGAGAATGAAATTACTCCTCTGTTTATTGCTTACATTAAACGCCTCGAGATGACTTAATCAGAAACTCCTATACTTATTAGGGTGATGCGACATTAGTGCGCTACACTTCAAGCTACATTTTCGTTTGTTTTACCATTACATCCTACCTAAAGTCCACCGCTGAACATAGTCCTCTTTCATAGATTGAATGAAACTAGTTTTTTCCTGGATTTTATCGCGTTTTATTGACTTATATTATATACGTGTCATAGCTTTTTTACGTGATAGAGCCATTGCTGCAGCCTTATTACTGGTATAGTTATAGCACGAATGGATCGGCGCGACCGAGGAAGGATCACGCTCTCACCGAATACCAGTGTAAAATAGCAGCTTAACACTGCTGTGTTTTGTATGTTGAGTGTAGAGAACCGGAGACCCTTTTTACTGGAAACGAGACATTTCATCTTAGTCCTCAGGGGTGACAACGCATCTGCGTTTTGATTTGTAATCGAGGATAGACGTAGATGTCTATGGGTCACAGCAACCACTTACCATCAGGTGGATTGTGTGCTCGTTTGTCACTATTATTAAAAAAAAAACTATAATACAGCTGTAGCAAGCCATGCAAGTTAATTTCAGATGCAGTTTCGCAGAAGCACGTATAATTAATTGAACGTTAAAATTTCGTTAGCAGTAATTGTCTTATTAGAACAATAGAAACAGTAATCACCTACCTTCAGGTGAACTGTAAATTCATTTGTCATTACATTGTAAAAGAAAATGTCTGCCACTCTCGCTTGATAAGCTGCAATGTACTACCACCTTTACGACAACCATAATAAAAATAAAATTGTGTCAACTTTAACGTCAATGTGTTTTATTTTTATTTTTATGCAAACACCTTAATTCTGCGATTTCACGAATTAGGGATCATTATATGGTAGTTACTGCGATACGGTTTTGATTTGAATGGGTCATACCAGTATAATATACGAGTTTAGATTAATGCTACTGTGTTTCGTATGGTGAGTGACCCTTTTAGAAATCCTTTTCCCTAGTGACGATGCATTTCCGACCTTGTATCGACCCCATATCATCCCGTGGGTGTCGTGAGAGGCGACATAGGGCAACTGAAACAGGAGATAGGCAGCAGCATCTTCCTTCTTTTTTTATAGGATAAGGGTGACAAACGAGCAAACAGTTCACCTGATGGTAAGTGGTTGCTGCGGCCCATAGACATCTACATCTATCCTCTATTACAAATCAAAATGTAAATGCGTTGTCACCCGTGAGGACTAAGATGGAATGCCTCATTTCCAGTAAAAAAGGCCTCCGGCCACCTGCCCTCACCAAGCGAAACGCAGAGGTAAACCTCTACTTTACGCTGGTTTTCTGTGAGGTCGTGGTACCACCCCGGTTCGAGCCGGCCCATCCGTGTGGCAGCAAAAGCTGCCGCGTGGCTCTACCACTGTTTAAAATAACTTTCTCATAACAACTCAAAATAATAAAACACTGCGGTTGCCAACTCGCAGGCCAAGCGTATCAACTATGGCAAAATCCCCCCTATGAGGCAATCTATGGGAGAGGTTTATGTTCTGCAGTGAACTTTTATAGAATATAATGGAATGGATGGATGGATACATTTAATTTCAGTCTTCAAGGATGACAATACATCTATATACAAGTCGGGGCACGTAAGTCTAGCGCTGAACGAAACGTGAACGGTACGCCCACGAATCGAATTGCACGAATGCGACTGGAGAGCCAATCATCGCGTGCGAACGATACGCACGAGCCAATTAGCGCGACTTATGCGCTATAACGGTCGCCGCTAGACTTTCGTGCCGCTACTTATACTCGTACGTTTATGAGCGTCTATGATTTGGTATTTGGGATGTGTATTTAGCAGGGATGGTAGGTATGATAAGGATATAGAACGACGAGTGAATGCAGGAAATAGAGTAAACATTGCCCTTAAATCTATTGTGGGAAGTCAGAATGTGTCAAAAAAGGCACGTATCGCAATTCACAATGTGTTATGTTATGTTAGGTCTATGAGCCGTAGCATCCTTACTGTGAGGTTGGTTTTGTGTACTTTGGTCACATTTACGATTAGCTACTTGTAGAATAAAAGGTAGAACACTTAAACATTATAGAATAAGGGTGATATAAGTATTATAGAATAAGGGTGACAAACAAGCACAGGCGACCTGATGGTAAGTGGATGCTGTGGCCCATAGACTTTTACATTTATCCTCTATTACGGACCAAAATTCAGAATGCCTCGTTTCTAGTAAAAAGGGTCACTGGTTCTCTAAACTCACTATATGAAATATAGCAGCATTGAGCTGCTATTTCACGCTGGTATTCTATCAGAGCATGGTCCCCGGTCGAACAGAAACAGAAACAGAAACTTTTTTATTCAATATAGATTATAAATAATACTTATTGAAAGTCATTCTTTTGTTTGATTACCACTGGTTCGGAAAAAACCTCTGTCCTGGGAAGAACCAGCAAGAAACCCAGCGGGACTTTTTTTTTTAAATAACAGCTTACAATCATGATGTTACACAAATTAACAACACAACAAATTAGAAATAGCTTGGTAGCGATCACCTCATTTCCAGGGGTTATTATCATCCATAAATTCCTTAATATTATAATAACCCTTTTTATACAAACTTAGTTTAATAAAGTTTTTGAACTTTGAACAGGCCAAACTTTGTATATTTTCTGGAATTTTGTTGTAAAAGCGTATACATCGCCCCAAGAATGAATTACTGACTCGATGGAGTCGAGTAACTGGTACTACTAGCTTGTGTCTGTTCCTAGTATTTACAGAATGAATATCACTTATTTTTATAAAACTACTTTTATTTTTGTGTACGTACATTAAATTTTCATAAATGTATTGAGAGGCCAAAGTTAATATATTAATTTCCTTAAATTTTTGTCGCAGCGACTCTTTAGGCTTTAAATCATAAATTGCTCTTATGGCCCTCTTCTGCAAAACAAATATAATTTCTGTGTCAGCTGCGTGTCCCCATAGCAAAATACCATACGACATTATGCTATGGAAGTAGCTGAAGTAAACTAGTCTAGCTGTTTCAACACTGGTTAGACTTCTAATCTTTTTTACAGCATATGCTGCAGAACTAAGTCTGCTTGCTAGTTTTGATATATGGGGGCTCCATTGAAGCTTCGCGTCTAGTGTGATTCCAAGAAAAATGGTGGTATCTACAAGACTCAGTTTCTCCCCATTTAAAATTACATTAGTATTTAATTGTTTGACATTTGGAGTCACGAATTTCATACATTTTGTTTTAGTGCCATTTAAATGCAAATTATTAACATTCGTGCCAACCATTCGTGCATCAACTATAATATAGCTGCAGCGTGGCTCTACCACGTTAAAACCAATTGTACCAATAAATATCCTAAAAGTTATAGTTAAAGTAAGCCTATATACGTCTCACAGCTGGGCACAGGCCTTCTCTCATTTCTGAGAGGGTTTTAGGGCAAGGAAGTGACCACCGCGTTGTTAATTTTTTTATTTCTCATACATGCAGGTGGTCTCACGATGTTTTCCTTCACCGCCAAGGACGTGGTAAATGAGCACTTAAAATTGTAAATAACTATTTCATTGGTGCCGGCGGGGATTGAACTCGGGTTGCTCGCGTAATGTAAAATTTACAGCGAGAGCGTGCGCTACCCTGAGCTACCACGGCTCGTATAATATATCCTAGCTTTTTTTTATAGGATCGGGTGACAAACGAGCACACAGTCCACCTGATGGTAAGTGGTTACTGTGAACCATAGACATCTACACCTATCCTCAATAAAGACTCAAGATGCAGATGCGTTGTCACCCGTGAGGACTAAGATGGAATGTCTCTTTGCTAGTAAAAAGGGTCTCCGGTTCTCTACTCTCACCATAAGAAACACAGCAGCGTTAAGCTGCTATTTTATGCTGGTTTTCTGTGAGAGCGTGGTCTTTCCCCGGTCGACCCGACCCATTCGTGCTACAACCATAATATAGCTGCAGCATGGCTCACCATGTAGAAAAACTATAATATATAAGTATAAATGTCCGAGCTGTAACTTTCTCGCTTCGCTGCCTTTAGTAATTAAATATTTGTTATAAAAGTTATCCTTTATCCTATTTCGTGTTATAATCAACTTCCAAGCCAAAATAGAATTCGATCAGCTGTTCAAGCGCTATCGAAAGACAAACATGCAATCATACATATTTTTATATTTATTCTGCAATGAGGGCTAATAATTTTCTGCTCACCAGATGTCGCTAGTTGACACTGAGCTAAAGCTTTTTGTTACACAATGTAATTTAATTGAGAAGTTGGTTTTTAATAAAATTTTATCAGTTTCTAGAGTATTAATACACAAAACAATGCGACAATGGTTTGCTCTTAAATTTTTTGCAAATTTTTAACATTTTTTTTTAATTTTCCTACTTTTATGAATATCTGTGGTTTGGTTTTTTTTCTAGGATAGGGTGACAAACGAGCACACAGTCCACCTGATGGTAAGTGGTTGCTGTGGCTCATAGACATCTACATCTATGCTCGTTTGCGAATAAAAATGCAGATGTGTTGTCACCCGTGAGGACTAAGATGGAATGCCTCTTTTCCAATAAAAAAGGTCTCCGGTTCTCTACACTCAACATATGAAACACAGCAGTGTTAAGCTGCTATTTTACGCTGGTATTCTGTGAGAGCGTGGTCCTTCCCAAGCCGACCCATTCGTGCTACAAATATACTACTAATATAGCTGTAGCATGGCTCGACCACGTAAAAGAAGTGGAAAGTGGTTTATTTATTTTTAATGTTATTAATATAAAATATAGCCAATAGCACTGAAAGAAACAATAATCTTTACATTTTCCGAACAAATTAACTTCCCCGCTATGAAATCTGTCAAATATTTACCTCACTTTCTAGTGGCGCCGCCCTGGTGGCAGAAAAATCGTCGTGGTTAATACAATTGAAGTGCAATATCGGGATAACTGCCTTATTGCATGCCATTAAGACATAAAAAACCATTATTAAAAAAAATATCTGCCTGTCCGGGCTAATCTTCGGAATACCAAAATCGATTGTAATGAAACTTCGCGACCAGACAGAGAGTAATGCCCGGAGTGGTCTAGGTTATATTTTATCTCAAATACTTGGACTTTATTGAAAAATAGATAAAATAAAATGGTATTTGATCATTTGAAATCTACTATAACGCCATATTAATATACAGGTTAAATAAAACTTTTGGAACAAAATCGACTTTAATAAAAAAAAAGTTTTACGTCTTGACAGCAATCATGATACACCGACCGCGAGTGGAGTGGGCGTGAAAAATCAAAATCCAACGAAAGTAAGAATTTGCAAGTTTTTTCAACAAATCAATCAACACATTTTTTTCGCAAACGGCAACACTGCGGTAGCCACTGACACAGGCCACGCTGCGGGAGTCGCTACCGCATACCGCGAATCGGAATTGATGGAATGGAATTTCAATTTTTTTATATTGTAACACTATAATTTGATGTAGGTCAGTGACAAGTTGCGATTTCGTAATCGATTAAATTGTTGAGAGTTTCATAGAACTCACTTTTTGCGAACTAATAAGATCTTGTTAATTGCGGGCCTTTAATTACTGTTTTTTTTTTAAATTAAATTGTAGTGACAAACACAACTTTACTTTACAGCCTACAACTGCAGCCAACTTTTTTTTATATAGGATAGGGTGACAAACGAGCACACAGTCCACCTGATGGTAAGTGGTTGCTGTAGCCTATAGTCATCAATAAAAGAGACCGTTTTTACCAGTAACGAGGCATTCCTTACAAGTCTTCTAGGACGACAACGCATCTGAGTTTTGATTCTTCATTGAGGATAAATGTAGATGCTGATGGATCATAACACCCTCTTAATATATGGTAGAATATGTGCTCCTTTGTCATTATCTTTTATGAAAAACTAACTTATAACTTCAATTATATAAAATCTTAGGTTATTTATTTTGTCAAATATTATAACTTTTTTCAAATCAAAATGCCGACACTAATATTTTCTAATTCAGTTACCAATGTTTATTCAAGGCAGATAATATGATAGCCAAATATTTGATGAAAATAAAAAAATAAAACGGCCATATGTTGGGCCAATAAATTCGTAGTCAACCCTTTATTTGCCGACGAGGGCTCGTTTGGAGCCCATTATAATATTTAATGCTAAACAAACAACGAATTTTTGCCTCCAAATGACTTTATCCAGTCGTCCACTGTAATAGGTTAAGTGGTCAATCTTAAAAAAATGGTATCCATATACGTTACCAAGAACGATACGTTTTATAAATGAAAACTAGATTTTAAATAGAGATATTTTTTAAATAGAGGGAAAAAAGTAGAAAGATAAATAGTTTCTTATGTTATTTTATACTTTACCTGCTTTTACTTTTTAAGTATCTCATCGCAATATCAAAAAAAATGCAATGAAAAATTGTCTCAATATACAACTTACATGGTAGAGTCACAATGCAGATGCATTATGGCTGAAGCAATAATGTTTTTTTATTAATTGAATTAGGGTGACAAACACAATCCACATGATGGTAAGTGGACGCTGTGGCCCATAGACATCTACATTTATCCTCAATTAAGAATCAAAATAAACATGCGTTGTCACCCCTGAGAAGTAAGATGGAATGCCTCTTTTCCAGTACAAAGGGTCTCCGGTTCTTTACACTCACCACACGAATCACAGCAGCATTAAGCTACTGGTTTCGCTGGTGAGAGCGTGGTTCATCTCGTCATGAATGACACAACCATAATATAGCTGTATCGTGGCTCTACCACGATATATAACCTAGACCTAGACCTAAGGCCCAGGAATTATAGGTTCCACTCGACCCGGAAAGAATCCTTTCTCACACAATACCAAAAAAAAATAGCATATTTATGTTACTTTTTATCGTATTTATATTGAGTGACAAATTAGGAAAATTCTTTTTACCGGTAACGATGCATTTCATCGTGTTCGTTAAGGTTGAAAACGCATCTGAGTTTAAATTATTAATCGATTTAGGTGTCTATATACCGTGCAATGACGGTGTAAGGATATCCACTACTCTCTATCACACGTGGTAGAGTCATGCTGCAGCAATATTAGTAGTATAGTTGTAGCACGAATGGGTCGGCTCGGCCGGGGAAGGACCACGCTCTCACAGAATCATCATCATCATCATTACAGCCCTTCACAAGTCCACTGCTGAACATAGGCCTCCCCCAAAGAATGCCACAAAGCACGGTCCTGAGCCACCTGCATCCATCGACTTCCTGCAAATCTTACCAGGTCGTCACTCCATCTAGTGGGGGGACGCCCTACACTTCGCCTGCCGGTACGAGGCTGCCACTCGAGAACCTTTCTTCCCCATCGGTTGTCGGTTCTTCGAGCTATATGGCCGGCCCATTGCCACTTCAGCTTACTAATCCGTTGGGCTATGTCGGTCACTCTGGTTCTACTGCGGATATCCTCATTTCTGAGTTTATCACGCAGAGAAACTCCGAGCATAGCCCTCTCCATAGCTCGCTGAGCGACCTTGAGCTTCCTCATCCGGCCAGCAGTGAAGGACCACGTCTCAGTTCCGTATGTCATCACTGGCAACACGCACTGGGTGTACAGTCTCGTTTTCAAGTTTTGAGGTATACCTGACGAGAAGATGTGCCGTAATTTCCCGAACGCTGCCCAACCGAGTTGAATCCGTCGGTTGACCTCTCGGTCGAAGTTGGACTTACCTAGTCGGACTATTTGTCCCAAGTAAACATACTCGTCAACAACTTCGAGCTTAGTGTTCCCAACAACTACCGGCATAGGTGTGACATGGACATTAAACATGATCTTTGTTTTGTCCATGTTCATCTTAAGACCTATCCGTTGGGAAACACTATTGAGGTCATTGAGCATAGTGCTTAGGTCCTCCAGCGATTCTGCCATAAGGACTATATCGTCGGCAAATCGAAGGTGAGTGATGTACTCGCCATTGATGTTGATACCGTATCCTTTCCAGTCCAGAAGCTTGAAAACATCTTCCAATGCAGCGGTGAAGAGTTTCGGGGATATGACGTCACCCTGTCTTACACCTCTCTGCAATTGGATAGGTTTCGTACTCTGGTTCTGTACTCGGATAGCCATCGTAGCCCTACTGTACAAGCACTTCAACACTTCGATATACCGACACCTTCCTACGCTTCTACGCTGGTATTCTCGATACCTTCGAGAATACCAGCGTAGAATAACAGCTTAACACTGCTGTGTTTCGTATGGTGAGTGTAGAGAACCGGAGACCCTTTTTACTGGAAAAGAGGCATTCATCAGGTGGACTGTGTGCTCGTTTGTCACTCTATCCTATAAAAAAAATCATCCCGTGGGTGTCGTAAGAGGCGACAGAGGGAAACAAACCAGGAGATGGGCAGCAGCGTCTTCCTAATAACGGCTAAAATTAAAAACTGCGGTTGCCAATCCGCTTGCCAAGCGTGGTAACTATGGCAAATATCCCCCCCATGAATTGATCAACGTAACGGTAACGGTAGATGTCTACGGGCCACCGCGTACACTTACCATCAGGTGGGTGGTTGATTCGTTTGTCACTCTGTCACTATTATTGATAAAAAAGATAGCTTTACAGAAATTCTGACTTTTGTTAAATATTATCTCTCGTCTAACTTATTTTATCTCGACGGCTCCGTAGCGCATTGGCTTAGCAATGAGTTGGAACGCTGGGGGCCGCGGGTTCAAATCCCGCACGGAACAAGTATTTGTATGGCCTACAAATAATTGTTCCGGATCTAGATGTTTGTCCTGTTCCAATTTATGTTTGTAAACTGCCTCCACGACACAGGAGAAAATCCTAGTGTGGGGGTAACGTATCTTTTCATAAAAAAAATTAAATTTAAATTTAAAATTACATAATATATTTTTATTACCAAAACTACGTAAGTTATTTTTGAATAAGATTTAACTGTTACTGACTATCAGTTGTAAAAATATTTAAATTTAAAATGAAAATCAACACGCTGTTAACGCAAACGTTAACGTTAACGTTAAGTTGAACGCAAACCCTTTCAATTTTAAACTTAGAGACTACAAAGTTACGAGGGGTTAAATGTCCGTTTAGGGATCTATACTTAGTTCGCGCTTATTTATGTAAATTAACGTCACTTAGTTAACCGGGACTCTTGATCTCATTTGATGACTTGTTTCTTTTGTTTGTTTTTAACCCTTCATTTTACGCAGGGTTAAGCACTGATCTCATTATAATAAAAAAGCGCCGCTAAATGGTTTAATATGTTATGATTTTCGAAGATTACAGCTAAATAAAAAATATTCTGTGTTTTTAAGATTAAGTCTACGTTGTTTAGGTTTCTATCACTAATGCGCTACGAGGTTCAGTAATGTTGCCATGCTTGGCTATCGCAGTTTTTTTATATTTAGTCGTTATTAGGAAGACGCTGCTGCCCATTTGATTTGTTAACCTCTGTCGCCTCTTTCGACACCCACGTGATTTTATGGGGTAGTGGGTATTCTAACACCACTACACGGCCCAGTACTAAGTTAGTAAAGTTTCAGACCTTAAATTATAAATGTCTACTACACACCTGATAATAGGCCTTCTGTCATTTCTGAGAGTGTTATTGGTTAAGAACGGTTACCGCGCTACCCCAATGCGTTTTCGCGAACTGCAAGTCTTACAAATATGTTCGAGTAATGCGAAGATTTTAAAAATTACTAATATGACTAGATTTTTGTAATAAAAAAGATTTAGGCCCATATTAATAAACGTTACTCAAGAACGAACTCAAGTGCGTAATCATTTGATATGCCCTCATTACGTTATCAGCATCTCAAGATTTTTGCTAATTAATAAACACACAAAACAGTATCTCAAAACGCTGTACTTAGGAATACTGTTCTGTGACTTGCACTCAAGTACACACACTTGAGAGTCATGTTGTTTATTAATCAGTCTGCCACTCAGCTGATATCGTAAACCTAAACCACATCTTGAGATATGGTTATTAATAAGATCATAACCTCAAGATTGTACTCAGGTGCGTGTACTTGAGCTGAGTAACGTTTATTGATACGGGCCTTGGATAAAATATCGCTACGGGCCTCCATTCTTACGCCGCCTACACACGGTCGTGATCTTTTTGTGGTTAGGACACCACAGATTTACAGTCCACTAATTCGCACACGGGCAGTGGATCGGACTATTTCATAATTTATAACCAGAGTGAATGATCACTCTACCATAACTATATTACCATATGTTTATTTACATATTTTTATATAATAAGGGTGACAAACGAGCACACACTCCACTGATGGTAAGTGGTTGCTGTGGCCCATACACATCTACATCAATCTTCGTTTGCGAATTAAAATGCAGATGCGTTGTCAGCCGTGAGAAAAAGATAGAATGCCTCTTTTCCAGTAGAAAGGGTCTCCGGTTCTCTACACTCACCATACGAAACAAAGCAGCATTAAGCTGCTACTTTACGCTGGTATTCTGTGAGAGCATGGTTCTTCCCCGGTCGAGCCGACCCATTCGTGCTGCAACTATACTATTAATATAGCTGCAGCATGGCTCTACCACGTATGGAAACACATTTTTTTTACATTGTAGAGTCACGCTGCAGCTGTATATGTAGTATAGTAGCTATATATGTATATGTCTGCTCGACCGTAGAAAGACTCCCAAGACCTATTTGACCCATTGACCCATTCACAGAATACCAAGGTAAAGTAGCAGTTAAATGTTGTTGTGTTTCGTATGGTGAGTGTAGGGAACCGGAGATCTATTTTACTGGAAACGAGGCATTCCATCTCAGTTCTCAAGGGTGACAACGCATCTGCATTTTGATTCTTAATCGAGGATAAATATAGATGTCTATGTGCTGTAGCATCCACTTACCATCAGGTGGACTGTGTGCTAGTTTGTCAGCCTTTCTATAAAAAAAGAAATAAGTGAACACCATTTTTTTTATTTCGGAAATAAAATTAATTCAATACAACGAGTAAAATACAAAAATTTTTTATAGGATAGAGCGACAAACCAGCACATAGTCCACCTGATGGTAAGTGGTTGCTTTGACCCATAGATATCTACATCTTCTCTTAATAAAAAATCAAAATGAAGATGCGTTGTCACCCGTGAGGACTAAGATGGAATGCCCCTTTTCCAATAAAAAGGGTATCTGGTTGTCTACACTCACCATACGAAACATAGCAATGTTGAGCTGCTATTTTACGCTGGTATTCCGTGAACCATTAGTGCTACAACTATACTAACCACTAAAAATATTTGCAACAACGCCATATCAGTTATACAAGCAGTGGATTTCTCACTCGCACACATCTAGCTATGAATGTAAGTTCTTACGTATTATTAAATGTGCAACAGAATGTGTCGAATGTGTAGTTTAAACAATAATAATGGTGTAGTTTACGTATGCAGGCATAATGATAACGGAGAAATGTGACTGGTGCTTGGACAAAGAACTGGTGCGTTTCGTTTATTTCTAGAATCATTATGCGTCATAGAAAGTATATAAAAATTTGATCGTTTAATAATATAAGGTTTTTATCAAATAAATAGATAAAATCATAATATGATTTTTATATCTATTTTTAAATACTTAATTTTTTTTAAACGTTACCCCCACACTAGTATTCTCTCATGTATCGTGGAGGCAGTTTACAAACACAAATTTACAAGGACAAACATCCAGACCCGGAATAATCATTTGTAGGCCATACAAATGCTTGCTCCGTGCGGGATTCGAACCCGCGCCCCCCAGCGCAGCAACTCATTGCTAAGCATGTGTGCAGTAGTCAAACACATTTTTTAGTGTTTGTTGGGTTGAGTAGTTTGATAAGTTATTAGGCTTTATGTACAATGGAACATAAGGGATGGCCTGGATAGGCGGCCTTAAAATGTAGTGATTATATAGTCGTTGTTATCCACAAAGAGTATATAGTATATAATTACACACACGTTGACATTGAAGTGAATGATGGCATCCACGACTTTTTCTGCCACCAGGGCGGCGCCACTTAAAATGAGGTGTAATATTTGACAGATTTCATAGCGGGGAAGTTAGTTTATTCGAAAAATGTAAAGTTTAATGTTTCTTTCTATACTATTAGTTATATTCTTTATTAATTAGGTTAAAAATATTAATAAAACAAACCACAGATATTCATAAAAGTATAAAAATGAACGAGCAAACCACTGCGGTATTGTTTTATGTCTTAATATAATAGTTACTCTAGAAACTGATAAACTTTTATTTAAAACCAACTTCTCAATCAAATGACATTTTGTAACAAAAAACTTCACTTCAGTGTCCACTAGCGACATCTAGTGAACGTAAGATTAAGTAGTAGCCCTCAATGAAATACCATATTTTTCTAAGCAGTCAAAATAAAACTTCTTTATAAATAATGGTGTTTAAATGATTTATTTACATATAATTCAAATATATACAAAATCAAAAAAAAATAACCAAAACATAATTAAAAGTTAAAACTAAAAATTTAAATTATCATACAGTCGCACCGCGGTATAATGTCAATGTCAAGAACGCTGGGTGCGATTCCTCACAGAATGGCTATACTCCTACATAGCCCTTGAGCGAGAAAAGAACCAGCGCTATAAATACCAGCAGCGGCAACCAATCGCAGATAGAGTTCCTTTAGGAACACGTGAACCCCACGGACCTATAGTCTCTACAGTAAATCGCACAAATATGTAACTCTGAAACTTGTAAAAAAATCAATTGGAATATTATTATTTTCAAAATATTAAAAATTTGATTGATATTAAAATATTAATTACAATAAGACCGAATGGTGAAGAAAATATATAGCGCGAAAGTTAATATTAAAAGGTGTCGAGGTAGACCGAGACTAACTTTCGAAGACCATGTGAGCAAATTGCTCGAAGAGGGTAGGGTCAAAAGTACTCGGATACCTAGACGTGCATGCATGAAGAAGATAATGAATCTGAAAGAAGCGAAAGAGGTATGTAAGGATCGTGACACTTGGCGATCTGTTCTCTCTGGCTACCCCGTCAGGGATTGTGCGTGAAGATAAATAAATAAATAAATAAATATAATGTAGAAACTTATAAATGTTGAAATACTTATATATATACACCTACATAAAATATTTGAACGATATAAAGAATTTACTGCATTGCAGCTAAGAAAAGGCCGCCAACTCAACATTATGCTGCAGCAGTGTAGTGCTGGAGTGTTATATTATAGGAGTGAGGTGAGTCAGTGTGAATATCTAATTGGATTGGATTGAAGTGTGGTCCTTCCGCGGTCGAGCCGACTCATTCGTGCTACAACTATAATATAACTGCAGCGTGGCTCTACCACTTATAAATTTGTCTGTACCTACAATTAATTGCACTGACAAGTAGTTTTTTCGTTCGGGATTCGAACCCATGGTCCGCTGCGCCCGCAACTAAAAGCTAACCTTTGCGCTAACGACACATACTATTTATTCAAATCTAAACAATATACCAAATAACGTTTAAAAATCACTCTATTAGCAAAATATGATACTGCAATACGACAAAATACTGGACACAGTATAATTTTTTGTCGCTAATTCATTCTGCGTAAGCTAACTTAATATAAAATATTCATAGAAATAGTGCTCTAATGATTTCTTATATTTACGCGAACATTACACATTGAATAAAACTTATTTTTCTTATTTTTATTAATTCCCGACGTTTCGGGTGCTTTCCAGCACCCATGTTCACGGGGGACTGAGGTGATTGACGTCAAGATGTCAGAGTTACCCGGAGTACCTTCAGCTTTTTTAATTATCATTTTGGTCCGATCTACGCAGAATGAACTTATTGTATCTTGAAGTCTTGCAGTGGTATGCTTGGGTTTAGTTTCATTTTTATAAATTACAGGATCCCAAGCAGGTGGTAGTACCCAGCCTCCCTCTCTATTGAAATTAGGATGTTTTTTAATTTCAATAGCCTCACGTATCAACCTTGGCAGGAATCGATGTTCTTTCGCGAGAATTTGTAGTTTATCAACTTTAATGTAATGGCGGGGGCCGTCTAGGATATGATCGCAAACTGCAGACTTCCCGGAATGTTTGTGCTTCACGTCAGCTATGTGTTCTTTTACGCGGGCTTTTATTGATCGTTTTGTTTGCCCTATATATGAGAGACTACATTCACAATCAAGCTTGTACACTCCTGCATCTTGTTGTTAAAGTTGTAAAATAAGAAAAATAAGTTTATTAAACACGATAAAATCCGTAAAAGTAGTTATACTCAAATAGTGCTCTAACCTATCATATATATCACTGACCTCTTGATACGTAATATATAATCTTTTTAAAGAATTAACTTACATTGGTCCGCATATTATGAGATTAAGACAACGTTCCTTAGGACATACAACATTACTATGTTTTTCACTATATGATAAATCACTTACTAGTCACTATATTATGATGAACTCGCAGGCAGATCTAGGTTTTCGGTTGTTCAAGTAAAAATTATCACACAGTAGCATTTAATACCTGTACAGTACCTGTAGTATTAGAGTAGTAATATTTAGTTTATTATTAATTATTAATCTTAATTATTTTTTATTAATCTTCATTCATTATTAATTTAATTTAAGATATTCGTTTTCTGTCTTTTATAGCTTTGTTATTAATTTAGTGATAAGTGTACTTTACCTACTTAGTCTTTAATTTTTTTTTTAATTACTTTATAAGTTTACTATATGTTTTGTTTTAAAATTTATTTTAGAGAAATATTAAAATGCAATTGTAAACCTTAATGAGTGCAGTTTCGCCAATAAACTGTATTCTCAGTTTGGCGAACTTAATGTTTTTTGAACCAATTGTATTTACTATGATAATAAATAAATTAAAAAAAAAAAATACGGTGAAATGACATCAGCTGTTGACGATGCCTTGTGAATATGGCTGTTATTGTCAGGACAGAAACTGTCCTTTTTCAAATGTATCAAAAGAGCTGTCCTTCAGTCAGACCAGACGTAATATCATAGTAATTTTATAGTAATTTGACTGTAAGGCTACGTATTTAGTGGAATACCTAGATGTCCACGGCTGATAAAACCAGCGGTATGCGATCTTAAGCAGGTGACATAAACTCGTGCGTAGGAGCTTTAGACTCAAGTCTGCTCGATAACAAGAAACCTGACAAAACCCTGCGACATATGTTGGGATCCCCAAATTAAAGAAAAACAGAAAAAATTCGATAAAAAGTCGTTACATTTTAAACAACGCAAACTTCACAAAAGTGTTGACTGTCTAAACAACTCTTTTCGTTAATTTAACAGCACCGATCCCCCCATAATCCATATGCTGTTTCCCGTCAAACCAAGAGCAACGATTATCGTCCCAATATCCTGTTCAAACTCGATATATTGGAATTATTCCCGAATTCGCGTCAAAGCCTACCCTACTTCCTTAGCGCGCACGTGTCCACTGCGCATGCGCCTTTTTTGCAAAGTAACAATCAACAAACACTACCGACTAATGAATCATATGCCAATCTCTTTCTATCTAATATTTTTTACGTTTGTAAGAAAGGGACACTACATGCAACAGTTGGTATGGCGTCTGCTGCTACCATATGTTGCTTTGAGGTTTCGAAAATTACCCGCCAGTTGGGAGCAAGATGGCGGTGCATGAAACTGTTTTGTCTATTAATTACACGCTATTGACATCGCTCGTGCTATTTGATGTCCTTCATTTGACTGTCATGAACATAAATAATTATTTTCTTATGGAATCTTAGGAAACCAAATACTGTTAAATATATTTACACACATTTGGCTCATTTTTTTAAATGTATGTGCGATATATTATACATATTTTTTTGGTCGTGATGCTAGTCCAATTCACATTTGTTGTAATGGTTAGGTATCTAATTTATTAATTTGTCAAGGTTCCTTGATCTGGCGGTTTACGGGAACCTACCGCCCTATTACCTCAGTAGGAGGTAACTATGGAAAAAGCAACAAGAAATATTCATAGTCTCCGATAAATCGCAGTAGGTGATGCTTACGTTAGAGTGTAACCCAGATATTTTCATTACTTAATTTATGTCTGTCCTTTCTATCATGGGATCACCAGATGATCGGCAGCTTTACAACCATTTTTTTAATTTATTAAGGGTGACAAACGAGCACACAGACCACCTGATGGTAAGTGGATGCTGAGGCTCATAGACATCTATATCTATCCTCGAGTAAGTATCAAAATATAGATATGTTGTCACTGCTGAGAACTAAACTGGAATACCTCGTTTCCACTAAAAGGGTCTCCGGATCTCTACAGTCACCATACGAAACACAGCAGCATTAAGCTGCTATTTACCGCCACGTATCCTGTGAGAGCGTGGTCCTTCCCCGGTCGAGCTGACCCATTCGTGCTACAACTATAAAGCTGCAGCATGGCTCTACCGCATAAAAACGTATACGTTAATCGATTCCATTTTGAAAAAAAAATGTATTTTTATTCTATTTCAATTATAAAAAAAGCAAATTTAACAGTTTTCTTAAACGACGTTACTGTTAAAAAGCAAACATCGATCAGCAGACCGTTATTAACGTCACAAAAACAAACAGAAATCATCAATTATAATCCTTCCATTTCGTTTTTTATATTTCTATGTAATTATGACCTATATTCGTTCAGTATTCGATTGGAAACCGTTCAAGTGTAAAATAAGATGTTTTGTAACGTATCTACAATAACATAAAACATAAACATAAACACTCACGCCTGTCACCCAGAGGGGTAGGCAGAGATTATGGACTTCCATTTGGCACGATCCTGACACACCTCTCTCGCTTCCTCCACATCCATATACCTACGCCTACACGCTCGTCGGTTAAAGGTACTCTTGATTTGGCCCATTTTTAATATATCGCCAATTTGGTCGATAAACTTTCGCCTAGGGCGACCCTTCCCGACTATGCCGTTCACTTCTGCAACATAAATTTGCTTTGTCACTCTTTCCTCATTCATTCTTTCTACATGGCCAAACCACCGAAGCATTCCTCTCTTAATTCTGGGCACAACATCATCTTGCAAACCACACTCTTCTCTTATTAAACAATTTCTCACTCTGTCATTCAGATTCATCCCTAACATACTCCTTAATGACCGCATTTCTACAGCATTTATTCAACTCTCGTGCTTCTTCTTACAATATACACGTATCTACAATATTTTTATTTTATTTCACTGTTCATAATAATTCTAATTTTTTGTTATCACTTTATATTTCAATATTGGTTAATAAGTGTTATTATTATTATAATTATATTAAACATAATATTTTATTGATATTAAGTTATTTTACGTCCGTACTGACATTGTGATTATAAAAAAAGAACTAAGAACTATGCTATTTCTACGACGATGCCGTTAATACATATTATCGATCCTAGTATTTCCAAAAAATTATTTACTTATTTGCTGAACATAGGTAAATACAGGGATATTAACAGTGCTTAAATACTCTATGTTCTACCAGGAGGCATGCAACCAATGGGACCACATGAGAAACACCAGCTTTCAAATAAAAAAATAATCATCGAAATCGGTACACGCATAAAAAAAAGAAAAAAAAACATACAGTCGAATTGAGTACCGTCTCTTTTTTGAAGTCGGTAGAAAATAACCTTTATAATCGGTTCAAAATTGATGAAGATATCGAGTATATATATATATATATATAAAATATTCATACAGTAAAATTAAGATCCCCTTTATACGACGGATATAACATTATTAAAAGATAAAAAGATAAAGTTACAGCCTATATACATCCCACTTTTAATATTATTACTTTAACAATATTCCCTTTGACATGATAAAACAACTTAACGCCCTTACAAGCGGCACAGTTTAAGTTTTCCCTTTTGACAGGAGGGGTTGTACAACATATGGGTGGCTCGTGCGCATCGTAGTGACACCCTGTGTGTGTTACTTCAAGGATAAAGATCGTGTGTGTGCTTAGGGCTACCAATAAATTTTGTTATATATATTTCAAGCGAGATACCAAGAAAATATATTAAGCATATAGGGTTTGGAAGTTTAATATTAATAGAAGAGACTAGAGATATCCTGTTAAGATGTTTTATACACTATAACCTATCCAAGAGTAGGTATGTATATAGATTATCCCAATGTAAGAATCACAGAAGATGGTTGTATAGTTTCTGGAAAAACATGAACATACACTACTGCTTAAGCAGGGGTTTAAATGGCTTCAATCTTCCTTTTTTGGATCCGGTTAAATAAGACTTAAACAATTTACATTAGAATCACGAAATTAATATGCAAATTTCACTGACCCTATTTCAGTGCCAAGAATGTTGTGAAAAAAGTGATTGTCCACTATTGGTCTTAAAAAGGCTTTTAATGTGATTAAAAAATATATTTTTGTAGGTTCAATTGGGATATGCAAACATTTGTGAGGATATTATACAATTACATTGGTGTCGGCGGGGATCAAAGACAGTTCGCTCGCGCACTGCGAAATTTACTGCGCTGAGCTCCTGGGCGACCTGGGCTATTACAGAGCAAAGAATATGATAAACTGACCTGGAAAAGGAGGAGATATGAGATGTATAAGTGCGGGAAGATTTTAAAACTAGAGCGTGGTTCTAGTGATAACATATTACGGGTCTGAGACGTGGCTCTTTACTGCTGGCCGTATGAGAAAGTTCAACCTAAGTAGAGGGCTATACTTGTAGTTCCTCTGTTTCTTTCTTTCTTATGTTCTTCCTGTGATAATATCCGTAGTAAAACTTGAGTAACCGACAAACCCAACATATCAGTAAGCTGAAGTTGCAATAGGCCGAACATGTAGCTCGAAGAACCGACAACTAACGGGGGAAAATGTTCTTGAATGACAGACTCGTACTGATAAGCGAAGTGTAACGCGTCCACCAACTAGATTGAGACTTGAGAGACGACCTGGTGTAACAGAAACAGAAACAGAAACTTTTTTATTTTATTGATTATAAATAATACTTAATGAAACTCACTCTTTTGTTTAATTACCACTGGTTCGAAAGCAAAACCTCTGTCCTGGGAAGAACCAGCAAGAAACCGAGCGGGACTTTTTTTTAAAACAGCTTACAGTCATGTATGTAACACACACACACACGCGCGCGCGCACGCAATTAACCACACAAAACAAATTAGAAGTAGCTTGGTAGCGATCACCTCATTCCCAGGGGTTATTACCATCCATAAAATCCTTAATATTATAATAACCCTTTGTATACAAACTTAGTTTAATAAAGTTTTTGAAATTCGAGCACGTCAAATTTTGTATATTTTCTGGGATTTTATTGTAAAAGCATATACAACGCCCAAAGAATGAGTTACTGACTCGGTGGAGTCGAGTAACTGGTACTACTAGCTTGTGCCTGTTCCTAGTATTTACAGAATGAATATCACTTATTTTTGTAAAACTTCTTTTGTTTTTGTGTACGTAAATTACATTTTCATAAATGTATTGACAGGTCAAAATTAATATATTAATTTCCTTAAATATTTGTCGCAGCGACTCTTCAAACTTTAAATTATAAATTGCTTACGGGCCTTCTGCAAAACAAATATAATTTCAGTGTCAGCTGCGTGTCCCCATAGCAAAATACCATACGACATTATGCTATGGAAATAGCTAAAGTAAACTAGTCTAGCTGTTTCAACACTGGTTAGACTTCTAATCTTTTTTACAGCATATGCTGCAGAACTAAGTTTGCTTGCTAGTTTTGATATTTGGGGGTTCGATTGAAGCTTTGCGTCTAGTGTGATTCCAGGAAAAATGGTGGTATGGACAAGACTCAGTTCCTCCCCCATTTAAAATTACATTAGAAGTGTATCATGTATATTGTAGAAAGTCGATGGATATAGGTAGTTCAGGACCGTGCTATGTGGTATTCCTTAAGGCTATGGTGTCTAAGGGACAACCCTGATTGATCATCCTAGCTTAACGAGAACAATTGCACAGGGTCAGACTCAGAAGCGAATAAAATTCTTTTTACAGGCCCTAGGTCATGCCGGTGTCAGTATGTCGTCATTATTGGATGTAATCATTTTCCAAACATATTTACTACAATGCGTTTCTTTTAAAACCATTCGAAGCATTAAATCACTATAAAAGTGGAACCTTAAATCATTTCTAACAGACGTTTACGGAGCGGAGAACTAGTGCTCCGCCCCCGGCTCTGTTCGCTTTATGACTTCACTTGTGTGGCCTCAAACGAGACTATTGAATTTCATTGCTTACTCTATATTTTTATTTTAGGAAATTTAACTTAATAACATTAGATTATACAAAAAATTATAGAAAAGTGGTTGTTTTCAAATGTAAATATTAAATCAAATCTTAATAATAATGTAATTTACAAAATAAAACCAAATGACTAAAAGTTTAAAAGTTAAATTATTTAGGAAGGTAGAGGTAGGCGAGTCTGTAGCGAGACTGGCTGAGTCGCGTCGTTGTTTTGCAAGGTTAATCCGCTGACAAAGCAAATAATATATTACATTATTATTTATTACGAAGTAACAAAAGTAAATGGAGCCGTGGTAGCTCAGATGGTTAGCGCCCGCTGTAAATTTCACAGTACGCGAGCAACCCGGGTTCGATCCCCGCCGGCACCAATGAAATTGTTAATTGCAATTTTAAGTGTTGATTTATCACGTGCTCGGCGGTGAAGGAAAACATCGTAAGGAAATTTGCATGTGTGAGAAATAAGAAAAAAAATTTTTTTCGAAGACATGTGAAGTTCGCCAACACGCATTGGGGCAGCGTGGCGGATACTTCCTTGTTCTAAAACCTTTTCAGAAGTGACGGGAGGCCTGTGCCCAGCAGTGGGACGTATATAATCTGTAATTTTAACTTTTTTTAAAGTATCTGCCACTCTTGGATCACTGGAGATATCGACAAGGCGTAACGAGATTACTCTGTGCAATTGTCGTATTAGGGTACTCTACTTATTAAAAATTTTAAATAGTTAAATTAAAAACTTCATCCCCTATTTTGTCACCCGTAAGAGTGGAATTTTTTCTCCAAATTTGGGACCACTCCTGAAATATAATCTATTTACTAAAAAAGTGAAAGATTTTTTTTTACTTTACCACTGGTCCGGAAAAAGAACCTCTGTCCTGGGAAGAACCATCAAGAAACACAAGCTTGTTTAAATAATTAAATTTCCCATCTCTGAGCAGGGGCTCCCCAGTGCCAGCTTCTTCCACATGACCGCATCCAGCGCAGAGCAGCTCGAAGCGTCGTCGACCGTGTCCTTTCCAAGCGGTTTAACTCACTGGCACTGCGTAGAGATGTTGCATGTCTTTGCGTATTTTAGCGCATGTACCACGGGCAGTGCTCTGAGGAATTGTTCGAACTAATTCCAGCCGCTTAATTTCACCATCGCACATCGCGACAAAACTCGCGATACCATCAATACCATCTGGATGATTGGTGGTCCACCACTGTGCGATTTAGAAGATGTTTTCTTCCTCGCACAACTTCCTTGTGGAATCGATTACTACCAGCGATTTTCCGGACCGATACGACTTAGGGACCTTCAAGAAAAGAGCCTACTCCGTTTTAAAAGGCCGGCAACGCATCTGCAATTCCCCTGGCGTTGCAGTTGTTCATGGTCACTTACCATCAGGTGAGCAGCATGCTCGTTTGCCTCCTTTCCTATGAAAAAAATATTTTTGTATTTTTTTAAATAAAAAAATCGTGCGTGTAATTGTGTACACATATACGAAGTGAAACTTCTTTGCGACGTATCATTCTTCTTTTGTTTTGTATTTTACATAAGTAGGTCAAGTAATAGTTTACTCATGCAGCCCCGGCGCGGGGGTGAAACATTTTCTCCACTACGTCGATAAAGTTTCACTTCAAAAGAAAATAGAATTAACTATAAGTCATAAAATAGGAAGTTGAAGGAGAAGAGAACGATTCACCCATATTCATTTATTTTAATTGTATTATAAAGATAATAAATGCGTAGTACCGTAATCAAGGGCGCTTGCTGACGTAACACTTGCGATAAGTCGAATATCAGCGTTGTTGTAACTCTGCGATTGTAGCATTATGTTGAGTCGGTCGCTGTTTGTGATTGCAATCCATTTATTTTAAATATTTTGTTAGGTTTTTTTTTATTAAAATAATGTTTTGTGAAAGTAAGTTGCGGAAATGAATAAATATGTTCATTCTTTCTTTCATTCTGATGATCATGAGGTCTCGGGTTCGAATCCCGGATCGGGCCAAAAAAGTCAGTTATTGAGATTTTCCTTCAAGAAGTTTTCAGTAGCTGCCCAAGTCAGGAAGTTGGCGATGTCTCACCTCCGTGCCCCGGAAATCACGTAAAACCGTTGCTCCTGCGCCTGATCTCTCTCCGGTCGTGTCGGTTTACCGTCCCATCAGTCTATGAAAGTGAGGGAACAGAGTATATAATAATCCTGTCCTGCGCCGATGGTTGGTCTCCGTTGAGGCTGGCCGCCGTGACTGAAAATCGGTCTGAAGGACATTATTATTATCGTTATAACTATACTATATTATTAGTAAAACTGATATTAATAGACGGTAATCACGTTTTTTTCAATGCGTTTCTCTTTCCTATTCAGCAGTCTCTAAAATCCACGTTTGTTGTTTACGTCTAGACATGTTTAGGAATGAACCAACTGTATTATACAAATAAGAGCATTATGACGAGCAAAAGGTAGAAAGATATAAGCTATAGATAAGAGCTTCAAGATAATGATTCTGTGTAGAACTATGAACTAACAAAATATTTGTACAAATTAGTAGAATTTGTAGAATGTACGTGGTTCTACCACTCTGTAGCTACATTAAGGTTGTAATCGTAGCACAAATGGTTCAGCTCGACCAGAGAAAGACCACGATTTCACAGAATACCAGCGTAAAGTAGCAGATTAATGCTGCTGTGTTTCCTATGGCAACTGTAGAGCCCCGGAGACCATTTTTACCGGAAACGAGACAATTTATCTTAGTCCCCAGAGTAATGTAGTACAAACTAGATTATAGGATACGAGTAACGAGGTACGAGTAAAAGGTAGAAAGATATAGCTTTTGCTCGTTATAATGCTTTCGAGCGGAAGAGTGGATAAGCCCATATACATTTACTGTTCTAACTGCTGGTCAAATTCTTGCTTAATTTTTCCACCGGTGTCTTGCGTGATGATGAGATTTGATGAAGGATTTATGATAGCTGATCCCAACCTTTAATTAGTACAGATGTTCACAAGTATAAAATGAATCTATGTGAAATGTCAGTAATAAGAAGAGACGGAAATTTTTTTAACTTTCTCATATATCTTAGTTTCTTTTATAAATTTTTTCGACTTTCAAAATTACTTTGAAAAATAATGAGATTATTATGTAATTTCATTTATAGAAATATAAAACGTTCGTACATAAAAAAATAACGTAGGGGACACCCGGGTTTGAACCGGGGACCTCTCGATCTGCAGTCGAATGCTCTACCACTGAGCTATATCCCCGTGTGACGATTTAATATAAATTTTAGGTTAACATAATGTTCAACTTCTAGTTTTTCAATAATAATTAGGTTCCAGACCTTTCTCTAGATTTTTATCTATGGATATACTGATTTAGTTTTGCCACAGTCTGATAAGTTGATTGATTTAATCGTATTTCTATTTCGTACAAATGTTATTATTCCGTGACATAATTGAATCGTTTGTTTCATTGTGTTTAATTATTGAATCATGAAAATTTTATGTAAGGTCTGAATAACAACAGACACTTATATTCGTTTTAATCGGTGGCGTTTTATAAGTAATATGTACGCTTCCAAACAACACTTTCACAAAATGCATCACGTTTTATTTACGAATTTAAAACTTTAATAAAAATAAACATAAACTCTAACGCCTATTACCTCAGAGGGGTAGAACAAGACTACACGGACTTCCATTTGCTGATAGATACACTTCTTTCTTCTTTCACATCCATACACGAGCATACACGCTCGTCAGTTAGAGGTACTTTTAATTTGGTCCAACTGATTAATCAATACAATCAGGCGTTACTTTCCAGAAATCCATTACATTAAATATGTTATAAAATCAAAAAAAAATCCACGTAATAAAATAAAATGTGTCTTATCTAGTGTAAAGAGCATCCCCCCCCTCTCTCAGTTGCGTCTATCCAGGTCACAACTAATCCCAGCACCACTACACTAGGAAAGACACACCACCGTCGATAATACCACACGTGTTTCGCTTCCACACGAGGCATCCTCAGATGAAGTAGACTCTGCGGTGGCTGACCGCTTCAAACTAGGTAAGACACATCATTTTATTTATTTACTCGTATCTTAGTATGTTAATTTTTAAAAACTCTACCAGTTAATTAAGTTTAAATAATAACTCATAATAACTATTTAGTTTTGATAAGTTTTCCCAGACGAGTGGATATAATTAAATAAATATGTGAACAATATTTTACTTAATTTAGATCGTTTATATGAAGTCCCTTAAAACTTACATTACACCTTTTTATCATCATCCATTAATTCTATGTCATCATCATTATTATAGATATAGATCGACACAAGTCGCGACAGAGCATGATCCTGATCCACCTGCATTCAATGACTTCTTGCGTCTATTACCTGGTCATCACTCCATCTAGTGGGAGATACTTCCCTTTCTGGTACCAGATACCATACAATATACAAAAACAATACGAAAAAAAACAAAAGTATTATTTTATTCATATCGCCTCATTTCCAGCGAAATTGCATTTCTTTTTTTTAATCTCTTTGTTTATTTTTAACGCCTTTGGAACTCCTTGCCCGATGACATCAGAAAAGCTCCCAATAAGTTTGCTTTTAAAAAGTTGGTGCGTAATCATCTATTAAAGACAACGCTTCTTACATGAATCATCCATGTCATTTAAATTGTTAGACGTATGTATATATTCATAGTTATTTATATATGTATGTTGATATGTATATATGTATGTTTATGTATGTATATATATATATATATATATATATATATTGTTTTTATTCTATATTGCTACACCTACTTCAAATTCTCACCACTCCATGGGTTGACTGGTAGAGAATGCCACAAGGCATTAAGTCCGCCCTTTGTATTCTTTTAGATTAAGGAATGCAATAAAGAATAAATACATAAATAAATCTCTACTAAATATTTTTTATCAATTATTCTCAGTACCGGCAAAGAACTAATGGCATTGTATCATATATTTTTTTAAATGTCTAAATATACGGTAGCGCCACTATTTCACAGTCGCAATTAAGATAGGCAGATAGTTACTAATTTTATTGTCGAGGAAACTAATAAATATTAAGGTTTTTTTCTCAGTGTGACAACGCGTAGCTAATTTGTTTTAATACGCCATTAAATTTGGCAAAAAACGTAATGTTTTCGGAATGACAATTTGAAGTTTTATGGTTTTGCTGTGGGTGTTGCAAGTTCCTGTTTTACCTGGTGTTGGTTTGATCACAATCAATATAAGTTTCAGTTTTGCGTTAAATTTTAGTAAATAACAGTTTGTTCTTTAAAAATTGTCTTTATTTACGACAGAGTATTTGTTTGTCTAGGCACTAACCTTAAATCTCATAGATCGATATCGAGACAATTTCGAGTTCAAGCTTACACTTTATAATAATAGGTTTTGAAATTACCGTTCTGCAGTACCGACGATTTCAAAGTTTCAAACACAGACTAACTAGTAGATTTTAACCGAATATTTCAAATCAATATAATTTTTGTTTGACTAAGAATTCTTATTACAAATTAGTTTAAATTTAAAAACATGGAATTATTTTTTCAAAATTAGTCATTTGTTTATTGATTAACATTATGTTTTCATCGCATTTGAATCTTTTTCGACATCATGGATACGTTAAAAATTCGAGTAAATATGGAATATGAGTGCCGTCTTGGCATCTACGCGGAAAAAGCGACACCCAACATCAGCGACGTTTACGGAGCAAATACTACAAACGAATGCACCACCTGTAAAATGAACCCTGTAGTCGTCCGAAAACTTTGGTCGACAATGACGAATTAAAGGCGATTGTGGAGGCTGATGACACTCAATCCAATCTACGGCTGAATTAGCTTCCGACGTTAGTATCAAAACAATAATGGTCCATTTGTATCAAATTGGCAAGGTAAAAAAGCTTGATAAATGGCACCCACTAACTCAATGATCGCCAGTGCGAAGTACGCGTCGAGATGTGCCTTGAACTGCTCAACAGGTACACAAACGAAGGAATTTTGAATCGAATTGTTACATTCGACGAAAAATGGATTCGCTTTGACATTCGCAAGCGTTTAGCAAGTTGGTTGGATCCTGGTTCAGCACCTAAACAATGCCCTAAACAAAAACTTAGGTGCCACTGTGATGGTCACTGTTTGGTGGTTTTTTTTATTGAAGATGGGGCAAACTAGTATTTTTTTATAGGATACGGTGACAAACGAGCACACAGTCCACCTGATGGTAAGTGGCTGCCGTGGCCCATAGACATCTACATTTATCCTCGTTTGCGAATCAAAATGCAGATGCGTTGTCACCCGTGAGGACCAAGATGGAATGCCTCTTTTCCAGTAAAAAGGATCTTCGGTTCTCTACACTCACCATACGAAACACAGCATTAATCTGCTATTTTACGCTGGTATTCTGTGAGAGTGTGGTCCTTCCCCGGTCGAGCCGATCCATTCGTGCTAAAACTGTACTACTAATATAGCTGCAGCATGGCTCTTGCACATTTTAATGTGGCAGCGTGGCTCTGCCACATTAAAATGTGCATGTATTCTTGTATATTACGTTTATTTAGCAGCTTAACGATTGTTAAACTGCGACGTGTATCTTTTGATCCCTTTTCATCTCCGGAGTGTCATAGGCTAAATTATTATAACCGTCACAGCCTATTAAAAGTTCACTGATAGACACAAGCCTCCCCCATAGATTGCATCATAGTGGGCATATTTGTCATAATAGCCACGCTTGGCAGGGACGCTAACAACCACAGTTGGTTTGTTTCCCTCGGCCGCCTCTTCACCCACGGAACGATATGACACCCACGGAACGATATGGGTTAGTGGGTATTCTTACACCGCCACTGCACAGTCACTAAACGGTTATTGCTTGAAGCGTAATTTTTGCCGACTTCGAAAAATAAAGAGGTTCAATACTTTAACGTCCGTGATCCTTTTACATCGGAACACAGCATAAATAATTCCTACCACCTACCGTGTAAGGATTCTTTACACATTCATGTTCACCTACTAAATTATCAGTACAGTCAGGTCTTTGTTTCGAATAATTTTAACTATAAAATAATTATAATTTACTATATTTCCAACAATACACTTATAGACACACATAGATACTGTATGTTTTCTTAGTACCAATAGGTACACTCACATAATATATATTTAGAAGTAAATAAAAACATATATACGTAGACATCTACATCTATCTTCGTTTGATAATCAAAATGCAGATGGGTTGTCAACCGTGAGGACTAAGATAGAATGCCTCTTTTCCAGTAAAAAGGGTCTCCGGTTCTCTACCTTCACCATAAGAAACACAGCTGCTATTTTACGCTGGTATTCTGTGAGAGCATGGTCCTCGGGGAAGGACCATGCTCTCACAGAATACCCGGTCGAGCCGACCCATTCGTGCTACAACTATACTACTAATATAGCTGCAACATGGCTCTACCACGTATATAGGTACATAAAAGTCAAAAATACACATGCATACACTTATCTACCTATACACACGCACACACATATATATATATATATATACAAATAAAAAAGTGTCTGTTTGTAATGTCAAAAGTACGACTTTTTACTAAATGTATATGAAAGTAGTATACGATATATCTACTTATAATAAAAACGCAACTTTTAAAATTTTTGTCTGTCTTTCTTTCTGTCTATCTGTCTGTTCCGGCTAATCTCTGATTATTACATTAATTATCCATATATATTAATGAAATAGTATTTATGAAATAATCTGCCACTACACGTACCTTACCTAAAGTAATGATTTTTGATATGCTGAATGGAGTTTTTTTTAATTGAACTTTAAAACCGTTGAAAGATTTAAACATACTTCATTTCCCGTATAGGTGGTGGTAAATTGTTCCAACATTTACCTAAACCTCGCTATGTATCTGAAGCTGCCACTAAACGCGGCTGTTCGGTAATATGGGACTGCCGGAATTGGGGTTGCCGTTCTGGTGTTCTTATCTTGCTAAGGCATCAGTTCGACAGAATACACAATGGTGTTATAAGTGATAGGATACAATAACTTAACACCTAACCGAAACACTTAGATAAGGAAACCCGAGTTCAAAAAGTCTCAAGCTCTTAATCAACGTAAAATAATCATTGTGTATTTAACTTTAAATTGCAAAATTCCTTGTCCAGCCTGATTTACTTTTAAACTATAAAAGCGCGAGCAAATTAGTACTTTATATTCTTGATTTAAAGTTCAAATTGGTTTGTGGTTTGCTTTTGAATTGAAAGCACTGTTAACCGGCACGTGGACACAGCGGGACTTTTATGGTACACTTGAGTGACAAAAGAGTCGATGGTCAATGAGCTCTTTATCCGAGTTTTGTTTATTGACCACCGTTGTTACGAGGCAATTATAGGAAAATTCATTGCATGATTTAAAAAAAAAACACTGACCTGAGCACCGAGAAACTTAAGTAAGGTTTCACGTAATGGGTTTTTTCAGTAAGAGACACCGTCAGTTTAAACAAACGCTGGATAAAGGCCTCATCTTTGAGTGCTTGTGTCATAATTATAATAGACGGGTGTGATTGTAAAAAAGTAACAGAATGTGTACATTATGATTGCAGCACGAATGGGTTGGCTCGACCGACGTAGAAACACGCTCTCACAGAATACTAGGATAAAATAGCAGATTAATGCTGCTGTGTTTTTGCTAAACGTAGAGAACCGGAGACCCTTTCTACCGGTAATGAGGCATTCCATCTTAGTTCTCAGGGGTGAAAACTCATCTGCATTTTGATTCTATACCATCAGGTGAACTGTGTGCTTGCTTGTCACTCTATTCTATATAAAAAAGAACAGCATTATAGTGCTGGAGTGTTCGCAACTGAAGTGAACTCTTTCTTTAAAGAAATGAAAAAAAAAAAAACAAGTGAAGTCTGTCAACACACGTTGGGGCAGCACGTCCGACCTTTCCTTGGCCTAAAACCCTTTTAGAAATGAGAGAAGGCCTATGCCGAGCATTGGGATGTATATAGATTGTAATTTGACTTTATTAAATTTTTATGAATTACGCGCATCGGGCAGTTATAGGTGGCAGCAGAGTCGCCATATAAAGATAGTGTTTGGAAAGGTGTGATGCTAAACAAATGCCGACTTATTACTGATATTCTTTAAAACCTGCGCTTATATTTTATGTAGGATTACGACATCCTTTTTGACAAACACACCGTGTAGTGGCGGTGTAAGAATATCCACTACCCCATATCATCGCGTGGGTATCGTAAGAGGCGACAGAGGAAACAAATCAGGAGATGGGCAGCAGCGTCTTCCTATTAACAAATAAAAATAAAAACTGCGCTTGACAACTTGCTTTCCAAGCGTGGCAATTATGGCAAATATCCCTGATATGAGGCAATCTATGGGGAGGCCTATGTTCAGCAGTGGTCTTTAATAGGCTATAACGGAACGGAACGGAATTTTTTACTAAATACGGAGAATGGTAGAACGCGCGTTGGGGAAGGGTCTCCATGTTAAGGATAGAGTGTAGAAAGGTAAGTGATGATAATAAATTCCGATATTTTACTGATCTTTTTTTAAACCTTATATATTATAAAGCTGTACACTGGCCGACTTGTGACTATGATATACGCTTTGCAAAAAAAAAAGAAATATCATACAATACATACTTTAGCATCACATCTTTCCTTTATAAATATCAAATACGTGTAATTAAAATTAAATGCCGTCATTATGAGTCTAATTTGAAATTGAAATAAATTTATAGATCGCGGGGGTGTATCGCACCGCCCAAAACTCCCCTTCGCCTTGAGAGTAAGATGGTGAGGGTAAAAAACCGCATATTTTGATATTCTGCAACCACTTAATGACCGGTTTTGTGTACAACCCGTAATTAAAACTATATTTAGTTTTAAAGTTCAATAGAGCGAGTAAATCCATGAGTTAAAACGATCTTTTGTGTTTTTTTAAATCCATTTAGTTTCTATAGTCTGATAGAATAGCTTAAATGTGGTCCAGACACGCGAATAATTCGAAATTAACATTTAATGATTTTATATACCACATCTTATCTTCGAGAAGGATGTGGTAAGTCTTGTCGACTTTTCGAAAACTGGAGATATGTGAGTATGGGATAATTTTTAATCTGGAGGGAGCCGTGGTTAACTATGACATTGAGACTTCAAACACCTCAGTACCCCCCTGGACCATGGACGCTTTGCTCGAAACTTCGAGAATACAAAATAAGTTAATATACGCGATAAAATCCGCAAAACTAGTTTTATTTAAATGTGTAGTGTTCGCGTAAATATAAGAACGCTATGAAAGTAACTAGAATAAACTAATCTAGCTGTCTCAACATTGACGAGACTTCTAATTTTATTCACAGCATAAGCTGCAAAACTAAATCTGCTAGCTAATTTAGATAATATATGGGAGCCCCATTGAAACTTTGCATCAATAGTGATACTACTGTATAGTGATTGTCCCCTACAAGATAAGGTAAGTCATTAATATAGATTAAAAATTATTTAAGATCGCAAGATTATGACAGTTCATGTTCGCCATATTTTTATTTTAAGATGACGTCATTATTATATTTAACTGTAGAATAATGACGTCACCATTAATTTAAAAAGTTTCAATTCAACGTGATAAAACCCGAATAAATAATAACATATTATATGTCTTTTAACATATTTAAAAAAAAAACGTTTTTTGTAGAACTATTGGGTCGGCTTGACCGGAGAAGGAACATGCACTCACAGAACACGAACATGAAATTGCAGCTTAATGCTGCTGTGCATTTTGTGGTGAGTGTAAAGAACGGAAAAAATTCTATCTCCTTTTGTCACTGTCATTGAAATGAGACCTCTTCGACTAATGAAACGCTTAAAAGCGGCTAAGAATATATCTGAACTCAAATCCGATACTAACTCAAGATGTAACGCCTTTGTCGTTAAGCATATGAACAGACAAAGGTACGCTTTAATAGACTACACCGCGGCGACGATATGGTGTTACAAAAAAAGTTCACCATAGTCTACTCCTGTGAATATGAAACTTTTTACTTGACTAACGCGATATGAAGGAAGATCGCCCATCATTTTTTTTTTTTTTGGTTTGGTCTTACAACATAAATATTGCAACGATGTACCCGCTTACGTATCATGTTACGCGCTGCAAGAATCCAGAAATTTTGACGTAAGATTGCTAAGAGAATGCTAGGCCCGGCATGTAAATTTATCGTGCGGTAACGTACGTAGTACATATAACTCAATGGCGGTAACGATCTACCAGTAACCGGGTCCTTCACACGCAAAACAATGGGATGCTTCTGAGCGTAAAGGCCTGTTTTCACTTTGATTAGTGCGAGTGCAGGTGATTAGTTTTGCGGTTGATTAGTGCAGGTGTGTAGTATAAGTAGTGTCCAATTCTGTTTAGTGGCTGTTTAGTAAATTCAGTTGTTAGCAGTCGACCAGGAAGTATGGACATTTTTTTAACAGAAGCGAGCGTCCGACGCTAAACGCTAAACACTTAGCACTGCTGTCCAAACGGGTTAGTGGCAGGCATGCTGCGAGTGAGGGGAAAGGAAGGGCGCGCGGGGCGTGACACTCTCAGTCCGCTCGCAAAAAAATAGAACACGCTTCTAATCACTTTACTACACAGGTTATTAATCACTTGCACTAATCAATCGCTGTCCACACGTGTTTACTCCTAAACACTAAGCACCTGCACTAATCACCTGCACTAATCACTAATCAAAGTGAAAACAGGCCATACGGCGATTGATTTAGACGTCCACCGACTCTTCAAATGTTTTCCTTGTCGACGAACGTGTTTAATTTACTTTAAACTTGGTTGTTGCTGTCCTTAAAATGTCTTTTTTTAATACAAACAAAAAGATATTTTTCAGTAATTTCTCTATATCTTGTTCAGAAATAAAATTTTGCTACTCCTAAGGACTAATGATAAGTCATATAAGGTACGTGAGGGTAATATGGTCTACTTGAGCTTTGCCGTCCTGTAAAACCAAAACTAGGCGCAAGACAGAGACAAAAACACAAAGCCGTATTCTATAACTAATATATTAAGAAAAAAATAGCAAACAAGCTTTACCAATAATTAGGAACACTTCTAAGAATCAACTTATAAAAAACTAAACTACACTTTACAATACTAAAATCGACTAAAATTGTTATTATGTTCTCAACCATCAAAATGGCGTCTATAAAGCAGCGCCCTTTTGACCCTTTATTACTTGATTGACTGATGAAGAGCTATCGTACCACAGAGATACGAACAAGGCCTCAGTTTTTGAGTTTTAAAAACTATATTAACCGGATGACTATATTACCCTCACATACTAAATATGTATATAGTCCTTAGGAGTTACGACGCATCTGTATTTTGATTCTTAATCGAGGATAAGTGTAGTTGTCTATGGGCCATAGCACCCACTTACCATCAGTAGACTGTGTACTCGTCTGTCACCCTTATTCTATAAAAGAATAACACGAAGCGTAAGCCGCTCACATAAAAATCACTTAAATTAAAAATACCGAATACTTACCCAAACATTGTAATTCCAATGGGGTCAGAAATGGCCATAAGATATAGTCATAAATTGACCGCACCACGCCCGAGCAGAAGAATGATAAAGTGTGATTTTTTGCCACTGTCGGCCATATTGAAATTTATGATTTTATTTGGAAGCGCGCGTGTGGCAAAAACTTAATCGATTGGGTCAAGCGGACCCTTTGAGTGCGTTAGGGTTGGACGGGATTTTTTTCTATGATATGGAATGTCATCGTTAAGGCTTTTTTTTGTTTGATAGTGTCCACAGCGTTGAAGAGTGACTTTTTAAATATAATTATGAAATATTGAAAAATCTGTGCAGTGGCTGTGTAAGAATATTCACTACTATATATTGTCCCGTAAGTGTCGTAAGAAGCGATAGAGGGAATCTGAAACAGGAGATGGGCAGCAGCATTATCCTTAAAACAATTCAAAATAATAAAAAATGCGGATGCCAAATGTGGCAACTATGACAAATTCCTTCTATAAATCTATGGGACAAGACTTTATAAACGAATGGATGAAAATAAAACTTTAGTAGGTATGACTAACCTAGTTCAATCCTTGACGACGCCAACGAAACTAATAATTGTAATGTTAAATGCTGAATTAGTACATTCTAAACGGTCGAGGTGAAAACAAAACTTGCAGGTCTAAAAAACTAAAAAAATTTAATCTATACAATCTATACAAATAAATAAAATTAAAGTGTCTGTTTGTAATGTCAAAATAACAGCTTTTTACTAAATGCATATGAAAGTATACAGTGCTTATAATAAAAACACAATTTTTAAAATTTTTGTCTGACTGTTTACCTGTCTGTCTGTCTGTTTGTTCCGGCTAATCTCCGAAACGGCTGGACTGATTTTGACGGGACTATCACTGGCAGATAGCTGATGTTATAAGGAGTAATTTAGGCTACTTTTATTTTAGAAAACTATTTAGGGTTCCACGCAAAAAAATTAAAACCAAATTACACGCGGGCTAAGTCGCGGGTTACAGCTAGTATATAAATAAAATTGAAGTGTCTGTTTATTATATCAAAATAACAGCTTTTTAGTAAATACATAATATGAAAGTGTATATGGTACAAACAAACACAACAAAAATACAATTTTTAAAAGTTTTGTCTGTTTGTTTGTCTGTCTGTCTGTTTGTTTCGAGTAATCTTCGAAACGGCTGGACCGATTTTGCCGGGAATTTCTCTGGCAGATAGCTAATATTATAAGGAGTAACTTAGGCTATTTATATTTTAGAAAACGATTTAGTGTTCCTTCCGCGCAAAAAATGAAAACGCTAACACGCGAGCGAAGTCGCGGGGAACAGCTAGAGTATATATAAAAAAGGAAGTGTCTATTCATATGATAATCGGACGATTAATTCTTTCTTATTTACACGATTATAGTATATATTTTATTCGTCCGATATACAATATACATATAAAATAAAAAAAAAATATGTAATTAAATAATTTTAGACACTTGAATAAAATAAAGTTTATAATATATTATATAAACATTACAATCTTGCAATATCAGTGACAGTTGGTTAAGATGCGAGTTGAGTGGCCTTTGGGTCATTAAAATGGTATAAAATATATTACTAAAAGAATTGAATTTTTTTGTTTTAATATTTATCGGACAAATAAGTATTGTTAATTTGTACGATTATCGTATGTTTAGTAATTAGCAACAGCCTTAAAAAAAATGTGATAAAAATATTTAAATTAGGAATGAAATAAAACAAAACCGATTATTACAATTATCTTTAATATTTATAACGTCGATGATATAATTTAGCCAACGCTTTACTAAACGCTAAAGCGAAGCGATGATTCATGAACAATATTTGTGGGCGGACGACACAATTTTACTAGATTTACATATTGTAATTATAAAACGTAAGGCTATTTTTATAAACGTTTTGTAAGTTTTTATTTAACAAAATCGAAATAGAATCTTCAAAAGAAATAACATGAATAATTCTTATATATACCTTCACATAATATGTTCTCCTCTGCGTTACAAGCAGACGGATCGATTGTTCTTATAAAGCAATATATCTTTATGTTGATAGTGTTAAAATTTTATTTATAAAAAAGTAAAAAAAAATTACACAATAAAATGAGACGATGAAACTATATGGATCAATAATTTAATCAGTAAGCGCAACGGGGATATAGCTCAGTGGTAGAGCATTCGACTGCAGATCGAGAGGTCCCCGGTTCAAACCCGGGTGTCCCCTGGTTAAACTATTCTTTTGCGTTTCAATGTTAAAAACTTTTTGATTTTTTTTAAATTAAATTGTATTATAAATTATTTTCTTAAAATGTCATCAGCCAAAAAATTGCTTATATTTCTATGCTTTAATAACATATTCACATTTATGTTAATATGAAGTAAAATAACCGTCATAGTCCATCGATACAGTAAGCGAAGTGGTAATGGGCCATATAGCTCGAGGAACCGAAAACCGATGGGGAAGAAATGTTAATGGAGCGACGACTTAGTGGGTCATGCAGGTAGTTGATGTATATAGGTGGCTCAGTACCCTGCTTTCTGGCGTTTCTTGGGAGAAGCCTTTAGCAGTGGACTTGTGAAGGGCTGTATACAAAGGGTTATTATAGTATAAATGAATACATAGTTGATAATAACCCCTGGGAATGAGGTGGTCGCTTCCAAGCTGTTTCTAAAATAAATTTTGTATCTACCAATCATAAATGTAAAATATGCTTTAAAAAAAGTCCCGCTGGGTTTCTTGCTGGTTCTTCCCAGGACAGAGGTTTTTTTTTCGAACCAGTGGTAAAGTAAAAAATGACTTTCAATAAGAATTACACATGTGATCTATATTGAATAAAAAATTATTCTACTCTATTCTATTCTATTCTATTCTTATTCTATGCTGTAATGATGACGATGATGAAAGTACTAAAGTAACATTATTACAGACGTCCCGCAGACAGTTTTTGTCGTCACTAAAAGAAGTTTAGGCACATGAGTAAAGAAATCGTTCCGTATTCTTACTCATGTGGTTTAGGGCAATAAATGCTGTCTTAATGCGAGACGTCAGTGATGAAAATTTTAATAAAAAAAAATACATGCAGGTTTCCAAGATGTTTTACATCACCGGGTTGTATATGAACGGATGAATATTTTTGTTAATAATTAAAAATACT
Source organism: Parnassius mnemosyne (assembly GCA_963668995.1). NCBI lineage: Eukaryota > Metazoa > Arthropoda > Insecta > Lepidoptera > Papilionidae > Parnassius > Parnassius mnemosyne. Next base: position 2,698,744 of record CAVLGL010000002.1, on the reverse strand, counting down.
CACAATTTTATTAATATTACTAATATTACAAATATTCACTCCAGGTAAGCCTCATAGGTTAGGTTAGCTGTTATGAGTATGAATACTCATAACACTAGTCGTACGGTGGATTCGAGTCCACGAACTTTGAGTTTGTGGTCCGTACACTGGTAGTGTACGGACTGCACGTCAGAATACGGTAATAATAAGATTTATATTTTACAGAATAAAGGTAACAAACGAGCACACAGTCCACCTGCTGGTAAGTGGATACTGTAGCCCATAGACATCTACATTTATCCTTGATTAAAATGCAGATGCGTTGTCACCCCTGAAGACTAAAAACGGAATGCCTCGTATCCAGTAAAACAGGTCTCCGGGTTTCTACACTCACCATACAAAACACAGCAGCATAAATCTGCTTATTTTACGCTGGTATTCTGTGAGAGCGTGGCCCCCCGGTCGAGCCGACCCATTCGTGCTACTACCATAATACTGCAGCAGCAGACTCTATTACTTAAAAGAAAGGTACTGTCAAAATAAAATATTTATCTGCATATAAGAAACGTTTGCTTTTTTAAATTAAATAAAAACACCTAAGTGACTTTTCATAAAGGTAAATTTTGCAAATTCTATATTTAAATCGGGACAGGAAGTTCTAATGAAAAAGACAGCGGTCCAAAATGCTCCATGAAATTGAATTAAATTAGCTAAATTGTTGGCTAAATTACAGTCTATTAGTGGAAGAGGCTTGGCAAAAAAGAGTAGTTGTCATCAAAGACCGATCATTGCATCTTGTCATGTACATAACGAGATAGCCGGCGAATTTCATCAGAGATAAAAAAAACTGTCATGGGTACGAAAAATTTTAGTTTCTTTTGTAGATTGTTAATATGTAGTTAAATTTTATGAAGTTTTAAGATTGTAATATAATTTAGTGATTTATTTTGCGTAATTATATTTTAAAGTTATTAAGCATGTGTTTTTTTTAAGACTTGGTAAGGTAAGACATGGGGTAATTCGATGGATGCAGGTGGGTCAAGGCCGTGTTTTGTGGCTTTCCTTGAAGGAGGCCTGTGTATGGGATCTGGGGCTGTGATGGTTGGATCATATCATTAACATTACATCCATTCACAAGTCCACTGCTGAACAGAAGCCTCCCCCACTGTATGCTACGAAGTACGGTCAAATGGATGGATAAATGATGTACTTTTTAAACAGTTTATTCTTAGATATTAATTTTATTTTGTAATATTAAATATCGTCCTTTTTATGTTTTGAACCGTACGCGTCACAAGGAAAACGTTTCCGTAGGATGTTGTATGACAAATATGAATAAATAAGACTAAGAAAGACAAGTTCATCTATAAATAACGCATTTAAATAAGAAAACTAATTAAACGACTACCCAGACGGGCGCTCACTATTCTCTACATATTAGAACATACAAGTGACATTCCATACTTTCGCGGCGTTTTCATGAGAAATAAATTACCTTTGAAACCGAGAAAAATAGAACGTGGAATACTGAATTTGGATAGCTACAGAAATCCTGGAACGCATTGGGTAGCCTAGCACAATAAATACATAGAATATTATGATAGTTTTGGTAATAGTTTTGTAAATATCATTTAACAAAAAATATGTTTTAGGGGCCTTTGGTATTTTAAATATTTAAACTCCAAATCATATTCTTAAAAAATAATTAAACTTTTTTAACTACAAACATTTTGCGCTGTTTGAATTTTGCGAACAAGTTTTTTTTTCTTGAATAATGGGACAAACAGTTCACCTGATGGTAAGTGAATGCTGTGGCCCATAGAAGTCTGTCTATCCGATATTTATCCTCAATTAAGAATAAAAATATGCCTAGTTTCCAGTTTTTTTTTTTATATAGAAGAGTGGGCAAACGAGCATGCGGCTCACTTGATGGTAAGTGACTACCGCAGAACAACTGCAACACCAGGGGAATTGCAGATGCGTTGCCGGCCTTTTAAAAAGGAGTAGGCTCTTTTCTTGAAGGCCCCTAAGTCATATCGGTCCAGAAAAATCGCTGGTGGTAATCGATTCCACAAGCAAGTTGCGCGAGGAAGAAAACTTCTTTTAAATCACACAGTGGTGGGCCACCAATCTTCCAGATGGCATGGATGGATTGTCGCGATGTGCGATGGTGAAATTGAGTGGCTGGAAATAGTCCGAACAATTTCTCAGAGCACTCCCCGTGGTACATGCGATAAAATACGCAAAGAGATGCAACATCTCTACGTAGTGCCAGTGTATCGAGCCGATCGGAAAGGACTCGGTCGTCGACGATTCGAGCCACTCTGCGCTGGATGCGGTCAAGTGGAAGGAGGGATGGGAACAGTATTCCATGTGAGGCCGAACCTGCGCCTTATAAAGTTGCAGGCGGTGTGCCGGCATGAAATACTGTCCCGTTCTGCTGAGCACGCAAAGCGTTTTTAGAGGCCAATTGGGCCTTCTCTTCTAAGCGACCACGAAACTGCAAACTTCTCTACACTCACCATACGAAACACAGCAGCATTAAGCTGCTATTTTACGTTAATATTCTGCGAGAGTCACTCCGATTCACTCGTGCTACTACCATAATGAGAAGTGTAGAAGAGAAGTTAAGTTTAGAACATAAGTTAATTGGGGCAGCGTATTGGTCCTTGCCCTAAAACCCACTCAGAAATGAGAGGAGACCTGTGCGCTGTAGTGGGACGTACATATATATGCTGCTAAATTTAGTTAACAACTTTGCTAGATATAATCCTATAATATATAACAAGTTTAGTAAAAAAGTCTCAAATTTTAAATCTAAATGTCTCAAATTTTAATTGAATTAGTGACTCGTACAAATTAGGACGAAGCCGCAAAGTTGAAAATTATAGTGCCGGCCGGCTAGCCGTAATGCCATGTTGCTAATTTGACTACAAAAAAAAAACTTGTCATGGCTGTCTTAACGCTGATCATAATAACGGTGCGTGGTATGAAATGAGAGCCGTGAAATTTAAGCTAATAGGGTATTATTTTTCCATCAGCATTTTATTTTAATTATCTAAATATAAAACATTTTCTTACTATTACGCGAAAAGATAAAAAGATTTAGGCTTGAACTGCCACAGTTGTAAATTCTATGGCAAGATTCATTTGCAAATTGTACATTAGCGTAGAATGATACAATGCTGCTGTGTTTCGTATGGTTAGTGTAGAGAACCGGAGACCCTTTTTACTTGATACGAGGCATTCCGTCTTAGTCCACAGGGGTGACAACGCATCTGCATTTTGATTCTTAATAGAGTATAGATGTATTGTCTATGGGCCACAGCAACATAAATCAGGTGGGCTGTGTGCCTGTTTGTCACCCTTAATCTATAAATAAACCGACTATAGATGGAAAGTACGAGTAGATTTAATAACGGTGACAAACGAGCTCACAGTCCACCTGATGGTAAGTGAATGCTGTCGCCCATGGACATCTAAATCGATTAACAATATTAAAATGCAGATGCGTTGTCACCCCTGAGGACTACGATGGAATTGCAGTAAAAAGAGTCTTCTCATATACGGTACGAAACACTCGGCCGTGCTATTCTGCGTGAGTGTAGTCCTTCCCTGGTCGAGACTGTTCTTGCTGCAACCATAAACAGCCATATCGGCGGTAAAACTTACAATGGCAACCTATCAAAAGTTCACTGCTGAAAATAGGAATTCTCATAGATTGCCTCATAGTTGTCATACGGCAGGCGAGTTGGTAAACGCAGTTTTTGCTTAGTTTTTTTTTTATAGGATAAGGATGACAAACGAGCACACAGTCCACCTGATGGTAAGTGGTTGCTGTGGCCCATAGACATCTACATCTATCTTCGATTACGAATCAAAATGCAGATGCGTTATCACCCGTGAGGACTAAGATGGAATGCCTCGTTTCCAGTAAAAAGGGTCTCCGGTTCTCTACACTCACCATACGAAACACAGCAGCATCAAGCTGCTATTTTACGCTGGTATTCTGTGAGAGCGTGGTCCTTCCCCGGTCGAGCCGACCCATTCGTGCTACAACCATAATATAGCTGCAGCGTGGCTCTACCACGTACCGTAGTTGTTATGAGGAAGACGCTACTGCCCATCTCCTGGTTTGTTTCCTGTCCTGTCACGTCCTATGACACCTAAGGGACGATATGGGGTAGTGGATATTCTTACACGGCAACCACACGTTTAGGGGTAAATCTTGGAAGAAAAAAGTCTTTCCCATAGCAGGTAACTAATACGCCAACGGGGTTTTAACAAAATTGCATGACAAATTTAACTGTTAAATCTTCTTCAGAGGTTACAATTCTGTACGGATATCAAAATTAAATTTAAGATTGACCCGCGGGGGCGTTTATGACGTAGCGGGGATAATTTTATGGCTCTATTTATTAAAGAATTCGCCGTTAGTTTCGCCCTCGGGGTGAGGTTGGGAAAGGTTCGCTCGCCTATTTCACCAGGACTGCAGTATTCTGAATTAATATAATTAATAGAATCAGGCGTTACTTTGCGGAAATCCATTATATAAAAGCTTTTACAAAAATTTACTTCGCAAATATCCGCGTTATAAAATAAAATGATGTGTCTTACCTAGTATGAAGAAGCACCTCCCGCCCTCCCTCAATTGCGTGCACTAACCCCGTCACCACTAATCCGCAAACCGCCGCGCGTATTCTGAATTGGTCATTGTTTTAATACCATATTATATTTTTGACGGTAATAAATAATCGTGTAGTGACCGTATCGTCCCATGGGTGTCATAAGAGGTGACAGACGGAGAAACAACCAGGAGAATGGCAGCAGCGTCTTCCTAATAACAACTATACAATAAAATACATAATAATAATCCTTCCTGAAAGCGTCAGTAGCCTAATGGCAGGGTGGGGACCGCGAACTCGAAAGGTCGTGGGTTCGAATCCGCCATTCGACTAGGTACTGTCGTGAACCACTTCTAACACAAGCATTATAAGCTTACCAGAAGTGTTTTAAGGGAATATTAGTAATATTTAATAGCATTACTAGTATTTAAAAAAAAGGTAAGATATGTGGAACAGTGGACTTCTAATAAGCTGTAACGGTAACGGTTGTTTATAATAATTTGGTAGGTATATCTTTCTTTATCAAACCGGCAGCTAGAAGCGGTATCAAAGTGTTGACTTACCGCATCGTTAGTCCACCTGATGATTGCGAGTGTGATGATTGGGATCAATCGTTCCTACAGTGGGAGAAGCTCATAATTTTCACAGACTGATGAAAAAAGGACGTGGAAGAGCCACGCTGCAACTATATGTTATAATTGTAGACCGATTGGGTTGGTGGTTGTTGGTTGTTAGTTGGTATTTATATAATATTAAGTTAAGACGCCGTGACTGAAATTCGGTCTGGTGGACACCATATTTATTTAACTTATTTGTAGTTTAAACTACAATGGGCGGATTTAAATATATTTGGTAAATAAAAGCAGCCTAAGTTACTCCTAACATCAGCTTTCTATCAGTGAAAGCTTCGTCACAGTACCTCCAGCCATCTCGGAGATTAGCCGGAACAAACAGACAGACACACAGACAGACATACAATAAATTTTAAAACTTGTTTTTTGTTACAATTATCGTATAGAATTTCATATGCAATTAGTAAAAGCTGTTATTTTGACATTACAAACAGACGCTTTTTTAGACGAATTTTATTTATTTGTAAAGATTTAATCTTTGTTCGTTAATTCGTAGATCTTTTTATTCCTTATTAAATGTAAGTAAGTATGTCAGGTGTTATGGCGTCGGTCTGTGACGTTTATAGGCCGACTCGATATCTTAGTTTTAAAAATATTTAACATCGGTGTTTTATAGTCAGTTCCATCTCTAAGTTAATTGTGCCGTATAATTAATGTGTGGAAGTGTTTTCCAGAGAATATGTGCTAAAATTAAAAAGAAATTAACAAATGATACTAGGTGGACTGTGAACTGCTGCTGCTGACATACCCTCCGAGTAAAAAACAAAATATTATGTACAAACAATTAGTAAAATAGTTTTAATTTTTGCCGAGAGCTCTAATTGGATCAATTCAGTGTATTTTGTTCGCCACAAAACAATACATGTAAAATTGTGGATAAAATTATCAACGGAACTAAGCACAACGCCATCTTTACACGAACAGTGATACTAATACCGCTACACTTACAATTAATAAGAAAATGCCTAAGTGCGGGTACTGTGGTAAATTATTATCCAACGTGGACTGTGTGAGGTGTTCAAAATGCGCAAATAATTATCATCGTGCTTGCTGTTCTGTACCGACGGGGACAACACCTCAAGGATGGGCGTGCCAAGGCTGCAAAGTCAAAACCAAACCAGACCCGACGTCATCCTCGAGGGCATCAAAAACGTTATGTGGTGATATGTCGTCAGAAAAGTCAATCCCTCAATCAGATCTAAGTGAGAATACACCCACAACGAACAACCACATGCTACGGGAGTTTATGCAGGAGATAAGAGTTCTGCGCAGTGAGCTGAGCAAAACAAGAACTGAGATTGCGGACTGCAGGAGGGAGATTCTCGACTTCAAAGCAGAGCTGCGTTCATGCGGCGCACGTTTAACTGCCTTGGAAGACAAAGTGTCTACACTGGAGACAAGCTGCGAAGTAAAATCTCCCGGCAATTTGGAGAAGCTCGAAAACACGATTACCGAATTGAAGCGACAATTGAACGAGCGTGAACAAGAATCTCTGCATAACGATCTGGAAATCTCCGGCCTACCTGAAGAAAAAAATGAAAACATCTTGCATGTAACCGGGCTTATAGCTGTAAAGCTAGGCATGAAGTTGGAGGACCGAGATGTTGTATTCGCGGAGCGGGTGGGCTTCCCCCGGGAGGACGCGACCGCGTCGCCGCGCCCGCGCGCCATCGTCGTCAGGCTGGCGCGCCGAGCCCTGCGCGATGACTTGCTGCGTGCTGCGCGTGTGCGCCGCGGCCTCACCTCGGCCGACATCAGCATGCCGGGGGAGCCGCGCCGGTTCTTCGTCAACGAGCGCCTCACGCGGCTGAACCGACAGCTGTTTGGCATGGCAAAGAAATGGTAACTTTTTGCTAGAAAGGATGACGGTAAGGTAGCCGAGCGAATTAAAAATGAAAATGACATAAAGAAAATTTTTATATCTTGATTTGTTGGTCTATGTATTTTTTGCAATTTTTTTCTATTATCTTGTATGAAGTTGATTGTATTCAGTATGTCATTCAGTTGAATATTGCTTTATTCAATACGCCACAACAATGTTACTTTTTCACAAAAAAAAATTATTTGCTCCATATTTGTATCTTTTTTACATTTGCAATCGCAGAATATTGTCTTTGTAGCACCTCTTTGCCGTTTAGAATATTTTTTTACTTTATAATTATTTTAATCGAATATGTTTTGTGTTGCGTTGCAATGCTGATTGTCCGAGTTTTCACTAAATATTCTCCTTGTAATATATCTTTTCCGTTTATAATCTTTTTTTTCTTTATACGTATTTTAATCGACTATGTTTTGTGTTGCGTTTCAATGCTGATTGTTCGGGTTTTTACTTACAATAAAGCTCAATTTATTCATTTTCGCATAATACAATTATTAGTGGCAGTATATATGAGTGGAAGTATACTACTTAGGCGCTCTTTAATTATTAGGTCTTTTCAGATACAAATTTTAAAGTTGATCATGCGCACACTATCGAAACGTATTTTATTTACTCTAATAGGCGTTGTTATTCTTACTAATTCTTTTTGTTTTTTTTTTGGTTAAATGTAAATATTTCAAATTTTTATTGTAATTGTTTTGTTCATAGGCCTTAAATTATACTATAGATTTGGTTTTCTCAACGTCTGCTCGTTAAATACGAATCACGAGGAATTTATCGCAGCGATGGAACGTCACTCGGTGGACATAATGGCGCTGAACGAGACATGGCTGCGTACGGGAGAAGAGGGCTGCGCGCCTCGTTTGCCCGGCTACAGTCTGCGCCACACGCCGCGGCCGCTGAGCGTGCGCAATGGCCGCGGCGGAGGCGTTGGGTTCTACATAAGGCATGGCATAAATGTGCACACTTATCACCATCCGGTGGATCCTTCGCACACGTCTGTGGAACAGATGTGGTTAACTCTTAACACTGGGACAGGAAAACTTGCTATCGGAACAGCATATCGGCCGCCTTGGCTCGACGTTGATTTATTTTTCGATGCAATCACATTAACTATAAGTTCGTTAGCTTCGTGTGATTTTTTTATTTTGCTCGGCGATTTTAACATAAATATTCTTGGTTTAAATGATAGTAAGGTTCATAAACTTAAAATATTTTTAAGCAGTGTAGATCTGCAGCAAATAGTTATGTCTCCTACACATTACACGGACCATAGCGAATCCATCATAGATATAATATGTACAAATACTGGAACGCAACATGTTACGTTGGAACCAGTTGCGCCCCTTAGCAATCATGTAATGTTAACTTGTGAAGTATGCTGTAAGAGAGAAAAAACATTTCCGAGAAGACTTATATACAGACCTCTTAATGACGTACCGATTGATATACTTAATTCTTGTTTAGACTCAATTAGCTGGAATTCATTGGAACAAATGTGTGATGTTAACCAAATAGTGAATACGTTTAATTCTCATATTATTACTTTATTAGATTTAATAGCTCCCATAAAAAGAATTGTACTTAAGGAGCAACCTCATCCATGGGTAACAGACAATATAAAGCTTATGATCCGATTACGGAATGCTGCTCACTCGCGATATTTGAAATCAAAAATGGAGTCGCATAGGACGTATTATAAAAATCTTAAAACTATAGTTGTACAATCAATTCATCATGAAAAGAAAGCATACTTCAATCAGTATATAAATAATAATTTAAATAAACCAAAAATGCTATGGCGCAACTTAAAATCATCTGTTTTGCCTCCTAAACAAAATTATCATTTACCTGCGCATCTGACAGATCCCAACATAATTAACAAACATTTTCTTGATATACCCGGGACCTCCTCTGTTTCGCCCTCAGTTTTATTGTTTTTCAATAGCAACCGTTTTATAGGAGATATAAAATTCTCCCTTCATTATGTTGAACAAGACATTATTTCGAAAATTATACTAAACCTTAAATCGAAAGAAGAGGGCATAGATGGGATCTCTCTGGGAATGCTACTTAGAACCTTGCCACAGTCACTAGGTGCTATCGCATCTATCGTTAATTGTTCAATAGTAACTTCTACCTTTCCAGACGTCTGGAAGACGGCCATCGTTAGGCCACTGCCAAAAAACTCAAACCCACAGGAACCTAAGGACCTACGACCCATTAGCATATTACCCTGTTTGTCAAAAATTGTTGAGAAAGCTGTTGCGATGCACCTTAGGGAATACCTTGAAAGTAACATAATACTTTCCGAATTTCAGTCTGGATTTAGAAAAAACCATAGCACAACCACAGCTCTTCTAGATGTTACAGACAATATTATTAATGCACAGGATGCTGGTATGTGTACCTTACTAGTACTTCTAGATTTTTCAAGGGCCTTTGATTGCATGAATACTCAATTACTACTAGCTAAGATGACATATTATGGTTTTGATCCCGATACGGTCAGATGGTTTCATAGCTACCTTACGGGTCGTGGTCAATATGTTGAAATCACTCAAGTAGACGGTCGACCGCTTCGTTCAACGTATAGCCCCTTAACAAGAGGAACTCCGCAGGGAACGATCTTATCTCCTCTATTATTTATACTCTACACAACAGATATCGTAAACTGTATAAAATCTTGCAGATATCACTTATACGCGGACGATTTACAAATATATATTTCTTTTAAATCTAACGAATGCCGCTCGGCAGTGCAGTCGCTTAACGAGGACCTTGGTAGAATATTGGAATGGTCAACAAATAATTGTCTAATTCTTAATCCTACTAAAACAAAGTATATAGTATTCGGATCGAAATTTCATGTAAATAAAGTTCCCCTTAATTGTGAAGTGAAGTTAGGTGCTGAGGTTTTAGAACGTGTCTTTGAGGCTCGCAACCTCGGCTTAGAGTTGGACTCAAATTTGCGATACGAGAACCATATATCAAAGGTAGTCCGCAACTGTTTTTATAGATTAAAAGTCCTGTATAAGGTTCGACAGTATCTAATAATAATAATAATAATAATTCTTTTATTGTCAAAAATAAATCACAAGAAATTTTATAAAGTCTCTGACTCCTAAACTAGACGAGTCTGTATCTTAGGAATCAGCGGCCTCTCCCAGAGTTGTACTAAAAGAACAGGTAATACTAAAAGAACTATGCATGTTTTCATTGTTGAAACAAAAGAAAGTAAACAACTTTACAAATTTAACAAATTTACAAAATTAAATCAAAAAATAATAAAAGTTGTAATATAATAAAGTATTCTATATGTGTTATATTTAATACTAAACATCTATACTATACATATATTTAATATATTTAATATATTTATATTTAATATATATATATATATATATACAAGACGAGCACACACATATAATATATGTGTATATATACTTATATAATTATCAAATATATATATATATATATATACATATATATATATATATACATATATAAATATTAAAGTTCATATATAAATTATGCATAAACATAAACGAAACGTTAATATTAATTGTCCACACATTAATCACTTCCCTGTTTTTGTTTATTTATTTATTTTGAAACTATAAATTAAATTAATAAATTAAATTAAATCAAATTAAATTAATAAATATCAAGTATCTAAGTGAAGAACTTCGGGTACGCCTAGTAGACTCTCTCGTTCTATCTAAATTAAATTATTCCGACACAGTTTACGGCCCATGCTTGTATGTAAGAACAGAAAAGTTGATTCAACGGGTTCAAAATGCCTGCGCTCGCTTTTGTTTTAGAATTCCACCCCGTAGTCACGTAACACCCTTTTTGAATCAACACAACATTTTAAACATGAGATACCGCAGACAGCACCATTTAGCATGTCTACTTTTTGGCATTTTGAGATCGCAGACACCTAGTTATCTTAGCAGCAAATTAGAATGGAGCAGAGGGAACATCAGCGGTAATCGCAGTCGCCACCTAAAAATACCGCGACATAGATCCGCAATGTTTAGAGGCAGCTTTCGATATGCAGCAACCAAATGCTGGAATAACATCCCACCACCAATTAGGAACGCACAAACGAAATCGTCGTTTAGATTTAAAATCAGACTTTTTCTTATGGAAATCCAAAAAAAATTAGCTTAAAAAAAAAGCACAACTCCCATAAGAAAAAACTAGGTTATATTATATGTTCAGTTTACGATTTTATGTAAAAATCGTTGCCGCACTATTGATTGTTAATTATACAATTCTCAAATACTATTCAATTTTATTTATGCCTTTGTCACATTAAGAGATTCGCTGGAAATGATTAATATTCAATTTTATTTACGCCTTCATTACATTAAGAGGGCCCTTCCCGGCCCGTCTATCGTCAACGCGAGTATGTTTAAAAAGCTTGTTGTTTCATCCAGCGCAATGTTAGAAAAAGAGGCAAAGCGAAAAGAGAAAGACAGCGCCTGAGCGTTCGGTTGGCATTCGGTAACTTACGGGCTCGCTACTATGGCGCATAGCTATAGTTTTGTAAATTTCTCTGCATGCCTACATTTAGTAGGTACCATATTATTTTATTATATTACTCTTTGTCTAGTATAGACGTGCCACTTGGCCTCGGAGATATGTGTGTGTTGTTTTTTACCAAACTAGGTATCGTACGTGCGCTATTTTTGACATGGAAATTATTTATGTTATAATTATAAATATAATATATTAAAGAAATTATTTACGTTATAAATAATTTTATAATGTTATAAATAATTTTCCGTGTAAAAAATAATATGTCGCAAATAAAAATAACTGTCACTCAGAGTCGGCCAACTCGTGTGTGTAAGTACACTCGGCGACACATCAAGCTATACATTTCCAGTATAACATGGCCTCGCTTTGATTCAATTTCCCGTACAATAAGAGTACCGCATAAACTGGTTTATATACCTTGATTTGTCGTCGTGCGTACAAGGCCGGCACGCAAACATTCACAACATATTAGTCGGCCGTTACACGCGCAAACATCAATACTCAGACATAAACTGGACTCAGTTTTGTTTTAGCAGGGTGTTCCATCCAACTTATATTGTTCGTCCATGTTATACCTAAACAGAGCACGAAAATGTAAAGGTAAATAATTTATTCTGCTTATGGAGTAGCGGTATAAACAGAATAAACTCTTTACCTGTCTAGGCCGTTTGTATTTAGGAAGCTGAAATTAGGTAACGTACCTACTTGTACCGTATGTAAATGTCTCTAAATGTTGTTTAGGTACTAATTTGTACCGAAGTACAGGTGGTTGATCACAAATAAAGTAGTCTAAATAGAGTTGGGTATAAACATAGATTTTTATTCTAAAGAACTTTGTTACACTTTATGAACAATACATAAAACAACCCGGTTGTCGAGACGATTCCGATTTCCGAACACAAAGAGTTTACTGTCAGAAGTGATTGAAAATTTAGTAAAAAAACATATTATTATCTAATAACAATAGTAATATTCTCATTCTCAATAGTAATAAAATCGATCTGCTTCAAAACCCTTATCCAAACAAAGTCTGTGTCCGTATTCACAAATGCCAGGTTCGTTTCACATAATAAAATAGCTAAACCTTCGCTAGCAAAATCAGTGTCCGGTATAAAAAAAAAAGATCGTTGTAGTAGGTAAAACAGATGTCACTAAATATAAAATGCAACGGCACATTGACGAAGCGCAGTCAACAAATTGAATACCTACTAACAATTCCGAGAGGCCAGAGAGCCGAACGCGTGCGCCACCGGCGCTCGTCATTCAACTCCCCCGTCTCACCCCGCCCCTACCCCGCACGACTTGTCCCCCGCATACCTCTTACCGCCACTTGGCTAATAAGCAAGTGAGAACGCGATATTATTGAACGAAAAATAGTGTGCGGGAATTTCATAAAACTTGTTCCAGGAAATACGTGTTTTTCAGTAACCTACAAGTTTGTAAAATAAATTTTTGTCATTTAGTCAGTCTCCATTACATTGGCGAGGTTTCTATAAAATAATTTCTTTACTTTTACTATTAGTGAGTACATTATGAACGACCAAAGTTCAGGTAAAATTTATGCAAAAAAGCAGATTTTTGGAGGCTTATACTGAATTTGTTTCTACAAATTTAGATTTTTTGTTTAGATAGGGACCTAGATATAATGAACAAAATACCTATTAATTATATTATATATTAAAATTTTCAAAGAAAGATCTATTACAACGCCATAATCACATACAAGCTTTTGTATGAAAAGTTAGACGGGTTGGCCGCTCTTAAGAATTTCACTCTCGCATCTGCCACTGACCGACGCGTTAACACACACACGGGTTTCTGCAGAATACCAGCGCTGGTCATCCCAATAGGGGTGTCAGCTTATGCTGAGCAGCTGGCCCTATCGACTCAGCATTGCAACGCTCACATTTCCTGTACATTGTTTTTATTTATTGTTGAATATTATAGTTTTTCTTCTTTTATTTTTTTATTTTTTATTTTTCGCTAATATTAATTATACTTGCTGTTTTCTACATATGTACATGTTGATTGTTTATTTTTTGCCAGTGCTGTTTGTTGAGTTGATTAAATGGTTTTATTATTATATTATTATTATTATTATATGACGTATTGGATCCAATAAATAAGAGTCCAAGATAAGAAATAGTTAGGTCAGTGTGACAAAAATCTCTACGAGAAATACATTATGTTTATAAATTATAGTTAGTATTTATATATAGAATAGATTTTTCCTAGTTGACCTCTTCCGACCCGATCGACTGGAGCTGGTGGCGATACGTATGACAGCAAGAGGGCTCCCATGGCCCTGCCTATATGTAACAGAAGTGGAACGTTATCGGTGCAAGTCCGATATAACACGACATTGCCACCCGAGGCGAGTATGCGTAATGATGTCTCCATTGAAAAAAGCATGTAGAATATATCACCAAATTTTTGAAGTATTTGTTCAGAAGACTTCCATGGGTTTTGTTGAAAACAAAAACCATTTATACTATACAAAGATGAAAATAAACAGAAATTGTTAAACTAATAATTAACAAAAGGATAAGTTGCTCGGACATATTCGGCTCAGCGGCGCGTGCAAAATGGCGGGCGTATGGAAGTCCGGGACATACCGGACAGAGGACCTTCCGAAAGAGATTGTTCTTGATACTTGAAATGTATATTATACCAAACATCTTTGTCATTCATACCTGTGCTTGAATTTTTGGCTTTAATTAAAGAAGTGTATTGAAATGCATAGGCTGTCTTTTCTTTAAAAAAGTAACCCCCACTCTAGAAACTACTACGATGTCGTAGAACCGTTTCATTTTTAATAATTATTTATTAGTTGGCCAAAAACAAACTATTTATTGAGTTAATACAATAAAAAAATTACAGATAAAAACTTCCAAGAGGTACTGACAAAGAATTCCCTAATTACCTAAGAAAACATAATCGTACATTACATGTTATGTACTTAAGGTTTTACTTAACTTTTACAACGTCCAAACCTATTACAACTCATTATCTATTTGTTTGTTGTAGGTCACACAACACATTGCTGCAGCCAAACTTTGCCACTATGCTACCTAGTCGTTGAACTACTAAATTTTGGAAAAACAGCTCTTTTAAATTTATGAGAAGTGATCTATTGCGAGCTGGAGAACAAGATGTATCAAGTTTTTCAAGTTGAAACACCTACGACCGCCGATACGACCAAGATTTTTGTTCTTTCCAGCTAGAATGATTCCAGACGGGCTTAGGAATACTTTTATTAATTTGTAATTTTGAGACCAACCTACGCAAAACGTACTTATAGTACCTTGAAGTCTTGCAGTTACATGCTTGGGTTGGGATTTAATTTTATTCACTATACGATCCCCAGAAGATAGTAGCGCCCAGTCATCCTCTCTATTGAAATTAGGAAGTTTTTCGATTTCATTAGCCTTGTGTATCATCCTTGGAAGGAATCAGTATCATTTTGCAAAAATTCATTTTAATAATTTAAACCGAAGGTAGTCGGGGTTAACAATGACATTGGGACGTCGATCACGTCAGTGCCCCCGTGAACATAGGCTGTAAACTACTCAAAAAGTCGTGTATATAAAATAAGTTCAGAAAACACGATAAAATCCGTTAAACTAGTTTCATTCAAAGTGTAATGTTCGCGTAAACATAAGAAATCATTATGTTTATATGGGATGAATCATTATGTTGATATGTGGGAGGATCGATCTGGGAATCACTCATAGGCCTCTCTCGAGGATAGCTTAGACATAGGCCAGTCTTCGGCTAGACATATCCAGTTCCTACTAGTTACCTTGCACAGATCGGAATAATTCTAATGCATTATACAAAGATTTCGTTTAATACACATTGAATATAACCAATTTCAGCTGACTTGAAAAAAAGATGTTCTCAATTCGACAAACAAGGAATTAAAAATAAAAATATTTTTATTTCCTTGTTTGCAGCAATATTACGGTTGTAGCACAAATGAATCAACTCAACCGGGGAAAGAGCACGCTCTTACAGAATACCAGCACAATACTGCTGTGTCACGTATGGTAAGTGTAGAGAATCGGAGAACCTTTTTACTGGAAACGAGGCATTCCGTTACTTTAATGTAAGGCGTATAATTTAACTTATATCTAATGTTCACCGTTTCGGGAGTAATTTAAAGCCCCGTGATCTTTATGGCATTAATTGACCACACTAAGAAATTATTTAAGCAGATATTATGTCCAAATGTCAACCTTACTTGTTCTTGGTGCACCCTGATGTTTGGCAGATGGAACTCTGATGACCGACTGGTGGTAGAAAATCCGAAACATTATTTATCCGAAAACACCGAATCCTAATCCCATAGACTTGTGTTACCAGATCGAGGTCGCAGTTTTATTATCTTTTATGGAAGTGGGAGAGAAAACGAACACACTGTCCACCTGATGGTAAGTGGCCCATATACACCACCTTAACCTTAAAAAAAATTGAAATCCAAAGGTTACAAATATTATACTATTAAATCTACTAAATTACTACAATTAAATCATTTCATTATATTATTTATAACATAATTATATTTGAGGACTTCAATTATAAAACTCTGACGCGTTTTATTCATAAGGACTAAGATGGAATGCCTCATCACCAGTAAAAGGGTTTCCTGTTATCGCCATAAGAAACACAGCAGCACAAAATGTTATGTATATAGTATCAAAGCATCGTGGGCGCTGTATACTGTGACAATATTGGCTATTAAACGGAAGTGCGATATCTTACAAATTCTGCTTACTTCCGTCGCCGTGAAACCTTTTTAGGTAATTATAGGAAGTCCAAATTTTATCCGCCCTTTCTAAAATTATACTTTACCGTCCCCTGGTTGATGTTTCTGGGAATTAATCAATTGTAATTTAAACACCGCTCTTTTATAGCTTTTGAATCAACTGCTGGAATACTGATCAATATGATTATACACTCACTGCACTAGATGTTGTCTTTCTATATAGGTCTAATAGGGTATTACACCAATTTTCAAAAAGTATTTAAAATGGATCCTAGAGTGATAATGAATCACTATAATTTTTATATAAATTTTTTTAAACCGAATTGTGCCATAAAAATTACTTTGAATCTATCGTTTTAAAATTTCGCGTGAAAACGCTAGCCGCCATACTGTTCAACTCGACGTCACTGCCCTAGAATTTTGCCGATTTTGCAATGGAATAAGATACCTTTGAATGTTTAATAATGAGTTATTATTTATATCATTGTTGTGTTGTGTCTGAATGTAAAACTACGAGCATAAAAACGCCGGGGAAGTTATGGATTCAAGTGCCAACTGATTTAAATATGAGAAATACTTGGTTAAAACTGGCAATTAGACACCCGAACTATACTTCTGTGAAGACCACTTTGTGTTCTGGGTATATTGTACACTTATCTATGCATATGCTTTTCACCCTCTTTAGCTGTACATAGCCAAGGACAAGAAAGTAAATTTTGATAATGTAATAGAATATTTTAAATTAAAGATAAAAACTGCAGTTGCCAACCCGCTCGTCAAGCTGGGCACCTATTGCAATATACCCGTCTGCGGCGAGAGTTACAAAAAGATGGCACGCTGTTCCCGGCGGCCCAGCTATTCCTTGCTACGGTGGCAACCACGGCAACGGCTGGGCAGGGGGCGCTAAGAATCTCTGGTGGAGGTTCGGTTGCCACCTAAGACAGCTCGACCAGGTAACACATAACGCACTTACCCTGACATACCACTGACGAGACGACATACATGACGAGAAGATCCTGGAGCTGGAAGTAGAGATAGACAAGTTGCGCTGGGGATATTATAGGTTTATCTGAGGTCCGAAGAGAGATGTAGGACACGGTACTCCTTGAATCCGGAAACGTGTTCTATCACCGGGAGGCTGACTATCTGTTCCAAGGAGGTGTCGGATTTATCTTCCACAAGTCTCTCGTTAATAACGTTATAAAGATTGGGAGTGTATCGACGAAAGCTGCGTACTTTATACTCAGAATCACCAAACGGTATTCGCTAAACCTCGGCACATTCCGATAAGGTGGTGGAAATGTACGAGAATATTTCTAGAGTCATGCGTTTCTCCAAAAGCCATTATACGGTGTTAATGGGAGACTTCAACAAAAAACTAAGTACAAAAGAGAACGGTGAACTGAAGGTAGGGAAATTCGGGATAGGGAAATGGAACTCAAGTAGCCATCAGCTTGTCGACTTCACGGAGGAAGAGGGATTCTTTATGATGAACTCTTTCTTTCAGGGTCGGCCTCACAGAAAGTGGACCCGGTCGGGTCTTCGAAATATTTTTTCTTATTTCTCTGAGATGTATGTTTCCTCGCGATGTTTTCCTTCACCGCCGAGCACGTGGTAAATCGGCACTTAATTTGCAATTAAATATTTCATTGGTGCCGGCGGGGATCGAACCCGGGTTGCTCGCGTACTGTGAAATTTACAGAGAGCGCTAACTATCTGAGCTACCACGGCTCCTCAGTGATTGCGAGGGTGGAAACTGACAGCGATCACCGAATGGTGAGAGGCACACTGAAATTAACACTCCGTCCACAATTCGCGAAAACTTTCAACTTGAGTTACAAAATTGTTTTCAGTGCCTAGAATACTGCAATACAGTGGACGATATGAATGACAAGCTCGTGGAAACTGTCCATGTGGTCGGAGCTAAGTTTTGCAAGACCCGTTGCAGAAGAACACAAAATCTCTCCGATCACATTCTTAATCTCATGGCTGTTAGATGGGAAATGAAGCTGTAGTGCAGAAGATTAGACATCATACAGGCAACTGAATAGAGAGATTTCCAAATACAAGCGGCGCGGCGGTACTTACACAACTTCTATACAGCTCGTATTGAAGAAGCAATTGGGCGGAACCAGGGCTCCAAAGTTTTTGCCAGAGATCTGTGGCCAGAAAGAGCCAAATGTCAATGCTGAAGATCAAATGTGGCAGCATTGTTTCCGGGACTCCTGAGATTTTGAGTGAGATTGAGAGGTTCTATGGGCAGCTGTACACGTCATCATTAGAGACACATGCAAGTGTGAACAACGATTCAAAAGCAAGTCTTATCCCAAATTAGAATGGTTCTCCAGCACCTTAAAAACGGAAAGTCCTAGGCCGAAAGTCCGAGTTCAAGGAGGAAAGACGAGGATGGAATTACAGCGGAGCTTCTGAAAGCGGGTAGAAAACGGGAACTTGAAGTAGCTTCAGAAGCTTCTTAATTCAATCCTATGTGATGGCATTACACCGGAAGCGTGGAACAGAAGTGCGGTGGTCTTGTTCTTCAAGAAAGGTGACCAAGTTTTCTTAAAGAACTACAGTCCCATTTCCCTTCTAAGCCGCGTCTACATGCTGTTTTCTAGAGTCATTACGAATCGGCACGCACGCAGACTCGGCGACATACAGCCTCCCGAAAAAGCAAGTTTCTGAAAAGGCTTTAGCACTATAGACCACATGCATAACCTTTAGTAAATTGTACAGAAGACCGAAGAGTACAATCTGCTACTTTGTCTTGCGTATGTGGACTATGAGAAAGTCTTAGATTGTAGTCGTTGGGAGCACTAATCTCAAAGTTATTGACGAGTATGTTGACCTGGGACAAATGTTCTGAAAATGCGTTTTTATAAATAGAAATCAATATTTATTCTTTACTTTTTACAAAATCTATCAACAAAATATATATTTTTTTTTATGTGGTGTAAAAACCCTATGAATATAGATTTTTGGGAAAATATGACTCAAATTTTTTCAAATAAAATACAGTGTATATGAGGTTGATTTTTACAGGTTAAAAACAACATGTAATAATATAGTAGACGTGACAAAATAAAGAAAACATATCATCATCGTCACCATCATTATCAAATCGGTCTTTCACATAATCAAGTTTTATTAATACTTAAGAAAATTTGGTGGCTTTTTTATATCTGTTGCAAAATTAAAAAGTATTGATTAATTTGATTAGATTTTAGATGTTATACGTTACTTTGTACTTATTTTAGTCACATAATTTACGTGTGTGATTGGAGAAACAAATAAATGTTTTATCTATCTATCAGATATACTCTTCACACTCTCAGTATACTCTTAACAATATATCTTATAATATAATTTAAGAGTAGACTTATATAGAGCGTTGGGAGCCATAAACCAACACGGGCCACCGACGGGGAGCTATCAAATTCACTGTCATGAAACTTATCTGACATTTCTAATTGTACAGCATTATATTTACAACAATTTTTTTTATAAATATAATGTATGAGTATGTATAGTTACTGTATATGTGGGGAGAAATCTTAGAGTACTTCATCAGCACAAATCGCAACAAAATTCCCGATACAATCCATACCATCTGGATGATTGGCGGTCCACTACTGTGCGGTTTACTAGAAATTTTCTTCCTCGCTCTACTTCCTTGTAGAATCGACTGCTACCGATTTTTCCTTACCGATACGACTTAAGGACCTTCAAGAAAAGGTTCTATTTTTTTTAAAAAGACCGGCAACGCATCTACAATTCCCCTGGTGTTGCAGTTGTTCATGGGCGGCGGTAATCATTTCACTCGTATAAAAATAGATATATTTATTATCTTTGTTATGTTGTCTATGATACAGTAAATATAACAAGTAGGTATTATGTTTTTTTAATTAACCAATAGCAAAGCAGCTACCCGTACGCATGCCCGAAGAAGCCCCGCAAATGCTGTCATTGTGGTCGATTCGGCGCAACTGTCATTTTTCCCGCCTACTTGAAGTGGTGCAATAAAGGTCGAATTTTTTTGTGAATTTTCGGACAGATGTTTCGGTTTTTTGTCACCAAATCTCAGTACGTCGACTAAACACTTACTTATTGGGTAATTGAATGGTTAATTAGGCTTATGATCAGGAATTTTAGTTATTTTCTTGGGAACTTTGTGACAGATGTAGGTCAGGACGTGAGAAATTCTGCAGTGCGTATTCTCAAGCTAAGACAAATACATGTAATCGTTTTAATATGTATTTTTTATAATATATGAATGACAAAATTATATTTAATGTAAAAGTAAGTGGTAATGATACCGACAAGCTACTCCCTTTAAACTCTAAAACTCCCTTCAAGCAAAGAAGGGAATATATAAATAGACATTACTTTTTGATTGAGCCACGCTGCAGCTATGGTTGTAGCATGAATGGGTCAGCTCTACCGGGGTATAATAGCAGGTTAATACTGCTGTGTTTCTTATGGTGAGTGTAGAGTACCTCGCCGGTTCTCTTTTTACTGGAGACAGGACATTCCATCTTAGTTCTCAGGGGTGACAACGCATCTGCGTTTTGATTCTTAATTAGTGAGAAATGTAGATGTCTATGGGCCACAGCATCCATTTACCATCGGCTGGACTATGTGCTCGTTTGTCACCCTAGTATAACTATGAAAAAAAATATGGATACTAACCGTTACCGTTACAGCTATGGTCACAGACTATTACAGTCCACTGTTGAAAATAGGCCTCCACCATAGATTATCTCATAGTAGCCACGCTTGGCAACGTTTTAGAACATTTATTCACAACCCCTCGCGACTTCGCCCTCGTGTAATATACTACGGTTGTATTCCATATGTTTTAATTTTTTTGCGTGGAACCCTAATTATTTTTTTAAAATAAGTAGCCCTAGTTGCTCCTTATAACATCACTTATCTGCCAGTGAAAGTCTCGTCAAAATTGCTCCAGCCGTTTTGGAGATTAGCAGACAATTTTTTTTTTAAATTGTGTTTTTGTTATAAGTACCTTATATAGTTACATAATATGCATTTAGTTAAAAGCTGTTATTTTCACATTACAAACAGACACTTCAATTTTATTTATTTGTATGTAATATGTACATATGTATATATGTATGTATATGTATAGATTATAATAGCGACGGTTCCCAGGCCTTATTGTCAATAGTGGTCTCGTATTAACATTATAATAACCTTTTTATATATAGCTTGTATTTAAAACTTTTAAAAAAAGCGTATACCTAGATTACTCTATGACGAAGTCGGTGACAGTCTGGAGTCGAGAATTTGAATAATATTGTAAAAGGATCCAGATGTGTTACATGAATGTATCTCATATCCACAATCCCACATCGTGCCGTGAGTATCGTAATGGGGGACAGAAGAAAACGAACCGGGAGATGGGCAGCAGCGTCTTCGTGACCACTAAAACTACAAAAACTGCGGTTGCCAACCCGCCTGCCAAGCGCCAGCTATGGCAATTTTTTTTATAAAATTAGGGTGACAAACGAGCACACAGTCGACCTGATGGTAAGTGGTTGCTGTGACCCATTTTTTTTATAGGATAAGGGTGACAAACGAGCACACAGTCCACCTGATGGTAAGTGGTTGCTGTGACCCATTTTTTTTATAGGATAAGGGTGACAAACGAGCACACAGTCCACCTGATGGTAAGTAGTTGCAGTGGCCCATAGACATCTACACATATCTTCGATTATGAATCAAAATGCAGATGCGTGCGACTCGTTTCCAGTAAAAGGAGTCATCGGTTCTCTACACTCACCATACGAAACAGAGCAGCATTAAGCTGCTATTTTACGCTGGTATCCTGTGAGAGCGTGGTCCTTCCCCGGTCGAGCCGACCCATTCGTGTTACAACTATACCAGGAATATAGCTGTATGTTTAATCGACTGTATGTTTTTTTAAAGTGAGTCACCTCATAACTTTTTACTGGGTCAACCGATTTCGATGATTCTTTTTTTATTTGAAAGCTGGTGCTTCTCGTGTGGTCCCATATGAATGAATTTGATCAAGGTCAGACCAATAGTTTTGGAGTTATTCTTAATAACTTATATTGAAGTCGGCTGTACAAAATTTTTAATTTTAAATTATGTTGGACTGTAATGGTAACGGTTTTATCACTCCTGAAACCGACCAAGGAATGCATCACAGTTTGTAATTATATTGAATATCATTTGAAATCGAAATGCTGCAGTGGGTGCTGCTAGATGGCAGAAATAAGAAAGAGAATAATACAAACTCAGTAGAACTCTTCGACCGGTAATAATAATAATACAACCCAAGGGGCTTTAAAGAAGCTGGTAGCAAAACTTCAATATTTCTAAGTGAGTTTGAACACAATGTTTCAGCAAAATAAAGACATCCCCTTCAACGACGGCTCCGTGGCGCAGTGACTTAGCAATGAGTTGCTGCGCTGGGGGCTTCTTTTTTTAAAATAATAATATGAACTGAAAATTAAACATGCCTTCAATGCGTACAGCAATGGTGTGGAATAAGTTGCCAGCAGCAGTGTTACCATCCGAATATGTGTCTTCAAGACAAAAGTGAATATGACTAGGCTTTTGTTAAGTCAGTGCGCTTCACCATCTTAGGCCCCTTTTTTACGTTCGGCGCGTGTCTATTCTTTATTATTATTAATAATAACGTAAAAAATAAGAAAACATTATGTAAATATGGCGTTGTGCTTATGTAGCGGTAAATAAATATTTTCTTCCTTTCTTTCAATAGATAAGTTGAAGTGGCAATAGGCCGGTTCGAAGAACCGACAACCGATGGGAAAGAAAGGTTCTCGGGTGGCGAGCTCGTACCGATAGGCGAAGTTCAGGACGGCCCCCCCACTAGAAGGAGTGACGACCTGGTAAGGTTATGCAGGAAATTAATTATAACATTCATTCAAATTAGACACATCCAAATTTTAAGTCATTACTATTTATTATTGTATTGTTTCGGAGCAATCAAATCCCGTCATTATTCGATTAGTGGACACATTTATTAGTTAACTGGGTGCTTAACGTTCAGGTGAGGTTGTCATTTGTACTGATATTTCATCCCCATGCTCTTATGTATTTTGTCACAATTTAAACAAAAGTACTTTAAAAAAATGTTATCGTTTTGCATGGCACAAAATAAAATTGTCAACGCCTTTATATTTACAATATAATAAAAAAAAACAACTAAACATGCCGCCACACACTTCGTACACGAATTAAAAAAAGCAAAGCTGCACGGAGGTAATGAGGCGTATGATTCGCCGGCGCCCGTGTGGCCGAAGCCTTACTTGCGGTCACCCACTGGCCTACTGCCGTTTGTTTAAAAAAAAGTTTTTTTTTTAAATTGTTTATTGTCACGTTCTAATTTTTAAAAAAAGGTTTACTAGCGATGATTTTGACCAGGATTCCATATCAATAATTTTATACGTGGTAGAGCCACGTTGCAGCTATATTATTGTTGTAGCACAAATGGGTCGACTCGACCGGGGAGTGATCACGCTCTCTCAGAAAACTTCGTATGGTTAGTGTAGAGAAAGGGTCTCCCTTTTTACTGGAAACGAGGCATAGCATCTTAATCTAAGTTTTCACGTAAATATAAGAAATTCATAATATAATTAGACTTTTATTAATATTCATATTTGAGGTGTAGGTGTCACAAAGATTAGAGAATCTACTAGACTCATATCATTCCGTCAGTGTCGTTAGAAGTGCCAGAGTAAAATTAAACAGGAACACAGAGTATATATACATACACCTGAAAAACGCGAGACCAAACCAAGCGTGGCAACTATGGCAAAATCACCTCTTTATGTAATAATAAATGAATAACTTTTCGAGAGCGTGTTTTAGTTCTGATTTAACAGTGATGGCTATTTTGTTTGAGGCAGCAGGATTTTACGGTGTAGTGACGGTGTAAGAATGTCCACTACCCCATATGACATGACCCACATGGGGTGCTAAGAATCTCCGGTGGAGGTTCGGTTGCCACCTTAAACGACTCGACCTGGCAACGTACAACGCACGCACCCTGAGGACTGACGAGAAGATCGTGGAGCTGGAAGAAGAGATAGACAAGTTGCGCTGGCATATTATAGGATTATCCGAAGTCCGAAAAGAGGGGGAGGACACGGTAATCCTCGAATCCGGCAACATGCTCTATCACCGGGAGGGCGACCATCTGTCCCAAGGAGGTGTCGGATTTATCGTCCACAAGTCTCTCGTTAACAACCTTGTAAAGATCGGGAGTGTGTCGACGAGGGTTGCGTACCTTATACTCAGAATCACCAAACGGTATTCGCTAAAGGTCATACAGGTTTACGCACCAACCTCGGCACACCCCGATCAGGAGGTGGAGGAAATGTATGAGGATATCTCTAGAGCCATGCATTCCTCCAAAACCCAATATACGGTGTTAATGGGAGACTTCAATGCAAAACTAGGCACAAGAGAGAACGGTGAGCTGAAAGTAGGGAAATTCGGAATAGAGCAACGGAACCCAAGGGGCCAGCAGCTGGCCGACTTCATGGAGAAAGAGGGACTCTTTATGATGAACTCTTTCTTCCAGAAGCGGCCCCACAGGAAGTGGACCTGGTCCAGCCCCAACGGTTCGACAAAAAATGAGATTGACTTCATTATGACGACCAGACGACAACTGTTCAGTGATGTCTCCGTGATCGCGAGGGTGAAAACTGGTAGCGATCACCGAATGGTTAGAGGCACACTGAACCTAAACGTTAAGTTGGAGAGGTCTCGTCTAATGAAGTCAACGCTCCGTCCCCCTCGTGCTCTGTTCCAAAGTCTCGATACCTTTCAGCTCGAGTTACAAACCGTTTTCAGTGCCTAGAAGACTGCAATGAAGTGGACGATATGAATGACAAGCTCGTGGAAACTGTCCATGCGGTCGGAGCTAAGTTCTGCAAGACCTGCCGCAGAAGAACACAAAAACTCTCCGATCACACTCTTAATCTCATGGCTGTTAGACGGGAGATGAAGCTACATTCTTCAACAGACTTGACAGCATACATGCATCTGAACAGACAGATCTCCAAATGCATGCGGCGGGACTTACGCAACTTCAATACAGCTCGTATTGAAGAAGCGATAGAGCGGAACCAAGGCTCCAAAGTCTTTGCCAGAGATCTGTCTGCCAGAAAGAGCCAACTGTCAAAGCTGAAGACGGAATGTGGCAGCATCGTTTCCGGGACACCTGAGATTTTGAGTGAGATTGAGAGGTTCTATGGGCAGCTGTACACGTCATCGTTGGAGCCACGCGCAAATGTGAGTAACGATCCAAGAGCGAGTCTCATCCGACACTATTCCGAAGATATCCCGGACGTCAGTCTGGGCGAGATCAGAAAGGCTCTCCAGCACCTTAAAAACGGTAAGGCCCCAGGCGAGGATGGAGTTACAGCGGAGCTTCTGAAAGCGGGTGGAAGACCAGTACTTGAAGTCCTTCAGAAGCTGTTTAATTCCGTCCTCCATGGTGGCATTACACCAGAGGCATGGAGCAGAAGTGCGGTGGTCTTGTTTTTCAAGAAAGGTGACAACGCTCTCTTGAAGAACTACAGACGGATTTCCCTTCTGAGCCGCGTCTACGTGCTGTTTTCGAGAGTCATTACGAATCGTCTCGCGCGCAGACTTGACGACTTCCAGCCTCCCGAACAAGCCGATTTCCGAAAGGGCTTTAGCACCATAGACCACATACATACCCTTCGGCAAGTTGTACAGAAGTCCGAAGAGTACAATTTGCCACTATGTCTGGCGTATGTGGACTATGAGAAAGCCTTTGATTCCGTCGAGATTTGGGCGGTGCTGCAGTCCCTTCAGCGGTGCCAAGTTGACTGTCGGTATATCGAAGTGTTAAAGTGCTTGTATAGTAGGGCTACGATGGCTATCCGAGTACAGAACCAAAGTACGAAACCTATCCAATTGCAGAGAGGTGTAAGACAGGGTGACGTCATATTCCCAAAACTCTTCACCGCTGCATTGGAAGACGTTTTCAAGCTTCTGGACTGGAAAGGATACGGTATCAACATCAATGGCGAATACATCACTCACCTTCGATTTGCCGACGATATAGTGCTTATGGCAGAATCGTTGGAGGACCTAAGCACTATGCTTAATGACCTCAATAGTGTTTCCCAACGGATAGGTCTTAAGATGAACATGAACAAAACAAAGATCATGTTTAATGTCCATGTCACACCTATGCCGGTAGTTGTTGGGAGCACTAAGCTCGAAGTTGTTGACGAGTATGTTTACCTGGGACAAATCGTCCGACTAGGTAAGTCCAATATCGACCGAGAGGTCAATCGACGGATTCAACTCGGCTGGGCAGCGTTCGGGAAGCTACGACACATCTTCTCGTCAGACATACCTCAAAACCTTAAAACGAAATTGTACAACCAGTGCGTGTTGCCAGTGATGACTTACGGAACTGAGACGTGGTCCTTCACTGCTGGCCGTATGAGGAATCTCAAGGTCGCTCAGCGAGCTATGGAGAGGGCTATGCTCGGAGTTTCTCTGCGTGATAAACTTAGGAATGAGGATATCCGCAGTAGAACCAGAATAACCGACATAGCCCAACGAATTAGTAAGCTGAAGTGGCAGTGGGCCGACCATATAGCTCGAAGAACCGGCAACCGATGGGGAAGAAAGGTTCTCGAGTGGCAGCCTCGTACCGGTAGGCGAAGTGTAGGGCGTCCCCTCACGAGATGGAGTGACGACCTGGTAAGACATGCAGGAAGTCGATGGATGCAGGTGGCTCAGGACCGTGCTTTGTGGCATTCTTTGGGGGAGGCCTATGTTCAGCAGTGGACTTGTGAAGGGCTGTAATGATGATAATGATGATGATATCACCCCACGGGTGTCGTAAGAGGCGACAGAGAAAAACAAATCAGGAGATGGGCAACAGCGTCTTCCTAATAACAACTTAAAATAAAATAAAAACTGCGGTTGCCAACCAGCTTGTCAAGCGTGACAACTATGGCAAAATCCCCCTCATGTTATGTGGAAATCTATGGGGGAGGCCTACGTTCAGCAGTGGACTTTAATAGGTTGTAATGGATGGATATATAGAAGATAATCTACCAGGAGCACATAACCCACTGAGACAGGGTTTTGGTATGTTACATCGACTTTCGTCTTTTAAGTATAACCAGAAATAAAGGAGACAATTTATTTTTGTATGGAGAACGGGCCCACCATAAATTGTGGCGTACCTTAATGAAATACATGTCGATTTATTCCTTATAACGTATAGATTACAAAAGTAATATTAGTTTTACCGTATCTAACGGGAATACTGAGAAATTAACAATTAAAATATGAATATCACAATAATCTAAAAACAATCTAAAAGCGATTGTTTAGTAGTTTTCACCGATAATATAAGTTATAAAAATAGTAAAATGTGTGATGGAGCATGAATGTATAAGCCCAAGACTCCTCTGGATTAGGTTAAAAGTCGGGCTCACTCGCTTGTTTATCCTTGGGGTCTATGCACCAACGGATCTGCGTGGAGGTGGGTCATTAAAAACACAGCAAGAGAGAGAGGAATTTTGGGATAGCATGAGAGAGGTCTTGAATATATGCGGAGAAAATGAACGGATCGTGATGTTAGGGGACTTTAATGGATGGGTTGGAGTAAAGCGTGATGGGTATGAAGGAGTTCTGGGTACGTTTGGGGACGAGAGAGTGAATGACAATGGGAGAAGCCTGCTTGAAGTATGCTTGGAATGGAATCTGTGCGTCGCCAACACAATGTTTGACCACAAAAAGATCCATTTGTATACAAGAGATGAGGGTGAGTCTAGAAGTATGATTGATTTTGTAATTGTGGATGAAAGACTGAGGAAGAAAGTGCTAGACACTCGGGCATACCGCGGTGTAGGCCTCGACACAGACCACTTCCTGGTCATAGTCCGAATGCGTGGCCTCTTTAAACGGTGGCGACACCGAGTGGCCGAGCCTACGAGTGTTTTGGACAGAGTAAAAGTGGAAAATCTACAAGAAAAAGAAAAGAAAGACGAGTATGTAGAGAAACTGAAAGAAAGTTTTAAAGGGATAGAAGAGATAGGAGTGATTGAAGATTTGTGGGAGACATTTAAGAAAGGGGTCGTAAATGTTGCTATCGAGGTATGCGAGGTAGCTAAAAGAAGGAAAGGAAAAAAGAATGATAACGTGTGGATGGATAACGATGTACAAAAGGTTGTGCAAGAAAAGAAGAAAGCGTGGTTGGATTGGTTAGCAACAAAAGCTAACCAAAAACTTCAAAAGGCAACGGATGACGAGATAAAGGAAGCAAGAACGAAGTATAAAAGATTGAAAACAGCAGCGAAAGAAATTGTGTCTAGAAAGAAAGAAGAACGAAAGGATGATTTCGATAGGAGGCTCACTGAAGATTTCCAGTCAAACATTAAGTTTTTCTGGAAAACCATCAAAACAGCAAGAGGAAAAACTTCTACCTCTGAGCTGAGTACAATCAGGAGTCAAGATGGGAGCATTATAAAAGGAGAAGAATGTGTGTTAAAGAGATGGAAAGAGTATTTTGAAAGTTTGTTTGAAAGAGAGGAAGTGCAGGTACAGCATCTGCCATCTTCCACGGAAACTAATATAAATGTTGATGAAAATGAGATAAGCATGGATGAAATAGTGAAAGCGTTGAAAAGTATGAGATTAGGTAAGGCTGCAGGGTATGACAGGATTACCGTCGAGATGCTGAGGGCTGGACAGGGCCTGGTGGCTAGTCAGCTGTACCGCCTTTTCAATCTGTGCTGGCGAAATGGGCAAGTACCGGGAGACTGGTGCAAAGCCGTAATCGTGCCATTGTATAAGGGAAAAGGGTCACGGCAGGACTGCATAAATTACCGCGGTATAAGCCTTCTCAGCGTCGTCGGTAAATTGTATGCGAAAGTGTTGATTGAAAGGATTGTGAATGAAACAGACAAGAAAGTTTGGGATGCACAAGCGGGATTTAGAAAGGGAATGGGATGTACGGATCAGGTCTTTTCCTTGCGGTGCATAGCCGAAAAGTATTTGGCCAAAAACAAGAAAGTCTACTGCGCGTTCGTAGATCTAGAAAAGGCCTATGATAGAGTGGTGAGGAATGAATTGTGGTCAGCACTGTCCGTGAACGGTGTGAGCAGTATCCTCATACGAGCAATGCAATCTCTTTATAGTGATTCTAGTGCTTATGTAAGGATAAACGGGGCATACACTGAATGGTTTAATATCGATAAAGGTGTTAGACAGGGATATGTAGCGTCACCGTGGCTGTTTAATCTGTTCATGGACAATTGTTTGACAGATTTAAAAGAGAATGAAAGTGGGTTGAGAATGAATGAGTTACTCGTCAAATATTTTCTCTATGCTGATGACCAAGTATTACTTGCGTCTTCGGCCGAGGAGTTGCAGGAGATGGTAACTGCTATGAGTGGAGCTTTTGTTAGAAAGGGAATGAAGATGAATGTAAGGAAGACGAAAGTGATGGTGTTTGAAAAAGATGAGGCAGTGACAGACTGCAACATTGTGATTGAAGATGAACAAATTGAACAGGTGAAAGAGTTTGTGTATCTGGGTTCAAAGTTTACAAGAGATGGAAAGTGTGAGAGTGATATCGAAAGAAGAGTGAATGCAGGAAACATGGTGAATGGAGCTTTGCACTCCTTTATGAGCAGTCGAAAGGTGTCTAACAAGGCTCGTTTGGCTGTGCATGAGGGGGTGTTGGTTCCGACACTCATGTACGGAAGTGAAACTTGGGTATGGCAGAAGAAACATGAAAGCAGAATAAATGCAGTTGAGATGAGAGCATTAAGAAGTATGATAGGAGTTAAACTAAGTGACAGGATAAGAAATAGTGAGATAAGGAAACGTTGTGGTCTGAAAGAAGATGTAGTGACAAAAATTGAGAAAGGTATGCTGAGATGGTTTGGCCATGTCGAGAGAATGAATGAAGAACGATTGACGAAAAAAGTGTATAAGGCGAGTGTGAATGAAAGTGTTGGAAGGGGTAGACCTAGGCGGACATTTCTAGACCAAATCAGAGACGTCTTGAAAAAAGGCCAGGTCAAGAGTACCCTAAACCGTAGAGCATGTATGAAGGGAATAATGAAAGTGGACGAAGCAAAACAAGTATGTAAGGATCGTAGCAAGTGGAAAGAACTGGTCTCTGCCTACCCCTACGGGAAAGAGGCGTGATTATATGTATGTATGTAAAAATAGTGCACTGGTCAATAATTAATAATATTAAATAAAGTTGTAGGTACATTTAGCATTTAGCATATTACATTAGCAGATTTCATGATTCCGGTAAGATTTTAATAAAATCCGTTTACTTTAATAAATTAGTATCTTATGTGTAGTAAAATTAAGTTACGTTTTTAAATCATTTATTGTGAAAACTTAAATTATTTTTGCATGTAGTTTTATTTAATAACTATTTTAAGGAAACCATCTTTTATAAAATAGATATACACCTCTATAACACCAATGCCATAGAGAGTGTGGGAAACGTTTTTTATCTCGTATAAAAAGATAATCATTACCATATATAATAGGAGAGGAAGAGTTCCGAGACAGCATCCGGTTAATTAGGTTTGAGATACACTGAGTTAAGAAATAGTAAAACATGACTTTTATGCATCTATTCTTGGACTTCTTTGTAGGACACATTCCGTCTAGAAGTTCTTTGCCTTCTGTCCTTTTTGCACACAGCAGTCCATCCACCGGTTTTAAAAGCAGGAGAATCTGTATAACTACAGGCTGTGAGGCATTCGATTTTAGTCCTTAGTGATAACATCGCTTCTGTAGTCTTCTTTGTTTGAAGTTCGCTGCCGTTGTCCATGGGCTGCAGTAACTACTTGCCATCAGACGGACCTGCAGGAGGCCTGTGCCCAGAAGTGGAACGTATATAGGTTGTAACTTTTATGTGCTATATAATATTGTCGGTAACGGTGATGTCGAAGATGAAGGTGAAGTATGTATACATAGTTTTTTTTTAATTTATCATTCTACTTCGTCTCATAATAGTAGTAAGAGGTGACTATGAGGATTGCCAGACATATCTTATACTGTCTTCTAGATTTTTTTTATAGGATAGGGTGACAGTCCACCTAATGGTAAGTGGTTGCTGTGACCCATAGACCTCCACATCTATCCTCAATAAAGAATCAAAACGTAGATGCGTTGTCACCCGTGAGGACTAAGATGGAATGCCTCTTTTCCAGTAAAAAGGGACGCCGCTTCTCTACACTCACCATACGAAACACAGCAGTGTTAAGCTGCTATTTTACGCTGGTATTCTGTGAGAGCATTGTCCTTCCCCGGTCGAGCCGACCCATTCGTGCTACAACTTTACTTACTATATAGCTGCAGCATGGCTCTACCACGTAGATGGCGGTATAACAACTTTGTTTATGCCTAATCCAAAATCCTAAACTGGCGACAGGGAGGAACAAGGATTTTTTTTGTCCACGTGTGTCCCCATCCTTATAATACCACAGTACCTGATTTAATGACGTCCCGCATCCGGATAATTATGTTTGATTTCAAGGAAATATATCAAATACTTAGAATTTCCTCCGAAGTATTAAAGAATATCTAGAAAAAAAAATACATTCAAAGGCCATAGAAATACCCATAATTAAAGTGATATTCTCAAGGCTAACTTCATATTCTTGCGAAAACTTTAGAATGCTGGTAGGTTATATAATATGCTACATGCCTCATTTATAGATCCTATCCAGGAGAAGCCGGATCGAGTAGTTAGTATTAAATAAAGTAAATTACAATTATTCGTATTTATTTCAAAATATTTTGAAATGAATAAATATTGAAATTATGCATGCAATATTACTTTTCTACTTCAAAAAGGAGACGGTACTCAATTCTACTGTAAATTTTTATTTATTTTTAATGTGTGTTACCTCATAACTTTTTACTAGGTGAACTGATTTCGATGATTCTTTTTTATTTGAAAGCTGGCATTTTACATGTGGTCCCAAATATCAATCAATATTTGATCAAGGTCTGACCAATAGTTTTTGAGTTATTCGTTATAATTTATATTGAAGTCGGTTGTACAAAATTTTTAATTTTTAATTATTACCAAATCCTTTGTAATTATTCTTCAACCATTAGCTGGACTACGTGCTCGTTAGCCACTCTTGCTTTTTTATTTTATAGAATAAGTTTGGTAAACGAACACATAGTTCACCTGATGGTAAATGGATGTTGTGGCCCATATTTTTTTACTTATTTTTAAAATTTGTGTTTATTTTTTTCTTTTACATGTATAATACATGTTATATCAGTTAAGCCCTCATTTGGCATAAGTATGTTAGTATTGGATACTCTTGAGTGTTGAATCGTGTGTAAGGACCATTAATTGGCTTACTGTAGTTATTAGTATTATCTATGATAATTATGGTAGCTGTTGGTCTTCCAAATAAAATAAAATAAAAAAATAAAATAGACATCTACATCTATCCTCGATTAGGAATCCAAATGCAGATATATTGCCTCATTTCCAGTAAAAAGGGTCTCCGGTTCTCTACACGCACCATACGAAACACAGCGGTATTAAGCTGCTATTTTACGCTGGTATTCTGTGAGAGCGTGGTCCTTCCCCTGTCGAGTCGATCCTTTCGTGCTGCAACCATAGGTAATATAACTGCAGCTTGGCTCTACCACTTAAACTAATCACCCATTTGCAATTTATGTTTCTACAATCTTCCACTGACACAGGAAAAAACCCAACTGTGGGATAACGTTAAAAAACTATTAATTTTTCTTAAAAATATATTTTATTGTTCTTAAAAGCGGCCACCCAAGACAGTATGAATAAAATAAAATACTTCAGCAACTCAAATCATATTACCCATAAGCAAAAAGCTGAAAAAAGACATTTAAGGCGCCAAAATCGCCACCACCCTTTCGTCACGGCCCTTTTGGAATCGCACAAAAAATAAGCACTCCATAGATTTTGACGTCCGATCAAAAATAATTTAATATTATTGAGTTATAACTTTTTACATTATAAAAATCCTACGGACATTTTTATTTTTATAGTTAGTAAAAAAAAAAATAAGTTCGCTTCTTGAATCGCATTGTGCCAAGTTCTGGCCACCCATTCCGAATAAATGTGTGTAGTATGAACTCAAATTCCATGGTCGGTTCCGTATGAATATATTATTTGTGACACACAGGTTGTTGATATATGGACCTGGGACATGATCCTTCACTTCTTGGACGTATGAGGATGCTCAAGGTTGCTCAGTGTTCAGTGTGTGTGTGTGTGGGGGGGGGGGGGGGGCTATGCTCGGTTTTATATGCTCTATGCTCGGTTATATCGCGCGTCAAACTCCATTACTCAATCTCGATTATGAGAATAAGCGATGCCGAACAGTGGAATGTTTATAAGAAGTTAATTTAAGATTCTATAACGTCATCATCATCATCATTACAGCCCTTCACAAATCCACTGCTGAACATAGGCCTCCCCCAAAGAATGCCACTAAGTACGGTCCTGAGCCACCTGCATCCATCGACTTCCTGCATATCTTACCAGGTCATCACTCCATCTAGTGGGGGGACGCCCTACACTTCGTCCCTCGGTACGTGGCCGCCACTCGAGAACCTTTTTTCCCCAACGGTTGTCGGTTCTTCGAGCTATATGGCCGGCCCATTGCCATTTCAGCTTACTAATCCGTTGGGCTATGTCGGTCACTCTGGTTCTACTGCGGATATCCTCATTTCTAAGTTTATCACGCAGAGAAACTCCGAGCATAGCTCTCTCCATAGCTCGCTGAGCGACCTTGAGCTTCCTCATACAGCCAGCAGTGAAGGACCACGTCTCAGTACCATAGGTCATCACTGGCAACACGCACTGGGTGTACAGTCTTGTTTTCAAGTTTTGAGGTATGACCTGACGAGAAGATGTGCCGTAATTTCCCGAACGCTGCCCAACCGAGTTGAATCCGTCGATCCATTGTTCTATAACGTATCGATATTAAACGATCAATGTGTGTAACATTAGCTGGTAGGACTCGTTGTGTTCCTAGATGTCCGTCTATATATGTTTTGCCTGCATAGCTATGTTCCGGTCTGAAGACAATAGAGAAACGGTATAGTCACTAATTCTCGGTTGTGAGTCAAACTGAGTACAAAGAGATAATAACATATATGTAGCCTTTTTTGATAGAAGTTAATTGCAGGTGTCCAGGAGCAGCAGTTGCACCATCAAGTGGACTGTGAGCTTGTTTGTCATTGTATTTAAAAAAAATTAACAGCATTTAAAGTTTTTGAATTTTGATACGGAATTCCAATTAAATTAAATTTATAGGAAGGAAACTCCCTTTTTTAGGGTGCCGACTATGACTCGCGATATTTGGAGTGCGGTAAAAAACATAAGTGTGAGAGTTGGTTAAAAAACTCATTGAGACGGTGACTAAGGGAATCTGAAGTCAGTTCGGTGCCGATTTAACGAGTTTACCTGATGTGTTAATTTTGTTACGACATCTTCATTTAGACGAAGGGGTCAGTGGTATAGGTGGCTGTAGCCCGAACCAACCTATATAACTTAGTGACTATATTTATTACGGCTGAACCTGAATGACAGGATGAGAAATAGTGTGATAAAAGAAAAGTGTGGTTTGCAAAGAATACTTCGGTAGTTTGGTCATGTAGAAAGAATGAACTAGGAAAGAGTGATAATAAATCTATGTTGCAGAAGTGAACAGCAGAGTCGGGAAGGGACGCTCTAGATGAAAGTTTATCGACCGAATTGGCGATACATTGAAGATGGGCCAGATTAGGCGTAGGTATATGGATGTAAAGGAAGCGAGGGAGGTGTGTCAGGATCATGCCAAATGGAAGTCCGTAGTCTCTGCCTACCCCTTTGGATAACAGGCGTGAGTAACTACGACAACTATATAACTACTACTATTTATTTATAGGACAGAGTGACAAACGAGCACACAGTCCACCTGATGGTAAGTGGTTGCTGTGTTAAATAGACATCTACATCTATCCTCGATTGCGAATCAAAATGCAAATGCGCCATCAGCCGTGAAGACTAAGATGGAGTACCTCTTTTCCAGTAGAAACGGTCTCCGGTTCTCTACACCTCACATACGAAACACAGCAGCGTTAAGCAGTAGTGTAGTTGTACCACTTCTAGACCACCTGAGTCAGACGTGGTTCAACGACGTTCGTCGACGCCCGATCCTAAAAAAAAAAAAAAAAAAAAAAAAAAAAAGGTTTTGGCATGCTCTGATCACGAATCCGCGGTCCATTTTCGTGTAGAATGCACGGTTCCAGAGATGTGTAGATCAATTAGCTAATATCTAATTGATATCCGGTAAGGGCCTCCACCGTCATTAGCGTCCCATTGTTCCTATTTCTATTGTTCTATTGTTCCTTAATCACCTTCATTGCAGCGTGTGCGTCGACTATATCAGTGCTATTGTTTATTATAATTCTTTGTTTATACAACACTAATCTGAATCATCAATAAAACACATTACATAATTTTGTTACAATTTTTATTTATAAAATACAAAATCTTATTAATTATTATCTATAAAATAGGAGCGAAACATCTCATCCACTAAAATATCGTTGTACAATGTGTTCCTTGTAAATGTACTCGTAAAACTATGTATTGAACATCCTTGAAACTTATATAGTAAATACATTAAGCAATATTCGCCACAAACTGAAGTCCACTCATTCTGAATCCTATCAACATTCCAGTTCCATCTTTTACAATTCCTTTTTAAAAACTCTAGATGATATCGTACAGGTGATCGTCCATATGAATCAAAATATTGACCGACGTCATTCGTATCGATATATAAAGCTACCCAATGTGACCCTGGTTTATCATCTGTATCCAAATTACATATTATATACGTTGGTACGTGGGTATACATAGGCAGTCTATTAGCTGCATAAACATTATTTTCTAGACTGGGGTGAATCTTTTTCAGATGTTGTTGTACATCTAGTGTATCCATGATATTACTGCTATTAGTAGATAATTACAGTACCTAGCTACTCAATGAATAACATAGGAATGGTCAATTATAGTGATTTCTACATATTAAATTGCATTTTTGTGATATACAAATCGTACTTGAGTCATTGATCACCAAACAAAACACAATACGAAGAAATGTTGAGATAGGCAACGGAAATGTGAGATAAACTGATATGTTTCTAAATATTAAATTGCATTTTTGTGTTATACAAATCGTACTTGAGTCATTGATCACCAAACAAAACACAATACGAAGAAATGTTGAGATAGGCAACGGAAATGTGAGATAAACTGGTTGACGCATAAAGTAATTATCAACTCATTACGGAAATACTTTAGATTAGAATTTTTACGTACTGGTGGTATATAAGACCAACAAATGCAGTCATCGAGTTAGTGTACGGTCGTTTGGCTACAGTGGATCTATCAATAGTACATTTGTGTTACTTCAATACACCAAAGGCTATGGATGTAAGTGTTTATTCTATTGACTAAATTACTTTTTTTCTGTTATTTTCATGTGTGTGTATTATTTTATTTAAATATTGTGTATGTATATGATTAAGCCGTGGTAACTCAGATGGTTAGCGCTAGCTGTAAATTTCACAGTACGCGACCCGGGTTCGATCCCCGCCAGCACCAATTAAATTGTTAATAGCAATTTTAAGTGCTTATTACCACGTGCTTGGTGGTGAAGGAAAACATCGTGAGGAAACCTGCATGTCTGAGAAAATTTCGAAGGCATGTGAAGTTCGCCAACACACATTGAGGGAGCGCGGCGGACATTTACTTGCTCTAAAACCCTCTCAGAAATGAGAGGAGGCCTATGTTCAGCAGTGGACTTTAATAGGCTGTAACTTTAACTTTTTTAACTTTTATGATTAAGTGTTAACAAATTGATATTAACATGATAACTGTGTTGTTGCAGAAATCATTGAGCTTCGATGAAGATACCTATAAACAGTATTACTACTCGCCACTCTCCCCTCAAGAAGAGAGTGATAACCTCGTCATTAATAATAACACATGCGATGGTGGAAAAAGAAAATCGCAATCGATTGATCATTTTTTTGAAGCTGAATCAAAAATAAAAAAGAGGAAGCTGTTATCATCAACCGTAGCACGAGCCGCTAGAGATGGTGTATCATACATTTCTACTAATTCTGACGACGGAGACCAAGCGACGCATCTCATCAAAATTGAAATGTACGATATGAAGAAGCTATCCAAGATTCCAACTACTGATCATTGGAAACATGCTTCCACTAGAATTAAATATTACGTAAAGACTAATAAGGATAGCATCTACGACAACACAAACGCCCTCGTATACAATATAACAAAGACAATAGCAGAAAGTGAAAAAGTTAAAAAATACTTTTTTAACAATGACAGTCATTAGCTGATCATTAGTGAATGTGATTCTGTTTACTTCAATTACAGGAAGACAAGAGCGGAAGGAAGAGATGAGTGTGGCATACGTGTACAAAACACATCATTGAATAACAAAACTACAACACTGAGTGGAGAAGAAAACGAGAAGAGTATGCAGTACTCAAGAGCTGAATATCCATTCTTCAGTTCAAAATCTAGCCGTTTGCTTAGTTTCGAAAACTGGCCTCTAGTTATGCGACAGAAACCTGAAGATCTTGCAGAAGCTGGTTTCTTTTATACTGGCCATGCAGACGGGACCAAGTGTTTCCATTGTGGTGGTGGTTTAAAAGATTGGGAAGATGATGATGATCCTTGGCAGCAGCATGTTCAGTGGTTTAGTCAGTGTGCTTATGTAAAATTTCAACTCGAACAGTGTTTTGTATTAGATTAAATAGAAGATTTATAAAGAAATAAAAAAAAAATATATTGCATACAATTTGTTTTATTTAATTTTATAACGTTTCACATAGTTACATAAACACAAAATGCATTACACATAACACATAAAATCTAACACACAACACATATTATAACCTTAACTACTATAGTCTACAGTAACATTTCTGTTTTTATCTATCTCAATAATATTATCAAACTCAGCATAAACTATACAGTTAATTGTTTGTATTAATGAGGATTCAAATCGTACTTCTATTCTTACACTACCATGCTTTATGAGATTCCAATGAGTTGATGAGTTAGCTGATAAATCAGGAGTTAAGTCAAATGCTAATAGACAGTAACCTTTGCCATACTGTTCACAAGAGATTCCATTTCCTTCATTAAGAAAGTGAATACCAGTTCCCGAGAATAGAGTATGATATGCTGATGTAAATATGCTATTATTAAAAGATGGTTGCAAAGCTTTTGAAGGTATTTGTTGACCATCAATATATAAGCTGAAAGAATCAATACCATAGTTTTCTAAGTTAAATGGATTTTTAGTAAGGGAACCATTAAATGCAGAATTGTTCACAAATCCAATTATACATCTTTTCGGTACCTGTCCTAAAAATATATTATCAAGAGTTTTTCCTTGAACACCCGAAGGAATTGTTAAAACTTTTACTTCAGCTCGAGTAATAGGATATTTAGCAGTGGTAGAAGCTAAAACTTTTTGATGTGCGAGTAATACACTTGGATTAATTCGTGCTCGTCGAACAATAAGAGTTGCGTCCGTAATACAAACTTTAAACTTTACATCGTTTGATCCAACAATTAAATTAAAACTCTCTCTTGATCGAACCAATTTAACACTCATTTCAACACCATTAATTAAAAATTTATCTTGGTTAAAAATGTCACCGTGAAGATGACCAATCATTTCTATTTCCTTACTTTCACTAATCAATTCCTGTCTTTTAACAAATCCTATGTTTTTACCATCTGTAGAATCCATTTTTCCTGCTGTATCCTCATACCAAAGACTACAAGTAAGATGAGATTGTTTAGCAGCAGGGGCATAGTTTAAAAGGGTTTCCATGTATGTTCGATATGCATAGGTATTATTAGGTGGTGATACAAGTTTTTGGTTTAAATAAACATCAAGTTGACTAAAAAGTGAATGCAGCCAATTATTTACAGGTGCTACTATTGTAGTAGATACCAAGTTAGTTGAATCTTGATTTAATACTTTTGCCTTTATGTGGAGTAATGTATGAGACAAATCTATGTAGTCATCGCCGGTCCCAGGAACTTGAAACTCGATAGGTCCATCATCACCAAGAGATGAAATTGGTTTATAATGAATCCACAATCCATTTTCAATGCTAGTTTGTGTAGACGGTAGTGCAAACAAATCCAATTCTGACTTAACGCACTCGCAAGAATGATTATGAAGGAAAGACATATTTAGTTTGAAAATATATCTTTGATATTTTTTGGTTTTAGACTAAGTTTTTTCGCAGCTTTCACTTTAGCAGTTAATGGTGGAATGAACGATGTCAATCGTTTTCTTTTAGTTTTATACCCAGATCCAGTCATGTTAAATTGATCAATTTTCTCATCAGCCTTTCGTTTTAAATTCGTACTAACTTGCTTTAGACGATCTTTTATTGAGGCTTCCATAGGACGGGCTTGAACCATATCCGATAAAAGTCCTACTCCAGCGCTTAATGCCTCCTTACCAATCACTCGAGCACCACTTGAAAGTAAAGGTAAAACTGATCTGAATAACCCCCCTAAGAAGCTCCCAATACCATGACCGCGTTGATATGGTGAACCCTTATAAATTACTCCAACTCCTGATCCAGCTTGATGTGTATAATAATTTTCATATGGACATTTATGATGATCACGAAGAGAATTCATTATTATAATTTTCGGAAATGTAGTTTAATACACACGGTTCCAAACTGGAATGGTATTTTTTGTCCTGTACTCGATCTTATAACTATTTCCAACGTATCGAACTCTCTTCGCATAACAGGTAAGTAGTGAGGTTGAGAGAAAACGTGCATTTTATTTGCACCATAAATGTATTTTGTAGGATCTAATGAAATGACTCTTAATAAAGGAGTCATAACATCACCCACAATCTGAGGATCGATAATATCGCAATATAGAAATAGTTGAGATGGTAACCCTAAGTGTAAATTAGCAGGACACTTTCCAAAATTTCTCTCTAGGAGATTTTTATTTGGTTCATAACCTAGCTGTAAACTTAATTTGGGTGATAATGTTACGGATGTTATATTTTTATCCAATACCGAAATAGACACAAATTTTGTTATTTCATCATAGCGAAATTTCAAGTTCTCTCCGATACCATTTAACACTCTTAAAATATGCTCAACGTTATCATAGTTGGTAGCTGGAATATGTTTTTTGTAGTACACTGTGGATGGCTTATCTTCATTAGGCATTAACATAGATTTTGTAATGTATATAACATTTTCATGGTCTTGAACAGAAAACATGGTACATGGATATTGAAACTCGACAACTCCAACCGACCATTCACCTTCTAATTTTATAGCTTTTGGTAATTTCGTTGAAAAATTTGTGGTCTTGTTATCAGGAAAGTATTCCATTGAACTATTGCTGAGCAAAGTTAAATAGAAACTTTCTTTATTCATATTTCTTTTAAACTAGAAGCTAAAATCCAACTGTTAAATTTATCTGGTTAACCTTTCCACTTCACTAATACTTCTTTTCTGTTACCTGAATAACGAGTGTCAATTATTTTATCTATTTTATGTTGTGAGGTGGGGTTGTAAGTGATTTTCTGTAATTCTCTTTCATAAAAAGTACCAATTATTGGTTCATTTTGTAAATCTGTTATTGTATAAACAACCCATGGAGATCTATCAATTACATATACATACATAAACACTCACGCCTGTCACCCAGAGGGGTAGGCAGAGATTATGGACTTCCATTTGGCACGATCCTGACACACCTCTCTCGCTTCCTCCACATCCATATACCTACGCATACACGCTCGTCGGTTAAAGGTACTCTTGATTTGGCCCATTTTTAATATATCGCCAATTTGGTCGATAAACTTTCGCCTAGGGCGACCCTTCCCGACTATGCCGTTCAATTATTGAAGATATAATAAATATTTCATCACTCCAATTTGATTCATATCCTTTTTGGAATACATGTTTATATTTAGTTATTCGAACATAATCACCCACATTGAAATTTGGTTTAGGATTTTCTAAAGAAAGTTTTTTTGACCGTCTGTCATAAAGATTAGTCCAAACTGTCATAATATTGTTGGAATTTACATCACATGGGCACATCTTAATACTAGAGTGAAAGCTGTGATTATAAGAGTATATTAAATCTTGTAAAACATCTATATATCTATAAGTATTATTATGAGTGAAATAACGCCACATTTTAATTTTTAGTGTTCTTTGAAATCGTTCAACAATACTGGCCTTAATGTCAGGATTGTTAGTGGTATAGTAATTAATCTTTTTGGATTTAAAGTATTTTTGTACATCTTTTGAAACAAATTCTGTACCTTTATCGGATTGTATGTGAGTAGGTGTTAAATTACTTTCAGTAAATATACTTTCAAAACATTCTTTAGTTGTTTCTGAGTTTTTCTCTTTCATTGGTCTTGCAAAAGCATATTTACTAAATACATCAATAATACAAAGTATATACTTGAAACCATCATTATATTGAGAATAAGTTCGCATATCACTTAAATCAGCTTGCCACAGTTCATTAATATTTGATAGAATGTACCTATTACGCGGGAATTTTTTTCGAATGGGTTTATGTAATGTGTATGTTTCTTGTGATTTTAACCATTCCTTTACTTGCTTTTTATTCATTTTACCCTTCATGGCTTTTGATAATTTATCAATACTACCAAAACCAGCGGGATTAGATGGATCATAATAAATCCTGTTAATTTCTTCTAGTACGGAGTCCATTTTTCCCACTCAAGTCCTTTACGTATTTTAGTTGTAGACTTTTTATCTCTACTGCACGGTGTAGAAAACTCTTGAACTTCAATCTCAGAGGGTTTGTTCAGATCTTTTGCTTGAAGTTGGTTAATAAACACACATCTCCTTGGATTTCCAATATAAGTAAGTGGTACTTTAATATCTTTTAATGCTTCAGCAAATCTAACCCACCCTACCGGATCACTTCTTTTTAGGGGTCTTAGTGAATCATTTATTAAATCAACAATATTACTTCCAGGAATTTTTTCACTATCAATTATGACTGTACCTTCGTTATCCCAATGTATTTTACTTTTACTTGTTTCAACTAAGTTTAATAATAACTGCCCTTTTTTATGATAAGTTTTTGGTATTAAACTGAGTATTTGAGTTGGTGTGTAAAGTGGATTTTCATCATTTTCTTTACTTTTAATGGATCGATTCTCCTCCAGCAAAGATTCAATATCAACTGAAGTTTTTAGATCTCTATCTTTATTTTTAAAACCAATTTTTGACTCATTTGAATCTTCATTAGATGTATCAGAATAAATTGGTAATTTGAGTGGTTGACGATCCTCTTCGGTAAAATGAAGGTATCTTTGCAGTGTTTGTAAATATAATATCCATTTCTTTCGGTCTTCCGTCTTACTATTCATAATATTTTGCATTTCAATATCTAATCGAGATAAATTACTATTAACCTTATTTTCTTGTTTTAATTTTTCAATCAATCCAGGTTCGATAAGTATCATTTTCTTTGCATTTTCCATGTTAACTGGCTAGTCCACTCACTAATCCACTCAATATTGCACCTAATATTGTTGGTAAGAAAGCCCCTCCTTTTTGTATAATTATATTTTTTCTTAGTTTATGTTTACACTTACGTACTAGTTTACGGAGTATGTTTTTATGTTTATTCAATTTTTGTTTATCCTGATCTTTAAGAGGTACTTTTCCTTGTAAAACGTTATGAATACACTCACAAATACAGTTAATTTCTTCTTCATCACACGTTTTAAGTAATGCTCTTTGATATTTTGGTTTAAGCGTATGCAAAGCGGTTAGCAAATGTTTATACGTTGTGAGTCGACGATGCATCATTTAGCAATGATTTCAATTGTTTGATTCTTGGTGTATTTAAACTCTTTTGTGGGGACGTAGACTGTACAGAAACCATTAAATGGAAAGACATTTGTCTTGATACGACAAAAATCATTGGTATTCTGTTTTAAATCTACCATTAAATATCCATGTGCCTCTAGAGTTGCATCCCTGTAGGCATTTTCAATGAATTTTGGGTTATCTGGTGATACTTGTCTTGCTAAATATCTTATTTGAGTTTTATCTCGAGGGTTTTTAAAATATATTATATAACTTGAGTTTAAAGATATGTCTCTTTGTCCTTTACCCTGATGAAATAAATTTTGTGTTAGATAAAATACACTAAGATTCCTGTGATGACTACCTTTTGTAAATATATCCACAATTCTTCCATCGGACTCTCTCATTAGATCATCAATAATAACAAGATGTGGGTTTTCACCATCAAACATATTAAGATTTGGAATTCCTTGATGATAGTTAACATTTGGTAAATTATATAATGGTTGCATTTCATCAAAGCACCATGTGATCTGATTAAAATCACAATTACATATTTCTGTAACTGATTTTATGAAATTTGTTACAAAATTTGACTTCCCACACCCACTTGGTTCTGCCACAATAGCAGTGAACGGATGGATAAAGTGAAACATAACACACGTCTAAAGTTCAAAGGGGTGAAATAAAAAATGAAAGTGTTGGTGTAAACAATTAATATATATTCCAAAAATTATATAAAACAGAATTATCTGTATACTATTTCTAACACAATTAGTACATCATAATTTTACAATTAACTCAACCTCAAATAAATAGAAACAACAATTAGTACATCATAATTTTACAATTAACTCAACCTCAAATAAATAGAAACAACAATTAGTACATCATAATTTTACAATTAACTCAACCTCAAATAAATAGAAACAACAATTAACTTAAATTATTTACAATAAAACAATGTTTAAATATGTAATAAACTACGTCATATTATAGTATTATCATAATTTTACAATCAATATAAATTTTTCTTAAACGCAGACATAAAAGTAAAAACTATCAACACTTAACGCAGTTTATAATGACCCCAAGCTAATGTTTCAATATTATTATCTAAAATATGTCTCTTTGTGT
Organism: Parnassius mnemosyne; assembly: GCA_963668995.1. Classification (NCBI taxonomy): domain Eukaryota; kingdom Metazoa; phylum Arthropoda; class Insecta; order Lepidoptera; family Papilionidae; genus Parnassius; species Parnassius mnemosyne. The sequence continues at coordinate 2,654,164 of CAVLGL010000002.1, read as the reverse complement.
CATTATATGATAAACCTATCTTATTTAATTTTTGTGTGAAAATTGTGTGTTTAATTGATTTAAATCTAAGCATACTATAATATTGCACTTTTTTATTAAATAGAGAAGACTTATAACTATTCATTATCATCTTTTTAGTGATACATTTATTTACCCCTTTTGCCTTGGCTATAGTCTTATTCTCTAAGTTAAAAGCGTACATTTTGGATCGTAAACCCACAAATTCTTTCATGATTTTACCATTATTTTCATCTTTAAAAAAACCTAATTTCTTTTTATTTAATTTTGGATATTCAAAAATATTATTTGTATCATAATCTGAGGTATCAAAGTATGATGAAAGGTCAGGTTTTATATCAGTGTAAAAATCATTTGTAAATATATGATATATTAAACTATCCGTATCTGTATACAATAATTTGATTTTACTAAACTTTTTAATCATATAGTTATAATGAAAATCATACATTAATGTTTTTGAAATATCTAAAATGCAAAACCCTAAATAAATTGGTTTGTTATATATTAACTTCGTTTTTCGCAACTGAACCGCAACTAGGTTTTCCGAAAATATTGAAAGGCTATGAAATTGTGGTTTAGCGATTAGATCTTGAGCACCTAAAGCTTTACCCTGGTTCTCCCAGTGCGTAACTAATTTTATGTTAACCCTTTTTTCAATATTCTCCATAGTCTTACCGAAGACTGAATTATTCATTAATTTATAAAAATCTTTTTCGAAATCTGATTTTGCTAAAGTTCTTAATTTTGTGTTTAGATCTATGTACATCTTCAACCAGGGAGACTGTTTAAATTTTAAAACTCTATGAATTTTAGTTAATTTAACCCCCATTTCTATGCACTGCTTTAAATTTCTGTAATGAATTACATATTTATCTTTATTATTTAAATTTGGGACTAGTTTATTCTCATTAATATTGCCTACACAAATGTTTTCTGGACATAAAGGAAAGTCCGAATGTAAATCATGAAGTTCATCTGGATATTCCAAATCAACTTCTAAAATAAAACCGAAGTCTGATGTCTTAGACACATCAAATTCTGTATTTGGATTTACCCATTCGAATCCACCAGTAGGAAGATATTGAGACATAGCCCAACCATATAAATTGTTGGCATCAAAAATGTGATATATGAATTTGGTTTCCCTGTATCATAATCCTCCATGTATTTGTTATTAGCTCTAGCATAACGATTACTACATTGAGATACACCACCTCTGATACCTGATCTAATAAATGCAATTTTCTCATAATCTGTTAAAAGTTCTAATTCTATTTTTGTATATTTTAACATTGCATCCCAACTTAAACCGGGTGCTGTGTAATAATGGGCAGGGTCTAAATCATATGTATTAATACATAACTTTCTAAAGTTTTCAAATACATCGGATAAAAGTAAAACGTCTGTTTTTAAATATAGGTTTGAATAATCTAGCATATTACAACACCCAAAATGTTCCCAAACATCTTTAGCATGATTGTAATCATCATTTGAAATATGTGAATCTGTGAGTGAACTATAAAAACATTTTTGTTCAGGGAGCGATGTTAGACTTAAACTATCATAATTAGTCATAAGTTCATATGGATAAACACCTTTCCGTTTTAAACGAAAGAAATCTTCATCATTAGGGTAATTTCTACGTAATTCTTGAAATTGATCATTACTGAGATTTTTGGCCAATTCTTCTAATTTACACGATAAAAACTTAAATGAATCTAAGAATCTCAATATAATTTCGTGGTTATTCACTTTTAATTTTTTGGAAAAGGATATATATTTTTCTTTATTTTGAGGGATAACTTCGACTTCACCATCACAAAAGTTTAACGCGTGAACAATAAAATGAGCATCATAGTGACTAAGGTTGTGTAAAAATATTGGTATATAACTAGGTGTTCTGATCTTCGAACAACATGATTCATGAGCAACACCTATAAAACTACCAGTGTACCAATCAAAATCATAAAAATGTTTTGCCAACTCAGTTTCACAAATATGACAAATGGTTGCATTTGAAATTTGGTTTTTGTCTTCATTTGTTAGCGGAAGTGGTGGATATTTTTGAAGTCTATTTATTTCTTTTAGATTGTTAGATAAACTTTCCATAAACACTTGTGCACAGTTGGGTCCGCAATATGTTACATATTTTGATAATTTATCATCATATGAACATTTTATATAATATCCAAAACTATGTACTTCATGTTTCTGAATATTATGAGTGAAAGGTTTGGAAGGATCGTTAGAACATGATTCTATTGGTTTTAAAAATGCTTCAAAATCAGCATAAACTACGAATGGTATCTTTAACTTTTTTTCATAACTATCAAATTTAATTTTATCATTTGAAATAGGTTGACCAAACCAATTCTTTTTTTTTAAAGTTTCACTGTTTGGTAATACTGTACAAATGTGAGCACAATCGTATTGTTCATGGTTATTTAACCTTTCCTGAGATGGAAAACGAAGTAGACATGCTTCACAAATGTACATGATGTGACCGTCTTTTGAAATTTGTTTACTAACTAACCGCGATAAATTTTTTATATAGCAATAATGATTTTTTGTATCCTTGGAAAAAAATAATAAATTGATATGTCTATCTTTACGACACTTTGTTAAAAATAATGGACCTACTATAGAATTACATCGTTTTTCTTTATTATATTCTAACCCAAAAACATTAATACTAATATCATTTAATTTCTCTACTTTTGCTATGTCAGAAATTTTAACCGGAAAGGAAATACCATCAAATTTAAGTTTATTTGCATGTTTAACGTACGATGATACCCGATCGGTGTGTTTGTTTACAGGATATAACGCCGAGAGTAACGCCCATTTAAAACAAAAATAATCCTTGTTTTTTACATTTATAACAGCCTTTTTTAATTTTATGTCACGAGGAAGATCTATGTATGAAGTACCGCGTAGGGGGTTAAATTTATTAACATTCATGTCTATAGATTTTATGTTTTTTAGACTCCATCCACTATCTTTTTTTTCGAAAGCACTAATTTTAGTAGTAATTGTATCATTTAAAGATGAAAGAAAAATATTTAAGTCATCTCCTTGACAAATAATATAGTTAAGCGTTTGAAAATCGAACGTATCATGAATATCTTTAGTTTGTTGAACAAAATCAGCATGCAATATGAAGTTTACCTTAAAAATTATGTGTTGATGAATACACTCTTGTAATAAAAATAAAATATCATCTTTAATAGAATTTAAAAATAGTTCAGGAGTTTCAAAATTTACCCATGTCGAACGATCTACTCTACTCTTGATTTTATAAGTTAAAATCCTATTTCCAAAAGCAGATTCAATAACACTAACGTTTGATAAAGAATTATGTGAATTTAAAAGATTATTTTTATGAACATTACTTTTAAAATGATTAGCTAAATACCGTTTCTTGATAAATATATGGCACGTTGGACATTCCACTTGATCATCGTTACTGATACTGTTCCCTGCAGAGGTATGCGCTTCTGCTTCCGTTGTTGGTTTTTTGATGATCTTGGATTCTTTGCTGCACGTTCGCTTCGTTCCTCTTCCAAGTTGTAGTGGTTGACTGCTAAAATGTTTAAATTTATTAAAAACTGTATAAGACAATATGTAAATTATGATCGAAATGAATGTTTATTTTACATACTTAAACTGTGTTTCAACCATCGCACAGTGATGATACAACTCATCATCGTATGACGAATCGAACAGTTGACCCCTCTCCATTTCTTCACAAACTTTAGACAACTCCTGATTTAATTCGCTATTGAATAGTTCCGTATTCTCTTCCATGATTGTGGAGAAAAAAGCACTGGTGCACACTTCACTGAAGTTTTCCCTTCCTCTTTTTTATTTTTGATTCAGCTTCAAAAAAATGATCAATCGATTGCGATTTTCTTTTTCCACCATCGCATGTGTTATTATTAATGACGAGGTTATCACTCTCTTCTTGAGGGGAGAGTGGCGAGTAGTAATACTGTTTATAGGTATCTTCATCGAAGCTCAATGATTTCTGCAACAACACAGTTATCATGTTAATATCAATTTGTTAACACTTAATCATAAAAGTTAAAAAAGTTAAAGTTACAGCCTATTAAAGTCCACTGCTGAACATAGGCCTCCTCTCATTTCTGAGAGGGTTTTAGAGCAAGTAAATGTCCGCCGCGCTCCCTCAATGTGTGTTGGCGAACTTCACATGCCTTCGAAATTTTCTCAGACATGCAGGTTTCCTCACGATGTTTTCCTTCACCACCAAGCACGTGGTAATAAGCACTTAAAATTGCTATTAACAATTTAATTGGTGCTGGCGGGGATCGAACCCGGGTCGCGTACTGTGAAATTTACAGCTAGCGCTAACCATCTGAGTTACCACGGCTTAATCATATACATACACAATATTTAAATAAAATAATACACACACATGAAAATAACAGAAAAAAAGTAATTTAGTCAATAGAATAAACACTTACATCCATAGCCTTTGGTGTATTGAAGTAACACAAATGTACTATTGATAGATCCACTGTAGCCAAACGACCGTACACTAACTCGATGACTGCATTTGTTGGTCTTATATACCACCAGTACGTAAAAATTCTAATCTAAAGTATTTCCGTAATGAGTTGATAATTACTTTATGCGTCAACCAGTTTATCTCACATTTCCGTTGCCTATCTCAACATTTCTTCGTATTGTGTTTTGTTTGGTGATCAATGACTCAAGTACGATTTGTATAACACAAAAATGCAATTTAATATTTAGAAACATATCAGTTTATCTCACATTTCCGTTGCCTATCTCAACATTTCTTCGTATTGTGTTTTGTTTGGTGATCAATGACTCAAGTACGATTTGTATATCACAAAAATGCAATTTAATATGTAGAAATCACTATAATTGACCATTCCTATGTTATTCATTGAGTAGCTAGGTACTGTAATTATCTACTAATAGCAGTAATATCATGGATACACTAGATGTACAACAACATCTGAAAAAGATTCACCCCAGTCTAGAAAATAATGTTTATGCAGCTAATAGACTGCCTATGTATACCCACGTACCAACGTATATAATATGTAATTTGGATACAGATGATAAACCAGGGTCACATTGGGTAGCTTTATATATCGATACGAATGACGTCGGTCAATATTTTGATTCATATGGACGATCACCTGTACGATATCATCTAGAGTTTTTAAAAAGGAATTGTAAAAGATGGAACTGGAATGTTGATAGGATTCAGAATGAGTGGACTTCAGTTTGTGGCGAATATTGCTTAATGTATTTACTATATAAGTTTCAAGGATGTTCAATACATAGTTTTACGAGTACATTTACAAGGAACACATTGTACAACGATATTTTAGTGGATGAGATGTTTCGCTCCTATTTTATAGATAATAATTAATAAGATTTTGTATTTTATAAATAAAAATTGTAACAAAATTATGTAATGTGTTTTATTGATGATTCAGATTAGTGTTGTATAAACAAAGAATTATAATAAACAATAGCACTGATATAGTCGACGCACACGCTGCAATGAAGGTGATTAAGGAACAATAGAACAATAGAAATAGGAACAATGGGACGCTAATGACGGTGGAGGCCCTTACCGGATATCAATTAGATATTAGCTAATTGATCTACACATCTCTGGAACCGTGCATTCTACACGAAAATGGACCGCGGATTCGTGATCAGAGCATGCCAAAACTTTTTTTTTTTTTTTTTTTTTTTTTTTTTTTTTTTTTTTTTTTTTTTTTTAGGATCGGGCGTCGACGAACGACGTTGAACCACGTCTGACTCAGGTGGTCTAGAAGTGGTACAACTACACTACTTTAAGCATCTATTTTACGCTGGTATCTGTGAGAGCGTGTTCCTTCCCCGGTCTAACTATACAACTAATATAGCTGCGGCATGGCACTACCACGAAAAAAATTACGTAATTGTACTATGTCTATAACCTTTGCGCAAGTGCAAGCGATAAGTTGACAAAGTTTTACCGCAATATGATGAACGGTATGGCAACGCATAAAATACGAACAAACGTATTAGATATTAGATTATAGAACTTCTTTCTATAATTTGACCATTTGATGTATGTACTATGTTGATTAAATTTAATTTTTCTATTCTCCTGTAATTTCCTTGTAGTTTTAGTGCGTTGGATCCTTTTCCTGTAACATTACGAGTAAATTGCCTCTGAACTCGCATTTAATTTTCAACACATTAAGAACTGGGTTCTTGCCGTTCTCCACGCTTCACAAGAACATTTTAAAAGGCATAGTGGTAAAATTGACACGGTTTTAAGGTGAAGTGAAAAAGGAATTAATTATTTATCAATCATAAGTATACTAAATCGAAATCTAAAAACTCCAACGTCATATCCAAAGTTGTTTTTTCTGCGAAGCGATCCACTACGCTAAGTTGAGGGTGGCAAATGTTAATAAACGGTAGCTAAAGCAAACACTTCACCCTCTGCCTAAGTGTTTACTTAACAAAACAGTAAACTGTTGAAGAGTCTACGAAATCGATTATAGACTCTACATTAAATTTTTTTGAGTTGGAGCTGGAGAAACTTTTCGTGGTTAAGAACTTTATTTGTAAATTTGTATTTTCATATAACATTGTTGATAGTGATATATACTCGTATATATATGAAGTCAACGCACCGTCCCTCTCGTGCTCTAATCCAAAGTCCCAAAACCTTTCAGCTCGAGTTACAAAACCGTTTTCAGTGCCTAGAAGACTGCAATGAAGTGGACGATATGAATGACATCGTTTCCGGGGCACCTGAGATTTTGAGTGAGATTGAGAGGTTCTATGGGAGGCTGTACACGTCATCGTTGGAGCCACACGCGAGTGTGAGTAACGATCCAAGAGCGAGTCTTATCCGACATTATTCAGATGATATCCCGGACGTCAGTCTGAGCGAGATTAGAATGGCTCTCCAGCACCTTAAAAACGGTAAGGCCGCAGGCGAGGATGGAATAACAGCGGAGCTTTTGAAAGCGGGTGGAAAACCGGTACTTCAAGTCCTTCAGAAGCTCTTTAATTCCGTCCTCCATGGTGGCATTACACCGGAGGCGTGGAGCAGAAGTGCGGTGGTCTTGTTCTTCAAGAAAGGCGACAACACTCTCTTGAAGAACTACAGACCGATTTCCCTTCTAAGCCGCGTCTACGTGCTGTTTTCGAGAGTCATTACGAGTCGTCTCGCGCTCAGACTTGACGACTTCCAGTCTCCCAAACAAGCCGGTTTCCGAAAAGGATTTAGCACCATAGACCACATACATACCCTTCGGCAAACTGTACAAAAGTCAGAGGAGTACAATTTGCCCCTATGTCTGGCGTATGTGGACTATGAGAAAGCCTTTGATTCCGTCGAAATTTGGGCGGTGCTGCAGTCCCTACAGCGGTGCCAAGTGGACTATCGGTATATCGAAGTGCTGAAGTGCTTGTACAGTAGGGCTACGATGGCTATCCGAGTACAGAACCAGAGTACGAAACCTATCCAATTGCAGAGAGGTGTAAGATAAGGTGACGTCATATCCCCGAAATTCTTCACCGCTGCATTGAAAGACGTTTTCAAGCTTCTGGACTGGAAAGGATACGGTATCAACATCAATGGCGAGTACATCACTCATCTTCGATTTTCTGACGATATAGCCCTTATGGCAGAATCGCTGGAGGACCTATGCTCAATGACCTCAATAGTGCTTCCCAACGGATAGGTTTTAAGATGAACATGGACAAAACAAAGATCATGTTTAATGTCCATGTCACACATATGCCGGTAGTTGTTGGGAGCACTCAGTTCAAAGTTGTTGACTAGTATGTTTACCTGGGATAAATAGTCCAACTAGGTAAGTCCAACTTCGACCGAGAGGTCAATCGACGGATTCAACTCGGTTGGGCATCGTTCGGGAAATTACGGCACATCTTCTCATCAGGTATACCTCAAATCTTGAAAACGAGACTGTACAACCAGTGCGTGTTGCCAGAGATGACATATGGAACTGAGACGTGGTCCTTCACTGCTGGCCGGATGAGGAAGCTCAAGGTCGCTCAGCGAGCTATGGAGAGGGCTATGCTCGGAGTTTCTCTACGTGATAAACTCAGAAATGAGGATATCCGCAGTAGAACCAGAGTGACCGACATAGCCCAACGGATTAGTAAGCTGAAGTGGCAATGGGCCGGCCATATAGCTCGAAGAACCGACAACCGATGAGGAAGAAAGGTTCTCGAGTGGCAGCCTCGTACCGGCAGGCAAAGTGTTGGGCGTCCCCCCACTAGATGGAGTGACGAACTGGTAAGATATGCAGGAAGTCGATGGATGCAGGTGGCTCAGGACCGTGCTTTGTGGCATTCCTTGGGGGAGGCCTATGTTCAGCAGTGGACTTGTGAAGGGCTGTAAGGATGATGATGATGATGATATATATATATATGCAACCCTTTATTGCATGCCTTAAGCGCAAATCGCGTAGGTATGTCCTACTAGCGCCTGAAAATCAAGATTCCAACGTTTTGTCGCATGAAATCGTATCTAACAATCATATTGATGATATAAATGATATAAAAAGCACATTTTCAGAAAGATAAATGATTTTAGATCTTTTTTTTTAAATGGTCAATTGCTATTTTTACATAAAAAAAGCGGTTTTAGTGGCATAAGGTGTAGATTTATCAAGTCTAGGAAAGTATAGGAAATTAGGTTCGCAGCAGCTTTATGTTCATCAAATTGAAAGGAAGAAAGACAGAAACGGTTTTACCAGGTGGTAGGGACTCTTTTTCTGGTCAGGAGCTCATCTGGGTGGGTACCAACAGCTTGCCTTACAAGTTAGCTCACATGTTAGCTCGAGCTTACGGACTCTTACCATCCTGACAACGGCCATCATCACCATTGGACCTGGGTATCACCGACTCCGCTAGCTGGCTGTCTGCGACCCTGCGAGAACAGCGCCTGGACTCCGCCTCCCTACGTCAGGCCAGTGATCCTCTTTCTAGAATTTAATTATTGTAGGTGTGCGGAAGTAGCATAGTAAAATAGTTTACTATATTTTTATAGAATAAGGGTGGCGAGTGACCACGCAGTCTACCTGATGGTAACTAGATGCTGTGACCAATAGATATCTATATTTATCATCGATTAAGCGTTATGCGTTGCCACCCATACGGACTGAGATGGAGTGCCTCTTTTCCAGTAAAAAGAGTCACCGGTTCTCTACACTCACCATACGAAACACAGCAGCATAAAGTTCTATATTATGCTGGTATTCCGTGAGAGCGTGGTCTTTCCTCAGTCGAGCCGACCCATTCGTACTACAACTGTACAGCTTTATTAGATAATAGTATAGCTGTAGCACAACACAATCTGTGTGTAGCACGAATGGGTGGGCAAGGACCACGCTCTCACAGAATACCAGCATAAAATAGCAGCTCAACGCTGCTGTGTTTTATACGGTGAGTGTAGAGAACCGGAGACTCTTTTTATTGGAAACGAGACATTTCATCTTAGTCCTCACGGGTGACAACGTGTCTGCATTTTGATTCGTATCGAAGATAGATGTAAATGTCTATGGGCTACAGAATCCACTTACCATCAGGTGGTCTGTGTGCTCGTTTGTCACCTTATCCTATAAAAAAAAAAAACATTAATCACTGATACCAACAACTGAATACATAACTATTTTCCACTGTATATTGTTCCTTACAAAGAAATTAATTAGCTTATACAACAATAGTTATACAATAATAACATAATTTTCAAAAAAAAACATTTGGCAAATTTTAATTACCCGAAACAGATATATTTCCATAGAAAATATTTCACCTATACCAAAGAATACAATGGCTCTATTTAAATATATGTTAATGTAATTTTGAGTCTTAAGTAAACAACATAAGTTCTAAATCGGCATAAAGACCATATTTTACCAAAATGTCCCGCTGTGGCCTAACAGTTTAAAGGGTGAAATAGTGTAATTGTTTTCAGAGTTGTTGATAGGTGGTTCTTTTTGTGTAAAATAAATGATTAATATCATTTTTTTTCCAAAAATCTTCTTCCGGTCCACTGCTATTGAACAAACCGCAGAGCAGAGAAAATTTAATAAAGAAATATATTTATTTGGCCATTTCTTACAAAATATGTAACGAACGGGAAGCTTATAAACATAATGTTATCTAAGAATTATATTATATAAAAATTATATTAAATTTCGAATTTTAAATTACAACGAACAAGAAATAAACAAAGTCTGAAAAGCAAATACAGCTTTTAAAAATTGGTATTTATTTAAGTTAAAAAAAAAACGAACAGTTAAAACATCTGTGCAGGGTGTAATGCTTAGCCTGATTGATGAAATGAATTGTAATGATTTCTTATATTTACGCGAAGACTATTTTTTACGGATCTTATCGCGTAATGAACATATAGCTGACTTGAAGCACCGAAGTTCCGGGAAGTTTGCAGTGTGTGAACATGTTCTACATCGTACCCGCCATTACACTAGATTTGTTAGACCACAAATCCTCGCAAAAGGACACCGATTCCTACCAAGGATGATTCGCGAGGCTATTGAAATTAAACAACATCCTAATTTCAATAGAGAAGATGGCTGGGTGCTGCCATCTGCTTGGGATCCTATAATTAATAAAATTAAATCCAAACCCAAGCATACCACTGCAAGACTTCGAGATACTGTAAGCTCATTCTGCGTAAATCAAACCAAAAATTAATATTCAAAAACTGAAGGTAGCCGGGCTAATTATGACATCGGGACGTCAAACACCTCAGTCCCCCCAGTGACCATGGGCACTGTAAAGCACCCGAAACATCGGGAATTAAAAAATTAAATTAAACGCGATAAAATACGTAAAAGTTAGTTTCATTTAATGAAGTGATTTGTCTTATCATTAGACGTGAGTGATAACGGCGTAACAGAATAACCATCTCATTTCTTCCCGCGAGTGCCGTAAAAGGTCACAATCTCATGGCTTCCGATAAATTCGAACCATCGTTTACGCCAGACGTAGAATATCCAGACCGTGAGGACTAGCGTCCTAGCGTGAGAAACCGTGGCAACAAGAGAGGCTGAGATGGAGAGGTTCAGTAGTGGTGTTCCTTGGGTTGTAATGACTGCCTCGTCTGGTCTAGTGCTTATAAACGCGACTGTTGATCTAGAGGTCCCGGGTTCGAATCCCGGGTCGGGGCGAAAAATCAGATATTGATTTCTTCCGTCGAGAAATTCTCAGTAGCTGCCCGGACTCAGGAAGTTGGCGGTGTCTCACCCCTGTGTCTCGGAAAGCACGTAAAGCCGTTGGTCCTGCGCCTGCTCGCCCCGGTCGTGTCGGTTTACCGATCAGTCGGACTATAGAGTGAGGGAATAGAGAGTGCACCTGTGCTTGCGCATACACTTGGGCACAACCTGGGTGTAATCCTGCCTAGCAGATGGCTGGTCTCCGTTGAGACGGGCCGCCGTAATCTAAATTCGGTCTGTAGTAAATTATTATTATTATTCTATGGCTTGATAAAAATGAACCAGAATATTTTTATACGTAGTTTGTCCAATCTTATAATATTTTTTCTGATATACAATGTGGAACTTAAATTCAAAATTAATAAAAAATAAAAAATGGTTGTTCTGTAACAATAAATTTACATCAATAATATTACCTACATAGAGTAATCTTTTTCGTATTTTTTATTTTTAATGAAATAATAATTAATCAATTTGTTATTTTCAACTAATAACAATAATATTTTCAACAAAATAAAATACCTACAATGAAAGTATTTCTAAATTTAAGGCTCTTAGATAATTTGAAAGTGGATCTTTTTTGCTACAAAGTTATTCAAGAACTGAGGTTTCCTTTCGTCCCTTTATTAGTTACCTATTTCAATCAAAGAATGTTAAAACAAAGTGACTCTATTAAAACTGACTAAGTATGAGCAATAAAAGACAAATAAATAATAATGTGTCATAGCACAATATCCCTTTTTATGATAAAAAATAAAAGAATTTATATCCAACCTTCCCCAGGGCTGACACCCGTTTATTTTTTTAATCAAATAACCTTGTCGAGCAAGCGAGAAAGTCCCCCTTCTGATTGCTAAAGACAAATTAGCAGAATAGCTTTCCCAGAAATTTCAAAATCCAAATAGCATGTAAAGTGCAAATAGTTCTTATACCATCTTAGGCAATAAGCCGTGGTAGTAGCTCGGTATGCGAGCAATCCAGGCTCGATCCCCGCCAGCACCAATGCAGTTGTTAATTGCAATTTTAAGTGCTGATTAAGCACGTGCTAGACAGCGAAGGAAAACGTTGGAAGAAAATCTAAATGTTTAAGAAATTACAAAACATATACATTAGTAGTAAGAAGAAAGGTGAAGTATATGTACATCTACTGGAGCACTGCGACAAACATGCCATTAGATTAAACCCCTCTCAGAATTGAGTAGAGGCCTGTGCCCAGCTGCGGGGATAGATATAATCTAAAAATTTAACTTTTCAAGGTCATTAAACAAGTACACAGTCTTACCTAATAGTAGGTATGCTATCGCGCATTACAACTTGTTCACGGATAAAAATCAAAATGATTAGGAGAGGCGTTGTCACCAATAACTTTTATTATAATTTAATATATATATGACCATCGTTTCGTCTGTTAGTAACCTCTAAACGTTTTTTTTTTATAGAATATGTTAGTCCACTTGATGCTAAGTGGATGCTGTGGCCCATAGACATCTACATTTATCTTCGATTAAGAATCAAAATGCAGATGTATTGTCATCCCTGATGACTAAGATGGAATGCCTCGTTTCCAGTAAAAAGGGTACCTGGTTCTCTACACTCACCATACGATTGGTTGAGCCGACCCATTCATACTACAATCATAATATAGTTGCAGCGTGGCTCTACCACAAATGACTGAGGTCATGTTCACACAATATTGTGTTTGTTGAAACCGAGATACGTTAGGTGGTGCTGTAGACAATTTAATACAAGTGTTATATTTACGGATCGAAAATTATTTTTATTTACCATATGTGTTGGTTTATCGCGAAAAGGAAATCTCAAATTTTGGACCCAATAGGAGCCCTGTGGTCGAGCTATAAATGAATTTCATTTGAAGACTGTTAAAAATCCGTAGTGAATTCGGAGTTAACTTCATCGTGCAATCGGAATGGGTAGAACGTTTTTTTTTTATAGGATAAGGGTGACAAACGAGCACACAGTCCACCTGATGGTAAGTGGTTGCTGCGGCCCATAGACATCTACATCTATCTATTACAAATCAAAATGTAGATGCGTTGTCACCCGTGAGGACTAAGATGGAATGCCTCATTTCCAGTAAAAAGGGCCTCCGGCCACCTGCACTCACCAAGCGAAACGCAGAGGTAAACCTCTACTTCACGCTGGTTTTCTGTGAGGTCGTGGTACCACCCCGGTTCGAGCCGGCCCATCCGTGCGACAGCAAAAGCTGCCGCGTGGCTCTACCACTGTTGAAACGTCTGGCGCGTTTGAAACAATGTTTTATATACCTAAAAGAAAACTGAAACAATGCAATATTATAAAACTATTTAGTTGAAAAGATTCAATACATCGTAAAATTAAGTAAAGAAATAACGCATAGTGGCAACCCTAAGCATAAGAAAAAGCGAATTAAAAAAGTTAAAGCGCAAGGGTTCCGCCGACGTCCCGCTGCGCGTCGATTGTTACAAAACCGTTTCACTACATATAACACCGAAAGAGCAAAGATTGAGCCTTTATAGACCATTTTGCATAAATTTCAATGATATACTAGATTATCACAACGTGGGAGAGCTTTTGTGCGGTCCTTTTATAGTTGGAACAATGGTCTATAGTTTGCAAGCTCGTCTATGATATAAAAGTGTTATTAATTAATTTCTCACGGTTTGTTGTATCGCCAAATGTTTTAAATGCCTTTGATTATGACAAATGGTTTCCTAAATGTTTTGCGGTTATTAAAAAAAAAAAAACAAAAAAAAAACTTATACAGCCTTAAGCGTCAGTAGCCTAATGGCAGGGCGCGGACCGCGAACTCGAAAGGTCGTGGGTTCGAATCCGCCATTCGACTACTGTCGTGAACCACTTCTAACACAAGAATTTTAAGTTTACCAGAAGTGGTTAAAGGGAATATTAGTAATGTTTAATAGCATTATTAGTATTTTTTTTTAAATTAGAATCGGGTAGGTAATTCTTAAAATGTTAAATATTATTTTCTTATAGAAATAACAAGCACTCAGTCCTATAAAGATAAGTGCGTGTCGTGTTCATGGATATTGACATCTATCCTCGATTAGAAATTAAAGTTAAATACAGAGACCTTTGAAGACTAAGATGTTATACCTTGTTATCAGTATTAAATGTCTTCGGTTTTTGACACCTAACATACGATACAAAGAAGCATTAAGCTGCTATTTGACGTTGCTATTCTGTGCAAGCAAGCACGAAGGAACATCAACATCCTTCCTTAACCGTGTAGTGGCGGTGTAAGAATATCCACTACCCCATATCGTCCCGTGGCTGTCGTTAGCGGCGACAAAGGTAAACAAACCAGGAGATAGCAGTGTCTTCCTAATTAAAACTAGAAAACACTAAAATTGCCTTTGCTAATCCGAGTGTCTATGGGTTGCAGCGGCCTCTTACTGTCAAGTGGACAATAACTTCGTTTATACTTTTATAAAAAAAAAATCCAAATAAGGTTGACAAACGGACACACAATCTACCTTATGGTGATTGGATACTTAGTCCATAAACATTTACATCTATTATCGGTTAACAAACAAAATGAATATGCGTTTTCACCTCTCAGGACTAGAGATTAAGTATTAAATGCCTCGGTATCTACCAGTTAAAAGGGTTTCCCGTTTTCGACAATCATCATAGTAAAATTTTATACGTTGTAGATCCTAGAGCCAAGCTGCATCTATATTATGGTTGTACCACCGATAGGTCGGCTAGACCTGGGTAGGACCACGCTCTCACAGAATACGAACGTAAAATAGCAGCTTAATTTTGTAGATTTTCCACCTGATGGTAACTGGATGCTGTGGCCCATAGACATCTACGTCTATCCTCGACTATGAATCAAAATGCAGATGCGTTGTCACCCGTGAGAACTAACATGGAATGCCTCGTTTCCATTAAAAGGATTCTCCGGGTCTCTACACTCAACATACGAAACACAGCAGCGTCGAGCTGCTTTTTTACGCTTGTATTCTGTGAGAGCGTGGTCCTTCCCCGGTCGAGCCGACCCATTCGTGCTACAACTATACAACTAATATAGCTACAGCATTACTCTAACATATATAAAATGTTGTATATATATATATATATATATATATATATATATATATATTGTTATACTCTTTTTTTGGTCTGAGGAAGGACTTAACAGTATGCACTATGCAATGGTACCTTTAGTAAATTAGGCATTAATACTCTATAACCCTTAAGTGTGCAATTCTTGGTTATATATATATACGTGTAGTTGGATTTTTGGAAATGGCTTAAAGATTGGGATGAAATGTTGTATTTAGATAATGTTTTACTTTTAGATAGGAATCGATCCCGAGGAAATTACTTTAATTTCCTACGTCGACTAAAGCTATGTCGGTCATGTAATGACCACTTAATAGCGTATTAATGATCTCTTCCCAACGTTTATGAGGATATCGTTATAAACATATCATAGGCAACTGATTGTTACAAAATAGTGCCACAGATAAAAAACCGGATATATTGCCACCGGATATAAACAAAACAAGCGACCAATCAAAACAAATTCGAGATTAAACAGCGCCCGGCCCTCTACACTTAATCAACCCGCTCATCTAAACACATGTTTCAACCATCCGAAAGGGTTAACAATAACATAAATTAATATAACTTCCTTTTTATATAAAGTTTTATATTATTACAGTACGCGTAAAATCACTTCCTCTATCATTTACGTGTTTTTTCCCTCCAGATGACGCCATTTTTTCTTATAAAATGGCGTCCACATATGGCGGGTGTCGTAGAAAAAGATATCCAAATTTTAGGAATTATTCTGGATATTACTCTATTTACATAATATATTTTAAATATCGTTAATTGCAACGGTTTGTGTAGTACCTTTTTATTAAGGTTAGGATTCTAAGCAACAATAATGTACTTGATGGGATCGGGTTATTTATCTACGAAATTGTCGTTTTATATAGAAAAATTACAATAACTTAAATAAAACTAATAAATCGAAATATTTGCCTAAACTATTAACCCTTTCTTGAGGGACGCCGTGCAGTGGCGGTGTAAGAATATTCACTGCCCCATATCGTGCCGTGGGTGACGTAAGAGGCGACAAATGGAAATTGAAATAGGCGATGGGCAGCAGCATTTTCCTGATAAAAAATCAAAATAATATAAAAAATGCGGTTGACAACCCGCTCGCCAAGAGAAAAATCTTAGGAAATATATGGCGAAGGCATGTGTAAAAAGTTATATAAAACTAGCTGTTCCCCGCGACTTCGTTCGCGTGTTAGGGTTTTTATGTTTCTGCGCGGAACCCTGATTCTTTTTCTAAAATAAAAGTAGCCTATGTTACTCCTTATGAAATCAGCTATCTGCCAGTGAAAGTCCCGTCAAAATCGGTCCAGCCGTTTCGGAGATTACCCGGAACAAACAGACAGACAGACAGACAGACAGACAGACAAAAATTTTAAAAATTGTATTTTAGTTATAGGTATCGTATTTACTTTCATATGCATTTAGTAAAAAACTGTAATTTTGACATTACAAACAGACACTTCAATTTTATTTATTTGTATAGATTTGAAAAAATTGAAGACTGTTGGGGTAAGGTCTGAAGAATATGGCAGATGTGGAAGGGTCTCTATATTTAGCTCTACTAATTATGCTATCTGTTGTCCAGTATGTGACCGGGCGTTGTTATGAGACAATGGCGAAGAACAGTTCACAAATACAACCCAGATTACAAGCAGTCACTGTGGCACCAGACGGCAAGAAGTTGTAGTGAGTATCATCATCATCGTCATCATCATTATATCCCTTCAAAAGTCTACTGTTGAACATAGGCCACTGTACACAACTAAATATCAGTGTAAATTCTGGTTAGTCTTCATTTAATATTTATTTTAATTTTATACTTTGCTCTTTTTTTTAAGTGGGACTAGCCGATAAAAACGGACAATTTGGTGACTTCTTCAATAGCACGTGTTTGTAAAAAATGCATTTATGTTTTCGTTATAACTGACTCATCAATATCAGTTTCAAGAGGCTTTTGGAAAATACGAAGAGTGTTTAGTAACACGCTAAAGTTCTCCAGACAGAATGTTTTTCTTAGATTTTATATTTGTAATTTTTCGATAGTTAGGTAACTTGGTATTTTTAACTGTCTAATGTTTAAGAAATTGTAAATATTGACATCGTCGAAGAAATGCTGGAAGATGACTTGGAGTGAGAGTAGAGACATCCTAGGTGCCCGCCTATTTAGGTTAGACCTACTATTGATTTCCCGCTTGAAGGGTGATAACTAAGGAAAAAATTGTGGAATAAAAATATATAAGAAAGAGATCGAGTATAATACCAGGCTCCATTTAAATAGTCAGTTGGAATTCAAGCTTGTTTGTTCCATTTAATTTTGGTATGGGGAAAATTTCTAGATTTATATTTTATTGGCAATATTTAACATTGCCAGTTACAAAATGAATTATTGCTACACATGTAAACAAAATATTTCGTTTATTTAATATAAATACATAAAAATAATGTTTGTTTGTTCGTATTTTATGCGTTGACATACCGTTCATCAGATTGCGGTAAAATTTTGTCAAGTTATTGCGTGCACTTGTGCGAAGGTAGGCATAATACAATTAATTTATAATAAGTAGTGCGCGTATCGTACCGACAAATTTATTTGAAATTTTATACATCATTGCTGCAGCTATATTAGTAGTGCAGTTGTAGCAGGAATGGATCGGCTCGACCGGTGAAGGACCACGCTCTCACAGAATACCAGCGTAAAATAAACAACACTGCTGTGTTTCGTATGATGGTGTGGAGAACCGGAGACCCTTTTTACTGGGAAATAAACAATCTATCTTAGTCCTCGCGGGTGACAACGCATCTGCATTTTGATTCTTTATTGAGGTTAGGCAGCAACCACTTACCATTAGGTAGTCCACCTAATGGTAAGTGGTTGCTGTGTGCTCGTTTGTCACCCTTATCCCATAAAAAAAATGAGCAATGTAACTCTTCCAAATGCAAAACGGTATTTCCACAATTATTCCTTCTGCGGCAGTAAAGCACCGGATGCCAAAACTATATTTATAAAAATTTTAACATCACCAATGTAATGGATTTCCGAACAGTAACGCCTGATTCTATTCATTTCAAATCAAAAAAGGCTACAGGTACTTACTTATCTTCACGCACAATCCCTGACAGGGTAGCCAGAGAGAACAGATCGCCAAGTGTCACGATCCTTACAAACCTCTTTCGCTTCTTTCAGATTCATTATCTTCTTCATGCATGAAGATTCAATGGGGGTCATTGTATAAGCGTGCTCGTCGCGACCCCTGCCAGCCCTTTTCAGGGCTGCAATTCTACTCAGCTGCGCACCCATGCCAACGAGGGTTAGGGCGTCCCCCCAAGGCGACGCACACCAGCTCGTCCCCGTTGGTGTGAAATGCAGCGCGCAAAGCGGCGATGGGGACCGCCACCCGTCACGCACAGCCCGACACGGCGGAAGGTGGAGGACAGAGTGCAGAGTTGGCTACAGGTGCCTTTTTATTACTGACTAAGGTCTAAAATAATTAACTACAAGAAGTATAATAACAGGCCCAACCGCCTGTAAATATACTGAGTCTCAATATCCTTTAGACCAGTACACAAGAAAACAAGCACTGCTATTTGAAGACAGATATAGTTGAGAGAGCAGTACTTACCTGGACAGACTGCTAGACTGAACAAGTGGTAAAATTAAGCATTTTCTACCAACTTCAAAAAGAAGACGGTACTCAAATCGACTGTATGTTTTGTATGTGTGTTACCTCTTAACTTTTCCTGATTTTAACCGATTTATAAAAAAAAAAAAATTTAATATAAGTACAACCAACTTCAATATAAATTATTAAGAATAACTCAAAAACTATTGGTCAGACCTTGATCACATTTATATGGGACTACACGAGAAGCATCAGCTTTCAAATAAAAAGAATCATCGAGATCGGTTCACATAGAAAAAAAGTTATGAGGTAACGTACATTAAAAAAAGTATAGAGTCGAATTGAGTACCTTCTCCTTTTTTAAAGTCTGTTAAAAATGCAGATGTATTGTGATCCTTAAGGACTAAGGTGGAATACCAAATAACCAGTTAAATATTTTTGGGTTCTCGTCACTCACCATAGAAATACAGTACTACGCTGTTGATTCACGCTGGTATTCTTTCCCTGGTCGAGTCTATCCATTCGTTCTGCAGACATAATACAGATGTGGCAATTTGGGCCTATCCGTGTAGTGGCGGTGTAAGAAAATCCACTAACCCACATCGTCCCGATGGTGTTGTGCCCGCGACAGAGGGAAAATGAAACATGAGATGGGCAGCACGCATTTTCCTCATGACTCAAAATAATAAGAAACTGTGGTTTGCCAACACGTTTGCCAAGCGTGGCAACTAGGGCGAAATCCCCCAATGAGGCAAATCCATTTTACATGGTAGAGCCATGCTGCAGCTATATTAGTAGTATAGTTGTAGCACGAATGGGTCGGCTCGACCGGGGAAGGACCACGCTCTCACAGAATACAAGCGCAAAATAGCAGCTTAACGCTGCTTTGTTACGTAAGGTGAGCGTAGAGTACCGGAGACCCTTTTTACTGGAAGCAAGGCATTTTGATTCGTAAGCGAGGATAGATGTAGATGTCTATAGGCCACAGCAACCACTTACCATCAGACAGACTGTGTGCTCGTTTGTCATCCTTATTCTATAAAAAAGCGTGGAAAGTATGGCATATATGAGGGAGGCCTTTACTCAGAAGTGGACTTTTATAGGCTATAAATGGATAAGGGAATTTGGCTCTACCTCGTTCAATTTGCTTCACATACAGACATACCCCATAAAGTTATAACACAATATGACATACAATATGATAATGTGGTAAGAACCGTCACATTTTAAAATATGAAAAAAAAATTAAGCGGCAGTTACAATGAGTTTGGTGATTTCAGTTAAATGGCACGTAGGAGGCCCGAGGCTCTCGTGCTACAAATGATAAGGAGTTAACATCCTTTGGTTGCACTAATTCTTCTCCGAGGCGTTGCATTCTTGGCAAGGAAAAAGTAATTGTCAAGGAAACTTATTCCTCATTGGTATTTAAAACACTCTGTTTTGGTTCAGTTTCTTATTTATCTTCTAGAATTGAATTGAATTGAAGACTTCATGATTGTTTGGTTTTTGGAACGAAGTCCCTTATCGCTCGGTACGACTTTGGCAGACGGAGAATAGGCGAAAAAAAGTGTAAGAGTTTTCCGTCGACCTTGGGGGCTATAACCCCCCGGGGGGGCCCTCGCACTTTTTCTTTACCAAACCAAAAATTAATATTAAAAAACTGAAGGTAACCGGGCTAACTGTGACATCGGGACGTCAAATATCTTAGTCCCCCTCGTGACCATGGGTTGCTGTAAAGCACCCGAAACGTCGGTAATTAAAAATAGTAAAATTAAACGCGATAAAATCCGTAAAAATATTTTTATTCAATTATTAGTTGTTATTAGGGAGATGATGCAGCCCATATTTTTACACTGCCACTACACGGTTAGCGACGTATAATAACGATTACGCATCTATGAAGCTGTATCTTCGTGGTAAGGATTCAAATAATCTCAAGGTAATTTTGACCAACTAAAAAGAACTCTGTACCATGTTTTATCTTATGCCGAAAATTAACGCCCGAACCAAAACCTACTAGGCTAACCGCAGAGCCGCACGTACCTTTTAATTTCTGAACAGCCAGAGCACAGTTGTCAAAAATTCTGTCCTGTACAATAATTATAATTTCGTATAGCGTGAGGATAAAAGCCGATATTTCTTCGCACCTTCAATTGGCGTTAAACACACCGGGAGGTGGTCGTGGACGTTATCGCTAACACTTTTCAGTCAAATTACGACGCGGGACTCAAACTTAAACATGTAGTTATGACAGCACGCGACTTCCGCGCCGGCTCACAATTATTTGCATTATCCTCCCGTGAAGCGTAAGAAGTCATCGCGTCTGTTTCTTGACCATGATTTGCTAATTTATATACAGAGTGATAAAATGCGTCAACTGTTGCACATGACTTGAACGATTTGCGGAATTTTTTTGGCCGTTTCTCCTCCAGTCAGAATAACCTCTTCTCGAAACGGTAGTTGATTTGGAAAAAAACTTGCGTATAACAAACGAAGTCGTGGTAGCTCAGATGGTTAGCGCTCGCTATAAATTTCACGGTACGCGAGAATGAAGTACTAGCGTCTATTAAAATGAAGCGTCATTTGAAATAAAATAATATTTCTTTCATGACAAGATAAGAAAAAGTGCGAGGGAGATGGATACTATCCCATCTCGTTTCCTTATAGCCGCCAAGGCCGTCTACACTACGTCAGAAGCTCAGAAGTGGTCGCGACGGAAAAATCTTACACTTTTTGTCGCCTAGCCACCATCCGTACTGTCCAATAAGGAACTTCGTTCCAAAAGTTATGAGGTAATACACATAAAAAAACATACAGTCGAATTGAGTACCTCGTCCTGTTAGAAGTCGGTAGAAAATAGATTTCTTTTGATAGCTGGGAGTTTCACATTTATATTGTAAATATTTCTTCTTTCGTTTGAAATTACAATGAAAAATAAGAAGATCGAAAATAAGCCTGAACTTTATTGAAAACCTAGACCAAAGTAGACATTAGCCAATAGACAATAGACTGGCATTTGTATAAGTAGACAATATCCAGTAGACCATAGAAATATATAAATTTTCTCGAGGATGTTTGTCCTTGTGAAATTTATGTATGTAAAATACAAGATACAGGAGAAAATACTAGTGTGGAGGTAACATTTATTTCTTAAATTATGCAGCAACTTACACTCATACAGTTATGATACAGATAACTAAAAATTAAAAATTTTGTACAGCCGACTTCAATATTAGTTATTAAGAATATTATATTATAATAATTGGGGGTCATTGTAGAAGCGTGCTCGTCGCGACCCCTGCCAGCCCTTTTCAGGGCTGCAATTCTACTCAGCTGCGCACCCATGCCAACGAGGGTTAGGGCGTCCCCCCAAGGCGACGCACACCAGCTCGTCCCCGTTGGTGTGGAATGCAGCGCGCAAAGCGGCGATGGGGACCGCCACCCGTCACGCACAGCCCGACACGGCGGAAGGTGGAGGACAGAGTGCAGAGTTGGCACGTGGAATGTTAGAGGAGGCATGAGAGATAAGATGAATGAGTTGATCGAAATAATGAAAGAAAGAGAATTAGATGTCGTGTGTATGTCGAAGACCAAACGGAAAGGCAGTGGTACTGAAGAGCTCCCTGGCGGGGCGTTAGCTCTATGGTCCGGAGTCCCGGAGAGCGAGAGCGCCTGCCAGGGAGTGGGGGTGCTGCTGTCTTCTCGGTTGGTCGATGTTATGACTGAATATAAGGTTGTGAACTCAAGACTTCTCTGGGTTCGCTTTAAATTGGGACTGACGAAGTTATTCCTTTTGGCTGTTTATGCGCCGGTAGCTTCGTCGTCCAGGGCTGGGCTGGAGGAGTTTTGGGAGAATGTAAGAGAAGTTCTAGATTTGGCTAGGGGAAACGAAAGAATTGTTGTATGTGGTGATCTGAATGGATGGGTTGGTACCGCTCGACCAGGGTACGAGTCGGTACTTGGAAAGTTTGGCGATAAAAGGGTTAATGATGCTGGCAAGCTTATACTGGCGGTGTGCAAGGAAAAGGGTCTTCTTGTGACAAACACTATGTTTAATCACAAGAAAATCCATATGTATACTAGAGAACGAAAGAATGAGAGAAGTATGATCGATTTGTTCCTGGTGGATGACCGACTGCGAAAACAGGTGATGGATACGCGAGTGTTCAGGGGTGCTGACCTGGGAACGGATCACTATCTAGTGATTACTAGATTTAGGGGTCTGTTCGCGGGTTGGCGCTACCGGACGGCAGTAACAGAACCACAGTCGGTCTGTCGCATCCGAAGCTGGAAGCTTCAGGAAGCGGATACTAGGGACAAATATCATGCGAGGGTAGCCGAAAAGCTTGACACCATCGATGGCAGAAAAGAATGTGTAGAAAGAACTTGGCAGAACCTTAGGGATGGAATGGTAAGTGCAGCGGAAGAAGTGTGTGGAACAATAAAAAGAGGCAGTAGTAAAAGAAGAGATGCATGGTGGAATGATGAAGTTAAAGAGGCTGTAAAGAAGAAGAAGAAAGCATGGTTAGACTACTTGGCCTCTAGTAATGATAAGGATATGAGAGAGAAGATGAAAGAAAGATATAGGCTGCAGAAAGTTCACACGAAAGCACTGATTGAGGAAGTGCGTGAAAGGTGTGGAATGGAAGCGGACGAAAGGTTGTCGCACAACTTTAAGAAGAACTCCAAACTCTTCTGGAAAGAGGTTGGAAGGACCCGAAGTGGTGCGACGGCCTTAAGAATGAACAAAGTGCTTTCGAGAACTAATGACGTCCTCTCAAAAAATTCGGACGTCATGCAGCGATGGAGCGAATTTTATAGAGAAATGTATGCGTGTGATGATCTTAGTGAGGGATCCGGGGATGACGCCGTGACTGGTACGCCAGACCCGGACCTCGATGACACTGAGGTCATCAGTATGAAAGAGATTGAACGTGCGATTCGAAGTTTGAAATGTGGTAAAGCTGCGGGACTAGACAGAGTTACTGCTGAAATGGTCAAGTATGGTGGGCCTCGCGTCTGGGACAGCTTTCATCTGCTGTGCAATTTGTGCTGGCGGACGGGGGATGTCCCGGATGATTGGCGATCCGCAGTCATTGTGCCTTTATATAAAGGTAAAGGTTCACATTTTGACTGCGGGTGCTATCGGGCGATCAGCTTGACCAGTTTAGCAAGTAAAGTTTACTCGAAGGTTTTGACACGTAGGATGCAAGAGAAATCGGAAAGATTTCTATGGGAGGCACAATGCGGATTTAGACCTGGAAGAGGATGCACGGATCAAATGTTTTCTCTCCGCATGATCACGGAAAAGCTTCTGGCTGCTAACCAGAGGATTTTCTGTGCTTTTGTGGATCTTGAGAAAGCATTTGATAAGGTTGTAAGGAAGAAAATGTGGGAACTGTTGCCGGGGTATGGTGTGAGTGGTCGATTGCTAAGGGCTGTGCAGTCTCTTTACTGTGACTGTAAAGCCTGTGTGCGGGTAGGGCATGACCTGTCACCCATGTTTAACGTCCAAACGGGCGTAAAGCAGGGTTGTGTCATGTCTTCCTGGCTGTTCATACTGTATCTCGACAGCTGTTTACAGAAGCTGAAAGATAGCTGTTTGGGTGTGAAATTGGGTGACATAAAAGTAAATTGTCTGCTGTACGCTGATGATGCAGTGCTTATTGCACCATCAGAGGCAGAACTGCAGGCATTAGGCACGTGTATGAAAGAGGAATGTGAAATTAAAGGTCTCCGTTTGAATGCTAATAAAACTAAGGTTCTGGTATTTGAAAGGGACGAAGAGAGAACGAAGTGTGAAATATGGGTAAATCAGGAATGTCTAGAACAGGTAAATGAAATTGTATACTTGGGGAGTGCTTTTAGCCGGGATGGAAGATGTGATTTAGATGTGGACAGGCGTGTCGCTGCCGGGAACAAAGTCAATGGTGCCCTGACTGCGTTAGTCAAAAGGCAAGGCGTAGCGAAGAGTGCACGCCTTGCAATACATAACGCAGTGTTGGTACCGACTTTGTTATATGGCAGCGAAACCTGGGTATGCCAGAAGAAGCATAAAAGTAAGTTGAATGCAGTGGAGATGCCATCTCTTCGTAAAATGTGCGGCGTTACCATGGCCGACCGAAAGCGAAACGAAGAGATTCGCAATATGGCAGGTTTCAAAGATGACCTTATCACAAAAATTGATAAGGGCGTGCTTCGGTGGTTTGGGCACGTTGAGCGAATGAGTGAAGACCGAATGGTGAAGAAAATATATAGCGCGAAAGTTAATATTAAAAGGTGTCGAGGTAGACCGAGACTAACTTTCGAAGACCATGTGAGCAAATTGCTCGAAGAGGGTAGGGTCAAGAGTACTCGGATACCTAGACGTGCATGCATGAAGAAGATAATGAATCTGAAAGAAGCGAAAGAGGTTTGTAAGGATCGTGACACTTGGCGATCTGTTCTCTCTGGCTACCCCGTCAGGGATTGTGCGTGAAAATAAGTAAGTAAGTAAGTAAGTAAGAATAACCCAAATAACTCAAAAACTATTGGTCTGACCTTGATCAATTCATATGGGACCACACGAGACGTATCAGCTTATATCAATAGTTCATCAATAGTTTTTGTGTTATTCTTAATAGCTTACATTGAAGTCAGTGGTACAAAATTGTAAATTTTAAATTATTGAATTATGCCACAAAATGTCGGATAAGTGAGAAAGTTCTTGAGGGAAACTTTAGATTTGTTTATTTTAATGTTAAAATACTCATACATGAACTGAAATGCCAATTGAATATTGCGGATATCGTGACGTAATATTTTTGTGAAATTTGGAACAGCCTGTATGCGTTATGATTGCTTCTCGTTAGCGTGTTGATTTTGCTCCGACTGGTGATAAATATTATTGCAGCATCGTCCAGTTAAACTTGCTAAAGTAATGGACACTGGGCAGGAACTGACAGTGTTAAGCAATGCTTCATTTGAAAGAAAATAATATGATACTTAGATTGTTTCTGAAAAAGAAGTGAAGTAACAGCTTACATACGGTTTTCTCCTAAAGAGTTAAGTATGATGAGGTTTAGTTACCATTACCGTTAGAGCCTATTAAGGTCCACTGCTAAACATAGGCCTCCCCCATAGATTGCCTCATAAGGAGGATATTTGCCGTAGTTTTAATGTTACTGATGATTTGAAAATTTCACCTCTCAGTGAGTCATGTGCTCCTCGTAGATTATCTTCTATACATCCATCCATTACAGCCTATTAAAGTCCACTGCTGAACATAGGCCTCCCCCATATATTGCCTCATAAGGAGGATATTTGTCATAGTTGTAATGTTACTGATGATTTGAAAATTTCACCTCTCAGTGGGTCATGTGCTCCTCGTAGATTATCTTCTATACATCCATCCATTACAGCCTATTAAAGTCCACTGCTGAACATAGGCCTCCCCCATATATTGCCTCATAAGGAGGATATTTGTCGTAATTGTAATGTTACTGATGATTTGAAAATTTCACCTCTCAGTGGGTCAAGTGTTCCTCGTAGATTATCTTCTATACATCCATCCATTACAGCATATTAAAGTCCACTGCTGAACACAGGCCTCCCCCATATATTGCCTCATAAGGAGGATATTTGCCGTAGTTGTAATGTTACTGTTGATTTGAAAATTTCACCTCTCAGTGGGTCATGTGCTCCTCGTAGATTATCTTCTATACATCCATCCGTTACAGCCTATTAAAGTCCACTGCTGAACATAGGCCTCCCCCATATATTGCCTCATAAGGAGGATATTTGTCGTAATTGTAATGTTACTGATGATTTGAAAATTTCACCTCTCAGTGAGTCATGTGCTCCTCGTAGATTATCTTCTATACATCCATCCATTACAGCCTATTAAAGTCCACTGCTGAACATAGGCCTCCCCCATATATTGCCTCATAAGGAGGATATTTGTCATAGTTGTAATGTTACTGATGATTTGAAAATTTCACCTCTCAGTGGGTCATGTGCTCCTCGTAGATTATCTTCTATACATCCATCCATTACAGCCTATTAAAGTCCACTGCTGAACATAGGTCTCCCCCATATATTGCCTCATAAGGAGGATATTTGTCATAGTTGTAATGTTACTGATGATTTGAAAATTTCACCTCTCAGTGGGTCATGTGCTCCTCGTAGATTATCTTCTATACATCCATCCATTACAGCATATTAAAGTCCACTGCTGAACACAGGCCTCCCCCATATATTGCCTCATAAGGAGGATATTTGCCGTAGTTGTAATGTTACTGTTGATTTGAAAATATCACCTCTCAGTGGGTCATGTGCTCCTCGTAGATTATCTTCTATACATCCATCCGTTACAGCCTATTAAAGTCCACTGCTGAACATAGGCCTCCCCCATATATTGCCTCATAAGGAGGATATTTGTCGTAATTGTAATGTTACTGATGATTTGAAAATTTCACCTCTCAGTGAGTCATGTGCTCCTCGTAGATTATCTTCTATACATCCATCCATTACAGCCTATTAAAGTCCACTGCTGAACATAGGCCTCCCCCATATATTGCCTCATAAGGAGGATATTTGTCATAGTTGTAATGTTACTGATGATTTGAAAATTTCACCTCTCAGTGGGTCATGTGCTCCTCGTAGATTATCTTCTATACATCCATCCATTACAGCCTATTAAAGTCCACTGCTGAACATAGGTCTCCCCCATATATTGCCTCATAAGGAGGATATTTGTCATAGTTGTAATGTTACTGATGATTTGAAAATTTCACCTCTCAGTGGGTCATGTGCTCCTCGTAGATTATCTTCTATACATCCATCCATTACAG
This sequence comes from Parnassius mnemosyne, assembly GCA_963668995.1. Classification (NCBI taxonomy): domain Eukaryota; kingdom Metazoa; phylum Arthropoda; class Insecta; order Lepidoptera; family Papilionidae; genus Parnassius; species Parnassius mnemosyne. Next base: position 2,626,318 of record CAVLGL010000002.1, on the reverse strand, counting down.
CATATTAAAGTCCACTGCTGAACACAGGCCTCCCCCATATATTGCCTCATAAGGAGGATATTTGCCGTAGTTTTAATGTTACTGATGATTTGAAAATTTCACCTCTCAGTGAGTCATGTGCTCCTCGTAGATTATCTTCTATACATCCATCCATTACAGCCTATTAAAGTCCACTGCTGAACATAGGCCTCCCCCATATATTGCCTCATAAGGAGGATATTTGTCATAGTTGTAATGTTACTGATGATTTGAAAATTTCACCTCTCAGTGGGTCATGTGCTCCTCGTAGATTATCTTCTATACATCCATCCATTACAGCCTATTAAAGTCCACTGCTGAACATAGGCCTCCCCCATATATTGCCTCATAAGGAGGATATTTGTCATAGTTGTAATGTTACTGATGATTTGAAAATTTCACCTCTCAGTGGGTCATGTGCTCCTCGTAGATTATCTTCTATACATCCATCCATTACAGCATATTAAAGTCCACTGCTGAACACAGGCCTCCCCCATATATTGCCTCATAAGGAGGATATTTGCCGTAGTTTTAATGTTACTGATGATTTGAAAATTTCACCTCTCAGTGAGTCATGTGCTCCTCGTAGATTATCTTCTATACATCCATCCATTACAGCCTATTAAAGTCCACTGCTGAACATAGGCCTCCCCCATATATTGCCTCATAAGGAGGATATTTGTCATAGTTGTAATGTTACTGATGATTTGAAAATTTCACCTCTCAGTGGGTCATGTGCTCCTCGTAGATTATCTTCTATACATCCATCCATTACAGCATATTAAAGTCCACTGCTGAACACAGGCCTCCCCCATATATTGCCTCATAAGGAGGATATTTGCCGTAGTTGTAATGTTACTGTTGATTTGAAAATATCACCTCTCAGTGGGTCATGTGCTCCTCGTAGATTATCTTCTATACATCCATCCGTTACAGCCTATTAAAGTCCACTGCTGAACATAGGCCTCCCCCATATATTGCCTCATAAGGAGGATATTTGTCGTAATTGTAATGTTACTGATGATTTGAAAATTTCACCTCTCAGTGAGTCATGTGCTCCTCGTAGATTATCTTCTATACATCCATCCATTACAGCCTATTAAAGTCCACTGCTGAACATAGGCCTCCCCCATATATTGCCTCATAAGGAGGATATTTGTCATAGTTGTAATGTTACTGATGATTTGAAAATTTCACCTCTCAGTGGGTCATGTGCTCCTCGTAGATTATCTTCTATACATCCATCCATTACAGCCTATTAAAGTCCACTGCTGAACATAGGTCTCCCCCATATATTGCCTCATAAGGAGGATATTTGTCATAGTTGTAATGTTACTGATGATTTGAAAATTTCACCTCTCAGTGGGTCATGTGCTCCTCGTAGATTATCTTCTATACATCCATCCATTACAGCATATTAAAGTCCACTGCTGAACACAGGCCTCCCCCATATATTGCCTCATAAGGAGGATATTTGCCGTAGTTTTAATGTTACTGATGATTTGAAAATTTCACCTCTCAGTGAGTCATGTGCTCCTCGTAGATTATCTTCTATACATCCATCCATTACAGCCTATTAAAGTCCACTGCTGAACATAGGCCTCCCCCATATATTGCCTCATAAGGAGGATATTTGTCATAGTTGTAATGTTACTGATGATTTGAAAATTTCACCTCTCAGTGGGTCATGTGCTCCTCGTAGATTATCTTCTATACATCCATCCATTACAGCCTATTAAAGTCCACTGCTGAACATAGGCCTCCCCCATATATTGCCTCATAAGGAGGATATTTGTCATAGTTGTAATGTTACTGATGATTTGAAAATTTCACCTCTCAGTGGGTCATGTGCTCCTCGTAGATTATCTTCTATACATCCATCCATTACAGCCTATTAAAGTCCACTGCTGAACATAGGCCTCCCCCATATATTGCCTCATAAGGAGGATATTTGTCATAGTTGTAATGTTACTGATGATTTGAAAATTTCACCTCTCAGTGGGTCATGTGCTCCTCGTAGATTATCTTCTATACATCCATCCATTACAGCCTATTAAAGTCCACTGCTGAACATAGGCCTCCCCCATATATTGCCTCATAAGGAGGATATTTGTCGTAATTGTAATGTTACTGATGATTTGAAAATTTCACCTCTCAGTGAGTCATGTGCTCCTCGTAGATTATCTTCTATACATCCATCCATTACAGCCTATTAAAGTCCACTGCTGAACATAGGCCTCCCCCATATATTGCCTCATAAGGAGGATATTTGTCATAGTTGTAATGTTACTGATGATTTGAAAATTTCACCTCTCAGTGGGTCATGTGCTCCTCGTAGATTATCTTCTATACATCCATCCATTACAGCCTATTAAAGTCCACTGCTGAACATAGGTCTCCCCCATATATTGCCTCATAAGGAGGATATTTGTCATAGTTGTAATGTTACTGATGATTTGAAAATTTCACCTCTCAGTGGGTCATGTGCTCCTCGTAGATTATCTTCTATACATCCATCCATTACAGCATATTAAAGTCCACTGCTGAACACAGGCCTCCCCCATATATTGCCTCATAAGGAGGATATTTGCCGTAGTTTTAATGTTACTGATGATTTGAAAATTTCACCTCTCAGTGAGTCATGTGCTCCTCGTAGATTATCTTCTATACATCCATCCATTACAGCCTATTAAAGTCCACTGCTGAACATAGGCCTCCCCCATATATTGCCTCATAAGGAGGATATTTGTCATAGTTGTAATGTTACTGATGATTTGAAAATTTCACCTCTCAGTGGGTCATGTGCTCCTCGTAGATTATCTTCTATACATCCATCCATTACAGCCTATTAAAGTCCACTGCTGAACATAGGCCTCCCCCATATATTGCCTCATAAGGAGGATATTTGTCATAGTTGTAATGTTACTGATGATTTGAAAATTTCACCTCTCAGTGGGTCATGTGCTCCTCGTAGATTATCTTCTATACATCCATCCATTACAGCCTATTAAAGTCCACTGCTGAACATAGGCCTCCCCCATATATTGCCTCATAAGGAGGATATTTGTCATAGTTGTAATGTTACTGATGATTTGAAAATTTCACCTCTCAGTGGGTCATGTGCTCCTCGTAGATTATCTTCTATACATCCATCCATTACAGCCTATTAAAGTCCACTGCTGAACATAGGCCTCCCCCATATATTGCCTCATAAGGAGGATATTTGTCGTAATTGTAATGTTACTGATGATTTGAAAATTTCACCTCTCAGTGGGTCATGTGTTCCTCGTAGATTATCTTCTATACATCCATCCATTACAGCATATTAAAGTCCACTGCTGAACACAGGCCTCCCCCATATATTGCCTCATAAGGAGGATATTTGCCGTAGTTGTAATGTTACTGTTGATTTGAAAATTTCACCTCTCAGTGGGTCATGTGCTCCTGGTAGATTATCTTCTATACATCCATCCATTACAGCCTATTAAAGTTCACTGCTGAACATAGGCCTCCCTCATAGATTGCCTCATAAGGAGGATATTTGTCATAGTTGTAATGTTACTGATGATTTGAAAATTTCACCTCTCAGTGGGTCATGTGCTCCTCGTAGATTATCTTCTATACATCCATCCATTACAGCCTATTAAAGTCCACTGCTGAACATAGGCCTCCCCCATATATTGCCTCATAAGGAGGATATTTGTCATAGTTGTAATGTTACTGATGATTTGAAAATTTCACCTCTCAGTGGGTCATGTGCTCCTCGTAGATTATCTTCTATACATCCATCCATTACAGCCTATTAAAGTCCACTGCTGAACATAGGCCTCCCCCATATATTGCCTCATAAGGAGGATATTTGTCGTAATTGTAATGTTACTGATGATTTGAAAATTTCACCTCTCAGTGAGTCATGTGCTCCTCGTAGATTATCTTCTATACATCCATCCATTACAGCCTATTAAAGTCCACTGCTGAACATAGGCCTCCCCCATATATTGCCTCATAAGGAGGATATTTGTCATAGTTGTAATGTTACTGATGATTTGAAAATTTCACCTCTCAGTGGGTCATGTGCTCCTCGTAGATTATCTTCTATACATCCATCCATTACAGCCTATTAAAGTCCACTGCTGAACATAGGCCTCCCCCATATATTGCCTCATAAGGAGGATATTTGTCATAGTTGTAATGTTACTGATGATTTGAAAATTTCACCTCTCAGTGGGTCATGTGCTCCTCGTAGATTATCTTCTATACATCCATCCATTACAGCCTATTAAAGTCCACTGCTGAACATAGGCCTCCCCCATATATTGCCTCATAAGGAGGATATTTGTCATAGTTGTAATGTTACTGATGATTTGAAAATTTCACCTCTCAGTGGGTCATGTGCTCCTCGTAGATTATCTTCTATACATCCATCCATTACAGCCTATTAAAGTCCACTGCTGAACATAGGCCTCCCCCATATATTGCCTCATAAGGAGGATATTTGTCGTAATTGTAATGTTACTGATGATTTGAAAATTTCACCTCTCAGTGGGTCATGTGTTCCTCGTAGATTATCTTCTATACATCCATCCATTACAGCATATTAAAGTCCACTGCTGAACACAGGCCTCCCCCATATATTGCCTCATAAGGAGGATATTTGCCGTAGTTGTAATGTTACTGTTGATTTGAAAATTTCACCTCTCAGTGGGTCATGTGCTCCTGGTAGATTATCTTCTATACATCCATCCATTACAGCCTATTAAAGTTCACTGCTGAACATAGGCCTCCCTCATAGATTGCCTCATAAGGAGGATATTTGTCATAGTTGTAATGTTACTGATGATTTGAAAATTTCACCTCTCAGTGGGTCATGTGCTCCTCGTAGATTATCTTCTATACATCCATCCATTACAGCCTATTAAAGTCCACTGCTGAACATAGGCCTCCCCCATATATTGCCTCATAAGGAGGATATTTGTCATAGTTGTAATGTTACTGATGATTTGAAAATTTCACCTCTCAGTGGGTCATGTGCTCCTCGTAGATTATCTTCTATACATCCATCCATTACAGCCTATTAAAGTCCACTGCTGAACATAGGCCTCCCCCATATATTGCCTCATAAGGAGGATATTTGTCGTAATTGTAATGTTACTGATGATTTGAAAATTTCACCTCTCAGTGGGTCATGTGTTCCTGGTAGATTATCTTCTATACATCCATTCAACAGCCTATTAAAGTTCATTGCTGAACATAGGCCTCCCTCATAGATTGCCTCATAGGGGGGGGGGGGGACGTTGCCATTGTTTGCCAGGCTTGGTAGTAGTTGGTAGTAGTGAGGTAGCCAGACGTGAGCACCTTCGACGGTGCTGCCAATCGTCAGCCTTGGTGTTTCACGTAACGCCATTTATGAAAAAGCATTAGATACTTTTGGTGTATCCCACACGCGCTCCAAACGACACCCACAAGATGAAATTGACGGCTCCGACTTAGCAACGAGTTGCAGCGCTATGGGACGCGGGTTCGAATCCCGCACGGAATAAATTCAAATTCAAAACGTTTATTGCGAATATAAGTTGACACTGTTGGTGTTTACGTAGTTTATCACTTATAGAACAAACATTTATTACAGCTATATTCCGCCATTTTATTATTTTAAATAAAACTTCTTAAACATGCTCTAGTTATAATTGGAGTTCACATGATACATAATCAAAAATAATAGCGATAAGTCAATTTAGATATATAAGTCAAGTAAATTTAGTTATTTTGAGCCATGTAACAGTCAATTATTGAATTTCATGTTTGTCTTCGAGATATTCATTCACACTGTAGTATGCCCTATTAACAAGAAACAACAACATGTATTAGTTACAAACAATTGTTCCGGGTCGGGATGTTTGACCTTGTGAAATTTTTGTATGTAAACTGCCCCCACGATACAGGAGAAAATCCTAGTGTGGAGGTAACGTTTTTAATTAAGAATATGGCGATGAATTCCCTCAAGTCATTTATTGCACAAAATTAGGATGACAAACTAACTTCCATTTCAACGGACGGTAAGTAGTTACTGTTGCTTATGAACACTTTTTTATTTATATAATTTATATACAAAGGGTAACATTCAAACACAGTCCACCTGAGAGTAAGTCGCGGCCCATAGACAACTGAATCTATTCGACTAAGAATCAAAATGCAGATGCGTTGTCACCCTTGAGGACTAAGATAGAGTGCCTCGTTTTCAGTAATAAGGTTATTCGGTTCTCTACACCCACCATACGAAACACAGCAGCATTAAGCTACTTTTTCACGTTGGTATTCTAAGAGAGCTTGGTCATAATGATTTCTTATATTTACGCGAACACTACACATTTTTAAATAAAACTAATTTTACGGATTTTATCGCGTATATTAACCTATTTTTATATTCTCAAACACCTCAGTCCCCCGTGACCACGGGTGCTGGAAAGCACCCGAAACGTCGGGAATATAAAATAGGTTAATATACGCGATAAAATCCGTAAAATTAGTTTTATTTAAAAAAGAGTTTGGTCAATCCCCGCTCGAGCCGAGCTATTCCTACTACAACCATAATATAGCTGGAGAATAGCACTACCAGGTATTAAAACCCCATGTCATATAACGTTAACGTAAAAATTATAAGATATTATAGAATTACGCGTTACTTAGCGGAAATCCATTATATTAAAGTTGTTAAAAATCAATTTCATTACACGGATTTCATAAAAATTATAACACAAATTTCTGTTGGATTCATTTCGCAAAGCAAACTCTAGTAGGAATAAAGCGAAAAATTTTCGCCATAAATTCGCAGTTAAAAAAAATAACATTCAACCTACAAATTCATTTGCAAACACCGACACAAAGGAGCTTGTTAGCTCGTATGATGGGATGATGGCCGACGTGGAGCGAAATCGCGTCATGTTCGGGACAACGGTGGAAATTTTGTCTGTTTGCTGACGTCCACATCACGGCTTAAGGGTGAGCCATGTTTTATTTATCGAACACGTTAAGTACTCCTTTTTCTACCGACTTCAAAAAGGAGCCGGTACTCAATTCGACTGTATGTTTTTTTATGTGTCTCACCTCATAACTTTTTACTAGGTGAACCGATTTCGATGATTCTTTTTTTATTTGAAAGCTGGTGCCTCACATGTGGTTCCATTATTTTTTATTTGATTAAGGTCTGACCAATAGTTTTTGAGTCATTCTTAATAATTTTATATACGTGGTAGAACCATACTGCTATATTATGGTTGTAGCACGAATGTCGGCTCGGCCGGGGTAGGACCACGCTCTCACAGAATACCAGCGTAAAATATCAGCTTAACGCTGCTGTGTTTCGTATGGTGAGTGTAGAGAACTGGAGTCCCAGTAAATAAAAATGAAAATGAAACAACTGAATTTTTTTGTTTGCCTGCGTCGTTGGCCTATTGGTCACTGACGGTTGCTCATCATGAGAACCTGGGTTTGAATCTCAGATCGGGCAAACATTAGTAATTGGGTTTTTCTATCAAGAAATTCTCAGTAGCTGCCCGGAGCCAGGAAGCACGTAAAGCCGTTGCTCCTGCGCCTGATCTCACTCCGGTCGTGTTGGTTTACCGTCCCATCGGACTATGAGAGAGATATAATAGAGAGTGCACCTGTGCTGCTTAATTTCTTCTTTGTTCTTTTCGGCTCAATTTTTATAACCTTCTATGCTAAGTTCGATAGAGTGCAACTGTTTATTTCTTCATTTTACTTCTCATTATGATTGCTGTTAAATATTTTAATCTTCTCCATTGTTTTTCTTTATTTTAACAATTTTTGCAGACAGCAGCGGTGCGCTAACAATATCGCAGCACACCACCTGGCAGGGTTGCCATGTTATATGGAAAATATTAAAGAAAGGTGACGTATTATTCTGCCGAGGATTTTAATTAGATTACTTTAATTCTTAACTTAACGCTAATATTATATATTGTCGTGGGGTAGGTACACTACAGCGCATATACTTGAGCACTAAAATCTTGTCCTGCACTGATGTCTAGTCTCCGTAGATAGATCGTCGTGACCGAAATTCGGTCTGGAGGACATTATCATTTATATTTAAATAGTATTATCGTTGGTATTTTTCTTTTAGAAGTAGAAGTGATGGACTAGCTCAAAGGACAATCTATAAATTATAACTGTGGCCCGTAGACACTTACGTCATCGATTAACAGTCTAAATTCAGATGCGTTGTTACTTTGACAACGAAAATCGAATGCTTCGTCACCAGTAAAAAAAAAAGACTTTTAATAAAAAGTTAAAGCCGATTTCAAAGAACTATAAGATTAAAATAATTTAACATTTCGAAGTCTAGACTTCAGAATAGAGTCTAGAGTATTAAGGGATTAAAGTCATTATATTGTTTTAGGTCTTTGAAGTTACCTTTAACCTTCTATTAAAAAAATAATAATTGCACACTTCATAACGCGCGAGCGTGTGGGAGTGCTCTACTCTCGACATGCCGCTATGTGATGAGTTTGCAATATAAAACTGTTAGTATATTTCAATTTAGACACTAAATCAATAAAAAAGGTATGTTTTGTAAACTAGATTTTTTAGTTTAGTTTTTTTTATATTTTTTTATATTTAGTTTAGTTATATTTACAAAAAATATAGTTAAAAATTATTAGTACGGCTGTCAGTCTGTGCACTTGTTTGTCTTCACGTTTCAGAAAAACATACGCAACGAAGTGAAATAAATGTTTCTGAATAAGTTTCCATTTATCCTCAGGATGATCTCTATTGCTGGTTATTCTCAGACTCATAGACGTTTAAAATATAATATATCTTTGAAAAAAAAAGAATAAAAACGCTTATGTGGCGTGCACTTTCGATTTTCCAATTATTTTTCTTTAGAAGCTACTAAGGAATATTGCCTTATAGAGGCGGTTAAGAATATCCACTACCCCATATCTTCCCGTGGGTGTCGTAAAAGGCGACAAAGGGAAACAGGTAGGAGATGGGCAGCAGCATCTTCCTGATAACAGCAAAATTACAATAAACGGAACTGCAGTCGACAACCCGCTCGCCAAGTGTAGCAGCTATGGCAAATACCCTCCCATGATGAGAATAACAAAGAGACGGCCCCCAGTCCCTGACTACGGTGGCGACCATGGTAACGGCGGGGCAGAGGTTGCTAAGAATATCCGGTGGAGGTTCGGTTGCCACCTACGACGACTCGACCTGGCAACATACAACGCATGCACCCTGAGGACTGACGAGAAGATCGTGGAGCTGAGAGATAGACAAGTTACGCTGGTATATTATAGGATTATCCGAAGTCCGAAGAGAGTGAGAGGACACGGTAATTCTCGAATCCGGCAACTTGCTCTTCCCATAGAGGGGTCGGATTTATCGTCCACAAGTCTCTCGTTAACAACGTTGTAAAGATCGAGAGTGTGTCGACGAGGGTTGCGTACCTTATTCTCAGAATTACCAAACGGTATTCGCTGAAGGTCATACAGGTTTACGCACCAACCTCGGCACACCCCGATGAGGAGGTGGAGGAAATGTATGAGGATATCTCTGGAGCCATGCATTCCTCCAAAACCCACTATACGGTGTTAATGAGAGACTTCAATGCAAAACTAGGCACAAGAGAGAACGGTGACCTGAAAGTAGGGAAATTAGGAATAGGGCAACGGAACCCAAGGGGCCATTAGCTGGCCGACTTCATGGAGAAGGAAGTAGACCTGGTCGAGCCTCGACGGTTCGACAAAAATGAGATTGACTTCATTATGACGACCAGACGACAACTTTTCAGTGATGTCTCAGTGATCGCGAGGGTGAAAACCGGCAGTGATCACCGAATGGTGAGAGGCACACTGAACCTAAACATTAAGTTGGAGATGTCACGTCTAATGACGTCAACGCTTCGCCCCCTTCGTGCTCTAATCCAAAGTCCCGAAATCTTTCAGCTCGAGCTACGAAACAGTGGACGATATGAATGATAAGCTCGTGGAAACTGTCCATGCGGTCGGGGCTAAGTTTTGCAAGACCCGCCGCAAAAGAACACAAAAACTCTCCGATCACATTCTTAATCTCATGGCTGTTAGACAGGATATGAAGCTGCAGTCTTCAATTGATTTGACAGCATACAGGCAACTGAATAGACAGATCTCTAAATGCATGCGGCGGGACTTACGCAACTTCAACACAGCTTGTATTGAAGAAGCTATCGAGCGGAACCAAGGCTCCAAAGTCTTTGCCAGAGATCTGTCTGCCAGAAAGAGCCAACTGTCAAAGCTGAAGACCGAGTGTGGCAGCATTGTTTCCGGGACACCTGAGATTTTGAGTGAGATTGAGAGGTTCTATGGGCAGCTGTACACGTCATCATTGGAGCCACACGCAAGTGTGAGTAACGATTCAAGAGCGAGTCTTATCCGATACTATTCCAAAGATATCCCGGACGTCAGTCTGAGCGAGATTAGAATGGCTTTCCAGCACCTTAAAAACGGCAGGGCCCCAGGTGAGGATGGAATTTGCATATGGTCATATGGTCTATCACATAACTGGTTACTTCGCCTACGCGGATCCCAGATGTGGAAGACCATGTACCTTCCCTGTTGGACCTTCTGCTGACCTCTCATCCGGACGAATATCAGGTCTCCGTCGATCTCGGTCTGGGCTCTTCGGACCATTGTCGGATCCGAAGTACGGTGCAATTCACGCTACCATCGCAGTTGTAATCTGCAGCTTGCCGCCGTGTTTGATACTATAGGTCGGCCGATTGGGACGGGATGCGGTCTTTTTTTGGATCCTACCCTTAGACGCAGGTTTGCTTCGCGCCGGAAGATCCCAGCGTTGTTGCCAATTCTGTTGCTGATGTGGTACTTCAGGGTATGGGACTTTTTATTCCGTCCTTTGTGGTGCCCATCGGAGGCAGATCCCAGCCATAGTTTGGTAGCTCCTGTAAAATAGCATCACGCTATAAGCAGAAGTGCCACCGGGCCTGGGCTGACGCATCAACGTCTTGGATGTAAACACCAGCGCACTTAAGAAGTATAATTCCGCCTCCAGGTCCTTCAAAAGCGTCATTGCCAAGGCAAGGTCTTAGCACATCGGCAGAATTGGAAAGAAGCTAGTTCGCCTTCCTCCGGGAATCAGTGCATTCTGGTCTCTCGCCAAGGCTGTCCAAGTGAACTTTTGTCAGCCATCTCTTCCATCCCTGCACAGAGAGTACGACTCACTGGCCCATGCCGCAAAGGAGAAAGCTGATCTTTTAAGCTCTCTCTTTGCGTTCAACTCGTCTCTAGATGACGAGGGGAATACACCGCCGACCATCCCGCGGTGTAAGTGCTCCATGCCGGATCGGATGTGCGATTTACGCAGCACTCGGTTCGTTAAGCACTCTTCTCCCTGGACGTCAGCAAGTCGAGTGGGCCTGATGGAGTCCCTCCCATTGTGCTGAAGACGTGTGCTCCGGATTTGACACCGATTTTAACGCGTCTTTTCCAGTACTCCTACTCCCAAGGCGTAGTCCCGAACTCATGGAAGACAGCTTTGGTCCACCCGATCGCTAAAAAAGGCGACCACTCAGACCCGTTCAACTATAGGCCTATCGCCATCACCTCCTTGTTCTCCAAAATAATGGAATCCATTATAAACTTCCAGCTCATGAGGTACCTTGAGGATCACCAGCTCATTAGTGACCGCCAGTACGGTTTTGGTCGGGGTCGATCAGCTGGTGATCTTCTGGTCTACCTGACTCATAGATGGGCGGAGGCAGTAGAGTCCAAAAGAGAGGCATTGGCCGTTAGCCTGGACATAGCGAAGGTCTTCGATCGGGTCTGGCACAAAGCGCTTCTTTCGAAGCTTCCTTTCTATGGGCTTCCCGAGAAATTGTGCAAATGGATCACCAGTTTCCTTACTGATCGGAGCATCAAGGTCGTAGTAGATGGTGCATGCTCTGATTTGCAGCCTATCAACGCTGGTGTTCCACAAGGCTGGGGGTTATCACCAACGCTATTTCTCCTGCATATCAATGATATATTGCAAACTAGTAACATTCATTGCTATGCAGACGACAGCACTGATGATACCTTATATACCGGCCGTGCCAATATTTCTCGGGAAAACGTCGCTGAGTACCGGGACAAACTTGTGTCTGAAGTCGAATCTTTGCTGAATAAAGTCTCGGATTGGGGGCGACTAAATCTAGTCCAGTTCAATCCCCAGAAGACACAAGTTTGCATGTTTACCGCTAAAAAGAACCCCTTTGTCGTATCTTCTCAGTTTCAAGGCACTCCCCTTGCTGCCTCAGCTAGCATCGGAATCCTCGGCGTCGACATATCGAATAGTGTGCAGTTTCGTGGTCACATGGAAGAGAAGGCCAAACTGGCCTCTAAAAAGCTTGGCGTGCTCAACAGAGCGAGACGGTATTTCATGCCGGCTTATCGCTTGCAACTTTACAATGCACAAATCCGGCCTCACATGGAATACTGTTCTCATTTCTGGACCGGTGCATCCCAGTGCCAGCTCCTTCCACTTGACCGCATCCAGCACAGAGCGGTTCAAATCGTCGACGACCGAGTTCTTTCTGATCGGCTCGATATACTGGCGCATTTACCATGGGGAGTGCTCTGAGGAATTGTTCGGATTAATCCCAGCCGCCAAATTTCACGAACACACATCGCGGCAGAACTCCCGATACCATCCACACCATCTGGATGATTGGCGGTCCACCACTGTGCGATTTAGAAGATGTTTTCTTCCTCGCACAACTTCCTTGTGGAGTCGATTACCACCAGCGATTTTTCCGGGCCGATACGGCTTAGAGACCGTCAAGAAAAGAGCCTACTCATTTTTAAAAGGCCAGCAAACGCATCTGCAATTCCCCTGGTGTTGCGGTTGTTCATGGGCGGCGGTAGTCACTAACCATCAGGTGAGCCGCATGCTCGTTTGCCCCTTCTCATTTTAAAAACAAATTACAGCGGAGCTTTTGAAAGCGGGTGGAAAAATGGTACTTGAAGTCCTTCAGAAGCTCTTTAATTCCGTTCTCCATGGAGGCACTACTCCGGAGGCGTGGAGTAGAAGTGCGGTGGTCTTGTTCTTCAAGAAAAGCGACAACGCTCTCTAGAAGAACTACAGACCGATTTCCCTTCTGAGCTGCGTCTACGTGCTGTTTTCGAGAATCATTACGAATCGTCTCGCACGCAGACTTTACGACTTCCAGCCTCCCGAAAAAGCCGGTTTCCGAAAAGGCTTTAGCACCATAGACCACATACATACCCTTCGGCAAATTGTACAGAAGTCCGAGGAGTACAATTTGCCACTATGTCTGGCGTATGTGGACTATGAGAAAGCCTTTGATTCCGTCGAAATTTGGGCGGTGCTGCAGTCCCTTCAGCGGTGCCAAGTTGACTGTCGGTATATCGAAGTGTTGAAGTGCTTGTACAGTAGGGCTACGATGGCTATCCGAGTACAGAACCAGAATACGAAACCTATCCAATTGCAGAGAGGTGTAAGACAGGGTGACGTCATATCCCCGAAACTCTTCACCGCTGCATTGGAAGACGTTTTCAAGCTTCTGGACTGGAAAGGATGCGGTATTAATATCAATTTTTTTTTTATAGGAGAGGGGGCAAACGAGCATGCGGCTCACCTGATGGTAAGTGACTACCGCCGCCCATGAACAACTGCAACACCAGGGGAATCGCAGATGCGTTGCCGGCCTTTTAAAAAGGAGTACGCTCTTTTCTTGAAGGTCCCTAAGTCGTATCGGTCCGGAAAAATCGCTGATGGTAATCGATTCCACAAGGAGGTCGTGCGAGGAAGAAAACATCTTCTAAATCGCACAGTGGTGGACCGCCAATCATCCAGATGGTGTGGATGGTATCGGGAGTTCTGCCGCGATGTGCGTTCGTGAAATTTGGCGGCTGGGATTAATCCGAACAATTCCTCAGAGCACTCCCCATGGTAGATGCGAAAGAAAATGCAAAGGGATGCAACATCTCTTCGCAGTGCCAATGAATCGAGCCGATCGGAAAGGGCTCGGTCGTCGACAATTCGAGCCGCTCTGCGTTGGATGCGGTCAAGTGGAAGGAGCTGGCACTGGGGAGCCCCTGCCCAGAGATGGGAACAGTATTCCATGTGAGGCCGAACTTGCGCCTTGTAAAGTAGCAGGCGGTGTGCCGGCATGAAATACTGTCCCGCTCTGCTGAGCACGCCAAGCTTTTTAGAGGCCAATTTGGCCTTCCCTACCAAGTGACCACGAAACTGCACGTCACTCGATATGTCGACTCCGAGGATACCGATACTGGCTGAGGCAAGAAGGGGAGTGCCTTGAAACTGAGGAGATACGACAAAGGGGTTCTTTTTAGCGGTAAACGCGCAAACTTGTGTCTTCTGAGGATTAAATTGGACTAGATTTAGTCGCCCCCATCACTCACCTTCGATTTGCCGACGATATAGTCCTTATAGCAGAATCGCTGGAGGACCTAAGCACTATGCTCAATGACCTCAATAGTGTTTCTAGTTAGTCTTAAGATGAACATGGACAAAACAAAGGTCATGTTTAATGTCCATGTCACACCTATGCCGGTAGTTGTTGGGAGCACTAAGCTCGAAGTTGTTGACTAGTATGTTTACCTGGTACAAATAGTCCGACTAGGTAAGTCCAACTTCGACCGAGAGGTCAATCGACGGATTCAACTCGGCTGGGCAGCGTTCGGGAAACTACGACACATCTTCTCGTTAGACATATAAACGAAGTTGTAAAACCAGTGCATGTTGTCAGTGATGACTTACGGATCTGAGACGTTGTCCTTCACTGCTGTTTGTATGAGGAAGCTCAAGGTCGCTCAGCGAGCTATAGAGAGGGTCATGCTCGGGGTTTCTCTGCGCGATAAACTTAGAAATGAGGATATTCGCAGTAGAACCAGAGTAACCGACATAATCCAACGGATTAGTAAGCTGAAGTGGCAGTGGGCAGGCCATATAGCTCGATGAACCGACAACCGATGGGGAAGAAAGGTTCTCCAGTGGCAGCCTCGTACCAGTAGGCGAAGTAAAGGGCGACCCCCCATTAGATAGAGTAACGACCTAGTAAGACATGCAGGAAGTCGATGGATGCAGGTGGCTCAGGACCATGTTTTGTGGCATTCCTTGGGGGAGGCCTATGTGAACTTATGAAAGGCTGTAATGATGATAATGATGAAGGAATATTTCAATCTCAATGACCTCTAAATAGTAAAAACTTTATTTTCTCAGACATGCAGCATTTAACTCACGATGTTTTCGACACCTTGAGATAAAGTGTTAGAGACAGCACGAGACTTAATGTCGTCTTAAATATGAGTAGTGATTGAGTATTTGGGCATACAAAACTCAGAAATGAGAGGACACCTGTGCCCAGCCGTGAGACATATATAGACTGTAAATTTACTTCCTTTACTTTTACTCAGGACATCAAATCACGCCATATGTAGGTTATATAGTTACTTTAAACACTAGAAACAAACACAAGCTTGTAATGAGAGTTACAACTCCACAGAATCAGTAATTCATTTATGGGGCAATGTATATGCTTTTACAACAAAATCCCCGAACATGTTCAAAGTTTGTCAATCAACAAGTTTAAAAGTTTTATTAAAGACAAACTGTACAAATAGGGTTATTATAATATCAATGAATACATGAATGAAAATAACCCCTTTGAATAAGATGATCGCCACCATGCTGGTTCTATGAAAATTCATTTAAAAATTGTATTATCAAAATTATTTTTAAGTGAAATATGTTTAAAAAAAAGTCCCGCTGGGTTTCTTGCTGGTTCTTTCCAGGACAGAGGTATTTTTTGAACTAGTGGTAAATAAAAAATGACTTTCAATAAGTATTATGTAGTAATCAATAATCAATATTGAATAAAAATCATTCTATTCTATAATGCCAGTGATAGCTACCCCTTAAATCATCTGTTTATATTTTCAGTGGAGCCGGGAACAATGTTTGGTGAGCGGAGCACTGTTTATCGTGAACGTGGCCATGCATCGGCGCTCAACATTTTGTAATTGGTAAAATTTATAATATCTGTTTTATTGCATGATTTTTTTTATTGTAGATTATAATTAAAAAGAAGCAGCCAGTGTTCTTGGTAATATACTCTGGGTAGGATTGTATGATAATTTTTTATTTTTTATTTTAATTATGTATATTAATCATTAGTAAATATTGTATATTTTAATGTTATGTAAATAAATGAATAATGTTTTCAATTTAAAATTATATTTGGAATTAAAGTTTATAAAGTCGGATTGGCTACAACAATTTTAATTTTTTTATATAATATTAGCTATCCGCCCCGGTTTCGTACGATAGATTTTTGGATTTCAATAACAGCGCCACCTACCGGGCTCAAGTGTGAATATAAAATACACGTAAAAAGTTTCAAAATTCGTCCAGCTGTTTTTGAGTTTTAGCGAGACTAACGGACAGTAATTGTTTTTTATATAATTTAAAATTAAAAATTTTGTACAACCGACTTCAATATAAATTATTAAGAATAACTCAAAAACTATTGGTCAGACCTTCATGAAATTTATATGGAACCAAATGTGAAGCATCAGCTTTCAAATAAAACAAGAGTCATCTAAATCCGTTCACCCAGTAAAAAGTTATGAGGTAACACACATTAAAAGAAACATACAGTCGAATTGAGTACCGTCTCCTTTTTGAAGTCGGTAGATAAATGTATATAGATTGAAGTGACAAACGAACTCACATTCTACCCGATGGCAATTGAATACAGTCCATAGATACCTTCAGCTAACTACAAACAAAGAAGGCTACATGTGTTGTCACTTCTGAGGACCAAGGTGGAATGCTTATTATATATTCATCAATATTATACTTATAACACCTTTAGAGTTGAACACAGCAACAGCAGTTGTGGTACTGCTATTTAATGGCAGAAATAGCCAAGAGAGATGTACTTACCCAGACGGATTTCAAGGCAAAAAAAGAGTCTTACCGTCTTGTAAAACATTTTCTTTCTTTCTTTCAATGTGATCACTATAAAGCTGCTGAGAACCTAACTACTTGCTATTAGTCCTCGATTCGAATCAAGGTCGGAATCTGAAGTTTCTCAATAAACCATTATTTTATCTCAATATAAGATTTGAGTGTAACTATTTTCGGCGGTAATGGTCCCTTAACTGTCCCCTAGATCCGTATCTAAATATAATTTCAGTCGAAACCAATATATTATAATTCTGATTTGAATGTAAAGTGACGATAGCTTAATGTTATCTTGTACAATTAATTGTTCTGTGCTAATGGTTAAGGATACCTACCGCGAAATTAAGTCATGAATTAAATTTCACCAATGAGGAGAATCCACGACTTTTTCTGCCACCAGAGCGGCGCCACTAGAAAGTGGGGTATAATATTATATGTACGCGATTTCATAGCGTGGACGTTAATTTGTTCGGAAAATGTAAAGGTTATTGTTTCTTTCTGTAATATTGGCTATAATTTATATTAATAAGATTAAAAATAACCAAACCACAGATATTCATAAAAGTAGAAAAATTAAAAAAAAATTTAAAAAGATGCAAAAAATTAAAGAGTAAACCACGCATTGTTTTGTGTATTAATATAATACTCTAGAAACTAATAAAACTTTTATTAAAAACTAACTTCTCAATTAAATGACATAGTGTAACAAAAAAACTTTACCTCAGTGTAAACTAGCGACATCTGGTGAGCAGAAAATTATTAGCCCTCATTGAATATTATCGTGAGTCGTAAACAACTGCCAGCACAAGGATCTTAAGCTTACTTGGACTGATCGACGAGTATATTAGCAATATAACCAGTATCAGTTTGTTGAAAATATACCTAATGATTTCTTATATTTACGCGAAGACTACACAAATGAAACTAGTTTTTACGAATTTTATCGCGTTATATTTAACTTTTTAATTCCCGACGTTTTGGGTGTTGTACAGCACCCATGGTCACTGGGGGGACTGGGGTGTTTGACGTCCCGATGTCATAGTTAGCCCGGCTACCTTCAGTTTTTGAATATTAATTTTTGGTCCGATCTACGCAGAATGATTAAAAAAATTAGTTTAATATAAAAATATACCTACTTTGTTATCGTTTTCCGTAACTACTCTGTCGTCATACAGTTTATAACTATTACGGGAGGTAGAAGTCTAATTTGTTGTTGCAAAACTAGTCAATGTGTTACAAATTTTGAATATGAATTCACGCATATTATTGTAATGATGTAATGATAGTCTAAGTCTTTTGAATAAAGAATTATTATTATTAATATTTATTCATTACTAATCATCATAATTCTTACGCATCAGCATTGCCAAAGATAAGGAAGTATGCATCTAGTTATGCATCCCCGCGCCTTTCTGTATTAGACCAGAGACGGCTTACTCAGAATCGTGATCCTTGTAACACTGAGTGAGTGCAGTCCTTGTAAATCTCAGACAATCAGGTAGCCAGCATTAAGTCTGAAAATTTCAATGACTTTCTTGTAAGCATAACAACTTAAAAAACCCTACTGCGTACAACAGTAAATCCAGAAGAGAAAAGTTTTATAACCTATGTCACTTCTACATCTAAGACGATACTAAAACACGCCATATGTTAAGATCCATCAAGCTATTCAGGCTACAGAGCGTGCTAAATAAATAGAAATACATACATGCGAAAAACAATACCCTCTTTCTTAGGCAGTTGGATAAAACTAGGAATAGAAAGAATCTGCAATTCCCCTGGTGTTGCAGTTGTTCATGGGCGGCGGTAATTACTTACCATCAGGTGTACGCATGCTTGTTTGCCCCGTCTCCTTTAAAAAAAATGTCGTTTCAACGGCGCTAGTGCACAAGAACTGATCGACTGTTTAGTCGAGTGTATGCGCCTCCCAATACATGGTACGTACATTACAATGTCGATAGATGTGTGACCGGTTTAGATTAGATTAAAATCATCAAAAAGCAAGCGATGAATTTTTTTAAATATTTTTTTAAGTAACTATCTCCATACAGAATGTATGACTGACATCACACATACTTTTCACATATATTTGTTCGATTGTAAATTATATGTTTTCGCCGAAGCTAAATGTTATTGACCAAACAGTTTATTTCCAATCATCTCATCAAGTTATATTGCCTCTAATAATTATAGTGATATTCTAATTAAAGTATTGTTTACCCGCGATCAGGTATCAGTCATCAGTCCCCACGAGTGGGCGCGTGGCAGCTGAGAGATGGTTATTATTGGCTTTACAAAGCGCAGGGGATGTGGACATCGCGTGACTAAAGGAATATTAGCTTGTTGGACGCACGTGCTTCTATTATAGCATGATTACAGCGCATCAATATTTTTTACTCTAAATAAACGAATAAATATAATTAGAGTTTAACAAAACAAAAACAATAAGTTTTATCAACAAGGTCATCCTTCCATTAAGCCATTACAGACTATAAAAGTCCACTGATGAACATAGGCTTATGCTAATTGTCAAATTTCAATATCATCATTCATCATCATCATTACAGCCCTTCACAAGTCCACTGCTGAACATAGGCCTCCCCAAAGAACGCCACAAAGCACGGTCCTGAGCCACCTGCATCCATCGACTTCCTGCAATTCAATATATTAATATACAATTAATTAATATATATAATTAATATAAATGTCAATAGATAACACGTGGTAAAGCCAAGCTGCAGATATATTAATTGTATAAATGTAGCACGAATGGGTCGGCTCGACCGGGGAAAGACCACCCTCTCACAGAATACCAGCGTAAGATACCTACTTAATGCTGCTGTGTTTCGTATGGTAAGTGTAGAGAACCGACGACCCTTTGTACTAGAAAAGAGGCATTCCATCTTAGTCCTCACGGCTGACAACGCATCTGCATTTTGATTCGCAAACGAGGATAGATGTAGATGTCTATGGGCCACAGCAACCACTTACTATCAGGTGGACTATATGCTCGTCTGTCACCCTTATTATATAAATAATATTTTTTTTTACAACCGACTTCAATATAAATTATCAAGAATTACTCAAAAACTATTGGTCAGACCCATTAATATTTTTTATATCAATGGTCAGACCTTGATCAAATTTATATGAGACCACATGTGAAGCACTAGCGTCTCCTTTTTGAAGTCGGTAGAAAAAAAGATTTTCGTTTCAATTTTAATGTAAAAAAGTAAATGTAATCAGCAAAATGTCACTTTGAAGCCACTCATGGAACTATTTGGGAGTTTGTGTGTCAAATCGTCTGTCATCTCAATAATTTCGTTTGTCTTGTTTCTTGTTGACGATTTATATTTCAAATTATATTTACGATTTCCCATAAACACTTTTCTCTCAAACCACAAAATCAAAATAAAATTTTATATTTTGAATTTTTTTTTTAAATTAAAATTTGATGACCCGTTGAAGAGGTAGTTGAATTGAAAGTATATTACTAAACATAATAAATATTTTCACCACGTCATGGCTCGGCCACGGTAAGGGCGTGTGTACATTAGTCAAGGCTCATTGGAGGTGTGTACATAGCTTGGTACCTTATGGGGTGGCATCCCTTTCAATTGGATGTAAATTATCAACCCTCGTGCAATGCGTAACTAATATTCATTGTATTTATTTCAAGCAGTGAGGACTTAAAGACTGGCATAAGGAAGAATTTATTGACAGTGTTAACCTTTTTTAACTGACTTCAAAGAAAGGAGGAGGTTCTCAATTCGACTGTATTTTTAATGTGTTACCTCAGAACTTTTTTCGATGGTTTCAAATAAATTTGATCGAGATCTGACCAGTAGTTTTTGAGGTATCTTTAATAATTAATTGACTTCGGATACATTGATGATGTTCTCATTTTATGTATACTGAAGTCGGTTGTACAATTCTTTTAAATTTATCACTGGTTATTTGTTGTCATTGTTCTGTTGGACAGAGGATAGACTTTAAATATGCGCCACATAGACGTGCCGCGGCTTCTATGTGGAAGTTTCCTCTCTTCTTCTTTCTCTTCTCGGTAAAGAATCACTCATAAATCCACTTAAATAGAGTAAGTGCCCGTTAAGTTAACGCTGACACGTATGACACTATACCAATAATAATTAATAATCATTACTTTATTCATGTTTTTCAACAACAATAATTTACACCTGTGGCTGAACTAAACTATAACGATAATGTCCCCGTGGCACAGTGGCTTAGAATCGAGTTACAGCGCTGAGGGTTGCGTGTACGAATCTTGCACGGAACAAGTATTTGTATGGTCTAAAAGTATTTGTTCTGGGTCTGGATGTTCGTCCTTGTGCAACTTATGTATGTAAACTGCCTCCACGATACAGGAGAAAATTCTAATGTAGAAAGGTGGTGGTAACGTTTAGTAAAAAAACAACTAAGCAATAATCATAAACTTCTATCTCAAATGAAAGATGTTATTAAACACCTACAGAGCCCCTACTACCAACACTACACTAGGAAAGACACCACTGTCTTCATAACAATACTATATAATTTTATCTCAGACAAGACTGAAGTTCATATAGAACATTTTAACAAAAAAACTTTCTTATTTAGAAAATCTTTTTACAGAATAAGGTAAGGTTGACAAACGAGCACACAGTCCACCTGATGGTAAGTCGATGCATTTATCCTCGTTTAAAAATCAAAATGCAGATACGTTGTCACCCGTGAGGACTAAGATGGAATGCCTCTTTTCCAGTAAAGTAGGTCTCCGGTTCTCTATACTCACCATACGAAACACAGCAGTATTAAGCTACTAAGAGTGTTTAAAATAAAAGTGACATTTTCGGAATAATAATACTTTTTGTAGTTTTTGGTATATAAAATTTACACTTGGTAAATAGTGTATCGTGTTCCCGGAGTGATCATCTGGATACAAACCTTAGGGTGTGGTACCAGGAGAACAAAAAGTGCGGTGCGACTTGTTTCAAGATGTACGGGCGGTAATATTGTCAGAGAGCCTGAAGTTCTGTGACGAAGAATAATTAATATGTTGTTGAAGAATGGATGAATAGTTTTTCCGATTTTAATTAAAGTATAATAAACAAATGTGCCCTGTATTGGCGGCTAAAGAATATCCGCAACCCCATATCATCCCGTGGGTGTCGTAAGAGTCTACAAAAGGAAACAAACTAGCAGATGGATAGCAGCGTCTTCCTAGTAACGATTGAAAATAAAAAAATACGATTGCCAACTCACTTGCCAAGCGTTGCAACTATGGCAAATATCCTCCCGATAAGCCAATCTTTGGGGAGTAATGTGTTCAGCAGTGGATTTTAATAGACTGTAATGGTAACGGTAACAGCCTGCAATATTTGGTCGTCGTCGTGGTTGAAGTAGAAAAAGATGATATGTTTATTATCGCCATCAATATATAAAGAAGGATAAGCAAACATACAAATTAATACACATGAGTTCGTTTGTAAGAGTATGGACTATTACAAACGAACACCAATGACTGTATCGACAAATTAAATTAAAGAAAAAAAAAACAATATAATTCAATGTAAATTTTCAACGCCATAAAATTCAAAAACAACGGAATTCTCGAACAACCGTGAATTAGCTCTAAATAATTAACCTCTTGGCGGCGCGTGCGCAGGCGAAAATACGAGGGAAGAGCCCCTAACGAAATGCAATAAAAAAAACATCCCCCATATTCAAATTAACAAAACATTACTGCGTATTCCGATACAATTATTTTATTCGCGTATAGAAAAAAATACACCCTATTTTACATCGACCAAACAGCTCACCGATCAAATTTGAACTTTAAGTACAACTGCCGCAAAGTTCAATTTTATTTTTAATTCTTACATTACGATCCCTGCTCTAATGTATGAGCAATCGAAGAAAAAAGGTGGCACGCGCCCTGTCGTACGCGCAAGTACTCGGTATCTTCCCTTGCCATCGTAGGGTTGCCTAGTGATGTTCTCTTATCGATTTTTCTCTTATCGAAGAGACTATCGAATTACGATTTAAAACTACAAAAGGGTGGGCATTTTATTGCAATGTATTATGTTAATTTAATTGTATTAAAATAAAATTATTTTTAGCTGTGTAAGATATAAGATTAGTAAAGTTAAACCATCATTTGACTTTCATAGGTCTTGGACGCACATTTTATTTAGTAACTACACACAATAAACAAAAACACCCGAAATTAAGTACTAGTCTTATGCGAGATCCCACGACCTAGAGCAATGCAGACAAATCCACATCATTATAGGTTACAGCCTTTCAAATGTCCACTGCTGAACATCCTTCCCTACTCCGTATCTGGTTTTTCGGTGATCATCATCAGCAAGGAATGCCACAGAACAAGAACCAGAGCCTCCTCCATCCATCGACTTCTTCGTGTTACTATCACTACATCTAGAAGGAAGTCTATGAGGCTATGAGGCTACTGAGGCTACCACTCGAGAACTTTTCAATTCAATTCAATTTATTTACCATTCTTTTTATAATTAAGTTAAAACCTATACATTTGGATTGGATTATAAAAAATTGTTCAAAAAGAAGATCCCTTAAGGGCACTACAAATATTGGTAATTACTAATATTATTATTACATTTATGGTATTATTTATAAAATTGTCACTATTATTATCTATTTGATCAATATTTACAATTATCTTAAATAATGAACAATTGAATGCAGTGGAGATGCGATCTCTTCGTAAAATGTGCGGCGTTACTATGGCCGACCGAAAGCGAAACGAAGAGATTCGCAATATGGAAGGTTTGAAAGATGACCTTATCACAAAAAATGATAAGGGCGTGCTTCGGTGGTTTGGGCACGTTGAGCGAATGAGTGAAGACCGAATGGTGAAGAAAATATATAGCGTGAAAGTTAATATTAAAAGGTGTCGAGGTAGACCGAGACTAACTTTCGAAGACCATGTGAGCAAATTGCTCGAAGAGGGTAGGGTCAAGAGTACTCGGATACCTAGACGTGCATGTATGAAGAAGATAAGGAATCTGAAAGAAGCGAAAGAGGTATGTAAGGATCGTGACACTTGGCGATCTGTTCTCTCTGGCTACCCCGTCAGGGATTGTGCGTGAAGATAAATAAGTAAGTAAAGTAATCTTAAATAATCTCGAGATCATAGAGAGAAAACATTTATTTTCCATTTCTATAATAACAATAATACGTTTATTTCGGTAATCTTGTTAATAACATAATACTGAGATTTCCCAGTGAGTAATCCGAGGATACTCGTGTTGGGAATGATCGCTACTTCCCTTAAGGATTACAAAATCGTAAGATTACAAAAAGTTTAACCTCTAGAAAATTTGTAATTAGTATGTGTATATTAAGGAGTGTGTGAATGTGAGTGTAGGAGTGTTGATGTGTGCATGATGTGGGGGTGTGTGTGTATGTGTTGGTGGATGAAGAGAGTATAAGTAAGAAGACTACTTGCCTTGCAAAGTAAAGTTTTACTGATCAAATATGAAAGACGGCATACTGTTAGATTGTTACCTGTAAATGTATCCTGACACTTCGCTTATCGATACGAGGCTGTCACTTTCACATCTTATATTTGTGGAAATTGTAAAAGTACATCAGAAAGTAATCTGATAGAATTTTGCTCTTAAAGATCTATCTAATACAGCCCATAAAACTCCACTGCTGAACACAGGCCTCCTCCATAGATTGCATCATAGGGAGGATATTTGCCATAGTTGTAATGTTACTGTTGATTTGAAAATTTCACCTCTCAGTGGATCATGTGCTCCTGGTATATTATCTTCTATACATCCATCCATTACAGCCTATTAAAGTCCAATGCTGAAACATAGGCCTCTCCCATAGATTGCCTCATAGGGAAGATATTTGCATAGTTATAATGTTACTGTTGATTTAAAAATTTCACCTCTCAGTGGGTCATGTGCTCCTGGTATATTACTTCTATACATTCATCCATTACAGCCTATAAAAATCCACTGCTGAACACAGGCCTCCCCTATGGATTACCTCTTAGGGGCGTTTTTGTCATAGTTGTCACGATTGGCAGGCGGGTGAGCAAACGCAGTTTTTTTACAGTTTGGAGTTATTATCAGGAAGATGCTGCTGCCCATCTCCTCTTTTAGTTTCCCTCTTAAAGGTTGTTTCTATATTTTTCTTTGAGCAGCACTTAAAAGGAAAAGAAAAGAAGTTTGGTATTCTTCCTTTTCATTGTCCATCAGAATACATCCAGAGAAATATGGAATATTAAAATTGGAAAAATTTAATTTTTTTAAAGGATAGGGTGACAAAGTACACAGTCCACTTTATGATAAGTGGTTACTGTGGCCCATAGACATCTATATCTATCCTCATTTGCGAATCAAAATGTAGATGCAGTGTCACCCGTAAGGACTAAGATCGAATGCCTCTTTTCCAGTAAAAAGGGTTTCCGGTTCTCTACACTCACCATACGGAACACAGCAGTGTTAAGCTGCTATTTTACGCTGGTATTCAGTGAGAGCGTGGTCCTTCCCCAATTGAACCGACCCATACGTGCTACAACTATACTACCAATGTAGCTGCAGCATGACTCTATCATGTATAAAAACCTAATTCGACACGAGACCAAAGGCTTAATGTGAATTCTGAAGCGCGGAGGTAAAACACCGCAAACTCTCTGACTCCACGCTGTTGTTGAGACAAATAAAATAATAACTGATTTTGGCCCCACCCCGTATTTCTAACCCGAGATCACACGATCAGCAGTAGCGCCCACGAGCACTAAGGTAACGAGGCAGACCAGACTGTCTTTAAAAAGACTGATATAGAGCACCTTTTTATACGTGGTAGAGCCACTTTCCAGTGCCCATTTCCGGTCAATAAAATAAAATTATGTGTCTTATCTAGTTTGTAGAGCACATCCCGCTGTCCCTCAATTACGTGCACTATCCTCATCACCACTAATCCCAGCACCACTACACTAGGAAGGACATACCACCGACTGCAATACAAAAAAGATGAATATTGCAAAAGAAAGAAAAAATGCAAAAAAAAAACAAAAAAAAAATAAAAATAAGAAAAAAATCAAAAGAAAAGATGTAAATAGTCTAGTATATATAGAAAAAATGTAAAACCATAAGAAAATATGTTAAGTAGTCTTAATGTAGTATAAGAATATGTACATCAGGGTCACCGGTGTATGCAAATGTATACTCTGAGCCCGTCTAACAGAAAAAACCTGGAATAAAAAAAAGAAGATATTCCAAAAATGTTTCGCTATGCAATGTCTCTGACCAGTGTCAGAGGTGGAATAGAAAGACAAACATATAAAAAAAAAGATGGAATACTTAAACGGAAATTTGAATTATCGATAAAAAGGGCTTCACTAAAGCCCCGTGGCATCACACGCGCAGGTGTCGGTTCCGCTCTGCTCGCCGCTCGCCGCTCGCTTATCGTCCATGACCACACCTGGGCGAGATCGGAGATTAGGATTTAAACTAATCGGGGCTAAGTCTAGACCGACAATTTCTTTGCATGCAAGAACACCAGTAATAAAATAGAATTACAGGGATATGTGTTTTTATACGAAACTAGCTATCCGACCCGGCTTCGCACGGGTGATTCATGGATCTTTACAGCGGCGCCACCTACCGAGTCCAATTGTGAATCTAAACCATTCTCGAAACAACTTAATCACACACACAAAATTTCATAAAAGTCGGTCCAGCCGTTTAGTCACATACACACGGACAGAAAAATTACGAGAATATAATTATATATATATATAATTATTATATATATAAGGTGCCTGCAAGCTAATTTTAAAGTTAAGGTTCAAAATGTGGAATCAACGGCAATAGGTCAGATACCGTTATCCCTTATTGAAGGCACACAATCTTGCCCGATATAAGAATGGAATAAAATTAGGATTAACATTACTAGAAAGCATAGAATTGCATAATTTTGTAATGTCATTAAGAAGTACTTTGATTAAGTAGTACCTACACTGCCGGTGTCACCGACCGTCATTTGAAAATAACATAATTGCTTCTTATTAAAATATGTTGTCTGGCTTTTTTATACCATTTTAAACTTTTGTGTGTAGGGGCATGTACCATGACTTTGCTGCCAAACAAACGTAGGTGACTCAAGTCTGGTTTTGATCCATACCACAATTCATATAGAGTTTTATCCAATCCCGATGCAATAGACCCTTTTTTTTAAGTAATACCTTTTTTGACTGTATTGCATTTTAATATTCATAATTTTATATATTCATAATATTTAGAATTAAGAAAAAAAAGCAATAAACAGTACCAAAACCAGTAGTGCTTATGAAAGGCGCTTCATCGTTCAACATTCATAAAGCAGGATTTGCACAATTCGTCTTAAAATTACCATGAAACTTGAGCGGAGAAAGTATTAATGAGGTTAAATTACTATTTAAGATGTTTAATATATTATCATTATCGTTATTTCAAAGTTACGGTTACAATATTACATAATGAAGGGCAACTAACCTACAAGTCAACTATAATGGAACCGCGTATTAACCCATTGTTAAACTTAAAGCGCCCGGATGTTCTTTGTGCCGACAATTTGAGAAGTTAAAGAGGTTTATGCCAAGTTTGAGTAAACCCACAAAATATACGTATTTAGCGAAGTCATTAACTGATTTATTATTTACTGTAAATTGTGTTTAGCTAAAGGGAATATGGTATTAACAAAAGGTACGCGTGTGTATGTGTGGTTTTTCCATACAATTACACGTGAAAAATAAGAACATGTTTGGAATCTAAACAGCTGATTAAACACATGTTTGGTGGTGGTGAAGGTGGCCATCGTGAGGAAACCTGAATCTCTGAGGAATAAAGTGTTTCGAGGACGTGAAGTTCGCCAACATGCATTAGAACAATGAAAGTAAATTTACAACCTTAATTTTTTTTATGGTATACATAAGGGTGACAAGCGATCACACAGTCCATATAGACATCTACATATATACTGGATTAAGAATCAAAATGCAGACGCGTTTAAATAAAACTAATTTTAAAAATTATTAATTTGTGTTCCGATCTACGCAAGTAGTTCGGAACAAATATTTTTTTTTTATAGGATAGTGTGACAAACGAGCACACAGCCCACCTGATGGTAAGTGGTTACTGTGACCCATAGACATCTACATCTATCATCAATAAAGACTCAAGATGCAGATGCGTTGCCACCCGCGGGGACTAAGATGGAATGCCTCTTTGCCAGTAATAAGGGTCTCCGGTTCTCTACACTGACCATACGAAACACAGCAGTGTTAAGCTGCTATTTTACGCTGGTTTTCTGTGAGAGCGTGGTCCTTCCCCGGTCGAGCCGACCCATTCGTGACTCAACTATACTACTAATATAGCTGCAGAATGGCTCTACCACGTGTGTAATAAATTAATAAAAAAAATTAATAGCTGTGGTTAATTATGACCTTAGGACGTCATACACCTCAGTCCCCCCCGTGACCATGGGTGCTGTAAAGTGCTCGAAACGTCGAGAATATAAAATTAAGTTAATATACGCGATAAAATCCGTAAAATTAGTTTTATTTAAATGTGTAGTGTTCGCGTAAATATAAGAAATCATTATGCAGACGCGTTGTCACCCCTGAGGACTGAGATGGAATGCCAATTTTGTACGTTATATTAGTAGTATAATTGTAGCACGAATAGGTCGGCTCGACCGGGGATTGACCACGCTCTCACTGCATTCCAGCGTAAAATAGCGACTCAACACTCCTGTGTTTCGCATGGTGAGTGTAAAGAAACGAAGACTCTTTTTACTGGAAAAGAGGCATTCCATCTTAGTCGGCAACGCATTTGCATTTTTATTTTTAACGAGGACAAATTTAAATGTCTGTGGGCCACAGCAACCATTTACCATCAGGTGGACTGTGTGCTCGCTTGTCACCCTTATCCTATAAAAAAATGCGCAAATCCGACTCACACTTGGACTACTTTTTACATAATCAAGATGACGTTGTGACCAGGATTAAGAAAGGAATACTTCTGTGGTTTGGTCATGTAGAAAGAATGAACAAGTCAAGTGAGTGTTTATGAATGTATGTTTCTTTTAATCATAAGTTAAAAGACATAGTATAAAATACAGAATGAACAATTTTAAAATTACAATTGTTCGAATAAATTAATTCAGTGTGTTTATTTTTTTATTCAATCAGGTTATAATTTACTAGCTGGTACCCAGCGCGTTGCTGCGGCAGAAGAAATAATTATAAAAATGTAGTTTTAAATTTGGAACACTTATATTGTTTAACTAGCGATCCGCCCCGGCTTTGCACGGGTGGTTTCTCGATTTCGACAACAACGCCACCTACCGTGTTCAATTGTGACTCTAAACCATTATCTAATCAACTTAATGACACACACTCAAAATTTCATCAAAATCGGTCCAGCCGTTTAGGAGGAGCTCAGTTACGTACACACGGACCGAAGAATTATATAATATACTAACTGTTCCCCGCGACTTCGCCCGCGTGGAGTTATTTTTCGCGGAACCCAAAAATAAAAGCAGCCCAAGTTACTCCTTATAACATCAGCTATCTCCCAGTGTGTATAAATATTGACAAATATTGACATTAATATTTATACGATATTAACGTCACTCAATTGTTTTGCCTTCCCGGGACCCCTCCACTAACACTTAAACTTTATGGTATGGTAATAAAGTTCAAATTGACTTTTAAGTATTATTACGAATCTTTTGTATGGCAATATAGAAAAATGTTGTTTTTAGACTCTTTCAGGCAATTTTTTAAATGTTTCTCTCCGTTAGAACCATCTTCGTACTTCAAGGAATATTATAAAAAAAGAATTAGCGAAATCAGTTTAGCTGCTCACGAGATTTGCGGTTAGCAACACATCAAGTGATTCATTTTATATTATATATTAGGAAGGATAATATGTACATTCATTGAATGATATATAACTTTCAAATAAAGTAATGTTGTCTTACAAATGTATTTGTAAGTTAATTGTACTATATATGCCTATACTCTTCGCGCAAGTGCAAGTAATAATTTGACAAAGTTTTACCGTAATCTGATGAATGGAACGGCAGCGTATAAAATACGAACAAACAAAACTTAATTTTTGTGTAATAGATTACACGGATAACTTTTATTTGACGATTTAAAAAGCAGCTCTAATTTGAGGACTTTAGTCACAATTTAATCCGTATGTAGCACTTAGG
This sequence comes from Parnassius mnemosyne, assembly GCA_963668995.1. NCBI lineage: Eukaryota > Metazoa > Arthropoda > Insecta > Lepidoptera > Papilionidae > Parnassius > Parnassius mnemosyne. Next base: position 2,596,036 of record CAVLGL010000002.1, on the reverse strand, counting down.
TAAAGCCCGGCTCTGGTCTATGGTAAATATCATTGTAATGTTTAAACCATAAGGTAAAAAGGGCAAAGCAATTGTCTGCCTCTTTAGTGTAGGAGCTGGCGTGAGGCGTGCTGGTTGGGACGGCGCCGCGGGCTGCGTTTATAGTGACGGTAGCGCGTGCCGATTCTGCTAAGTGGGGTACAGAGTAGCTTAGCAACAGAGATTGTGCCGGATGAGTTATAAAAGTACATTTATAGATCGAAAGAAAAAAAGAACTATTAGTTGATACAGATTTTACACACATCTAAAAAAATATGCAAAATCAAGGGGCAAAGATATGCATGTAACAACAGTCTAACACTACGTACGCATTAACAATTGAGAAGCAGTACATGCACGCCATTAATTAATAATGAACAAAAAAACAATGTAAAAGAATTGAAAATTAAAATGTGACATCGAATAGATCACCAACTCAGCATACTGCTGTAAAGGCAGCGCTGGTCTTCAGCTGGAGCCTTGTGACTTCACTGACAAATGACAATTTAGTGTGTAATCCTCCGCTTACGAATTACTACGAGTTACAGTCATTAATAATTACGAGTTAAAGAGTGGTGTTAACGTACATAGATATTACACACATAAACTGAGACTAACCTAGCTAACAGATGTATAAATGTTTTAAAGTATATATTTATGTAAGCCGCGGCGCCCACCTAAGCTACATGATTTCGACATGGCTTTTAGCATGATTCTGACGATACTCTGACGTGACCACGGGTGACACTGCTTGCGCCAACCTGTGCAACATATACATATCGCAGAATTCAGTTTGAGCCAAAATGTCGTCTGAAGAAGATAAACATACCCTTGCTATGCTACAGATATCAAACATTCCAAGTGCCAGCAAAAGATTTCGGGTACATGCTTTAAGGAAAAAAATTGAAAATTGGTGGTACTTTCAATGCTATGAAGGAATTAGAATTATTATTTGCATAGGCAAGTCACTATAAGTTGCAAGAAGTATCTTGCGAATTCCTGTTAATGTAATCGGGTCTAGAACAATCATATTGTATACATGGCCTTTCATGAAAGAAAAAAAGCTAGGTCGTCTTTCATTTTGTATAGACAAGTCACTGCAAGTTACGTGTTAAGCACCACTTCGATGCGTCACTTGTAGCAAGCTGAATGGCACGTCACATCATGCGGCGTCACGCCACGCTAATGGGCGCTGCTACATACAATCCCTTTGAATGTTGAGGCGAGTGACAAGTTACGCGTCAAATCACGCGTCAGATCACGCGTTACGTTACTTAAGTGGGCGCCGCGCTTAATACCTATCTTAGATCATATATTTATTATTATCTATTTAGATCATATATTTATTTTAATTTTTGTCTGTCTGTCTGTCCAGGCTAATTCTTCGTAATGGCTGAACCGATTTTGATGAAACTTTACGAACAGATAGAAAGCAATGCCAGGAGGTATCTAGGCTATATTTTATCTGAAAAAAAGCTAGAATTTTTTTTTGCAAAAACGAAACATTGATAAATTAAATGGTCTTTGATTATCTTATATCTAAATAACGTTACATTTATAAGTTCAATCTAGACAAAGCCGGGGTAGGTTGCTAAATAAAGATTCATTCTCTAGAACTCCTTTACATAGCAAACTTTCCTTGGAACTTGTATTGGCGGTTTTTTTTATAGGATAAGGAAACAAACGAGCATACAGTCCACCTGATGGTAAGTGGTTGCTGTGACCCATAGACATTTACATCTATCCTCAGTAGGACTAAGATGGAATGCCTCTTTTCCAGTAAAGGGGGTCTTCGGTTCTCTACACTCACCATACGAAACACAGCAGTGTTAAGCTGCTGGTTTACGCTGGTATTCTGTGAGAGCGTGATCCTTCACCGGTCGAGCCGACCCATTCGTGGCTACAGCTATACTACTAATATAGCTGCAGCATGGCTCTACCACGTATAAATAATGATGTAAGAATTTCCACTATGCCATATCATCCCGTTGGTGTCGTAAGCGAAAGAGGGAAACATATCAGGAGATGGGCAGCAACATCTTCCTAATAACGATTAAAAATAAAAAGCTGCGGTTGCCAGGCGTGGCAACTATGGCAAATATCCCCTCCATGAGGCAATCTATGGGGGAGGACTATGTTCAGCAGTGGACTTTAATAGGCTGTTAGATGGATGTATAGAAGATAATCTACCAGGAGCACATGACCCACTGAGAGGTGAAATTTTCAAATCAACAGTTACATTAGAACTATACCAAATATCCTCCCTTTGAGGCAATCTATGAGGGAGGACTATGTTCAGCAGTGGACTTTAATAGGCTGTTAGATGGATGTATAGAAGATAATCTATCAGGAGCACATGACCCACTGAGAGGTGAAATTTTCAAATCAACAGTAACATTAGAACTATACCAAATATCCTCCCTTTGAGGCAATCTATGAGGGAGGACTATGTTCAGCAGTGGACTTTAATAGGCTGTAACCGTAACGCTAAAGCGAAATTGAAAATCAATCTCTGTATATTTCCACTCTGTACTGTCGCGAATTAAAGTTAGAAGGTTTTACCTTGAAGCGACAAGCTCATCCCCAATTTATATGGACCACCCGGTGGCTTTGTTAGCGGGAATCAAGTCAAATTAGTCACTTAATAGACATCCCGTGCGCGAATATGTCGGAAATCTTTCGTGGCTACTAATTCGATCGTATCATGTCTTTAAATAAGAATGAATTATCCAAATTGGGAAATGAATTGGAAAATGTAGATGTAGACTTCGGTTACGGTCGAAAGGGCTTGTGTCTTTAAGTTCGCCAGTTTGAACGCGTTTTTGTACAAATGATGCTTATATAAATAAATACATTTTCCAGTTTTAAGTTTGTTGTTAAAAACGAAACAGTAAGCCTGAGCGCGTGGTGATCGTTGAATAAGAAATATCCCGCAAAAATAAATGGATGACGGCGTATAACTCATTGTAAAACGGATGCGCCATCCTCACGCTTAATCAGAAAGGATACGAGCAGCGCTTTTATTCGCGGCGCGGAACCGGAAGTCGACTGATCGATGGGCGTTGGCTTCAGACAAATTGGACTTCCGGATGAGAAAGCTACTTTATAAATGAAAATATATTTCTCGAATTAAATACATTCTTAAATCGAACTCGTCAACGATATCAGTTATAATTATTAAATAATTAAAAAGAAAACATTTTTTCATTTTAATTTAAAAAAAAATAACACATTCAGAAGGGAACAGGACAACTTCGTGATAACGGACTATTTTTCACTCAATAACATTCAAGGTATTCTGTGAGAACGTGGTTCTCTCCCGGTCAAACCGACCTGTTCACGCTGAAGCCACGTGGGTCGCTTTACCACGTAGAATACCGTTACCGTTACAGCCTATTAAGGTCCACTGCTGAACATAGGCCTCCCTCATAGATTGCCTCATAGAAGAGATATTAGCCATAGTTGTAATGTTACTGTTGATTTGAAAATTTCACCTGTCAGTGGGTCATGTGCTCCTAGTAGAATATTTTCTATACATCCATCCATTACAGCCTATTAAGGTCCACTGCTGAATATAGGCCTCCCCCATAGATTGCCTCATAGGGAGGATATTTGCCATAGTTGTAATGTTACTGTTGATTTGAAAATTTCACCTGTCAATGGGTCATGTGCTCCTAGTAGATTATCTTCTATACATCCATCCATTACAGCCTATTAAGGTCCACTGCTGAACATAGGCCTCCCCCATAGATTGCCTCATAGGGAGGATATTTGCCATAGTTGCCACACTTGACAGGCAGGTTGGACAGAAGTTTTTCATTATCTACTGACTTCAAAAAGGAGACGGTACTCAATTCAACTGAATGTTCTTTTTTTATGTGTGTTACCTCATAACTTTTTTCTCTGGTAGATGCCATAGAATACGCAAAGACATGCAATATCTCTTCCCAGCGCCAGTTAGTCTAGCCGATCAGAGAGTCTTATCTCACTGAATATCATAGCCACGATTAGCCGGCAAAGTTGAGAATGACCTTCCCGCAGTGTATATGCTTACTTGTGAGGCTACTAATAATTTCGTTAGCAATACAAGGTGACCAAATACCTTTCGTCACTACTGCTCTGGATCAGCATACCACTAGTTATTAAAAGTAGTTCATTGAATGTTCTACTTTTGATATTATTGACAGCCCGCTGGTCGGTTTTTATCTTAGTACACCTGAGTGGGTTTTACAGTTCATAGGAATAAATATTTAGGACCTGATATGTTCTTAATATGACATGTCGATCTATGTAGAAGATTGCCCAACATCTATTGTTTTTTCTACCGACTTAAAAAAGGAGGAGGTACTCAATTCGACTGTGTTCTTTTTTTTCTCTGGAAGAACCGGTTTTGATGATTCCTTTTTTGTTTGAAAACTGGTGCTTTTAATGTGGTCCCATATAAACTTGATCAAAGTCCGACCAATAGTTTTTGAGTTATTGCTAATAATTATTTTTTTTCCTTTTAAAAAAAAACGTAATCCCCACACTAGGATTTTCTCCTGTCATGGAGGCAGTTTACAAACAATTGCACGAGAACAAACATCTAGATCTGGAACAATTATTTGTAGACCATACAAATACTTATCCGTGCGGGATTCGAACCCGCGGCCCCCAGCGCAACAACTCATTGCTAAGCCACTGCGCCACAGAGCCAGCGACTTGAAGTTGGTTGTACAAAATTTTTAATTTTCTACCGACTTCAAAAAGGAGACGGTACTCAATTCGACTGCATGTTTTTTTTTTCCTTTTTTTAAGCGTGTTACCTCAGAAATTTTTCTGGGTGAACCGATTTTGATGATTCTCATTTTATTTGAAAGCTGGTGCTTCTCATGTTGTCCCATATAAATTTGATCAAAGTCTGACCAATAGTTTTTTGGTTATTCTTAATAATTTATATTGAAGTCGGTTGTACAAAATTTTAAATTTTCTACCGACTTCAAAAAGGAAACGGTACTCAATTCGACTGTATGTTCTTTTTTTATGTGTGTTACTTTGTTCTGGAAGAACCGATTTCGATGATTATTTTTTCTGTTTGACAGCTGGTGCTTTTATGTGGTCCCTTATAAATTTGATCAAAATGTGTTTAATGTGTTTAGTGTCTAGAACACACAGTCCGCCTGATGGTAAGTGGTTGCTGTGACCCATTGACATCTATCCTCAATAAAAAATCAAAATGCAGATACGTCGTCACCCGTGAGGACTAATATCCTCTTTTCCAGTAAAATGTTTCTCCAGTTCTCTACACTCACCATACGAAATACAGCGTTAAGCTGCTGTTTTACGCTGGTATTCGGTGAGAGCGTGGTCCTTCCACGGTCGAGCCGACCCATTCGTGCTACAACCATAATATAGCTGCGGCATGGCTCTACCACGTATAACATTAATCATTCCCCAACGGTTGTTAAAATACGATTGATTAAAAAGATTTTATTTTATTTATTAATGTTTAAAGTTTATTTTAATTTATTAAGTAGTTTCATTAGAGCGGTGGCTCAGGGGCTAAGTTAGGTATTTTAATTTACGACCACTACGAGATAAATCGCAGACGTCACCGATGAAATTGTTCATTGCAATTTTAAGTGCCGTATAGTTGTTGAGTGCACTTTCATACGAGGCCAATACACAGTAAACGAAATAGTAAAGTAATTTATATATAATTCGTAACTTTTGAAATTTGTAAGAGATTTACCGTGATTAATATGGAGAAGCAAAGAATTTCACAGGCGCAAAACAGTGACATGGATTGGTTTCTTGAAGAAAAAGAAAGAATCCGCAGGAGTAGAGAGAGAACGATGTATGTTTCTACGAGGACTTGTGATGTTTTTTATCTGTTCTTTCCATATGTTCTATCCCGTTACTGTTACAGCTCACTAAAGTCCATTGCTGAACATAGGCCTTCCAAAGACAGCCTCATAGGGGGATTTTGCCATAGTTGCCTCGCTTCGTAAGCGAGTTGGCAACCGCATTTTTTTTAATTTTAGTCGTTATTAGGAAGACGCCCATCTCCTGATTTGTATTTTGGTTCCCTCTGTCGCCTCTTACGACACCCACGGGATGATATATAAATATTGAAACCAGTTTTTTTTTTATAGAATAAGGATGACAAACGAACAGACAGTCCACCTGATAGTAAGCGGATGCTATGGCCCATAGAAATCTTCATCTATCCTCGATAAAGAAACAGATGCGTTGTCACTCCTAAGGGACTAAGATGAAATGCCATCGTTTTCAGTAAAAAGAGTCTTCGGTCCTCTACATTCCCCATACGAAACACAGAATCATTGAGCTGCTATTTTACGCTAGCAATTCTATTAGAGAGTGGTCTGTCCCCAGTCAACTCGATGCATTCGTGCTACAACCATGTAAACGTAAATGTATCGTGTAAAATTTACTATACATAATATCTAAATTCGGATAATTATCATAAGTTTGTAAAAAATTAATTCAGTGTCAGATTCTCAAAGCTATCCGCGGGGTTACCACACTAAAAACCAGCGTGACCGGTATCATAATAGTCCGGTATTAAATAATTAATTTATCGATGTTCAATTTAAATCGTCTTTATGACATCATAATTTTATTGTTATTCGAAAAATTCGGGAGCGAACGAAAGGGTCATGTATTTAATACGTTTTTAAAGAGCTTTAATTTGTCAGCGTGTCGAAACGTCGATTTATCACATATTTATGGTAATTCTATGATAAAAAAAAAACTTGGAGACCATTAGCGTATTCGGTAATATTGTTTATTTTTTCGTTTAAGTTAGTGGCTTTGAGACCACGTGTCTCGGTAACTAAGCACTTGGTTTCTACGCTACGTGCTGTGGGTTTGAAACCCGTACGGAACAAATGTTTTGTAATACCTACGGATAATTGTTCCGTTTTTGATTGTTTGCACACAGTCCACCTGATGGTAAGTAGTTGCTATCGTCAATAATGAATCAAAATGCAGGTGCGTTGTCACCCTTGAGGACTAAGATGGAATGCCTCTTTTCCAGTAAAACGGGTCTCCGGTTCTCTACATTCACCATACGAAACACAGCAGTGTTAAGCTGCTATTTTACGCTGGTATTCTGTGAGAACGTAGTCCTTCCTCAGTCCGACGCATTCGTGCTACAACTATACTACTAAAATAGCTGCAGCATGGCTCTACCACGTTAAAAATAAAGTCTAATACGAGTAAATTCATGTCTAATAAATAGCTGCAGCATGGCTCTACCACGTGCAATAGAGATGATAATCTTAATGTGGTCACTTTTACAAAACAAACAATACACACAAATTTATACGTCAGCAGTCCGAGTTCGATTCTCCTTACTAGTTTTTTTTTTAAATAAAACAGAAGTGATAAACGAACTTACAGCCTATTTGATGGTAGGTGGGTACTGCAGTCCATACACACATAAGATGCGATGTCACATCTGAGGACTAAGATGGAATGCTTTACAGCCTGTTATTATATTGGTTCTCTAAACTTTCTGCTATTTTGCGTTAAGTATAGGTACATATTTTTAGACGAACTTCCAGGCTAAAAAGTAGTTCTACCAATTATAACTAGTATGTAGAGAAAGTCGTTGGAATTATTACATTTATTTATAATATACAATATTAAAAACTATTATAAGCCATTATAAGTCAAAAAAAAACTAAAACTAATAATTTAATTATCATACAGACCTACTCCCCGTGTATCGTGCCAAGAACACTCGCTGCATTTCCCCGCTGAATGGTTATACTTAGTCTTTGAGCGAGAAAATAACCAGCCCTCTTATCACCACCAGCAACGATCAGCCGCGGATGGAGTTCCTTTAGGAACTTCACCGCACGTGGACCCAACGGACCGATAGTCGCTACAGCAAATGGCACAAATACGTAGTCATCTCTCAGAGACTCATATTTGCGCCACTTACTCAGTTCAGCTGCCTCTGATGCCGCCCCGGTTCTAAACGAGGTACTCCTGAGATGAGAGCCTGCCAGAGTGTCTATGCAAGTAGCATCCCACACTAGGGCTTTACCTCTCTCCCAAGGGACCAATGTCATACCGTCGGGTCTCCTGCCATAGTCTCTAAATATTCCACAAGGCTCTAAAACCGAGGGAACATTTATGGAGGCAAGATCCGTTCGGATGACATCGTTCTGAGAACCGTGCCGTGCAAACCTACCAACCTTTATTTATAGATTTATTTGTATATGTTCTATAATATCAGAGAGACAAGGGAAAGATGCAAATTTGTTATGATATAAGACACTATAAGTGAATATACTATTATACTTATAGTGTCTTATATCACGGCTCCGTGACGCAGTGGCTTAGCAATGAGTTGCTTTGTTGGTGGCCGCGGGTTCGAATCCCGCACGGAACAAGTATTTGTATGGCCTATAAATAATTGTTCTGAGTCTGAATGTTTGTCCTTGTGCAATTTATGTTTGTAAACTGTGTCCACGATACAGGAGAAAATCCTAGTGAGGGGGTAACGTTTTAAAATATTTAAAAAAAATATATATTACGATTTTCTACGTAGAGCTAGAGCCAGAGCAAATAGGGTATTTGAGCCTGCTTTGTGAGGAGGGTTATTTCAAAACAGAGTTATTTAAATTGAATCCAAATTGGCTTCATTTGATTTTATTTTGATATTTTATTTTATTTCAATTGTATTTAATCTAATTTAATTAAGACATTATTTGATTTCCATTGAATTTATTTGATTTTTTGTTTGATTGTATATAACTTAATTTAATTTAATTTTGACATTACTATTATTTGATTATTATTTTATTTTTGATTTTATTGTGATTTAATTTTGGGTATAGATTTGATTTTAGTTTTGATTTACTTTAATTTAATTTGGTTTAATTTGATCTAACAACTTATGGATCTTTGATATCTGAAATAAAGAATCGATAAAAATAGTAAATAAAGAATTATTATTATTATATTATTATAATTAACGTTTTTTTAAAGAAATAGAAATTATAGCACATAATAGCTAAAACACGAGACCATAAACACTCACGCCTGTCACCCAGATGGGTAGGCAGAGACTACGGACTTCAGTTTGGCACGATCCTGGCACACCTCTCTCACTCCCTTTACGTCTATATATGCCTACGCATACATGCTCATCGGTTAAGGGCACATTTAATTTGGTCCATTTTCAATATATCGCCAATTTAGTCGATAAACTTTCGCCGAGGGCGTCCCTTCCCACTTCTGCTACACAGATTTGCTTTGTCACCGTTTCCTTGATCATTCTTCTGGATGACCAAGCAACAGAAGCGTTTCTTTCTTAACACTTTGCCGGTCGCGAAAAATACACAATAGTTAAACAATCGAAATGTTCACATATGATTCATGGGACAGAGACAGGGTTAATCCTGATCTCAACATCATGGATGTTGATGATGAGGATAGTGAATATCGAGGATTACACTCACGCAAATTTTTTTATAGAATAAAGGTGACAAATGAGCACACAATCCACCTGATGGTAAGTGGTTGCTGCGGCCCATAGACATCTGCATCTATCCTCGTTTGCGAATCAAAATGCAGACGCGTTGTCACCCGTGAGGACTAAGATGGAATGCCTCTTTTCCAGTAAAAAGGTTCTCCGGATCTCTACACTCACCATACGAAACACAGCAGTGTTAAGCTGCCATTTTACCCTGGTATCCTGTGAGAGCGTGGTCCTTCTCCGGTCGAGCCCACCCATTCGTGCTACAACTATATTACTAATACAGTTGCATCATGGCTCTACCACGTATAAATATATAAGAATACCAAGCGTGAAATAGCAATGTAATGCTGAACCAAAAAAAATACTATACACAGATATACCTACTATAATGATAAGATTTTCTACGTGGTAGAGCCACATTGCAGCGTATAAAGGCTATAACACCAATGGGTCAGCTCGACCGGGGAAGGATCATCCTCTTACAGAATTCCAGCATGAAATAGCAGCACAGTGCTGATATTTATGACCGCTAAGGTCAGCCACAGGTCAGAGGATGTCTCGTTTAGAGGTGAATCACGCGTCGTATTACCGACGGTGGTGTGTCTTTCCTAGTGTAGCGGTGTTGCGACGGGGATAGTGCACGTAATTGAGGGAAGTGCTCTTCAAAGTAAATAAGCCACTTAATTTAATTTATTACTCAGTTCTCATAATGCTTCCTTATATTTAAGAATTATTTATGAAGTATGCAGTGTGTGAATCTTATAGATCGTCCCCGCCATTACATTAGATTTGATAAACCACAAATCCTCGCTAAAGAACACCAATTACTACCAAGGATGATACGCGAGGCTATTGAAATTAAAAAAAAAACATCCTAATTTCAATAGAGAAAATGGATGGGTGCTGCTGTCTGCTTGGGATCCTATAATTAATAAAATTAAATCCAAACCCAAGCATACCACTGCAAGACTTCAAGATACTGTAAGCTCATTCTGCGTAGATCGAAACAAAAATTAATATTCAAAAACTGAAGGTAGCCGGGCTAACTATGACATCGGGACATCAAACACCTCAGTCCCCCCCCCCCCCCCACCGTGACCACGGGTGCTGTAAAGCACCCGAAACGTCGGGAATTAAAAAGTTTAATTAAACGCGATAAATACTGTAAAAATTAGTTTCAATTAACACGGAACCTAGTGAGTTAATTTTTAACATATTTAAGAAATACTTTGTTGAAATATTAATAGACTGAAGTAGTAAAGCTTCAGTCATATAACTTGATAAACCGACAGCCGATTAGGAAAAAGACGGCCAAGTGCGAGTCGAACTTGCGCATGAAGGGTTCCGTACCGTCGTAAAACACGTTTCTACTAGGGGAGCCCCCTTTAATTTTTAAAAAAAAATATTTTTCTTTCTCGTTATAGTTATAGTGAAAATTTCAACTGCCTACCTATTACGGATCACGAGACAGCCCGCTGACAGACAAGCGGACGGACAGCGGAGGCTTAGTTATAGGGTCTCGTTGGTTACCCAATGGGTATGGAACCCTAAAAAGGTTCTACGCGTAGTTTAGTGCGGCTCTCACTAGATGGAATGACGAGCTGACTAAACATGGAGGAAATGTATGGATGCTCAACGACTGTGCTTTGTGGCATTCTTTGGAGGAGATTTTCGTTTATCGGTGATAACAAAAGCTATAATGATGTTGCTGCTGAATGCTATTTTAATTTGATTTTAAATTTCATTGTAATTGATTTATGTTTGTGACATACATAATATATAATTTACTAAGAAACCAAAATCGATATACAGAATACAGTCTGTGAGAAAAAGGCAAAGATTTAATCTGTAAACGTACCCACTTAATACGTGATTTACGATTCACCCGAAAGACGAAAGTGTCGGCTCTATATCTCAATGATCATTTATAGAGTATGCTACAGATAGAAAGGACACATATACGAGTATTTGATACCTAACGTGAAGAGCCTGACAAAGAGCTTGCAGTTCAACTGGAGGTAGCTAAATTATGGTTGTAGCACGACTACGTCGTCTCAACCGAGAAAGAACCACGCTCTCATGGAATACCAGCGTAAAATAGCAGCTCAATGCTGCTGTGTTACGTATTATGAGTATAGAGACCAAGAGACCCTTTCTACTCGATACGAGGCATTCCATCTTAGTCCTCAGGTGTGACAACGCATCTACATTTTGATTCTTATTTGTCGATATATGTAGATGTCTATGAGCCACAGTATCCACTCACCATCGTTCTATATAAAAAAACCGGCCAAGTGCGAGTCGGAATCGCGCACCGAGGGTTCGGAACAAATCCTGATGTAACTAAAAATGTATGTTTTTCGCAATTTTTCCTTTATCTGTGCTATAAAACATTGCTTTGTACCAAATTTCAAGATTCTGAGTTCACGGGAAGTACCCTGTAGTTTTTGATTCCCATGCGAGTGTCGAATATTTACGGCATAAACGGCTGTATCTTTTGATTGCGTTGACTTAGAAGTTTGATTTTTTCATAGCTTCAAGAGACAGTAGATTTAACTATTTGGTTAATTTCAGCTTGATACCTCCACGCGTTCCTGAGAAAAAGGGTCTTGACAGACAGACAGACGGACAACGAAGTGATCCTATAAGGTTCCGTTTTTTCCTTTTGAGGTACGGAACCCTATAAATGGGCAAGTAATCTTACAGTGTGTGTATTTCCATCTGATCACTGTTTTCGAGGTAAGAGTGAATACGCTGTTCTTGAGTCAGTGGCGTTTACCATGTTCGATTGAATCACCATTCACGTTCAAATGGGAAAGCAGTTAAGCACTCGCTTGTTCCTAACAGTTTTAAATAAAGAAAGATACAGAATCGTTGAATCTTCTAAGGTCTTAGACGGAATACTTCGTGTCCTGTAAATAGAGTAGCTTAAAGCTGGAACACACGGAAATTCTATTGTTGAATTGTTACCTTGCGAATCAAGAAGTAAAATTAAAAAATTTGTACAAACGACGTCTATATACATAAAATAAGAACATCGTCACTGTAGTCGAAGTCAATTAAATACGCATTATTAAACATAACTCAAAAACCACTTGTCAGGTCTTGATCAAAAATTAACTAGGGTCACATGAGAAGCACTAGCTTTCAAATAAAAAAGAATCATCAAAATCGGTTCACCCTGAAAAAGTTCTGAGGTTTCACTTAAAAAAATACAGTCTAAATGAGTACCTCCTCCTTTATTGAAGTTGGTTAAAATAGGGTTTACCACTTGGTTTATAGTATTAAGAAATACTACCGAGATAATGATATACTTAGACCGGATATTGAAAACTGTATTTTATCAAAAGGGCTGTTACGCGATAAGAGAGAGAGAGAGAGAGAGAGAGAAGGTCTTTAGTTTCATAATCTTCCGCTAAGCATTAAAGGGAAGACAGAAAGTGCTAATTTTAAAACAAAACTACTAAGTACTAATAGTTTTGTTTTAAAATTAATAACTACTAGTAGCTTTTGTTGCAATACATTTTATTTTTTTATTTTTTTTATAGGATAGTGTGACAAACGAGCACACAGTCCACCTGATGATAAGTGTTTGCTGTGGCCCATAGACATCCACGTCCATCGTCCATTACAAATCAAAATGCAGGTGCGTTGTCACCCGTGAGGACTAAGATGGAATGCCTCATTTCCAGTAAAAATGGTCTCCGGTTCTCTACACGCACCATACGAAACACAGCGGTGTTAAGCTGGTATTCTGTAAGAGCGTGGTCCATCCCCGGTCGAGCCGACCCATTCGTGCTACCACTATACCACTAATATAACTGCAGCATAGCTCTACCACTTAAAAATGTTGTCGTTATTGTATTTTTAACTATTACGTAAATACACTTAATCATATAATCTTCTGTAGATTTAATTCTCTTTTGACATGTTAATATTTTTCTTTCTCTGCATAGGTATTTATTATGATTTACAGTTAGTTAGTTACAGCCTATATACGTCCCACTGCTGGTCTCACTTCTGAAAGGGTTTTAGGTCATAGAAGTATCCGCCGTGCTGCGCCGGACTTCACATGTGTTTGAAATAATTTTATTTTTTATCTGCCAGTGAAAGTTCGGTTAAAATCGGTCTAGCCGTTTCGGCGATTAGCCGGAACAAACAGACAAAAATTTTAAAAATCGTGTTTTTGTTATAAGTACCGTATATACTTCCATATGTATATAATATACTGCTGTTATTTCGACATTACAAACAGACACTTTAATTTTATTTATTTGTATACATAAATAAAATATTTGTCCCATTTATTTACTAAATTGATTATAAGTTATAATAATATTACGACTCTACTTAAAAAAAGCGTTTGGTTGCGGGACTGTAGGCCCACAGATTCAAATCCCATGCAGAACAAGTGTCTGAATGGCCTAAAAATATTTTTTCATGTTCTGGATGTTTGTTCTCCACAGTAGAGGAGAAAATTCTATTGTAGGGTTATTTTTTTTTCAAAAAATATTATGTTGACTATGTCGTTTCTTCTATAAGCTATCTGTGACTAAATCTGCGTACGCGGCTAGTCAACGTATTATTTTCAAATAAATCATACACTTTTTTGCAGCGGCAACATCGACGACAAATATAAAACTGTCAACCTTAGCCGCAACATAAAAGATGTCCATATTTAAAAAGCCGTTTGAATCATTTCGTATAAAATATGCTTCGGTTTTCAAATTCAGAATAAATTTCGTGTCACCTGCGCCGGCGCAACCGGAAGAAGTGCGCTCGATTTTACCTCTCCCTCCTACATCGAGTCTCGTTTCTTTTGTTCCAAGTGTAGGGTAACCAATTCTATGAGTGTACGGTGACGCATCCGAATTATATAATTTAATAAAATGACTACCACATTGGTCTAGTGATTGTAAGCACTTCTGCTGATCATAATATTTCGAAACCCGGGTCGGGCCAAAACTCTCTTATTGGGTTTTACGTTTAAGAAATGCTCAGTAGCAGACCGTTGTCAGGAAGTTGGCAATGTTTCAGCCAATGCCTCGGAAAGCAGGTAAAGCCAAATTTGTCCTGCGCCTGATCTCTCCCTGGCGTAAGGGAATAGATAATATCTGTGCTTACGCTCACACTCGTACGCTATAAACTTTCCTGCACATATGGCTAGTGTCGTTCAAGCTGGCCGCTGTGACCGAAATTCAGTCTGGAGGACAGAATCAATAGATCCTACTTAGATGTTTATTTACTTATTTTTTAGGGTTACAGTTACTTATGCACAGCCGTCCGAATCGCTTCATGATGTAACAGGGCAGTACTGAAAACTAGTGCTGTCAGCTTTGATGGAGGTTTTTACGTGGTAGAGCCATGCTGCAGCTATATTAGTAGTATAGTTGTAGCACGAATGGGTCGGCTCGATCGGGGAAGGACCACGCTCTCACAGAATACTAACGTAAAATAGCAGCTTAACACTGCTGTGTTTCTTATGGTTAGTATAGTATTAGTTACTATTCAAAAACGATGTAAATGGAAAGATCTCAAAAATAATTTGATACTAGTTGGTAAAGCTTTTGTCGGTCAAGAGAATCTACTACCTTTAGAAAGGTGTTTAAGTAAAATAATTGACATTCAAATATATTCTTTTCATTTTTATGCAGTTTTACGAACGTTGGATAACAACTAAAACAGTTAGTAATATTTGTGTGTTGCAGTTATGTACAATCTTAGAATGAATTTTAGATTAATTGTAAAGAATAAAGTAAAATATAAAATAAATTTTTATGCTATATACTGTGCCTATTTTAATAAATACATTTATTTTTAAACATAACATTTTAATACGAGAAACCAATTATAGCAATATCCTTAAAAAATAATACAAACACGGCCACTCTATTCACAGAGTTTCTTGTATTTTATTGTTTGTTTCGTACGGACTGCCGATGAAGATTCGTATCTAGATAACTTTTATTCTCGTTTTAAATGCGATAAATTACTGAACACTGCGTTTCATAGATTTAAATAGATAAAGTTGGTAGCAATTTGTAGTAAGAGCGTGTCGACAGCTGATAATAGTGAAGGCCGCGTGGCCTAGGTCAGGGTATCTGACGGCTGAATTGCGGGTCTCACTTTCCGACCGGAGTAAATACTTGAAGAAGAAAGAAAGAAAGAAAGTCTCTTCTGACACAGACCATTGGTGCACACAATAATATACAAACCTATAAACTTAAATATACGAAAATTTTAAGAAATGTTCAGGACAATATGGCTTATTGTTTGATACGTAGATTTAATAAATTTGACTTTGTTCGTCAAAGGTATAAAGTAAAGTTGCAGCCTATATACCTACCTCCAACTGCTGGGCACAGGCCTTCTCTCATTTCCGAGAGGGTTTTAGGGCAAGGAAATGTCCGCCGCGCTGCCACAATGCGTTTTGGCGAACTTCACATGTTTTTGAGATATTTTTTTCTTATTTCTCAGACATGCAGGTTTCCCCACGATGTATTCCTTCACCGCCGAGCGCGTGGTAAATCAGCACTTAAAAGTGCAGTTAACAATTTCATTGGTGCAGGGATTGAACCCGGGTTGCTCACGTACTGTGAAACTTACAGCGAACGCTAAGCATCTGAGCTACCCCGCATGTATGTTCTAGTACATTTTAGTAGTATTTGGTAGTAGTAGTAGATTTTATAATTATTATATTTTAAATTTCAGGAGCGTCAACTCATGAAGGGTACTCGAGGTGTCCAACGCCCACAGAGAATAAGGCAGCTAATGCGGATCGTTAGATTTAGTCACTTCGTTAGAGCTAATAGCATTTACAATTATTGAGAAATAGTTCTACTTGACCTGCTGTATAAGTTGCATTTTTAATTATTGCACTTTATGCTCACTAGTAATTAGGTAACGAGTAATAAGCCGATTTCTTATAACCTTATTTAATTATACAAAAATTCTAGGCAAATATTTATAACAAAAACATTACAAAACATAAATTCCATTTATGAGAAAAGTATTGAAAATAGTGTTATTGTGACTGCTATTCATGTGGTACCGGGTTCTCTTGGGTCGAGACATAAACAGATATTAGGTATTTCTATCAAGAAATGTTATACGACTAAAGATCGATCGGGGAAAAGGCATTTTTACACCAATAAAGGCAAAAATAGAAGAACATCGCGTCTCGTCACTTGTTATACGAAACATAGCAGCAATATGGTCTTTCTCCGGTCAATGTGATCCATTTAATGGAATGATAATATCATCTGGAATTATTGCTTTAAAACCCTCTTAGATTGTCACAATTACATTGTAGGTGTGCTGTGCACACACATGTATAATTAGTAATGTTGTACCTAGCTACCATATATATGTATACTTAATAATATTGTACCTCTACTTAGTACTAAGATTTTCATTCAGTCACACAGTAGGTAGTTGCCCGTCAACTGTATTACACGCTCCTCTACAATAAATATGTCATAAAGTTATGCAATTTTTCATTATGGTCACCCGTAGAGACTCATATGGAGTCAGCTCCTAAAACATCAACTTTCGGTTGTTTGCGTTCCTGTCAGTGGTGGGATAGTAAGGTATGGGTCCACATTCCTTATTTTCCTACCACTGACAGGATTATCATTGTCAAAAGTAGTTAAAAGGTCTGGAAATGGACTTTAGTCGTGTAACATTTTACGTGGTAGAGCCATTCTGCAGCTATATTATTTGTATAGTTGTAGCGTGAATGGGTCGGCTCGACCGGAAAGGACCATTCTCTCACAGAATACCAGCGTAAAATAGCAGCTTAATGCTGCTGTGTTTCGTATGGTGAGTGTAGAGAACCGGAGACACTTTTTTACTGGAAAAGAGGCATTTCAACTTAGTTCTCACGGCTGACAACGCATCTACATTTTAATTCGCAAACGAGGATAGATGTAGATGTCTATGGGCCACAGCAACCACTTACCATCAGGTAGACTGTGTGATCGCTTGTCACCCTTATCCTATAAAAAAAAAAACAATTGCACCGTGGCTCAACCACGTAGACCGTTACCGTTACCGTAACAGCCTATAAAAGTCCACTGCTGAAAATATATTATATTTTCTCATATATATTTGATTGCCTCATATATATTATATAATAGCTGTTCCGCGCGACTTCGCTCGCGTGTTAGGGTTTTTATGTTTTTATGCGGAACCCTAATTATTTTTCTTAAATAAAAGTAGCCTAAATTACTCCTTAAAAAATCAGCTATCTGCCAGAAAAAGTCCCGTCAAAATCGGTCCGGCCGTTTCGGAGATTAGCCGGAACAAACAGACAGAAAGACAGACAAAAATTTAAAAAATTGTATTTTAGTTATAAGTACTGTATTTACTTTCATATTCATTTAGTAAAAAAACTGAAATTTTGACATTACAAACAGACACTTCAATTTTATTTATTTGTATAGATTTGCCATAGTTGCCACGCTTGGAAAGCGGGTTGGAAACCGCAGTTTTTTATTTTTAGTCGTTACTAGCTATTCCCCGCGACTTCGCTCGCGTGGAACTTGGATTTCATGGGTTTTAATTTTTTTGCGCGGAACCCTAATTCTTTTTGTAAAACAAAAGTGGCCTAAGTTACTCCTTATATCATCAGCTATCTTCCAATGAAGTCCCGTCAAAATCGGTCCGGCCGTTTCGGAGATTAGCCGGAACAAACAGACAGACCGACGGACAGACAAAATTTTTTAAAATTATGTTTTGTTATTAGTATTTTATATACTTTCACATGCATTTAGTAAAAAGCTGTTATTTTAACATTACAAAGAGACACTTCAATTTTATTTATTTGTATAAATTAGGAAGACGCTGCTGCTCATCTCCTGATTTGTTTCCCTCTGTCGCCTCTTACGACACCCACGGGATGATATGGGGTAGTGGATATTCTTACACTCCCAATCTATGTATGTACAATTCTTACAAAATACAGAAAAAAAATTCTAGTAAGTGTGACGTTTTAAAGAATTTTCTTAAAGAGAAAAAAAAAAAAAAAAAAAAAAAAGAATTTTCTAGAAATAAAACAGTAAAATTCTTAGGTGAATTTTACACCACTTGCCGGATGAAATGCCGGCGATTTTCTTACGGAGTCGTTATATCTACGAATTTATGTTCGTTTTTAATTAAGTTGGATCTGATGATTTTATGCCCGCCTCCCCTTCCGCTTAGATAAATTAATGCTAGTTAAATTATATTTCATCTGTGCTACCGGGATCGCGTATTATTTGATGTCATTATTTATTTTTTAACTGACCTCCGAAAAAGTTTGGGTTTTGGTGGGCGGTACCATCGGGATTAAAACAGTTAAAAAATCTTTAGCCCTTGAGGTATAGGTTTTTGTTTGATTACCTAATATTTAATTAATAGTATTGACGTTTCTGTCTGGCTTGCTAGAGATATAAAGTTTAACAATTTAATTCTTATAATAATATTTATATATATATACATATATATAAATATTATTATAAGAATTAGGGTTTGCGACCACTTCTTGACCTGTCATCTACACTAGAGTCTTCATTGTATCGTTTGATGGTACGATAAAGGAATCTTTTGGTTATATTCAAATTTTTCAGTATGTCAAAAATTTGAATTGGCGCGTAACCGCAACGATGCAACGCAATAACTGCAACACGGTCTTCTTTAAGCGTCCACTCCATATTTAAAAATGAGTAAAATTCTAAAAAGTATACAGTTTTATTTTCATGAACAATTCGAAATTTGAACTCAATATACTTTTTTGTGGCCAGCATTCTAAAAGAAAAGTTTTTACTGTGTGACAATACTTATGACCTGACTAGGTATATATATACACATATATTATCTATCCATACATTATTAAAGTTCACTGCTGGAAATAAGCCTCCTCCATTGGAAAGATTGCCTGGGGGGATTTACTATAGTTGCCACGCTCAGCAAACGGGTTAGCAGCGGCAGTTTTTTTTTTGAGTTGATATCAGGAAGATACTGCTGCTATTCTTTTGTTTTTTACGTGGTAGAGCCATGCTGCAGCTATATTAGTAGTATAGTTGTAGCATGTATGGGTCGGCTCGACCGGGGAAGGACCACGCTCTCACAGAATACCGACGTAAAATAGCAACTTAACACTGCTGTATTTCGTGTGGTGAGAGTAGAGAACCGGAGACCCTTTTTTTAGTAGAAACGAGGCATTCCATCTTAGTACTCACGGGTGACAACGCATCTGCATTTTAATTCGCAAACAAAGATAGATGTAGATATCTATGGGCCACAGCAAACACTTACCATCAGGTGGACTGTGTGCTCGTTTGTCACCCTTATTCAATAATTTAAAAAAATTCCTCGGTCATCTTTTACGACACCCACGGTACGGTATTCCGACTGCACGGTATTCATATTATCTAAATAGCTGATACCCGCTCGCTTCACTAGGCGCACAATAATCCGGAGACACTGTAGTGTCTCACGCCAAGTACACGTTCAACATATGTATATGTATGTAAACGTGTAGGCGTGAGACTACAGTGTATATATTCTCGTATCAGATCTCAACATAACCTCACCAAATTTTAACTTCATATATTTAATTATTATCGAAACGTCAACACTTTCCATTATATATATTGTTTTTGTTCGGATATTTTATTGTGGAACCTATATTTTTTTTATAATCACTATCCTGATAACTACTACATGATTATCATTACAACCCTTCACAAGTCCCCCAAGGAATGCCACAAAGCACGGTCCTGAGCCACCTGCACCCGTCGACGTCCTGCATATCTTACCAGAATGTCACTCGTATCCAGTGTGGGGCTCACAACTTATTAATAAAAAATTGCGGTCACCTACCCGCGTGGCAACTGTAGCAAATATACTACGAGGAAAACTATAGGGGAAGCCTATTTGCAGTATAGTGAACTTTTGATAGGCTGTTATGGATGGATGAAATGGTCTCAAATAAGCAGACAATCCACCACGGATGATCCTATAGACATCTATTATCGATTAGGAATCAAAATGTAGATGATGCGTTGTCACCCTTGCTAAGTAAGACGTAATGTCTATAGTTATCAGTAAAAAGTGTCTTCGGATCTCTATACTTACCATACAAAACACAGAAGCATTAAGCTGCTATTTTACGCTGGTATTCTGTAAGAGCGTGGTATTCCCCAGTCGAGCCGACGCATTCGTCGTGCAACTAATAAGTTGTAGCGTGGCTCCGCGTTATTTATTAATTAACTAATTTTTTAGATCTTTACTTGTTATCACGGGGTTTCTCTGCGTGGTAAATTTAAAAATGAGGATATCCGCAGTAGAACTAGAGTAACCGACAAGCCCAACGGATTAGTAAGCTTAAGTTGCAATGGGCCGGCCATATAGCTCGAAGAACCGACAACCGATGGGGAAAATAGGTTCTCGAGTGGCGGCCTCGTACCGGCGGACGAAGTGTAGTGCGTCCCCCCACTAGATGGGGTGACGACCTGGTAAGACGTACAGGAAGTCGATGGATGCAGGTGGCTCAGAACCATGATTTGTGACATTCCTTGGGGGAGACCTACGTTCAGCAGTGGACTTGTGAAGGGCTGTAATGCTGATGATGATAGATCTTTATATCTCTCTGCTACAGGCTTTGTCACATCTCCATCTTTTTTGAGTTTACTTATAAGTTGACTAGTTGACCACAGTTTAAGTTTGCCTTTATTTTTTTACATAGATTAATGGTCACAAACGAGCACACAGTCCATCTGATCGTAAGTGGATGCTGTGGCCCATATACATCTACATTTATCATCGATTAAGAATCAAAATGCAGTTGCGTTGTCACCCCTGAGGACTGAGATGGAACTGACTTTGTACTTTGTATGCCGTACAGTTTTAATAATAAAAATAAATTTACAGCTTATATATACCTACGTCCTACTGCCACTGCACTACCGGGCACGGGCCTGAGTGGGCGATCAGTCCTCCGCGCTGCTTCAAAGCTTGTTGGCGTATTTCACATGTTCTCCAATTATTTTATTCTAAGACAGGTTCTCTC
Source organism: Parnassius mnemosyne (assembly GCA_963668995.1). Taxonomy (NCBI): domain Eukaryota; kingdom Metazoa; phylum Arthropoda; class Insecta; order Lepidoptera; family Papilionidae; genus Parnassius; species Parnassius mnemosyne. The sequence continues at coordinate 2,574,470 of CAVLGL010000002.1, read as the reverse complement.
ACGGTGTCTCTTACTTCACCGCCGAGCACCCTAAATATGTAGCACGTAGGTACTTAAAATTGCAATTAATTAGCCCTTAAAATCGTAAATTAAATAAATGATCTAACTAAAAATTATTTAATAGATGTTTTTGTTTAAAAATTCGCCACTCATAGAAATATTATCAATATTTAATGCATATATATGTAAGTATATATATATATATATATATATATATATATATATATATATATATATGTATGTATGTATGTATATGTAAGTGTGTATGCTTTATAATCGCCTCCGTAGTTCTATCACTGCCCAAAGGTTGACTGGCGGAGAATGCTTTTAGCATCAAGTCTGCCTTTTGATCCTGTACTTAATATGTAAGGTTCAATGAAGTTTAAATAAATAAACTATAGAGAGAGGTTAATTTGGGATTTATTTTTGTCATATTTATTTTTGTCATAAAATCCTTATCTTAATAAATATCTTCCGTATCTTAATAATAAATATAAACTATCTATTTTTCGCACAATTCTGATCATTTGCGTTTTTTATGAATGTACGCAGAGACCTTGAGTTCGGATCAGGTATTCATGTGCCCTGAGTTACCTTTTAAAAGAAAAATGCAAAACCAAATCTTCAAACAGTGACCACGCAATTCGTCGGACTATTAGGTTAGTTAGTAGTTATATTACGCTTGTAGCGAGAAGGGGTCGACTCAAACGGTCGGGGAATGACCGCGCTCTCACAGAATAACGGCGTGAAATAGCAGCTTAATACTGCTGTGTTACGTATGGTGTGTGTAGATAAACCAGAGACCCTTTTAACTGAAAACGAGGCATTCCATCTTAGTCCTCAGGGGTCACAACGCATCTGCATTTTTATTCTTACAGCCACAGCATTCACTTTCTATCTCGTAGACTGTGTGCTCGTGTGTCAGCCTTATGGCCAAATACTTAAGCTGTCTCCATCAGTTCAAGTCAGTGTCTGTGACACCACGAGACTTAATGACATCATAAAATTGAGCTGCGTTTGTGTATTTGGGCATTATTATATTAAAAATAAACGTGGTCACCCCAACACACGAAAAGATAAACATTCTTAACAATTCGCAATCTAATTTCAACTTTTACTTACACCGGGCAAAGTTTAGCCGACAGCGTAATTGCGACACATCCTGCTCGTTCGCCTGTCTGTCTGTACGTCTGTAGTGCTCGTGAATGCTACGAGATTAACTTTAATTTCGCTGATCGACCTTCGGTTAGTAATTGTGCGATACATTGGTGTTTTCTCTTTTTTTTTTTTTAATTAACGCAAATTGGTAATTCTCACTGTTGCAGTTTAATTCGTGATTCAGAAAAACGATCAAGTTTTAAGTGCTTAATAACGCGACATTGACCGTGTAGTGGGCGTGGCGGTGTAAGAATATTAACTGCCCCATATTGTCCCGTAGAAGTCCTAAGAGGCGAGAGAGGGAACCATACCAGAATACGGGCAGCAGCGTCTTCCCAATAAAAATTACAAAATATAAAACTGCGGTTTACAACCCGCCTGTTAAGCAGCAATTATGGCAAATATCCCCATTTTGAGGCAATCTATGGGGGAGGCCTATGTTCAACAAAGGACTTTAATAGGCTGTAATGGATGGATGTATAGAAGATAATCTACCAGGACCACATGATCCACTGACAGGTGAAATTTTCAAATCAACAGTAACATTGAATAAGACTATACTTTACGGGTTTTATCGCGTTTAATTAACTTATTTTACTTATTTTTATGTATTCCCGACTTTTCGGGTGATTTCTAGCACCCATGGTCACGGGGGTGGTCATAGTTAATTAAACGCGATAAAATCCGTAAAAAGTAGTTTTACAGTAACATTACAACTATGGCAAATATCCTCCCTATGAGGCAATCTATGGGGGAGGCCTATGTTCAGCAGTGGACTTTAATAGGCTGTAATGGATGGATGTATAGAAGATAATCTACCAGAAGCACATGACTCACTGAGAGGTGAAATTTTCAAATCAACAGTAACATTACAACTATGGCAAATATCCTCCCTATGAGGCAATCTATGGGGGAGGCCTATGTTCAGCAGTGGACTTTAATAGGCTGTAATGTATGGATGTATAGAAGATAATCTACCGGGAGCACATGACCCACTGAGAAGTGAAATTTTCAAATCAACAGTAACATTACAACTATGGCAAATATCCCCTCTATGAGACAATCTATGGGGGAGGCCTATGTTCAGCAGTGGACTTTAATAGGCTGTAATGGATGGATGTATAGAAGATAATCTACCAGGAGCACATGACCCACTGAGAAATGAAATTTTCAAATCAACAGTATACAACTATGGCAAATATCCCCTCTATGAGACAATCTATGGGGGAGGCCTATGTTCAGCAGTGGACTTTAATAGGCTGTAATGGATGGATGTATAGAAGATAATCTACCAGGAGCACATGACCCACTGAGAAGTGAAATTTTCAAATCAACAGTAACATTACAACTATGGCAAATATCTCCTCTATGAGACAATCTATGGGGGAGGCCTGTGTTCAGAAGTGGACTTTAATATGCTGTAACAGTAACGGTAATGATAACATGATATTTCAGACTTTCGGCCACCATGTCTAATTCTTTTAAGTTCTAGAAAAATGAAATGACTTTCTTTGAAATGAATCGTCCTATTAACTGGACTATACGTGGTAGAGTGATGCTACAGCTAACAGTGTTATGTTTAAATAAAACTAGTTTTACGGATTTTATCGCGTATATTCAGTAAAAACTATAGTAATAGATCAAAATAAACTCACGTTAAAGAACACATAGCTGATGTGAAGAATTAACGCTCCGGGAAATCTACAGCCCTTGAACACGTACAGGATCCATCCGTCACTACATTAGATTTGATAGACCACAAATCCTCGCTAAAGAACACCAATTCCTTCCAAGGATGATTCACGAGACTATTGAAATTAAAAAATATCCTAATTTCAATAGAGAAGATGGCTGGGTGCTACCATCTGCTTGGGACCCTATAATTAATAAAATTAAATCCCAACCCAAGCATACAATTGTAAGACTTGAAGATACTGTAAGCTCATACTGCGTAGATCGGAACAAAAATTAATAATTTTTAATCTGGAGGTAGCCGTGGTTAACTATGACATTGGGACGTCATACACCTCAGTCCCCTCCTTAACCATGGGTGCTGTAAAGTAGGTACTCGAAACGTCGGAAATATATAATAAGTTAATAGACGCGATAAAATCCGTAAAACTAATTTTATTTAAATGTGTAGTGTTCACGTAAACATAAGAAATATTATATAAAAGTGATATGGTTAAGCACGAATAGATCAGCTCGACGGGGAAGCCAATACCAGCGTAAAATAGCAGTTTATTGCCGCTGTGTTTCGTACAAAGTGTCGAAAACCGGAGACTTCTGTTAATGGAAACGAGACATTCCATCTTAGACTTCAGTGGTGAAAACTCATCTGAATTTTGATTTTTAATCGAGGATACATAAACCACAGCATCAACTTACCATCAAGTGGTTTGTGTGTTCGCTTGGCGCCCATAAACAATAAAAAAGATTAAGTTATCAAGAAAACTGCTTTCATGGGTTATAATAATACCTAAATTAACAAACCTAATTTTTTTGCAGAATATTATAGTTGTTAAAACTTAATTTTCTTATTTTTGTATAATGAAACAAAACGATGTTTCCTGCCTAATTTGAAGAGCACCCTTCACCACCAATCCCACCACACTAAGAACTACACACCACCGTCGATAATACGACACGTGATTCGCCTCTACACGAGGCATCCTCAAGTGAAGTAGACTCTGCGGTGGTCGATCGCTATGTGAAGTGAACTTATCAAACTATCAGTAATTGTCTACTCAAAGTAAGTTTTGGAACCCAGTAAGTGCGTACAACACGCATTGCCTTCTTAGGCTCATCACAGATTATGTGTCGTATTATAGAAACATACGTAACTCGTATATACAATTGTTCTATCGAAAAGCTTCTTTAGACTCCGTACAACTGTTGACATATAGAAGCATTTGAGAACACCCGTGCGGTAGTGCGTCGCGCGTGGAAGTTTACATAGATAACTATTTTATGCCACAGACTAAGTACCTAATTTTGAGCACATGGACTTTAATGGCGTGTTGCAAACGACCTGTCTCTGCGTATCTTCTCGTACATATTACTTACATATTACTTCTAACCAACGCCTAAATAAACATTAGTGGGATCTAAGATGTTTTTAATACGTCTTTGAGTGGGATGGCGAGATCTGCATTTGACACAGAAAACTTTTTGTGAGTCTACGTATAAAGAAATTATGCAAGTAAAATTTATACCAAAGCAAAATCTCGACCGGAATCAATTAACAATTTTACTGTCCCGCGAGTCATTCAAGAACATTTCTATTGTATTTTTCGTGGACAGGGAAGTTGGTTAAATAATGTCCACGTTGAAGACCGGTTCGGATGTCATATATCCATTACAATTCTATGTACGTACAATTATACGGGCGTGCGCTATGCGACCACGTCGATTGGTCCCCGACGGGCCAATCCGAGAGCATATTGCATAGACGCAATGCGCATGAATTTGTACTGTCAACTCTTGTTCAATAGGCACTATTGTAGTGTATAGGGAATTCATAAGAAGCTCTTTAAAAGAATTTGTAAGTCTATGAAAAGATCTAAAGAAATCCGGTGTAAATATGTAAATATAAATAAAGTAAGACTGCTAAAAGAAAAATAATAAAAATTAACACATTACGTTCGTTTATTGTTTTTTTTTTTTTACTTTAATATTTACGTGGTAGAGCACCGCTGAGTTTATATTAAGGTTGTAGCACGAATGGGAAGGACCACACACTCACAGAATACTAGCGTAAAATATTAGCTTAACACTGCTGTGTTTCGTATGGTGAGTGTAGAGAACCGGAGACCCTTTCTACTGGAAACGAGGTATTCCATCTTAGTCCTCACGGGTGACAATGAATCTGCATTTTAATTCTTTATTGAGTATAGATGTTGATGTCTATGGGCCACAGCATCCACTTACCATCAGGTGGACTGTGTGATCGTTTGTCACCCTTATTGTATAAAAAAAATCAAATGAGCTATAAATTAGTGAATCTAGTATGTTTATGTTTGAGGAAATATAGGTTTGAAATTAAATTAACAGTTGAAATTTCCATAAAAAGAAATTTCCTTGCCCTAAAACCCTCTCAGAAATGAGAGGAGGCCTCAGCCGTGGGACGTATGTAGGCTGCAACTTTTAACTCAAATACATGGCGGTGGTCGTTTAATAGTGTTAATATGTAGGTTTTTGGAAAAAAACTTAACAGTCATGCTGTAATAGCATCGAATGTCTATTGATACCACTCACAATTCAATTTGCAACCCCTAATAACTACTTATCAATTCTTAAAACGGGCATCGTTCGCGAAGAAAAGCGAATGAGTTGTCATACTTGACAGCTGTCAGATTTGACAGCTCGAAAAGAATTGAGACGTTACCGGTGTTGAGTGCTGTCAGGGAAGGTACGGAACCGTTGATTATGTTCACACATTTCTCGTATTAATTATACGGCGGTAAGCGGATGGACGATTAATAAAATTGTATGTATTCGACTTTTTATCGAAAAAACCATTTTATAATATTCTAATAAACGTGATATTTCTAGCAAGAAAAAAAATGTTGTAATCTATACCTTGGTCGAATTTTAAACCATACGTAATAATTAACAATATGAGATATCTTACTTTTTTGTTTTGCTATTAGAGACTTAAAAAGATGTTTTAATTATTACTATTTTAAATAGTTTAAATTTCTTAGCACAGAGCTTTGTAAATTCAAACAATTTGTTCAATAGCAACTCAAAATAACACAACAGAGAAAATTCCTGGTTTTTTTTTTATTGTGTTTCTTTCTGTAAACTTCTGGGATTTTTTGATTGTAGAAAGGGTTTAAGGTTTAACCTGCCCCAGGTTAAAAGTGGCTTGGTTTTTATTATAACACTAGCTGTTCTCCGCGACTTCGCCCGCGTAGAATTTATTACAATTGGATTTCATGGGTTTTATTTTTTTTGCGCGGTATCCAAAATCTTTTGCTAAAATAAAAGTAGTTTAAGTTACTCCTTGTAACATTAGCTATCTGTTAGTGAAAGTCCCGTCAAAATCAGTCTAGGCATTTCGGAGATTAAACGGAATAAAACAGACACAATTTTTTAAATTGTTTTTTTTTTGTTATAGGTACAGTATATACTTTTATATGCATTTAGTAAAAAGCTGTTATTTTGACATTACAAACAGACACTTCAATTGTATTTATTTGTATAGATACAAACAAATTAGGCGGAACGGGTGACTTACGTTGGGATTAAAATAAGGGACCCACAATTTCACTGATAGGTACACATATCGCAAAAATATTTGATTTAACAAACATTTGTGACCAACATCAAACGTAGTCCAACTGAGTGACAGAACAATCAGTCAAACGTATGCAAATGCAGCAGGTGTGTACCAAAACAGATTTACACTTTCGTGTCAAGCTTATGGAATTCTAAATTTTATGTCAACGAAATAAGATCGTTCGCGAAATTATCGAGGGTTACTTACGTTTGTATGCGAAATCACCCTCTCATTGTTGGCGACTGGATCGCGGAGTTGGTTGTGACCCTGATTGCGAAACTTGGAATTATAAGTACCAGGTCGGTCCATATATAATACACCATATCTAGATTCCTATGATATTAATTGCACAAATGTTTTGCATATTTTTAAGAATGTTAGAGCCACGCTGCGGCTATATTATGGATGTAGCACGAATGGGTCGGCTCTACCGCGATCTAGCTGTACCCGGCGACTTCGTCCGCGTGCAATTTGTTACGATTGGATTTCATGGGTTTTAACTTTTACTAAAACAAAAATAGCCTAAGTTACTCCTTATTACATGAACTATCTGCCAGTGAAAATCCCGTCAAAATAGGTTCATAGGTCCAGCCGTTTCAGAGATTAGCCGGAACAAACTGACAGACAGACAGACAAAAATTTTAAAAGTTGTGTTTTTGTTATAATTACTGCATATAATTTCATATGCGCTTAGTAAACATGTGTTATTTTTACATTACAAACAGACACTAATAATATTTATATAATAAATGATAATATTTATTTGTATTACACTCTCTTGGTAATGGTACGATTGAGTGAGTATGAGTGTGTTTTAGATTGTTTTCAGGATTTTCAATGCTACACTGTTCGATGTATAAAAACCACAAAAATGTTATGCAATGTGTAAGGCGTGCAGTGCCAGTATGATAACAGGCTGTGAGGTATTCTATCTTAGTCTTCTGGGTACGCATAAAATAAAAGTATATACTTTTTTAAAAGTATATATTTTTATACGTGGCAGAGCCATGCCGCAGCTATATTAGTAGTATAGTTGTAGCACGAGTGGGTCGGCTCGACCGGGGAAGGACCACGTTCTCACAGAATACCAGCGTAAAAAAGCAGCTTAATGGTGTTGTGTTTCGTATAATGAATGTAGAGAACCGGAGACCCTTTTTACTGGAAAAGAGGCATTCCAACTTAGTCCTCACGAGTGACAACGCATCTGCATTTTGATTCTTTATTGAGCATAGATGTGAATGTTTATGGGTCACAGCAACCACTTACCATCAGGTGGACTGTGTGCTCGTTTGTCACCTTATCATATAAAAAAATCGAAATTGCGCTCTTCTGTACTCCTAGTACATGTCTGCAGTTTCCATTTTAATTTTAAAAAGAAATACACATATTTTAGACTTATATACATATTAAAAAGGGTCGTGATAGCTTAAGAGTGCTCACGGTAGAAAATCACAGGAACCAGTGGTAAAAGTAAAAATGACTTTTAATAAGAAAAACTTGTAATTAACTTTGCACTATGATATATTAACATCAATATAAACATCATCAAAAATCAAACATCAACATAATAACTTAGTTTTTTTTTTAATATGACTAGCACTAGTTTATATGCTTGTTTACTCTCCGACCTGATGGAATGTGGTGATTTAGCCAAAGAGTATATAACACACTAATGCACAAATAGTCATACGCTAATCAATTTTAAGATGTCGTTAAGTCTCGTGCTGTCTCTATCACTTTAAGTCAAAGTTCCTGTGACTCCACGAGACTTACCGACATCTTAATATCGAGTAGGGTATGAGTATATGACAATAACTTACATTAACAAATGTCAATTCACTCTTGCCTCTTGCATTGACATTGAAATCTAGAATGTAATCACATCGAACGACATATGTTAGTAAACTATTTCTCTCCTTTTCTGTAAGCGAAACTGACTCTGTAATTTTCTTTTTTTTTAATAGGGTGACAAACGACAACACATTTCACCTGACGGTAAGTGGTTGTTGTGACCCATATACATCTACATCTATCCTTAACAAAGTATCAAAATGCAGATGCGTTGTCACCCGTGAGTTTTCCAGTAAAAAGGGTCTTCGGTTCCCTACACTCATCATACAAAACGCAGTAGCGTTAAACTGCTATTTTACGCTGGTATTCTGTGAGAGCGTGGTCCTTCCCCGGTCGAGCCGACCCAATCGTGCTACAACTATACTACTAATACAGGGTTATTTTTCAAAGAGTAGCCAAATTTTAAACTTAATTTCAAATATATAAATAATCATATACCATTATTGCAGTTTTTGAAAATACGCGTAAATAAGGTATCTACTTTTCATTTGTAATTATCCCAAATTGAATGTGATTTATGGGCAACAACTTCGCGTACGCGCGCTTTTATGTGTGCAAACCAATTCACAACGTTTTGTTGACCGATCGACCAATACGAATGTGTGCGAACGTAGTAAAATAGTAAACGTTAGATTTATGAATGACAATCAGTCAAAATAATAAATTACCACACATTATTAATTTAAAAGATAAAAGGACAGAATGTTTAAGAATTTTTTCATTAATTTTTCTTCACCATTTGCCAATATCACTTATTTTGAATCTTCTCTGCAAATTTCGCTGGTTATTGCAAAATAACCCTGTATAGCTGCAGCATGGCTCTACCACGTATAAAAAGTTGATAAGTATATACGTTGTGTTCGTACCTAGTTTAGGAGCCGTGGTACGCCGTATATGCCTTCTAAAGGTAACCATACATTTAAAGTTTACCTGTCAGGTTTGCCAGTACAGTTACATCCGCCAGGTAAGCTTGAGCTGAGTAGAGGATATACACCTAGTGTTTAACAAAACAAGGAGATGACCAGCGGCGTCTTTCTAATAACATCTAGAACATAAACAACTGCAGTTACCAACCCGCTTGCCAAGAGTGGCAACAACGATTCAGCTGTGGACTTTAATAGGCTATAACGGTAAATATACTGTACTGCAATAACGCAGTGTACTCCTTTCAACTTGATTACCTTCTCAGCAATGATGGAATTTTTTCTATGCCCAACTGTTGGATGTACAAACTGTATTTTTCTCAATACTAAACTTTCCTTTTTATAGGATAAGGGTGACAAACGAGCACATAGTCCAGCTGATGGTAAGTGGTTGCTGCGGCCCATAGACTTCTACATCTATCCTCTGTTACAAATCAAAATGCAGATGCGTTGTCAACCGTGAGGACTAAGATCGAATGCTTCATTTCCAGTAGAAAGGGTCTCCGGTTGTCTACACTCACCATACGAAACACAGCAGCGTTAAGCTGCTATTTTACGCTGGTATTCTGTGAAAGCGTGGTCCTTCTCCGGTCAAGACGATCCATTTGTGCTACAATTATGGCTCCAATGTTACAATTATGGCATGGCTCTACCAAATAAAAACTGTAGGTACAAGGTTTTAAAACTTTACAAGGTCAGTCTGGGTAGGTACCATTATCTTAACTGTTTCTGTCGCGAAACTGCAGTGCCTGCACTGTTGATGTCGATCGGAAGAATATAGAGCACCGTCTCCCATTTGCCGGGTCGTGACCCGGTACCGGGCCATCAAAATAAAATACCAGGTCGCAACATTCCCGCCTTGTTTTAAAAATAATACCTACTATCGATCGACGCATCGTTGACATTCATTTCTAAAACATTTCTACTATTGATAAATATGTATTTTTTTATTTAATGGAACCAGCTTGAGTTTAAAATTATTAAGTGGGTCACGAAGGTACAGTGTGAAAATTACCGGGCCATGGCAGAGCAATGTTTGGGAAACTGATATAGAGATCTGATATAGTTACAGGCTCTGAAGCATTCCACCTTATTCCTCAGACGTGACAACGCAACTGTAGCCTACTTTATTTCTAGTTGCAGGTGTCCATGGGCTGCTGTATCCAGTTATCATCTGGAAGCTCGTTTGTCACATCATTTTTAACGACATTTTACCTATGTAATGTCCACTGTTGAACATAGACCTCTACCATAAATTGCCTGATAGTGATGATCTTGCCGTAGTTGCCACTTTGGCAGACGGGTTGGCAACCGAAGTTATTCATTATTTTGAGTTGTACAACAATTTTATTAAAAAAATGTATATAAAATAAATCAATAAAACAAGCATGTTTCGAAACAGATTTCATATATTTACAAAAAACATACACAAATGCGTATTATAACAATCTACATCTAGGTAATGTACACTATGAAATAATTTATATACCGGTATACAACTTAACATACAAACATACAGTTAATAATACTTTATTGGCAAGATGTTACTGTGATAATAGGTGAGAAGAAAGCAAGCGGTTTTCAAAAGAAAACCCATTTAACAATTTTCCATAAATCTACTTACAATAAGACACAGTTAAAGAATAATGAGATTTTTGCATTTGGTTCAAAAACTCTACATTTCTATTTTTTTTTATTAATTAATTGAGTAAAGTCAGAAAGTAGCATTAAACATTTATAATATAATATCTAAAATAAATAATAAAAATAATCGGTAGGACGGATCACGTTAACTTAACTATAGACTAAAATTTAGTTTATTCAAAAAGCGTAAAATTAAGCGATAACCAACTCGTCCAGTTCATAAAAACCATAGAGTCACTATCAACTTACGAGTATTAATTACATTAAATGCAGAGTTTCACAACAGTCGAAGTTTTAATTATAAGAACACTATTCTAATTGGTAACGTTCAGAATATTTGTTGTAACGGATTCTTAAAAGAATAAATATCCCTGTATAAACTATTTAAGAAACAGTTAAATTTGGCAATATTTTAGTGTATATAATCGCAACACTAAATGTCTATAATACTATTCTAAATGTTCACAATAACTGTTTTCCTAAGCTTGATAAAAAGTCTAGTTCGAAAATTCCTAATTTCGGCTTCACGTACCTTTACTGCAATAATTCATAAAGCGCAGCGATGTATGTTTGTGCCATCTGAAGGGTCTCGTATTTGGAGAGTTGGCGATCAGCACCCAAAGACGGCAGATGACCACGGAGCCTGTCGAATGCTTTATTCAAGTTCTGCATCCGTCTTCTTTCCCTCGCATTCGCGGCGAGACGGCGCCTCCGCAAAACTGCAGCACTTGTCGCCCTCCCTCTCCTCTTCCCTGATCCTTCTAGTGTTTCTCCATCCTCCGCACTGTCTTCTAGAACTAGATCGTTTGGTAATCCTCTATATGCGATGTGTGTTGGCGATTCGTTGCTCTCCAAGGATGGTGTTGGCTCCAAGCTCGATCGTCCCGAGTCAGGAGACCGTGGCCAGGATAGATAGCATTCTTCAGAATATTCCAACATTACGTCATTGGGGAACATATCCTTTTCTGTATAGAATCTATGTCCGTATGTTTCCGCTGCCATTGCGATCGCGAACTTTGATTGTCCGAAGTAAACTACACGTGAGTACTGTCCGGTGTCCCGCAAGGGTCTAACGTGGGGCTTACCTGTTTGGTTTATATATTAACCTGGTTTGTTAGAGAGGGTGCGTTGAGGCGGGACGCACGCGAGCGAGGGGGATGGGTAGAGGCTTTGAGAGGGTAATTTAAGGCCAATCATCATTAATTATTTTCTCCCTCGGGCGGTGCGTGTGCCGACGAGTGCTATTGTTTGATACGTTTGACTTTTGAGCCCGCCAGTGTAACTGAAAAGTGTTTACGGGTTCGTTGCTTAAGTCGTAATTAATTTAATTAGACATTAATATATTTATAAAAATACTCACAAGGAATGTTTTAAGAATGAAAAATATGAAAGTACACATATATTTAATTGTTTAAGGGGAAAAGACTGATCATTCAATGTCTTATATACGATGGTAACATTTAATGTAACGCTATGTATAGACAAACAGCCAAACTAAACTACTAGTGTGTTTAGAAAAAAAAGTATTCTACTGAACTAATTGACGTCATAATATTTACTTAAACTCTAATATTAATTGAGTATAAAAGACTTGAAAGCATTTCTAACAAACTGTGATGATCCTGGTGAGAATATTAGGTCAGTCATGAAATCATTGTACTGTCACCGTGACGTAATTCAGTCGGGAATGAAAACTGAATTATTGAATTCCTTTACATACATACGTATATACATACATACAAACAGATTAATTCAATAAACTCGTGTTTATAATAAAGAATATGGATAAAATATAGTATAAAACCGTATCCGTGACTCATCTTCACTGTAGTTGGTGATAAGAGGGCAGGTTCTTTTCTGCTGGCTTAAAAGCTAAGTATAGCCATTCAGCGAGAAAACGCAGCCAGTGTTCTCAGCACGATACCACGGGGATAAGAACTATATGATTTTTAGTATTAGTTTTTCCTTTATTATAGTTTTCTTTTTAGTATTGTGTGTAAACTTTTAGTTAGATTGTATATTAAAATATGTATTAAAAATACTAGATAAATTTTTATTAATAAATCTAAATATTTTTTGTTTAAGAGGAGCAAACGAACACGCGGCACACCTGATGGTAAGTGACTAACTGCAACACCAGGGGAATTGCTGGTGCGTTGCCAACGTTTCAAAGTAAGAGTAGGTTCTTTTCTTGAGGGTCCATTAGCCGTATCAGTCTGGAACATTTGCCCGTTATAGTCTATTCCACAAGGAAGTTGTGCGAGGAAGAAACCGCACAATGGTGTACTGACAATCATCCAAATGGTAGAAAATATGATTTGGGGAGAACTATTTCCGAATTCCAAACAATAAAAAATTCGGATCCAAAAAGCAGTAAATACCAGTTATTAAAAATGGATTTTCAATAACATTGTTATTTAACACATTCTTGAGTCCCATATAGGTTTTAATTTTGACTTAGGTAAGAATTCAGAACATAATCCTAAACTATCTATATGTGATACATGTGGCTCGTAGAAATTATAGCACCATAGTGTACGCACCACAGAGAGGCACTCGCATCTCATAACCTACCTGTGTCTCATGCAACGTTCATTCGATACGATCTCAGGCTAGGCAATGTCAAGGACTGTGTCTCTGATACTGTCGGGCAGATATAATGCAACCTAACCTGAAAACCTGTGTTTAATCTACACAAATATTGCCAAAATTGAGCCGTGGTAACTTAATAACCCTCCTTGCAATTTTAAGTGCTGATTCACAACGTGCTCACTGGTAAGGGAAAAACATCGCAGGCAAACCCTGATGCTGAGAAGTAACAAGTGATAAAATTAAAAATTTTGGACAACCGACTTAAATATAAATAAAATGAGAACATCATCAATGTAGGCGAAGTCAATTAAATACGCATTATTAAGGATAACTCAAAAACTACTGGTCAGATCTCGATCAAATTCATTTGAAACCACATAAGAAACAACAGCTTTCAAATAAAAAAAGTATTACCAAAATCGGTTCTCCTAGAAAAAAATTCTGAGGTAACACACAAAAAAAACCTGTCGAATCGAGTAGCTTCTATTTTCTTGAAGTCAGTTAAAATATATCGACGACATAATGATATCTTTTATTTACGCCACCATACATACACATTGAAATTACTATTATATGTAGTTGAACAGGAAGTCCACAATCTGTGATCATATCTTACCAGGCTCCCATCATTACATCAGATTTTGTACGTGGTAGAGCCATGCTGCATCTATATTAATAGTATAGTTGTAGCACGAATGGGTTGGCTCGACCGGGGAAGGACCACGCTTTCACAGAATACCATCATGAAATAGCAGCTTATCGCTGCTGTTTCGTATGGTGAGTGTAGAGAACCGGAGGCCTTTTTTTCTGGAAAAGAGGCATTCCATCAGTGTCCTCACGGCTGACAACGCATCTGTATTTTGATTCACAAACAAGGATAGATATAGATGTCTATGGGTCACAGCAACCACTTACCATCAGGTGGACTGTGTGCTCTTTTGTCAACCATATCTTATTTAAAAAAAGACCACAAAGCCTTGCGAAAGAATATCTGTTACCAAGGCAGATTCTTGAAATTATAAATATTAAAAAAAACATCCTAATATTAACAAAGAAGGCCGCTGGTTATAGTTATTTATGGTATGACTTGAAATGATTAGTGGTTATTAGCATATTAGAACTAGATAGAGCGAGGACTTGACAAGAAATGCAGGAAGTCGATGAATGCAGGTGGTTCAGGACCGTGCTTTGTTCCGTTCCTTGGGGGAGGCCTATGTTCAGGGGTGGACTTGTGAAGGGCTGTAATGATGTTGATGATTATAGATAAAATTATATGACGCCTCCCTTCTGTAGTGACGCTGCAGGTTCCCGGGTTCGAATCCCGCACGGGAACAAGTGATCGTACGACTTACAAACAACCAATTCTACTGCTTCCGGATGTGTGTCCTTGTTCAACTTGAGTATATAAACAGCCTCCACTATACAGGAGAAAATCCTACTGTGGGGTAAAGTATAACAAACTGAATTTAATCACTTACGTTACATTTCATTACGTTTCACTGTAAAAGTACTTATTTTTGTTTAAAAAATTTTTTTATAGGATAAGGGTGACAAACGAGCACACAGTCCACCTGATGGTATGTGGTTGCTGCGGCCTATAGACATTTACATCTATCCTCTATTACAAATCAAAACGCGGATGCATTGTCACCCGTGAGGACTAAGAAGGAATGCCTCATTTCCAGTAAAAAGGGTCTCCGGTACTCTACACTCACCACACGAAATACAGCAGTGTCTAGCTGCTTGCTATTTTACGTAGTATTCTGTGAGAGCGTGGTCCTTCCCCGGTCGAGCCGACCCATTCGTGCTACAACTATACTACTAATATAGCTACAGCATGGCTCTACCACGTTTAATAATTTTTCAATGTTTTTTCCAATTCATAATCTAAATTTTGTTCAGTGTTTGATTGTATCACATATACTATTATTTCATATTCATAGCCGTAAGTACGTTTTAAAAGATAAAATCTATAAGGACCTATAAAGTCTCCAGGGGAGTTACGAAAATCCATTCATTAATATATTAGCAACAAAAAGAAAGTTAGAGTAAATTTTTAAACTTAACACGCAAACCTGTCCTCATACGAGCCGGACAGGGAATCGAACCCACCGATATAGTTTTCACTAGGCCGTCGAGGTGGATGAAATTGAACACTCGTTTATGTTGGTGGCCCTAAAGACCCCAAAACAAAGCAATTTTGGATGTGGTAAGTTAAAATACCAAATATTGTATTCCTTATGCATTTAATGTTAATAAAACGTGTTTTAAAATTAATAATTATTCCATAGAAAACTAAGATTATAATAATCCGACAAATAAAATTTTATACATGTACCTACTTAATGAAAAATTGAAATAAAATTTTAATTAATATTGTTATATTAATATAAAATGAATATTTTGAATTAATTTTAATTAATATTTAAAATTATTATTACGTATTAGTCTTCCTAGTTTAAATTTATTAAAATAAATGAATATTTAGAATTAATTGAAGGCACTCCTTTTAAAATAAATACTCTAATGTATAAATATGTACAGATCATATTTTTTTTCACTTCTAAAGATATTTTAGTAATAATATTAATGAAGCGCACAAAAGAAAATTAGAAATAATAAAAAATTATGAATTTTGTACAACCGACGTCAATATAAATTATTAAGAATTACTCAAAAACTATTGGTCAGACCTTGATCAAATTTATATGGGACCAGACGAGAAGTATATAAGTGTTGGTGATTCTTTTTATTTGAAAGCTGGTTTCAAATAAAAAGAATCACCGAAATCGGTTCATTTAGAAAAAAGTTATGAGGTAACACACATAAAAAATATCATACAGTCGAACTGAGTACCTCCGCCTATTTGAAGTCGGTAGAATAAACAATAGATGTCAGGCAATCTTCTACATAGATCGACATGTCATATTGAGAACATATCAGGTCCTAAATATTTATTCCTATGAACTGTAAAACCCACTCAGGTGTACTAGGATAAAAACCGACCAGCGGGCTGTCAATAATATCATAAGTAGCTATTTCAATGAAGTGACTAGGAAGTTGTGTGATGATCCAGAGGAGTAGTGAAGAAAAGGATTTGGCCACCTTGTATTGCTAATTAAATTTTATTACGATTAAAATATTGTAGCTTCACAAGTAAGCATACACACTGCGGGAAAGTTTTAACTTTGCCAGCTAATCGTGGCTATGATATTCAGTGAAATGAGTTTTCTCTGATCGGCTTGACTAACTGGCGCTGCGAAGAGATATTGCATCTCTTTGTGTATTCTATGGCATATACCACAGGGAGTGCTCAGAGGAATTGTTCGGACTAATTCCAGTCGCTTAATTTTACCATCCTACATACATCGCGAAAAAACTCGCGATAACATCCATCTGAATGATTTGCGGTCCACTACTGTGCGGTTTACAAGAAGTTTTCGTCTTCGCCCAAATTTCTTGTGGAATAGACTACTACCAGCGACTTTTCCAGACCAATACAACTTAGGGACATCAAGTAAAGAGTCTTATCTTTTTTAAAAGGCTGGCAACGCATCTACAATTCCCCTGGTGTTGCAGTTGTTCGTGGGCGGCGGTAGTTACTTACCATCAGGTGAGTCGCATTCTCGTTTGCCCCTTTAAGCTATCTAGCTTTAGACTACACCTCTCAGTTAGCCATAAATAATAAATTTTGTTAAGCAAGTTGAAAGAAAATGTGCTACCGAGCTGCTTTATCTACGTGCGCTGGCGTAATGGTTAGTGATACGTAAATAGAATGTTCTACAAAATATTGATCTTTACTCCATCTAAAAATAAAACGTTTGCGATACCATATGCCTATTTCTTATACATAAGTCACAATGAGTTATTATGTGACAAAAATCATTCAAAATTAATTAGTTGATAATATTATTAGGTAATACATTTGATCTAAAGTTACATAATTAATAGAATCAGACGTTACTTTGCGGAAATAAATTATTTTAAAGATGTTAAAATTAATTAACTAAGAGCCTCGTAAAAATAATTACCGCATCCATTTTGCATCTTTCTAAGACAACCGTTACGAATCTCCTACCTCCGGTGGTCCTTTCGTTTTCCAGTACAACATTTTGGTGTACGCAAATTTTGTCACTAAGAGATATAGGTCGGCGCGACATGCTTGGAACTCACTAATATTGTTGAAAGCACAGTTGTAGACTGGTGATAGTATGAGAAAATCCATCACTTCATTCAGTTTCGTGGGTGTCGAAAGAAGCAATTGCTGATAATTGCGTGGTAGAGCCATGTTGCAGCTATATTAAGGTTACAACACGAATGGGGCAGCTCGACCACACTCTCACAGAATACCAGCGTAAAGTAGCAGCTCAATGTTGAAGTGTTTCGTATGGTGTAGAGAACTGGAGACCCTTTTGTACTGGAAACGAGGCCTCAGGGGTGATAAAGCTTCTGTATTTTGCATCTCGTTTGTCACCCCTATTCTATAAAAATAATCTCTGGAACTATTAATTCGATTGTCAAAATTATTTCACTCATAGAAAGTTGACGAGTGACGTAGAAATATTTTGCTTGTTTTCAATACGAAATCAGTTCATTCATCTGTTCTGTGTATTTTTTATAATAATTTTATTTCATTATTTTTAAAATAACTTTGCTAATATTTTTTTTACGTGGTAGAGCCACGCTACAGCTATATTAGTAGTATAGTTGTAGCGGGAATGGGTCGGATCGACCGGGGAAGGACCACGCTCCCATAGAATACCAGCGTTCAACAAATTTCCAGAAAATATACAAAATTTGACCTGTTCAAAGTTCAAAAAGTTTATTAAACTTAGTTTGTATAAAAAGGGTTATTATAATATTAAGGAATTTATGGATGATAATAACCCCTGGCAATGAGATGATCCCTACCAAGCTATTTCTAATTTGTTTTGTATGGTTAATTGTATAACATACATGATTATAAGCTGTTAGTTAAAAAAAAGTACAGCTGAGTTTCTTGCTGGTTCTTCCCAGGACAGAGGTTTTTTTTCGAACCAGTGGTAATTAAACAAAAGAGTGACTTTTCATCAGTATTGTTTATAACCTATATTGAATAAAAAAGTTTCTGTTTCTGTTTTATTTTGTATTTATTTATCAGGTGCACGGCTTGCTCATTTGTCACTATTAATATTAACATTTATTGCTATTTATTATTATAATTACATTTCTACTTCTAGTAGCAAAATACCGCGGCGCAACCCCCATGCGTGTTGATGGACTTCACATGTAGTCGAAATATTTTTTTTAATGTCTTAGATATGCAGGTTTTCTCATGATGTTTTCCTTCACCGCCGAGCACATGGTAAATGAACACTTAAAATTGTAAGTATTTAACAATTTTATTGGCGCTGGCGGGGTTCGAACCCGGGTGGTCGCGTACTGTGATATTTTCAGCGAGCGCTTTAGCCACTGAGCAACCACGGCAACCTTCTCAGAAATGAGAGGAGGCCCGTGTTCAGGAGTGAGACGTAGTAGGCTGTAACTTTTAATATAATTACAAACTTATAAAAGTTGTATAAGCTCGATACAGTTATTCCTTACAAATTCTCCCACGTAGGGAACGCGGTCGAATGTGCCCCGAATGCATTTTTTATTGCACGCGAAACCTGACGCCGGGTCTGGGTTAATGACGCGTGAAACGACGAGTTTAAAATTAAGCCCTTGACCCTTACGGAGATACTCAGAACAATATTTTGACAACGCTGTGATTGCCCATAAAACTATTGATATTGAAATCTTAAAAAGATGAAGAGACACTTGTACGTGGTAGAGCCATGGTGCAGCTATATTAATAGTATAGTTGTAGTATTAATGGGTTAGCTCGACGTGGGAAGGACCACGCCCTCACAGAATACCAGCGTAAAATAGCAGCTTAACTCTGCTGTGTTTTGTATGGTGATTGTAGAGAACCGGAGACCCATTTTACTGGAAAAGAGGCATTCTATCTTAGTCCTCACGGGTGACAACGTACCTGCATTTTAATTCGCAAACGTAGATAGATGTATATGTCTATGGGTCACAGCATCCACTTACCATCAGGTGGACTGATTGCTCGTTTGTCACTCTTATTCTATAAAAAAACAATGTATAAACGTCTTTACCTATAGTTTAATATTTATTTAATATTTATTCTTTATTGTACACACTATACGTTGGTAACAATTATTAAATATTTAAATAAAATGTACAAAGGCGAGCTTAACCCTAATAAGAGTTCTCTTCCAGCAAACCTATTGGGAAAGAGAAATAGTTTTATATAAAGCAAGTAGGTAGCAGCGTGCGTACTTGATAATTAACATAACACTAGTTAATAGAAATTTGCTATAAGTAACAGTTAACAATTAACATATAAGTGTATAAAATATAAGTATAATTTATTTTCTTATTTCTATTGATTTACATACATATATATTAATAAATACAATAAATATATACATATATACATATATACTCATACACACACACACACACACACACACATATATATATATATATATATATATATATATAATATATATATATATATATATATATATATATATACATACATATAGTTGTATTTCTGTTTGTAAAATAGTCAATTTTCCTCAAAGCTTTTGTACGTAGTAGAGCAGCTGCGGTTACATTATGATTGTAGTAAGAATAGGTTGGCTCGACAGAGGAAGGATCACGCTCTCACAGAATACCAGCGTTAAATAGCAGCTTAATGCTGCCGCGTTTAGTGTAGGAGACCCTTTTTACTGGATATGAGACATTCCATCTTAGTCCTCAGGCGTGACAATGATCTACGTTTTGATTCTTAATAGAGATGAATGAAGATCTCTATGGGCCACAGTATCCACTTACCATCAGGTGGACTGTGCGCTCGTTTGTCAACATTATTCTATTAAAAAAAGCTAGTGGAAGACTGCGTGAACCGTATAAACAATAGGGTTGCTTTTAGTTTCCTTTCTTCCAGATTCACTAAAGCCCTGGGATTAATGGAAGAAGAAACTTCGTATTTTGGTAAGAGCCATGACTAGATATTGCTATTTAAAAAAGCACATAGCTAGCTTCGGTCTAGGCAACTCAAGGATGTACCGATTCTATTCCTTAACGAAACACCTCTGCAACTCATTGCGTACCCTAATGTAACACTCATCTGGTTAACTACGTACTTAGCGCAGAAGAAGTAAAAGTGCTCAAAGTTAGGCAACTACAAGAAATACAAAGATATAGGTCTTAGCAGTGAACTATAGCAATAGCAGCGATCATAATATATCATATATTTGCATTGTACTGGTCTCAACAGACCTGCATAGCTGCTCGCACTTTAGTTATGAAGAGTGACAACTCATCTTTGATTGGAGATAGTTCAGGTTTTTTTGTTAAATTAAGTCATACCACGTGTTCACTAGTGAACTAATTTCGAAGACAAGTCACGTTCTTGATTTAAACCCTTCACAAATGAGAGTAACCCTGTGGTTAGAAGTGGGTATATAGGCTGAAACTTTACTATGAATTTTGAATTGTTTAAGATTGCTTTAAACATTCAATTGATAACTGTGTATACAAATTTTCTTTTTTTTTTTCAATTTGCTTACATAGTTAGAGATCATCAGGTCGGATATCAATTATATTCTTTTTAATTGAATATACACCTTCACTAACCCTTACTCATTAGTTAGTTAATACCGACTAAGACTCAAATCTTATATTTTTACTTCACTACAGAGTAACCTAAATAGTCTAAATAAGTCACTCTCAAAGAAAAGTCTTAGCGACAAAGATACAACAAGGTTAGTTCTCCGATTTCTTTAATCAAGAATGGGCGCTTATCTTTTTTTATAGGATAGGGTGACAAACGAGCACACATGATGGTAATACTGATGGTAAGTGGTTGCTGTGACCCATATACATCTACACCTATCCTCAATAAATAATCAAAATGCAGATGCGTTGTCACCCGTGAGGACTAAGATGGAATGACTCTTTTCCAGTAAAAAGGGTCTCCGGTTCTCTACACTCACCATACGAAACACAACAGCATTAAGCTGCTATTTTACGTTGGTATTCTTACGTGAGAGCGTGGTCCTCCCCGGTCGAGCCGACCCATTCGTGCTACAACTATGCTACCAATATAATTACAGCATGGCTCTATCACGTATAAATCGTCGGGAAATAATAAGTCATGATATACTGTACTAAATAAAAATAAGGGTTTCTATAATAAAAATTGAGTTCGAACAAGTTTATCGTTTGGATCATTAAAGTTCCATCGCCTAATTGCGACGTATGCGGTACCGTTTCTTATTCTTTAAAAAAAGTCACACTATGTTGGTAGCTCTGATTCTAATGTCATGGTTATTTACCTACTCGCTAATATTACTTGATAGGATTTTGACAAAGTTAATATAAGTTATCGCCAGTTAAATTATTTTGCAGGCTTCACTAGTTTTACCTGAAAGCACCTAGATTTTGGCCATGAATAATTCAAATAGACCTAAGTTTAACCAACAATCACCTGCACCTAATTGTAGCCAGCTAATCCTAGGTTTAACTGCACTTTGGCTTTTCCATTACCATTACAGACTATAAAAGTCCGCTGCTGAACATAGTCCTCTCCCATAAAATGACTCATAGTGGGGATTTTGCCCCAGTTGCCACGTTTTGGCAACCGCAGTTTTTTATAATTTTGACTTGCTATGAAGAAGATTTCTGCTGCCCATC
The DNA here is from genome assembly GCA_963668995.1 of Parnassius mnemosyne. Classification (NCBI taxonomy): domain Eukaryota; kingdom Metazoa; phylum Arthropoda; class Insecta; order Lepidoptera; family Papilionidae; genus Parnassius; species Parnassius mnemosyne. Next base: position 2,552,267 of record CAVLGL010000002.1, on the reverse strand, counting down.
TCCTGTGTCAGTATCCCTCTGTCACCTCTTACGACAAGCACGGGACGATATGAGGTAGTGAATATTCTTACACCGACACTACACGGTTTTGCCACTTTGACGTTAAGCCGTGACATATATGTAATATATAGAATAGCAAATCTCATATAGTCCCAATTGCCAAACGTAACGGGATACCGGGATAAGTTAACTGTGAAGAATTGAAAAAAAAAACAATGCGAGGGTCCGCTGTAACCCTACACGCTCGACAAGGGTTAATACCGTTACTTTATCGAGGTACAAGTCCTTTCCGGAGGGAAACTTCCGAACGTCAGTTTTGATTTAATAATTGTTTTCATTCGATAAGTCAACTAAGAATTAGTTTTAATTCTTCAAAACATGGCTTCAAACCAGCTTGAAGTCCAGTCAGGGTCGAAGCAACACTAAAATTTGTGTTATTACACAAAACACAAATTTCAGCTTTCGGGTATGTAGTTTTTTTTCTCATTCATTCATTACAACTGCAACTGACAAGTTTTGGAAATATCCCCCCCCCCCCCCCCTATGAGGTAATCTAATGGAAGGTCATATGCTCGGCAGTAAACTTTTAATAGGATTTATCGCTAAGGTTGTCTAGAAAAGGTCGCTCTTTAGAGATAAGACCGTACTCGTACTATTGTACCTATCTCCTACCTCACACCGCCATTGCAACGTAAATTTAGTATATTAGTAATTAAAACTTGATACTGTGCAACTACTACAAGTTCATAATTATCATCATTACAGCCTTTCATAAGTCCACTGCTGAACATAGGCCTCCCCCAAGGAATGCCACAAAGCACGGTCCTGAGACACCTGCATCCATCGACTTCCTGCATGTCTTACCAGGTCGTCACTCCATCTCGTGGGGGGTCGCCCTACACTTCGTCTACCGGTACGAGGCTGCCACTCAAGAACTTTTCTTCCTCATCGGTTGTCGGTTCTTCGAGCTATATGACCGGCCCACTGCCACTTCAGCTTACTAATCCGTTGGGCTATGTTGGTTACTCTTGTTCTACTGCGGATATCCTCATTCCAAAGTTTATCATGCAGCAAAACTCCGAGCATAGCCCTCTCCATAGCTCGCTGAGCGACCTTGAGCTTCCTCATACGGCCAACAATTAAGGACCACGTCTCAGATCCGTAAGTCATCACTGGCAACACGCACTGGTTGTACAATTTCGTTTTAAGGTTTTGAGGTATGTCTGACGAGAAGATGTGTCGTAGCTTCCCGAACGCTGCCCAGCCGAGTTGAATCCGTCGACTGACCTCTCGGACGAAGTTGGACTTACCTAGTCAGACTATTTGTCCCAGGTAAACATACTCGTCAACAACTTCAAGCTTAGTGCTCCCAACAACTACCGGCATAGGTGTGACATGGACATTAAACATAATCTTTGTTTTGTCCATGTTCATCTTAAGACCTATCCGTTGGGAGACACTATTGAGGTCATTGAGCATAGTGCTTAGGTCCTCCAGCGATTCTACCATGAGGACTATATCGTCGGCAAATTGAAGGTGATTGATGTACTCGCCATTGATGTTAATACCGTATCCTTTCCAGTCCAGATGCTTAAAAACGTCTTCCAATGCAGCGGTGAAGAGTTTCGGGGATATAACGTCACCCTGTCTTGCACCTCTCTGCAATTGCATAGGTTTCGTACTCTGGTTCTGTTCTCGAATAGCCATCGTAGCTCTACTGTACAAACACTTCAGCACTTCGATATACCGACAGTCAACTTGGCACCGCTGAAGGGACTGCAGCACCGCCCAAATTTCGACGGAACAATTGTTAGTGTACCACTCTGCAGTAATTATCTTTCGATCCTCTAAAACAATTGTTGTGTATTCACTTTTCTTCCGAAGAACGAGGCCACCATCTTTTTTCCCACGCTTCGACCTCTCTTCACTTTAGAATAGAATAGAATAGAATGACTTTTATTCAATATAGATTATTACATAATTCCTATTGAAAGTCATTTTTTATTTACCACTGGTTCGGAAATTACTTCAGTCCTGGGAAGAACCAGCAAGAAACCCAGCGGGACATTTTTTTCAAACATATTTCACTTAACAATAATTTTGATTATAATTACCGTAGAGTATATATCACCTGAGGATGCCTCGTGTAGAGGCGAAACACGTGTCGTATTGTCGTCAGTGGTGTGTCTTTCCTAGTGTAGTGGTGTTGGGAGTAGTGGTGCTGGGATTAGTGGTGACAGGGATAGTGCACGCAATTGAGGGAGGGCGGGAGTTGCTCTTGAAAATAGGTAAGACACATTATTTTATTTTATCGAGCGGATGTACGCAAAGTAATTTTTGGCCAACTTTAACAATTTTTTTTTAATTTTTAATGATTTTTCAAAGAACCGTGTTTGCAACTCCTCGGAAGGAAACACCCAGACAGCAGACTGTCTCTTAGTTTCAAGATCATAACAATAAATCCAGCATTGGTCACCCGTAAGTATGTCGAACACAGCATTTGAGTCACCTCCGTTAAATCTTTGTACCATTTCACGACACCAATCAACACAACAGAGTTTTTGGGCATCTGTCAAATTATGAGGTATCCACGGGGCACAAAGCTTCCTGACCGCTAAATGTTCATGGAGAATTTTGTGCACTTGACTCATACCGATGCCTAAGCTTGTCCGAATCTGCTGATTAGTCATTCTTTTGTCAGTCTCTATCATACGCCGCACTACACTGATGTTATCTTCAGTCGTCGCCGTAGAAGGTCGTCCCTCACGCAAATCATTGGTGAGATTAGTGCGTCCACGTTTAAACTCATTAAACTATTTGTAAAATGTGGCACGAGATGGGGCTTAATCGTGAAAGGCCAATCGAAGTCTATCATAACTTTCTTATTAACTTAAATGACATCGAAAGTCATAAAAAATAATTGTTCGAAATTTTTTCTCGCGTTAAAATCATGCTGACGTGACACAGACAATTTTCAATTTGCCGCCTAATCGTAAACAAATCACAAAATTAATAAAATGCATACACAATAATATTGGCAACGAGTTCCATTTTCAAAATTTGAACTTTTTTTTATTATGTCGTTTACAAATGGCCAGTTCTATAAACTTTCAGTATCGCCCTCGTACGAATCAATTTGTTAAAATGATGAGCATTGTTTGAGAACCAATAAACAATGGCCTAAATGACCCCATCAAAATTCATGGGTTAACAGAAACATCCACTTTCGAATTAGCTAATTTGTTATAATATCAAACATGGTTAAGATATTATGTTAATTTGTAACATGATCCGATTCCGACGGGCCACACACTGAGATAAACTCAAATAAGATTTAGTATATTACGGAAATTGGCGGATTATTAACATATTAAAGTGCTCCTGTTTTAAGAATGATGATTGTATTTTAAGAATAATCATTATAATCATGTCTAAATTGTTAGTCCACTTGTAAATTTACTTTCATCCAAAATTCAAACCATGCTCTTACAAAAAAGCCTTTTCTTTAAAAAAAAAAGAAAAATAAAAAGAAAAGTAAAAATTCTGTTTGGTGACTGGTTCCTAATTAAAAGATTTTTACCTGGCTGCTCCAGAAGGACGGTAATGTTTTTCGAGAGTATGTATGTATGTCTATTTCTTTGGCACGTTCTGTAGCCTAGACGTCTTAATGGATTTGAACATATGAGATATTGTTAGATTCCACTTAATTGTGAGAATAACATAGTCTATATAGTATTTAAATATTGCATCTGCAAATCCAAATAAGAGAGGGGAAGTTAGAGAGAGTTAGAGGAGAGGCTAGTCAGGTCATAAGTATTGTCACACTGTAAAAACTTTTCTTTTAGAATGCTGGCCACAAAAAAGTTTATTGAATTCGAATTTAGAATTGTTCATGAAAATAAAACTATACTTTTTAGAATTTTACTCATTTTTAAATATGGAGTGGACGCTTAAAGAAGACCGTGTTGCAGTTATTGCGTTGCATCGTTGCGGTTACGCGCCAATTCAAGTTTTTGACATACTGATAAATTTTAATATAACCAAAAGATTCGTTTATCGTACCATCAAACGATACAATGAAGACTCTAGTGTAGATGACAGGTCAAGAAGTGGTCGCCCTCGGTCTGTTAGGACAGGACTCCAGCAGTGATAAAAGTTGTGAAGGCGCGAATTCAAAGAAATCCCAAACGTAAGCAGAAACTGTTGGCCCTTCAGACGGGGTTAAGCAAAACCACGGTGAAAAGGGTGTTAAATGAAGACTAAGGGCTTCGGGCATATCGAAGAAAAACAGGACATCGTTTGAATGCTGGTCTAATGGACCTGAGACTCAACAGATGCCGCGCTTTGTTGAAGCGGTACGCGGGAAAAAATATCGGGAAATTCTTTTTTGGGATGAAAAAAATTTTACCGTAGAAGAGAGCTATAACAAACAAAATGATAAGGTGTACGCACACAGTAGTGAAGAAGCGAGCAACCGTATTCCGCGTGTCCAACGAGGTCATTTTCCATCCTCGCTCATGGTATGGTTGGGAGTTTCTTATTGGGGCTTAACAGAGGTACATTTTTGTGAGAAAGGTGTAAAAACGAATGCAGTTGTGTATCAAAATACAGTCCTGACGAACCTTGTGGAACCTGTTTCTCATACCATGTTCAATAACAGGCACTTGGTATTCCAAAAAGATTCGGCGCCAGCTCTTAGAGCGAAGAGCACACAAGACTGGCTGGCGACGCGTGAAATCGACTTCATCCGGCACGAAGACTGGCCCTCCTCCAGTCCAGATTTGAATCCGTTAGATTACAAGATATGGCAACACTTGGAGGAAAAGGCGTGCTCAAAGCCTCATCCCAATTTGGAGACACTCAAGACATCCTTGATTAAGGCAGCCGCCGATATTGACATGGACCTCGTTCGTGCTGCGATAGACGACTGACCTGTATTCATAATCACGAAAGTCATCTATACATATAATAAAACTGTAAATAGCAGATGTCTGTACATTTTATATTTTTGTAATAAAAGTGATTGAGGGGTACTAAAAATAAGTAATTAAATACATTTCTACCATTTTTAGAATTTTCTGTCTGTCTGTCTGTCTGTCTGTCTGTCTGTTTGTTTGTTAACGTATCACGTATAAAGTACTAATTTATATCATAAGAATTGTTAAGGAAATTATAAAGTGCATCTTCGGGTTACATTTAGTCTTTATTTCATTAAAATCAGTTCATTCCATCAAAAGTTATGATAAATATTCTGAAGTATGGGTAGGGAAGTATAGGTACGAATTTGCTCAACGGTGGCTTTGTTTGAGTCATCAAGTGCATTTTAAGCTAATATCATATCATAAATCATAGTTAAATTATGTAAAATAATGATATAATTACGTATATCTAAAACGCAGTAAACAAAAGTATTAAAGAACGTATTAAATATATTATACAAAAATATATTAACCTTATTAACTAAATCTGAAGCACAATAGTTAACCCATTTCTTCGATAGATGGTAGTGTTTTTATTTTTAAAGAAATCGTTAAGAAAATCATAAAGCGTATCTTCGAGTTACATTTAATCTTTGTTTTATTAAAATTTGTTAATTCTATCGAAAGTAATGATTATTATTTTGAAATGTAGGTTCGAATTTGTTCAATGGCGCCATAAAATCTCAGAAAGTAATAAAAAGATTTGTGTGTAAAAAAAACGTTCCATAATAATTGTGGCGGATTGGGATTATTTTACTAGATATAGTGGACTGTATTGAGAATCTAAATCCCCTGAAACGTTCAGTTACCGCAGTCACAAAATCACACCAAAAACAGCAATAAACTACTCACGGTCTTACTAGCCAGCCTCCCAAGATCAGCAAACGTTGACAGCTCCTGGTAGCTTCTTCTACACGGTAGAATACACTAGCAATTAGATTGTACACGGTACACTCTGGAGTAGTCCCTTTTTAAAGTTTTTGGAGAGATGTTCACATCACGAACACAAAGAGAATGTGTATGGCTTGTCTCGCCTCCTACCCTCCTCTTCTCTTTTTTTTAACTCCACAGATTATTACAACGCATATTACGTCGCAATGTTGCCACTAGGTGTGACCGGCGCTCCGATCGTAGCAGATCATTGTGCCTCGGTATAAATTTTGTGAGTTGCGGTTTATTACTGAACACACCCCCCACCGAAACCATCTTGATGGTTTCTCCTAACTATATGAAAAAGATATTAGAGAAAATATTATAACTTAAGCTACGGAACATGCAAAATAACGCTGAGACACAGAATGTCCTCAACGAGAAAAAAAAAAATATTAATACACGTAAAAACTAATTTGAATAAGGTAGAGGACTCAGTTTATTAACTGGTCTCTGTAGAGTACTCTTTTGAGTGCGAAGCGTAACACAACGAACAATCCCATCTGGACCGGGGTGAAGAGCCTCAATTCTACCCAAAGGCCAATTGCACGGCGGTACATTATCAGTTTTTATGATTACGAGATCACCTATTTTTATATTAGATCTATCCGAATGCCACTTTGCTTTCTGTTGCAGCGTATTTAGATATTCGTGACTCCATCTACGCCAAAACATTTGTGAACATTTTTGAATATATTGCCAACGTGATAATCGATTTATTGTTATATCCTCTACATTATACTCAGGTACTGCTGTTAACCCTTTTCCAATTAGAAAGTGTCCCGCAGTCAAAACGTTGAACTCATCAGGATTATCACTAGCTGGTAACGGACAAAGCGGCCGCGAGTTGAGAATCGCTTCTACTTTACAAAACACTGTTGTGAGTTCCTCGAACGTCAAACTTTTTTCTCCTACGGCTCGCGTTAATAGATACTTGGCGGATTTAATTCCAGCTTCCCAGAGCCCACCCATATGTGGTGCACCAGGGGGATTAAATCTCCATATAATTTGTCGTTTTGAGCAACCCTCTAATATATTGTTTTTTTGTTCGAGCATAAATCTTTGTACTTCGGTTAAATGCTTACTAGCAGCTATGAAATTAGTTCCGCAATCCGAATAAAGGAAGGAGCACACACCGCGTCGCGCTACAAATCTGTCTAAACACGCGAGGAAACAGTCCGATGACAACGACGATAAGACTTCAAGGTGTACAGCTTTTGTCGAATAACAAATAAATAATGCTAAATATGACCGTTCAACCCTAGCATTTCGTCGTAAACTTTCTTTTGTAAAGAACGGACCACCGAGGTCCACCCCTACATGCTCAAAAACATTACAAGGTATCAATCGGGCTGCTGGCAAAGGTGCCATCTCAGGCTGTAAGAGCACTGGGTTGTGTTTAAAACAAATTTTGCATTTGGACAAAACTGACCGAATAATGTGACGGGATGCTAAAATCCAAAAATTTTGATTAATAATGTTTTGTAAGGTGCGTGGACCTACGTGTAAATATTTTTTATGTAAATATTCAATAAGTAAAAAGGTAAATCTACTATTTTTAGGTAATAAACGAGGATGCTTCGCGTTATAAGGTAACGCTGAATAATTTATTCGACCCCCCACCCTGAGGTATCCGCGTTCGTCAATAAATGGAGATAATTTTCTCAACGACGGAACGTACTTTGTGCCCTTTGACAATCTATTTATTTCATTTGCGAAGTATGCACTTTGTACTAATTTAATTAAAACATCTTGGGCAGTATTTAATTCGTTAGTCGTCAGTATTGATTGCTTCGAGTGACCGGATTTGAGTCGGAACCATCTCAATATTCGAGCAAACGTACGTTGCAGTTTATAATAAGAAGAGAAATTGGAAAAGATTCGGTCACAGAACTCTAACTTAGTCTCCTCTATCGAATTATTTTCATTTGTGATTAAATTGAAGGAGCCTAATGTATGATTTGATTTCATTTCGGGTGTATTACTTTCATGTTGGTTGATAAATGTTCTCACTGGCCACTGCGAATAGTCGTCGTACAACCAAGATGGGCCCTTCAACCACTGCTCACTGCACTCCACGAGCTGTGACGGAGACGCTCCGCGCGAGCATATGTCTGCCATATTGCACTCACTACTCACGTGACGCCAACAGTGTGGAGGTAACACTTCACATACCTGAGTAACACGGTTACTAACAAACGGCTTTAATTTGTAAGCTTCTGTCTGAAGCCACGTCAACACGATAGTCGAATCGGTTAACGCAGTAATACGAGTAATTTTTACACGAGTTAAAATGTCACGGACATATCTAATTAATTTGCTTAACAAAACTGACGCCATTAATTCCAACCTCGGGATAGTTAATGGTTTGACGGGGGCTACTTTAGATTTTGCTGTCACCAGGCGTACTTTAGTTTGACCTCTATCGTTACGACTGATCACATACACACAACTAGCATAACCGCGAGAGCTTGCATCGCAAAAGGCGACCAATTCACATTCGGTCTGTTCTGGTAGCAGCATATGTCTATCTATCTTGATTGCCGTTAGTCGGGGGAGATCATCAACGTAATTAAGCCAGCGCTTAGTTACGTCAGTTGGGAGCTGCTCATCCCATCCTATGCCCAGCTTCCATAAATCTTGCATTATTTCTTTCGCGATGAAAATGCACGGTGAAATAAAACCCACGGGGTCGTAAATAGAAGCTAATAATTTTAAAACAGAACGTTTAGTTGTTACTTTATCAGTCTTATCTACTGTGAAATAAAAACAGTCAGTCAAAGGGAACCATTTCAGACCTAGCACTTTGACTGAATATTCGTTACCATCTTTCATAAATGTAACAGGACACTCTCGGTTTTCTAACGGAACGCGTTGTAAAACTTTTGCACTATTACTCGCCCACCTTTTGAGTATAAAGCCACCGGAATTAAACATCTCTAAAAGTTCATCTTGTAACCGAGATATCTGTGACAATGAACTACAAGAATATAGAATGTCATCCATGTACACGCCCTCGCGCACAACCTTTGCAGCGAGTGGGAAACGTTCTTCCTCGTCATAGGCTAACTGTAAGAGGGTGCGGATAGCTAAGAACGGTGAGCAACTTAAGCCGTAAGTGACAGTTTTTAATTCATAAACGTCAATGGCATCGTTAGGCGAATGACGATACAAAATATGTTGATAACATCTATCTGACTGATTCAGTTTAATTGCCCGATACATTTTGCATACGTCACAAATCAAACAATATTCAAACAACCTAAAATTCAATATTATAGCCCCAATATCTCGATACAGATTAGGCCCGGTCAATAGAATATCATTAAGCGAAACGTTCGTGGACGTTTTAGCCGAGGCATCGAATACCACACGCAAAGGAGTAGTGGAACTACTGGGCTTAAGTATACTGTGATGAGGTATCACATATTTGCTTGGGGTGTCCCCCGAATAAAGCTCCATGTGCCCTAGATTTTCATATTCGCACATGAACTCTGAATAGGCTTGTCGTAATACAGGTGAACGATTCAACTTGCGCTCGGTGAACAAGAGTCGCCGCTCGGCTGCCGCTCGTGACGCGCCCAACGGAGGCGGGTCTGGTATGAATGGTAACGGCACTGAATAGGTACCATCCTCAGTACGACTATAACGAGCCACGAAAATGTCTTCCGCTAATTGTTCCAAAGGATTAATCGAGGGTTTGCTTGGCAATTCTTCGATTTCCCAAAACTTACGCAACGTTTGATCTAAAGACTCTTGTTCATCAAATGAGACTGATAAATTATAATTTTTTAAATTGTCCTTATCATTGCTATAAAGTTTACCACTTACAACAAACCCGAAAGCGGTATCGATCACGCTTGGTATATCCGATGAAATAATATAAGGTTTATCCTTAATTAGTTCCGAAACTATATCATTGCCCAATAGTATATCGATACGCGAACGCTTATAAAATAATGGATCAGCTAAATTAAAATTCTTATATTTATTAATAACGTCCGAGTGGAATCGAACGTTAGGCATATCAGCAGATACCTTAGTCACTACGACCATGTTCAGTGTAAAACTAGGTAGGTCAGTGTGTAGGGACCTTAATGTGCATGTAATCATGCCGTGATTTTTTACAGCCTCTCCACCGAGACCATAAATATTAAACGAACACTTCTTTCGAGGTAAGCCCAAACGTTGAGCACACTCAGTTGTAATAAATGAGCTCTGAGCTCCAGAGTCAATAACTGCACGGCAGTATTGAAGCTGGCCGCTACTATCAATTACTAACACGCGCGCCGTTCCCAATACAACACCGTAACCCGAGTGAGCGTTATTGGAATGAAGCGTATCTATCGTATAACGCTCTGAGTCACTCATAGCCTGAGACGAGACGAGTGCTTGTTGCACTTGCGAGTCAGAGCACAATGGACGGGTGGATGTTGGCACGAGCGTGTCGCTCACTGGCTCCCTATGCAATAGATAATGATGTAGTGACGCACATACACCACAAGACATCTCACTTTTACAAGTTGAGGTATCATGATTTCCTTTTAGGCAATTATGACACAATTTTAAGGTATTGACACGGTCAATCCTTTTATCTACGGTCAATTTACGAAATTGATCGCACCTATAAATCATGTGATTTTGATTGCAATGCGCGCAAATTATTTTTTTATTTTTATTATAATTTGACACATTAGTATTTAAAACTGTCTTTGAATAACTTTTGTAGTGGTTATTATTGTTGCCTTTGTAATTGTTACATATAGACTTATTTCTTGATTGTAACGACATCGTACTATTCGATGAATGTTCGAGTACTTTAACTTGTTTATTTACAAAACTAATTAATTCCGAAAAAGATGGAAGTGAATTTTGCTCCCGATTTTCTTCAAAAAGCCTCCTAGTATGCGTATCCAACCCACGTAAGGCTAAATGACAAAATAAATAGTCATGTAAATTTTTAATTTTTAATGCCTCGATGGCTTTAAAAGAGTGATCGAATGTTTCGATAAATAAAGTAAGATTTGCGGTAGTATCTTTATTTAACGGCGTAAAGTTTATCATTTTGTCGATGTACCTACCCACGAGTATTCGATCATCTTGATATTTATTACATAAACTTTGCCATACGACAGTATAATTAGCGGCTGTTATGGGCAATTTTTTAACAATGTTTAATGCCGAACCTTTAACACATGAAAGCAAATAGTGAAACTTATCTATTTCGTCGAAATCTCGATTGTGGACAAGTGATACAAATGTATCGTAGAATGTGGTCCACTTCTCAATATCACCATCGAATTCAATTAAACGTAATTTAGGTAATGACGGCCTTACATCACTCCTATCTTTCCTACTGAGGGATGCCTGCTCGTCCGGTTTTAATCTTAAATATTGCAACCTACATGCCTTATAAAGTTCATCAAATGTATCTAATTCTCGCGTTGACAATCTTGTCTCCGGTTTTAATGATATATCTATTTCAATAATATTTAACACTGTTTCTTCAAACTTTGAGCGGACACTTTCTAATTCGGAATAATCGGCCAAGAAATTCTGAATTTGTGTGGGATCATTTATTTGGGATCTCGCGATATCGAAAACCTTTTGTAATTTAGCAAATAGGTATTCCTTTTTAAAAATAAGTGTTTGCCTTTTTATTTGTAATTTATCCGACATTATGAACAAATTACAAAATTAATACTTTATAAACGCACCGCGAGCAATGGACATCCAGGTAAAAAAGAGGCAAATTAAATAAGGGATATTAAATTAATTAAATGCGTAGTTTTACTCAAATATATGACGTCCACGGGACGCGAATAAAGTGTAGAAAATTATTATTCGAAGATCACTAATTCGAATATATCCGGCTCGAAGGCCAGAAATGTGGCGGATTGGGATTATTTTACTAGATATAGTGGACTGTATTGAGAATCTAAATCCCCTGAAACGTTCAGTTACCGCAGTCACAAAATCACACCAAAAACAGCAATAAACTACTCACGGTCTTACTAGCCAGCCTCCCAAGATCAGCAAACGTTGACAGCTCCTGGTAGCTTCTTCTACACGGTAGAATACACTAGCAATTAGATTGTACACGGTACACTCTGGAGTAGTCCCTTTTTAAAGTTTTTGGAGAGATGTTCACATCACGAACACAAAGAGAATGTGTATGGCTTGTCTCGCCTCCTACCCTCCTCTTCTCTTTTTTTTAACTCCACAGATTATTACAACGCATATTACGTCGCAATGTTGCCACTAGGTGTGACCGGCGCTCCGATCGTAGCAGATCATTGTGCCTCGGTATAAATTTTGTGAGTTGCGGTTTATTACTGAACAATAATTAATATATTTATACTTAAAACACAAAAAGATTTTTAAAAGGATGTTTTCTCACGCAAAGGACGTAATAGATGCAGTTGTACAAATTACAAACTTTTCTGAATTGCTGTGTTGAGATTTTTCGCCGATGAATCGTATTGAGACTTACTGAAGAAATTTGTATCCATCGAAGCTATACAACGGAACTCGACCAAAAATAAAATTTTGCAACGAATTGTCGTGATATTGTATTTATAATATACGCAAAATCAGTACTGCCATTTTAGCGCTTTGGGAACTAGATTTAGCGCTTTTTTGGAATGTATAGCGCGCATTTCGAAATTTTAGCACCTAGCTTAATCCAGCGCTTTTTGGTGTATTTAGCACACATTTCAATATTTTAGCGACTAGCGGGTTATTAACTCTTTTATAGCAGCGCTGTTAGTCCACATTACCGATAATAATAATAATGACCTTTATTATTTTTTCCCACAAATAGTACATTGCAGTTTATCTTTTTCAAACATATTTTTTCCACAAAACAAAGAGCATGGGAGACGAGTCCAAACTAGGATACCCTGTGCTATGGATCTCCTGGCTTCCCCTTTAGGATGATCAACTTGATTTTTTTACCGACGACTATAAGCGGGGAAATCCCCTTTATTAAAGTTTTCGTTCATGGTTTTGGCAACGCATTTATTTTGCTTTATTCAGTTTCAGTCAGTTGCTTAGAGCACAGCTAAGTTAAAAGTTACTTAGAAGTTATAACACAAAGAAACTGTGTAGCAACCGCAATCAGATGCTGACGTCTGAAACTAAGTTGCGAAATACATTGCACTTTAAAACAATTAATGACATTTTTATTGTTCGTACAGTACTAACTACTGTTGACAGCAATTGCCATAATTATAAGTCGATGTCCTGCGAAGTATTGATACATCAAAAAAATATTGCCAGAAAAAAAACTTAATGTTGTTTTCTTTATTATGATTATATAAAAAAAACACAAATTTGTTTGTAGTTAATTTAGCGCGAAATCTAGGTCTTTTTAAAGCGCTGTTTTCATGAAATCTAGCGCTTTTTGTGTTGTCCTAGAGCTGAATGAGTTTTTTTTTATCTGGCAGTACTGCCCAAAAACCCTCTATTAAGAAGTAACTTTCCTTTCAGTTTTAAGCACGTTCAGTTCCCAGTTACAGTGAGCGTGTGTTATGCGATGACCGTAAATAAAGCGCAAGGTCAAACTTTACGCGTTGTAGGAGTGTACCTCAGTACTGACTGTTTTGCACATGGCCAACTTTATGTTGCTTTTTCCCGCGTTAGTAGCCCCCGTAACCTTTTTGTGTACACCCCGGCTAAGCCTACTTCTAACGTCGTTTACACAGAAGCTCTATCATAAACGACTTAGAACTTTGATGATAATGATTTATTTAGTTACCACTTATTGATACAGTAATCAAATAAATCGTTTAATATTCTCTTACCTAAACGACAAATTCTTTATGTAAAACCTGTATACGCGAGCTACGCCGCGGGCACAGCTAGTTTTCAATAAACTTTAGTGTCATAAGAATCTATGTTTTATTAAGTTCATTTTGGTATATAAATGGTTACATAATGAATAAACTTCTTTCAATTATTTTATATTAAACATGTGACAGAATTTATGACCTGACTAGGTATTTTTCAGTCACTTTTTAAGCAGTCGGGATTTTTTTTTATAGAAAAGGGGGCAAACGATCAAGCGGCTCATCTGATGGTAAGTGATTACCGCCGCACATGAACAACTGCAACACCAGGGAAATGTAAATGCGTTGCCGGCCCTTTAGAAAGAAGTAAGTTCTCTTTTCTTGGAGGTCCCTAAGTCGTATCGGTCCGGAAAAATCGCTGGTGGTAAACGATTCCAGAAAGAGGTTGTATAGAAAATGCAAAGGGATGCAACATCCCTTCGCAGCGCTAGTGAGTCGAGCCGATCAGAAAAACTCGATTGTCGACGATTCGAGCCGCTCTGCGCTGGATGCCGAATGAGAGAGATGAGAACAGTATTGTGAGGCCGAACATGCGCCTTGTAAAGTTGCAAGCGGTGTGTCGGCATGAAATACTGTACTGCTCTGCTGAGCACGCCAAGCTTTTTAGAGACCAATTTAGTCTTCCCTTCCAAGTGACCCCGAAACTACACATCATTCGATATATCGACACCGAGAATTCTGATTCTAGCTGAGGTAACAAGGGAAGAGATCGACCCCGACGAAAATCTTATTGGTGGTCACTAATCAGATGGTGATTCTCAAGGTACCTCATATGCTGGGAGTTGATAATGGATTCCAATAGTTTGGTCAAAAAGGAGATGATGGTGATAGTCCTGTACTTGAAATGGTCTGTACGGTCACCTTTTTTAGAGATCGGGTGGACCTGTAGTCCATGAATACGATTGGTTATCTTGCTACTAGTAAATCAAATCAGATCAAAGAATATTTTATGTGTAGCACAAATAACATGAAGAATCCGAAACGCTAATACTCCAATATCAAAAGCACAACCTTTTAATATGTCAATGAGCCCGGCACCTCAATTAGGTACAGAAAAGAGTCCAAATCATACTGATCATACTACGAAACAACTGACATACGAGGAAGTCAGTAACTTATTGTTGAACAATAAACTTAAGGATGAAATTTAAAAAAAATGTTAGCCTTTTTATTAAATCCCAAAAAAAGGAACTTGAGATCTTTAGCATATATCCATTGCATAATCTAACAGCAGAATGGTTTAAAACTTTAAATTACAACGAAACCGAAACACTTTTAGAAATAAATACTTAACTTGTTATTCCCAATTAATAATTTACTAAATACACCACACCTCAATATGCACACACCGCATATACGTGCACTACACAATCACACAACTAACACCTAAATATATTTTATTGTAAAAATGCTATATAATATAAGTTTTACTATAAATCAAAAATATATGTCTTACCTAACTTCTAAACATTAATTTATATAAATAGAAGCCGGTAAGAGCGAAGTCTCCTAACACAAGTTTCCTAACTTAAAAGAAGTGTTCCAACAATGTATTTATTTTAAATATATATAAAATATATAGGAGCGAAAATAAAGTATTTTGATTTTTGATTTTGAGAATGTGTCTCCGGCATTTTATTTACGAAACACATCAACACTATGCTGCTATTTCAAGTTGGACATTATGTGCAAGCGTAGTATTTTAGCCTTTCACGGTTGAACCCATACGTTGTGCAAATGTAATAAGCTAGAATGTGGCTCTATCCTGTATAAATAATAGTAAAATAATTATTTTATATTATTCACCAATAGTAATAATAATTTGAAAAGATGACATTTTTATTTACTTCAGTTTCTTTTTTTTTCTCAATATAGACGTAAAGGCGCCATTACGAAATGTGTTATTTGTCATGGGTATCATTGCACGATGCTTTTCACTTTTGAATATTTAATACACATATGATTATGGTTTTTTTATAATGTGCAATCAATTTTAAAAATATTAATTTTGCTTCTATTGACAATATCGTAATGAATATTTGTACACCACACTGTGGTAGAATACACGATACCTAATGTAAATTTTACGAACACCTAACTTACTGTATTCACAAATAAATAAATGAATTTGAATTTGAATTTGAATTTAAAATAGTGATGTACATTCTGTTAATACTAGAAACAAGCACAAGTTAGTTTTTACACGTGGTAGAGTAGAGCCTTGCTGCAGCTATATTAGTAGTATAATTGTAGCACGAATGGGTCGGCTCGACCGGGGAAGGACCACGCTCTCACAGAATACCTGCGTAAAATAGCAGCTTAACGCTGCTGTGTTTCGTATGGTGAGTGTAGAGAACCGGAGACCCTTTTTATATCCCTTTATATATCTACTTATCATCAGGTGAACTTTGTTCTCGTTTGTCACCCTTAAAATCTATTCTGTAACTTTATAGCCCTTTTTTGTAATAATCTATTATATACAAATATATAATATACTTGCGGTGCCTTTATAGTTTCCGGAAGTCACTATCACTATCTTTATTTTAAGAAGCAATAGCTGTTGTTGTTTTTTTTTGAGATGCTTACTGTTATTATATTTTTGATAGACGGTAATCATCAAAGAAATAACAGTGACGTTTAGCAAATTACAGGGCGACCGACACCGGCTGTCAAATCTGACACCACAATACGTCTAATGGGGCCTCTTCTTGGGTGGTTTATTGTATCTTGAAATAACGGCGGTAAGGCTCCCGGATATCGCATTTTTTCCTCACTCCTATCATTGGTTAAATATCCTTTAAAGTCCACTGCTGTACATAGATTGCTTCATAGGAGGGATATTTGCCATACTTGCCACGTTTGCCTCGACCTCTTACGACACCCACGGGATGATGTGAGGTAGTAGATATTCTTACACCACCTTAAAGCAAACTCATTATGATAACATATATATGATACAGATAGTAATGTCCTCCAGACCGAATTTCGGTCTCGGCGACCAGTCTCATCCTACTAACAATCTGTGCAGGACAGGAATATAGTGACCGAGAGTATGCGCAACCACAGCACTCTCTATTCCCTTACTCACATAGTCCTATGGTGCGGTAATCCAACACGACCGCAGAGACTAGGCGTATGACTAACTACGTGATTAACAAGGCACGGGGGAGAACTACCGTCAACTTCCTGACTCTGGTCTGCTACAGAGAATTTCTTGACAAAAAAACCCAGTAACTGATTTTCACCCGACCCGCGATTCGAACCCAGCGTTCACGACCACTAGACATAAACATAGCGGGCTTGATCTAAAGCGCCAGTTAACTTAATTCTCTACTGATCATACATCAAGTACGGTCAACTAATGAGAGACAGTTGCGTTAACAGCCGTTGTTTGAGCAATTTCAAAAGAATGTGGAGTGCGTTGAAGTAATATCTACTATATACTGGAACAGACACCGCGAACAAAATCTATGTGACAGTGCAGAGCGCGTGTTCGGAGGCACATAGTACCATTTGGCACAGACTAAGTAAGTTTGAGCCTATGGGCTCTAATGTATGTTGCAAACAACCAAGTCACGGCGTCTCTTCTAGTACGTAATACACATTACTTCAATGGTGAATGGAGTGCATCAGGAAATTGTCGTATCAACGGTACGCCTAGCGTGACGGACTTCGCCCATTGTTAAATTCCAGCGCGTTAGATGGAATGATCTCGATTTTTCGATTTATAGTGTCTGTTATGTCCTAAGATTTCCTTGATTGGTATTTTTTGAGTTTCCATAAGAAGATGTATGACAAATTCCGTTTCACGAAATTGCGACAAATTGATTTAAGTTTATTCGTGAATATTAGTAGAATAGTTTATCGACCAAATTGTCGATATATTGAAAATGGGCCAAATTAAGAGTACCCTTAACCGACGAGCGTGTATGCGCAGGTATATGGATGTAGAGGAAGCGAGAGAGGTGTGTCAGGATCGTGCCAAATGGAAGTCCATAGTCTCTGCCTACTCATCTGGGTGACAGGCGTGAGTGTTTATGTTTATGTTTCTGTATTATTAGTAGAATAAGTTGCGAGTTAGAAACTGACTCACATATGTACATCATCATCATCATCATTATTACAACCCTTGAAGTCCACTGCTAAAGATAAGCCTCCCCAAAGAATGCCACAAAGCACGTTCCTAAGCCACCTGCAACCATCGACTTCCTTCATCTGTTACCAGATTGTCACTCCATCTAGTGACTAACTTTTTAAATCTACCGCAGTCGAGTCAAAATAAAATTGTCAGCAACATCTTTGTAAAAGTAGCGCGAAATTCGCTGTATTAATTATCATTTCATAACCATCTTACTTGACCATGTAGTTGCGGTGGGTATATCAACTACTCCATATCATCCCGTGGGTGTCGTAAGAGGCGACAGATGGAAACAAAGCAGGAGATAATAGCGAATAAAAATAATTTTGACGTGGTAGAGCCATGCTGCAGCTATATTAACTGTATAGTAGTAGCATGAATGGGTTGGCTCGACTGGGGAAGGACCACGCTCTCACAGAATACCAGCGTAAAATAGCGGCTTAATACTGCTGTATTTTGTACGGTGAGTGTAGAGAACCGGAGACCCTTTTTACTGGAAAAAAGGCATTCCATCGTAGTCCTCACGGCTGACAACGCATCTGCATTTTGATTCGCATATGAGGATAGATGTAGATGTCTATGGGCCATAGCAACCACTTACCATCAGGTGGGCTGTGTGCTCGCTTGTCACCCTTATCCTATAAAAAAACTGTGGTTGCCAACCCGCTTGCCAAGTGTGGCAACTATGGCAAATATCCCCCTATGAGACAATCTATAGGGAGGCCTATGTTCAGCAGTGGACTTTAATAGGCTGTAACGGTAGCGGTAACCATCTTACTGCTGCCAAGATGCTGCTGCCCGTCTCCTTTTTTATTTCTCCTTTGTCGGCTCTACGACACTCGCGGGATAATAAGGGGTAGTGGATATTCTCACGCCACCTATACACAGCGTCGTAGATACATCTATTTTCAATTAGGAATTAACTTGTTTATACTACTTTAAAAAGCTTTATATAGGATTTTATTAGTAGCGTGGAGGCAATTTATGTTCATAAATTGCTCAAGAATAACCTTCCCGATCCAATTAGTTGTAGGACACACAAATATTTTTTTCGTGCGGGATTCGAACCCGCGGCTCATAGCGCCACAACTCATTACTAAGGCCCGTATTAATAAACCTTACTCAACGACGAACTCAAGAATCATTATTTGATACGCCCTCATGATATTACCATATCATCATCTCAAAATCGTTGCTAATTTATAAACACATAAAAACAGTATCTCAAAACGCTGTACTTAGGAATACTGTTCTGTGATTTGCACTCAAGTACACACACTTGAGAGTCGAGTGTCGTTTATTAGTCAGTGTGGCACTCAGATGATATCGTGAACCTAAACCGCATCTTGAGATATGTTTATTAATAAGATCATAACATCATGAATGTACTCAAGTGCGTGTACTTGAGCTGAGTAACGTTTATTAATACGGGCCTAAGCCACGGAGCCACGGAGCCGTCAAAAATGCAGTATTACCTCTAGAAACTAATATTAAATTCAATGCCATTAATAATAAATAGTAGTTAGGTGGTATGAATCTTGAACAGTAGGTACATAAGTGTTTGTATGGCCCACAAGTAATTTTTCCGGTTCTAGACGTGACATCATCATCATCATCATTATGACCCGTCACAAATCCACTGCTGAACATAGGCCTCCCCCAGGGAATTCCACAAAGCACGGTCCTGAGCCACCTGCATCCATTGCCTTCCTACATGTCTTACCAAGTCTTCATTCCTTCTAGTGGGGAGCCACCTCTCACTTCGCCTACAGGTACCAGGCTGCCACTCGAGAAACTTCCACTTCGGTTGTCGGTTCTCCGAGCTATATCGCCGGCCTATGTTGCTAGACGTTTGTACTTGAGCTCTTTCTGTAAACTTTATTTAATTCAATTATTATTTTACGTGTAAGCAATAAAACTGCCAGGAGGCGTTGTTATAAATGGAAACATTTTATACCAAGTGTTACTACTTCCTATTTGATATAGATAACTGTTTGCACAGAGTGTTAACAAAAATATAGGTACCTACAATAATCGTCAAGACATTGTTAATTTATTTTTTCATGTTTTTATTTCTTGTGGTTATGAGGTAATATCCAGACATGAATCAAGAAGAAATGATGTGGACGGCCCCCACTAAATGAAGTGACAATCTGCCAATGATGGTTGGCACCGGCTTGATTTTTTTATAGGATAAGGATGACAAATAAACATAGCTCAACAAGCATAAAACCCTGATGTTAAGAGAATTCTGTGACAATGGACTACGTCTATACTCGATTAAGAATCAAAATGCGGATGCGTTGTCGCTTCAGAGGTATAAGATGTAATGCCACATTTCCAGTATAAAGGGTCTCCAGTTCTCTACACTCACCATATGATACACAGCAGCATTAAGCTACTATAGTATGCTTGTATTCCGTGCGAGCATGGTCCTACCCCAGTTGAGCCAACCCATTCGTGCTATAACCATAATATAACTGCAGCGTGGCTCTACCAGGTACAAATCTATCCAGATTTGGTAGAGCAATTATCAAAACCAGACGACAATGGTTCAGTGATGTCTCAGTGATCGCGAGTGTGAAAATTGGTAGCGATCACTGAATGGTTAGAGTCACTCTCAACCTAAACGTTAAGTTAGAGAGGTCTCGTGCTCTATTCCAAAGTCCCGAAATCTTTCAACTCGAGTTACAAAACCGTTTTCAGTGTCGAGAAGACTGCAATGAAGTGGACGATATGAATGACAAGCTTCGTTTAAACTGTCCATGCGGTCGTAGCTATATTTTGCAAAACCCGCCGCAGAAGAACACAAAAAACTCTCCGATCACACTCTTAATCTCATGGCTGTTAGACGGGAAATGAAGCTGCAGTTTTCCGTAGATTTGACAGTATACAGGCAACTGAACAGACAGATCTCCAAATGCATGCGGTGGGATTTACGTAACTTTAAGAAGAAGCGATCGAGCGGAACCAGGGTTTCAAAACCTTTGCCAGAGATATATCTGCCAGAAAGAGCCAACTGTCGAAGCTGAAGACTGAGTGTGGAAGCGTTTTTTCCGGGACACCTGAGATTTTGAGTGAGATTGAGAGGTTCTATGGGCAGTTGTACATATCATCGTTGGAGCCACACGCAAGTGCTAGTAACGATACAAGAGCAAGTCTTATCTCACACTATTCCGATGATATTCCGAATGTCAGTCTGAGCGAGATTAGAATGGCTCTCCAGCACCTTAAAAAAGGCAAGACCCCAGACGAGGATGGAATTACAGCGGAGCTTCTGAAAGCGGGTGGAAGACCGGTACTTTAATTCCGTCCTCAATGGTGGCATTACACCGGAGGCGTGGAGCAGAAGTGCGGTGGTCTTATTCTTCAAGAAAGGTGACAACGCTCTCTTGAAGAACTACAGACCGATTTCCCTTCTGAGCCGCGTCTACGTGCTGTTTTCGAGAGTTATTACGAATCGTCTCACACGCAGACTTGACGACTTCCAGCCTCCCGAAAAAGTCGCTTTGCGAAAGGGCTTTAGCACCATAGACCACATACATACCCTTCGGCAAGTTGTACAGAAGTCCGAGGAGTACAAACCTTTGATTCCGTCGAAATTTAGGCGAAGCTGCAGTCCCTCCAGCGGTGCCAAGTTGACTGTCGGTATATCGAAGTACTGAAGTGCTTGTACAGTAGGGCTACGATGGCTATCCGAGTACAGAACCAGAGTACGAAACCAGAGTACGAAACCTATCCAACTGCAGAGAGGTGTAAGACGTTATGTCCACGAAACTATTCACCTGTGCATTGGAATTACGTTTTCAAGCTTCTGGACTGGAAAGGATACGGTATTAACATCAACGGCGAGTACATCACTCACCTTCGATTTTCCGACGATACTATCCTTATGGCAGAATCGGTGGAGGACCTAAGCACTATGCTCAATGACCTCAATAGTGCCTTCCAACGGATAGGTCTTAAGATGAATATGGACAAAACAAAGATCATGTATAACGTTCATGTTACACATGTGGTGGGTGGAAGGAAAAGGGGAGATCTCCCGCCGGGCAAGGTGTTCTCTGCCCGGAGAGCGGCCAACGCTCCGTGTGGTAGTTTGGAGCTATTCTATATCTATATACGCTGCTTTAACTTCGGAACTTTGTTAGTGCGATTTAGGCTTCGATGTGTTTCGCTTGTGGCGCGACAACAACACCGCCACATCACCCACCTGCTCAGACCGGAGGTCGATAGTGCAGTCCGATTGCCGGTGCGTCCTTAATGCTGGTGGGGAATGCATGCTGTGTGCGTAAAGGCAAGTGACGCTGGTGCGAACGATATGCCGGTGTGTAATGCATGCTGTACTACGCACTTGCAAGTGATGCCGATGAAAACGATGAGCCGGAGCAAGTGCCAGGGATTGCCTTGTATTCTGCGGTGAGTCGAGAAGAAGGCAAGTAATTTGCAAGAGTGGCGTGAAGCAGAGGCGAGCAGTAAGGCTCAGGAGCTGTGCCGAACACTGTAGCGCAGATAGTAGCTTAAAGGAACAGGAAGCATTATTATTCCTGTGCTGCGATTAATCTTTGTAAGGCTAGATGGCTTGCATAATGTGAAGACTGCAGACAATATCTGCTCGGGAGCGAAGGAATGAGGTACTTGAGGACGATGACGAAGGTTTTGAAGTTGTAGTTTCCGAAGGTTGTTGGTTGCATGTTCATATCACGTCGGGTGGTCACCACTGTGGCGGTTGGAAGGAAAAGGAGAAATCTCCCGCCGGGCAAAGTGTTCTGCCCGGGGAGCGGCCAACGCTCCGAGTGGCAGTTCAGAGCTATTTTATATATGCTGCTTTAACTTCAGAATTTTGTGAGTGCGATTTAGGCTTCGATGTGTTTCGCTTGTAGCGCGACGACAGCGCCGCCACACACCTATGCCGGTAGTTATTGGGAGCACTAAGCTTGAAGTTGTTGACGAGTATGTTTACCTGGGACAAATAATCCGACTAGGTAAGTCCAACTTCAATCGACGTATTCAATTCGGCTCGGCAGCGTTCGGGAAATTATAGCACATCTTTTCATCAGGTATACCTCAAAACTTGAAAACGAGACAGTACAACCAGTACGTATAGCCAGTGATGACCTATTGAACTGAGACGTGATCCTTCACTGCTGGCCGGTTGAGGAAGATCAAGGTCGCTCAGTAAGCTATGGAGAGGGCTATGCTCGGAGTTTATTTGCGTGATAGACTTAGAAATGAGAATATTCGCCCAACAGATTAGTAAGCTGAAGTGGCAATGGGCCGGCCATATAGCTCGAAGAACCGACAACCGATGGTGAAAAAGGTTCTCGAGTGGCGGCCTCGTACCGGCGGACGAAGTGTAGGGCGTCCCCCCACTAGATGGAGTAAGGCCTGGTAAGACATGCAGGAAGTCGATGGATGCAGGTGGCTCAGGACCGTGCTTTGTGGCATTCCTTGGGGAAGGCCTATTTTCAGCAGTGGATTTGTGAAGGGTTGTAACTATGATGATATCTTTAGATAACTTACATAAAATTAATAATTACTCTGTGTGGTTTTCCCGCCAAAAAAAGTAAAACCACATCCTTAGATTCAAACTCTAACACGAATGCGTGTAATCATTGGCTCATCGATTATTATAATAATATGAAATCGTTTAACGATTCCTTTGAATTAGATTTAATAAACGAGAAACGAGGTGTTGATTTTAGCCTGGAGCTAGAATTCACCACGATACGGCGGAAATGACGTCACGTTTTAGTTACCGAAGATGTTACTTTCACTTAACAATGCTTTTATAAATTTGTATTTAATAATATAACATTTGATTAAGAGTTTTTAATGTAGCAGATCAATAATGCAGCTATATTCTGGTTGTAGCACGAATGGGTCTTCTCGATCGGGGAAGGACCACACTTTCTCAGAATAACAGGGTAAAATAGAAGCTTAGTGCTCCTGTGTTTCGTATGGTGAGTTTAAAGAACCCGAGACCCTTTCTACTGGAAATGAGACATTCTTAGTCTTCATTGGTGTCAACGGATCTGATTTTGATTTGTAATTGACGATAGATGTAAATTTAGGATCTGATCTTTATTTGTAATTGACGATAGATGTAGATGTCTGTGAGGCACAGCATCTCCTTACCATCAAGTGGACTGTGTGCTCGTCTGTCACCCTTATTTTATAAAAAAAAAAACTTTTTAGCAAGGATGAGAAACGGACATACGTTCCACATTCTGGGTTATTAATACATCTTATCTTCAATTAATAACCAAGATGCAGTGTGGCCTGCTGAACATAGGCCTCCTATAGATTGTCTCATAGGGGAGATATTTGCCTTAGTAGTATCTTGGCAAGTGGGTTGGCAATCGCAGTTTTTTTTTAGTTTTAGTCGTTATTAGGAAGACGCTGCTGCCCATCGCCTGTTTTGTTTCCCTCTGTCGTACCTACATTATAAAAAATGCTTAAACCTGCTTCGTCCGTCGAATGTATTTCGTCTTAATCGTGTTGTAACACAATATACCTTTTTTATGAAAATATTTTTATGACCTACTTAGACGAACAAGGAAATATAGACAGAGCGCTGCATAATTTTAATTGACGCCAAAACCAAGCCATAACCAATCTCAAGTTATAATAAGAACATACACTCACGCACACAAGCATCTATAAATCATTTGCAATCTACTGTACATGGTTTTAGGTTCTTTTTTTATAGAAGAGGGGGCAAACGAGCATGCGGCTCACCTGATGGTAAATGACTACCGCCGCCCATGAACAACCGCAACACCAGGGGAATTGCAGATGCGTTGCCGGCCTTTTAGGAAGATGTAAGCTCTTTTCTTGAAGGTTCGTAAGTCGTATCGGTCCGGAAAAATCGCTGGTGGTAATCGATTCCACAAGGAAGTTGTGCGAGGGAGAAAAATATGTATTTGTCCAAGAGTGGAATTTTAAGGTCAGTTTGAGTAATAAAGAAAGTGTGCGTTAGTGCGTGTTCGGAAGTTGTGCATGGTTTCGTAATACAATACTATACAAATTTTTTATTTTAGGCAAAAAGGACCTAAAAAAATAACCCAGAGCTATATAGCTTAACCTAAAAAGGTATATATAAACATTATTTCGAGAACTTTCTTATTTGGCGTGGTTCTATATCGCTATACACTAACCCAGAGGGCCAGAAATCGACGGCGTGAAATGTATTTTGCAGGAACCTGGAGTACGTACGATAATGTACTTTGGTAATGTACTTCAGTAATTTAAAATGTCCGCAGCGCTCCATCTGTCTTTTTTTTGGTCTGTTTTTGGTGTCCTACAAATAATTGCTCCGTGTCCGAAAGTTTATGAAAGTTTACTGTGCATCTTATGTATGCAAAACGCCTTTATGTTACAGAAGAAATTCCTAATGATTTCAAAATCATACGAGATAATAAATATCCACGATATCAAAAAAAAATGTGGATGACTATGCTATCTACGCATGAACTTCAATTGCTGAAGAACAAAAAGAGGAAGAAGATGCTGTCACTACTTAACATCCGGTGAGATCTTGGGGAAACGTAGGTCTTTTATTAATAAAAAAAAATCTATCGGAGACCGTCAATACCGTCAAAACTACGACACTTAAAGCCTTCCGTTTGCACGAAAACCAATCAAATTGTAATGTTTCGAAACTTATAGTAAGTCACACAAGAAGTGTAAGTTTTACGACAAATTTTAAGATTTGTTGCTGCTTGTATTGGCTATACTGACTTATAAAATGTATATCTTTTACTTTCGGTTTGTCAAATTTTACGTTTGCACTGTTGCTTGATTTGTCTCCCAATTTGTTTCACAGCTTGTTTTTGATGTTATCTAAAAAGGTTGGAAAACATAGAGTCGACACAAAAGGATACTTTCAAATATGTATATGGGTATCTTGCTCTAATTCTATATATAAAAATGAATTATTTGTCCCGTATGTATTCCTATACCATTTACCAAACTACGAAGTCATGTTGTGTTCATAATTTAATATTAGTTTATTCGTTTTCTATGAGTTTCTATACCATTAATCTGAGAATGATGAAAATTTGGTATGTTGTTTCTGTCAAACCCTTTGTATTGGAAGCACATTTTAATACAATAAAGTAACGAAATAAAATATTAAGTACAGAAGCAGACCGTAACTTTATAAAGTCAAAACTAATAATTTTAATAATATTTAGTATTACGTTAATTGATTGATTTGATAGTGATTGTATACGCAAACAAATCTTTCAATCCGTTGTCTAGTCAACAAATATTTAATTATTTGTGTCGAAATTTTTTGGTTTCCAAAAACTTACTCACCAATAATCTTAGAGCGCATACGAGTACAATTCTCAATACCTCGTGCTAATAGCCGCCTCCTGAATCGTAAACCTTTTTTTTTATAGGATCGGGTGACAAACGAGCACACAGTCCACCTGATGGTAAGTGGTTACTGTGACCCATAGACATCTACATCTATCCTCAATAAAGACTCAAGATGCAGATGCGTTGTCACCCGTGAGGACTAAGATGGAATGCCTCTTTGCCAGTAAAAAGGGTCTCCGGTTCTCTACACTCACCATACGAAACACAGCAGCGTTAAGCTGCTATTTTACGCTGTTTTTCTGTGAGAGCGTGGTCCTTCCCTGTTCGAGCCGACCCATTCGTGCTACAACTATAATATAGCTGCAGCATGGCTCTACCACGTAAAATGAACCTTTAGTCTTTAGAACCTTTAGTCTTCCACTTTGTAGAACGGTTCTCGGACAACATTCGCCATTATGCCGCATGTGTTAATGTTACTGAATACATTGTTCGATCTGAAGTGGATATTTTCATGGGTTTAGTAAAAAAAAAAAACAAATTATTAAAGTATCTTTATACCAAGTATGTAATTTCATTTAGCTTTAATTTAATTTGGTATTTAGTTTAGCAATAATATAACATAACTTTAAGTACCAAACTCTGTTGTTATACTATATGTGTTAAAGTTACTGAATACATTGCTCGCTTTGAAGTGGATAGTTTCATTGGCTTAGCGGCCTCCACAAAAAACAAATTATTACAGTATTTTTATTCCAAGTATGTAATTTAATTTAGCCTTAATTTAATTTGGTATTTAGTTTAGCAATAATATTAAATAACTTTAAATACCCAACTTTATTGTTAATTACAGATAAATTTTGTGCAAACAGTGTCTACATATATATTAGAATAAAATTTTTGAAATATTTCTTTTAAATGATACCTGTCAGTATGTTGAAATTGTGTTCTATTTGGTAGTACAAATAAAGAGAATTTAATTACGTGGTAGAGCCATGCTGCGGCTATATTAATAGTATAGTTGTAGCACGAATGGGTCGGCTCGACCGGGGAAGGACCACGCTCTTACAAAATACCAGCGTAAAATAGCAGCTTAATACTGCTGTGTTTCGTATGGTGAGTGTAGAGAACCGGATACCATTATTACTGGAAAAGAGGCATTCTATCTTAGTCCTCATGGCTGACAACGCATCTGCATTTTAATTCGCAAACGAAGATAGATGCAGATGTCTACGGGCCACAGCAACCACTTACCATCAGGTGGACTGTGTGCTCGTTTGTCACCCTACTTCCATAAAAAAAAGAGAAAAAAAACTTCGTTTTCCAAAACATGTTTTGCTTTATGAAATGACAAACATGTTTCACTTCAACATATTGTTTGACAGCGCAAATGTTAAAAAAAACTGAATTTCATTCATTGTTAAAAAACTGAATTTTAAACATGTTTTATCAGGACCAACTCATGGTAACACCCGCAGGACAAATTGAAGTTCTATTACGAATTTATTTTTCCCGCGTAAATTTTTTTTATGGACAAAATCGGCCAGTAGGTTACTGCAATCATGTAAATTGGTTCGCGCAGTTAACAAATCGTGTAATTTCAACGTTTCTTTCACTAGCTATCTTTCACAATACTGTCTGTATCAATGTGCCGACCTCCGGAATGAAACATAAGAAACCTCAGTAAACGGTACTTGCCCTTGCCACAGGTAGCAATAAACATTTTGTATTGATGAAAAGGAGCCCTACTTATGAGTTTCCTCACAAGGGTACAAAGATCACGCAACGCGGATAAAAGGGCTTTTTGACTTCGGGAGCATTTTTTGTGTGATTATCGATGCCATTGTGTCCAAGGTTATTATAAAACTGTTGGGGAATGGCCGGTTTTACCATACCACTTGAATATACTTTTCGATATAATATTTAATTTTATAATAATACACACATCAACACTGTCTTGGTATATTTCAAGTTTTTTAGCTTATATTTCAAATAAGTGGCGATATTAAAAATGTTTAACTGTCACTATGATACTGGCACATTTATTTTCGGTGTTCTAGATTCAAATTTAAAAAAAAACTGCCCGGGGCACTGATATTACATTGAATTTATTATTTCCCATGTTTTTTTTAAACTGAAGTGATAAACGTTTTTACAGTCCGTCCGCCTATTGTTAAGTGGCTATAACAGTCCATGAACACCTGTAGCCAACTGTAAACAAAGAAGTCTACAGATTTACCCTCTGAGGACTAAAATGGAACACGTCTCAGCCTGTAACTATACTACAGTACGTGAGTTAATATGGTCACTTTCTTATATAACTCAAAAACTACAGCTTTGTTTGCATAGATGGCTCTGTGATACAATAGCTTTTCATTAGTCAATTATGTATTATTTTGTAATAAAGGGTCAAAAGGGCGCTGCTTTATCGACGCCATTTTCACTGTTGACGTTGTAGTAAATATTTTAGTAGATTTTAGTATTTTGTATTGTAGTTAGTTTTTTAAGTTGATTTTTCGAAATGTTCCTAATTATTGCCAACGTTTGTTTGGGATTTTTCTTTAAATATATTAGTTATGGTATATGACTTTATGTTTTATCTCTGTTCTCCTCCTAGTATTGGTTTTATAGGGAGGCGAAGCTTAAGGTGGAAGCGCCAGGGTAGCCCGCGAAATTCAAATTTTCTTACGTTTTTTGCAATTTGCAGGTGAGTGTCAGGTTGTATGTTTAACAAAATATGATTCGCGACCGTAAAGAGTACGTATTTACAGAATTATAATCATTATAATCATCAAGAACATAAACAACCGTCTATGTTCGTATAATTCCAATGTATGGCTATTTCCAGAAAAACTTATTCAAAGGGATTATATAAACTTAAAGGGTTGTATTGGTGATTTTAATGATAATAATTCTATAAACACATACTCGTTACGGTCGCGAATCATATTTTATTAAACATTCAACCTGACCCTGACCTGCAAATTCCAAAAAACGCAAGAAAATTTGAATTTCACGAGCCACCCTGGAGCTTTCACCTTAAGGTGACCATATTACCTTTACATAAGTACCTTAGTTGTTTATAACCTTTAGAATGAAACACAGCAGTGAATGCACTGTTATTTGGCAGCAGAAATGGGTAGGAGGCTGGAACTGATTCAGATGCACTCTTAGGCACAGGAGACCTACAACCTATAACCTATAACCTGAATTAAATTTTTGTAATAAATTTTAGATAAAAAAAAGTTACAGCTCATAATAAAATTGCACTGCTGAACATAGACCTCCCTCATAGATTGCTTCAAAGACGGATTTTGCCATAGTTGCCACGCTTGGCATGCGGGTTAGGTTTCAGGTTCCCTCAGTCGCCACTTACAACACCTTTAAGACCATATTGGAATTGAAAGAATATACTATAACTATATTATACTTATGAAGGAATATTTTTTATAAAATAGAGATCTAAGAAAGGCTTTCCACAACAAAATAGTAATAAAAAAAATTATTTTAACAATTATTTCGACAGTATCCAATTGTCTCAAAAAGCTACTGTGTTATTATGACAAATGAAGGGACATACAGAAATGCACGAGTCATTGCGCAGGCGCCGACCACCACAAACTATGAAAAAGTTTGCAATCAAAAAAGGCCGGCTTTGTCGCAAACCGCAAAGGTAATCCGTAACAAAACTCTTTAAACCAACGTGAACAGCTAATACCACTCTTATTGCTCTTACAATACGGACACAATATTAAAGATACTAAATTTCCAAATGCAAAATTTATTGTATGCAAATTTTTTGTACTATCGATCATCCATTACATTTTAAACTTAATTACAAAATCATAAGCGTCAATTTAAGTTTCGAATGAAAATAAAAATAAATCCCGGGTATCCATAACGCGTATTTAGTTAAACAAATACTGTCGTGTCATAGAGAACAAAAAATATAATTATCTTTTTTCATGCGGTTATTAGAATCAAATATTAGTATTAACAACTGATATTTACTCTGCGGTCAGTTTCTTAAATTTTTTGTCAGCTTAATCATACCGACAAACAAATGTTTAGCTTTCTTTCTTATAATTACTGTTTATGGATTAAAAGATGCTAACTAGCGTACGTGAGGGTAATATGGTCACATTCTTATAACTCGAAAACTACAACTTTGTTCGCATATATGGATGGCTCTTTAATTCGATAGCTCTTCGTCACTCAATTAAATAATAAAAGGTCAAAAGGCCGCTGCTTTATCGACGTTCGACGTCATTTCGATAGTTGACAGTATATTAATTATGATTATTATCTATTTTTTAAAGTTGATTTTTCATAGTCTTTCTAATTATTGTCAAAGCTTGTTTGCTATTTGTTTCTTGATATAGTAGTTATAAGTTTTATATAATAAAGATGACAAAAAATTTAAACAAGCTTATTTTTTGTTTTTAAAGTGTTTTAACCTTTTTAATACTCTTTTGGTTGGTTTAGTTATAAAGTATTTTCATCACCTTCATCATCATTACAGCCCATCACAAGTCCACTGCTCCACCACCACCTGCATTACAAAGGTCTTGCAATCTGCAAGCCACCTGCATCCATCAACTTTTTGGATCTCTTACCAGGTGTTACTCTATTTAGTACCTACTCGTAAAAGGCGGTCTTTTCTCTTCACTTTTATTTAAATTGGAATATCTTTTATTGAATTCTCCCACAAATACTACATTACATAACATATCTGTTACAAAAATTTATGTAAGTTCACAAAAGAGTAGCTAGGTACATTATATTTGTGGGAGACGGGAGCTCAAAGTGAACAATTTAAAATTAAAAATTTTGTACAGTCGACTTCAATATAAATTATTAAGAATAACCCAAAAACTATTTGCCACACGTTAATTAAATTTATATGGGACCACATGTGAAGCACCAGCTTTCAAACAAAAAAAGAATCATCGAAATCGGTTCACCCAGTAAAGTAAAGTTATGAGGTAACACACATAAAAAAACATATTTTTTTATAGGATATGGGTGACAAACGAACACACAGTGCACCTGATGGTAAGTGGATACTGTGGCCCATAGACATCTACATTTATTCTCGATTAAGATTCAAAATGCAGATGCGTTATTACTCCTGAGGGTTAAGATGGTATAACTCGATTCCAATAAAAAGGTCTCCGGTTCTCTAGTTCTCTACACTCCCCATACGCAGTACAGCAGCATTAAACTACAATTTTATGCTGGTATTCTATGAAAGCGTGGTCCTTCCCTGGCCAAGCCGACCCCATTCATGATAGAACCATAATATAGCTCCAGCGAGGCTCTACCACGTATAAAATAATATTATTGAACACCCCTGTGACTCCGCTCCATGAACATTGGATACTGCAAATCAGTAATTTAATAACTTAAACAAAAAATTAAAAACTCCCGAAACAAAAAGAGCTGATGATCTACAAACGGCTGAACAGATTTTCTTTGAACAGTTAAGAACACTCTCGATTAGAGCAACTTTCTAACGAAAAAATTAAATCAAAATCGGCTCATACGTTCAGGAGTTATGATGCCATAGACAGGCACACAGATAGACAGATACTACAAACACATAGCACCCGCTCTGTGTTCGCCGGGGATTAGAAACGACTAGAATTCTTTTTGTTCAATTTTTAGTACTTATAAATTTAATTTAATGCTACTAATATTCCTGTTAACCATTACAAATAAGAATTTTTTTGTGCTAAGAGTTGCTCTTGACTTTTATCCAATAGTCGCTTTAAACACACATTAAAAGTTACAGCTCATATACGTTCCACTGCTGGACACAGACCTCTTATTTCTGAGAGGGTTTTAGGGCAAGGAAATGTCCGCCGCGCTGCCCCAATGCGTGTTGGCCTACTTCACATGTCTTCGGAATATTTTTTTTCTTATTTCTCTGACATGCAGATTTACTTACGATGTTCTCATTCATCGCCGAGCAAATGGTCGGTGGAAAACGAACCCGGGTTGCGCGCGTACTGTGAATATTTACAGCAAGCGTTTAGCCACTGAGCTACCACGACTTTTGCCAACCAACATGCAGTAGGACAGCGCGATTAACTCTTCCCTTTTCAAAAAAGAAACTCTCAGGAATATGTAGACGCCTGTACCCATCTTTGAAGACCAGCGTAAAATAGCAGCTTAACGCTGCTGTGTTTCGTATGGTGAGTATAGAGAACCAGAGACCCTTTTTACTGGAAATGAGGCATTTCATCTTAGTCCTCACGGGTGACAACACATCTGCATTTTGATTCCTAATCGAGGATAGATGCAGATGTCTATAGGCCACAGCAACCACTTACCATCAGGTGCACTGTGTGCTCGTTTGTCACCCTTATCCTATCAAAAAATATGTTTTTTTATGTGTGTTACCTCATAACTTTACTTTACTGGGTGAACCGATTTCGATGCTTCTTTTTTTGTTTGAAAGCTGATGCTTCACATGTCGTCCCATATAAATTTGATTAACGTGTGGCAAATAGTTTTTGAGTTATTCTTAATAATTTATATTGAAGTCGACTGTACAAAATTTTTAATTTTAAATTGTGCAGTTTGAGCTCCCGTCTCCCACAAATATAATGTACCTAGCTACTCTTTTGTTAACTTAAATAAATTTTTGTAACAGATATGTTATGTAATGTAGTGTTTGTGGGAGAATTCAATAAAAGATATTTTAATTTAAATAAAAGTGAAGAGAAAAAACCGCCTTTTACGAGTAGGTACTAAATAGAGTGACACCTGGTAAGAGATCCAAAAAGTTGATGGATGCAGATGGCTTGCAGATTGCAGGACCTTTGTAATGCAGGTGGTGGTGGAGCAGTGGACTTGTGATGGGCTGTAATGATGATGAAGGTGATGAAAATACTTTATAACCAAACCAACCAAAAGAGTATTAAAAAGGTTAAAACACTTTAAAAACAAAAAATAAGCTTGTTCAAACTTAATCGAGCACGAGTAGGGAGCGATAGGTTTGTCTTTTTTTTTTAGGAATTGTTTTATCAACACAGTTTCGGTAAACAAGGTGATTAAGCGTGATTATGGTGTGCGGGTTCGATAACCGATTATAGACATTTTCGGTTTATGATTTGACGGTTACGGATCGAATATCGGCGTGTAAATATAATTAATGGCGGTGGAATGTTTGTTTTTGGCGTTTGTTAGTTATTTCTCGTACCTTGTTAAGTTGTTGGCAGAATATATGTAAGCTATTCATATATATTTGTATTTTTTTTACAAATAAATATTATTCGAAAGAAAAACATTCTATATTCAGGCATTATATATATATATATATATATATATATATATATATATAATATATATATATATATATATATATATATATATATATATATATATATTTTAGTTTTAAAAATCGCGATTAAAAACAGGGGTTGATCGAGAAGAAGGGTGATAATTTAAAATTTTATGTAGTTTTCAATGCTAAATCATAATAAAATAAAAATTATAATAAACATTTTTGTCAAAAAAAAAAGCAATATTTAGGGGTGGGTCACCCTTATCGTTTAAGGGTTAAAAAAATAGCTGTTGGCCGATTCTCAGACCTATCCGATATGCATACAAAATTTCATACAAATCGGTTCAGCCGTTTCGGTGGAGTTTGGTAACAAACACCGCGACACGAGAATTCAATATATTAGATATATATTATATATATACTAGCTGGCCAGGCAGACGTTGTTCTGTCATTTCTCACAACTTTTCCTATAAAAAATTCTCTTATCTTTCTATCTCTATCTATCTAGAGTCTCTTATCGGGATAAAAACTATCCTATCTCTCAAGTTGGACCACACAGTGTGCCAAAACAAACTTACAGTCCACATGAAGGCATGTGGCCACTGCAGTACATGGAGACAGGCAAGCGACTTCAAACACTTGCAGCTACAGATGCGTTGTCTCCTCTGATGACTAAAATGGAATGACTCACAGCCTGTTATTATACTATCTCTCTATACCCTACAATCTAGAACACACAAACTGGAACTAGACAAAGAATACCAGCGTAAAATAGCAGCTTAACGCTGCTGTGTTTCGTATCGTGAGTGTAGAGAACCAGAGACCTTTTTCACTGGAAACGAGGCATTCCATCTTAGTTTAGCTGTACTGTAAGTTTGTTAAACTAAGTTGTTGCTGGTAAGTGGCTTTTCTTTGTAGAATAAGGGTGACAAACGAGCACATAGTCCACCTGATGGTAAGCGGATGCTGCGGCCAATAAACGTATACGGTTATCCCCGGTTAAGAAACAAAATGCAGATGCGCTGTCACCTCTTAGGACTGATATGGAATGCTTCGTTTCCAATAAAAAGGGTCTCCGCTTCTATACACTCACCACACGAAACACAAACATAATGCTGCATATGTTATTATTTTACGCTGGTATTCTGTGAGAGCGTGGTCATTCCACGGTTGAGCTGACCCATTCGTGCCACAACCATAATATAGCTGTACATTATAACAGTACACTTTAATTTTACTTAAATTAAATTACAACTGCTGAATAGAAATCCGCCCCATAGATGCCTACCTGTGCAACTATGGCAAATATTCCCCCTATGATACAATCTATGTTCAGCAGTGGACTTTAATAGGCTGTAACGGTGTAGATATTATGTGCAGCATCATAGAAAAAAAATATGAAACAGTAAAAAGATAAAAAGTGAAGACACTAGATAAAAAAATATTTTACAACAAAATGGACGCCGCAAAAAATGGAATGGTTATTTTTGGCGCCATTTTTATTCTTATTTATTTCTAAGCACAGATTGAGCAATATTGTAAAAACCAATAGAGGGCGTGAATAAAAAAAGAAACTCTTTGATTTGATGCATGTTCAGAATAACAGCGAACGGAACAGAGGCAATAAAAATATTTTTTTAACATGTTTGCTTAATGACACTATCTTTTTTTTTACTAATAAGAATAATGTCCGAATTTCGGTCACGGTGGCCAGCCTCAACGGAGACTCACTCTCATAGACCTTCGTCAAAATAGCCTACCGATTGTTGTGGCGCGCGTATTAAATCAAATTGAACCTTACGTCTGCGTGCGAGTCTGTAGCACTTAGCCCGTTACGCGCCTTTGTTAAGGCCGCTCCTATTGTGGCACAAAAGTTAATGTTACAGTCTGTATACGTGGCATTGCTGGGCACAGGCCTCCTCTTATTTCTGAAATATTATTTGTTTTGATCGTTTAATTGTTGATTAGATAGTACGTCAGCCATCGAACTTTACTCGACTTTTATTACTAAAAATTTGTCAAGTGTGACACATATTTAAATAAACTAGGAATGTAGAACATAATAATATCCAAATATTAGTATTATAATAATATTATGTTTATTAATCAATTGGCAACACGCTACCCGCTCCGCTTATGCCACCAGCCGACACTCCCGACTTACACTCAGAAGCGAACGAAAGCCATAAATTTAAAGGGTATTGAGTTATTATTTCAACAACCATTAAGTCAATAGAGTGGATTAAGGGATTCAAAGGCTTCGAAAGTCATGCTTTAGGTGTAACCAAACATTAGGAGTTAATGAATAAGAGTTACCTTATGAAAGTTTATTACAGCGTTTATTCAGTTCAAAAACTACATGAAATATTATTTCAAAATACACTAGTCCATTGGATTTTTGCCACAGTTATCAAGATTGGCAAGCCAGTTGGCAACCACAGTTTTCTATTTTAAGTCGTCATTAGGAAGACACTGCTGCTGATATCTTGACTTGTTTCCGTCTGTCGACTCTTAAAACACCCAGTTGTGGGGTAGTGGATATTCTTACACCGCCACTACATGGTAAGGCAGAGCCACACTGCAGCTATATTATGATTGTAACATGAACAGGTCGGCTCGCGCGGTGAAGGGCCTCTCACAGAATACCAGCGTAAAATAGCAGTTTAATACTGCTGTGCTTCGTATGGTGAGTGTAGAGAACCAGAGTACCTTATTACTGGCAACGAGGCATTCCATTTTAGTACCCAGAGGATCGCATCTGGATTGTAATTCTTAACCGAGGGTGAGTTTTGTCCGAGGTTAGTCCGAACAATTCCTCTGAGCACTCCCGGTGGTAGATGCGATAGAATACGCAAAGAGATGGAACATATATGTTTCATATTATGTTATATTGAGAACTGATCAGCTCGACCGGGATAGGACCACGCTCTCACAGAATACCAGAGTAAAATATCAGCTCAATGCTGTTGTGTTTCGTATGATGAGTGTAGAGACCGGAGACCCTTTTTACTGGAAACGAGGCATTCTGGCTCGGGACCTTGCTTTGTGGCATTCCTTGGGGGAGGCCTATGTTTAGCAGTGGATTTGTGAAGTACTGTAATGAATGAAAAAAAAACTGAACGAGGCATTCCATCTTAGTCCTAACGGGTGACAACGCATCTGCATTTCCGTTCGTAATTGAGGATAGATGGTGATGTCTATGACCACAGAAATCACTTACCATCAGGTGGATTGTGTGCTCATTTGTCAGCCTTTAAAAAAGTTACACATAATACGAAGGAATAATCTTAATAAGATATAGATTAACAAATAAAATACATATACAATTTATAATGGAACAGTAAAAAGGTGATTATGGCGTTAAAATTGAGGCGAACAATATAGCACCAACGGCGGCTGACTTAATTGGTTTTGGCGAAAAGAACGGGCGAGAGGAAGGCGCGCATACTCCTGTCAAAGACTATGCGACGTGTTGTAAACAGACGGTACAAATTCCACTTATAAATTGAATTTGCGAACACGCTGGTACTGCTTGTGGGGGCTGGTCTGCTCGGGTTTTTGACGCTTTTTTTTTAGTGCATCATAGTGCATACTTCAGTTAATGTTTCTGCAAATTCATTCTGTATATACTATCATCATCATCGTCATCACAGCCTCTCACAAGTCCACTGATGTACATAGGCCTCCCCCAAAGAATTCCACGAAGTACGGTCTTGAGCCACCTGCATCCATAGACTTCCTGCCTGTAAGTAAAATATACTATGCTATTTATAAATTCCCTTTAAAAAAAATTACAAAAAAGAGGATACCTGCGGTGTTTCTTTAGCCGTTTTTTCTATGGACAGAGAAAGCTTATTTTAAAATGGTAGTAGATAGATATGAAAAAAAAATTACATGTGACAAAAATCGCCGTTAACGAAATTTAGTCTGGTAGACATTATTATTGTTATTATTATTATATAATGTTGACTGTGTGCTTGTATGCTTACTCCTTTCACAAATGAAAAAACCCTACAATTTTATAATCTATGACGAGCCAATCACCAAATGATGATTTATGGCGCGAAGGTTATTCCGGCGGATGTTTGTTTAATCGATTACAGGTTATTATGACGGTAGCCTTGTTCGAGTGTCGGCGCCTGATGGTGCACTGATTGGGCCATTTTGTTTGCTTTTCGGGAATCGGGGTTTATTATTTGATGGAGGATATTAAAGGGAATGAATTTCGGTGTAATACTTTACCACGGATACGGCTGTAGAATTGTTTCGAAGAACTATGTAGCAAGTACATAATATGTAAGGCGGTTGTAGATTTTGAAATAGTTAAGCAGGTTTAGTTTAGAGCCGTGTTAGCTCAGGGGCTAACGGGCAGCCCAGGTCTGATCCCCGCCGGCACCAATGAAATTGTTAATTGCAATTTTAAGTGCTGATTTACCACGTGCCATCGCCGAGAAGGTAAACATCGTGACGAATACTGCATGTCTGAGAAATAAAAAGAAATGTGAAGTGATGTGAAGTTCGACAACACGCAGTGGGGCAGCGCAGCGGACATTCCCTTGCCCTAAAACCATTTCAGAAATGAGAGAAGACCTGTGCCCAGCAATGGGACGTATATAGGCTGTAACTTAAACTTTAAGCAGTTTTAGTTATTTAGGAATAAAGAAAGAAATAAGTTTATTTAGCACATAGATTATAACAAAGACAAATTAATAGTTAAGTAAAAAAAAACAGCGTTTTTTTTTTACTTAACAAAAATATATGAAAAAAAGGAATAACGTAATATGTACCAAAATGGTCTCCATTCAGCTTTCAGTCATGAATTGAAGATTTACATACATCAATTCGTAACGCTAATTTTCAGTGAAGCCAGGAGTATGAGGCAGATGACAAACAACAGCAAGAGTTTCGTTAGTTTAACATAGATAAGGTTTTGGAGTTAGTCTTACCGTGTAGTGGCGGCATCGTAGAATCCATTAGGTACGTGTCGTAATCGCTGACAGAGGGAAACTGAAACAGGTGATAAGCTGCAACATATGACTGTTAAAACTAATCAAAAACATGCTGGAACACTCGGTTGGAACAAAGTTCCTTTCGTGGAATATTATTATTGATAAATGTATTACATTATTGATTAACAAATACAAATAAATGAATTACTAGCGTCTATTAAAATGAAGCGTCATTTAAAATCAAATAATATTACTTGCAAGATAAGAAAAAGTGCGAGAGAGATGGGTATTATTCCATCTCGCTTCATTATAGCTGCCATGGCCGTCTACACTACGTCAGGAGTCGTGACGGAAAAATCTTATACTTTTTGTCGCTTAGCCCCCATCCGTTAAATCCGTACCGTCCGATAAAGAACTTCGTTCCAAAAAAGCTTTGACTGTCGACCCGATAAACGTGACGTGACAACTATGAAAAATTCCCTCTATGCAGGGTTATTTTGCAATAGCCGCCCAAATTTGCAGAGAATGTTCAGAATAAATATATAGGTAAAGAAAAATTAATTAAAACAAAATCTCAAACATTCTGTGTTTTTTATCTTTTAAATACAAAATGCGTGGTAATGCATTATTTTAACTGATTTCACTACGCACGCACACACATTCGTAAGGGTCGATCGTTAGGCAAAAACGTTGTTTCACATAAATCACATTCAATTTGGGATAATTTCAAATAAACATAGAAGCCGAATTTACGCGTATTTTCAAAATCTGCAATAAATTATTTACATATTTGAACTCTAGTTTCAAATTTGGCTACTCTTTGAAAAATAACCCTGTATAAGGAATATGTTTTAATTTTTAATTTTTATTTTTATTTCAATAAACTGTATAATTAATTCAAACAATGCCTTTATCTAAACATTGCCTAGAATAAACATGTATCTCAGATGTATGCGCTCATAGATAGATACACTAACAAATATTTTCTGTTTCTTACGTAAAATGGATGTACCAACTAATTAGTTAACATTGTTAAAATATGTTATTATAAATTAACATAGAACAATCACCAACTTTTTCGTATTTTAGGTATAATATGCCACATTTAATAGATATACTTGCAAAATTGCATTGACTTGATTATATAGAAAAGGGCCATATTATTTCAATGTAATTTAAAAAAAAAACGTTACCCCCGCACTAGGAATTTCTCTTGTATGGTGGAGGCAGTTTACAAACACAAATTGCACAAGGACAAACATCCAAACCCGGAACAATTATTTATAGGCCATACAAATACTTATTCCGTGCGAGATTCGAACCCGCGGCCCCCAGCGCAGCAACTCATTGCTAAGCCACTGCGCCACGGAGCCGTCAAATTATTGTAACTGTTCTAGTATTTTTAACACAACAGTCTAATCTCTTGACCGCTTCGTCTAGTTTTATTATCATTCCCAAAAAGCTGCTCGCAGAAATATCTCTAAAATATGTCGTCCTTTTATAAGTAGACTAAGAACACGAACCGTTAAGGAAAAGTTAATCTAGCAGTGTTGTAACAATCGCAGCGGTGCTATTTCAGTGATGCTTCATATTTACAGAGTTATTTGGACATTTTTTTTTCATGACTTCATCATTATCATTGTAGACTAAGTCCACTGATGAACATAGGCCTCTTTTTTGATAGCCTAACGATACTTGTCACAGTTTTCAAGCGGGTTGTCAACCATAGTTATTTACTCTAGCTGTTACTAGAAAGACGCTGCTGCCCATATCCTGGATTGTTTCCCTCTGTCGCCTCTTACGACACCCACAGGATAATATTGGGTAGTGAATATTCTTACAGCGGCGGACGGTCGTGAGTTGCATGGGGCGAATTACATTTGTATAAGCAATGTAAATTGGACTATAATTAGCAGGGTCAGAAGTCACGGTAAGTGAGCGTGCCTTATGGGAAAGGCGATGGTAGGCGAAGATGCATGGACGGTCTGACAGGTGGCGATTTTCCCACGAAGTCAATTATGCGCCCAATACTCCGTGTGTACGTGCATGTGCTGTACT
Organism: Parnassius mnemosyne; assembly: GCA_963668995.1. NCBI lineage: Eukaryota > Metazoa > Arthropoda > Insecta > Lepidoptera > Papilionidae > Parnassius > Parnassius mnemosyne. Next base: position 2,511,747 of record CAVLGL010000002.1, on the reverse strand, counting down.
TTCGTGTCTGTACACGTGGAAGTAATACTGGATAGTGTTTTAATATAAAAGCCTATCAAAAGTTCAGTGATTATTTACTTAGTTATTTATTCATAAGACACCAGCAGTGTACACATAATTACATTTTTATTGAAAGCAGGCTTAATCTAGGGGCTGATGTGTGACCCTTATAGGGACACAGTGTCACAAAATACTATAATAATTAAGACAGAGCAAAGTTACAACAGCTTATAAAGAAATATGTCGCAAAAATAATACCTAATAATAATATATACCTAACAAAAGACAATAAAAACATACATATAACCAAGCAACAGCTCAGGATATTAGATTAGGCATTTATAATAGTAATCTATTACATTTTAACCAACTCTGAGAAAAGGAGGAAGTACTCAATTTTCCTTGAATAGAGGAAAAGTGGTAAAATTAAAAATGTTGTACAACTGACTTCAATATAAATAAAATGACAACATCATCAATGTAGTCGAAGTCAATTAAATACGCATTATTAAGGATACCTCAAAAACTGATTGTCAAAGAGTAGAAGTAGAAAGAATGAACTAGGAAAGAATGACAAAGCAAATTTATGTTTCAGAAGTGAACGGCAGAGTCGGGAAGGGACGCCCTAGACAAAGATTTATCGACCAAATCGGCGATATATTGAAAATGAGCCAGATTAGGAGTACCCTTAACCGACGAGCGTTTATGCGTAGATATATGGATGTAGAGGAGGCGAGAGAGGTGTGTCAGGATCGCGCTAAATGGAAGTCCGTAGTCTCTGCCTACCCCTCTGGGTGACAGGCGTGAGTGTTTATGAATGTATGAAAAATAAGAAATGTATGAAAAAAGCTTGATCAAATTTACATGGAACCACATAAAAAGCATCAGCTTTCAAGTAAAAAAAGAATCACCAATATCGGTTCACCTAGAGAAAAGTTCTGAGGTAACACAGATAAAAAATACAGTCGAATTGAGGACCTCCTCCTTTTTTTGAAGTCGGTTGATAAAAAGTGAAAGCTCACTTCAAATAACTAGAAAAAGATAAAACATTTTTAAATACTCGAGTCGTTGCAAAGGCATAGTTTAAGAATTAAAATATATATTTTTAACTATTGTTTACATCAGTTCTCTACACTAAGATTGTCTGGAAGAAATCACTTTCAGAGTGATAAGACCGCCTGTTGTACATTATCTAATTTAGATTTAATTGTATTCGTTTTTGTTTTGTTTTTGGTGTACAATAAAGAGTAGATAAATAAAATAAATAAAAAATAAATAAAACCCCGACTTTAGAATATGAAATTATTCTATACTAATATCATATTTTAGATTACAAGATATTATCATAATCAAAAACGACAAACTTTCCCACCATATCTACATACAACCGCAGTGCTGGTCTGAGTGGAACTAACTTCACAACTTTAGATGCATAGCGCTGAAATGAATTTCTACAGCTTGAGGATGTCATTATTTCGTCCAGGTGTACACTGGTGTCAGCGTGCCTTACCGTTTATATGTTAATGTCACGATGGTCACCAACCATGGCGTCGGTCTTACGCGTTTCATTGCCCAATCCCTTACCGATCCTATCTAGTGACAGATGCGTCGTTTTATTCGAAGCAAGCTTTTGATCCACCCCTCTAGTAACGCTATGTTTCTTTTTTTATCTTCAAATCTATAACTTATTACGTTGTTATAGTTTTTGACAACTTTTCATACTGAGGTATACTGTGTAGGAATATCCACAATCCCATTTCGCCTCGTGGGTATCGTAAGAAGTAACAGAGAGAAACAAACTTGCACGGCTAGTATGGGCTGGGGACAAAAAATTTATCCCTCGATTATATCCTATCCATAAAGACATAAAATTATCTTGTCCTTATGCCAAAGCACGGCAATGGGGAGAAGTATATCCCCGTTTAACATAATGAATAAAGATATATGCCCCGTCCGTATCATAGTGCCAAATGAAAGATAAAAAGTTATGCTTTTTTGACATTTTTTGATAGGAACCATTTATCCTAGTTCGTGGGTTTAAGCTTATATTTATACAAAAAAATTATCTAAGACGAAGACTATCTCCCATTTTATTTACTGTGGATATTATATCCACCGGTGTGCCCATGTTCGAAGGGTGGATAAACCTAACCGAGGGGTTAATCATTTTCTCCTTTCCCCGAGGATAAAATGTCTCCTACCCATGCTAGCCCTGCAGGAAATGGGTAGTAGCGTCTTTCTAATAAAAACTAGAAATTATAAAAGCTGTGGTTGCCACCAGCTTTTTAAGCGTGGCAACTTGCAGCAACTATGGAAAATATCCTTATGAGCCAATCTATGGGGAGGGCTATGTTTAGCAGTGGACTGTAATAGGCTGTGATGATGATGGTGACTCGTATTGAGTCACCATCATCATCACCGAGGGCCATCGTAGCTTAGAGTGGCACTAACTAAATGCTTTACGTAATTTCAATGTACGTTTTATACGTGGTAGAGCCATGCTGCAGCTATTACAGCATGGCTCTACCACGTATAACTATAATTAGTTGTAGCACGAATGGATCGGCTCGACCGGGGAAGGACCACGCTCTCACAGAATACCAGCGTAAAATAGCAGCTTAATGCTGCTGTGTTTCGTATAGTGAGTGTAGGGAACCGGAGACCCTTTTTACTGGAAACGACGCATTCCATCTAGTCCTCACGGATGACAACGCATCTGCATTTTAATTGCCAAACGAAGATAGATGTAGATGTCTATGGGCCACAGCAACCACTTACCATCGGGTGGGCTGTGTGCTCGTTTGTCACCCTTATTCTATCAAAAAAACGTTTTTTTAGCCAGTATCAATTGAAGTTAATTTACCACGCGGTGAAGGAAAAAAAACGTAAGGAAATTTGCACGTTTGAGGAATAAAATATGCCGAGGAAATATTAAGTTTACCTGCACACACTGGGGCATTGCGGTGAACTATTTGCTCAACAACCCTTTTAGCAATGAGAGAAGTCGAGAAAAAAATTCAATTGTAATGCTCAAATATTCTAACGCTGTTCAATTGCAAGATGGCGTTAAGTCTCTCGCTGCCCTGTCACTAAAGTGACTGTGACACGACAAATCGTAACGATATAAGGGTTGCAAAATAGAGGCGAAGTTTTTAATAGAGATGACATTGAGTTTGTGATTTTCCTTAGTCCACCCAAAAGGATGAAAAATAACTTTTAATTAAAATAAAAGCTGACTTTTAAACAACTAATAAGTATAAAATTATTTCACATTCTCAAGTCGGTTCTTTAATTCTTATTTAAACTGTCTTAACACAAACTTCAGATTGTGAAATTATTTTATTATTTTTTTTTCGTGGGGTTTTACTTACAATAAAAAAACGTACACACAGTCCACTCAATGATAAGTGGTTGCTGTGGTCCACAATATCTACATCTACCCTCGATCAAGAATCAAAACGCAGATGTGTTGTCACCCGTGAGGATGGATGATGGAATGCCTCGTTTCCAGTAAAATGGGTCTCCGTTTCTCTACACTCACCATACGAAACACAGCAGTATTGAGCTACCATTTTACGCTGGTATTCTGTGAAAGCGTGGTCCCACCCTGGTCGAGCCGACCCATATGTGGTGCTACAACCATAATATAGCTGCAGCATGGCTACCACGTACATAAATTAATTTGTTTAATATTGTTCAAGAGTTATAACGACAAAATATGACAATCGAACAGACAAGCTAATGAAGTCCTATATTACATAATTTTTTTACGTCATCTGGCTCAATTTCACGTGCACCGGAATCGAACCGCCTGCGAACGGATCTGTGACATATGGCCGGTCCGTTACCACGTGTCACGGCACCTGAGTTCGAACACGTGCGATACTTTTTTGTTTTTTTTTTTAAGTATGGCGTAGTATTTTGTGCTGGTGATCTATGCCTAAAAGTTAACTTATTAATAAAGATATTTAGTGAAATTTACTACAAACATATTTGTATAGTTTGATTATTCACACACTTATATATTTTCTGGATTTCTGTTTTTTATAATCAGTCAGTTGACTGCCTCATTAATCTAGTGGTCGTAAACTCGATCTAGTGGTCGAACAGAAACTCGATCGCTGATTATGAGGGCCAGGATTCGAATCCCAGGTTAGGCCAAAAATCGGATATTGGATTTTTGATCTAACCTAACCTAACCTGGGATTGGATTTATTTGGAGCCCGGCGTCAGGAAGTAGGCGGTGTTCCACCCCGCCGCGTGTGTGTAAAGCTGTTGATCCTGCGCCTTATCTCTCTCCGTTCGTGTCTGTTTACCATCCCATCAGACTATGAGAGTGACGGAATAGAGTGCTCCTGTGCTTGCTCATACACTTGGACACTAAAATCCTGTTCTTTTCAGATGGCTAGTCTCCGTGAGGCCGCCGTGACGGAAATTCGGTCTGGAAGACATTATTTGTTTTTCGTCAGCCCATAAAAAAAGTGGACTTGAGCCAGTCCAGTTGTTGGTAGGATTTTCCTTCCCCCCCACGGATAGCACGTGAATTAGTGATTGCAATACCACACGTCTCGCACCTTTGACACTGTTCCGTCTGGATCATTTTACAGCCTTTATAAACTAAAAAAGCTATATTATGGCAACAATTCGTCGGCTCGACCTGGGTAGGACCATGCTCTCACAGAATGGCAGCTCAATGCTTTTTTTTAATTGTGTCGTATGGTAAGTGTAGAGAACCGGTGACCCTTTTTACTGGTAAAGTGGCATTGCATCTTAGTGCTCACGGGTGACAACGCATCTGCATTTTGATTCACAAACGAGGAGAAATGTAGATGTCCATGGGCCACAGCAACCACTTACAATCAGGTGGACTGTGTGCTCGTTTGTCACCCTATCCTATAAAAAAAAACTTCTTACAGCACCTACTGTTGGATCCTCTTTTGTTGAGCAGCCACCACTCGAAAAAATCTTCTGAACCTTAATTCTTGTTAACAAAAATAAAGCTATTAAAATATATTTAGAACCGTTCAGGTGACGTGGACAGTCACACCAAGCAAGACTACGAATCCAAGCGGTAAAATGACCTGTACATGATGCTGGGTCTACTACGTCGTCCGAGCGAGGGACGAAGTTCCCGTAATAAGTCTCGAGATAGCTGTACATCCTTAGCCTCCCGGATGTGCATGCATATACCCTAGATTGTTTTATTTTTATGTTTTGTGGAAGAGGAAGCAAACGAGCATGCGGCTCACCTGATGGTAAATGATTGGTTATTAAGAAGACGCTGCTGCTCGTCTCCAGATTTGTTTCCCTACGACACCCAAGGATGATATGGGGATATTCTTACACCGCCACTACACGGTAAGTTTGTAGTTAAACGTTTGATCAAAATATCAACGGAAAAGGACGCTCATATTGTTCCCGACTAGTTGTACTCGCAACTGAGGGTTATTTAGGGGACTATTCTGATAGTGTCCCTGAGTGTCCCTAATAAATTCATTTATTGTAAATTTTTCGGGTCGAATAGAAGGTTCATAAACTTCTATTATATAAAGTGACTAGCGATCAGCCCCCGCTTCGCACGGGCGATATCTAGATCTCGACAACAGTGCTACCTAGCTGGTGCCAATTGTGAATCTAAACCATTCTCACACCACACACACACAAAATTTTATCAAAATCAGGCCAGTCGTTTTGGAGTAGTTCAGTCACATACACACGGACAGAAGAATTATGTATATTTTAAACGTTTATCTAACAATGTATTTAGGTGGAATGGATAATATGATATAACTATTGACAGCAATAGATACTAGTAATTTACACTCAATTTAGGTTTTATTCATTTTATACAAGAATGGATAACAAATGAACAGACAGTCCACCTGATGGTAAGTGGATGCTGTGGCCACAAGTACTTATAGATCTACTTTCCAAAATTTTGTACAACCGACTTCAATATAAATTATTAAGAATAATTCAAAAATTATTGGTCAGACCTTGATCAAATTTATATGGGACCATAATATGAGAAGCACGACCTTTCAAATAAAAAAGAATCATCGAAATCGGTTCACCCAGAAAGAAATTATGAGCTTATGAGGTAACACACATAAAAAACATACAGTCGAATTGAGGGCCTCCTCCAATTTGAAGTCGGTAGGAAATTTGTCGGTACGATACGTGCGCCACCTACTGTAAGTTAATTGTATTATGCCTATAACCTTCGCGCAAGTGCAAGCAATTAGTTGCAGCGTGTAAAATACAAAGAAACAATCATTCAATTTTATATATTAGATTTATCGTATTTTCTGAATAAAGTTTCATAATTATAATTTTATATTTACAGATATAAATACGGCGTTATAGAATTAACAGTCCTTCCTTATCTGAAAATATTAAGTTACAATATTTTTAATATAGTTTCAAATATAAATGTTTTTTAACAATTATTATTATACAAATTATATTACTTATAATATTGTATTACGTAATAGAGGCGTACAATAATAATGTTTGGGGTGAACTCAAGGTCAATGTCAATGTGGTTAGAATAATTGTGTACAGTAACTTTAATTAACCCAACTGATGTCGCGGTTCGTAAATGGGGTCAAACGGACTACGTTGGAATTTCTCGTAAATGTAATAATCTACTATAACGGAATTTCTCTTTGTTTGTGAATTTGTATTATGTTAGGGTTGCCAACTCTTTTATATACTTTGGCTCTACATGGCTCTACCACTTTTCTTGGAGCCATGCTGTAGTTATATATTAGTATTAGCAGTATAGTTGTAGCACGAATGGGTCGGCTCGACCGTGGAAGGACCACGCTCTCACAGAACACCAGCGTAAAATAGCAGCTTAACACTGCTGTGTTTCGTATGGTGAGTGAAGAAAACTGGAGATCCTTTTTACTGGAAAAGAGGCATTCCATGTTAGTCCTCACGGGTGACAATGCAACTGCATTTCGATTCTTTAATGAGTATAGTTGTAGATGTCTATGGGTCACAGCAACCACTTACCGTCAGATGGACTGTGTGCTCGTTTGTCACCCTATCCTATAAAAAAATTACTATAGTAACTGATAGTATCCTACTTTAAGACCCCTCTTACTACAATTCTAAGAAAAATAAAGTAGATTTGTATGTATAAAATGGATTTAAGTACAATTTGAGAAATACTTATTACAATTACCCTTATTACTACACAAGTTCGTCTGAAGTCGAGACAACAACAAAAGTCTGGACTTCAGACAAACTGGTGTCTGAAGTCGAGACTTTGTTGAACAATTTTCAACAAAGTCTCGAGTTATTGGGGGCGACAAAATCTAGTACAGTTCAATCCCTAGAAAACAAAATTAGTGCGTTTACCGCTAAAAGGAACCCCTTTGTCGTATCTCCTCAGTTTCAAGGCACTCCCCTTGTTGCCTCAACCAGTATCGGAATCCTCGACTTCGACATATCGAGTGACGTGCAATTTAGTGGTCACTTGGAAGAGAAGGCCAAATTGGCCTCTAAAAAGCTTGGCGTGCTCAGCAGAGCGGGACAGTATTTCATGCCGGCACACCGCTTGCAACTTTACAAGGCGCAGGTTCGGCCTCACATGGAGTACTGTTCCCATCTCTGGACAGGGGCTCCCCAGTGCCAGCTCCTTCCACTTGACCGCATCCAGCGCAGAGCAGTTCGAATCGTCGACGACCGAGTTCTTTCCGATCGGCTTGTCTCACTGGCACTGCGTAGAGATACTGCATCTCTTTGCGTATTTTATCACATGTACCACGGGGAGAGCTCTGAGAAATTGTTCGGACTAATTCCAGCCGCTCAATTTCACCGACAAAACTCGCGATACCATCCATACCATCTGGATTATTGACGGTCCAACATGGCGATTTAGATGGAGTTTTCTTCCTCGCATAACTTCCTTGTGGAATGTTGAATGCCAGCAACGCATCTGCAATTCCCCTGGTGTTGCAGTTGTTTATGGGCGGCGGTAGTCACTTACCATCAGGTGAGCCGCATGCTCGTTTGCCCCCTCTCCTATAAAAAAGTGTTTTTTTTCCATCGTGCTAATTATATTCTCAAGTTTTAGCCTAGAAAATACTAAAATGACATAAAATATTTGACAACCCTAATTATGGTATTGGTATGGCCACATAATAGATAATAGTACAAGTAAGGGCTTATAATTAATTGATTATTTTAATTAAGTACCTGTCTATTAACGCGCGAGTCCTGGATTTGAATACTTGTTGGATCCAACAACAATTATTAACATAAATTGTTGCTTTTGGACTCTGATTGTGTCGTAACTGTCCCCAGTCTCTGATTGCATTGTATCCTAGCTTACCTTCGCCCTTATCTCATCTCTAACAATTATCATCATGAAATAGCAGCTCAATGCTGCTGTGTTTCTTATGGTGAGTATAAAGAACCCGAGACCCTTTTTACTGAATACGAGGCATTTTACCTTACTCCTCAGAGGTGACCGTTACCGATACAGGCTAATGAAAACCCACTTATCTCATAGGCTTGCCACATAGATTTCCTTACAGGAGGATAATTAAAAATTAAAGTTACAGCCTATTTACATCCCACTGCTGGGCCTCCTCTCATTTCTGAGAGGGTATCAGGGCAAGGAAAAGTCAGTCGCGCTGATCCAACGCGTTTTAGCGGACGCCACGTCTCTTCAAAATATTTTTTCTTTTTTCTTACAAAAGCCATCTTCCTCACGATGTTTTCCTTCACCGCCGGGCAAGTAGTAAATCAGCATAAAATTTAAAAATTAATTTCATTGGTGCCGGCAGGGATCGAACCCGACTTGCTCGCATACTGTGAGATTTACTTTACACATAACAATGTAGAATTTTTATATGTGTTCTATTAAGCATAAAGAATATGAGTAAAAGTACAATTTCAAGTATATGTACACCAGGCAGTCTTATCATTCTGAAAGTCTCTTCCAGACAATCTTTGCGTAGACACTTACCATTAGGTAAACCCCATTGCCTTATCAGTTATAAATACTTTCTCTTTTTGATGACCATGAAACCAATAGTAACTCATACGACTCTGGTTTGGATTCTATTCCCGATTTAGCTCGATCAGTAATTTTTAAACAATATAATCTAAATATCTAAATGTACCGGAACACGACTGGGTCGAATCGATCTACTAATATTCATGATTATTGTACTCACAGAATACCAGCGTAAAATAGCAGAATGATTTGTAATATTTACGCGAAAAAAATTATTTTATTCTATGTAAAATAGCAGCTTAATGCTGCCGTGTTTCGTATGGTGAGTGTAGAGAACCGGAGACCCATTTTACTGGAAAAGAGGCATTCCATCTTAGTCCTCACGGTTGACAACGCATTTGCATTTTACCGCTACAGTGGCCACAGCAACCACTTACCATCAGGTGGACTGTGTGCTTGTTTGTCATCCTTATTCTATAAAAAAACATATTAAAACAATAAAATAACGATAAATAAAACGGATCCAGTAACCAGTGGTCTTATAGCTCTGTCCTTATCACGTGAATAACACTTCTTCACAAATATTAAACAAGAGTTTGGTGTTATTATGTGATTTTAAAAGAAACAGAAAAATGTTTGACATAAAAAAATATATTACAATAAATCTTTCATTGAATCCATAGGCTCCTAAACTAGTGTAAACTGTCTTTCTAGTCTGTCTAGCCAATCCCTTTTCCCATTATACAATTACTACTAGCTCTTCCCCGCGAATTCGCCCGCGTGGAGTTTATTGCGATTCATGCGTTTTACTTTTTAGCGCGGAACCCTAATTCTTTTTCTATAATAAAAGTAGTTTAAGTTACTTCTTATAACATCAGCTATCTGCCAGTGAAAGTTCCGTCAAAATCGGTCCAGCGGTTTCGGAGATAAGCCGGAACAAACAGACAAATGGATAGACAAAATTAAAAAAAAATGTTTTTCTGTTATAAGTGTCGTATATACTTTCATATGCATTTAGAAAAAGCTGTTATTTTTACATTACAAACAGCTACTTCAATTTCATTTATTTGTATAGATTATGTCAACAGAACTACTTAAAATAAGGAAACATTTTTATTAATTATAGGACCCAGCCATCTTCTGTATAGAAATTAGATTGTTTTTTTAATTTCAACAGCCTCGCGAATCAACCGAGGAAGGAATCGGTGTTCTTTAGCGAGAATTCGTGGTCTTGATCTCGAGGTAATAAAATTAAATCCTAATCTAAGGATACAACTGCAAGACTTCAAGATACTATTAGTTCGTACTGCGTAGATTGGGCCAATAATTAATAAATTTTATCTGAAAGTAGCCGCGGTTACGGTTCAGTCCTCGCCTCTCCCCTCTTAACCATGGGTGCTGTAACGTGCTCAAAACGTCGGAATTAAAAATAATCTGTAAAACACGTTTTATTTAAAGAATTATTACGAAAGAAAGTCGTGGTAGTGCAGTATGGCTCTACCATTTTACGTGCGTGGTAGAGTCATACAGCAGCTATATTACTGGTATAGTTGTAGCACAAATGGGTGCCAAGGAATGGCTGACCAAGGAAGGACCACGTTCTCACAGAATACCAGCGTAAAATAGCAGCTTAACGATGCTGTGTTTTGTATGGTGAGTGTAGAGAACCGGAGACCCTTTTTACTGGAAACGAGGCATTCCATGTTAACCCTCATGGCTGACAACGACAAACGAAGATAGATGTAGATGTCTATGGGCCACAGTAACTACTTACCATCAGGTGGACTGTGTGCTCGTATGTCACCCTTATCCAATAAAAAAATGGCTACTTACAAGCGTATAAGTATCTGTCATGTATGCAGTGGCTGTCTGTGCGTTATAAATTTGATTAATTATAAACATATAATTAACAGTAGGATAACTACAATATAGGAACCAATTCTTAGCTGTTTCTGCCGTTATGTACATACTTCCCATTACTGCAGAAATGGGCAAGGATTGGTACTAACAGAGACGCTCTCCTAGGCAGAAAGCGCCATCACCTAGTGGTCATGTATCCAAAAAGTCACCTGATCCTTCGGAGAGTTCAAACACTAAAATGTAAACAACTCTATATTTTTGTAGATGTCAATTTTAACAACCGCCGCACGGTCCCTCAATCTACGGATCTTCTTCCCGCGTCTACCTGCGTGCAATCCAAAATTTTTTTTCTTACAATTGGCCCTTTTCTGCTGTGATTCCGGGGAGCTATTATTTTGCCATAAAATATTTATCACGAACAACCCCCGAATGTTGTTTTTTTTTTTGATTCGTTAGTGATCGGTCAGCGGGAGTAACTAACGTAGAACAAAAATATGAAATTAACGAGATATTAAAGAAATGTACAAACAAACATACATAGAAGATACGTGCGTAAACCGAAATCCTTCTTTGGCAGTCGGGTAAAAAAATGTCGCAATCGATATCGCGTACCTATTCTTTCTTTTTTCGTCAAGCTTCTTTTTTCAAAATTACATCCTTGGCCATTGAGTTATATATACTACGTACTAGAGAAGCCATTCCAAACAAAAATTGTGTCCTACTCTATGTCTTCGCGCATGCGCGGGAGTAGTAGTCGCGCATGCGCGAAGACTTTAATTTGATGTAAAATAAGATATTAATATAAAATTAATATAAGGATTTAATATAAAATATCTTAATTTAATCTAAACAAACATATTTCTAAATAAAATGATATAATAATTATTTTATGGAATTCACAAATCTTCAATTTACGCAATATTTAGTTTGTATGGATTGCAGTACAGTTCAGTTGAACATAGTTAATGTTCGGAATGGCTTCTCTAGTACGTAGTACATATAACTCAATGTCCTTGGCTAATCGTAGACAAATATCCGACCTATTCTTCTTAAGCAAATTATTAAATAATAAAATTAACTGCCCTCAATTGTTGAATAAGATAAAATTTCGCGTACCTCATAGGTACTCCGTAAGAGAATAATAACTATTAGACCACCTATTCGTAGAACGGTATTTGGCACAAATTCCCCGATCTCTAGGTTAAAGTAAATTGTTCAATGAACTTTCCTATGCATTAGATATTAATTCCGACTTACCTAAAAAGAAAAGAATTATCAAACATAGCGCAAATGTAATTAAGATTAAGTTTTTGGATTTTTTTTAACGTTTTAGTTGGCTGTAACTGTGTATTATTCTTGATGTGTATTCCAGTGCATGTTGTAAACACTTATAATAGTTTGTAGCATTTAAAGTAATATCCTATCTACGTATGTACGTAAATTATAATTTTAACAATGTCTACAAATGTTGATGATGCTTTAATAATTAAAAAAAATGCTTCTGGCAAAATAAGGGTGACAAACGACCACGCAACCCACCTGATGGTAAGTGGATGCTGTGTTCAAGAGATTTTGCTCGATTAAGAATCAATATGAATAAGATGGAATGCCACAAATCCAGTGAAAAGGGTCTCGAATCCATTAAAATTGTCTCCGGTTCTCTATACGAAATGCAGCAGCTTTAAGATGCTATTTTACACTGGTATTCTGTGAGGACGTGGTCCTTCTCCGATCGAGCGGACCCATTCGTGCTGCAACCATAACATCACTGCACCATGGCTCTGTCACGTACAAGGCTCTTGGGTGTGTTCATCCTAGTTTTTTGTGCTTGCACTTAAATGTGGACATTGAGAAGAATTATCAAGTTCATTCTGCTTTGGACAAGCCAATAATAAAGCCCGTAATAAGCTAATTTTCAAAAGGCAAATATAACCAAAAAAAGCTCCAGCTTCTGGCATTAACGACTACAATAAATGGATGTCATTATTATTATCATTAGAGACTATCTATTAGAGTTTATTTCTAAACATATGTATGCGATAGACTGTGAACCATAGATGGAGAATATTTGCCATAGTTGCCATTCTATAGCAAATATTCTGGCAGGTGGGTTGGTGACCGTATTATTTTCTAGATGCTTTCAGGAATACACTTCTGCCCATCTCCTGGTTTCCCTCTATCGCCTCTTACGACACCCATGGGATGATATGGGTCAGTAGACATTCTTACATCACCACTACATGGTCAAAAAATTACTCTTTTAAAGTACATTCACAGAATACCAGCGTTAAATAGCAGCTTAACCCTGCTGTGATTCGTATGGTGAGTGTAAGAGAACCGGAGACCCTTTTTACTGGAAACGAGGCATTCCATCTAAGCCCTCACGGGTGACAACGCATATGCATTTTGATTCTTTATCGATGATAGACGTAGATGTCTATGGGCCTCAGCAACCACTTACCATCAGGTGGACTGTGTGCTCGTTTGTTACCCTATCCTATAAAAAAAAAACATTTTTAGATATGGCAACACGCCTACCTCATGGCTGTAGCACTAATGGGTCTTCTCGGCCGGGGAAGGACAGCACCCTCACAGAATACAAGCGCAAAATAGCATCATAATGTTGCTGTGTTTAATTTAGGTCCTCAAGTGGTCCTCAAGGGTGACAACGCATCTGCTTTTTGGGTTCTAATCGAGGGTAGGTGTTTTTTAAACGATATTATCTACTTAATGGATTACGTGCCCATTAGTCACCATAGCTTGTACTTATATATGAACTTCTAGAGCAGCCAGGTAATAAATATTACGTAACCGTTAACCTGCACACCAATATCCCTAATAAGGTATAATTTAACGGGACAAAATATCACGCGTGGGCCAATTGGAACTACATCAACCTGATGGATAAATAATGACCACGGCATTTGTCACCTTCTAACCCTTTTGACACTCTTATATATATTTTTTATAGCGTAGGGTGACAAACGAGCACACCGTCCACCTTATGGTAAGTGGATACTGTGACCCATAGACATCTAGATCTATCCTCAATTAAGAATCGAAATGCAGATGCGTTGTCACCCGTGAGGACTAAGATTGAATGCCTCGTTTCCAGTAAAAAGGATCTCCGGTTCTCTACAATCACCATACGAAACACAGCAGCGTTAAGCTGCATTTTACGCTGATATTCTGTTGGTCTACATGTTTTTTATTGAGAATATCATTTTATGTTTCCTTATATGTTTACTTGTATAGTGTTCCTTTAACTCATGCAATAACAATTTTAAATTAGAATTTTTTTTTCAACCTACTTCAATATAAATTATTAAGAATAACTCAAAACCTATTGGCCAGACCTTGATCAAATTTATATGGGACCACATGTAAAGCATCAGCTTTCAAATAAAAATCATCGAATTCGGTTCACCCTGTAAAAGGTTATGAGGTAATACACACACAAAAAAAAAAACAAAAAACATTCAGTTGGATTGAGTACCGTTTCCTTTTTGAAGTCGGTATAAAACGAACAAAATATGGACTTTTACCTGATTACAAACAGCTTAATCGTTAAAAGAGTAGTTAAAAAATCTGCACTGCGTTAAAACGTTTTCTCAAAAAAAAAAACTTTTCCCTCCTTTTTTTGTATTTGCTGATGCAATTTATAAATATCATGCAGCCTATATCACTCCTACAATAAAGAAGAATCAAACGACACCTCTTATGTTCAAATCCATCCAGCCTTTTAGGCTACACAGCGTGCCAAAGAAATAGACATATATACATACACATACTCTCGTAAAATTAATAAAAATAAAAAATTTATTACAGTTGAATTGTACCTATGTACAACAGTACAACAGTAAAATCAACGTAAAGTAATTTTTATGCATGTGGTGCCCTCTTCTTAGTAAGTAATGGGACGCATTTAGTTATAATAATTATGATGTTATTTCACATGTATGTAACAGTGTACTCGTTGTTGTGAGAGCCTAATGAAATAAATAAATAAACAAACATTAGCCTCCTTCTGGGGCAGTCGGTTAATAAAGACAAGGAGGAGGTTTATCTATTATATTTTTTTATAGAATAAGGGTGACAAGCGAGCACATAGTCCGTCTGATGGTAAGTGGATGCGGTAGCCCATACGCATCTACATCTATCCTCTAAAAATTAAAAATAAATTATTTTTGAATTTATGCCATAAATTCTTATAGCGACGAAAATAATGAATGAAGTATCAGAGCCATCTGCTGGCAATTTTGAAAGCGAGCCAACTATGTACATTTCTTAAAGTATGAATCATGTTGTAGATTATCTCCATAAAAAAATCAATGTTGTCCGTCTCGCTAGAACTCAAAACCGGATCGACCGATTTTTGATGAAGTTTTTTGTATGTTTAAAGTTTAAACGGGTTTAGACTTACATTTGTACCCGGTAGGTGGCGCTGTTGTCGAGATCCAAAAATTATTCGCGCGAAGCTGGGCCGGATCGCTAGTTACATATAATATAATATTTGAAAGTACTTATAAAATAAAGAAATTATTGTAATTCATTGCAAAAACATTTATATTATTTTATTTACTAACAGCATTAAATAATGCTACAATTAATAGCGTCAGGTATCTTTTTATGGAAATCCATTATCAAAGATGAGATAGTAGTACATCTTCAATATGACGTCACGTTTTACTACATTTATAATGCCAGAGCCATCTGCTGGCAATATTGACAACAGTATTGTAGCTTGGATTATTAAATACCCTCAATTCTAGTATGTTCATATATAAAGACAAGATGGCGCTGTAGTTAAAATCTAAAAGGCAAAAATCATTTTCTATGGCTTATAATATTTCTCCTATTAAATATACTAATTAGCCTTGTTTGATTACACCAATTAATATACTATTTAAATTATAATACAATAAAAAAAAATTGAAATTTCATAATTTTAATTATTTAATATACTTACTAGGAGCCATGGACTTTATATTACTAGCGTATAGGAGTAGTTTAAATGCTTCTTACTAGTTTGTGTATAAATGTATGTGATTGTTGGTATGGTTACCCGAGTTTATTAATGTAATTTTAAATGGGGACAAACTGGGTCTTGTAGATACCACCATTTTTCTTGGAATCACACACTAGACGCGAAGCTTCAATGGAGCCCTCATACAATCAAAAATAGCAAGCAGACTTAGTTCTGCAGCATATGCTGTAAAAAAGATCAGAAATCTTACCAGTATTGAAACAGCTAGACTAGTTTACTTTAGTTATTTCCATAGCATAATGTCGTATGGTATTTTGCTATGGGGACACACGGCTGACACAGAAGTTATATTGATTTAAAGCCTAAAGAGTCGTTGCGACAAAATTTAAGGAAATTAATAGATTAACTTTGGCCTTTCAATACATTTATGAAAATGTAATGTACGTACATAAAATAAAAGTAGTTTTACAAAAATAAGTGATATACATTCTGTAAATACTAGGAATAGACACAAGCTAGTATAAAGTACCAGTTACTCGACTCCATCGAGTCAGTAATTCATTCTTGGGGCGATATATACTCTTTTACAACAAAATTCCAGAACATATACAAAATTTGACCTGCTCTAAGTTCAAAAACTTTATTAAACATAGTTTGTATAAAAATGGTTATTATAATATTAAGGAATTTATGGTTAATTTTTAACACACATGATAGTAAGCTGTTATTTAAAAAAAAAATCCCGCTGGGTTTCTTGCTGGTTCTTCACAGGATAAAGGTTTTTCTCGAACCAGTGGTGTAGCGGACAACGAGGAGGCCGCCGCCCCGTCGCCCCTTCACACCCCGGTGCGCCCCGCGCACCCCGCACACCGGCAGCAGATCACGCGATGTCGCCGACCAATGAGCGCGCGGCATCGCGGACGACGCTACGCACGACCCGAGACGCTCTCCGGCGAGATATAAGAAGGGCGTCTCGGACGGTTAGCGGTCCCCAACTCCGACTCAGAATCCACACTCCGGGGCTCTGGTTCTACGGAGTCGTCTGACTCAGACGGATCCGAAGAATCAGAGTTCACGACAGTGTCTTCCAAGCGTCGTAAACGCGCCGCGAAAACCGTTTCGGCGGCCTCTGCCGCCCCCGCAAACCCCGTAGCCCCCGTAGCTGCCTCAGTCCCCGCAGCTCCCGCTGCAGTTTCCGTGACACCACTGCCCAAGCCGGCCTCCCGCTGTGCTTCTAACCCGACTAAGAAGCAAGTCCCGCCCCCTGTCTTCTTACGAGACAAGGCTCAGTTCACCCGCCTCTCCAAAGCCTGCTACGACGCAGGAATTAAATACGACCAAGCCACCAACCTCGGGGAGGCTATTAAAATCATCCCCCAATCTGTAGACGACTTTCGTCGTCTCACCAGGCTCTTCACAGCCGAACAAGTCTCTTATCACACGTACGCTCTTCCGGAAGACCGCAAAGTCAGGGCCGTCATCCGAGGCGTCCCTTTTGAAATTTCCAACGAGGAAATCCTTGAGGACCTTAAGTCCCAAGGATTCCCGGTTGAGGCTGTGCATAAAATGCACAGCAGAACGGGCTTGAGGTTCCCCCTCGCTCTCGTTATTCTTGCAAACGCACCGGAGGCACAGACTATCTTCCGGCAGTTACGCACAGTGTGTGGGCTGTCGGGAGTTAGGGCTGAGCTCCCACATAGGCGCGGCTACCCGGCGCAGTGCCACCGCTGCCAGTTATATGGTCATGCGGCGGCCAACTGCTCCGCCCCACCCAGGTGCGTTAAGTGCCTCGACCCCCACAACACGAAAGAGTGTCCCCGGCCCAAAAATGCCGAATCCCCACCCGCGTACGTCCTGTGCAAACAAACAGGCCACCCGGCTAACTACAGAGGCTGCCCTTGCGCACCTCACCCCCGCCCCATTAGGCACGCTCCACCGCCGGTTAATGCTAAGTCATTCCCGGCCCTCCCGTCAAGATTGCCACCTAAGAGATATTTTCGCCCATCTCAGGTAGACCCAAGGCCCTCCCGGGTCCCTCCCTCTCTTCTTCGCCCACCTCCGGGCTTCTCGCAACCATTACAGCCCCCAGTCTTTCCCTGGGGACCCAAAAAGGCCGACCCTCCGCGGTCGTCCCCCGCTGCACAGCAAGCACAACCCTCAATGGTTGGTGATCTAAATACGGTGTACGCCGCTATTAAGAACATCAACATTGGGGAGATCACAGTCTTAGCACGCAAATTGCGCGCTGCCAAGTCCCCTCAGGACAGACTCCTTGCTCTTACAGAGCATCATAATCTTTTAAGTACGTTATAAAATTATTTTAATCATTTCATCGTAAGGTCAATACGTCGGGTTAAAACTGCCTCCGTAGGCACTCACTAATTAAAACTCTCTGAAACTTCTTCAAAGTCTCAGAGTTTCATTAAACATACTTATTCGTGAGGTAGTAAGTGTGCAACCCCACTCCCTCTCGCTATCGCATCCGCAGGCCGAGGAACTCCCACTCGAACCCGCCTATTCTCTGTCAAACGATTTGAACTACCTCCTGGTGGCTCAGTCAATTTCATAATTAAACTTTCATAAATAATTAAATTTTTACAATCAAATTGCCTTCGTAGGCACTCCCTCAGCGGCTTATAGCCGCCTGCGCCCTCTTTTTCCCAAAAGAGGGTCGCTTTACGATACGGCATAGGAAGCTTTAAACAGCTGGTTGCCAGTCCCCAAAGGCGGTTTTTGGGGGGTATCACATAGGCTCCACCGTTAGGCGTGAGTCCCCCATAACCACGATGGATAGCCATCGTGGTATGCGTAATGCATTTTCCGCCTCCCGTAAAGGGTAGCCCTTTTCCAAATTGCTTCGGGCGCAAAAAAAAAAAAAATAAAAAAAAAAACGGTTAGCGGTTCATTTCGGAAGCGGCACTCGACGAGAAGAAGACAGCAAGAGAAATCAAGAAAATCAAGACTCAAGAAGACTCCATCAAGAAGACTCCCCTCTGTATAATAGTTTAATTGATAGTGCCACGTTTGTAAATAGTTAGAATACAGTATAGTTCGACAGTACCATCTTTTCTTTGAGCAGTTGCCCCCTAGCGTACCCCCCCAATAATACAGTCCACTGCGATCCATAACAAGTTCTTGGTCCATCGTCGCCGGATTCAAGCCAGAAGAAAGAAGAAAGAACATAATTATTGAAGAAAGAACATATTTATAGAAGAAAGAACATAATTATAGAAGAGAGAACATAATTACAGAAGAAAGAAGATCATTACAGAAGATCTTCGAGGAAGAAAGAAGTACTTCGACGAAGAGAGAAGATCGTCCGTGCTAACTCCTTCCTCGTTTCTTATTTACATCGACGTCATATATATTGTCTGTTTCCAGACAATTCCTGTTTCTTAACCGCGTTTACGCGGCCGGGTGGTTGCTCCCTAACGGTGCCAAACTGTGACCATCCGGTAACGCCCTTGAGGCGGGAACGGCGTCCAATACGTGCGTCTTTTTGAAGACGATCGGAGGTCGCAACGAGGGACACCATCATGCGGAAGACAAGAAGCCAAAAGACACGGAACGACGACGAAACGCCAGTAGGAATGCGGATATTCGAGGAAGCACCCGCGTCCCCGTCCGATTATCTCGCGTTGGCACAAGCGCCCCCCGCCGCGCCGCAGCCCCCGCTCGCGCCCGCATCTATGCCCGCGCCCGCGCCCGCGCCGCCGCGCCCCGCTATGTCCGTGTCTACAACCGATCGCTTGGGAGAAGTTAGCACATCCGCGCCGCGCACAGAAACGCTCGCCGCGATAATAGAAGATCTTCCGACTACGGAAACTAGTTCGATAGTGCGTACCGTCGCGCCTGTAGCAGACGTTGTACATAGGCCCGCGTCCCGCGCCCCGTCGGTCTGTTCAGTCCGTTCAGCCCGGTCGACAGCTAGCGCAGTAGCAAGATTAAAACAAATCGAATATAATGCCGCGGAGGAACTAGCTGCAATTAGGAGGAAGCAATTGCAAATAGAGGAAGATCTCGTCAAGAAGAAATATGCTAGGGATATCGCGCAACTGCAAGAAGAAACCGATAGGGAAAGCCTAAACGAGGACGAATTAGTCGAAAATAGGATACGCGTTGATAGGTGGTTAGAAAACGTAGAGACTATGCGGGGGGAGCCGCCCTACCGCCCGCCTCAGCCCGCGCCCCGCATCGAGATAGAGCAGGCCCCACCGAGGAGGGGAACCGGTTACGACCACGCTGAAGATGCCCAGGGGAAGTCGGTCGCGAATGACGTTCAACCGCGCCGCGTAAATAGGATACAGAGGGATAATGGAGTCGCCGTAGAAATGAACCAGGTGGATCGTCGTGTACGAGCTACGTCGCCGTCGCGCGTCCAACGCCGCACTCTATCGCCTACACATAGATCGCCACATCGCCTTACGGATCGTAGATTACCGTCGCCGTGTCATAGGGATGTAGGTATACATAGATCGCCATCGCCACATCACCACGCGGATCGTAGATCACCGTCGCCGTGTAATGATGTAGGCAGAGATAAATCGCCACATCGCCTTGCGGATCGTAGATTACCGTCGCCGCGTCATAGGGATGTAGGTGTACATAGGTCGCCGGCGCCACAGCGTAGGCTAGAAGGAAATAGGGATAGAGATAGGTCGCTCACCCCGCGAGGGAAGGATAGGGGTATAGAACGGCTAGCGGAAGCTTTAGAAAACATGGTTAGAGTTAGACCAGCCGCCGCGAAACAGACGCAGGACTTGCCTATTTTTAACGGCTCGGCCGCGGAATGGTTAGCATTTAAAGCCGCGATGAATGAATCCACGCGTTTATATGGATTCACAAATACGGAAAATATGGCAAGATTAAGGAACTGTTTACGCGGTGAGGCTAGAGAGGTAGTATCGGCTCTGCTGTTTACCGCGAAGGATCCGGCAGACATTATGCGGACACTGGAGCAGTGTTTCGGCCCGGAAGTAATTATAGATCGTGCGTTAGAAGAATTGAAACGCCTTCCGCGCCCGGGTCAAACCGCCCAGGAATTAAACTCGTTCGCAATTAAGTTACAGAATATAGTGTGCATCATGCAGAACATCGACGGCAAGGTTTATTTGCGTAATCCAATGCTGACTAGGGAAGTTACTAGCAAACTTAGCCCTCATTTACGGTCGCGTTGCTGCGATTATGCGGAGCACTACGGAAGTGCGGACGAACCGGACATCGTTACGTTATCCCGGTTCATGATGAGAGAGGCTGACCGTGCGTTAAGTCATGCCTATACATCCGTAGCGTCGAATAAGGAATCGCCCGTAAGACGAGAAACGCCGCCGTCGAAAAGAATAGTGTTAACACGCCGCGTAGAAGATAGGGCCCGCGACGTAAAGACGTTCACCGCCCAGGAGGACACCGGTAGTGCCTCATGTATGTGTTGCGGGGGTGAACACCCTATCGTCAAGTGTAAGAAGTTAGAGCAAATGGGCTCGAACGACCGGTGGAAGTGGGTTAGGGAAGATGGGGTATGTTTCAAGTGCTTGAGCAGCAAGCACCGACGTATACGCTGCAAAGCCAGGAAGTGCGGCGTCGACGGTTGTAACGCCCCCCACCACGCTCTTCTTCACACCCGTAAGGCCCGTACGCCTGCAGCGTCGGTTAAACCGGACGAAACCGTGCTCGTCGCGTCGAGTGTTAGCAATAGTGCGTCCGTATTGTTAAAAGTGTGTCCGATAACCGTGCGCGGACCACGCGGAAAGGAAGTAAACACGTACGCGCTACTTGACGAAGGCTCTACGATATCGCTAATCGACGACGACTTAGCTCGCGAGTTAGGAGCGGAAGGACCGATAAAGCCGCTCAACATTAAAGGCGTAGGGAACAGTCAACGCGAGGCTAATAGTAGATTAGTCAATATAGGGATACGTGGCAAGACGCGCAGCGAGATGTTTAACATAAACGCGCGAACAATAACCGACTTAAAGATAGGCTCGCAGTCCGTGAGTAGGGAGTGCTTACGATTAAAGCACTTACGTGACTTACCGAGTTCGGTGTGTTACGACGACGCGAAGCCAAGACTGCTATTAGGCGCCGACAATTGGCATTTGATAATTACCCGTGCTTTAAGGATAGGACGTCAAAGGCAGCCTATAGCTGCACGAACGTTATTAGGATGGGTAATTCAGGGAACCGTGCCGCGGTTAACGTGTAGGGAAGACGGCGAGACCGTATTACACGTAGAGAGCGCTAGCGGACGGTCAGATAGGGACATCCGAACGTTTGCCAGTCGGGACGAGGAGCTAACGGAACTCCTCAAACGGCAGTACGAAATAGACTCTATAGGTATCTCGCTGAAGAGTAGGCCGCGGCGGGATGAGGAGCGCGCTGTCGACATATTCCAGTGCACCGTCAAGAAGGTCGGCGAGCAATACCAAGTGGGACTGCCATGGAAGGACGACAACGTGCGGATGCCACCCAGCTACGAGATGGCAGCGCGAAGACTACGGACGATCGAGAGGAAGATGGACCAGTCGCCGGAGTTTCGTGACGCCTACACAGCCCAGATAGACAACCTCCTGGCGAAGGGATACGCAAGGGAAGCCGAAGGGACAGAGCGAGAGGATCCCAAGAGCTGGTACCTGCCACACTTCGCAGTACGGAATCCGAACAAGCCGGGGAAGACGAGATTAGTGTTCGACGCGGCAGCGCGTGCATCCGGCAGATGCCTTAACGATTATTTACTCGACGGCCCCGACTTATTACGGAACCTACCGGGCATACTGTTTCGATTTAGGGAAAATGAGATAGCGGTGTCCGCGGATATTAGGGAGATGTTCTTGCGTGTAAAGATCGACCGTCGCGACCAGCCCGCGCAGTTGTTTCTTTGGCGAGGAGACGAGCTACACAGCCCACCGCGGGAGTACGTTATGACGTCAATCATTTTCGGTGCGAGGAGCTCGCCGTTTCTCGCACATAGCGTTAGGGATCATAACGCGCGCGTACACGCAGAGACACACCCGTTGGCACTTAACGCTATCATACGTAGCCATTACATGGATGATTATTTAGACAGTTATGCCACGGTAGAGGAAGCGATAAATACGGCGAAGCAGGTTTGGGAAGTGCACCAGCAGGCCGGTTTCACCTTGGCAGGATGGAACTCCAACCACGCAGCCCTGTTAGAAGACAAGCCGGAGGACTTACTGGCGCGTAAGCCTAAAGAAGTAGGCTTAAGACAAGACAGCCCAGGCAAAACCTTAGGGTTATTATGGATGGCTGATGAAGACGCCCTAACATTCAACACGTCAATGAATAGGGTGCCGCAAGAAGTAAAGGCGCTACAGCGACCACCGACCAAGAGGGAAGCATTAAGCGCGGTCATGTCCGTTTTTGACCCGCTTGGACTGCTAAGTTACCTCACCGTCACCGCCAAGATCCTGCTACAAGACCTATGGCGCATGAAGAAGGTCGGATGGGACGACGAACTACCCGAGGAGGCAGCAGAGGAATTCCAGAGATGGCTGCGAGTCGTCGAGGAGGTATCACGACTACGACTGCCAAGGTGCTATGCTCCTACGGGGGGAGTTGTAGAGCGTCAACTTCACGTCTTCAATGATGCGAGCGAACGTGCGTACGCATCCGCGGCGTATTGGCGTATACGATATCGCGACGGAATGATTAGGGTGCGATTAGTGGCGGCTAAGGCGAAAGTCGCCCCAATTAAAGCGCAAAGTATACCGCGATTAGAGTTGCAGGCGAACTTAATAGGCGCGCGACTCGCGGAATTCGTGCAGGACGAACACAGAGTGGTAGCGGATAGGGTCGTATATTGGACGGACTCTACTACGGCGCTCCACTGGATACAAAACGATACGGCGCGTTACACTCCATACGTTGCTCACCGGTTAGGGGAGATAGCTGAGAAGACATCACCCGAGCAATGGAGGTGGATACCGACTGCGGAAAACGTAGCGGATCAGGCAACGCGGATGAATTTCACAACCAAGGAAGAGAGCGACAAGTGGTTTACCGGACCACCCTTCCTCTACGAGCATGAAGACAGATGGCCTCACCGACAGGAAGAGAAGGCGGGGGATGATAAAGAGTTGAAGGAAATCGTGGCGCACCAGAGCGACACCCAGGAAGCTCCACACCTGCCAGACATAGAGAGATTCTCTGCCTACGAGAAGTTAATCAGGGCCACAGCAAGAGTACTACAATTCCTCGATGCGGCACGAGGAAGAGCACGAGGACTGACCTTACAGCACATCCAGAGAGCAGAACGGATGTGGATACAACACAGCCAGCAGGAAAGCTTCGCTGAAGACATCAGCCGCCTTCAGCGGGGAAAGAATTTGACCACCGGCAGCGCACTAAGGAAGCTCGACCCCATGTTGGAGGATGGAGTGCTACGAGCCAGGGGAAGGATCGACCCAGCCGACGTGGACGGTCAAATGAAGAGACCCATTATCCTGAATGGACGTCACCAATTTGTGAAGCTGCTTGTGGAGAAGGCGCATCAGGAAGCAAGCCACGCCAATAGGGAGAGGGTGGTGAACGACCTGCGCACTAGGTATCATATCCTCCGATTACGACCTACAGTACGGGAAGCGGAGCGGAGATGCCTACGATGCAGAATACGGAAGGCGACACCACGACCTGCGGTTACAGGAGACCTACCACCTGAACGGTTAGGTGCGTTTGCGCGACCATTTACGAACACCGGGATTGATTATTTCGGGCCTCTGACGGTTACGATAGGACGACGGCACGAGAAACGGTGGGTGGCACTGTTCACGTGCCTAACGACGCGCGCAGTACATCTAGAGATAGTCTATTCTCTGACCGCGGACTCGGCGATATCGGCATTGCGGCGCATGGCGGCTAGGCGTGGGTGGCCACGGGTTATTTATTCGGATAATGGGACTAATTTTCATGGGGCAAACACAGAATTACGACGGGCAATGGAAGAGTGGGCGCCACAGTTGAAGGATTACGCGCTGACTCGGCGCGTCGATTGGAAGTTCATCGCACCGGGCGCGCCTAACCAGGGAGGCGCATGGGAGCATCTCGTGCACTCAGTGAAGACCGCGCTCGAAGCCACTCTCCATCAGAAGAGCCCACGAGAAGAGACGCTGGCAACGCTTCTAACTGAAGCCGAAAATACTGTAAATTCTCGACCGTTGACGCACGTACCGGTCGACATCGACGATGAAGAGGCGCTGACACCCAACCACTTCCTACTGTTGGGACCATCGGGCCTGCCAGTCACCGCGCCGTGCACACCTATGGATCGTCGGGCGTGGAGAGCGGCGCAAGGACTCGCCGACGAAAACTGGAGGCGCTGGGTGAAGGAGTACCTGCTGACGCTGGTCGCGCGCGGGGACTCCAGAGATGCTCAGCAGCGCCAAATACAGGAAGAGGACCTCGTCGTGGTTGCGGACGGCAACCTACCCAGGAATGTGTGGCCGCGGGGCATCGTAACGAAGACGTTTCCTGGACCAGACGGCGTGGTACGGAACGTCGAGATCCGGACCAAGGGAGGAGTGCTGCGGCGGCCCGTCAGGAAGATCGCCGTCCTCCCGAGAGAAGCTTAGGCTCGCAGGCTACGCCGGGGGGAGGATGTAGCGGACAGCGAGGAGGCCGCCGCCCCGTCGCCCCTTCACACCCCGGTGCGCCCCGCGCACCCCGCACACCGGCAGCAGATCACGCGATGTCGCCGACCAATGAGCGCGCGGCATCGCGGACGACGCTACGCACGACCCGAGACGCTCTCCGGCGAGATATAAGAAGGGCGTCTCGGACGGTTAGCGGTTCATTTCGGAAGCGGCACTCGACGAGAAGAAGACAGCAAGAGAAATCAAGAAAATCAAGACTCAAGAAGACTCCATCAAGAAGACTCCCCTCTGTATAATAGTTTAATTGATAGTGCCACGTTTGTAAATAGTTAGAATACAGTATAGTTCGACAGTACCATCTTTTCTTTGAGCAGTTGCCCCCTAGCGTACCCCCCCAATAATACGGTCCACTGCGATCCATAACAAGTGGTAATTAAACAAAATACTGACAAGTTTATGTTTCTGTTTCTGTTCCAAGGCAAGTGTGACAGTGGGGCAAGTGTAACTAATGCAAATTATTCGGCATAACCACGTTTTTTTTTAAATTCCATGTATTGAACACCGCAGAAACGTTAACGCTATTGACTATACCGCCAGTTAAGTACATAGCTTCAACTATTTATCGACAGATGTAATTTTTTGAAATACTCAAAAGACTTGCCCCATATGTTGGGAGAAGCTCATTGTTACACAAAAATGGACGTTCAAACTTATTGATCTTAAAATATCATCTCTTCAGTTTTATCGGAAACCACAGATAATAATGAAGTAAGTAGATCAATAAGGCAAGTGTGTAAGAGTACTGACACACTTGCCTTATTGATGGGGTGTGACAGTCACACAGTCTGTGGTGACAGTCTTCCACCTCAATTAGTTTTAATTAGCTTAAATTACAAAATGCTACTTGTATATACTAAAATCAAACAAACAAGCACTTAATTATTGATGTTATAAAACTGAATCCTCTGTGTTAAATCCTGACAGAGTCCGAGTCAGAGGATAACCGCAGTAGAAGTATTTAAATGTCCATTATAGTTTTAATTAATTTATGCCACACTTGCCTCGGGTGACAATATCGAAGTTTGAAAGGTCACAAGATGGCACTTAAATAAAACGAAAGTGAAAATAAAAATAAAATTGTATTTCTATATACAACATGCAGCTCGCAACTATTCTTATATAACTAGCTCAAACATTTACAATAATATTTTTATCAATCAGTCTCATTAGGACAAAATAAATCACTATATACACTATAGAATTAGTAACAAAGGCCCTTTTGCTCCATTATTGCGCGTATTTTTTCCGGCTTCGGCCAAAAGAACAACAGCAACATTGAACCTGTGGAAAAAGAATGAGTATGAGAGCCCTCTAGTGGTTTCTTTAAATTTAGGCATGAAAATATTTTGAAATTAAGAGGTATCGATATCGGTATTTTATATTTCTTATTTATGTTGTTTCGATCTGGAATATATATTTTTATATTTTGAATACTCAGAGAGAGTATAATTTATTGTCCAAAATATCGATACTTTTTAGAAACAATATATTTGTCAACAGTGGACTATCATAGGTTAGTCAATGCACACATTTTTATAAAATACATGTTTATTGGTGGTGGAATTGCATGTGTGTTGTTGTAGGCTAAGTTATAGCTGTCAATAAAAACTTTTTACTTTGCACTCTGGTTGTAGCACGAATAGGTCGACTCGACCGGGGTAGGACCACGCTCTCACAGAATACCAGCGTAAAATAGCAGCTTAATACTACTGTGTTTCGTATGGTGTGTGTAGAGAACCGGAGACCCTTTTTACTGGAAATGAAACATTCCATATTAGTCCTCAGGGGTGACAACGCATCTGCATTTTGATTCTTAATCGAGGATAAATGTAGGTGTCTATGGGCCACAGCATCCACTTACCATCAGGTGGATTGTGTGTTCGTTTGTCATCCATATTCTATTTAAAAAAACCGATGGTGCCAAAAAAAACTCCACAATGTTACTACGCGTGAAAACATAATGGTGGATTGCTGATGGATTGATGATGATATGTACATATTTTATTTAAAATTGTGTTGCAGTGTACGATGGTGAAACTTGGAGACTGAAATTAATCTGAAAGATTCTTCGAAACATTCATTGTGGTGAAATTAGTTTTAAAAAAGTAAGAAGATAGAACTTCTTTTTGTAAGGGCAGTGGATTGAGAGAGGAAGAGAAAAAAAAAGGAATGTCTCACTCAATAGCAAACAGAGACAACAGTTAAATATTTTCAACCTATGAAACTGAGACGTGGTCCTTCACTGATGGCCATATGAGGAAGCTCAAGGTAGCTCAGCGAGCCACGGAGAGGGCTATGCTCGGGGTTTCTCTGCGTGATAAACTTAGAAATCAGGATATCCGCAGTAGAACCAGAGTGACCGACATAGCCCAACGGATTAGTAAGCTGAAGTGGCAGTGGGCCGGCCATATAACTCGAAGAACCGACAACCGATGGGGAAAAAAGGTTCTCGAGGGGCAGCCTCGTACCGGCAGACAAAGTGTAGGGCGTACCCCCACTAGATGGAGTGACGACACGTGACTGAACTCCTCCTAAACGACTGGACAGATTTTGATGAAGTTTTGTGTGTGTGTGTGTGTGTGGTTAAGTTGATTATGGGAATGGTTTAGATTCAAAATTGGACCCGGTAGGTGACGTTGTTGTCGAGATCCAGAAATCAACCATGCGAAGTCGGGGCGTATCGCTAGTATAAAATATAACGAAATCTTACCGGATGTAAATGCGCCGAAGAACGTAAATGCGAGCTGACAATGCGTATCCAACGTGGCCCCGAGCAGATTCGAACCAACGGCCGCGCCCGCACGGCCCACCATGTACATCACACACATCGCCATTGCCCTGTTACAATGAAATATAGACCCTTATAGATATTTCAACTCTTTTCCCTTCTTCTCTACATCAACTCCAAAAATTCTTCTGGGCATAGCCTTCCCCCTTTTTTGAGAATATTTGCCTTAAACGTCACGTTTGGCAGGGTTAAAACTAAAAATTTCACAGTAAGCAACCTGGTTTTGAATGCGCAGGCACCAATGAAATTCTTAATTGCAATTCCAAATGCTGTACACGTGTGTACATTCTTGTCAGTGAAGGGCAACATCGTGAGATGTGAATGTGACAAATTAAATAAAAATTGTTTTGAAGACATGTGAACCGTCACTTCCTTGCCCTGAAACCCTCTCAAAAATCAAAGAAGGCCTATCCCAAAAGTGGGTAGTTTTACTTTTTACATCCGATAATAAAATAGCTTCTATCGCCGGGAACACATAAGTTTAAATTTAATTATGTGTATATTAGAGTGCGTTGCTGCATACCTCAAACATGTAGGGAACACGTCGACGGAAATAGCGGCGAGAATTGAAGCCGCACAACCCGAACACAGAGCTACGATGAGGAGGGCAGTCGCCGCTCCGCCTTGAGGGATAAACGCCGCTCCTATTGTGGCGATACCACAAATAAACATGATACCACCTAAAAAATAACACGATTAAACACGTGGTACCGCCACATGAATTTAAGCATGAAGTAGCAGCTTAATGCTATTGTGTGTCGTTTGGTGAGTGTAAAGAACCGGAGTGTCTTATTTATACTGGTGACGAAGCATTCCATCTAAGACCTCACGGGTAAGGTGACAAGAAATCTTCATTTTGATTCTTAATCAAGGATAGATGTAGGTGTCTATGGGCCCGCTGTATACTCGTTTGACACCCTTGTGTGCTCGATTGACACCCTTGTATAAAATAACAACATTATAAAACATTTAGAACGCATGCGAGAGTAGGGATTAAATCCCAGGCAAAGCTGAGGGACGGCTTTGCAGCGCACGAATAGATATTATTTCGCTGCAGCGCAGCGCTATAGGTCTTTAGTTCAATTTTTGCACGAGATGTATTTACACTCACCAGATGTCGCTAGTTGTAACTGAGGATATATTTTTTGTTATATAATCTCAGTTAATTGAGAAATTAATTTTAAATATGTAATAGTTTATCATTATCTAGAGTATTATAATAATGTATAACACAATGCGTCAGTAGTTTGATTTTAATTTTTTGCACTTTATAACACGTTTTTTTAATTTTTCTACTTTTAGTTATATTTATAGTTTGGATTATTCATTTTTTTTATAGGATCGGGTGACAAACGAGCACACAGTCCACCTGATGGTAAGTGATTACTGTGATCCATAGACATCTACATCTATCCTTAATAAAGACTCAAGATGCAGATGCGTTGTCACCCGTGAGGACTAAGATGGAATGCTTCTTTGCCAGTAAAAAGGGTCTCCGGTTCTCTACACTCACCATACGAAACACAGCAGCGTTAAGCTGCTATTTTACGCTGGTTTTCTGTGAGAGCGTGGTCCTTCCCTGGTCAATCCGACCCATTCGTGCTACAACCATAATATAGCTGCAGCATGGCTCTATCACGTTTAATCTAATTATCTAATTAATATAAAATATAACTAATGTAACGGAGAGAAACCTTAAATTTTACATTTTCCTAATAAATTATCGTACCGCTATGAAACCTGTCAAATATTTTACGTCAATGTAAAGTGGCACCGCCCTGGTGACAGAAAAAGTCATGGATGCCTTCATTGAATTAAAATCAATGATATTGATATCATCATCATCATAATTACAATTTATCACAAGTCCACTAGTGGTAGTATAAGAATATGCACTACCCCATATCATCCCGTGGGTGTCGACAGAGGCGACAGGGGGAAACAAATCATATGGGCAGCAGCGTCTTCCGTATAAAAACTAAAAATAAAAAATAAACTGCGGTTGCCAACCCACTAGAGAGTTAGAGGGCTATGCTTGGGGTTACTCTGCGTGCTGGTTAGAAATGAGGATATCTGCAGTACAACCAGAGTAATCGACATAGCCCAACGGGTTAGTAAACCGAAGTGGCAATAGGTTGGCCATATAGCTCGAAGAATCGACAACCGATGGCGAAGAAAAATTCTCGAGTGGCAGCTTCGTACCAGTAGGCGAAGTGCGACCCCCACTAGATGGAGTGACGATTGGTAAGACATGCGGGAAGTTGAAGGATGCAGGTGGCTCGGGACCGTGCTTTATGGTGTTCCTTGTGGGAGGCCTATGTTCAGTAGTGGACTTGATAGTGATGATGATGGTGATGATGGAGAAGAAGAAGTAGCAGAAGAAAATATATTATCACATCACTATATGCTTACTGTTACGGACAGCGAGAGACCCGCCGCCCCGTCGCCCCTTCGTTCCCCGTTACGTCCCGCGCACCCCGCACGCCGGCGCTGATCACGCGATATCGGGCAACCAATCAGCGCGCGTGCGGGGAATATTGCCATCGGGCGGCCAACCCGACGAAATGAAGCGCTCTTCTCGGAAATATAAGAAGGGCGCCTCGGAGGTTCGTTCGTTCATTCGTTCATTCGGGTTCATTCGGATCATCAGAAGACAAGGAAGAATCAAGACAGAAGACTCCATACTGAAGACCTCCCTTTTGTATAGTGATTAGTTAATGTACCGAACCCTTTGTAAATAGTGAATATAGTATAATTAAAAGTACCATCTTTTCTTCGAGCAGTCCCCTAGTATAGCTAACCTCACACCGCCAGTTTAAAACACCAAATACAGTCCACTACTCTCCATCCATTTTATCTTGGTCCATCGTCGCCGGATAGCAGCCAGAAGAAGGAAGAAAGAAGAAAGAAGTAAGAAGAAACAAGAAAGAAGGCAGTTATACAAGAAAGAAGGTAATTATAGAAGAAGGAACATAATTACAGAAGAGAGAAGATTATTATAGAAGATCTTCAAGGAAGAAAGAAGTTCGTCGACGAAGAGAGAAGATCGTCGGTACTAATTTCTTCCCTGTTTCTTGTTACGCCTACGTCATACGCGTCTATTGTCTGTTTCCAGACAATTTCTTGTTTCTTAACCGCGTTTACGCGGCCAGTGGTCACTCCCTAACGGTGCCAAACTGTGACCATCTGGTAACGCCCTTGTGGCGGGAACGACATCCATACGTGTGTCTTTTAAAGACTGTACGTACGTCTTTTTGAAGACGACCGGATGTTGCAACGTGGGACCATGAGGAAGACACGAAGCCAGAAGACACGGAACGATGATGACACGCTGGTAGGAATGCGCATATTCGAAGAAGCACCCGCGTCCCCGTCCGATTATCTCGCGATGGCACAAGCGCCCTCCGCCGCGCCCGCGCTCCAGGCCCCGCCCGCGCCCGCATCTACGCCCGCGCCCGCGCCCCCGCCGCCGCGCCCCGCTATGTCCGTGTCCACGACCGATCGTTTGGGAGAGGTTAGCATTTCCGCGCCGCGTACAGAGACACTCGCCGCGATTATAGAAGATCTTCCGTCTACAGAGATTAGTTCGATAGTACGTACCGTCGCGCCTGTAACAGACGTACATAGGCCCGCGCCCCGCGCCCCGTCGGTTCGCTCCGTTCGTTCAGCCCGGTCGACGGCTAGTGCGATAGCTAAATTAAAGCAAATTGAATATAACGCCGCGGAGGAACTAGCTGCAATTAGGAGGAAGCAATTGCAGTTGGAAGAAGATCTTATTAGGAAGAAGTACGCTAGGGACGTCGCGCAACTGCAAGAAGAAACAGATAGGGAAAGTGTCAACGAAGACGAGTTAGTTGAAAATAGGGTACGCGTTGATAGGTGGTTAGAGAACGTAGAGACTGTGCGGGGGGAGTCGCCTTCCCGCCCCTCTCAGCCCGCGCCCCGCATCGAGTTAGAGCAGACCCTACCGAACAGGGTAACCGGTTACGACCACAGTGAAGATGCCCAGGGGAGGACGGAAGCGAATAACGTTCAACCGCGCCGCGTAGATTCGGTACAAAGGGAAGATGGAGTCGCCGCAGGAATGAACCAGGTGGATCGTCGTGTACGGGTTACGTCGCCGTCGCGCGTCCAACGCCGCACTCTATCGCCTACACATAGATCGCCACATCGCCACGCGGATCGTAGATCACCGTCGCCGCATAGGGATGTAGGTGCGCATAGGACGCCAGCGCCACAGCGCAGGCTAGAGAGAGATAGGGATAGAGATAGGTCGCTTACTCCGCGAGGAAAGGATAGGGGTATAGAGCGACTAGCGGAAGCTCTGGAGAATATGGTCAGAGTTAGGCCCGCTGCCGCGAAGCAGACGCAGGACTTGCCTATTTTTAACGGTTCGGCCGCGGAATGGCTAGCGTTCAAAGCCGCGATGAAAGAATCCACGCGTCTATATGGATTCACAGATACGGAAAATATGGCAAGGTTAAGAAATTGCTTACGCGGTGAAGCTAGGGAAGTAGTATCGGCACTGCTGTTTACCGCAAAGGATCCAGCAGATATTATGCGAACATTAGAGCAGTGTTTCGGCCGCCCGGAAGTAATTATCGATCGCGCGTTAGAAGAATTGAAACGCCTTCCGCGCCCGGGTCAAACTGCACAGGAGCTAAATGCGTTCGCAATAAAGTTGCAAAATATCGTGTGCATTTTGCAAAACGTCGACGGCAAGGGATATCTGCAAAATCCAATGCTTACTAGGGAGGTAACGAGTAAGTTAAGCCCTCACTTACGGTCGCGTTGGTGTGATTATGCGGAGCACTACGGGAGTGCAGACGAGCCGGACATCGTTACACTGTCCAGGTTCATGATGAGAGAGGCTGATCGTGCGTTGAGTCATGCCTATACTTCCGTAGAGCCGACTAAGGAATCGCCCGTAAGACGAGAGGCGCCGCCGTCGAAGAGGATAGTGACACGCCGCGTAGAGAATAGGGCTCGCGACGTAAAAACGTTCACCGCACAGGAGGACACCGGTAGTGCCTCTTGTATGTGCTGCGGAGGTGAACACGCGATCGCAAAGTGTAGAAAGTTAGCGCAAATGGGTGTGGACGACCGGTGGAATTGGGTAAAAGAAAACGGGGTATGTTTTCAATGTTTAAACAGTAAACACCGACGGTTTAAATGTAAAGCAAAGAAATGCGGCATCGACGGCTGCAACGCCCCCCACCACGCCCTCCTTCACACCCGCAAGACCCGCGCACCTGAGACATCGGCCAAA
Source organism: Parnassius mnemosyne (assembly GCA_963668995.1). Lineage (NCBI taxonomy): Eukaryota > Metazoa > Arthropoda > Insecta > Lepidoptera > Papilionidae > Parnassius > Parnassius mnemosyne. The sequence continues at coordinate 2,478,201 of CAVLGL010000002.1, read as the reverse complement.
CCAGATGAGACCGTACTCGTCGCGTCTAACGTCGGTAGGAATGCAGCCGTATTGTTGAAAGTGTGTCCCATTACGTTACGTGGACCACACGGTAAGGAAATAGACACGTACGCGTTGCTCGACGAAGGTTCGACTATTTCGTTGATCGATGACGACTTAGCGCGTGAGTTAGGAGCGGAAGGACCGGTAAAGCCGCTGAATATTAGGGGAATAAGCAATAGTCAGCGCGAGGCCGATAGCAGGCTAGTCAACATAGGCATACGTGGAAAATCGCGCAGCGAGATGTATAGAATAAATGCGCGTACAGTAACGAATTTACAGATAGGTTCGCAGTCGGTGAATAAAGAGTGTTTACGTCTAAAGCATTTACGCGACCTACCGAGCTCGGTTTGCTATGAGGACGCCAGACCGAGATTATTATTAGGAGCCGACAATTGGCATTTAATAATCACCCGTAACTTGAGGATAGGGCGTCGAAGGCAGCCTATAGCTGCACGTACGCTATTAGGATGGGTGATACAGGGAACCGTGCCGCGATTCACGTGTAGGGAGGACGGTGAAACCGTGTTACACGTCGTAAGCAGTAGCGGACGGATAGATAGGGACATCCGAACGTTCGCGAGTCAAGACGAGGAGATAACGGAACTCCTCAAACGGCAGTACGAGATCGATTCCATCGGTATCTCGCTAAGGAATAGGCCGCGACGGGAAGAGGAACGCGCTGTCGAGATATTCCAGCGCACCGTCAAGAAGGTCGGCGATCAATACCAGGTGGGACTGCCATGGAAGGACGACGACGTGCGGATGCCTCCTAGCTACGAGATGGCTGCTAGAAGACTGCGGACGATCGAGAGGAAAATGGACAAATCGCCGGAATTTCGAGACGCCTATACCGCGCAAATAGATAACCTCCTGGCGAAGGGATACGCAAGGGAAGCCGAGGGGACAGAGAGAGAGGACCCTAGGAGCTGGTACCTGCCCCACTTCGCAGTACGAAACCCGAACAAGCCTGGGAAGACGAGAGTGGTTTTCGACGCGGCAGCGCGTGCGTCCGGTAAATGTTTGAACGATTATTTGCTTGACGGCCCCGACTTGTTACGGAACCTACCGGGCATACTGTTCAGATTTAGGGAGAACGAAATAGCCGTGTCAGCGGACATTAGGGAAATGTTTCTACGCGTTAAGATTGACCGTCGCGACCAACCCGCGCAATTATTTCTGTGGCGAGGTAACGAGCGATCCAGCCCACCGCGGGAATACGTTATGACTTCAATGATTTTCGGTGCGAGGAGCTCGCCGTTTCTCGCACATAGCGTTAGGGATCATAACGCGCGCGCACACGCTGAGACACATCCGTTGGCACTTAACGCTATCGTACGTAGTCACTACATGGATGACTACCTAGACAGTTATGCTACGGTAGAGGAAGCGGTAAACACTGCGAGGCAGGTTACGGAAGTCCACCAGCAGGCAGGCTTCACCTTAGCGGGCTGGAATTCGAACCACGCAGCCCTACTAGAGGACAAGCCGGAGGAATTATTGGCGAGCAAGCCTAAGGAGGTAGGCTTGAGACAAGACAGCCCAGGCAGAACCCTAGGGCTATTATGGATGGCCAATGAAGACGCCTTAACGTTCAACACCTCCATGAACCGGGTACCGAACGAGGTGAAGACGCTGCAGAGGCCACCGACCAAGAGAGAGGCGTTGAGTGCAGTCATGTCGGTCTTCGACCCGCTTGGACTGCTGAGCTACCTCACCATCACCGCCAAGATCCTGCTGCAAGACCTGTGGCGGATGAAGAAGGTCGGATGGGACGACGAACTACCCGAGGAAGCAGCTGAGGAATTCCAGAGGTGGCTGCGGGTCGTCGAGGAAGTATCACGACTGCGGCTGCCTAGGTGCTATGCTCCTACGGGGGGAGTGGTAGAGCGTCAGCTCCACGTGTTCAGCGACGCAAGCGAACGTGCGTACGCATCCGCGGCGTATTGGCGATTACGATACCGCGACGGAACGGTTAAGGTACGATTAGTGGCGGCCAAGGCGAAAGTCGCCCCGATAAAGGCGCAAAGCATACCACGGTTAGAATTGCAGGCGAATCTGATAGGCGCGCGACTCGCGGAATTCGTGCAAGGCGAGCACAGAGTGGTAGCCGATAGGGTAGTTTATTGGACAGACTCCACTACGGCGCTCCATTGGATTCAAAACGATACGGCGCGTTACACCCCATACGTAGCACATAGATTAGGGGAGATATCGGAGAAGACGTCACCCGAGCAATGGAGGTGGATACCGACCGCAGACAACATCGCGGATCAGGCAACGCGCATTAATTATACGTACAAGGAAGAGAGCGACAAATGGTTTACGGGACCGCCATTCCTGTACGAAGAGGAAGATCGATGGCCTCGACGACGGGAAGAGAAGGCAGGGGATGAAGATGACGAGCTGGAGGAAGTCGTGGCGCACCAGAGCGACACCAGGAGCGCTCCACACCTGCCAGACATCGAGAGGTTCTCTTCTTACGAGAGATTGGTCAGGGCCACCGCTCGGATATTACAGTTCGTCGATGCCATGAGAGGAAAGGCGCACGGACTAACATTGGACCACATCCACAAAGCAGAGCGGATGTGGATAGAGCGAAGTCAACAAGAGAGTTTTGCTGAAGACATCAGTCGACTGCAGAAAGGAAAGAACTTGGCAACCGGCAGCGCGTTAAGGAAGCTCGACCCCATATTCGAAGATGGCGTACTGCGAGCTAGAGGACGGATTGACGCAGCCAATGTGAACAGCCAAATGAAGAGGCCCATCATCCTGAACGGACGCCACCAGTTTGTAAAGCTGCTTGTGGAGAAGGCGCATAAGGAAGCAAGCCACGCCAACAGGGAACGGGTAGTGAACGACCTACGCACGAGATATCACATACTTCGACTACGACCGACCGTACGAGAAGTGGAGCGGAGATGTCTGTGGTGCAGGGTACGCAAGGCGACACCACGGCCAGCGGTTATCGGAGATCTACCACCTGAACGGTTAGGGGCATTCGCGCGACCATTCACCTACACCGGAATCGACTATTTCGGGCCTATAACGGTAACAATAGGACGTAGGCATGAAAAACGGTGGATAGCGTTATTCACTTGCTTGACGACGCGCGCGGTACATTTAGAGATAGTTTATTCCCTAACGACGGACTCGGCGATATCGGCATTGCGGCGCATGGCGGCTAGGCGTGGGTGGCCACGGGTCATCTACTCGGATAACGGGACAAACTTTCATGGGGCGGACACCGAATTACGACGGGCGATGGAAGAGTGGGCACCCCTGCTGAAGGACTACGCGTTGACTCGGCGGACGGATTGGAAGTTCATCGCGCCGGGTGCGCCGAACCAGGGAGGCGCATGGGAGCGTCTCGTGCGCTCGGTGAAGACCGCGCTCGAAGCCACACTCAATCAGAAGAGCCCACGGGAGGAGACATTAGCGACGCTCCTCACAGAAGCCGAAAACACAGTTAACTCTCGACCGTTGACGCACGTACCGGTCGACATCAACGAAGAAGAAGCATTGACACCCAACCACTTCTTGCTGCTGGGACCATCGAGCCTTCCAGTGACCGCGCCGTGCACGCCTAATGATCGTCGGGCGTGGAGAGCGGCGCAGGGACTTGCCGACGAGTACTGGAAGCGCTGGGTGAAGGAATACCTGCTGACGCTGGTTGCGCGCGGAGACTCAAGGGACGTGCAGCAGCGCCCGGTACAAGAAGGAGACCTCGTCGTGGTGGCAGACGGGACCATGCCGAGGAACGTGTGGCCAAGAGGAGTTGTAACGAGGACCTTTCCCGGACCAGACGGCGTGGTACGGAACGTGGAAGTGAGGACCAGGGGCGGATTGCTGCGGCGGCCGGTCAGGAGGATCGCCGTCCTCCCGAGTGCAGCCTAGGCTCGCAAGGCTACGCCGGGGGGAGAATGTTACGGACAGCGAGAGACCCGCCGCCCCGTCGCCCCTTCGTTCCCCGTTACGTCCCGCGCACCCCGCACGCCGGCGCTGATCACGCGATATCGGGCAACCAATCAGCGCGCGTGCGGGGAATATTGCCATCGGGCGGCCAACCCGACGAAATGAAGCGCTCTTCTCGGAAATATAAGAAGGGCGCCTCGGAGGTTCGTTCGTTCATTCGTTCATTCGGGTTCATTCGGATCATCAGAAGACAAGGAAGAATCAAGACAGAAGACTCCATACTGAAGACCTCCCTTTTGTATAGTGATTAGTTAATGTACCGAACCCTTTGTAAATAGTGAATATAGTATAATTAAAAGTACCATCTTTTCTTCGAGCAGTCCCCTAGTATAGCTAACCTCACACCGCCAGTTTAAAACACCAAATACAGTCCACTACTCTCCATCCATTTTACTTACAATACATCGTTTTCTTCCCTATCTTATCAATGAAGATTCCAATGGCCAGGTACGTGATAGCGAACACTGCCCCCATGCCCATTGATATGGGGAAAACCCCCACCGAAACTTCGTTGTGACAAGCATTATCTGCTAGCTCCAGCTGAAACAATTTTCAAGTCAAATTTTTATTTTAAAACTATATTGTGCTAACCAGGTTACAAAAGGCGGACTTAATGCCAGTTAATATTGTCCACCAGTCAACCCATGGTCTGGTGAAAACTTAGTGCTTTTACCTCCTCATAAGAATTTTCTTCTATATCGTGGAGGCGTTTCACTTATATTAATTGTACAAGAACAAGCATTCAGATACGGAATTATTTATAGCCCACAGAAATAGTTTATCAGTGGATTCGAACCTGTAGCCCTTCACCGTCGCAACCACTATAGCATTAAGCTGGCGTTTCACTCTTGTATTCTGTGATAGCGTGGTCCGTTTATGCATGGTAGAGTCATGCTGCAGCTGTATTATGGTCAGCTCGATCGGGAATGGACCAAACCTTCACACAATACCAAAGTAGAATAGCAGCTTAATGCTGCTGTGTTTCGTATGGTGAGTGTGGAGAGCCGGAGAAACATTTTTACTGGAAACGAGGCATTCCATCTTAGTCCTCAGGGGTGACAGCGCATCTGCATTTTGATTCTCCGTCGAGGATTGATGTTGATGTCTATGGGCCACTGCAGCCATTTACAATCAGGTGGACTATGTGTTTTGTATAAAAATATAATTTAACCTTATGAACTTACCGTGATATTGTGGGCCATTTGGAACTTGTTGTGAATGATCTCGCAGATTGTGATGCTGTACTCGCTCTTACTGTTCAGAATGTTGTTCAGTATATCGGGGACCCACATATACAGGCCGCTGGATCTGCAAATAAATAGAACGTCGTAGTGTATCACCTGGTATGAAACAGAACACAGCTGGACATGGATATTTCCGAAGTTAGGAAATTTGCGTTAGGAACCGAGAACTTTTGATTTTTAATCAAGAAAAGACGTACATGTCTATGGGCCACAGCATTCACTTACCATCAGGCGAACAGTGTGCTCGTTTGTCACCCTTAATTCTTTTAAAAATATGGATTTATCCTCAATGTACTAAGCAAGCAAAGTAAGCGCAACGGTCAAGTGTATTTTAATAGTCTGCAAAACGACAAAGTCCTGGATTCGAATGCGCTATTCAATACTGCCGTGAACCATCACCTAGCACAATGCAAGGGTATACAGAACCACTAGCTTATCTAGTATAAACACTGGGAGTCAGTTTAATTATAGACTGTGAGGTATTCCACCTTAGTCCTCGAGGTGATAGCCTTCTAGGTTTCAAGTTGACTGCAGATGTCCATGGACGCAGTAGCCACTTACCATCAGGTGGATTGTAAGATAAATTGATGGATAAAACTAATTTTACGGATTTTATCGCGTATATTAACTTATTTTATATTCCCGACGTTTCGAGCACTTTCCAACACCCATGGTCACGGGGGGGACCGAGGTGTATGACGTCGCAATGCCATAGTTAACCACGGCTACCTCCAGATTAAAAATTATTATTTTTGTTCCGATCTACGCAGTATGAACTTACAGTATCTCGAAGTCTTGCAGTTGTATGCTTGGGTTGGGATTTAATTTTATTAATTATGGGATCCCAAGCAGATGGTAGCACACAGCCATCTTCTCTATTGAATTACGATGTTTTTCGATTTCAATAGCCTCACGAATCAACTTTGGAAGGAATCGGTGTTCTTTAGCGAGGATTTGTAGTCTATCAAATGTAATGTAGTGACGGGGGCGATCCTGTACGTGTTCACAGACTTCCCGGAGCGAAACGGCGGGAATATAAAATAAGTTAATATTCGCGATAAAATCCGCAAAATTAGTTTTATTTAAATGAGTAGTGTTCGCGTTAATATAAAAAAAAAAAACATTAAATTGATGAATTTTGAGCGTGTATGTGCGTATGTATATATGTCTATTTCTTTGGTACGTCCTTTAGTTGACGGATTATTATATATGTGGTGCCGTTAGATTCGTCTCTTAGCTGTGTAAGTGACATACCGTTAGCATTACAGTCTATTAAAGTACACTGCCGAATATATGCCTCCCTTACAGGTTGCCTCATAGGGAGAATATCTGCGAAAGTTGCCACGCTTGGGAAGCCGGTCGGCAACCGCAGTTTTTTATATTTATTCGTTACTAGGAAAACGCCCGTCTATTTATTTGTTTCCCTCTGTCACCTCTTACGATACCCACGGGATGATATGGGGTAGTGGATATTCTTACACTGCCACTACACAGAAGTGAAATAGGTAAGTGGAAATAATATTTGGATTTCAAAAAAAAAATATTTTTAATTACTATTTTTAACTCCCGACGAAAGGTGTAAGTTTGTAGTGTGTATCTGTGTCCTGTGTGTATGTCTGTAACATCATAACTCCTGAACGGATGTACCGACTTTGATTAAGTTTTTTCATTTGAAAGGTGTCTTAATCGAGAGTGTTTTTAGCTATGTTTCAAGAAAATCTGTTCAACCGTTTGAAGATCACCAGCTTCTTTGTTTCGAGGGTTTCGAAAAATTTTAATTTTAGTTATAATTACTGTTATTAGGCTTCTTGTATGAACACGCACTCACACACACACATATGCTTCTAAAATAATGAGCGTGGTTTTGGATGCAGTCTTTTATGGGTTGTAAAAAAAGTAATATGGAGGCCGTGTGCGCCAGTGCATGTCAAGAAGTTAATCGGCATCTTTTTAAATGTATGCTCATCTTCGTCTTTCTTTCTTTGATGGACTGACCTTTTTTTTCCATAGAATACAGGTGACAATCGAGCACACAGTCCACCTAATGGTAAGTGCTGTGGCCCATAGACATCTCCATTAATCCTCGATTAAAAATCAAAATGCAGATGCGTTTTCACCCCTGAGGACTAATATGGACTGCCACGGTTGAGTCGATCCATTCGTGCTACAACTACAATATAGCTTCGTCGTGGCTCTACTGCGTAATACTAGTCTGAACTTACAGCATAAACACGGCAAACATAGAGATGTGCGAGATGATCACGCAGCGCAGCAGTGGCGGACGGAACAGCAACGATATGTTTTGGATGGCTCCAACAAATCCACTCTTGGTTAACTCCATGTTGGTGGAAGCCACTTTTTCTACCTGAAAAAAAAAGAAAAAAGGTTAAGAACTGTAACAATGAAGGGCCCAAAAAATTACCCTCACCAGATTTCGCCAGTTGCAAGAGAGGTGAACTTATTTGTTACACAGTGTCATTTTAATTAAGAAACTGCGTTTTAAATGAGAGTTTATCGGTGTCTAGAGTGTGTAAATACACAAAACAATGCCTCAGTGGTTTGCTGTTTAATGTTTGGCACATTTTTGACTCTTTTTTTATTTCATACTTTAAGGTATATCCGTGTCACAGTCAAAACTCATAACCGGTCAAAACCACTTTTGACTGTAAAAATCAGGCAAAAATGGTTTTGACCAATGCCCTTAGCAGACTGTTTTTTGTAGTCAAAAGTGGTTCTGACCAACGTTCTTAGTCAAAAGTAGTTTTTTTTTTCATTTAAAGTTCAGACTATCGGTCAAAACTCGCAATATAGTAGGTTAAGGTGCGGCTGGGGTGGCCCTTGGGCCACTCTAAAGCTGCGTACATTATAATGATATAAAATATAATATTGAAGAAATTTAACTTGTTTTTCAGTAATTCAAAAAGTAAAGTCAAAAGTAGTTTTGACTAACATTCTTGGTCGAAACCACTTTTAGCCGATGTAGTTTGGTCATAATCACTATTATCCAATATTTTTGCAGTTAAAAATGGTTTTGAGCAACATCCTTAGTCAAAACTACTTTTGACTGAAAAAATCGTTTAAAAGTGTTATTGAAACGTCCTTAGTCAAAACTACTTTTGTCTGATTTTTTACAGTCAAAAGTGGTTTTGACTGGTTATGAATTCTGACTGTAACATTCGTAGTTTAATCAAGATCTGAACTAAACATTATATTAAATTACTAATATTTTAGAAAGAAGCACGAATCTCTTCACTTTTCTAAAAAATTAACTTCCCCCGCTATGAAATTTGTCAATTGTTTCACCTAATTATTTTTTTATAGGAGAGGGCGTAAACTGTCACTCCATCTCGTGGGGGGTCGCCCTACACTTCGCCTACCGGTACGAGGCTGCCACACCAGAAACTTTCTTCCGCATCGGTTGTCGGTTCTTCGAGCTATATGGCCGGCCCACTGCCACTTCAGCTTACTAATCCATTGGGCTATGTCGGTTACTGGTTCTACTGCGGATATCCTCATTTCTAAGTTTATCACACAGAGTAACCCCGAGCATATCCATCTCCATAGCTCGCTGAGTGACCTTGAGCTTCCTCATACGGCCAGCAGTGAAGGACCACGTCTCAGATCCGTAAGTCATCACTGGCAACACGCACTGGTTGTACAATTTCGTTTTAAGGTTTTGAGGTATGTCTGACGAGAAGATGTGTCGTAGTTTCCCGAACGTTGTCCAGCCGAGTTGAATCCGTCGATTGACCTCTCGGTCGAAGTTGGACTTACCTAGTCAGAATATTTGTCCTAGGTAAACATACTCGTCAACAACTTCGAGCTTAGTGCTCCCAACAACTACCGGCATAGGTATGACATGGACATTAAACATAATCTTTGTTTTGTCCATGTTCATCTTAAGACCTATCCGTTGGGAGACACTATTGAGGTCATTGAGCATAGTGCTTAGGTCCTCCAGCGATTCTGCCATAAGGACTATATCGTGGGCAAATTGAAGGTGAGTGATGTACTCGCCATTGATGTTAATACCGTATCCTTTCCAGTCCAGAAGCTTGAAAACGTCTTCCAATGCAGCGGCGAAGAGTTTCGGGGTTATAACGTCACCCTGTCTTACACCTCTCTGCAATTGGATAGGTTTCGTACTCTGGTTCTGTACTCGGATAGCCATCGTAGCCCTACTGTACAAGCACTTCAGCACTTCGATATACCGACAGTCAACTTGGCACCGCTGAAGGGACTGCAGCACCGCCCAAATTTCGACGGAATCAAAGGCTTTCTCATAGTCCACATACGGCAGGCATAGTGGCAAATTGTACTCCTCGGACTTCTGTACAACTTGTTGAAGGGTATATATGTGGTCTATGGTGCTAAAGGCCTTTTGGAAACCGGCTTGTTCGGGAGGCTGGAAGTCGTCAAGTCTGCGCGCTAGACGATTCGTAATGACTCTCGAAAATAGTACGTAGAAACGGCTCAGAAGGGAAATCGGTCTGTAGTTCTTCAAGAGAGCGTTGTCACCTTTCTTGAAGAACAAAACCACCGCACTTCTGCTCCACGCCTCTGGTGTAATGCCACAAAGGAGGACGGAATTAAAGAGCCTCCGAAGGATTTCAAGTACCGGTTTTCCACCCGCTTTCAGAAGCTTCGCTGTAATTCCATCTTCGTCTGGGGCCTTGCCGTTTTTAAGATGCTGGAGAGCCATTCTAATGTCGCTCAGACTGACGTCCGGGATATCTTCGGAATAGTGTCGGATAAGACTCGCTCTTGGATCGTTACTAACACTTGCGTGTGGCTCCAACGATGATGTGTACAGCTGCCCATAGAACCTCTAAATCTCATTCAAAATCTCAGGTGTCCCGGAAACGACGCTGCCACACTCGGTCTTTAGCTTCAACAGTTGGCTCTTTTTGGTAGACAGATCTCTAGCAAAGACTTTGGAGCCCTGGTTCCACTCGATCGCTTCTTCAATACGAGCAGTATTAAAGTTGCGTAAGTCCCGCCGTATGCATTTAGAGATCTGTCTATTCAGTTGCCTGTATGCTATCAAATCTGTTGAAGAATGTAGTTTCATCTCCCGTCTAACAGCCATGAGATTAAGAGTATGATCGGAGAGTTTTTGTGTTCTTCTGTGGTAGATCTTGCAAAACTTAGCTCCGACCGCATGGACAGTTTCCACAAGCTTGTCATTCATATCGTACACTTCATTGCAGTCTTCTAGGCACTGAAAACGGTTTTGTACCTCGAGCTGAAAGGTTTCAGGACTTTGGAACAGACCACGATGGGGACGGAGCGTTGACTTGATTAGACGAGACCTCTCCAAGTTAACTTTTAGATTCAGTGTGCCTCTAACCATTCGGTGATCGCTACCAGTTTTCACCCTCGCGATCACGGTGACATCACTGAACAGTTGTCGTCTGGTCGTCATAATGAAGTCAATCTAATTTTTTGTCGAACCGTCAGGGCTCGACCAGGTCCATTTCCTGTGGAGCCGCTTCTGGAAGAAAGAGTTCATCATAAAGAGTCCCTCTTTCTCCATGAAGTTGGCCAGCTGCTGGCCCCTTGGGTTCCGTTGCCCTATTCCAAATTTCCCTACTTTCAGCTCACCGTTCTCTCTTGTGCCTAGTTTTGCATTGAAGTCTCCCATTAACACCATATATTGGGTTTTGGAGGAATGCATGGCTCTAGATATATCCTCATACATTTCCTCCACCTCCTCATCGGGGTGTGCCGAGGTTGGTGCGTAAACCTGTATGACCTTCAGCGAATACCGTTTGGTGATTCTGAGTATAAGGTACGCAACCCTCGTCGACACACTCTCGATCTTTACAACGTTGTTAACGAGAGACTTGTGGACGATAAATCCGACATTTTTTATCAATGGTTAATTGATGAAACGTAGTCAAGATCACTTCGCATTAAATGTATTTAATTAAATTGGCACATGGCACTTAAACCAAAACGGATATTACGCGGCAACTCCTCAGTAATCAATTACAAAAGCGCACTGACGTTCATTGCTTTCACAAGGCCATTTTTTCAGTGGCTTATGTGTAACCTCAGGGGCGGTCGACGTAAATCAATTTATAAAATACTCTGATTCAATTTTGCGTTGTTTTCGTAATAAAACCCGGTCGTTATGTAATTATTCTGCAATAATAATATTAAAATACTCTTACAAAATTATTGCTTTTTTATCTCGATTTTGTTTGGTTTTCTCAGGACTATCTATGTGCTTAACAAGGTTCACTTTTTGTCTCCAAATAAGGGCCGGACCTTATTAGGGGTGTGAGGTTTTAAAATAGGCGTGATCAGTTACTTAAATGACTTTTATAAGTGTAAATAAGACGCTGGCTGGCAATTGGCACTTTTGTGCGGTGATAACGACAAGTCGCCACACTAGGCCATTGCTATCGCATAAAAATGCCACATGTCTAGACTCCTTTACTTCCTTGGACAAAAAATAATCTAGACGCTTTCGAGTGTTATACTTAACAACACAATCGTTTTTACGTAGTTTTTATAAGACTTTATTTACGCAAATCAAGTAGCTTTTGACATAAGTATTGTTCATAAATAAATAAAAGGAGCAAAACTAACGTAGCTCCAAGTGATCTGGTTAAAACAGCATTTACTAGACGGCAACAGGCAAAAAAGTCGTCTTATTTGTACAATTACTTAAACAAAGAATTGACTATTTATTCAAAAACTAGTAAAGAATGTAAGAAACTTCTTATAGAATGGCTCAAGTGGAAAGATTATCACGAAATAGAAAATTTGTTGAAATAACACGGCCTTTAAAGCACGCGCGCACACGTGCCCTCGTGCAAACACACAAAAACGCACGCACACACACACACACACATACACACACACACACACACACACGCACACGCACACGCACACACGCACACACACACACACACACACACATTTTATAATTAATTTATCAAAAGGAAAGGAATGTTATGTTATTCTTGTAACTACAAGTATTGTATGTTAATTAAGGAAGAGCGAGTTTTCCTGTCACAAGTATTGAAAAATACTTAAAAGGAGAACTCTATGTACTGCTAATGATGTAAATTTATTGTTACAGAATTAACATTTTTTGATTTTGATTTTTTTTGAATATAAGTATATTGTTTCCAGTGAAGGCAAAAATGGAAATGGAAAAAAGAAAACGAGGCTCAGGGTGGTCTCTAATTGATCTTTAGGATGCTATAGATGATATTAGAAAAAATGTCTGAGCGTGCTTCAAAACACAATATACCACGGCGAATGTTCAAAAATCTCATAAAATCTGGAAGCGTGGTGAAGAGGATGAGAAGAAAAGCTGTTTTTACCGACACACACGTGCACGTGGGAGAGCCATGCTGTAGCTATATTAGTAGTATATTTGTAGCACGAATGGCTTGGCTGTGAGTGTAGAGAACCGGAGAACCTTTATACTGGAAAAGAGGCATTCCATCTTAGTCCTTACGGGTAACAACGCATCTGCATTTTGATACTTTATTGAAGATAGATGTAGATGTCTATGGGTCACAGCAACCACTTACCATCAGGTGGACTGTGTGCTTGTTTATTATCCTATCCTATAAAAAAAAACAGGAAAAGGAATTGGTAGAAAGAATTAAGAAGTTTTCAAATATAGGCATGCCTTTAACACCAAAAATAATACGTAAACAAGCTTTCTTTTTTTGTGAAAGAAACAATATAAAAAATCCCTTTAGTCACAAAAAATCAACTATGATTACAGAAGTGTAATATGTACCTGATGAGGTCCAAGGACAATGATTGAAAAAAATTACTATTTAGTAACATTTTGTGATTTTCTTCACTAGAGTTAATAAAAATCTGCATAAAACTACAATTTATTTCATTTATAACTAGAAAATAGATTAGTTATAACTTATATACATTTCCTAACACTTTATAAGGGCCACGACACTAATTTATATGAATTTCCGTCTCATTATTCGAAAGCCACGAAGTTAATAGTAATTTAAAGCCATTGCTTTCTAAAGATGTGATGTTTCTAGTATACAACGCCTAAAACCTTGCAGTTAAATTATATATTATTTAGTACCCTAGTGCCCATTAAAGACCATAGACAACCTTTTAAAGAACTTTTTTTTATAAGTAACTGGCCATTGGTGCCTTATATTTTTATAGAATATTTTCTCTTCAAATAAAAACAGTTTATTTGATAATGATGTCTTACAAATTAACAGACTTCTCAAAATTGACTTATAAGGATTTCGAAAATCCCGGCCCTTATTAGATGCAATTACCGTAATTCAACAAGTATTTACAAAAAAACTATTTACATAAACAGCGTTAAAATGCGCTCCTGGCCACTTATAAATTTTTGAATTTCGAATATGTAGTATATTTTTTAAGACATAAGAAACTCATAGGAAGGTTTTTATAATAAGTTTATTCAAGAAATTCGGTATTCCAGATATTGAAGTGGGCTTTATTAGACTTAAATTTACTCGTATTAGACTTCATTTTTAACGTGGTAGAGCCATGCTGCAGCTATATTAGTAGTATAGTTGTAGCACGAATGGGTCGGCTCGACCGGTGAATGACCACGCTCTCACAGAATACTAGCGTAAAATAACAGCTTAATGCTGTTGTTTCGTATGGTGAGTGTAGAGAACCGGAGACCCTTTTTACTGGAAAAGAGGCATTCCATTTTAGTCCTCACGGGTGACAACGCATCTGCATTTTGATTCGCAAACGAGGATAGATGTAGATATCTATGGGCCACAGCAACCACTTACCATCAGGTGGACTGCGTGCTCCTTTGTCACACTATTCTATAAAAAAAAATGAAAAATTATAAGTTTGACGCAATAGGTACATACACAATACCGACTATCTACATTCTGCAGACATAGTTGTAGCACAAATGGGTCAGCTAGACCGGGGAAGGACCATGCTCTCACATAATACCTGCTGCTGTGTTGCGTATGGTGAGTGTAGAGAACCGGAGACACTTATTTATTTTATTTATTTATTTATTAGGAAGCCAACATGATATTGTACAATGAAAAAATGCTTACCAATTTTATTGATTAATCTAAAGTTTAGTACATATCATACTTATAGGCTAACTTAACATGTTAAAGTAAAATAATAAGTAACGCACATTATTGTTAAAAAAAGAAGAAAGGATAACAAAATAACCTATTATAATGCATGAAACAAAAAAAAAAACAGAATACTTTTTTTCTACCATTTCTCATGAGGTGATCTTAATTTTGTTACAAAAATGTTTTTTAATTTTATTTTTAATAGTACCACTATTATCCACTATTAAGAATCGTTGAATATGTCAAGGTCGACTAATTTAGAAATTACGTTATAAGTTTTAAGGTTCTATTAATTGGAGCTGATAATCCGACATTTGTTCTACAATACCTAGTTTTGAATAAACTATAATTTCTTATTATAGAACTAGGTCTAGGAACAACATATGATATTTTACCTAAAAGATTATTCGAACTAATTTTATTGTTAACGATTTTGTGTAACAAGCACAAGTCCATAGACGCTCTTCGATCATTTAATGAAATCATATTACAATTATCCCGTCTTTCAATATAAGTTAATTGCCTGTGTTTTTTGTTATTATTGAAATAAAGGTACTTAAGGAATTTCTTTTGAACTCGTTCTAACCTATTTATATCTCTTTGATAATATGGATTCCAGACAGAAGAACAATACTCAAGATTACTAAGAATAAATGAGTTAAAAAGAGTTACTTTGGATTTTTTATTTTTAAAAGTTTTAGTTACCCGTTTACTTTTACTGGAAATGGGACAACGCATCTATAAATATAGATGTCTAATGGACACAACATCCACTTACCATCAAGTAGACTGTGTGCTCTTTTGTCACCCTTATTCTATATTAAAAAAAAAACATGTATCCTAAAAATACTTTACTTCACCTCTGCGCACGTGATAAATCGTAGTGCCGTCGGCGATCGAACCTGAGTTGCTCGCGTACAGAAAAAAATATGACGAGTGTTACCTCTGAGCTACCACGGTTTATAGCACGCTTTTTATAAGCTTTACAACCATTCACATGTATTATGTTGATATAGATATATAAATGAAAAGTGTAAACAGAAAATGGAAATAAATCCTTTACTGTGGTCAGAATGAAAAACCACAACCACCTTTTTTAAAACTTAAATACCGGTTTTACACGTTCCAGTAACACAAGTAGAGTGTACTTTGAAAACCGCATTGTAGAATGTGGGGGAGGGACGTGAGACAATCGGTGAAATGTGTCACCCGTTTTTTACAAAGTATACAAATATACTATACTATAGTATACTATACTATAGTATACTATACTACAAATATACTATTCTTTAGAACCCTAAAATAAAACACTACGATAACATAACCTAGTTATTGTTTATTTTTACCAGAATTTACCTTTCGTTTACCAAATGTCGCTAGTGAGGTGAATTTTTTTACACAGTGTCATATAATTGTGTCATATAATTTTCCATGTAATCCCATATTTTTCGCCTATACGCGGTTCGCAACTCTTTGGACTCTATGTACGTATGTTTTCTTTTTATAGATAAGGGTCACAAACAAGCTCACAGTCCACCTGATCGTAAGTGGATGCTGTGGACCATAGACATCTACGTGTATCATTAATTAAGAATCAATATGTAGATGAGTCGTCACTCCTGAGGATTAGGATGGAATGCCTCGTTACTGATAATAAGGATTTCCGTTACTTTAGACTCATCATACGAAATACAAGAGCATAATTCTGCTATTTCACGCTGATATTCTTCATACCTTGTAAAAATGTACGTAGCGTATTGTGGTATAGTTAAGAAAATAATTAAAAAATCTATTTTTTAGGGTTCCGTACCTCAAAAGGAAAAACGGAACCTTATAGGATCACTTTATTGTCCGTCTCTCTGTCTGTCAAGACCCTTTTTCTCAGGAACGCGTGGAGGTATCAAGCTGAAATTTATATCAAATAGTCAAGTCTACTATCTCTTGAAGTTATGAAAAAATCAAACTTCTAAGCCAACGCAATCAAAAGATACAGCCGCTTATGCCGCAAATCTTCGACACTCGCAAGGGTATCAAAATCTACAGGATATTTCCCGTGAACTCAGAATCATAAAATTTGGTACGAAGCAAAGTATTATAGCATAGATAAAGTAAAAATTGCGAAAAGCATAAATTTTTAGTTACATAATATAATAAAAATATTTTTAATAATATTAAACTTATATACCTACGGATTTGTTCGGAACCCTCGTTGCGCGAGTCCGACTCGCACTTGGCCGGTTTTATTTTTATTTCTAAATAAACAATATGAAATAAACTTTCTTTTACACTCAATTGTACTAATTGCTAGTGAGAAACGACCTAACAGCTTTTTTTTTAGAATAAGTGTCACAAACGAGTACACAGTCGACCTGATGGTAAGTGGATGCTGTGGCCAATAGATATCTATATTTAACTTCAATTAAGAATGAAAATGCAGATGCGTTTTACCTCTGAATTGTGAGATGGAATGCCTCATTTCCAGTAAAAATGATATTAGGTTCTTTAAACTCACCAGCTGTTGTGTGTTGTGTGTCACCAAATTTTGATAAACAACACTCACTGGAAAGCAGTCGGCAGTTTTTCCCTCGTTCCACGCGTACATAGCGGCGAGGACTGGCAACGCCGCCTGCGGTCCTTTTGCTGCTAGAAGATACCGCGGTGATTCTGGCAATATCAGTAAAGCCAAACTCGCTAACAATCCAGGGGCACACCAGGACCACATGAACACCCTCCATGGTGACAACCTTATTGCTCCCCACTGCCAGGACCATTTTCCTGGTATAATAAGCCACGCAAGACCTGGGTATAGAAAATAATATTTTTTAAAACTTATTTTATAGGATAGGGTGACAAACGAGCACATAGTCCACCTGATGGTAATGCCCATAGACATCTATACACCCGTTCGGACTAAGATGGAATGCCTCTTTTCCAGTAAAAAGGGTCTCCGGTTCTCTACACTCACTATACGAAACGCAGCAGTGTTAAGCTGCTATTTCACGTTGGTATTTTGTGAGAGCGTGGTCCTTCCCCGGTCGAGCCGATCCATTCGTGCTACAACTACACTACTAATATAGCTGTAGCATGGCTCTACCACGTGATTAAGACTGTCTTATAACTAAGACTGTGTTATGACATTCTAGGCTTCTAAAATGCTGGTTTTCATAATAAGAACTGCTAGGGTAGTCAAGTTAGGTGTATGTGATTGTGGAAGCCTCCGCGTGTTCATGTGCGTTTCCGCGTGAGAGTCGTCTGAGTGTGCCTATCTATATTGTGTTGTGTGTGAGCGTGCGTGCGTACGTGAGTGCGTGCTTGCGTACGTGTTTGTTGCAAATAAAAGAAATTTTTATACCGGGTGAGAGTTTATGTACGTGGGTATGTATGTAAGATATTATTAAAAAAAAATTACATTATCGAAATCAGCTGCTCACCTGGTAAAATGATGAAGGAGAATGAGATGAAGGCCGAGCCCCACGCGATTGCTGAAGCTCGCTTGGAGGCCACGTGCATCTCCCCCAAATACGCGTACACCGTAGCGCTTGATGCGGATACTCTAGAAAAAAAGAGCTATAAGAACTCCACCTGCTGAATCAAGAGAAGTTTCTGGCGACAAACAAATGGTAAAAACGCCATTTAAAATCCCGAATTAGAATCACACGCACAGGTAGTAGAGATCATATATTATTGACTCAATATCTTCACATATCGGTTCTATGACCACAACATCGGCTGCACAGAGTCGTGAGCTTAGACAAATCTGTCAATATTCTTGTAATGAGGGTCAACATTTAATAAAAAGTTTTTTTTAAGTTTTTACAGATTAAGGGTGGCGACTATGGTCGTGGCGGGGCAGTGGGTGCTAAAAATCTCCGGTACGGGTTCGGTTGCTACTTAAAACGATTTGATCTGGCAACATTCAACGCGCGCATGCACAAAACCCTGGAGCTGGTAGAAGAGATAGATAAGTTGCGCTGGGATATTATAGGATTATCTGAGGTGCAAAGAGAAGGAAAAGGCACGGTAACCTTCATAAACAAATATATAGGATATCTCTAAAGTCAAGCATTTCTCAAAAACCCACTAAACGACGTTGATTGGAGACAAAAGAAAATTAGATACAAGAGAGAACGGTGAGCTGAAGGTATGGAAATATCGCGATAGGGCAACAGAACCCAACGGGCTAGCAGTTAGCCGACTTCATTGAGAAAGAAGGACTCAATAATGAACTCTTTCTTAAAAAAGCGGCCCCATAGATAATGGGCCTGGTCAAACCCCGTTCGACAAAAAGTAACATTGAATTCATTATAACAATCAGACCGCAACTATTCAGTAAGATATTGTGAGGGTGAAAACTTTTAGCGATCACCGAATGATAGGAGGCACATTCAAACTTAAAGTTTTTTTTTTATAGAAGAGGGGGCAAAAAGCATGCGGCTCACCTGATGGTAAGTGACTACCGCCACCCATGAACAACTGCAACACCAGGGGAATTGCAGATGCATTGCCGGCCTTTTAGAAAGGTGTAAGCTCTTTTCTTGAAGGTTCCTAAGTTGTATCGGTCCGGAAAATTCGCTGGTGGTAATTGATTCCACAAGGAAGTTGTGCGAGGGAGAAAACTTCTTCTAAATCGCACAGTGGTGGACCGCCAATCATCCAGATGGTATGGATGGTAACGCGAGTTTTGTCGCGATGTGCGATGGTGAAATTGAGCGGCTGGAATTAGTCCGAACAATTCCTCAGAGCACTCCCCGTGATAGATGCGATAAAATACGCAAAGAGATGCAACATCTCTACGCAGTGCCAGTGTATCGAGCCGACCAGAAAGAACTCGGTCATCGACGATTCGAACCGCTCTGCGCTGGATGCGGTCAAGTGGAAGGAGCTGGCACTGGGGTGCCCCGGCCCAGAGATGAGAACAGTATTCCATTTGGGGCCGAACTTGCGCTTTGTAAAGTTGCAAGCGATGTACCGGCATGAAATACTGTCTCGCTCTGCTGAGCACGCCAAGCTTTTTAGAGGCCAATTTGGCCTTCCCTTCCAAGTGACCACGAAACTGCACACTATTCGATATGTCGACGCCAAGGATTCCGATACTAGCTGAGGCAGCAAGGGGAGTGCCTTGAAACTGAGGAGATACGACAAAGGGGTTCTTTTTAGCGGTAAACGCGCAAACTTGTGTCTTCTGGGGATTGAACTGGACAAGATTTAGTCGGCCCCAATCCGAGACTTTGTTAAGCAAAGACTCGACTTCAGACACAAGTTTGTCCCGGTACTCAGCGACGTTTTCCCGAGAAATATTGGCACGGCCGGTATATAAGGCATCACCAGTGCTGTCGTCCGCATAGCAATGAATGCTACTAGTTAGCAACATATCATTGATATGCAGAAGAAACAGCGTTGGTAATAGCACGCAGCCTTGTGGAACACCAGCGTTGATAGGCTTAAAATCAGAGCATGCACCGTCTACTACGACCTTGATGCTCCGATCAGCAAGGAAACTGGTGATCCATTTGCACAATTTCTCGGGAAGCCCATGGGAAGGAAGCTTCGAAAGAAGCGCTTTATGCCAGGCCCGATCGAAGGCCTTCGCTATGTCCAAACTAACGGCCAATGCCTCCCCTTGGACTCTAATGCCTCCGCCCATCTATGAGTCAGATAGACTAGAAGATCACCAGCTGATCGACCTCGACGAAAACCGTACTGGCGGTCACTAATCAGCTGGTGATCCTCAAGGTACTTCATGAGCTGGCAGTTTATAATGGATTCCATTATTTTGGAGAACAAGGAGGTGATGGCAATAGGCCTGTAGTTGGACGGGTCTGAGCGGTCGCCTTTTTTAGGGATCGGGTGGACCAAAGCTGTCTTCCATGAATTCGGGACTACGCCTTGGGAGTAGGAGTATCGGAAAAGATGCGTTAAAACCGATGCCAACTCCGGAGCACACGTCTTCAGCAAAATGGGAGGGACTCCATCGGGCCCACTCGATTTGCTGACGTCCAGGGAGAAGAGTGCTTTGCGAACCGAGCGCTGTGTAAACCGCACATCCGGCATGGAGCACTCACATCGCGGGATAGTCGGCGGTGTGTTCCCCCCGTCATCTAGAGTCGAGTTGGACGCAAAAAGAGAGCTCAACAGATCGGCTTTCTCCTTTTCGGCATGGGCCAGTGAGTCGTCCTCCCTGTGCAGAGATGGAAGAGATGGCTGACAGAAGTTCCCTTGGACAGCCTTGGCGAGTGACCAGAATGCACGGGTTCCCGAAGGAAGGCGAACTAGTTTCTCGCCAATTCTGCCGATGTGCTCAGACCTTGCCTGGGCAATGACGCTTTTGTAGGACCTGGAGGCGGAATTATACTTCTTTTTAAGTGCGCTGGTGTTTACATCCCGAGACGTTGATGCGTCAGCCCAGGCCTGGTAGCACTCCTGCTTACAGCGTGATGCTATTTTACAGGAGCGACCAAACCATGGCTGGAATCTGCCTCCGATGGGCACCACAGAGGATGGAATAAAAAGTTCCATACCCTGAAGTACTACATCAGCAACAGAATCGGCAACAACGCTGGGATCTTCCGGCGAGAAGCAAACTCGCCCCCAAGGGTACGATGCAAAAAAATACCGCATCCCGTCCCAATCAGCTGACCTATAGTGCCAAACTCGGCGGCAAGCTGCAGATCGCAACTGCGATTGAAGCGTGAGTGGCACCGTACTTCGGATCAGACAATGGTTCGAAGAGCCCAGAGGGGCATCGACGGAGACCTGATATCCGTCCGGATGAGAGGTCAGCAGAAGGTCCAACAGGGAAGGTACATGGTCTTCCACATCTGGAATCCGCGTAGGCGAAGTAACCAGTTGTGTTAGACCATATGCGAAGGCAAAGTCATAGACAGATCTACCCGCATGATTGGTTAAACAAGAACCAAGCCATTCAGCGTGGTGGGCGTTAAAATCACTGAGTATCACGATCTCTGCGGATGGGACCTGTTGTAGCACGGAGTCTGCAGTCATTTGGACGTGGTCGATGAGTCTGTCTGTGTCGGCATTACCGCTATGGGACCTATAGAGGCACCCGTAGACGCGTGGATGGTCGTCGCTGTCTACGCGCAGCCATAGGATGGACAAGTCTGTACCTTCAAGACTGCCGAGGCGTCGAAAACAGATGTCCTCTCTGACGTACACGCAAACTCCAGCCCGGGGCACAAAGGAGTGTTCCAATTTGTACCCCGGGTAGGAGAGATATGAAGTATCAGCCGGAGAGGACACCTGAGTCTCGGTTAAAAAGAGCAAGGCCGGCTTCGCCGTCTCTAGATGGTAATGGACAGCGTTAAGGTTGGAATGAAGTCCCCTGATGTTGCAAAAATTCACGGATAGCGTGACAGGGATCGCCTTGGTTGTATTGCTCCGCTTGCCCCGAGCAGCATTAGTCGCGAGCGGAATTTTGCCCACCCCAGAATACGCGGGGCAGCCTGAGCACCCACGCTCAGGAGTGAAGTAGTTTCGTCGTGGATGCTCAGCGAGGGATTCTCCAGTGGTGCTGGTACCCTCCTGGGGTAGTCTTTTAT
Source organism: Parnassius mnemosyne (assembly GCA_963668995.1). Lineage (NCBI taxonomy): Eukaryota > Metazoa > Arthropoda > Insecta > Lepidoptera > Papilionidae > Parnassius > Parnassius mnemosyne. The sequence continues at coordinate 2,456,292 of CAVLGL010000002.1, read as the reverse complement.
TTAATTCCACTACCATTTTGATGGGGGGGGGGGGGAACCGGGCCTCCGGTCACCTGCACTCACCAAGCGCAACGCAGAGATAAACCTCTACTTCACGCTGGTATTCTGTGAGGTCGTGGTACCACCCTGGTTCGAGCTGGCCCATCCGTGCGACAGCAAAAGCTACCGCTTAGCTCTACCACTGTTAAAAGTTAAGTTGGAGATGTCACATCTAATGAAAACAACGCTCCAATTTGAATGGATCTCTACGCTCCTGCTCTAATTTGAAGCCCCGAAAACTATCAGCTCGAAATAAAAAACAGATGTTGAGCGGGAGAAATACTGAGGATTATATGAATGACAAGCTCGTGGAAACCGTCGGTCGGGACTAAGGTATGCAAGACCCGTCGCCGAAGAACCCAAATACTCTACAATTACATTCTGAATGTGGGGAGGGCTATGTTTAGTGGACTTGTAAATCGTGGTAACGACGATGATGATGATGATGATAGTGATGATGATGATGATGATGAAAGTGATGATGATAAAGAAGACGAAGATATTGATACCCCTCTCCTGTTTTAGTTTTATTCTGTCGCCACTCACGAACTCATGGGACGATATAGGTTAGTGATATATTTACGCAGCCACTTAACGGTAATAGGCAACAAATAATTTAAAATTAAACATTTTGTATAACCGACTTCTTTATAAATTATTAATAATACCTAAAAACTATAGGTCAGACCTTGATTAAATTTATATGGGACCACTTGTGGAGCACCTGCTTTCAAATAAAAAAAGGATCATAGAAATCCATTCACCCAGTGAAAAGTTATGAGGTAACATACATAAAAAAAATACAGTTGAATTGAGTACCGACCACTTTTTGAAATCGATAGAAAAATACATAATATTTGTTGTTTATAAATTAGTTATGATCTTGACTTCGGTATAACACCCCCCATAAATCGAACAATGTTTTCTTATCGTTTGCTTTTATCATCTCATATGTTTGCTTACCTATCTAGAAGAAAATATTGATATTTGTTTTATATTTATGAGAAATTACATCATACTAGGTACACAACAACAACATTACTAGGATTTCCCTGCAATCTCGGCAAATAAAGAGGAAATAATAAGGTCCTACGGATCGCATTTCGGGCAGGGCAGCCAGTCTTAATGAAGACTAGCCATTTGCGGAAAACATGATCCGTTAGGATGATAATTTTTTTTATAGGATAGGGTGACAAAGGAATACACAGTCCACCTGATGGTAAGTGGTTGCTATGGTCCATAGACATCTACATCTATCCTCTATTACAAATCAAAATGCAGACGCGTTGTCACCCGTGAGCATTAAGATAAAATGCCTCATTTCCAGTAAAAAGTGTCTCCGGTTCTCTACACTCACCATACGAAACAGCATTGTTAAGTTGCTATTTTACGCTGGTATTCTGTAAGAGCGTGGTTTTTCCCCGATCGAGTCGACCCATTCGTGCTACAATTATACTACTAATATAACTGTAGCATGACTCTACCGCGTATAAAAACGTAATTCGACATGACCTGAAATAAATGAGTACCAAAGGCTTAATAAAAAAACCTATGTTATATACGATCATACAGTTCTCGTTTCGAGCTCTATAGTGACGAACGTTTTTGCTAATGATAAGACGCAGAAGAGTTTTTTTTTTATGAAATAAAGGTGACAATCGAGCACATAGTCCACATGATGGTAAGTAGATATTGTTGCCCATTAACATTCACGTCTATCCTCAATTAAGAATCAAAATTGCAAATGTGTTGTCACCCTTGAGGACTGAGGGAATACCTCGTTTCCAGTAAAAAACGTCTACGGTTCTCTACAGTCACCATACAAAAAAACAGCAGCATTAATTTGCTATTTTACGCTAGTACTCTGTGAGAACGTGTTCCTTCCCCGGTCGAACCGACCCATTCGTGATACAACCATGATATATCTGTAGCATGGCTCTACCACGTGAATTTTAATCTATCGCAGATGTAAGGAGCCGTTTTCTAAATAAAAATTGATACCTGTTACTGCTATCACTATTACGCCTGCAAAGCTAGGTTTTTTTGACAGGGGACTTTTAACTGACAAACGAGTACACAGTCTATCTAATGGTAAGTGGATGTGGCGGCCCTTAGGAAATGCAGATGTGTGATCGCCCTGAGGAATAAGATCGAAAAAGGTTCTCCGTTTCGCTACACTCACCATACGAAACACAGCAGCGTTAAGCTGCTATTTTACGCTGGTATCCTGTGAGAGAATTGTCCTTCCCCTGTCGAGTCGACCCATTTGTGCTACAACTATACCAGTAATAATAGTGCAGCGTGGCTCTACCACGTAAAAAACAAACGAAATATAATTTTTTTGACGTGACAACGTCTTATAATTCAATGAAGCTGGCTGCACGCACGAAAAAACATGACTCATGCGGCGTTACCTCCCTATGAGGCGTTCCATTTAAGGCTTGAAGTGCAAGCGAGAGCGCAGAACGAGCGACAAAGAGACACAATCGGCGTTGTCACGTTCAACTATCGTCAGTAAACCGACTTTACAGACAACCGATTTTTTTAGACAAAGGGTATGCTTTTACATCATTATAAGAAAAAAACTAAACAACATAGATATAAACTATTATTACAAGCTTATGTTTGTTCCTAGCGTTCAATGTATGAACATCTTTATTCTTATCAAAGCTATTTATGTTTTTATGTACATACATTACAATTTCATAAATATGTTGTGATGCAAAAATGGATATGTTAATTTCTTTAAATTTAAATTTTTCTCTCAAGGACTCATTACAATTTAAGTTATAAGTCGCCCATACGGCTCTCTTTTGCAAAACAAATATGGCTTCGATGTCAGTCGCATTACCCCATAGCGAAATTCCATAAGGCTTCACGCTATGAAAGTAACTAAAATAAACTAATCTAGCTGTCTCGACATTGGTGAGACTTCTAATCTTTCTTACAGAATATGCTGCAAAACTAAGTCTGCCTGCTAATTTAGATATATGGGGCCCTTGTTATTACTTTGGTTTCAATACTTGTATTACTATTGTTATTTCTATGAAGCTTCGCGTCAATAATAATACCAAGAAAAACATTGGTATCCACAAGACCTCCTTAGAGATATCCTTTGTCTAAGAAAACCTCTTTCCCATTTAAGAACACATTGGTATTTGAAGATTTAACATTAGGTATTGTAAATTTAATACATTTTTCCTTATTGCCGTCTAAGAGCAATTTGTTGGCGTTAAACCTGTGTACTAACTTTGATAGAGCATTATTTACATTGTCAAAATTAATTGACTGTCGTGTGAGATGGAAAATTAAAAAGGTATCACCAGCAAATAATACTAAGTAAATCATTAGACTAAGAACAGGAATGGTCCAGAATCGAGCCCTGAGGAACGCCCGTTGATACTACTGATCCGGAGGAACCTTTATCATTGATAACGACTTTTTGAATTCTGTTATTTAAATATGAAATAATAAGTCTAAGAGCATTTTTTGACAGCATAATGCTGTAGGTTTCCGATTAATATCTCACGATGAACACAATCGGAAGCCTTCGGAAGATCACAAAAATACCTAAGGCATCTTGTGAACTCTCCCAGGCATTAAAATATATTTAATAAGCTCAAGAACTGCGTAAGTGTCGGGCCACCCCTTGTGAAACCAAATTGATTTCTATTAAAAAAATAACAATTGATCTAAAATTATGTTTTCAAAAATTTGCTGTGAATTGGTAGTACAGAAGTAGGTCTAAAATTAGCGGGGTCCAATGTACTACCAGAATTAAATAAAGGTTTTACTTTACTATGTTTCATTAAATCAGAAAACACATCAGTTTCATCTATCACCAGAATCATCATCGATATGTAGTATCGAAAATAATAGCAAGATGAAGAGCAATGAAATCTATTATGGGCGCAATAACTGTAACGGAAATCCCCCGTGAATCTGCGGTTTTCTTTACATCAAGGGTTTTGAAATATTTTATAATATCGTTGTGGTAATACTTTATCAAATCTAAATTCTCTTAAACAGGTATTAACATTCTGTTTGAGTAATGAATATAATGAATTCAATGACTTTGAAGATATCAGTGAAATATTTCTCAAACACCGCAGCGACTCCTTGATTTGATCTAGTCAATTCATTATTAATTTTCAATTGATAATATTTGTTACGAGGTTTGTCATTACCGGTTTCGCTATTATTTATTTACATAATAGGTGTAACACAATAAAAATTATGTATCTATTGTTTTGGCGGATTGTTCCCCCGTTGCGCCCCCTTCGTACCAATTAGTGATAAATCGCTCAGTGCCCAGGTTCATGGCCAGCGTTCTTTTTACGGGACCGGACCTATAAGAGTTCGGCGTTCGCGCGTACATTGACCTCTAGTCAGCTGATTGTAATTCAGTAATTCTACTGCTGGTTTTATGTTCCAGTATTTTCATGATTTTTTTAATGAAATTATCGTTTCATTTAGCTGTACTAACATGATAGAGAATGAATAAAGCTAATGAAACGTTGTGAAAAGATGACTTTTCTTTCATCAGGATCGATTTTATATTCTACCCATCATCAAAGGTATAGTTGGTACAGTCGTCTGTCTTCGTGTTCCAAAACTACTTTGTATAAACATACATTATCAATTTTTATTATTATACTTACTATTAATTCTATTCCACGTCATTTTAATTTTATTATTGCCTTCGCACAGTTGATTTCCGGATCTCGACAACACCACTACCTACTGAGTCTAATTGTGAATCTAAGCGATTATCTAATCAACGTAATCACATACACAAAATTTCATCAAAATTGGTCCAACCGTTCAGGAGGAGTTCAATCACATGCACACGGATAGAAGAATTATATAATCTATACAAATAAATAAAATCGAAGTGTCTGTTTGTAATGTCAAAATTACAGCGTTTTACTAAATGCATATGAAAGTATAAACGGTACTTATAACAAAAATACACTTTTTTAAAATTTTGTCTCTCTGTCTGTTTGTTCCGGCTAATCTCCGAGACGGCTAGACCGATTTCGACGGGACTTTTACTGGCATACAGCTGATGTCACAAGGAGTAACTTGGGCTACTTTTATATAGAAAAATAATTAGAGTTCCTTGCAAAAAGAATTAAACCCTAAATTGCACGCGGGCGAAGTCGCGGGGAACAGCTAGTATACAATATGCAAATATTATACATTTAAACTTTTTTCTTGAATTATTTTGTCTATTGACGAAAACTGCATCAAAATCCCTTGCGTTTAAGTAATCTAAGCGTATAGACGGCGGGAAGCGACTTTGTTTTATACTTGGTAAATACAAATTTTTTGTGTGGTAGAGCCATGCTGCAGTTATATTAGTAGTATAGTTGTAGCACGAATGGGTCGGCTCGACCGGAGAAGGACCACGCTCTCATAGAATACCAGCGTAAAATAGCAGCTTAACACTGCTGTGTTTCGTATGGTGAGTATAGAGAACCGGAGACCCTTTTTACTGGAAAAGAGGCAATCCATCTTAGTCCTCACTGACAACGCATCTGCATTTTGATTCGCATACGAGAATAAATGTAGATGTCTATGGGCCACTGCAACCACTTACCATCAGGTGGACTGTGTGCTCGTTTGTCACCCTATCTTATAAAAAATGTGTAATAAATACGTACAAGCATCCAGTAAGTATCCTCAACACCAAAATCATCCATACGTCACTGGAGAATGAAGACGCGATGGAAAACGCAGCGGATGCGATCATCGCGGGCAACATCACAGCTCGTCGCCCGTATCTATCCCCCAGGTAGCCCCATAGAAAGGACGTGGTGATTATACCTACGGAGAAAATTAATGTAATTTTAATGAGAATCGGTGGACAGCTGATTGGTAACTTGGAGGAGCAGCGGTATGCTACTCAAGACCACATGGCCTAATATTGCATTTAACAGTGGTAGAGCCACGCGGCAGCTTTTGCTGTCGCACGGATGGGCCAGCTCGAACCGGGGTGGTACCACGACCTCACAGAATACCAGCGTGAAGTAGAGGTTTACCTCTGCGTTTCGCTTGGTGAGTGCAGGTGGCCGGAGGCCCTTTTTACTGGAAATGAGGCATTCCATCTTAGTCCTCACGGGTGACAATGCATCTACATTTTGATTTGTAATAGAGGATAGATGTAGATGTCTATGGGCCGCAGGAACCACTTACCATCAGGTGGACTGTGTGCTCGTTTGTCACCCTTAGCCTATAAAAAAAAAACCACACTAAACATTTCCTGAGTGGCAGTCCCATTTGGTTAAAATTGGTGGTACTAACCCATTATTTATTTTGTACCTTTCTGCATTTTTTTGTCAAAACGATCTATTTTGCATTGTAAGTGTAGATTATCTATACATAATGTTTGTTTTGAGTATCCAGTGCAAATTTGTTAAGAAACGGCCAAATAAATATCTCTTTCTTTCTTTCTTTCTTTCTAATAACTGAAATGAATATTGTTAGGAATGAGGGTAAAAAAAAAGAAAATAAGAAATTTTGAAGGTAGAACTATAATTTCCCACTTGTTTTAGCAGTATGAAGTATCACGCAGTCGACTAAGAGGGATCAGTCAGTCTGGGCAAGGAAGGTCGTATTGCTGAGAGTCTGCCCTGTGTTACATTGAGATTGGTAGTGATGCTGTTGGTTTGCATACTTTGATGTTATCATGTAATTGGGCCCTGATTTCACTAGAACACTACCCAGTAACAAATCAGGATTTGTTACTGGGTAGTGTTCTTTTATTTAAATAATTTTGAGAATAATTTTTAACATCAGAACTGGAATAATTTCTAAAAATATATTATATAACTTTTACCTTTCAATACATATACGAAAATGTAACGTATGTACAAAGAAATATAAGTGTTTTTTTTTAAATAAGTGAGATTTGATACGACTGAGGGACCTTCAAGAAAAGAGCTTACACCTTTCTAAAAGGCCAGCAACGAATCTGCAATTCCCGTGGTGTTGCAGTTGTTCATGGGCGGCGGTAGTCACTTACCATCAGGTGAGCCTCTTCTATAAAAAAAAATTCACTCTCTGAATACTAGACCGAAGGTACCAAGGATAATAAGTAACAGTTCCTGGACTCCACAGGGTCAGTAATTCATTTATTTTACGCTTTAACAAAAAAAAAACAAGGAAATTTGGTCACAGCCAAGTTCAAAAACTTTATTAAACAAAGATTGTATGTATAAAGAGGTTTATTATAATATTAAGAAATTTATGGATGACAAGCTGTTCCCCGCGACTTCGTCCGCGTGGAGTTTATTACGATTGCATTTTATGGGTTTTAATTTTTTTGCGCAGAACACTGATTCTTTTCTGAAATATAAGTTACTCCTTATAACATTAGCTTTCTTCCAGTGGAAGTTGCGTCAAAATCGGTCCAGCCGTTTCGGAGATTAGCCGGGACAAACAGACAGAGAGACAGACAAAAATTTTAAAAATTTTGTATTTTTTATAAGTACCGTATATAATACATTCATATGCATTTAGTTAAAAGCTGTTATTTCGACATTACAAGCAGACACTTCAATTTTATTTATTTTGTATAGATATAGATAATAACCCCTGGGAATGGGGTTATCGCTACCAAGATATTTCTAGTTTGTTTTGTTCTATTTAATACTTCATGAAATATATTAATTACTAGCTGTTCTCCGCGACTTCGCCCGCGTGTTATTTGGGGTTTTAAATTTTTGGACGGTACCCTAATTCTTTTTCTAAAATAAAAGTAGCGTATGTTACTCTTTGTGACATCAGTTATCTGCCAGTGAAAATCTCGTCAAAATCGGTCCAGCCGTTTCGGAGATTAGAAGGAACAAACAGACAGACAGACAGACAGACGGACAAACAGACAGACGGACAAACAGACAGACAGACAGACAGACAAAAACTTTAAAAATTGTATAAAAGCTTTTAGAAAAATTTACTTCGCAAATATCCGCGTTATAAAATAAAATGATGTATCTTACCTAGTATGAAGAGCATCTCCCGCCCTCCCTCAGTTGCGTGCACTATCCCCGTCACCACGAATCCCAGCACAGCTACTCCCAACACCACTACACACCACTGACGATAATACGACACGTGTTTCACCTCTACACGAGGCATTCTCAGGTGATATAGACTCTACGGTGGCTAACCGCTAACTTTGGCTGGCCGCTCACTTAGCGGTTACCGTAGAGTCTATATCACCTGAGGATGCCTCGTGTAGAGACGAAACACGTGTCGTATTATCGTCCGTGGTGTGTCTTGCCTAGTGTAGTGGTGTTGGGAGTAGCGGTGCTGGGATCAGTGGTGACGGGGATAGTGCACGCAATTGAGGGAGGGCGGGAGGTGCTCTTCATACTAGGTAAGACACATCATTTTATTTTATAACGCGGATATTTGCGAAGTAAATTTTTCTAAAAGCTTTTATATAATGGATTTCCGCAAAGTAACGCCTGATTCTATTAATTATATTTAAAAATTGTATTTTTGTTATTAGTACCGTATATACTTTTATATGCATCTAGTAAAAAGTTGTAATTTTGACATTACCAACAGACACTTCAATTTTATTTATTTTTATAGATATATGTGTAAACTGTTTTTCTTTAAAAAGGTTTCTTGCTGGTTCTTCACAGAACATAGGTATGTATATTCCGAACCAAAATTGTATAATATATTAAATATATTGTAAATTAATATTTCCAAACCAGTGGTAAAGTTTAAATGACTTTCAACAAATATTCTTGTAGTCCTTATTGAATAATAATTATTCTATTCTATTCTAGAAATGGTAAATTAAACGTAAGAATGAATTTTAATAAGTATGATTTGTAATCTATATCGAATTAAAAAAAAATGTTTTATAGTGAATCCTTAGTTTGAGAAAAACGGGAACCCAACGTTGGATTGGTTGTTTGTTATATTAGAACTTGTCATCATAGCCACCATTTTTTTAGAATAGAATAGAATGATTTTTATTCAATATGGATTATTATACATAATACTTATTGAAAGTCATTTAATTATTTACCACTGGTTCGGAAAATACCTCTGTCCTGGGAAGAACCAGCAAGAAACCCAGCGGGACTTTTTTTTAAACATAATTTCACTTAACAATAATTTTGTTTATACAATTTTAAATGAATTTTCATAGAACCAGCATGGTGGCGATCACCTTATTCCCAGGGGTTATTTTCATTCATGTATTCCTTGATATTATAATAACCCTTTTTGTACAGTTTTTCTTTAATAAAACTTTTAAACATGTTTATTATCACAATATCAACAAAATAATGTTAATTAATAGGTATTTATAAAATTTTCACATCATTTCTTTGTAATTGTCTATACAATATAAGTTGCGTAAGGACTGTGAACCAAAAAAAAATTTAGCTGACAGCCGATAAGACCGTGACCGCGAACTAACGATAAAACATGAAATCCAAACATATTTTACACTAGCTGTGCCCGCGGCGTAGCTCGCGTATATAGATTTTACATAAAGAATTTGTCGTTTAGGTAAGAGAATATTAAACGATTTATATCATTACTGTATCAATAAGTGGTAACATATAAATCATTATCATCAAAGTTCTAAGTAGTTTATGATAGAGCTTCGGTGTACACGACGTTAGAAGTAGACTTAGACGGGGTGTACACAAAAAGATTACGGGGGCTACTATCGCGGGAAAAAGCAACATAGAGTTGGCCATGTGCAAAACAGTCAGTACCGAGGTCCACTCTTACAACGCGTAAATTTTGACCTTGCGCTTTATTTACGGTCATCGCATAACACACGCTGACTGTAACTGGGAACTGAATGCGCTTAAAACTGAAAGGAAAGTTACTTCTTAATAGAGGGTTTTTTGGCAGTGCTGCCAGATCAAAAAAACTCATTCAGCGCTAGGACAACACTAAAAGCGCTAGATTTCATGAAAACAGCGCTTTAAAAAAGCCCTAGATTTCGCGCTAAATTAACTACAAACAAAGTCTGTGTTTTTTATTATAATTTATAATTCAAGAAAATATAATTATAATAAAGAAAACAACATTAAGTTTTTTTCTGGCAATATTTTTTGATGTATCAATACTTCGCAGGACATAGACTTATAATTATGGCAATTGCTGTCAACAGTAGTTAGTACTACTCTAAGTAACTTTTAACTTAGCTGTGCTCTAAACAACTGACTAAAACTGAATAAAGCAAAATAAATGCGTTGCCAAAACCATGAACGAAAACTTTAATGAAGGGGATTTCCCCGCTTATAGTCGTCGATAAAAAAAATCAAGTTGATCATCCTAAAGGGGAAGCCGGGAGATCCATAGCACAGGGTATCCTAGTTTGGACTCGTCTCCCATGCTCTTTGTTTTGTGGAATAAATATGTTTGAAAAAGATAAACTGCAATGTACTATTTGTGGAAAAAAATAATAAAGGTCATTATTATTATTATCGGTAATGTGGACTAACAGTGCTGCTATAAAAGAGTTAATAACCCGCTAGTCGCTACAATTTTGAAATGTGTGCTAAATACACCAAAAAGCGCTGGATTAAGTGCTAGGTGCTAAAATTTCGAAATGTGCGCTATACATTCCAAAAAAGCGCTAAATCTAGTTCCCAAAGCGCTAAAATGGCAGTACTGATTTTGCGTATATTATAAATACAATATCACGACATTTCGTTGCAATTTTGTTATTTTTGTTCGGGTTCCGTTGTATGGCTTCGATAGATAAAAATTTCTTCAGTAAGTCTCAATACGATTCATCGGCGAAAAATCTCAACACAGCAAATCAGAAAAGTTTGTAATTTGTACAACTCCATCTATTACGTCCTTTGTGTGAGAAAACATCCTTTTTTAAATCTCCTTTTATGTTTTAAGTATAAATATATTAATTATTATGGAACGTTTTTTTTACACACAAATCTTTTTATTACTATTTCTGAGATTTTTATGGCGCCATTGAACAAATTCGATTGTAGGTTACATTTTAAAATAATAATAATTACTTTCGATAGAATTAACCAATTTTAATAAAACAAAGATTAAATGTAACTTGAAGATACGCTTTATGATTTTCTTAACGATTTCTTTGAAAAAAAAAAGATGTTTACTTTAGACGTGATGCATTCATATAAAAACAGACAAACAGACAGACAGACAATTCTAAAAATTATAAAAATGTACTTATTTAATTATTTTTAGTTCCCCATAATGATTTTAGTCACCAAAATATATATACAATGTACAGAAAGAGACACAACATGTTATCATCATTTTTATTATATGTATATATTTAATTAAAGAGAGATGGCGCTGCTAACATCAACTTGATGACTCAAACAAAGCCACCGTTGAGCAAATTCCCTACCCATACTTTAGAATATTTATCATAACTTTTGATGGAATGAACCGATTTTAATGAAATAAAGACTAAATGTAACCCGAAGGTACACTTTAGAATTTCCTTAACAATTCTTATGATATAAATTAGTACTTTAAACGTGATACGTTAACAAACAAACAGACAGACAGACAGACAGACAGACAGACAGAAAATTCTAAAAATGGTAGAAATGTATTTAATTACTTATTTTTAGTACTCCTCAATCACTTTTATTACAAAAATATAAAATGTACAGACATCTGCTATTTACAGTTTTATTATATGTATAGATAATTATACTTAATTAGTATTAAATATACATCTAAGTTATGCGTTATGAGATTAATTTTTATTTTATTTCAATGATTATAACGATCTCTTATATTAGTCAAACATTGTAAATCAAAGCTTACTTTTAAAAAGCAACTTTTGAAATTCAAAACCTACGGTATCGTTTCAACATCGCTTCAACCTACTGCAGCGAGACAATCTTGTCTGGTTGAATCACCGGCAAATTTCTTCATCATTCATCATCATTACAACCCTTCACAAGTCCACTGCTGAACATAGGCCAGGCCAGGAATACCACAAAGCATGGTCCTGAGCCACCTGCATCCGCTGACTTCCTGCATGTCTTACCAGGTCGTCACTCCATCTAGTGGGGGGGTGCCCTACACTTCGTCCGGCGGTACGAGGCCGCCACTCGAGAATCTTTTTCCCCATCGGTTGTCGGTTCTGCGAGCTATATGGCTGGCCCATTGCCACTTCAGCTTAATAACATCTACTCATAACCGTTGGGCTATGTTGGTCACCCTGGTTCTACTGCGGATATCCTCATTTCTAAATTTATCACGCAGAGAAACCTCGAGCATAGTCTTCTCCATAGTTTGCTGAGCAACCTTGAGCTTCCTCATACGGCCGGCAGTGAAGGACCACGTCTCAGTTCCATAGACGATCACTGGCAAAACGCACTTGTTGTACAGTCTCCTTTTCAAGTTTTGACGTATACCTGACGCCGTTTTTTGCCTAACGCTGCTCAGCCGAGTAGAATCCGAATCGACCTCTCAGACGACGTTGGACTTACCTAGTCGGACTATTTGTCCCAGGTAAACATACTCGTCTACAACTTCGAGCTTAGTGCCCCAACAACTACCGGCATAAGTGTGACATGGAAGTTATACATGATCTTTGCTTTCTCCACATTCATCTTAAGAATCAATCAATCACAAATCAATAGTGACACCCAACGGATAGGTTGGGAGGCACTATTGAATTTTTTTTTATAGGATAGGGTGACAAACGAGCAAACAGTCCACCTGATGGTAAGTGGTTGCTGTGGCCCATAGACATATACATCTATCCTCGTTTGCGAATTAAAATGCTGATGTGTTGTCACCCGTGAGGACTAAGATAGAATGCCTTTCCAGTAAAAAGGGTCTCCGGTTCTCTACACTCACCATACGAAACACGCAGCGTTAAGCTGCTATTTTACGCTGGTATTATGTTAGAGCGAGGTGCTTCCCCGGTCGAGCCGACCCATTCGTGTTACAACTATATCGGAAATATAGCTACCACAGCAACCACTTACCATCAGGTGGACTTTGTTTTTTTTTTTTTTTTTTTTTTATAGGAGAGGGGGCAAACGAGCATGCGGCTCACCTGATGGTAAGTGACTACCGCCGCCCATGAACAACCGCAACACCAGGGGAATTGCAGATGCGTTGCCGGCCTTTTAAAAAGGAGTAGGCTCTTTTCTTGAAGGTCCCTAAGTCATATCGGTCCGGAAAAATCGCTGATGGTAATCGATTCCACAAGGAAGTCGTGCGAGGAAGAAAACATCTTCTAAATCGCACAGTGGTGGACCGCCAATCATCCAGATGGTGTGGATGGTATCGGGAGTTCTGCCGCGATGTGCGTTCATGAAATTTGGCGGCTGGGATTAATCCGAACAATTCCTCAGAGCACTCCCCATGGTAGATGCGAAAGAAAATGCAAAGAGATGCAACATCTCTTCGCAGTGCCAATGAATCGAGCCGATCGGAAAGGGCTCGGTCGTCGACGATTCGAGCCGCTCTGCGCTGGATGCGGTCAAGTGGAAGGAGCTGGCACTGGGGAGCCCCTGCCCAGAGATGGGAACAGTATTCCATGTGAGGCCGAACCTGCGCCTTGTAAAGTTGCAGGCGGTGTGCCGGCATGAAATACTGTCCCGCTCTGCTGAGTACGCCAAGCTTTTTAGAGGCCAATTTGGCCTTCTCTTCCAAGTGACCACGAAACTGCACGTCACTCGATATGTCGACTCCGAGGATACCGATACTGGCTGAGGCAAGAAGGGGAGTGCCTTGAAACTGAGGAGATACGACAAAGGGGTTCTTTTTAGCGGTAAACGCGCAAACTTGTGTCTTCTGAGGATTAAACTGGACTAGATTTAGTCGCCCCCAATCCGAGACTTTGTCCAGCAAAGACTCGACTTCAGACACAAGTTTGTTCCGGTACTCGGCGACGTTTTCCCGAGAAATATTGGCCCGGTCGGTGTATAGAGCATCACCAGTGCTGTCATCCGCATAGCAATGAATGTTACCAGTTAGCAACATATCATTGATATGCAGAAGAAACAGCGTTGGTGATAGCACACAGCCTTGTGGAACACCAGCGTTAATAGGCTTGTAGTCAGAACATGCACCGTCTACAACGACCTTGATGCTCCGATCTGCAAGGAAGCTGGTGATCCAATTGCACAATTTCTCGGGAAGCCCATAGGAAGGGAGCTTCGAAAGAAGCGCTTTGTGCCAAACCCGATCGAAGGCCTTCGCAATGTCCAGACTAACGGCCAACGCCTCCCCCTTGGACTCTACTGCCTCCGCCCATCTATGGGTCAGGTAGACTAGAAGATCACCAGCTGATCGACCCCGACGAAAACCGTATTGGCGGTCACTGATCAGCTGGTGATCCTCAAGGTACCGGATGAGCTGGCAGTTAATAATGGATTCCATTATTTTGGAGAACAAGGAGGTGATCGCGATAGGCCTATAGTTGGACGGGTCTGAGCGGTCGCCTTTTTTAGGGATCGGGTGGACAAAAGCTGTCTTCCATGAGTTCGGGACAACGCCATGGGAGTAGGAGTACCGGAAAAGACGCGTTAGAACCGGTGCCAACTCCGGAGCACACGTCCTCAGCACAATTGGGGGGATTCCGTCAGGCCCACTCGACTTGTGGATGTCAAGGGAGAGGAGTGCTCTGCGAACCGAGCGCTGTGAGAATAGCACATCCGGCATAGAGCACTCACACCGCGGGATGGTCGGCGGTGTGTTCCCCCCGTCATCAACAGTCGAGTTGGACGCAAAAAGGGAGCCTAAAAGGTCGGCCTTCTCTTTTGCGTCGTGGGCCAGTGAGTCGTCCTCCCTGTGCAGAGATGGTAGTGATGGCTTACAGAAATTCCCTTGGACAGCCTTGGCGAGAGACCAGAATGCACGGGTTCCCGAAGGAAGGCGAACTAGTTTCTCGCCAATTCTGCCTATGTGCTCTGACTTTGCCTTGGCAATAACTCTTTTGAAGGACCTGGAGGCGAAGTTATACTTCTTTTTAAGTGTGCTGGTATTTACATCCCGAGTCACCGAAGCCGCAGCCCAGGCTTGATAACACTCCTGCTTTCTGCGCAATGCAGTCTTACAGGAGCGACCAAACCAAGGCTGAGACCTGCCTCCGATGGGTACCACAGATGATGGAATAAATAGTTCCATTCCCTGTAGCACCACATCAGTGACAGAGTCAGCAACAGCGCTGGGATCATCCGGCGAGAAGCAAACCCGCCCCCATGGGTAGGATGCAAAGAAAGACCGCATTCCGTCCCAATCCGCCGACCTGTAATGCCAAACACGGCGGCAACCTGCAGAACGCAACCGCGAAGGGAGCGTGAGTGGCACCATACTCCGGATCAGACAATGGTCCGAAGAGCCGAGAGGGGCATCGACGGAAACCTGATATCCGTCCGGATGAGAGGTCAGCAGAAGGTCCAACAGGGAAGGTGTATGATCCTCCACATCTGGAATCCGCGTAGGCGAAGTAACCAGTTGTGTCAGACCATATGCCAAAGCAAAGTCATAAACAGATCTCCCCGCATGATCGGTTAAACGTGAACCGAGCCATTCGGCATGGTGGGCGTTAAAATCGCCAAGGATCACGATCTCTGCGGATGGGACCTGTTGTAGCAAGGAATCTGTAGCCATTTGGACGTGGTCGATGAGTCGGTCTGTTTCGGCATTACCGCTATGGGACCTATAGAGGCACCCGTAGACGCGCGGATGGTCGTCGCTGTCTACGCGTAGCCAAAGGATGGACAGGTCCGAACCTTCAAGACTGCCGAGGCGTCGAGAACAGATGTCCTCTCTGACATACACGCAAACTCCAGCCCGAGGCACAAAGGAGTGCTCCAATTTGTACCCCGGGCAGGAGAGATACGAAATATCAGCCGGAGAGGAAACCTGCGTCTCGGTCAGAAAGAGCAAGGCCGGCTTCGCCGTCTCGAGATGGTAGTGGACGGCGTTTAGGTTAGAGTGAAGTCCCCTGATGTTGCAGAAATTCACGGATAGCGTGGCAGGGGTCGCCTTGGTATTGTTGCTCAGTTTGCCCCAAGCAGTTTTGTTTTTGAGCGGAATTTTGCCCCCCCCAGAATACGCGGGGCAGCCTGAGCACCCACGCTCAGGATTGGAATAACATGGTCGTGGATGCTCAGCGAGGGATTCTCCAGGGGTACTGGTACCCTCCTGGGGTAGTCTACTTTGTAATTCCGCTACCATGTTGATGGGGGGGGGGGGGGGGAATTGGGCCTCCGGCCACCTGCACTCACCAGACGAAACGCAGAAGCAAAGCCTCTACTTCACGCCGGTATTCTGTGAGGTCGTGGTACCAACCCGGCTCGAGCCTGCCCATACGTGCAACAGCAAAAAAGTGTTTTGTGCTAGTTTGTCACCCTTTATTTTATAAAAAATTGAAATGTGATATGGTTAAGTTACATACAGATTACACAAGTGTTATAAAATAAAGAGATCGGCTACAAGGAGTTTGATTTCTGGGTTTTTATTATAAAAGCGTATATGTACATCGCCCCGAGAATGAATTACTGACTCGGTGGAGGCGAGTAACCGGTACTACCAGTTTGTGAATTGTAAAGGCCAATATACAGCAGATGACATAAAAATGCTGGTGATAGCAACACTGCAGTTGACTTAGAGTTAAAAAGTTACAGTCTATATACGTTCCACTGCTGTGCACAGGCCTCCTCTCATTTCTGATACGTTTTTAGGGTAAGAAAATGTCCGCCGCGCTGCCTCAGAGCGTGTTGGCGAACTTCACATGCCTCCGAAATATTTTTTTCTTATTTCTCAGACATGCAGATTGCTTCATGATATTTCCCTTCACCGCCAAGCACGTGGTAAATTAGCACTTAAAATTGCAATTAACAATTTCATTGGAGCCGGCGGGGATCAAGCTCAGGTTGCTCGCGTACTGTAAAATTTACAGCGTGGGCTAACCATCTGGGCTACCACGGCTCTTTTTGTCTTAAGAGTAATTAAAACAAAAATGCTACACGTATATACCAATAAAAGCAGCAGCTGTGATCAATCCCTTGTCCTCACTGGTGAGGCCGAGCTCGCACTCCGCTGCTGTGATGACGTAGCTCATGCCCACGGACTCCATGGACACGTTCAGCATGATCATCCCGCATGTTAGCAGCACGAAGTTGTTGAATTTGCCGTGACCTGGAATAATAAGAGTTATTAGAAGAAACATAATAGTTTGGAAAACCCAAAAGTGCACGTCTCATGAGCGTTTCATTTAATGTTGATGGAAAAAAATAGTGACGAAAATTTTTACAAGAAAGAAACGGACAATCTGATCGACTTTCATTTATAATTTTAAACAGTATTGAGTTCAAGAACAAAAATCAATAGCGTTGGTCCTTAGAATGTATGGAATCTTATTTAATACTATACATCTCAATCTGTTGCATACATTTATATTAAGCGAGAACACTCACCGACGTACAGAGCAACGGACTACAGTCCATATATTTTTCAATTACATTTTTTGTTTTGTAATCCAAAGTGAATCAATTAGAAAATAAAGTGATACAATAAGGCCGCGTTCCGACGACACGCACCCGCTACGCGCACGCCACGCGCGTCAGCATCCGCGTCTAACTCGCTTTGAAATTTGTTGCATATAATTTGAGTCTTATAACAAATCAATATATCTAAAATTGTATAAAAAGCGCGGGCGCGGGTCGTAACAGGGCGGATGTAGCGCGTGTGCGGGCCGAGCGCGGGGCCGGCGCGGAGCGGGAACGAGGCGGGCGCGTGGCGTGTGCGAGGCATGTGCGGTTGAACGTTGATAAATGCAATTTCAGCCTCATTCAATGTAGTTATTTTAGCTTTATTAATAATAAGGATTTGATGTCTAGCTAAAAGATAAGAACGATTTTATGTAGCGAAATTGAGGTATGGCCACATATCGAGAGTAGAGCACTCCCTCACGTTGTGAAGCGTGCAATATGGCCATCACAGGTTCTGCTAACTATATACAGATAAAGCACGGAAGATTAGTAGTATAAAAAATAAAGTAACTCTCTTCATAGTTCTCAATGCTGGGCAAAGGCCTGCTTTCATATAAAGTTTAAAAAAAATTGAATAAGAGTGACTAACGAGCACTCAGTCCTCCTGATGGTAAGTGAATGCTGTAGCCTATAGACATCTACATATATAATTGATAATTAAAATACAAATTCGTTGTCACCCCTGAGGACTAAGACGGAATGCCTCTTTTCCAGTAAAAAGGGTCTCCGGTTCTCTACAGTCAACATACGAAACACAGCAGTGTTAAGTTGCTATTTTACGCTGGTAGTCTGTGAGAACGTGGTCCTTCCCCGGTCGAGCCGACCCATTCGTGTATACTACTAATATAGCTGCAGCATGGCTCTACCACCTATAGAGACCCAGTCGATAGGCTGTGATGCATTCCACCTTAGCCCCTATTTGTGAAATTGCAGTAGCCTTCTTTGCTTAAATTTGGTTCCAGACTTCCATGGGCTGCAATAGTCACTTACCGGTGGACTGAGTTCATTAGTTATTTCAATTTTATATAAAAAAATTAGAGTAACCCGTTTACGATCCTCTTTGTTCGTTGGCAGTTTTCGAAATGTTCCTTTCAGTGAAAAAGGACTTATATTTACGTAGTGAAGCCACTCTGCAGCTATATATGCATTACAGGATAACAGCGTTAAAATGCTGCCTAACTATGCCGCGTTTCTTATGCTTAGAATTAGAAGCGACACTACGCACGGGTTCTCAAATAATATTGTTTGTTTTTATTTGTACGTATAATACCTCATAGTTCCCAATTATACCAGTCCTGTAAAATTTCAGTAATTTAGTCCTACAATATTGAGAACTAAACACCCTATAAACTGATAACGACAATAATAAATATGATACATCATCTTATCTAGTTTCATGGACACCTTCCTCCTTCCTCAATTGTATGCACCATCACCTCCACCACTAATCCCAACACCAGTATCCCCAACACCATTACACTGAAAAGACTCACACCGTCCATAATACGACACGTGTTTCGCCCCAAATCGAGGCACTGTCTGGAGAAATATTCCATTTCGTATTATCCTATTGTGATGTGTGTTTTCAAGTGTAGGGATGTGAGAGGTAGTAGTGGGGGAGATAGAGCACGCAATCGGGGAAGGTAAGGAAGTGCTCTTCAAGCTAAATAAGACACGTAACGATCACGATCATAGTTTTTAGTTGCGGTAACCGTAAGCAAAATCAATAGAAGCTCAAGATCCATGGGCGCCACCAGTATTACTTTCAGGGAAGTGCATATGCATCTAATCGTATAATTGTATATTTTATAAACTAATATAAAATATACAATTATACATGTATGTTATGTAATGCGCAGGTATTTGATTGAATATATTTCGCTCTTCGAAAACATACATACTTTATCTCTGTAGTCGATAATCATCATCATCATCATCATAGCCTTTCACAAGTCCACTGCTGAACATAGGCCTCACCCAAGGAATGCCACAAAGCACGGTCCTGAGCCACCTGCATCCATCGACTTCCTGCCTTTCTTACCAGGTCGTCACTCCATCTTGTGGGGGGTCGTCCCACACTTCACCTACCGGTACGAGGCTGCCACTCGAGAACCTTTCTTCCCCATCGGTTGTCGGTTCTTCGAGCTATATGGCCGGCCCTCTGCCACTTCAGCTTACTAATCCGTTGGGCTATGTCGGTTACTCTGATTCTACTGCGGATATCCTCATTTCTGAGTTTATCACGCAGAGAAACTCCGAGCATAGCCCTCTACATAGCTCGCTGAGCGACCTTGAGCTTCCTCATACGGCCAGCAGTGAAGGACCACGTCTCAGATCCGTAAGTCATCACTTGTAACAGTGTATGTAACTGTAGTCGATAGTTGGCATTATTGCTCGGAGAGTGTCCCCTGTCGCGCGAAATGCTCAGTGTTCACAAGGAAATAGTAGAAGAAGATAAATATTGATAAATCCAATTGTACATGCCCTAAGCGCATTAAAAAAATTACGTATAACATGATTATACGGAATTTTTAAAGTAGTTTAAATACAT
Source organism: Parnassius mnemosyne (assembly GCA_963668995.1). NCBI lineage: Eukaryota > Metazoa > Arthropoda > Insecta > Lepidoptera > Papilionidae > Parnassius > Parnassius mnemosyne. Next base: position 2,436,189 of record CAVLGL010000002.1, on the reverse strand, counting down.
TTCGACAGCACTATCGGCTTCAACACCCTCGAAAACCATGAAAATGACACCCATGATGAAAAAATTGATACCTATTGTAGCCGCCATCTTGGATATAGATTTTGACAACACTATCGGCTTCAACACCCTCGAAAACCATGAAAATGACACCCATGATGAAAAAATTGATATGTATTGTAGCCGCCATCTTGGATATACATTTTGACAACCCGATCGGCTTCAACACCCTCGAAAACCATGAAAATGACACCCATGACGAAAAAATTGATACTACTTACTTTCAGTACGTACTACTATTATTTATTCTGTGCTTTTAAAATATTGTAATAAAAAAAGTCTCATTATTATTATTATAATCAAGTATTTAACAAATTTGGTTATTCGAATACTGTGTATTTGTACAGCGATATTTTTGAGCCGCTGCAAACAACCGAAACAATGTCCACTCACGATCACGACGGCGACTGACGCCGAACTAATTGCGTGACGCAGTCTCTAATTAGTAATAACATCGATCACTAATTTTTTACTAGTGATCGATGTTATTACTAATTAGAGACTACGTCACTCAGTTAGTTAGATCGATGAGTAATAATTTATTCATACAAGGCTGCCGAATACACCGAAAATTTTGCCATTTCGCAACCGAAAAAAATTTATTATAACTAAACTAAACAAAATTACACTGCCATTTACATTCAATGGCTTCCCACATGATGATCATTTGTGCAAGTGCGAAATGGCGAAATTTTCGGTGAGAGTTTTAAAAATATATTGAGTTGAACAATTGCTATTTTCAATAGTTATCGTGTTTACAAGCCTTGCGGACTTGATAAATCCACTACATAAGCCATTAAAACCCCTTTTTAATTTAAAATTAGCAATTAATCGATTTTAAAACATATTAATAAGTTCAACAATCATTTATCTTTCTGATATTGTACTTTTTATATCACTTATATGTACAATATGATTGCTAGATACGATTTCATGCGACAAAACGTTGGAATCTTAATTTTTAGGCGCTAGCAGAACATACCGACGCGCTTAGGTGCTTACGGCATGCAATACTGGATTTATTGACAAGGTGAACAAATTTCAACAGTAACCTAGACGCTTTCAGTTTTTCTATGTATTTTCTTTCTGTGCTGCCACCCTGTTACCGTCGCCCACCTCAAGATCATATTTGATTTTGTAAATTCATAATTGGAAGAACATTTCCTCACAGCCATATCTATTTTTAATACTACTTAATGTAGAATACACTAAAGATTGCAAGTTCAAACACTGACTCGTATTTATAGTCATTCGGTTAATAATAGAATATAATTTAAAGAAAAGGGCAAATAGGAAAATATTTTAATCATAAAGACATAATAAAAATTGTTTACTGTAGTAGAAAGTTATTGACGCATTTCAGTCATATTATTAGCCAGTAATCATTATTTATTTGCTTCTGCAATGCCGTTGACATTAGGACGTGGTTACGTCAAAAGGATTCAACTCAATTCGAATATATAGAGTGATAACCTCGTGAGATAGGTAAAGAAGGTCGATAGCTGAAGCCATCTCAGGCTGAAGACGGCTAAAGATCTTACTTTATGGCTTTTTGTCCAAGATCCTGATCCTGGATGCGGAAGGAGTTCTATGGTGATAACAATTTAGTTTATACGCCTAGCTAATTCTTAGAACGTTTATTTAGTAAAATAATTCAAGAAAAATTCAATTAAAAATACAAGCAAACCCAAATATACTGTTATAACTAAATACCGATCGAAACACCAAACTCTGTTATCTCTTTTTTATAGGATAAGGGTGACAAGCGAGCACACAGTCCACCTCATAGTAGGTGGAAATGCTGTGGCTCATAGACATCTACATCTATACTTGTTTGCGAATAGAATGCAGATGCGTTATCAGCCTTGAGGACTAAGATGGAATGCCTCTTTTCCAGTAAAAAGGGTCTCCGGTTCTCTACACTCACCAAACGAAACAGCGGGATTAAGCTGCTATTTTACGCTGGTATTCTGTGATAGCGTGGTCCTTCCCCGGTCGAACACATTCGTTCTACAACTTTACTATTGATAAAACTGTAGCATGGCTCTACCACGTATAAAATTTGCCGTGTATTGGCGGTGTTAGAGTATCTACTCTCTCATATCATTCCGTGGGTATCGTAAGAAGCGACATTGGGGAGCAATTAATGAGATGGGCAGCAACGTCTTCTTAATAATTACTAAAAATAAAAAAATGCAGTTGCCGACCCACCTGCCAAACGTGGCAACTATAGCAAACGTGGCCTTATGTAGCAATCTATGTGGGAGGCCTATGTTCAGCAGTGGACTTCAATAGGCTGTATTGGATGGATGTATAGAAGATAATCTACCAGGAGCACATGACCCACTGAGAGGTGAAATTTTTAAATCAACAGTAACATTACAACAACTATGGCAAATATATCCCCTATGAGGCAATCTATGTGGGAGGCCTATGTTCAGCAGTGGACTTCAATAGGCTGTATTGGATGGATGTATAGAAGATAATCTACCAGGAGCACATGACCCACTGAGAGGTGAAATTTTTAAAGCAACAGTAACATTACAACTATGGCAAATATATCCCCTATGAGGCAATCTATGGGGGAGGCCTATGTTCAGCAGTGGACTTCAATAGGCTGTATTGGATGAATGTATAGAAGATAATCTACCAGGAGCACATGACCCACTGAGAGGTGAAATTTTTAAAGCAACAGTAACATTACAACTATGGCAAATATATCCCCTATGAGGCAATCTATGGGGGAGGCCTATGTTCAGCAGTGGACTTCAATAGGCTGTATTGGATGGATGTATAGAAGATAATCTACCAGGAGCACATGACCCACTGAGAGGTGAAATTTTTAAAGCAACAGTAACATTACAACTATGGCAAATATATCCCCTATGAGGCAATCTATGGGCGAGGCCTATGTTCAGCAGTGGACTTCAATAGGCTGTATTGGATGGATGTATAGAAGATAATCTACCAGGAGCACATGACCCACTGAGAGGTGAAATTTTTAAAGCAACAGTAACATTACAACTATGGCAAATATATCCCCTATGAGGCAATCTATGGGCGAGGCCTATGTTCAGCAGTGGACTTTAATAGGCTGTAACGGTAACTATAACGTTGAATTATTGGATAATTTAAAACTAAAAAATAAAATAACAAGAAAATTATTTGTAACCATCGTGGAAGTACACTACACTACTTAATAAAGAAAATCACTAAGATAATTCGGTTAACAAACCCCCGAGTTGTCGATTTACATACTTCAACAAGTTGTAAAGTCAATCATTTTGTACGACCGACTTCAATATTATATAAAATGAGAATATCATCAGTATAGTCGAAGTCAATTAAATTCGCATTATTAAGGATAAATCAAAACGACTACTGTCTTGATCAAATTTATATGGGACCGCATGAGTAGCACCAACCATCAAAATCGGTTCACCTAGAAAAATTCTGAGGTAACACACAAAAAATATACAGTCGAATTGAGTACCTCCTCCTATTTTGAAGTCGGTTAAAAATTATATTAGTCGAACTTAAGTCAGTTAATAAAATTTCTTTATATCGAGCAAATAAAAAAATACTTAAATGGTAATATAGGACAAACTTCATGGGTTTATTTAGTTGAAAAATAATAATCATCAATACATAATAAAAACAAAAAGTTATACTCGTATTACTTATTAGGCTTACGAAAACGATTGCACAAACCACAGAAAAAAAAACTTACCTGTCAACTCAATAGCATCTTCGAAGCGCACCTCCTTTGATTTCTCAACACTTTTTTCGATATCAGCCAGTGACTTATCCTGCGCAATCATTTTTCTCCACTGGGCTCAAAATAATACTATTATTATTCACATAAACAACACCTGGTTCCCTTCACGCAAATGTTGAATCAATATTAAATAATAACGAAATGTATATTTTAATTATTAATGTATATTTTTATTATTTTCAATATTATTTTATTTTTGTTTTCGTAAATAAATATTTCGATATGACAATCTTTTTTTTAAGTACCTACAGTGTTCTTAATTCAAAAAATAAAACGCACAACGATATGCGTCAATAAATACGCGCCAAAAGGTCACAATATACGTCTATATTGATAAGAGGTCAGAGGTTTAATATGTTAAACTTATTATTTGAACCCGTAAAATTTTAATGTCCATGCGTGTCGACCGCGTCGCGCGGGATCTTGGTATAAACTGAATTACTGAACTAATTATAGTGGTGGACGGATTGGGAGACGTTATCTAGTAGCTGTCTATTCAGGGCTAGTATATCTGAAAGTCTGCTTCAGTTTAAACTGACCGCATTTATATAAAGATTCGTATAATCTGAAGGTTGTAAGAAATATTGACTCTACAATTAAAATTACAAAATAAAACTAAGAAAGTATCAAAATATTAACAATATTTACATTTCATAGCATTGACAAACAAAAAATTAAGAAACTGAATTGCATTTTTCATTTTGACAATTTTAATTCTTCTCCAAATTATCTTTAATATAAGACAAGATCAAACAAACAACGAAATAACGGAGAACATTTCAAGCCAAAATCACGCACAACCTATTGTAAGAACACGCACTCACGCACACATGTGCATCTAAAGTAATTTCAACCAACAATCGTTTTGAGTGCATATGTGTGACCAAAAGTAAACTTTTACGAGCTGATTAAAAGAAAGATGAAAAATGTTAAAAATGTTTTTTTTTTATAGAATAAAGGAGACAAACGAGCATCTACATATACCTATATACAGGGTTATTTTTCAAAGAGTAGCCTAATTTTTATAATCAAGTATAAATACATAATATATAATGATATACCGTTATTGCAGTTTTTGAAAGTTCGAGTAAATAAGGCTTTTTAGTTAAGGACTTTTATTCGAAATTATCCCAAATTGAATGTGATTTGTGGGCAGCAACATTTTTGTCTACCGATCGACCTTTAAGATGTATGCGTGCGCAGTAAAATATTGTATTACCACGCATTTCGAATTGAAAGATAAAAAGTTGTTTAAGTATTTTTTAAATAAATTTTCTTCACCATTTACTTACATTACTTATTTTGGATCTTCTCTGCAAATTTGGCCGATTATTGCAAAATAACCCTATATAATATATGAACATTTAGCTAACAATATATTCAGGTGGAATAGAAATAAGTCACCCGTGAGGACTAAGATGTAATGCCTCGTTTCCAGTAAAAAGGGTCTCCGGTTCTCTACACTCACCATACGAAACACAGCAGCGTTAAGCTGATATTTTACGTTGGTATTCTGTGAGAGCGTGGTACTTCCCCGGTCGAGCCGACCCATTCGTGCTACAACTATACCTACTACTACTAATATAGATGCAGCATGGCTCTACCACGTAAAAAAACGTCTGTTTGACGTCTCGATGTCATAGTTAACGAAGGCTACCTTCGTTGATAATTACAAGTTAACCTCTCAGACCTTGACATTTTATTGGACATATTTAGTTAGAACTATGGTCAAGCCAAAGAGTATAGTAGGTCAGGCCAGACGATTTTTTAAAAAAATGGTAAAAATAACTTAGAGTCATTACTATGTTCATATCCAAAAATAAAAAATTATCAACAATTAAAATATCGAATTATTTATATGAAGGTCAAGTGAGCGCTAGAGTGACGACGATTGCAAGACGATTTGTCGATAAATGAAATGTTTCGAGAAATTATCAATTACTGTGTAGTGGCGGTGTATGAATATTCATACTATTCCGTGGGTTTCGTAAGAGGCGACTGATCCACTGTTCAATACAACAAGGTACGTGTACCGTGGAACAGAACGTGGCAACTATGACAAGTATACCCTCTATGAGGAATATAGTGGAGGCCTATGTTCATTGGGGGTTTTTATAGGATGTAACGGTCCATCACCAGCAGTGGAATGAAACTGTAAGGAGAGGGAGGGATTAATTTTATTATTTAAAAAAATATTTTTGTGTTTTTTTTTTATAGAAGAGGGGGCAAACGAGCATGCGGCTCACCTGATGGTAAGTGACTACCGCCGCCCATGAACAACCGCAACACCAGGGGAATTGCAGATGCGTTGCCGGCCGTTTAGAAAGGTGTAAGCTCTTTTCTTGAAGGTCCCTAAGTCGTATCGGTCCGGAAAATCCGCCGGTGGTAAACAATTATGTGTAAAAAAGTCATCAAACAGCATCAAACAATTTATTAAACAAAAGTTGCGTAAACAAGTTCAATGGTTAAAACAATATTAAATAACAAAACCAAACAATTCTACTGAAAAGAAAAAAAAGTAAATATTATTTCACTTTTACAACTAAGGCAAATCTAACGAATCGCTATATTATGTTAAAATTCAATATATATATATATATATATATATACTTTCATTATGGGGGGTATATTGCCATAGTTGCCACGCTTGGCGAGCGGGTTGGCAACCGCAGTTTTTTATTGTATTTTGCCGTCACCAGGAAGATGCTGCTGCCCATCTCCTGCCTGTTTCCCTTTGTCGCCTTTTACGACACCCACGGGAAGATATGGGGTAGTGGATATTCTTAACCGCCACTACACGGCAAAGTGTAGGGAAGGCAGGCGAAGTGTAGGGCGTCCCCCCACTAGATGGAGTGACGACCTGGTAAGATATGCAGGAAGTCGATGGAAGCAGGTGGCTCAGGACCGTGCTTTGTGGCATTCTTTGGGGGAGGCCTATGTTCAGCAGTGGACTTGTGAAGGGCTGTAATGATGATGATGAATGATGATATATATATATATATATGTTAAAATCTAATAAATATTATGAAGAAAGAAACAAGGACATAGAAACACTTGATTTTCATAAAGAAAAGAAATATATAATATAATTATATTGATAAACTCAGTAGAAGCCTCAAAAAAAATTAAATCACAGGTATATACTTGTACATCCGTAAGATAGCGTAATAAAGTATATACTTTATTACGCTATCTTTGAGCAACGCCATTTTTCTAACGACTTCAAACAGGAGAAGATGGGATATGAAAATTTGTGTTTATTACATGATTTATTGTGATAACTCACACTTTTTATTTACTTTTCAGTTAATTCTGGCTATTAAATATAGTGATACGTGAACGACACAGTATTTGAAATGGCAATTTTATAAAATATATGAAATTGTTACGAAGCAAAATATAAGGAATTAAATTTTAAAACAGTGTAATTACTTACCATTGTATAAAAACTAACAAAAAACTTTCTATTGTACCCACTTAATTTTTTGTAAAATTTCTAGTTGCCTCTTACACTCACGCGGCGAAGGATATAAGACTAAAGTATGTGACGTAAACGCGACGCGAGGCGGAAACTCGTCATTTGAAGTAAATTCTGTTAATTTAAAGAAGCGTAATTTAATAACGAAACTAATTCTAATAAAATTTTAGTTTTATAGTTCATCTAAATAAAATTTAAAAAATAATTGTTATGAGCACAATAACTATGGTTCTGACTAAACGTAGTGTAGTGATCATATACTCTTTGGTTCTGAGGGGTCCTTTCTAAATATTACCATACTCTTTGGAGCGTTCTACAAAGTTGACCTTGGATTGCCTCATGTGTACTTCAAAGGCTTGACAGATTAAAGAGAGTTAGTCCCCCCGTGACCATGGGTGCTGGAAAGTGCCTGGAGTCCGAAATTAATCAAAAAGTTAATATTAAACGCGATAAAATGCTTTAAAATATTTTTATTCCATGCGTACGGATGTTGCTTATCTGTGCAGAGATTTTGACAAGCAAGCTGCAAATAGTGACGCTAATATTTTGGCATTCAATTTTGATCTACAAGCAGATACGTAACACGTAGGTACACATTAAGTACATTAAAATATATTTATCTACGTAAGCTTGCAGTATACAATTTAACATTGTATAACATGGGAAACCAAAATGTCGATTGCTATACTTGTGGTGAGACGAAAGGTAAGCGAGGAAGCGTTGAAATCCCAACATGTGTGTATAATTATATTATTAATCAATCTCATATACGCGTCAGAATGATGTCGCACAATTGCCGGAGACAGTAAAAAAAAAACTGATTTAGATGTGGACAACTCAACAATAAAAATTACTGACCACGTGTTTTTTAATCACGATATGGAATGCAATTCTATTCATTTTAAAATAGAATTTAAAAAAAAAGCACTCCTGTTTATATACCGCCGGATGGATGGGTTCAAGGTAAGGATGGCAAGAACTAACCATCGCCCTTTTGATGTTGTAACATTACTGCATGATGATTTTTTAGATTTCAACTCTACCGCTTTTAAGTTTACAGTATTAATAAAAAGAACACAAAAAAGTCAGCAAACCCCTACCGAAGTTCCAAAGTTTCACGGTCGACATAAAAACTCGAAATCAATTTTTATAGAAACTGATTACAATAGCGAATGATACACTAAGTTAAAACTGAAAGACTAACACTGAAAGCAACGAAAGGGAAAAGTAACTGTATAATACTTAAATCTGCTTACAGTGGTCGATTGCGTATTTCGAAGGCGAAAAAGATAGATTTAGTAAAATTACGCCAGGATCTCCTAAAACCAAGGAGTTATAAATATTATAAGAACCTGCCAGTATCTGAAACTATGGCGGATCGTTTACCAGAACCTCACATTGAGGTTTATTTTTATTTATGACAGTCTTATTTTTTGTTTATACCTATTTTAAATTATACTTACTTACTTACTTATCTTCACGCACAATTCCTGACGGGGTAGCCAGAGAGAACAGATCGCCAAGTGTCACGATCCTTACATACCTCTTTCGCTTCTTTCAGACTCATTATCTTCTTCATACATGCACGTCTAGGTATCCGAGTACTCTTGACCCTACCCTCTTCGAGCAATTTGCTCACATGGTCTTCGAAAGGTAGTCTCGGTCTACCTCGACACCTTTTAATATTAACTTTCGCGCTATATATTTTCTTCACCATTCGGTCTTCACTCATTCGCTCAACGTGCCCAAACCACCGAAGCACGCCCTTATCAATTTTTGTGATAAGGTCATCTTTCAAACCTGCCATATTGCGAATCTCTTCGTTTCGCTTTCGGTCGGCCATGGTAACGCCGCATATTTTACGTAGAGATCGCATCTCCACTGCATTCAACTTGCTTTTATGCTTCTTCTGGCATACCCAGGTTTCGCTGCCATATAAAAAAGTCGGTACCAACACTGCGTTATGTATTACAAGGCGTGCACTCTTCACTACGCCTTGCCTTTTGACTAACGCAGTCAGGGCACCATTGACTTTGTTCCCGGCAGCGACACGCCTGTCCACATCTAAATCACATCTTCCATCCCGGCTAAAAGCACTCCCCAAGTATTTAATTAAATATTTTAAATTATATTTTTAATATGTTAAAAACGTTAACACATTAATGTATATTTTAATCCTAGATGTTATTACTTTAAGGGTTCCGTATCTCAAAAGAAAAAAAATGGAACTCTTATAGGATCACTTTGTTGTCCATCTGTCTGTCTGTCAAGACCCTTTTTCTCAGGAACGCGTGGAGGTATCAAGCTAAAATTCATATCAAATACTCAAGTCTACTGTCCCTTGGAGCTGTGAAAAAATCAAACATCTTAGTCATCGCCATCAAAAGATACAGCCGTTTATGCCGCAAATTTTCGACAATCGCAAGGGAATCAAAATCCACAGGGTACTTCCCGCGAACTCAAGAATCTTAAAATTTGGTACAAAGCAACGTAAAAGATAAAAGATAAAAGCACAGATAAAGGAAAAATTGCGAAAAACAGTTACATCATATAATAAAAATATTATTAATAATTTTAAACTTATATACCTACGGATTTGTTCGAAACCCTCAGTGCGCGAGTCCGACTCGCACTTGGCTGGTGTTTTATAAATGACTGATTATCTTACATTTACACCTTTCTAAAAGGCCAGCAACGCATCTGCAATTCCCCTGGTGTTGCGGTTGTTCATGGACAGCGGTAGTCACTTACCATCAGGTGAGCCGCATGCTCGTTTGTCCCCTCTTCTATATAAAAAAAAGATTATTATGAGACAAGTTAATAATTATAAAAAGATAAAATTTTATTAAAGGATAATAATTTTTTCACACTATGAACAGTTTTTCATTTCATATCATTGATGATTCAATAAAATAATGCATAATGTTACACATTTAAAAACATAGCTGATAACAGGGTTAAACTTGCTACTGTAAGTCATTTAGAATAATTTTTAACAGTGGTAGAGCCAGGCGGCAGCTTTTTCTGTCGCACGGATGGGCCGGCTCGAACCGGGGTGGTACCACGACCTCACAGAATACCAGCGTGAAGTAGAGGTTTACCTCTGCGTTTCGCTTGGTGAGTGCAGGTGGCCGGAGGCCCTTTTTACTGGAAATGAGGCATTCCATCCTAGTCCTCACGGGTGACACCGCACCTCACGGGTGACATGTGGCCCATAGACCGATGTCTATGGGCCACAGCAACCACTTACCATCAGGTGGACTGTGTGCTCGTTTGTCACCCTATCCTATAAAAAAAAAAAAAAAAAAAAATATTTTATCCAACCAAAAATAACATACACTTTTTTTATACGTGGTAGAGCCACGCAGCAGTTTCTGCTGTTGCATGTATGGGCCGGCTCGAGCCGGGTTGGTACCACGACCTCACAGAATACCGGCGTGAAGTAGAAGCTTTGCTTCTGCGTTTCGTCTGGTGAGTGCAGGTGGCCGGAGGCCCAATTCCCCCCCCCCCCCCCCCATCAACATGGTAGCGGTATTACACGAAGAACTACCCCAGGAGGGTACCAGCACCCCTGGAGAATCCCTCGCTGAGCATCCACGACCATGTTATTCCGATCCTGAGCGTGGGTGCTCAGGCTGCCCCGCGTATTCTGGGGGGGGCAAAATTCCGCTCAAAAGCATTAAAGAACGAAAAGAACACCAAGGCGACCCCTGCCACGCTATCCGTGAATTTCTGCAACATCAGGGGACTTCACTCTAACCTAAACGCCGTCCACTACCATCTCGAGACGGCGAAGCCGGCCTTGCTCTTTCTGACCGAGACACAGGTTTCCTCTCCGGCTGATATTTCGTATCTCTCCTACCCGGGGTACAAATTGGAGCATTCCTTTGTGCCTCGGGCTGGAGTTTGCGTGTATGTCAGAGAGGACATCTGTTCTCGACGCCTCGGCAGTCTTGAAGGTTCGGACCTGTCCATCCTTTGGCTACGCGTAGACAGCGACGACCATCCGCGCGTCTACGGGTGCCTCTATAGGTCCCATAGCGGTAATGCCGAAACAGACCGACTCATCGACCACGTCCAAATGGCTACAGATTTCTTGCTACAACAGGTCCCATCCGCAGAGATCGTGATCCTTGGCGATTTTAACGCCCACCATGCCGAATGGCTCGGTTCACGTCTAACCGATCATGCGGGGAGATCTGTTTATGACTTTGCCTTGGCATATGGTCTGACACAACTGGATACTTCGCCTACGCGGATTCCAGATGTGGAGGATCATACACCTTCCCTGTTGGACCTTCTGCTGACCTCTCATCCAGACGGATATCAGGTTTCCGTCGATGCCCCTCTCGGCTCTTCGGACCATTGTCTGATCCGGAGTGTGGTGCCACTCACGCTCCCTTCGCGGTTGCGTTCTGCAGGTTGCCGCCGTGTTTGGCATTACAGGTCGGCGGATTGGGACGGAATGCGGTCCTTCTTTGCATCCTACCCATGGGGGCGGGTTTGCTTCTCGCCGGATGATCCCAGCGCTGTTGCTGACTCTGTCACTGATGTGGTGCTACAGGGAATGGAACTATTTATTCCATCATCTGTGGTACCCATCGGAGGCAGATCTCAGCCTTGGTTTGGTCGCTCCTGTAAGACTGCATTACGCAGTAAGCAGGAGTGTTATCAAGCCTGGGCTGCGGCTTCGGCGACTTGGGATGTAAATACCAGCACACTTAAAAAGAAGTATCACTTCGCCTCCAGGTCCTTCAAAAGAGTTATTGCCAAGGCAAAGTCAGAGCATATAGGCAGAATTGGCGAGAAACTAGTTCGCCTTCCTTCGGGAACCCGTGCATTCTGGTCTCTCGCCAAGGCTGTCCAAGGGAATTTCTGTAAGCCATCACTACCATCTCTGCACAGGGAGGATGACTCACTGGCCCATGACGCAAAAGACAAAGCCGACCTTTTAGGCTCCCTTTTTGCATCCAACTCGACTCTTGATGACGGGGGGAAAACACCGCCGACCATCCCGCGGTGTGAGTGCTCCATGCCGGATGTGCTATTCTCACAGCACTCGGTTCGCAAAGCACTGCTCTCCCTGGACATCCAGAAGTCGAGTGGGCCTGACGGAATCCCCCCAATTGTGCTGAGGACGTGTGCTCCGGAGTTGGCACCGGTCCTAACGCGTCTTTTCCGGTACTCCTACTCCCAAGGCGTAGTCCCGAATTCATGGAAGACAGCTTTTGTCCACCCGATCCCTAAAAAAGGCGACCGCTCAGACCCATCCAACTATAGGTCGCGATCACCTCCTTGTTCTCCAAAATAATGGAATCTATTATTAACTGCCAGCTCATCCGGTACCTTGAGGATCACCAGCTGATTAGTGACCGCCAATACGGTTTTCGTCGGGGTCGATCAGCTGGTGATCTTCTGGTCTACCTGACCCATAGATGGGCGGAGGCAGTAGAGTCCAAGGGGGAGGCGTTGGCCGTTAGTCTGGACATTGCGAAGGCCTTCGATCGGGTTTGGCACAAAGCGCTTCTTTCGAAGCTCCCTTCCCATGGGCTTCCCGAGAAATTGTGCAATTGGATCACCAGCTTCCTTGCAGATCGGAGCATCAAGGTCGTTGTAGATGGTGCATGCTCTGACTACAAGCCTATTAACGCTGGTGTTCCACAAGGCTGTGTGCTATCACCAACGCTGTTTCTTCTGCATATCAATGATATGTTGCTAACTGGTAACATTCATTGCTATGCGGATGACAGCACTAGTGATGCTCTATACACCGGCCGTGCCAATATTTCTCGGGAAAACGTCGCTGAGTACCGGAACAAACTTGTGTCTGAAGTCGAGTCTTTGCTGAACAAAGTCTCGGATTGGGGGCGACTAAATCTAGTCCAATTTAATCCTCAGAAGACACAAGTTTGCGTGTTTACCGCTAAAAAGAACCCCTTTGTCGTATCTCCTCAGTTTCAAGCCACTCCCCTTCTTGCCTCAGCCAGTATCGGTATCCTCGGAGTCGACATATCGAGTGACGTGCAGTTTCGTGGTCACTTGGAAGGGAAGACCAAATTGGCCTCTAAAAAGCTTGGCGTGCTCAGCAGAGCGGGACAGTATTTCATGCCGGCACACCGCCTGCTCCTTTACAAGGCGCAAGTTCGGCCTCACATGGAATACTGTTCCCATCTCTGGGCAGGGGCTCCCCAGTGCCAGCTCCTTCCACTTGACCGCATCCAACGCAGAGCGGCTCGAATTGTCGACGACCGAGCCCTTTCCGATCGGCTCGATTCATTGGCACTGCGAAGAGATGTTGCATCCCTTTGCATTTTCTTTCGCATCTACCATGGGGAGTGCTCTGAGGAATTGTTCGGATTAATCCCAGCCGCCAAATTTCACGAACGCACATCGCGGCAGAACTCCCGATACCATCCACACCATCTGGATGATTGGCGGTCCACCACTGTGCGATTTAGAAGATGTTTTCTTCCTCGCACGACCTCCTTGTGGAATCGATTACCATCAGCGATTTTTCCGGACCGATACGACTTAGGGACCTTCAAGAAAAGAGCGTACTCCTTTTTAAAAGGCCGGCAACGCATCTGCGATTCCCCTGGTGTTGCAGTTGTTCATGGGCGGCGGTAGTCACTTACCATCAGGTGAGCCGCATGCTCGTTTGCCCCTCTCCTATAAAAAAAAAAAGAATACCAACGTAAAATAGCAGTTTAACACTGCTGTGTTTTGTATGGTGAGTGTAGAGAACCGGAGACCCTTTTTACTGAAAATGAGGCATTCCATCTTAGTCCTCACGGGTGACAACGCATCTGCATTTTGATTTGTAATAGAGGATAGATGTAGATGTCTATGGGCCGCAGCAGCCGCTTGCCATCGGGTGGACTGTGTGCTCTGTAGCGGACAGCGAGGAGGCCGCCGCCCCGTCGCCCCTTCACACCCCGGTGCGCCCCGCGCACCCCGCACACCGGCAGCAGATCACGCAATGTCGCCGACCAATGAGCGCGCGGCATCGCGGACGACGCTACTCACGATCCGAGACGCTCTCCGGCGAGATATAAGAAGGGCGTCTCGGTCGGTGAGCTGTTCATTTCGGAAGCGGCACTGGAAGAGAAGAAACAGCAAGAGAAATCAAGAAAATCAAGACTCAAGAAGACTCCATTAAGAAGACCCCCCTCTGTATAATAGTGTAATTAATAGTGCCACTTTGTAAATAGTTAGAATACAGTATAGTTCGACAGTACCATTTTTTCTTTAAGCAGTTGTCCCTAGCGTACTCAATAATACAGTCCACTGCGATCCCTAACAAGTTCTTGGTCCATCGTCGCCGGATTCAAGCCAGAAGAAAGAAGAAAGAACATATTTATTGAAGAAAGAACATATTTATAGAAGAAAGAACATAATTATTGAAGAAAGAACATATTTATTGAAGAAAGAACATAATTATAGAAGAGAGAACATAATTACAGAAGAAAGAAGATCATTACAGAAGATCTTCGAGGAAGAAAGAAGTACGTCGTCGAAGAGAGAAGATCGTCGGTACTAACTCCTTCCTCCTTTATTATTTACATCGACGTCATATATATTGTCTGTTTCCAGACAATTCAACAACAACCGATCGCTTGGGAGAAGTTAGCACATCCGCGCCGCGCACAGAAACGCTCGCCGCGATAATAGAAGATCTTCCGACTACGGAAACTAGTTCGATAGTGCGTACCGTCGCGCCTGTAGCAGACGTTGTACATAGGCCCGCGTCCCGCGTCCCGCGCCCCGTCGGTCCGTTCAGTCCGTTCAGCCCGGTCGACAGCTAGCGCAGTAGCAAGATTAAAACAAATCGAATATAATGTCGCGGAGGAACTAGCTGCAATTAGAAGGAAGCAATTGCAAATAGAGGAAGATCTCGTCAAGAAGAAATATGCTAGGGATATCGCGCAACTGCAAGAAGAAACCGATAGGGAAAGCCTAAACGAGGACGAATTAGTCGAAAATAGGGTACGCGTTGATAGGTGGTTAGAAAACGTAGAGACTGTGCGGGGGGAGCCGCCCTACCGTCCGTCTCAGCCCGCGCCCCGCATCGAGATAGAGCAGGCCCCACCGAGGAGGGGAACCGGTTACGACCACGCTGAAGATGCCCAGGGGAAGTCGGTCGCGAATGACGTTCAACCGCGCCGCGTAAATACGATACAGAAGGAAAATGGAGTCGCCGTAGAAATGAACCAGGTGGATCGTCGTGTACGAGCTACGTCGCCGTCGCGCGTCCAACGCCGCACTCTATCGCCTACACATAGATCGCCATCGCCACATAACCACGCGGATCGTAGATCACCGTCGCCGTGTAATGATGTAGGCAGAGATAAATCGCCACATCGCCTTGCGGATCGTAGATTACCGTCGCCGTATCATAGGGATGTAAGTAGTGTAGTTGTACCACTTCTAGACCACCTGAGTCAGACGTGGTTCAACGACATTCGTCGACACACGATCCTAAAAAAAAAAAAAAAAAAAAGTTTTGGCATGCTCTGATCACGAATCCGCGGTCCATTTTTGTGTAGAATGCACGGTTCCGGAGATGTGTAGATCAATTAGCTAATATCTAATTGATATCCGGTAAGGGCCTCCACCGTCCCATTGTTCCTATTTCTATTGTTCTATTGTTCATTAATCACCTTCATTGCAGCGTGTGCGTCGACTATATCAGTGCTATTGTATTATATTTCTTTGTTCCTAATTATACAACGCTAATCTGAATCATCAATAAAACACATTACATAATTTTGTTACAATTTTTATTTATAAAATACAAAATCTTATTAATTATTATCTATAAAATAGGAGCGAAACATCTCATCCACTAAAATATCGTTGTACAATGTGTTCCTTGTAAATATACTCGTAAAACTATGTATTGAACATCCTTGAAACTTATATAGCAAATACATTAAGCAATATTCGCCACAAACTGAAGTCCACTCATTCTGAATCCTATCAACATTCCAGTTCCATCTTTTACAATTCCTTTTTAAAAACTCTAGATGATATCGTACAGGTGATCGTCCATATGAATCAAAATATTGACCGACGTCATTCGTATCGATATATAAAGCTACCCAATGTGACCCTGGTTTATCATCTATATCCAAATTGCATATTATATACTTTGGTACGTGGGTATACATAGGCAGTCTATTAGCTGCATAAACATTATTTTCTAGACTGGGGTGAATCTTTTTCAGATGTTGTTGTACATCTAGTGTATCCATGATATTACTGCTATTAGTACATTATTACAGTACCAATCTACTCAATGAATAACATAGGAATGGTCAATTATAGTGATTTCTAAATATTAAATTGCATTTTTGTGTTATACAAATCGTACTTGAGTCATTGATCACCAAACAAAACACAATACGAAGAAATGTTGAGATAGGCAACGGAAATGTGAGATAAACTGGTTGACGCATAAAGTAATTATCAACTCATTACGGAAATACTTTAGATTAGAATTTTTACGTACTGGTGGTATATAAGACCAACAGACGCAGTCATCGAGTTAGTGTACGGTCGTTTGACTACAGTGGATCTATCAATAGTACATTTGTGTTACTTCAATACACCAAAGGCTATGGATGTAAGTGTTTATTCTATTGACTAAATTACTTTTTTTCTGTTATTTTCATGTGTGTGTATTATTTTATTTAAATATTGTGTATGTATATGATTAAGCCGTGGTAACTCAGATTGTTAGCGCTAGCTGTAAATTTCACAGTACGCGACCCGGGTTCGATCCCCGCCAGCACCAATTAAATTGTTAATCGCAATTTTAAGTGCTTATTAACACGTGCTTGGTGGTGAAGGAAAACATCGTGAGGAAACCTGCATGTCTGAGAAAATTTCGAAGGCATGTGAAGTTCGCCAACACACATTGAGGGAGCGCGGCGGACATTTCCTTGCTCTAAAACCCTCTCAGAAATGAGAGGAGGCCTATGTTCAGCAGTGGACTTTAATAGGCTGTAACTTTAACTTTTTTAACGTTTATGATTAAGTGTTAACAAATTGATATTAACATGATAACTGTGTTGTTGCAGAAATCATTGAGCTTCGATGAAGATACCTATAAACAGTATTACTACTCGCCACTCTCCCCTCAAGAAGAGAGTGATAACCTCGTCATTAATAATAACACATGCGATGGTGGAAGCTGTTATCATCAACCGTAGCACGAGCCGCTAGAGATGGTGTATCATACATTTCTACTAATTCTGACGACGGAGACCAAGCGACGCATCTCATCAAAATTGAAATGTACGATATGAAGAAGCTATCCAAGATTCCAACTACTGATCATTGGAAACATGCTTCCACGAGAATTAAATATTACGTAAAGACTAATAAGGATAGCATCTACGACAACACAAACGCCCTCGTATACAATATAACAAAGACAATAGCAGAAAGTGAAAAAGTTAAAAAATACTTTTTTAACAATGACAGTCATTAGCTGATCATTAGTGAATGTGATTCTGTTTACTTCAATTACAGGAAGACAAGAGCGGAAGGAAGAGATGAGTGTGGCATACGTGTACAAAACTCATAATTGAATAACAAAACTACAACACTGAGTGGAGAAGAAAACGAGAAGAGTATGCAGTACTCAAGAGCTGAATATCCATTCTTCAGTTCAAAATCTAGCCGTTTGCTTAGTTTCGAAAACTGGCCTCTCGTTATGCCCTCTTCCCCTTCGTCGTTCGTAAAGTTTAAACGTGTCTAAAGAACCATCCTATTTTGAAATTTTATATAAATTATCTAATTTAAGTGCAAAAAAACAAAACTCTAAAATAGGATCGCAGAAGAACAAAGTAACTGTTCAAACCGTGAGTGAAATTACTTTTTTACGCTATGCTTGCCTAGTACTTCTTAAGAAGCACAAGTGACTTAAGTTCGGCAGATATTCGGCTTTATTCGCTCTCATCTTGTTAATTAGCACCTCCCATAATGGACTAGCCCCTCCTACAAAATAAGCAACATTGTTTTCGTTTACTACGAAGTTAATTAAATTTCTTTCACCGCATGGTCTCCTAGTACATAACAGTCAAATATATTACTAATTTGCCCTCAAAATTTTGCTGAAATTTTTGATTGGCACTTCCAACTATCAAACCATCCCACAAGATCAGCGCCATCTTTACTTACCACGGTTTAAACAGACCTCCTCTCAACGTATCATATCCTAGTACATATTGGCCAACATGAACAAGTCATTATCTGACTCAGAATTTGAAGTACCCACACAACACAATATTACTCCACCAAATTTTATATCAACCAGAAACAAGAGAAAAAGGAGTGATGATGGCGCTGCAAACCTTGCTTTACTAAGAGAAGAAATGACTAGTATGTTCAATACCTTAATAAATACTCAAAATCTTGAATTCCAAAAAAATGCGAATATACTCAGAGACATACAAAAAACAAATCAGAATATCGAAAGCTCGATCACTTTTCTGGCCGAGCAGAATAAGGAGTTTCAAAAACAAATAGAGAAGTTAGAGGAGCAGATAAAAGAAGATCGAAAATATATAACCATTTTAGAAGACAAAATTGAAGATATGCAAAAAGACAGACGCAAAGCAAATTTGGAAATTAAAAATGTACCAAAGAAGAAGTTGGAAGTGAAGCAAGACCTCATAGATATGGTTATAAATTTGTCGAACACCATTGGTTATTCAATCACGAAATCTGACATCAAAGATATTTACAGAGTCCGAGGAAAGAGAGATAATATTCAAAACACTCCTGTCATAGTAGAGACTTCCTCGACAATGCTAAAAAATCATTTTTTGAAAATGTGTAAAAATTTCAATACAAGAACAAAAACCAAGCTTTGTGCCAAACACCTGGGTCTGCGCACTGCTGAAGATACTCCTATTTTTGTTTCGGAACAGTTGACTGCTAAGGCTGCTCGTCTCTTCTTCCTCGCACGTGACATGGCTAAGATAAATTCTTATAAATTTTGTTGGACTGCGTATGGAAAGGTCTACGTGAGAAAAGAGGACAATTCGAAGATACTACTTATAAAAAATGAAGCTCAAATTCAACAACTGTTATCTGAGAAATGACTAGACTCGCCCTCATCAATCGCACGTGGCCGTTTCTACAGTATATTAAGATTTTGTTCTACCTTCTTTAGTTTTATAAATCCTAAGGTAAAATATTGTATAGATTTTGTTAATGTAAGAAACACACTATTACCCTCACTTACACATCATCTACCCACACACACTAACATCCGAAATATCAATCACTCAAACATACAACCTCTCCCGCACACATGTAGTCTGTTGATCCCAACAGACATACTACTCGTATACCAAAACAAACCGATTCCAATGTCACTACATAAAAACTTAAAAACCAATAAATTAATATATAAATCAATTCACGTCCTACATACTAGTTATAACACATTATCGCATATTATACATCGAATCTCTTGATGGATAGCACATCTCAAATTTTGAAAGACATAGACGGAACTAATATAGCTAATTCCACCAGGTGTGACATACAGGATCTTACAAAATATGTAAATATTAACAGGAATGATCTAACAGTAATCTCGCAAAATATTAGAAGCATACACTGCAATTTTGATGACTTTCAAGCAACACTCTCACACTTAAATTTTGAAGTAGATGTCTTGGTGCTAACGGAGTGCAGACTAAACCAAAATAAACCTTTACCCACTTTACCTGGATATACGTTGCTTGCAAGTAAATTTAACCTTAATCAAAATGACGGAGTGGTGACCTATGTAAAAAGTAATCTTAAACCTACTATGCAAGAAGTGAAACTAGTTCATGCATCTTGCATTCAGATAAATATACTTGGCCATATTATTTTATGCATTTATCGCTCTCCGTCAAATTCAAATGCAACAAATTTTATAAATTCCCTAAACACTCACTTAGAAACCATCAAGACATATCATAACATAATGATTACAGGAGATATTAACATAAATTTAATTCCAAAACCTAATGAAGGATGCAATGAAAATAATAATAGATCTTTCTATTTAAATATGTTATCAACACATGGAATACTTCCTGGTCATTCTACACCAACTAGAGGCTAGAGCTGTCTGGATCATTTTATGTTGAAAATAGACCAAAACAAAATATCTCCGTTTATAGCAATCTTAAATACCACCAATACTGATCACTACAGCATATTTATGAAAATTAGTAAAGTAAAACAAAAAACACATTGTTCAAAAAATGTAGAATTTATTGACTATAACGATGCTCTCACTACACTTATACAGAAAAATATCACAAGTTTGTTATTTTGTGAGGATCCTGATACATTGATCAAAACATTAATAAAATGGCTGTCTGAATCTCTAGAAGAACATAAAAGTTTAAAAATTCTTCCCAAATCCCAACGCACTATTAAGCCCTGGGTTACCTTAGGCATTTTGCGATGCATTAGGAATAGGAACAAAATGCAATTAAAACTACGTTCTGAACCACACAATGAAATTTTAAAGATCACTTACACAAGATATCGTAACTACTGTAATAATCTATTAAAAAAATTAAAACGAAAATACGAAAAACTACAATTAGCTAAAGTAACGAAAAATACAAAGTTATTATGGAAAACAATTAAAACTATAACTAATACAAATTCTGACAAAACATCAAACAATAATTTATTAAATGCTAAATCTACTCCGGAGGACTCTGTGAATCACGTAAATGATTTTTTTGCTAATATTGGACGAAAGTTGGCTGAGGACATACGAATCAGTAATTCCGATTTCCAAAATGAATATGCATTGCCTAGACTTGCATCTCAACCTAGATCTTTTGTTCTATTGGATACTGATCCAGTGGAAGTAGATGAAATTATAACTAACCTCAGGCCCAACAGCGCTCCTGGCTGGGACAATATTTCTATTCAATTTATCAAATTAGCTAGAGCACACGTAGTTCCCGTAATTAGCCATTTAGCCAATCTTTGCTTTCATAAAGGCGTATCCCAACACCTCTCAAAAAATCTATAGTTACGCCGGTGTATAAGGATGGGAATAAAGATGACGTCAGCAATTACAGGCCTATTTCCGTACTACCCGCCATCTCAAAAATCATAGAAAAACTGATAAACCTTCGTCTAATAAACTACTTAGAGAAATATAACATTCTTTCAGAAACTCAATTCGGCTTTAGACGTGCAAAATCAACAGAGGATGCAGTCTTAGCTTTAACCTCCTTTATCATTAAGGAATTAGACCAAGGACAAAAATGTCTCACTGTTTTTCTTGACCTCAGAAAGGCATTTGATACTGTTAACTTCCCCATCCTTCTGCGTAAACTCGAAGCAACTGGCATGAGAGGGGTTCAATTAAAATTATTTGAAGACTACTTGCGAAATCGGAAGCAACAAGTGAAGATTGGGGACCATATAAGTGGAGAAGCTGAGGTTCTTTTCGGTGTTCCTCAGGGGAGTGTACTGGGCCCCACCTTGTTTCTCATTTACATAAACGATCTCACGAAGATGAACTTAGAAAATGGTCGGGTATTTTCCTATGCTGACGACACTGCATTGGTCTTCACGGGTTCAACTTGGGAATCAGTTTTTAGGAGCGCCGAACTTGGTCTTAGATCGGTTAATAATTGGCTACAGCATAACCTCCTCACTCTTAATGAATCTAAGACAAAATATATATGTTTTACGATCACCAATAGAACACAACCTGCTAGCAACATTGCTCTAAGAATTCATCAGTGTAGTTATAAAGATACTGCCAACTGTTCTTGTGCGGTGCTTGATAGAGTCCAATCTATTAAGTACCTAGGTGTTGTTTTGGACCAGCGACTAAGCTGGCATTCTCACATTGAATACACCAGCAACAGAGTAAGAAAATTAATATGGATATTTAAAAAACTTAGACATGCAACAACAAAAAAATTGATCACACAAATTTATATCACTATGGCACAATCTATAATAGGCTACTGCATCCCCGTTTGGGGAGGTGCAACAAAAACAAAATTTTTAGAAATTGAAAGAAGTCAGCGCAGCCTCCTTAAAGTAATGTACTATAAACCCTTTAGATACCCCACTGAAGAACTCTATAAATTTTGTGAACTCCTGTCTGTGAGAAAATTGTACATTTTGTTGACTTCTCTAAAATTGCACAAAACATTACCATTTAGGTCTGAATTACTTCTATATAAGAGAAGAAAACATAGAGTTGCAATAGCCAATATTGTAAAAACTAAATTCGCCAAACGTCAATACTCTGCATATTCTGTATTCATTTATAATAAGTTAAATAGACAATTTGGTATTTTTCAATTAAAATCCTCCGTAATAAAGGAAACTGTAAGTAAATGGCTTTTAGAAATGACGAATCATGATATAGAATTAATGCTTCAAGAAACTAACTAACTGAATTAAAAATACACTCACTCACTCACACACACACACACACACCCACACACACACTCTCACACACACACACACACAAACTCCGCATGTTTGCACACACTAATACTATTAAGACTATTGTTTTTCTTTTATTATTATTATATATTTTTTTCAAATTTTAAAACTATTAAACTTAGTTATGGAAGAGCGGTGCCTCCTGGCACAAGTATATATAATACTTAAAAGGTTTGGCCCCAACCTTTGATTGTAAGAAAACAACTGTCATTGCTATTGAAATAAACATTTTTGATTTTGATTTTGATTTGGTTATGCGACAGAAACCTGAAGATCTTGCAGAAGCTGGTTTCTTTTATACTGGCCATGCAGACGGGACCAAGTGTTTCCATTGTGGTGGTGGTTTAAAAGATTGGGAAGATGATGATGATCCTTGGCAGCAGCATGTTCAGTGGTTTAGTCAGTGTGCTTATGTAAAATTTCAACTCGAACAGTGTTTTGTATTAGATTAAATAGAAGATTTATAAAGAAATAAAAAAAAAATATATTGCATACAATTTGTTTTATTTAATTTTATAACGTTTCACATAGTTACATACACACAAAATGCATTACACATAACACATAAAATCTAACACACAACACATATTATAACCTTAACTACTATAGTCTACAGTAACATTTCTGTTTTTATCTATCTCAATAATATTATCAAACTCAGCATAAACTATACAGTTAATTGTTTGTATTAATGAGGATTCAAATCGTACTTCTATTCTTACACTACCATGCTTTATGAGATTCCAATGAGTTGATGAGTTAGCTGATAAATCAGGAGTTAAGTCAAATGCTAATAGACAGTAACCTTTGCCATACTGTTCACAAGAGATTCCATTTCCTTCATTAAGAAAGTGAATACCAGTTCCCGAGAATAGAGTATGATATGCTGATGTAAATATGCTATTATTAAAAGATGGTTGCAAAGCTTTTGAAGGTATTTTTTGACCATCAATATATAAGCTGAAAGAATTAATACCATAGTTTTCAAAGTTAAATGGATTTTTAGTAAGGGAACCATTAAATGCAGAATTGTTCACAAATCCAATTATACATCTTTTCGGTACCTGTCCTAAAAATATATTATCAAGAGTTTTTCCTTGAACACCCGAAGGAATTGTTAAAACTTTTACTTCAGCTCGAGTAATAGGATATTTAGCAGTGGTAGAAGCTAAAACTTTTTGATGTGCGAGTAATACACTTGGATTAAATCGTGCTCGTCGAACAATAAGAGTTGCGTCCGTAATGCAAACTTTAAACTTTACATCGTTTGACCCAACAATTAAATTAAAACTCTCTCTTGATCGAACCAATTTAACACTCATTTCAACACCATTAATTAAAAATTTATCTTGGTTAAAAATGTCACCGTGAAGATGACCAATCATTTCTATTTCCTTACTTTCACTAATCAATTCCTGTCTTTTAACAAATCCTATGTTTTTACCATCTGTAGAATCCATTTTTCCTGCTGTATCCTCATACCAAAGACTACAAGTAAGATGAGATTGTTTAGCAGCAGGGGCATAGTTTAAAAGGGTTTCCATGTATGCTCGATATGCATAGGTATTATTAGGTGGTGATACAAGTTTTTGGTTTAAATAAACATCAAGTTGACTAAAAAGTGAATGCAGCCAATTATTTACAGGTGCTACTATTGTAGTAGATACCAAGTTAGTTGAATCTTGATTTAATACTTTTGCCTTTATGTGGAGTAATGTATGAGACAAATCTATGTAGTCATCGCCGGTCCCAGGAACTTGAAACTCGATAGGTCCATCATCACCAAGAGATGAAATTGGTTTATAATGAATCCACAATCCATTTTCAATGCTAGTTTGTGTAGACGGTAGTGCAAACAAATCCAATTCTGACTTAACGCACTCACAAGAATGATTATGAAGGAAAGACATATTTAGTTTGAAAATATATCTTTGATATTTTTTGGTTTTAGACAAAGTTTTTTCGCAGCTTTCACTTTAGCAGTTAATGGTGGAATGAACGATGTCAATCGTTTTCTTTTAGTTTTATACCCAGATCCAGTCATGTTAAATTGATCAATTTTCTCATCAGCCTTTCGTTTTAAATTCGTACTAACTTGCTTTAGACGATCTTTTATTGAGGCTTCCATAGGACGGGCTTGAACCATATCCGATAAAAGTCCTACTCCAGCGCTTAATGCCTCCTTACCAATCACTCGAACACCACTTGAAAGTAAAGGTAAAACTGATCTGAATAACCCCCCTAAGAAGCTCCCAATACCATGACCGCGTTGATATGGTGAACCCTTATAAATTACTCCAACTCCTGAT
Organism: Parnassius mnemosyne; assembly: GCA_963668995.1. Taxonomy (NCBI): domain Eukaryota; kingdom Metazoa; phylum Arthropoda; class Insecta; order Lepidoptera; family Papilionidae; genus Parnassius; species Parnassius mnemosyne. Next base: position 2,411,060 of record CAVLGL010000002.1, on the reverse strand, counting down.
CCAGCTTGATGTGTATAATAATTTTCATATGGACATTTATGATGATCACGAAGAGAATTCATTATTATAATTTTCGGAAATGTAGTTTAATACACACGGTTCCAAACTGGAATGGTATTTTTTGTCCTGTACTCGATCTTATAACTATTTCCAACGTATCGAACTCTCTTCGCATAACAGGTAAGTAGTGAGGTTGAGAGAAAACGTGCATTTTATTTGCACCATAAATGTATTTTGTAGGATCTAATGAAATGACTCTTAATAAAGGAGTCATAACATCACCCACAATCTGAGGATCGATAATGTCGCAATATAGAAATAGTTGAGATGGTAACCCTAAGTGTAAATTAGCAGGACACTTTGCAAAATTTCTCTCTAGGAGATTTTTATTTGGTTCATAACCTAGCTGTAAACTTAATTTGGGTGATAATGTTACGGATGTTATATTTTTATCCAATACCGAAATAGACACAAATTTTGTTATTTCATCATAGCGAAATTTCAAGTTCTCTCCGATACCATTTAACACTCTTAAAATATGCTCAACGTTATCATAGTTGGTAGCTGGAATATGTTTTTTGTAGTACACTGTGGATGGTTTATCTTCATTAGGCATTAACATAGATTTTGTAATGTATATAACATTTTCATGGTCTTGAACAGTAAACATGGTACATGGATATTGAAACTCGACAACTCCAACCGACCATTCACCTTCTAATTTTATAGCTTTTGGTAATTTCGTTGAAAATTTTGTGGTCTTGTTATCAGGAAAGTATTCCATTGAACTATTGCTGAGCAAAGTTAAATAGAAACTTTCTTTATTCATATTTCTTTTAAACTAGAAGCTAAAATCCAACTGTTAAATTTATCTGGATAACCTTTCCACTTCCCTAATACTTCTTTTCTGTTACCTGAATAACGAGTGTCAATTATTTTATCTATTTTATGTTGTGAGGTGGGGTTGTAAGTGATTTTCTGTAATTCTCTTTCATAAAAAGTACCAATTATTGGTTCATTTTGTAAATCTGTTATTGTATAAACAACCCATGGAGATCTATCAATTATTGAAGATATAATAAATATTTCATCACTCCAATTTGATTCATATCCTTTTTGGAATACATGTTTATATTTAGTTATTCGAACATAATCACCCACATTGAAATTTGGTTTAGGATTTTCTAAAGAAAGTTTTCTTGACCGTCTATCATAAAGATTAGTCCAAACTGTCATAATATTGTTGGAATTTACATCACATGGGCACATCTTAATACTAGAGTGAAAGCTGTGATTATAAGAGTATATTAAATCTTGTAAAACATCTATATATCTATAAGTATTATTATGAGTGAAATAACGCCACATTTTCATTTTTAGTGTTCTTTGAAATCGTTCAACAATACTAGCCTTAATGTCAGGATTGTTAGTGGTATAGTAATTAATCTTTTTGGATTTAAAGTATTTTTGTACATCTTTTGAAACAAATTCTGTACCTTTATCGGATTGTATGTGAGTAGGTGTTAAATTAATTTCAGTAAATATACTTTCAAAACATTCTTTAGTTGTTTCTGAGTTTTTCTTTTTCATTGGTCTTGCAAAAGCATATTTACTAAATACATCAATAATACAAAGTATATACTTGAAACCATCATTATATTGAGAATAAGTTCGCATATCACTTAAATCAGCTTGCCACAGTTCATTAATATTTGATAGAATGTACCTATTACGCGGGAATTTTTTTCGAATGGGTTTATGTAATGTGTATGTTTCTTGTGATTTTAACCATTCCTTTACTTGCTTTTTATTCATTTTACCCTTCATGGCTTTTGATAATTTATCAATACTACCAAAACCAGCGGGATTAGATGGATCATAATAAATCCTGTTAATTTCTTCTAGTACGGGGTCCATTTTTCCCACTCAAGTCCTTTACGTATTTTAGTTGTAGACTTTTTATCTCTACTGACCGGTGTAGAAAACTCTTGAACTTCAATCTCAGAGGGTTTGTTCAGATCTTTTGCTTGAAGTTGGTTAATAAACTCACATCTCCTTGGATTTCCAATATAAGTAAGTGGTACTTTAATATCTTTTAATGCTTCAGCAAATCTAACCCACCCTACCGGATCACTTCTTTTTAGGGGTCTTAGTGAATCATTTATTAAATCAACAATATTACTTCCAGGAATTTTTTCACTATCAATTATGACTGTACCTTCATTATCCCAATGTATTTTACTTTTACTTGTTTCAACTAAGTTTAATAATAACTGCCCTTTTTTATGATAAGTTTTTGGTATTAAACTGAGTATTTGAGCTGGTGTGTAAAGTGAATTTTCATCATTTTCTTTACTTTTAATGGATCGATTCTCCTCCAGCAAAGATTCAATATCAACTGAAGTTTTTAGATCTCTATCTTTATTTTTAAAACCAATTTTTGACTCATTTGAATCTTCATTAGATGTATCAGAATAAATTGGTAATTTGAGTGGTTGACGATCCTCTTCGGTAAAATGAAGGTATCTTTGCAGTGTTTGTAAATATAATATCCATTTCTTTCGGTCTTCCGTCTTACTATTCATAATATTTTGCATTTCAATATCTAATCGAGATAAATTACTATTAACCTTATTTTCTTGTTTTAATTTTTCAATCAATCCAGGTTCGATAAGTATCATTTTCTTTGCATTTTCCATGTTAACTGGCTAGTCCACTCACTAATCCACTCAATATTGCACCTAATATTGTTGGTAAGAAAGCCCCTCCTTTTTGTATAATTATATTTTTTCTTAGTTTATGTTTACACTTACGTACTAGTTTACGGAGTATGTTTTTATGTTTATTCAATTTTTGTTTATCCTGATCTTTAAGAGGTACTTTTCCTTGTAAAACGTTATGAATACACTCACAAATACAGTTAATTTCTTCTTCATGACACGTTTTAAGTAATGCTCTTTGATATTTTGGTTTAAGCGTATGCAAAGCGGTTAGCAAATGTTTATACGTTGTGAGTCGACGATGCATCATTTAGCAATGATTTCAATTGTTTGATTCTTGGTGTATTTAAACTCTTTTGTGGGGACGTAGACTGTACAGAAACCATTAAATGGAAAGACATTTGTCTTGATACGACAAAAATCATTGGTATTCTGTTTTAAATCTACCATTAAATATCCATGCGCCTCTAGAGTTGCATCCCTGTAGGCATTTTCAATGAATTTTGGGTTATCTGGTGATACTTGTCTTGCTAAATATCTTATTTGAGTTTTATCTCGAGGGTTTTTAAAATATATTATATAACTTGAGTTTAAAGATATGTCTCTTTGTCCTTTACCCTGATGAAATAAATTTTGTGTTAGATAAAATACACTAAGATTCCTGTGATGACTACCTTTTGTAAATATATCCACAATTCTTCCATCGGACTCTCTCATTAGATCATCAATAATAACAAGATGTGGGTTTTCACCATCAAACATATTAAGATTTGGAATTCCTTGATGATAGTTAACATTTGGTAAATTATATAATGGTTGCATTTCATCAAAGCACCATGTGATCTGATTAAAATCACAATTACATATTTCTGTAACTGATTTTATGAAATTTGTTACAAAATTTGACTTCCCACACCCACTTGGTCCTGCCACAATAACAGTGAACGGATGGATAAAGTGAAACATAACACACGTTTAAAGTTCAAAGGGGTGAAATAAAAAATGAAAGTGTTGGTGTAAACAATTAATATATATTCCAAAAATTATATAAAACAGAATTATCTGTATACACTATTTCTAACACAATTAGTACATCATAATTTTACAATTAACTCAACCTCAAATAAATAGAAACAACAATTAGTACATCATAATTTTACAATTAACTCAACCTCAAATAAATAGAAACAACAATTAACTTAAATTATTTACAATAAAACAATGATTAAATATGTAATAAACTACGTCATATTATAGTATTATCATAATTTTACAATCATTATAAATTTTTCTTAAACGCAGACATAAAAGTAAAAACTATCAACACTTAACGCAGTTTATAATGACCCCAAGCTAATGTTTCAATATTATTATCTAAAATATGTCTCTTTGTGTCATTATATTAACGGTGGTAGAGCCCTGCAGCAGTTTTTTGCTGTTGCACGTATGGGCCGGCTCGAGCCGGGTTGGTACCACGACCTCACAGAATACCGGCGTGAAGTAGAGGCTCTGCTTCTGCGTTTCGTCTGGTGAGTGCAGGTGGCCGGAGGCCCAATTCCCCCCCCCCCCATCAACATGGTAGCGGAATTAGACAATAGACTACCCCAGGAGGGTACCAGTACCCCTGGAGAATCCCTCGCTGAGCATCCACGACCATGTTATTCCAATCCTGAGCGTGGGTGCTCAGGCTGCCCCGCGTATTCTGGGGGGGGCAAAATTCCGCTCAAAAACAAAACTGCTCGGGGCAAGCTGAGCAACAATACCAAGGCGACCCCTGCCACGCTATCCGTGAATTTCTGCAACATCAGGGGACTTCACTCTAACCTAAACGCCGTCCACTACCATCTCGAGACGGCGAAGCCGGCCTTGCTCTTTTTGACCGAGACGCAGGTTTCCTCTCCGACTGATATTTCGTATCTCTCCTACCCGGGGTACAAATTGGAGCACTCCTTTGTGCCTCGGGCTGGAGTTTGCGTGTATGTTAGAGAGGACATCTGTTCTCGACGCCTCGGCAGTCTTGAAGGTTCGGACCTGTCCATCCTTTGGCTACGCGTAGACAGCGACGACCATCCGCGCGTCTACGGGTGCCTCTATAGGTCCCATAGCGGTAATGCCGAAACAGACCGACTCATCGACCACGTCCAAATGGCTACAGATTCCTTGCTACAACAGGTCCCATCCGCAGAGATCGTGATCCTTGGCGATTTTAACGCCCACCATGCCGAATGGCTCGGTTCACGTTTAACCGATCATGCGGGGAGATCTGTTTATGACTTTGCCTTGGCATATGGTCTGACACAACTGGTTACTTCGCCTACGCGGATTCCAGATGTGGAGGATCATACACCTTCCCTGTTGGACCTTCTGCTGACCTCTCATCCGGACGGATATCAGGTTTCCGTCGATGCCCCTCTCGGCTCTTCGGACCATTGTCTGATCCGGAGTATGGTGCCACTCACGCTCCCTTCGCGGTTGCGTTCTGCAGGTTGCCGCCGTGTTTGGCATTACAGGTCGGCGGATTGGGACGGAATGCGGTCTTTCTTTGCATCCTACCCATGGGGGCGGGTTTGCTTCTCGCCGGATGATCCCAGTGCTGTTGCTGACTCTGTCACTGATGTGGTGCTACAGGGAATGGAACTATTTATTCCATCATCTGTGGTACCCATCGGAGGCAGATCTCAGCCTTGGTTTGGTCGCTCCTGTAAGACTGCATTGCGCAGTAAGCAGGAGTGTTATCAAGCCTGGGCTGCGGCTTCGGTGACTCGGGATGTAAACACCAGCACACTTAAAAAGAAGTATAACTTCGCCTCCAGGTCCTTCAAAAGAGTTATTGCCAAGGCAAAGTTAGAGCACATAGGCAGAATTGGCGAGAAACTAGTTCGCCTTCCTTCGGGAACCCGTGCATTCTGGTCTCTCGCCAAGGCTGTCCAAGGGAATTTCTGTAAGCCATCACTACCATCTATGCACAGGGAGGACGACTCACTGGCCCAAGACGCAAAAGACAAAGCCGACCTTTTAGGCTCCCTTTTTGCGTCCAACTCGACTCTTGATGACGGGGGGAAAATACCGCCGACCATCCCGCGGTGTGAGTGCTCCATGCCGGATGTGCTATTCTCACAGCGCTCAGTTCGCAAAGCACTTCTCTCCCTGGACATCCAGAAGTCGAGTGGGCCTGACGGAATCCCCCCAATTGTGCTGAGGACGTGTGCTCCGGAGTTGGCACCGGTCCTAACGCGTCTTTTCCGGTACTCCTACTCCCAAGGCGTAGTCCCGAATTCATGGAAGACAGCTTTTGTCCACCCGATCCCTAAAAATGGCGACCGCTCAGACCCGTCCAACTATAGACCTATCGCGATCACCTCCTTGTTCTCCAAAATAATGGAATCCATTATTAACTGCCAGCCCATCCGGTACCTTGAGGATCACCAGCTGATTAGTGACCGCCAATACGGTTTTCGTCGGTGTCGATCAGCTGGTGATCTTCTGGTCTACCTGACCCATAGATGGGCGGAGGCAGTAGAGTCCAAGGGGGAGGCGTTGGCCGTTAGTCTGGACATTGCGAAGGCCTTTGATCGGGTTTGGCACAAAGCGCTTCTTTCGAAGCTGCCTTCCTATGGGCTTCCCGAGAAATTGTGCAATTGGATCACCAGCTTTCTTGCAGATCGGAGCATCAAGGTCGTTGTAGACGGTGCATGTTCTGACTACAAGCCTATTAACGCTGGTGTTCCACAAGGCTGTGTGCTATCACCAACGCTGTTTCTTCTGCATATCAATGATATGTTGCTAACTGGTAACATTCATTGCTATGCGGATGACAGCACTGGTCTGGATGCTCTATACACCGGCCGGGCCAATATTTCTCGGGAAAACGTCGCCGAGTACCGGAACAAACTTGTGTCTGAAGTCGAGTCTTTGCTGGACAAAGTCTCGGATTGGGGGCGACTAAATCTAGTCCAGTTTAATCCTCAGAAGACACAAGTTTGCGCGTTTACCGCTAAAAAGAACCCCTTTGTCGTATCTCCTCAGTTTCAAGGCACTCCCCTTCTTGCCTCAGCCAGTATCGGTATCCTCGGAGTCGACATATCGAGTGACGTGCAGTTTCGTGGTCACTTGGAAGAGAAGGCCAAATTGGCCTCTAAAAAGCTTGGCGTGCTCAGCAGAGCGGGACAGTATTTCATGCCGGCACACCGCCTGCAACTTTACAAGGCGCAGGTTCGGCCTCACATGGAATACTGTTCCCATCTCTGGGCAGGGGCTCCCCAGTGCCAGCTCCTTCCACTTGACCGCATCCAGCGCAGAGCGGCTCGAATCGTCGACGACCGAGCCCTTTCCGATCGGCTCGATTCATTGGCACTGCGAAGTTATGTTGCATCTCTTTGCATTTTCTTTCGCATCTACCATGGGGAGTGCTCTGAGGAATTGTTCGGATTAATCCCAGCCGCCAAATTTCACGAACGCACATCGCGGCAGAACTCCCGATACCATCCACACCATCTGGATGATTGGCGGTCCACCACTGTGCGATTTAGAAGATGTTTTCTTCCTCGCACAACTTCCTTGTGGAATAGTTTACCACCAGGGATTTTTTCGGACCGATACGACTTAGGGACCTTCAAGAAAAGAGCCTACTCCTTTTTAAAAGGCCGGCAACGCATCTGCAATTCCCCTGGTGTTGCGGTTGTTCATGGGCGGCGGTAGTCACTTACCATCAGGTGAGCCGCATGCTCGTTTGCCCCCTCTCCTATAAAAAAAAAAATATGATAAACCTATCTTATTTAATTTTTGTGTGAAAATTGTGTGTTTAATTGATTTAAATCTAAGCATACTATAATATTGCACTTTTTTATTAAATAGAGAAGACTTATAACTATTCATTGTCATCTTTTTAGTGATACATTTATTTACCCCTTTTGCCTTGGCTATAGTCTTATTCTCTAAGTTAAAAGCGTACATTTTGGATCGTAAACCCACAAATTCTTTCATGATTTTACCATTATTTTCATCTTTAAAAAAACCTAATTTCTTTTTATTTAATTTTGGATATTCAAAAATATTATTTGTATCATAATCTGAGGTATCAAAGTATGATGAAAGGTCAGGTTTTATATCAGTGTAAAAATCATTTGTAAATATATGATATATTAAACTATCCGTATCTGTATACAATAATTTGATTTTACTAAACTTTTTAATCATATAGTTATAATGAAAATCATACATTAATGTTTTTGAAATATCTAAAATGCAAAACCCTAAATAAATTGGTTTGTTATATATTAACTTCGTTTTTCGCAACTGAACCGCAACTAGGTTTTCCGAAAATATTGAAAGGCTATGAAATTGTGGTTTAGCGATTAGATCTTGAGCACCTAAAGCTTTACCCTGGTTCTCCCAGTGCGTAACTAATTTTATGTTAACCCTTTTTTCAATATTCTCCATAGTCTTACCGAAGACTGAATTATTTATTAATTTATAAAAATCTTTTTCGAAATCTGATTTTGCTAAAGTTCTTAATTTTGTGTTTAGATCTATGTACATCTTCAACCAGGGAGACTGTTTAAATTTTAAAACTCTATGAATTTTAGTTAATTTAACCCCCATTTCTATGCACTGCTTTAAATTTCTGTAATGAATTACATATTTATCTTTATTATTTAAATTTGGGACTAGTTTATTCTCATTAATATTGCCTACACAAATGTTTTCTGGACATAAAGGAAAGTCCGAATGTAAATCATGAAGTTCATCTGGATATTCCAAATCAACTTCTAAAATAAAACCGAAGTCTGATGTCTTAGACACATTAAATTCTGTATTTGGATTTACCCATTCGAATCCACCAGTAGGAAGATATTGAGACATAGCCCAACCATATAAATTGTTGGCATCAAAATATGTGATATATGAATTTGGTTTCCCTGTATCATAATCCTCCATGTATTTGTTATTAGCTCTAGCATAACGTTTACTACATTGAGATACACCACCTCTGATACCTGATCTAATAAATGCAATTTTCTCATAATCTGTTAAAAGTTCTAATTCTATTTTTGTATATTTTAACATTGCATCCCAACTTAAACCGGGTGCTGTGTAATAATGGACAGGGTCTAAATCATATGTATTAATACATAACTTTCTAAAGTTTTCAAATACATCGGATAAAAGTAAAACGTCTGTTTTTAAATACAGGTTTGAATAATCTAGCATATTACAACACCCAAAATGTTCCCAAACATCTTTAGCATGATTGTAATCATCATTTGAAATATGTGAATCTGTGAGTGAACTATAAAAACATTTTTGTTCAGGGAGCGATGTTAGACTTAAACTATCAAAATTAGTCATAAGTTCATATGGATAAACACCTTTCCGTTTTAAACGAAAGAAATCTTCATCATTAGGGTAATTTCTACGTAATTCTTGAAATTGATCATTACTGAGATTTTTGGCCAATTCTTCTAATTTACACGATAAAAACTTAAATGAATCTAAGAATCTCAATATAATTTCGTGGTTATTCACTTTTAATTTTTTGGAAAAGGATATATATTTTTCTTTATTTTGAGGGATAACTTCGACTTCACCATCACAAAAGTTTAACGCGTGAACAATAAAATGAGCATCATAGTGACTAAGGTTGTGTAAAAATATTGGTACATAACGAGGTGTTCTGATCTTCGAACAACATGATTCATGAGCAACACCTATAAAACTACCAGTGTACCAATCAAAATCATAAAAATGTTTTGCCAACTCAGTTTCACAAATATGACAAATGGTTGCATTTGAAATTTGGTTTTTGTCTTCATTTGTTAGCGGAAGTGGTGGATATTTTTGAAGTCTATTTATTTCTTTTAGATTGTTAGATAAACTTTCCATAAACACTTGTGCACAGTTGGGTCCGCAATATGTTACATATTTTGATAATTTAACATCATATGAACATTTTATATAATATCCAAAACTATGTACTTCATGTTTCTGAATATTACGAGTGAAAGGTTTGGAAGGATCGTTAGAACATAATTCTATTGGTTTTAAAAATGCTTCAAAATCAGCATAAACTACGAATGGTATCTTTAACTTTTTTTCATAACTATCAAATTTAATTTTATCATTTGAAATAGGTTGACCAAACCAATTCTTTTTTTTTAAAGTTTCACTGTTTGGTAATACTGTACAAATGTGGGCACAATCGTATTGTTCATGGTTATTTAACCTTTCCTGAGATGGAAAACGAAGTAGACATGCTTCACAAATGTACATGATGTGACCGTCTTTTGAAATTTGTTTACTAACTAACCGCGATAAATTTTTTATATAGCAATAATGATTTTTTGTATCCTTGGAAAAAAATAATAAATTGATATGTCTATCTTTACGACACTTTGTTAAAAATAATGGACCTACTATAGAATTACATCGTTTTTCTTTATTATATTCTAACCCAAAAACATTAATACTAATATCATTTAATTTCTCTACTTTTGCTATGTCAGAAATTTTAACCGGAAAGGAAATACCATCAAATTTAAGTTTATTTGCATGTTTAACGTACGATGATACCCGATCGGTGTGTTTGTTTACAGGATATAACGCCGAGAGTAACGCCCATTTAAAACAAAAATAATCCTTGTTTTTTACATTTATAACAGCCTTTTTTAATTTTATGTCACGAGGAAGATCTATGTATGAAGTACCGCGTAGGGGGTTAAATTTATTAACATTCATGTCTATAGATTTTATGTTTTTTAGACTCCATCCACTATCTTTTTTTTCGAAAGCACTAATTTTAGTAGTAATTGTATCATTTAAAGATGAAAGAAAAATATTTAAGTCATCTCCTTGACAAATAATATAGTTAAGCGTTTGAAAATCGAACGTATCATGAATATCTTTAGTTTGTTGAACAAAATCAGCATGCAATATGAAGTTTACCTTAAAAATTATGTGTTGATGAATACACTCTTGTAATAAAAATAAAACATCATCTTTAATAGAATTTAAAAATAGTTCAGGAGTTTCAAAATTTACCCATGTCGAACGATCTACTCTACTCTTGATTTTATAAGTTAAAATTCTATTTCCAAAAGCAGATTCAATAACACTAACGTTTGATAAAGAATTATGTGAATTTAAAAGATTATTTTTATGAACATTACTTTTAAAATGATTAGCTAAATACCGTTTCTTGATAAATATATGGCACGTTGGACATTCCACTTGATCACCGTTACTGATACTGTTCCCTGCAGAGGTATGCGCTTCTGCTTCCGTTGTTGGTTTTTTGATGATCTTGGATTCTTTGCTGCACGTTCGCTTCGTTCCTCTTCCAAGTTGTAGTGGTTGACTGCTAAAATGTTTAAATTTATTAAAAACTGTATAAGACAATATGTAAATTATGATCGAAATGAATGTTTATTTTACATACTTAAACTGTGTTTCAACCATCGGACAGTGATGATACAACTCATCATCGTATGACGAATCGAACAGTTGACCCCTCTCTATTTCTTCACAAACTTTAGACAACTCCTGATTTAATTCGCTATTGAATAGTTCCGTATTCTCTTCCATGATTGTGGAGAAAAAAGCACTGGTGCACACTTCACTGAAGTTTTCCCTTCGTCTTTTTTATTTTTGATTCAGCTTCAAAAAAATGATCAATCGATTGCGATTTTCTTTTTCCACCATCGCATGTGTTATTATTAATGACGAGGTTATCACTCTCTTCTTGAGGGGAGAGTGGCGAGTAGTAATACTGTTTATATGTATCTTCATCGAAGCTCAATGATTTCTGCAACAACACAGTTATCATGTTAATATCAATTTGTTAACACTTAATCATAAAAGTTAAAAAAGTTAAAGTTACAGCCTATTAAAGTCCACTGCTGAACATAGGCCACCTCTCATTTCTGAGAGGGTTTTAGAGCAAGGAAATGTCCGCCGCGCTCCCTCAATGTGTGTTGGCGAACTTCACATGCCTTCGAAATTTTCTCAGACATGCAGGTTTCCTCACGATGTTTTCCTTCACCACCAAGCACGTGGTAATAAGCTCTTAAAATTGCGATTAACAATTTAATTGGTGCTGGCGGGGATCGAACCCGGGTCGCGTACTGTGAAATTTACAGCTAGCGCTAACCATCTGAGTTACCACGGCTTAATCATATACATACACAATATTTAAATAAAATAATACACACACATGAAAATAACAGAAAAAAAGTAATTTAGTCAATAGAATAAACACTTACATCCATAGCCTTTGGTGTATTGAAGTAACACAAATGTACTATTGATAGATCCACTGTAGTCAAACGACCGTACACTAACTCGATGACTGCGTCTGTTGGTCTTATATACCACCAGTACGTAAAAATTCTAATCTAAAGTATTTCCGTAATGAGTTGATAATTACTTTATGCGTCAACCAGTTTATCTCACATTTCCGTTGCCTATCTCAACATTTCTTCGTATTGTGTTTTGTTTGGTGATCAATGACTCAAGTACGATTTGTATAACACAAAAATGCAATTTAATATTTAGAAATCACTATAATTGACCATTCCTATGTTATTCATTGAGTAGATTGGTACTGTAATAATGTACTAATAGCAGTAATATCATGGATACACTAGATGTACAACAACATCTGAAAAAGATTCACCCCAGTCTAGAAAATAATGTTTATGCAGCTAATAGACTGCCTATGTATACCCACGTACCAACGTATATAATATGCAATTTGGATACAGATGATAAACCAGGGTCACATTGGGTAGCTTTATATATCGATACGAATGACGTCGGTCAATATTTTGATTCATATGGACGATCACCTGTACGATATCATCTAGAGTTTTTAAAAAGGAATTGTAAAAGATGGAACTGGAATGTTGATAGGATTCAGAATGAGTGGACTTCAGTTTGTGGCGAATATTGCTTAATGTATTTGCTATATAAGTTTCAAGGTTGTTCAATACATAGTTTTACGAGTATATTTACAAGGAACACATTGTACAACGATATTTTAGTGGATGAGATGTTTCGCTCCTATTTTATAGATAATAATTAATAAGATTTTGTATTTTATAAATAAAAATTGTAACAAAATTATGTAATGTGTTTTATTGATGATTCAGATTAGCGTTGTATAATTAGGAACAAAGAAATATAATACAATAGCACTGATATAGTCGACGCACACGCTGCAATGAAGGTGATTAATGAACAATAGAACAATAGAAATAGGAACAATGGGACGCTAATGACGGTGGAGGCCCTTACCGGATATCAATTAGATATTAGCTAATTGATCTACACATCTCCGGAACCGTGCATTCTACACAAAAATGGACCGCGGATTCGTGATCAGAGCATGCCAAAACCTTTTTTTTTTTTTTTTTAGGATCGGGTGTCGACGAACGTCGTTGAACCACCGTCTGACTCAGGTGGTCTAGAAGTGGTACAACTACACTACTGATGTAGGTGTACATAGGTCGCCGGCGCCACAGCGTAGGTTAGAAGAAAATAGGGATAGAGATAGGTCGCTCACCCCGCGAGGGAAGGATAGGGGTATAGAACGGCTAGCGGAAGCTTTAGAAAATATGGTTAGGGTTAGACCAGCCGCCGCGAAACAGACGCAGGACTTGCCTATTTTTAACGGCTCGGCCGCGGAATGGTTAGCATTTAAAGCCGCGATGAATGAATCCACGCGTTTATATGGATTCACAAATACGGAAAATATGGCAAGATTAAGGAACTGTTTACGCGGTGAGGCTAGAGAAGTAGTATCGGCTCTGCTGTTTACCGCGAAGGATCCGGCAGACATTATGCGGACACTGGAGCAGTGTTTCGGCCGCCCGGAAGTAATTATAGATCGCGCGTTAGAAGAATTAAAACGCCTTCCGCGCCCGGGTCAAACCGCCCAGGAATTAAACTCGTTCGCAATTAAGTTACAGAATATAGTGTGCATCATGCAGAACATCGACGGCAAAGGTTATTTGCGTAATCCAATGCTGACTAGGGAGGTTACTAGCAAACTTAGCCCTCACTTACGGTCGCGTTTAGGGCTTCCATTCCGTAATTACGCAATTACGTAGTTACGCAAAAAAAATAAACTTCTGACAAGTCCGTAACTGAAGAGTTGAAATCCGTAATTACGTAAGTATAAGTCCTTATTATCATCATCATCATATCAGCTTATTTCTACCCACTACTGCTAGTGAAGGGTTTTAATAATAAATAAAAATAATATATAAATCAATTTAGCGACTTATTACATACAACATCCTCTTTTTTAAACAGTATGACATGATAACCCAGGAGCCAACATTGAAACAGAACGAGCGGGTATTTCCACATAGAGAATAAATTCAATCCGGAATATAATCTGTAGCGTAATTCCACGCGCTATATTTCAGTCTTGGATAACGTAGGACAATAATTCTCTTTGACACGTAAGTAATAGAGTTTAATTTAGGTAAACAATAGTTCACAGGGAATCCCCGCGTCTTTCTATGTGTGAGATTAGCTCTGATTTATTTTTAATGTATGAAAGAAAGTCTCAGTACTCATTTGTCTGTCATCAGGTTCAATTGACCTAGTCGATAGTTTTTTTGTTAAGTGACTGATGTGTAATTTTGAACACTGCTTCGCTGGAGAGATTTCATTTAGTGTATGAACGTATGGAACCACAACAAATATGTAAGTACTGGAATAAAATGTGTTATTTTATTTATTTTTCAAACGGTGAGACTGAGTATAAATTGTGATATGATTGTTTTATTATTGAATCTAACTAATGTGGCATAGGTATAAACGTTTGCATGCGAGTTGCGAGGTTTTAAGTCGCACGTTTGTATGTTATGGTCCCCATTCACGGTCAGTTAAACTGACATCAGTTCAACTGATCATTTCAAACGGATTTAATCCAAAAAAATTTCGACACACATGGTCAGTTCAACTGATCATTCCAACTGATCAGTTCAAACTAGGGCTGTTGATATTTTTAAAATAGCGGATTTTGAAAATATCGATAATTATAAATATATCAATATCGGAATTTTATATATCGGAAACGTAAGCGATATATTGATGCTTATTGCTTAAAAATGATTCACACAGTTTATAATTTAGTATATTTATTAAACAAATTAAATTATATATGTATGAAAATGTTAGGTTATAGTTCTTAGTAATTACTTTACTAAGAACTACAACCTAATTATTAAAGAGCCATGGTAGCTCAGATGGTTAGCGCTCGCTGTAAATTTCACAGTACGTGAGCAACCCGGGTTCGATCTCCGCCGGCACCAATTAAATTGTTAATTGCAATTTTAAGTGCTGATTTACCACGTGCTCGGCGATGAAGGAAAACATCGTGAGGAAACCGGCATGTCTGAGAAATGAAATAAAAATTTCAGAAAACGTGAAGTTCGCCAACACGCATTGGGGCAGCGCGGCGGACGTTGCCCTAAAACCCTCTCAGAAGTTAGGAGAGGCCTGCCCAGCTGAGAAGTGCCCAGCATTGGGACGTATATAGGCTGTAACTTTAACTTGAATTATTGTTTAATTTAAATAAGACAATTATGTTTACCAATATTTGTCAGTAAGAGTTTTCAAAAATACTCGTTTATTTATATGTTCAGCTGTTTCAATACTCAAATTATTGGGCACTAAAATATTGATTGTAGAAGTAATTCGTTCAGATGCTTTGGATGCAACTGAAGAAATCAAGTATTTAACAGCTATTTCTGATAGCACGGAAGTAAATAAAATCACAAGACGCCTAACCGATTAAAATAACTTGAGGCTTATACCAACATCGAAGCACTTATTTCGTCGTTTTCTCTAATAGCTCACATGTGCAGACACTTAATACACATAATCGCATCACTTTGATAAAAATCCACTTCAAACGATTATTTAAACGATAAAACAGTAGCAACCATCCGTCAATGGTCAAGCTCCTGCCAAAACTCACAGTAAGTAAAGTAGTACTAAGTTTCATAGATTATAGTGATTTTAATATCACAGAGATATACTTTACAAAATTACATTTCTTTTTAAGATAATAAGCAAATAAATAAACTTGGGAAAAATGAAAAACATAATATAGTGTAAATAAAGTATAGTAGATTGGGTCCATCAAGAATTATGATTTAAGTTTACGATGGTGTTGTAGATTAAATGATTTGCGTGAAAAAATAAAAAGTAAATTATTTAAAAAAATATATCGACTTATATTAAAATTTTTCTAATTCAAACTTATATTTCAATATATGGCGTCAAAAATATTAAAAATAAATATCGATATTTCTTACTTACTTACTTACTTATCTTCACGCACAATCCCTGACGGGGTAGCCAGAGAGAACAGATCGCCAAGTGTCACGATCCTTACAAACCTCTTTCGCTTCTTTCAGATTCATTATCTTCTTCATGCATGCACGTCTAGGTATCCGAGTACTTTTGACCCTACCCTCTTCGAGCAATTTGCTCACATGGTCTTCGAAAGTTAGTCTCGGTCTACCTCGACACCTTTTAATATTAACTTTCGCGCTATATATTTTCTTCACCATTCGGTCTTCACTCATTCGCTCAACGTGCCCAAACCACCGAAGCACGCCCTTATCAATTTTTGTGATAAGGTCATCTTTCAAACCTGCCATATTGCGAATCTCTTCGTTTCGCTTTCGGTCGGCCATGGTAACGCCGCACATGATTTTTCGATATATCGATATTTTAGCAACAGTCCTAGTTCAAACGTGGGGCGTGGCCGTGGGCGTTTGGTTTGCATAACTCCTATAAAATATATATAATCATATATATAGATAAATTAAATGATATTTAATAATACCTAAATTGTCTATTAAGTGTCTATTTTTGTAATGTCAAAATAACAGTTTTTTACTAAATGCATATGAAAATACATACGGTACTTATAACAAAAACACAATTTTTAAAATCTTTGTCTATCTTTGTTTCTGTCTGACTGTCTGTCTGTCTGATTGTTCCGGCTAATTTCCGAATCGGCTGAACCGATTTTGACGAGACTTTCAGTGCAGATAACAGATATTATATGGAGGAACTTAGGCTAATTTTAATTTAGAAAAAGAATTAGGGTTCCGTGCAAAAAATTAAAACCCATGAAATCCAATCGTAATAAATTACACGGCGAAGTCGCGGGTAACAGCTAGTTAATAGATTTGAAATGATATTTTTAATTTATAGGAGTCACGTCAACTAAACGCGCACGGCTGCGGCTTCATCGATCGAGAAATGAAATCCGTTCCGTATATAGGTATATATGTATATAAATAACGTTTCCGATATATTAACACTTCAAAAGATATTTTTATTCATGATAAGGTTAGTATTAAGACACTTTTAAGGAATGGGCCAGATATTATGATAATTTTACTCATTATGGTAAATTTTATTTATTTAATAAATGTGTTATTTATTTTTATCTGTTTATTAAATTACCTATCTGTAGAGCGGGCGACACCCCCCTAATACTAACTTGCATTCCGGTTACGGTGAACCCAAAAAAAACCCGTGGGCATGGGCACATTCTGAAGGTCTTATGATGACCAGATAATGCTTATCGGTTTTCAGTAACGGAAATAGTTAGGATGGCCTAGCTTTTTATGTTTATCTAATTGAGCTCTCGACGTGTTACATACTAAAATAAAGTTGAAGCACCCAAACGTCATGAATTAAGTTATACAAAATAAAATCCGTAAAGTTTGTTTTCTTAAATGTGTAGTATTCGTGTAATAAATCAGTCAAAAATCATTGAATTCTAAATACTGCGTACAGGTAACTTGGTCATTTATAGGAATTGGTGTTAATGGTGCTTGTAGGTTTTCTTGAAGTACGCATATATTTTCGTCTTCTGGTTGTAGTTGGTTATGCTTTTTCCGTTCTGCCTTTTTTATTGCCTGTAAAATATATAGTCGATTTCTAATTTTGTACCTACTTAGGAGTTTTGCTGCTTTTTAATTGCCTGAAAACATTATAAAGTGAGTAATAATACTGTTTGTACTATTTATTATATTTATATTATTTGTGTAGTTACTTCTTGAGCCCTTCCAAATGAGCCCAAACACGATGGTGTTTCGTAGTGGCATAACTGAGATCTTTCACCCCACCTTTTTTGTTCACCATCATGAAGATAATATAATCACATTAAACTAGGTCTTTATGAACCCTTTCAAAAGAGTTCAAACACGATCGTTCTACCTAGTGCCGTCACTGAGATCCTATACCCAGCTTCGCATTGCACCATCAGAAAGGTGAGGTCATAACAGTCACCTGGGTCTTTATGAGCCCTTTCAAATGAGTTCAAATACGATCCTTCTATCTAGTGCCGTCACTGAGATCCTATACCCATCTTCGGAATGCACCATCAGAAAGGTGAGATCATAACAGTCACCTAAGTCATTATGAGCCCTTTCAAATGAGTTCAAACACAACCGTTCTATCTAGTACCGCCACTGAGATCCTATACCCACCTTCGGATTGCATCATCAGAAAGGTGAGGTCATAACAGTCACCTAGGTCTTTATGAGCCCTTTCAAATGAGTTCAAACACGATCGTTCTATCTAGTGCCGCCACTGAGATCCTATACCTACCTTCGTATTGCACCATCAGAAAGGTGAGGTCATAGCTGTCACCTGGGTCTTTATGAGACTTTCAAATGAGTTCAAACACGACCGTTCTATCTAGTGCCGTCACTGAGATCCTATACCCATCTTCGGAATGCACCATCAGAAAGGTGAGATCATAACAGTCACCTAAGTCATTATGAGCCCTTTCAAATGAGTTCAAACACGATCGTTCTATCTAGTGCCGCCACTGAGATCCTATATCCACCTTCGGATTACACCATCAAAAAGGTGAGATCATAACAGTCACCTGGGTCTTTATGAGCCCTTTCAAATGAGCTCAAACACGACCGTTCTATCTAGTGCCGCCACTGAGATCCTATATCCACCTTCAGATTGCACCATCAGAAAGGTGAGGTCACAGCAGTCACCTAAGTCTTTATGAGTCCTTTCAAATGAGTTCAAACACGATCGTTCTATCTAGTGCCGCCACTGAGATCCTATATCCACCTTCAGATTGCACCATCAGAAAGGTGAGGTCACAGCAGTCACCTAAGTCTTTATGAGTCCTTTCAAATGAGTTCAAACACGATCGTTCTATCTAGGGCCGCCACTGAGATCCTATATCCACCTTCGGATTACACCATCAGAAAGGTGAGATCATAACAGTCACCTAGGTCTTTATGAGCCCTTTCAAATGAGCTCAAACACGATCGTTCTATCTAGTGCTGCCACTTAGATCCTATATCCACCTTCGGATTACACCATCAGAAAGGTGACGTCATAACAGTCATCTTGATCTTTATGAGCCCTTTAAAATGAGTTCAAACACGACTGTTCTATCTAGTGCCGCCACTGAGATCCTATACACACCTTCGGATTGCACCATCAAAAAGGTGAGGTCTAACAGTCACCTAGGTCTTTATGATCCCATTCAAATGAGTTCAAACGCGGTCTTTCTATCTAGTGTCGTTACAGAGATCCTATACCCACCTTCGGATTGCACCAACATAAAGGTGATATCATCACAGTCATCTAGGTCTCCATTTACCTGTTTGAAAATGAGTCCACGTAGTAGCATCACTGAGATCCTTTACCCACCTTCTGAGTCCACCATAAGGAAGGTGACATCATTACCATCACCTTGGTCTCCATCCTCTGTCAAAGCAACTTCTCTAAATATATATGACGGCTCCGTGGCGCAGTGGCTTAGCAATGAATTGCGGCGCGGGTTCGAATCCCGCACGGAACAAGTATTTGTATGGCCTACAAATGATTGTTCCGGGTCTGGATGTTTGTCCTTGTGCAATTTGTGTTTGTAAACTGCCTCCACGATATAGGAGAAAATCCTAGTATGGGGGGTAACGTTTTTTTTGAATGAAAAAAATATATAAAATCATAAAAAATGTTATAAAAAATTATAAAATATATATAAAAGCTACTAAGAAAGTATGTACTTACCAATAATGGGAACGAACTGAAGCCAGCGGATTACGGTGCGCCCGGAAAAAAACGTGGGTTGCCGTCAGTTAAAAATTTTAACTTAAGATTTCACATTCACGATCAGTTTTTGGATGTACGTCAGTTCAACGGAGCAGTTTAACTGACAGCACGCCCGAATAAAATCCGTGTGTTACCTTCAGTTAAAAATTTCAATTTAAGATTTCACATTCACGGTCAGTTTTTGGATGTACGTCAGTTAAACTGAACAGTTTAACTGACCGTGAGTGGGGACCATTAGTTTTGTCCGCGCGTATTTCAAAAAATATCATTTCGTTCGACGATAATTAAATATATAGGCTAGCACCGACTTAAAAAAAAATAGTTGGCATCTTTATTATCTCCCTTTCACTTATCCATTAATAAATTAAAGTTTTGAAGGCGGTTTATTTTATAAAAATATTTTTATTTTTGTTTGTTTGTCCTTTTCCACGTCAAAGCGGAGCAACAGTTCATGATTTTTTGTATAGATATAGTTGGGGGACTAGAGAGTGCTATATCAAATATTACCTACATACTTACTTACTATTTAGTTGTTAATTAAATTGTTTTACCTAATTGTTTTAGGTCGTCAACAAAGAAGACAGTTTTCAAGGAGTTCTTCAACAAACGGACAACATCTTCAATCTGGGAACATTTTCTAAGGGCCGATAATGGACAAACCGTCGAGTGTAAACACTGTAAAAAAGTTTTAAAAACGCCTGGTGGTGCAACTGGAGCATTACATACTCACTTGCGGGCCAAACATATCACTGAAGTGCCACGAGCGAGTACTTCAACATCAGAGTCCGATAGTGCTCAAAGTCAAAAAAAAGGAAGGGCGCCCCGGGCCCACATGAAGCACCCCAAAATAAAACTAAACTCACGGATTATTATGTAAGCGACTCTTCCATGGAGTTAAGAGTGACTAGAATGGCAGCATCAGATGGTATCCCGTTGAGCAAATTTTGTACTTCTGAAGACCTAAGGCATGTTTTTAAAAAATCCGGCTATGATCTACCGAAATCGCCAACAACTATAACCAGGATAGTTTTAGAGCTACATGATAATACAAAAAACGCATTGATACGTCTTTTAAAGGAAATGAAGTCCCAAAACAAAAGATTTACAATGACATTTGATGAGTGGACCTTTACCCGAAATAAAAGATATATGAATATATCCACAGTAAAGATCTCGAACCAGCTAATTACAAAAATTTGGGTCTGGTGAGAATAAAAGGTTCAATGCCAGCAGATGTAGGAACTCAGCTAATACAACAACATTTGAGCAACTTCGGACTTAGCCTCGAAGACATAGTTGCTTTCACAACAGACGGAGCCAGCGTAATTATTAAAATGGGCAAAAATTTTGACGGCCACCATCAATTGTGTTTCGCCCACGGCATACAACTTGCGGTTCTCGATGCAAAGAACCAGTCAACGCCCAATCCCAACCCAGAGCAACAAGATAAAGAACTGGATTACGACTCTGAAGATTCTGAAGAAAACTATGGAGGATTTGATATCGAAGTACCAAGAATTCCAGAATCTGAATTTCTGTACAAAGATACTATAAAAAAAGTACGAGATTTTGTTAAATCTTTTAAAAAGTCACCCTTGAAAAATGACTTGTTGCATAAATACTCTGTAGAAGAATGTGGAAAGGGCCTGGATCTTATGCTCGACTGCAAGACTAGGTGGAACAGCTTGTCGGATATGATAGGCCGATTTTTAAAATTAAAATCAAATGTCATGAAGGCATTACTGGATTTGAAATCAAATATAAATTTTACAGAAAAAGAAATCCAAGACCTGCACGATATGTCTTTGTGTCGCCGGGATTCAAACTTATTGACGGCAGATGCTGCTCTTCAGTTTATGTTAAATAAACTTGATCATCAGCACAACGAACTCAGTTGTGGCGGCGCTGTCGTCGCGCCACAAGCGAAACACATCGAAGCCTAAATCGCGCTATCAAAGTTCCGAAATTAAAGCAGCATATATAGAATAGCTCCGAACTAACAATTGGAGCGTTGGCCGCTCCCCGGGCAGAACACCTTGCCCGGTGGGAGATCTCCCCTTTTCCTTACACCCGCTACAGTGGTGACCCCGACGTGATCTGAACACGCAACCAAATAACCTTCGAAAAATATAACTTCAAAACCTTCGTCATCGTCCTCAAGTACCACATTCATTCGCTTCCAAGCAGATATTGTCTGCAATCTTCACATTCTGCAAGCCATCTAGCTTTACAAAGGTTCATCGCAGCACTGGAATAATAATGCTTTCTGTTCCTTCAAGCTACTCTCTGCGCTACAGTGTTCGGCACGGCTCTGAGCCTTACTGCTCGCCTCTGCTTCACGGCACTCTCGCAGATTACTTGCCTTCTTCTCGACTCACCGCAGACTACAAGGCAATTCCCTGGCACTTGCAAATTCGTCGACATCTAGACTGCACTATCGACCTCCGATCTGAGCAGGGGGGTGATGTGGCGGCGCTGTCGTCGCGCCACAAGCGAAACACATCGAAGCCTAAATCGCGCTATCAAAGTTCCGAAATTAAAGCAGCATATATAGAATAGCTCCGAACTAACAATTGGAGCGTTGGCCGCTCCCCGGGCAGAACACCTTGCCCGGTGGGAGATCTCCCCTTTTCCTTACACCCGCTACACAGTGAAAGGCTTGCTATTTTCCTTAGAAAAAGAATAAAAGAGAGACGAACGAGTGTATCTGGTATTTTACAATATTTGCATAACAATGAACAATTTTACGAAACCATATCAACAGAAACCTTCACAAAACCGAGATCAGATTATATAAGGACATATATTACAAGATTATTAGAAAGGCTGAAATTAATAGCTAACACAACGTCTGCACAGACAAGTCAAAGTCCAATACAACAAATAAGCACAGGACATACTGACTCCAGTGACGAAGAGTTAACTGTAGCCCAGGAATTAGAAAAAGAGATATGTAAAGCCACGTCACAGGTAAACAAATCTACGGTTAACACAGATCTTGAGTCCATTGTTAAAGTGGAAATGTGCATCTATGATAGTGCTGGCAGTGGTCGTGGAGTTTACCTAACAGCAGCGTATAATTATTTACTATCAATTACACCAACAAGTGTTGAAGCTGAACGTGCTTTTTCTTCAGCTGGTTATATATGTAGTAAATTAAGAAGTTCATTAAGCGATAAAACACTAAACGCGTTGTCGTTTATGAGATCTCATTTTCAGGAAAAGTCAAATAAGTAAAATAAAAGAGAATTCTGTTAAGGAAAAAGATCTCTTTATTTTGTTATAAATCTATCTAATCTAATTTATCTAATATCTTTGTGTTGTGATTTGAGATTAAGTTATATGATTGGTATTCAATAAAAACTTTAGTTTAATCAAAGTTCTTGTACACTTCTTACATTAGCCATTGCTACCTATAAAATAAAATATTCGATTTCAAAAATATCTTAGACATTACGTAATTACGTAGTTACGTAATTGGACCACCAAAATTCGTAATCAGTTACGTAATTAACATATCCGTAATTTTGGAAGCCCTAAGTACCACATTCATTCGCTCCCAAGCAGATATTGTCTGCAATCTTCACATTCTGCAAGCCATCTAGCTTTACAAAGGTTCATCGCAGCACTGGAATAATAATGCTTCCTATTCCTTCAAGCTACTCTCTGCGCTACAGTGTTTGGCACGGCTCTGAGACTTACTGCTCGCCTCTGCTTCACGGCACTCTCGCAGATTACTTGCCTTCTTCTCGACTCACCGCAGACTACAAGGCAATTCCCTGGCACTTGCAAATTCGTCGACATCTAGACTGCACTATCGACCTCCGATCTGAGCAGGGGGGTGATGTGGCGGCGCTGTCGTCGCGCCACAAGCGAAACACATCGAAGCCTAAATCGCGCTATCAAAGTTCCGAAATTAAAGCAGCATATATAGAATAGCTCCGAACTAACAATTGGAGCGTTGGCCGCTCCCCGGGCAGAACACCTTGCCCGGTGGGAGATCTCCCCTTTTCCTTACACCCGCTACACAGTGAAAGGCTTGCTATTTTCCTTAGAAAAAGAATAAAAGAGAGACGAACGAGTGTATCTGGTATTTTACAATATTTGCATAACAATGAACAATTTTACGAAACCATATCAACAGAAACCTTCACAAAACCGAGATCAGATTATATAAGGACATATATTACAAGATTATTAGAAAGGCTGAAATTAATAGCTAACACAACGTCTGCACAGACAAGTCAAAGTCCAATACAACAAATAAGCACAGGACATACTGACTCCAGTGACGAAGAGTTAACTGTAGCCCAGGAATTAGAAAAAGAGATATGTAAAGCCACGTCACAGGTAAACAAATCTACGGTTAACACAGATCTTGAGTCCATTGTTAAAGTGGAAATGTGCATCTATGATAGTGCTGGCAGTGGTCGTGGAGTTTACCTAACAGCAGCGTATAATTATTTACTATCAATTACACCAACAAGTGTTGAAGCTGAACGTGCTTTTTCTTCAGCTGGTTATATATGTAGTAAATTAAGAAGTTCATTAAGCGATAAAACACTAAACGCGTTGTCGTTTATGAGATCTCATTTTCAGGAAAAGTCAAATAAGTAAAATAAAAGAGAATTCTGTTAAGGAAAAAGATCTCTTTATTTTGTTATAAATCTATCTAATCTAATTTATCTAATATCTTTGTGTTGTGATTTGAGATTAAGTTATATGATTGGTATTCAATAAAAACTTTAGTTTAATCAACGTTCTTGTACACTTCTTACATTAGCCATTGCTACCTATAAAATAAAATATTCGATTTCAAAAATATCTTAGACATTACGTAATTACGTAGTTACGTAATTGGACCACCAAAATTCGTAATCAGTTACGTAATTAACATATCCGTAATTTTGGAAGCCCTAAGTACCACATTCATTCGCTCCCAAGCAGATATTGTCTGCAATCTTCACATTCTGCAAGCCATCTAGCTTTACAAAGGTTCATCGCAGCACTGGAATAATAATGCTTCCTATTCCTTCAAGCTACTCTCTGCGCTACAGTGTTTGGCACGGCTCTGAGACTTACTGCTCGCCTCTGCTTCACGGCACTCTCGCAGATTACTTGCCTTCTTCTCGACTCACCGCAGACTACAAGGCAATTCCCTGGCACTTGCAAATTCGTCGACATCTAGACTGCACTATCGACCTCCGATCTGAGCAGGGGGGTGATGTGGCGGCGCTGTCGTCGCGCCACAAGCGAAACACATCGAAGCCTAAATCGCGCTATCAAAGTTCCGAAATTAAAGCAGCATATATAGAATAGCTCTGAACTAACAATTGGAGCGTTGGCCGCTCCCCGGGCAGAACACCTTGCCCGGTGGTAGATCTCCCCTTTTCTTACACCCGCTACACAGTGAAAGGCTTGCTATTTTCCTTAGAAAAAGAATAAAAGAGAGACGAACGAGTGTATCTGGTATTTTACAGTATTTGCATAACAATGAACAATTTTACGAAACCATATCAACAGAAACCTTCACAAAACCGAGATCAGATTATATAAGGACATATATTACAAGATTATTAGAAAGGCTGAAATTAACAGCTAACACAACGTCTGCACAGACAAGTCAAAGTCCAATACAACAAATAAACACAGGACATACTGACTCCAGTGACGAAGAGTTAACTGTAGCCCAGGAATTAGAAAAAGAGATATGTAAAGCCACGTCACAGGTAAACAAATCTACGGTTAACACAGATCTTGAGTCCATTGTTAAAGTGGAAATGTGCATCTATGATAGTGCTGGCAGTGGTCGTGGAGTTTACCTAACAGCAGCGTATAATTATTTACTATCAATTACATCAACAAGTGTTGAAGCTGAACGTGCTTTTTCTTCAGCTGGTTATATATGTAGTAAATTAAGAAGTTCATTAAGCGATAAAACACTAAACGCGTTGTCGTTTATGAGATCTCATTTTCAGGAAAAGTCAAATAAGTAAAATAAAAGAGAATTCTGTTAAGGAAAAAGATCTCTTTATTTTGTTATAAATCTATCTAATCTAATTTATCTAATATCTTTGTGTTGTGATTTGAGATTAAGTTATATGATTGGTATTCAATAAAAACTTTAGTTTAATCAAAGTTCTTGTACACTTCTTACATTAGCCATTGCTACCTATAAAATAAAATATTCGATTTCAAAAATATCTTAGAAATTACGTAATTACGTAGTTACGTAATTGGACCACCAAAATTCGTAATCAGTTACGTAATTAACATATCCGTAATTTTGGAAGCCCTAGCGTCGGGTTATTCCAAGAATAGACTAGTTTTTGGCAATAATTTAAATTCCTCTTTGTGTGCTAGGCGATTGTAGACCGTGTTTCGCTCCACCTAAGGTAGGTTTAGGCCGGCTGCCGTCGAGTCAGGCAGCCGTTAGGCTCCTTGCGTGGCCCCGCGCCTACGTTATCGTACACAAAGTGGGGCGTCTTTTTAACAGTTTTTAAATTCCTTTAAATTCAATTCATTAAATTCTTTAAGCGGGAAAGTGATTAAACGTGATAATAGCCGTTTCTTCGCGTTTTTTCTGGTAAGTTATACACACACTAATTACACATACATATTTTATTATATTTAAGTATATATTTTAAATTTTTTAGTGCCTTCCTCCCCATTTGGGGGGACTTTTAAATTTTATAGTAATAGTTTTTGGTGCAAAAGCCGTAACGGGACTGGTGTCCGTTACGGGTTTTCGTACAACACCCTGCCATCAGCAGGGTGTCGGGACTTAGTGCTATTGTGTGAGTGTATAAGATCGAATGTGCTACTAGGATGTCCAACCTTTTGGACGTCCAAAGGGAAATGCTCCGCTTTTTAGCGGAGCGCTTCCCCGACGTAAACCCGGGTGAGCTTATGCTCACCCCACTCTCGCCGGAACCATCACCGGCCCGCGAAGACTCCGATATGGAGCACTCCGGCGTAATGACGCCAGTAGAAGAGGGGTCCAAGGTGACCATGCCAGCCCGCCGCACCGGAAGCGACGCGCGCATAGTGGCGAGGCCACCCGCCCCCTCCCCTTCTCCGACCCCTTCTCAGCCTCACTCTCGGGCCTCCTGCCGCGCGCCCTCTAGGGCTGCGAGTGAGGGCTCTTTCGACTCGGCGGCCTCCTCGGGAGAGGACACCGAAGTGGAAAGGCGCCCAGAGGGTGCAGCATCCTCATCCGGTGACGAGGGCTTCACCCTCGTAGAAGGCAGGAAAAGACGTCGACCTGCAAAAAAGGCGGACTCCTCCAGGCCGGCGAAGAAAGTCGCCTCGGCCTCCCCCTCCGTTGCACCCCCCCCCCGCAGGGGGGTAAATCCCCTGTTAACAAAGGGGTATCGGCAAAGGCAGCTGAGGGACCAAGAGGTCCCAAAAGCCCGCCACCGATTATCATCCAGGATATGGCCAAGTGGGAGCGTATCTCCCGCGTCATGGCCGATAAGAAAATTGGCTACTCAAAAGCCAAGCCCTCCGGACAGGGCATCATCGTCTCGGCCAATACGGTCGACGACTTTCGGGCTCTTACGAGCCTCCTAAGGGGAAAGAACATCCCCTATCACACCTACTCCTTGGAGGAGGAAAAGCGTCTCCGCGTGGTAATCCGCGGAATTTCAAAGGAATTCGAAATAGCCTTCGTAAAGGAGGATCTGTTAAGGCAAGGCCTGCCGGTGCAAGAGGTGCACCGCATGGTCAACAAATCGACCAACACCCCATACAACCTGGTGTTAGTAATTCTTGACCTCTCAGAGGAGGGCAAGAAAATTTTCGATGTGCGCACAGTATGCCATCTCTCGGGGGTAATCGTAGAACCCCCGCACAAGAAAAAGATGCCGGGACAGTGCCATAGGTGCCAACTCTATGGGCACTCGGCTCGAAACTGTTTCGCCCGTCCCAGGTGCGTAAAATGCACAGGGGACCACGGCACTAAGGAGTGCACCCGTGGCGCTTCGGCCCCCCCGAGCTGTGTGTTATGCGGGGCGGTTGGACACACTGCGAATTTCCGCAATTGTCCAAAAGCCCCCAAGGCACAAAAGCCGAGGGGAAGAAACGCTGGGGGTCGCAAGCAGCCCCCCAAGCAGAAGGGAGCACAGAACCCTCCAAAAAAGGGTGGTCCCTCTCCCCCTGCCTTCGTTCCGGCTCCGGCCCCCAAGCAAAGTGCTTGGGCTAAGCCGCTGAGCCTGGCCAGTGGTGCACAAAAAAGGGTGCCCACCTCTCTTCCTGCTCCCACTCCCGCGCGCGCACCGGCACCTTCAGTCACCCGTGCCCCGCGAAAGGAGCCAACGCCTAAAGCGGTGACCAAATCGACCCACTCCCCGGCCTTGGAGGATTTAGCTGAGGATGTCAACCTTGTCTGCGACTTCGTAGACAGTTTTGACGTAAACGAATTGCGCACTCTAGCGCATAAGATTAGGACGGCGCGCTCTGCTAAAGAGCGCCTCCAGGCCTCCCTGGACCACATGGAGGTAATAGAGGCGATAAAGAACTTCAGGGCCAATTAGACCCGAAGTTCTTGCCTACTGTTAATTTGGCTCGGTTTTATTCTTCTAAATGGATAATACAACTACAGCTAGAATAAAACCTAGATCGATAGCTGTCGCCTTCTTCAATGCGCACGGCCTTAAAAATCAAATTGACGAAGTCAGAACCTTCCTCACTGATCATCAGATTGATATATTGCTAGTGCAAGAGACTTTTCTTAAGCCTAGCATTAAAGACCCAAAAATAGCCAATTACAGAGTAATAAGGAACGATCGTATAGGGAATAGATTAGGAGGGACTCTTATTTATTATAGGTCGTCCCTACATGTAGTTCCCATAGACCGTCTTATCTTCACGCACAATCCCTGACGGGGTAGCCAGAGAGAACAGATCGCCAAGTGTCACGATCCTTACATATCTCTTTCGCTTCTTTCAGATTCATTATCTTCTTCATACATGCACGTCTAGGTATCCGAGTACTCTTGACCCTACCCTCTTCGAGCAATTTGCTCACATGGTCTTCGAAAGTTAGTCTCGGTCTACCTCGACACCTTTTAATATTAACTTTCGCGCTATATATTTTCTTCAAATTATAAAGTTCCCATAGACACGCCTCAATTAACTGATCTAGAGGCCTCCGTTTGCAGAGTAGCCATGACCGGTCATCAACCGATCACGGTAGCCTCTGTATATCTCTCACCCAATAAAAAGATAGTAAAGAGCGATTTTGAAGCTCTATTTAACCTTAGTAATTCGGTTATATTAGCAGACGATTTTAATAGTAAACATCAAGTCTGGAGTAATAATAGAAACCTTCAGGACAACCTCAACGGCCGTGACTTACTAGCACTAAGTGACAGCCTAGAGTTCAATATAATAGCTCCTTCGGAGGACACTAGATATTCAACAAATATAACGCATAATACGTCTAAAATCGATTTAGCACTACTCAGGAACGTAACCTTAACGTTACGCTCCATAGAAGTGGTGCATGAATTAACATCGGACCACCGTCCGGTTATAATGTCGTTAGGACAGTCCAGCAATGAGGTTCTTACAACCAAAATTGTTACGGACTGGAATAGGTTCGAGGCTAACCTCGAAACTATGAACACAGAATATTTAGATAAAGTGCCAGACGCTATAGACACTAAAGAAGTGGCCTTAGAAGCCATCTCTCACATCTCCTCTCACATAAAGGTGGTTCCCGAGAAATCTTCGAGGCGGCTCAAGGCGTCGAACGATCGTCGCTTTGAGCTCCCCGGGGATGTACGGCGATTACTGAGAGAGAAAAACGCTGCCGTGAGGGCCTATGATCGTTATAGAACAGACAATAATAGGTCCAATATGCGCCGCCTCTGTAGAGAGGTCAAGGAGCGCATGGCCCAGCTGAGGGAGTCACGATGGGACAATCTGATGGAAGATATCTCGCCCTCGCATACAGCCTTCTGGAAGCTGGCGAGAGCTCTTAAATCAGAAAATGTCGCTTCGATGCCCCCATTAGTTAGATCTGATGGTCAGTTAGCGTTCGACGACTCGGAGAAGGCCGAGTGCATGGCGGATAGCATCGAGAGCCAATGCTCTCCAAGTACCCTGCCAATCGACCCCGTCCACCTGAACAAGGTGGACGAGGAAGCGGCTAATCTGTCCGCCACACCACCAACGGATGATCCTCTCCCTCCAGTTACTTTTGATGAGGTGAAAACCATCATCAAAAATCCCAAACCTCGTAAAGCGCCAGGCGCCGATGGTATAAATAACAAAGTGTTCAAAGCTCTTCCCCCAAAATTGATCTGCCTTCTAGTGGCTATTTTCAATGTTCTATTGTCCACCTGCACCTTCCCACAAGTGTGGAAAGAAGCAGAAGTAATCGGTATTCACAAACCGAACAAACCTAGAGACAGAGCTTCTAGCTATAGGCCCATCAGTCTCCTCAGTGTCATGGGGAAAATCTATGAGCGCATCATCCTCAGCCGTCTGAAGGATGCAGTGCTAAGAAAAAACCTAATTCCAAACGAGCAGTTTGGCTTTCGAGCCAAACACTCAAGTGTTCAACAGGTGCACCGCCTCACGGAGCACATTCTAGATCAGGCTGCAAAGGCGAACAGACGCCCTGTTTACACAGGAGCACTGTTCTTCGATGTGGCCAAGGCCTTCGACAAAGTCTGGCACAATGGACTAGTTTTCAAACTTATCCATACAGGGGTGCCCTTAAGACTTGTCAAAATCGTTCAAGATTTTCTTACAAATAGATCCTTTCGTTTTCGCGTGGAGGGTACATTCTCCTCTTCCAGAACAATCAGGGCAGGAGTTCCCCAGGGCTCGGTGCTCTCCCCAACCCTGTACTCACTTTACACAAGTGACATTCCTTCGGTAATAGGTACCCATCTCGCACTATACGCGGATGATACTACCATTTACTCCTCAGACACCCATCCCATTATAATCTGCAGTCGACTCCAAGCTGCAGCAAACGCACTAGGCGATTGGTGCAGAAAATGGAGAATCGAACTGAATCCCGATAAGAGCAAAGCCATCTTTTTCAAGAGAAGGTGTTATTACAACAAATTACTGGCTTAGATTAAAAAATATAAATTAGGTACGATCTCCCTATACGGCAGCCCAATACCATGGGTTTCAGAGGTAAAATACCTGGGGGTGACTTTAGATTGTGCAATGAGCTTCTCTCAGCACATTAAAAAAGTTAGTAATAAGGCAAAATACGTTGTGCATCGTCTTTTTGCCTTAACCAACAAACGCAGTAAGCTGTCCCTAAGACACAAACTGCATCTTTACAAAACCTGCGTACGTCCTATTATGACATACGCGGGTGTCTCCTTTGCGCATGCCAATAAAACGAGCCTAAAACAACTTCAAGTTGTTCAGAACAAATTCCTGCGTCAGATCACAGGAGCTCCTTACTATGTGAGGAACGCGGATCTCCACCGCGACCTCCATATGCCCACTTTACATACGTATCTTAAGGAACTATCCTTAAGATACTTCGAGTCGATAAAAGAGCACGAAAATCCGTTGGTGAATGAGGCGGGCTCGTACTCCCCACTGAGGGATGTTGCCCCCCGCAGGAGACGTCCCAAGAACGTTCTTCTTGATCCCGATGACGAGATCACTTCCATAAATAGGTCGATCCCGTCCCCCCCCCCCCCTCCACAGATGAGGGAACTAGATTAGTAAATATAAACACTAACACACACTCAGACACTACTCTAGTACAGAACATTAGGGCACACCGCAATCGCCGGCGAATGCGACGACACAGACACACTCCGTACACGAGGTTTAATACCCGTGATACGGGGCGTTTCTAACTTTTGCGACTCGTTAATAAAATTGCGATAGCGATTCAAGCCGAGGTTCGTACCTCCTTCTGAGGGGCCCTTGAATCGCATCGAGCCCCCCCCCCCTAGCTCGAGGAGCCTCAATCCGAAAGCAGGGGTCGGGGTGCCTCGGGACTGCTGTCGGCGAAGCGGCGCTTAGCGCCGCCTCGGCGACGGCAGAATCGTTGCACTCAATAGTTCGTAAGTACTCACTTACGAACCTAATTAGACGAAGCTGTCAAGGCCGCAGGGCCAACAGCATACTCATTCAGAAAGAAAAAAAAAAAAGGTGAGCTGTTCATTTCGGAAGCGGCACTCGAAGAGAAGAAACAGCAAGAGAAATCAAGAAAATCAAGACTCAAGAAGACTCCATTAAGAAGACCCCCCTCTGTATAATAGTGTAATTAATAGTGCCACATTTGTAAATAGTTAGAATACAGTATAGTTCGACAGTACCATCTTTTCTTTAAGCAGTTGTCCCTAGCGTACTCAATAATACAGTCCACTGCGATCCCTAACATGCTCATTTGTCACCCTTTTCCTATAAAAAAAACTTTCTTATTCAATTCGCAATTTTAAAATGAAATAATTTATGCGCACCCGTAAATAATTATTTTGTTTATTTTGTAATTGTTAGTTTATGACAAAAATATTTTTAAATTTTTTATTAGAGGAATTAGAGTGAAGAATGTGATTTATTTGGCTAATACGCTAAAATATTACGTGTTTTTATATAGATCGTATTGTTGTGATTAACATTTTATAATAAAAAAACTATATTTAAGTTAATATCAGACAAAGGGAACCATTTCAATTTCAATCTTGTAAAATCTTTGGTGCACAACATTCGCAATTTTACCATAAACGTGACGACATCTTAAGGATCGATCGGTAAACAACAACGTTGCTGCCCATAAATCACATTCAATTTGGGATAATTTTAAATTAAATTCCTTAACTAATAAGCCTTATTCACTCGTACTTTCAAAAACTGCAATAACGGTATATCATTACATATTATATACTAGCTGGCCAGGCAGACGTTGTTCTGCCCTATCCAACGACACTTCCAATAAAAAAAAATCCTTAAATTCGCAATAAAAAAATATTGAAGGTCATTTATCGGGATAGAAAGTATCCTATCTCTCAAGTTGGACCAAACTGAACACAGTGTGCAAAATTTCATTGAAATCAGTTCAATAGTTTTGGAGTTCATCGCGGACAAACAATGAGTCACGTAATCCATACAAATAAATAAAGAAGTGCATTGTAGTCTCGAAATTACGGCTTTTTACTAAATGCATATGAAAGTATACAATACTTATAACAAAAACACAATTTTTTTTAAAATTTTGTCTGTCTGTCGGTCTGTCTGTCTGTCTGTCTGTCTGTTTGTTCCGGCTAATCTCTGAAATGGCTGGACCGATTTTGACGCGACTTTCACTGGCAGACAGCTGATTTCATAAGGAGTAACATAGGATACTTTTATTTTAGAAAAATAATTAGTTTAATTTTAAAATTCCGCGCAAAAAAAAAAATTAAAACCCCAAATAACACGCGGGCGAAGTCGCGAGGAACAGCTAGTTTTTATATATAAAGATTTATACTTGAGTACAAAATTAGGCTGCTCTTTGAAAAATAACCCTGTTTAAAGGTAATTCTTCTGTCTGATTTTTTGTCTGTCTGCGCGTATGTAACGGAATAACTTCTAAATGGCTGGACCGATTTTGATGACTTTTTGTGTATGTGATTAAGTTGATTCGGGAATGGTTTATGTTTACAATTTTACCCGATAGGTGGCGCTGTTGTCGTGATCCAGAAATCACCCGTGCGAAGCCGGGGCCGATTGCTACAAGATAAGTAATTTCTGCAAATTTACCTACTTCAATGTTCATTCTGCTATAACCGTAAAACACAATAACGTAAGGAACCAGACCGGTTTTTTGTTTTAGTTTATGTGAAAATTGGACATAATACATAATTAATAGAATTAGGCGTTTCTTTGCGGAAATAAAAAAAATATTTTTTATTATCTTGAAACGCATAGATAAAAAATGGCAAATAATATGCAAATTTGCTTTCGCATATCAACACTAAATAATTTGCTTATTTGTCTAAAATATCACGCCTATCAAGAAGTATCGACCGATGTTTTAAAAAGACTGGAATATTCTGTGAGGCATAAGAGAATGCGTCACTTCATTTCATCCAGTGGGTGTCTTAAGAGGCGACTATGGCATATGACAAAATATCTTATGGTTTACGAAAGATGGCGTTGTAACCAACTCGATAACAATAGGCGTATACTTAGAATGGTGACAGGAAGAAACATCAAAATTGTGAGACGTTTAGTATTGCGAATTGCCATCGTTAATCCATCGGCCAGTTATGATGATTAAACCATATTCTTCCTACGACGGGAGAGACCCTTGTGCAGCAGTAGACGGGCTGATGATGAAAAAAAGACTTGCATTCTTGGACAAGATAAGAAAGAAAAAGAAATAGACAGAGCAATGCGTTTATTTCAAGTGACGCAAAAATTTTCAACAGCGTAAAATAGCAGCATAATACTCCTGTGTTGCGTATGGTGAGTGTAGAGAACCGAAGACCCTTTTTTACTAGAAACGAGGCATTCCATCTCGGTCCTCATGGATTACAACGCGTCTTAATTTTGATTGTTAACTGCGGAAATATGTAGATGTCTATGTGGCACAGCATCCACTTACCATAAGGTGAACTATGTGCTCAATTGTCCCCTTTACTCTATAAAAATACCCATTTTGAACGTCTTTCATCTTTCTTTCTTTAATCAGATCGTAAATGTTTACTTCTGGTCACACATATGCACTCAAAACTATTGTTGGTTGAAATTAGTTTAAATGCACATGTTTGCGTGAGTGCGTGTTCTTGTAATGGATTGAGCGTGATTTTGGCTTGAAATGGAACCTGCCTACGAAATGAAAATATTTTCGAGGATATGTGAAATCCCTCTACTCGCTTTAGAGTGATGCAGCTCGGTTGGTTAGCTTATGGTGATGGTATGGTGAGTGTAGAGAACCGGAGACCCATTTTACTGGAAAAGAGGCATTCCATCTTAGTCCTCACGGGTGGCGACGCATCTGCATTTTGATTCTTTATTGAAGATAAATGTGTATGTCTATGGGTCACACCAACCACTTACCATCAGGTGGACTGTGTGCTCTTTTGTCACCCTATCCTATAAAAAATAAAAAACAAAATAAAAAAAATCTTTCTCTATCCTTCGCCTCTACTATCCAATTCTTTTCTATTTTCATGATGTCGTCGCTCCACTTTACTTTCGCCTTGCCGGGCTGTCTGGATACCGATGGGGTTAATCTATATATATATATATATATATATATATATATATATATATATATATATATATAAATAAAATTGAAGTGTCTCCCTGTGATATCAAAACAACTGCCTTTTATTGAGCTGAGGGGTTATTTACCTACTTGCAATTTAGAGAAATGATTGACCGTTTTTAGGGTTCCGTACCTCAAAAGGAAAAAACGGAACCCTTATAGGATCACTTTGTTTTCCGTCTGTCTGTCTGTCTGTCAAAACCCTTTTTCTCAGGAACGCGTGGAGGTATCTAGCTAAAATTTATATCAAATACTCAAGTCTACTGTCCCTTAGAGCTGTGAAAAAATCAAACTTCTAAGCCAACGCAATCAAAAGATACAGCCGTTTATGCCGCAAATTTTCGACATTCGCAAGGGAATCAAACCTACAGGGTACTTCCCGTGAACTCAGAATCTTAAAATTTGGTACGAAGCAACGTATTATTGCACGGATAAAGGAAAAATTGCGAAAAGAATAAATTTTTAGTTACATCATATTATAATAAAAATATTTTTAATAACTTTAAACTTATATACCTACGGATTTGATCGGAACCCTCGGTGCGCGAGTCCGACTCGCACTTGGCCAGTTTTTTTTGTGTCTGTCCGGCCTAATTCAAGTTAGCATTCCGAAAGTGGCTGAACCGATTGTTGTGTAACTTCACGTACAGATAGAGTGCAAGGCGAGGAGTGATCTAGGTTATATATTATTCGGAAACTTTGTATATTTTATAGAATAAGGGTGACAAACGAGCACACAATCCACCTGATAAGTGGATGCTGTAGCCAAAGACATCTTAGTCACCCCTGAGGCTTAAGATGGAATGTCTCGTTTCCAGTAAAAAAGTGTCGGTTCTCTACACTCACTATACGAAACACAGCAGCATTAAGCTGCTATTTTACGCTGGTATTCTGTGAGAGCGTGGTCCTGCCCCGGTCGAGTCAACTCATTCGTGATACAACCATAATATTCTCTGTTGAGCGTACTGTAGAAATGGCATGTGTTGAGCTTGAGCACCTTATTGTTGTCAGTGTTTACAGACCCCCATGTTCAAGTTATGATACTTTTGAAAAAATTATGGAAGAAGTTTTAGTTAAGCTTAATAAACAGAATAAATCTCTTGTAGTGTGTGGAGACTTTAATATCAATCTCCTGGAAACTTCTTCCATCAGTATTAAATTCTGTTCTTTGTTCAAATCCTATAATCTTAATAATTTATTCTTTGAAGCTACACGTATTGCAGGGTGTAGTGCAACTTGTATTGATAATATTTTTACAGGTGTTGTACCAATCAACAAATCAATAATACAAAAACTTAGTTCAGATCACTGTGGACAACTGGTTTCGTTACCTTATATGCACAAAAAACAGGTAAA
Organism: Parnassius mnemosyne; assembly: GCA_963668995.1. Taxonomy (NCBI): domain Eukaryota; kingdom Metazoa; phylum Arthropoda; class Insecta; order Lepidoptera; family Papilionidae; genus Parnassius; species Parnassius mnemosyne. Next base: position 2,374,619 of record CAVLGL010000002.1, on the reverse strand, counting down.
TGAGAAAATTGTGTTTGTTCCTATTAATGCAAAACGCCTGGAGAGATTTAGAAGTAATATGTTAAAAATCCTTCCATCCCTTTCTTATAAGAACAATGCAGACTATTTATATACAGAATTATTTACCTTTATAAACAATGAAGTTAATAAAATATTCACTTCTAAAACATTCTCCAGAAACAGTCGCAAGGCATTTAATGAGTGGGCGACAGTAGGATTTCATAAAAGCAGACGAAGGTTATATGACCTTTACCATGAAAGATCGTATAATCTTTCCGATGCTTTTAAAGAATATGTAAAAAATTATTCTAAAATGTTTAAAAGAGTTTGCTCCACAGCCAAATCATTACATATTAGTAACAAAATTAAGACGGCTAAGAATAAAATTAAAATGACGTGGATTATAATTAACAGCGAAACCGGTAAAGAGAAACCTCGTAAATCAAACTATCAATTAAAAATTAATAATGAATTGACTAAATCAAATCAAGAAGTTGCAGCGGTGTTTGAGAAATATTTCACTGATGTTCCTATCTTGACAACAGAGTCATTGAATGCTTCTCCAACTGTCGCCGAATCATTACTTAAACAGAATGTTAATACCTGTTTAAAAGAATTTAGATTTGAAAAAGTATTAGCGCATAATATTGTAAAATACTTCAAAACCATTGATGTAAAGAAAACCGCAGATTTGTGGGGGATTTCCGTTACAGTGATTGCGTCCATAATAGATTTAATTGCACCTCATCTTGCTATTATTTTTAATACTTGTATCGATTCTGGTGTGTTTCCTGATTTAATGAAGTATAGTAAAGTAATACCTTTATTTAAATCTGGTAGTACATTGGACCCCGCTAATTATAGACCTATTTCTGTACTACCAACTCTCAGTAAAATTTTTGAAAAAATAATTTTGGATCAATTGTTAATTTTTTTTAATACAAATAAATTACTTCATAAAAATCAATTTGGTTTTACAAGGGGTCGCTCGACGTCTGACGCCGGTGTTGAGCTTATGAAATATATTTTTAATGCCTGGGAGAATTCACAAGATGCCTTAGGTATTTTCTGTGACCTTTCCAAGGCTTTCGATTGTGTTCATCATGATACATTAATCAGGAAACTACAACATTACGGTGTAAAAAATTTGGCGCTTAAACTTATTACTTCATATTTAAGTAACAGAACTCAAAAAGTCGTCATTAATGGTAAATGTTCCTCCGGATCAGTAGTATCAATGGGCGTTCCTCAGGGCTCGATTCTTGGCCCATTCCTGTTCTTAATCTATATTAATGACTTACCTTATCTTGTAGGGGACAATCACGATATAGTATTATTTGCTGACGATACCTCTTTAATTTTCAAACTGAAACGGCAGTCAATTAAATATGACGATGTAAATAATGCTCTATCGAAACTAGTACATTGGTTTAACACCAACAATTTGCTCTTAAACGGCAATAAGACAAAATGTATTAAATTTACAATACCTAATGTAAAACATTCGGAAACCAATGTGCTCTTAAATGGGGAGGAGTTGAGTCTTGTGGATACCACTGTTTTTCTCGGTATTACTATTGACGCGAAACTTCAATGGGGCCCCCATATATCTAAATTAGCAAGCAGACTTAGTTCTGCAGCATATGCTGTAAGAAAGATTAGAAGTCTCACAGATGTTGAGACAGCTAGGTTAGTGTATTTTAGTTACTTTCATAGCGTAATGTCTTATGGAATTTTGCTATGGGGTAATGCGACTGATATTGAAGCTATATTTGTTTTGCAAAAGAGAGCCGTACGGGCGATTTATAATCTAAATTGTAAAGAGTCCCTTAGAGAAAAATTTAAAGAAATAAACATATTAACTTTGGCATCGCAATATATTTATGAAAATGTAATGTATGTACATAAAAACATAAATAGCTTTAATAAGAATAAGGATGTTCATACCTTAAACACTAGGAACAAACATAAGCTTGTAATGCCACTTACAAGACTCCACAGAATTAGTAATTCATTTATGGGGCAATGTATACGCTTTTACAACAGAATCCCAGAACATGTTCAAAGTTTGTCAATAAACAAGTTTAAAAGTTTTATTAAAGAAAAACTGTACAAAAAGGGTTATTATAATATCAAGGAATACATGAATGAAAATAACCCCTGGGAATAAGGTGATCGCCACCATGCTGGTTCTATGAAAATTCATTTAAAATTGTATAAACAAAATTATTGTTAAGTGAAATTATGTTTAAAAAAAAGTCCCGCTGGGTTTCTTGCTGGTTCTTCCCAGGACAGAGGTATTTTCCGAACCAGTGGTAAATAAAATAATGACTTTCAATAAGTATTATGTAATAATCCATATTGAATAAAAATCCTTCTATTTTATTCTATTCTATAGCTGCAGCATGGCTCTACCACGTACAATATTTTTTAGTGTAATCGAAAAATTTATAAAATAAATAGATCTTTGATGATTATCTGGAATATAAATAACGCTAAATTAATAGATTCTACTCGGGCAAAGTTGGGAGCGAGCACTAGCTTGTAAATAAAAAGTGCAGTATCTACTGTTCCAGATTTAAAATAATTCCTTCACGGTAAGCTGGTAATTCATAGCGTGTTTGGTTTCAGAAAGAAGCCTCACAATCTCGTACTTACACTAGGTCAGGTAACAGTAGGTCAGGGGAGCCTTAATTCTAAAAACAACAAGAACAAACATTGTGCGTGTAATTGTGTACACACGTACGAAGTGGAACTTCTTTATGACATATCATTCTTCGTTTATTAAATGAAACTAATTTTTACGGATTCTATCGCGGTTAATTTAAAATTATAAACATCTTAATTTCAACAGACAAGATGGTTGGATGCTACCATCGACTTGGGATCCTATAATTAATAAAATTAAATTCAAACCCACGCATACCACTGCAAGACTTCATCATACTGTAAGCTTTCTGCGTAGATCGGACCAAAAATTTATAATGATTTCTTATATTTACGCGAACACTGCTGTAGTTTTATTCAAAAATTAATATTCAAAAACTGAAGGTAGCCGGGACAGCTATGACATCGGGACGTCGAACACCTCAGTTCTCCCCCGCCCTCTTTTTAATACCGTACTAAATTTCACCACTACATCGATAAAAAGTTGTTCGTCAATACATATATCGTTTTACATGAAGTGACAACTGTTATTAATTCACGGAGAACATTTTTAAAGCATGAAGTATCAAACGATTGCCTCGTCATTGCCTTACAACAAAAACAAAGGCGGCCACAGAGACGTTGTCACCCCTCGGTAGGAAAATGACAAGAGGTAAAATTAAAAATTTTGTACAAGCGACTTCAATATAAATAAAATGACAACATCATCAATGTAGTTGAAGTTGAAGTTGAAGATTAAATACGCATTATTAAGGATAACTCAAGAACTACTGGACAGTTCTTGATAAAATTTGTATGGAACATGTCGAAAATGCTAGTTCCTTAGAGTAATTACACATAGAGTGATAGTGACATTCAAAATTCCGTTCAAAGTTGAAGCAACAACACAATGAATGTGTAATTACGTTTACTCACACGCACACAGGCAAAATGAGTAATGTTTGCAAGTTACTGACATTTTCCCCAAAAAGTGGGGAAAATATAGTAGTAGACATCGTCATAGAATTAATATTTAGGTTTTGTTTATAATTATTTATTAACTATTTGCAAAGAGAAAAATGTAATATTATTTATATTATATATAACTTATGTAATATTTAAATTATTTGTATACGTAATATCTTGTGTTATATTCACAAATCTATTATGTAATTATATTATTCTGTTATAAGTGGTATATTTATATAAATATCTGTTATTTATCTTCCATAAAATCTTATATTATTTGTAAATATTAATTTTTACATAATACTCAATAGACTTATTCTATGATATATAGAGAAGTGGAAGAAATGGAGGAGGCAAATGCCTACGTCTATTTCTTCCAGTTTTTCCAATCCAGTACCACTTACACTTAACAAGTGAATAGTTGTCAGATAATCATTTTAGTTGTCAGATATTTTTTCATTAGTTATTCCTTACTAACTGTGGCTGTGGCCCGCGGCTTAACCAGCATATTAAAGCATACACTGATCTCGATTCTTGCCATTCTAAGAATCTACTTAATATATTTAATTTAAATCGGTTTCAACGTAAAGGTGACAACATACAACTTTCACAGAATGGATATAATATTAGAAGAAATCACGAGACTTAAAGAATGCGGTCAGTTTCAAATGATTATTATTATTAGTTTATTAGATATTATGTTTTGCATTAAAACTAAGATTCGGAAGGAGATAAACTATTCAAATAAAACATGAAATTAAAAATGTTTATTAAATAATATAAAATAAAATATACCCAAGTACTTAAAAAAATATCTCTTAATGACCCTGAAACTGCAACTGTTTTCTAAACAATTGCCGCTTTGATGACGCTATCCTCGAAATGTTATCTTTTTTGGATTCATAAAAGAATCGAATTAAAAATGTTAGATATATGTAAATTAGAATAAAAAAACAATCATAGGCTATGTTATTTATCCTAAAACACATACCATAAAAAGGTAAAAACAACTGCCAATTATCAAAACAAAATAAGATCAACACATTTTTTTTTCGTGGCAAATGGAAACCCTAATAATATTTGGCAAATAAAAATATCTATTTATATGTGAATGACACTATTGGCAGTATGTATGTGTTTTTTTCAATATACATTTTTTTATAATTATAATAACAAGAAAATGGGGTGAAATATTTTACTATGCCTAGCAACATTTTCATTATTTTTTTTTATAGGAGAGGGGGCAAACGAGCATGCGGCTCACCTGATGGCAAGTGACTACCGCCGTCCATGAACAACTGCAACCCGAGGGAGGGAATTGCAGATGCGTTGCCGGCCTTTTAAAAAGGAGTACGCTCTTTTCTTGAAGGTCCCTAAGACGTATCGGTCCGGAAAAATCGCTGATGGTAATCGATTCCACAAGGAAGTCGTGCGAGGAAGAAAACATCTTCTAAATCGCACAGTGTTGGACCGCTAATCATCCAGATGGTGTGGATGGTATCGGGAGTTCTGCCGCGATGTGCGTTCGTGAAATTTGGCGGCTGGGATTAATCCGAACAATTCCTCAGAGCACTCCCCATGGTAGATGCGAAAGAAAATGCAAAGGGATACAACATCTCTTCGCAGTGCCAATGAATCGAGCCGATCGGAAAGGGCTCGGTCGTCGACGATTCGAGCCGCTCTGCGCTGGATGCGGTCAAGTGGAAGGAGCTAGCACTGGGGAGCCCCTGCCCAGAGATGGGATTGTATTGGCGTCTGTCAAAATTATTATATATTATTTCGTTTTGATGAATGTTTTTTACAAAAATATAAGATGTTAGGCAGTACTTAACCGTGAAATGAGATTTTTACATTTTTTTCGTGATTATGTGATGAGTTGTGACACCCTTTCACAGTACATTACGTAATTTTTTTGAAAAATTGTGCGAGCTGTTTACACGACTACGTGGACTAGAGTACTAACGCGCCAAAGGTCGTACTTAGCCTTTAAAGGCTAACTTGAAATGGTTTCACTTTGCGTGCGCCTACTGCGGTGCTAAGCTTAATACTTCTATGGCTAGTTCTATGTTTCGTAAATCACGAAAGTTGTTTTCGACAATTGTAATAAATATTTTGTTTAAAGTGACTTAACGCTGTCATTATTTATTGTGCGCACTTTTTAAATAAAATAGCGTGAATATACAATAGCGTGGCGTATTTAACGTGCCAGATACCCGCCTACGCACGCGCCCACGCATTTCACAGCTGTGACCTGTGACACGGCTTTTGTTCTTAATTGCCGGTCTATTAATAGATTTTGATTCATACACTATAGTTTTATAGTCAGTAGGCTATCTTTATTAATGCTTTATAATATTATAATTGTAGCACGAACAGGACACTGTTTTTGGGTGCAAATTAAAATCAATACACTAAATTGAAATTATGAAAAATACTGGGTGTAAAATAACATAGATCTCTAGTTTCTTTTCTTTCACTTTTGATAAAGATGAATTGATTGACGACTCATTTGGTAAAATTGGTTTAATCGGCTGCTGCGGTGAATTACGCAAATGCGGTAGAGGAACGTTGCAGCTATATTATGGTTGTAACACGAATGATCTCATAGAATATCTGCGTAAAATAGCAGCTTAACACTACTGTGTTTCGTACGGTGAGTGTAGAGAACCGGAGACCCTTTTTATTGGAAATGAAGCATTCCATCTTAGTCCTCAATTAAAAATCAAAATAGGGATGCGTTGACAACGCATCCCTATTTTTAATTGAAGATAAATATAGATGTCTATGTGTATGTGGACCTGATGGTAGCTTTTTTGTTTATTTTAGCTCCTGTGTCACCCACATTCTATATAAAAAAATATCGATACAGACATACGCACACAGAATGTCAAGTACGGAACCCTTTCTTTAAATAATCGTAATCGGTTAAAATAGTATAGTTGAAAGTGACAACCCTTGGTAGTCAAAGACGTATTAAAAAGATTAAAAACGTCTTAGTTGGTAGAAGCAAAAACATGGCAAGTAACTTTGCCAAGTTAGTTTTATAGATAAATTTTAAGACCAACACGTTAAAAACGATATATAACATTTGATAACCATTAATATTATGTTACTGCAAAGATGTACATACCTACATTCAGTATTTCAAACAAAATCAACAAAAGTTCTGGAGCACTGAACAAAGAGGTTATTTCGCCGGCACAATTCCGCGTTAAAATAAAATTTCTAAATTAACTCTCATATTTGCAATATCGAAAGAAATGCTGTCAATTAGTTATTGTATTTTCATCGAAAAAATGGCATATCTCGATAAACGTTACGTTTTCGATGGCAAAATTACCTTCCATTGGTAAAGTTGCCAGACTTGACTGTAGCCTAAGTTACTTACTGCTTATAACATCATCTATCTGCCAGTGAAAGTCCCGTCAAAATCGGTCCAGCCATTTTGGAGAATAGCCGGAACAAACAGACATACTTTATACGGTATTTTATTTATGAGTACCGTATATACATTCATATGCATTTAGTAAAAGGCTGTAATTTTGGTATTACAAATAGACACTTCAATTTTATTTATTTGCCTGTATATATGTATATGTATTACGACTTAGCAAGGGTAAACAGATTGTATTCATTAGGTTTAGGTAGGCTTTATGATAAGTTTACAGAGCAGATAAGGGCAGCCCACCGCGCCGATTACAACTTTGCATAAGAAAACAATGTTGTTATTTATGATAATTCCAATGTAGGTGGAACACATGTGGGATTCCTTAATAGATTCTATGGGTTTATTTAGAGTTAAGATCATCAAAGAAGAATTATTTTATGAATTTATAATTTATCAAAAAAAAAATAGGATAGGGTGACAAACGAGCATACAGTCCACCTGATGGCAAGTGGTTGCTGTGTACATTTATCCTCGATTACGAATCAAAATGCAGATGCGTTGTCACCCGTGAGGACCAAGATGGAATGCCTCTTTTCCAGTAAAAAGGGCCTCCGATTCTCTACACTCACCATATGAAACACAGCAGTGTTAAGCTGCCACTTTACGTTGGTATTCTGTGAGAGCGTGGTCCTTCCCCGGTCGAGCCGACCCATTCGCGCTACAACTATACTACTAATATAGCTGCAGCATGGCTCTACCACGTTTAAAAAAGATAAAAAAATAATACATTTAAAACTTTTTCAAATATTATTCACGACAAATGCATTGTTTGATTAACGTCATTGATATCTTAGTAGCAATATAAGTGTGTTTGCTGCTGAATTTACCAAGAATTTTATGTAGAGTAAATAATGTGAAATATTCTCCAGTAACTTCGTTATTTTTTAAATATAATTTGAGCCAGAAATTTAAATGTTAGAGTAACATATTTGTTTGTTTATTACAATCATTAATAATAAGTAATCTGTTAAGTCACGTTAAATATACCACGCAATTGTATTTTCATTTACAACAGTTTATTATATATTTAAAAAGTGCGCACAGTAAATAATGGCAGCGTTAAGTCACATTAAGCAAAATAATTATTACGATTGTCGAAAACAACTTTCGCGGTTTGCGAAACAAAGAACTTGTATTTTCGACCACTCGCAGTCGACTATAGAAGTTACGGGGAATTGACCGTAACTTAGTGCGCAATATTTTCAGGCCGCAGAGCCCGTCTAGTAAGTAGTATGTATATAAGTACCGGCATGAAAGTCTAGCGGTGACTGTTATTGCGCATAAGTCGAAAATAAGGTACCATGGGGTAGTAAGCGGGTCGCGGGAGGTGCGTGCGTCATTTTCACGCGCTGATTGGCTCTCCAGTCGGATTCCTGCAATTCAATTCGTGTGCGAAAGTACCTATGCGCAACTATCTCCTTCACGTTTCGTTCAGCGCTAGACTTACGTGAAGTCTATATTTTAGTTATCTGAGTTTCACATTTGTATCTCATCCTAGCTACCGTAAGGCAAGTATGTGTAGGCATTTCCCCATGAAAAAAATAGCACTTATCCAACTTCAATAAAAGGAGGAGTTACTCAATTCGATTGTATTTTTATGTGTGTTACCTCAGAACTTGTTCTTGATGAAAACCGATTTCGATTATTTATTTTTTATTTTTATTTCAAAGCTGGTGCTTTTCATGTGGTCCCATATAAATTTTATCGAGATCTGTCAAGTAGTTCTTGAATTATCCTTAATAATGCGTATTTAATTGACTTCGACTACTTTGATGATGTTCTTGTTTTATTTATATTGAAGTCGGTTGTACAACATTTTAAATTTTACCGCTTGTCATTTTCCTACCGAGTGGTGACAACGTCTCTGTGGCCGCCTTTGTTTTTAAGTTGTAATGTTGCCTAGTTTGATGCTTCATGCTTTAAAAATGTTCTCCGTGAATTAATCACAGTTGTCGTTTCATGTCAAACGGTATAGTTATTGATGTACAACTTTTTTATAGACGAAGTGGAGAAGTTTAGTACGGTATTTAAAAAAAAACGTCACATTTTCTTGTAACGTTTCACCGCCGGGCTGCATGAGTATAGTATTATTTAACCTTCTTATGTAAAATATAAAATAAACGAAGAATAACGATTTCTTATATTTACATGAAGACTACACATTAAATGAAACTAATTTTTACGGATTCTATTGTGTTTACTTTAACTTTTTAATTCCCGACGTTTCGGGTGCTTTACAGCACTCATGGTCACGGGGGTCTGCGGTGTTTGATGTCCCGATGTCATAGCTAGCCCGACTACCTTCATTTTTATGAATAAAACTACTGCAATGTGTAGTGTTCGCGTAAATATAAGAAATTATTATTAATTTTTGGTTCGATATACGCAGAATGAGCGTATAGTATGTTGAAGTCATGCACTGGTATGCTTGGGTTTGGATTTAATTTTATTAATTATAGGATCCCAAGCAGATAGTAGCATCCAACCATCTTCTCTATCGAAGTTAGGATGTTTTTAATTTTAAATTAACTGTGATAGAATCCGCACAGGAGCGACGACATCGTGAAAATAGAAAGGAATTGGATAGTAGAGGCGAAGGACAAAGAAAGATGGAAAAAGCTAGAGGAGGCCTTTACCCTAGAGGGGTCAAAACCAAAATAAACTAAAAAAAATGCATGTCTATTAAATATTTTTTTAACATTTAGTTCTATGAAAATAATTAATTTAGTTTTGAGATAAATGTTTTTATTATTTACTTTTGTTTGTTTATGGTTTCATACGTGGTAGAGCCATGCTGCAGCTATATTAGTATTATAGTTGTAGCACGAATGGGTCGGCTCGACCGGGGAAGGACCACGCTCTCACAGAATACCAGCGTAAAATAGCAGCTTAAAACTACTGTGTTTCGTATGGTGAGTGTAGAGAACCGCAGACCCTTTTTACTGGAAAAGAGGCTTTCCATTTTAGTCGTCACGGCTGACAACGCATCTGCATTTTGATTCGCAAACGAAGATAGATGTAGATGCATATGGGCCACAGTAACGACTTATCATCAGGTGGACTGTGTGCTAGTTTGTCACCCTATCCTATAAAAAATGGAAATAAATATATTATCATTATTATTATATAGATGAATTGTAAATAAGCAAGTGAGTATATATAACTGTGACACAGGCTGTCACACACAACTCCTGAAACCAACTTCAAACTGAGAAGGCTACAGTCACGATGTCACCCCGAGGATATTCTATAGACCATGATCATGTCCTACCCCACCATTACATCAGATTAGATAAACCATCAATCATCGCGAAAGAACATCGATTCCTACTAACGATGATTCGTGAGGATATTGAAATTAAAAAAAATACTACCTGATTTCAATAAAGAAATCAGCTGGGCTGACTACCATCTGCTTGGGACCCTGTTATTAATAAAATTAAAACCAAACTCAAATACGTAAAAGTAGTTTTTTTCAATAAGAGATTGCATAAACATAAGAAATCATTACTTGTAACAGTATAATTGTGTCCACCATTTTTCTTATTTGAATTGGGCTTATAGACGTAACCTTTTAAATAGAAGGTATGCGATAAATATCTTAACTTGTGTTCGGACAAGCCTAGAAGAAACCTTTAAAATTAGTTCAAAAGGACATACGCTTTGTAATACGAGGGCGGTTTGAAAAGTTCTCGGTCCAACTAAGAAAACTAAGAAAATTAAATTAAAAAATATTTTATTGTTCTACATATTCTCCCCTCGTCCCAAAACGGCACTTGACATACGATTAAATAAAGAGTTAAGCAATCGAATGAGTATACATTTATTAACGTACTACCCTCAAATGTCGATTAGACCGAGATCATAACAATCCGCCCTATTTAAAACAATTATAAGGTACTGGAATGCAAGGAAAAATTGTAACGGTCTATAATATATTTCTTACTGCTCATTACTAAGAGCGTTTTGGAGCAGGGAAGAGTCGGCTGCATCACTCTAAAGCGAGTAGACGGATTTCACATATCCTCGAAATATTTTCATTTCTTAGGTAGATTCTTTCAAGAAATTTTCTTTTATAAGCTCCTGATTATTCACTACTTAAAATTGCACTTATTCGTTTCCTTGATACCAGCGGGGAAAGAATCAGGATTTTCAGTGAAATTCACGGTGGAAGCCTACCCCCTGAGCTACTACGGTACACGGCTTATCGTGGTAAATCAAGAGGTAGGCGCTTTATAATTATATATATTAATATAAGTATAATTATATGAAAATTAACCATCCAGGTACATGACCTATATCTAGAAAGGCCATAGCCACGTACGACAAAGATCGCTACTTTATTTTTATAGAATTATAGTGACAAAAGAGCAAACAGTCCACCCGACGCAGTAATTTTTGCGTTGCCGGCCTTTTAAAAAAGAGGTCTCTTTTCATGAAAGTCCCTAAGTCGTACTTATCGGTCCGGAAATATTATATATATATATATACTTTTTGGTGCTCACTTCTATATTATGAGAAATATTTCTATGAAATTACGGTGACAAAATAACCAACGAGCACACGAGTCGATGCTGTAGTCAATAGACATCTATCATCCATTAAAAATCAAAATGCAAATGCGTTGGCACCCGTGAGGACTATGGAATGGCTCCTTTCCAGTAAAAAGGGTCTCCGGTTCTCTACACTTACCATACGAAACACGGCAGTGTTAAGCTGCTATTGTGCGCTGGTATTCTGTGAGAGCGTGGTCCTTTCCCGGTCGAATCGACCCATTCGTGCTACAACTATACTGCTACTATAGCTGCAGCATGGCTCTACCACGTATAGCATGGCTCCACCACGTATAGTTTTTGAGTTATCCTTAATAACGCGTATTTAATTAACTTCGACTACATTGATGACATTCTCATTTAATTTATATTGAACAGAATAGAATAGAATAGAATATTTTTTATTCAATATACATTACATGTGTAATTCTTATTGAAAGTCATTTTTTACTTTACCACTTGAAGTCAGTTGTACAAAAATTTTAATTATTAGAAGATATCTCTTATACCTTCGGTATAATGGCACATGATTTATTCAGCGTAGGAAAAAATTCAAATACAAAATAATAATTTGGTTGCTAATAAGGATAGCAACAATATCATCTCACTTGTACGAGTATTTAGTGTCTTATCACCAAATAACATTGACCTTGTGTTGTAAAATAAGACACACACGTAATACCTATTATTGTTCTAGACTTATGGAGGTTGCGTTCTAGACTTCTGCGTTTAATAAATATTTTATTAGGACTTTCGTTTTTTGATATCTGGCGTGTTTAACGGAGAAGTTTACACTAGTTATCTACTGACGAAGTTAGGTTTGCTAAATTTTTTTATTTATATAAAACTAGCTATCCGCCCCGGCGTCGCACGAGTGATTTCTGGATCTCGACAGCAGCGCCAGCTACCGGGTCCAATCTAAGTCATCCAGGGATGCGCTCAAACACCAGGAGTCCAGCCGTTTTTGTGAGACTAACGGACAGCAATTGATTTTTATATATAGATTCTGTTAATTCTGATGATGCCTCGCTTAGAGGCGAAACACGTATCGTATCACGACGGTGGTTATAGTGTAGCGGTGTAGTTGAAGAAGGGCGGGAGGTGCTCTTCAAACTAAGTAAACACATCGCTTTTATTTTTCACGCACTTCTCAGCTAATAATTAATCGACTGCAAAAAGGAGGAGGTTCTAAATTCGAGTGTGTGTTTTTTGTATGTAGGGGGAAGTCCCGTAACGCCGGACGGCACCTAGCGCCGGACACTCGTACTATTTAAGCGAGTATAAATCTGTTCGATTCAAAATACAAGTGAAAGGGGCGCGGGGGGCACACAGGTACAGGATCACGCGCCGCGCATCGCCAGTGACGCACACGGCCACGGCGGGAGCAACCGTTTGCTGTTTTAGGCGCGAAATCACGGCGTCACCTAAATATCAATGTAAGTAATTCTAGTATATTTATGCATTTACATTTGAGTGGTATGCAAAGATAAAAGTAGTACTTGATTGTTATCCGTAAAATGGTAGAATATTATTAGATCTTTTAAACAATTTTAGTAGGTACCACTTAATGAACGAAAATGTCTGTCCCTTAGCACCGGACACTAAGCCGTCCCTTAGCGCCGGACAGTAAACATATTGATATTTCTTGTGAGAATTTATGTCATTTATTCTAATTATTTAATTTTGTTTTGGAGTATAGAAGAAAGAAGATATTTAAAATGTAAGAGAAGAAAAAGAAAGGATCCTGGGAGCCACAGAGCTTACAAACTGCTATTGATAAGGTTATGTCAAAAGAACTGAGTGTAAGACAAGCTGCAATGCAATACAATATTCCTAAAAGCACTATACATGATAAAATAAAGGCCCTAAATCGAGGAGAAGAAGTAACAATGAAACTAAAGTTAGGTAGGTTCACTAGCACCTTCTCAGCAGAGTATGAACAAGTCTTGGTGGACCACATTAAGGATTTATCGAATAAATGCATGCCGCTCATGAAAAAGGAGTTTCTAAAATTAGCATACGACTTAGCTGAAGTCATGAAGATTCCTCATCGATTTAATAAAGAAAAAGGCAGTGCTGGTAAACATTTTTACTACGACTTCATGAAAAGGCATTCTGACATTTCGTTGAGAGCACCGGAATCGACAAGCATGATGCGCGCCGTAGGATTTAACAAACCACAAGTGGATCTATTCTACGACAACCTTGAAAAGCTAATGAAACAGTACAAATTCACACCCTCAAGAATTTATAACTGTGATGAAACTGGTGTCAGTTGCGTGCACAAACATCAAAAAGTTCTCGCTCCGAAAGCCATCCGTCAAGTAGGTAAGCTCACTTCTGCTGAGAGAGGCAAAAACATCATAGTTTTGTTCTGTATGAGTGCTAACGGTCACTACATACCCCCATTTTTCGTATTTCCTAGACAAATAATGAATGAAAGGCTTATGGTGAATGCTCCAGCTGAGAGCATCGGTGTGGCCCAGCCAAAAGGGTGGATGAATAGTGACTTTTTTTTGCAATATCTAAGAATATTCGTCAAACACACGCAACCAACTAAAGAGAACCCTGTGCTGCTTCTAATGGATGGCCATTGCAGCCACAAGACATTGGCGGTAATCAATTTTTGCAGAGAAAATCATATTCACTTGATGAGTTCACCACCACACACTACGCACAAGCTCCAGCCTCTGGACAGGACATTTATGAAGCCATTTAAAGATGCATACAGCCAACGATGCGACTTGTGGATAAGAACAAATGCTGGATGTCGGATAACGGATTACGACATTGCTGGTTTGGTCAAAGAAGCATTTATAAAAGTAGCTCGATTGGATATTGCAGTATCTGGATTCAAATGCACTGGAATCCATCCATTTGACAGACATTTATTTTCTGACCTAGATTATTTGGCTGCAGATATGACCAATATACCACTAGAACAAACAGAAACTTCATCGAACGCACTAAACAACGAACAAGCTGTCGTGATATCAAACTTAATCATAGAAGAGCAAATGAAAGAATCTGAACAATCTATTAGTGAGCCTATAACCACAAGTCCCAAACCGTCGACAAGTACTGCTCCCGATCTTGTTCAGATAATCCATAACTTATCACCGTTGCCTGACGCAGCAAAAAAACGAACAGCAGCTCGAAAAAGAAAGAGTGAACGAAGTGAAATTTTAACTTCATCGCCATACAAAAAAGTGGTAGAAGAAAAAGAAAATGAAAAGAACATGAAAGATAAAAGGAAGGAAATAAAATCTAAGTTTAAAGTAGCAATGGGAGGTAAAGGAAAGCAAACCAAACGAAATAAAACCAAAGGAAAGAGCGTAGACAAGGGAAAAGAAGCGACAAACGTGAGACCTAAAGGAAAGAAAGGAAGTGAAGTAGAACCATTAACTGAAACATCTAACACAAACATAACAATTTGCGTAGTTTCCTTAGAAGACACTGACGAAGACTGGATCCAGTGCTCATCCTGTCGTGGGTGGGTACATGAAGCATGTGCAGACATTCCAGAGTGTGGTGATGGCTTCATATGTGATCGATGCAGGTTATTTTGAAATGTCCGGTGCTAGGTGTATGGCACAAATATTCGTCCGGTACTAGGTGCCACTTTTTAAAATTATATTTTTTGTTACCAAAGTTTGATTGATAGTATTAATTATTTTTTAGCAGAGGTTGCATTTTTGTTAATTTAATTTGATTTCTAACTTTGTTATCTAATATAAGTCATAATTTAATAAACATTTCTTAAAATATTTTTTGTTTTATTTATAAATAACCTTAGGTGTCCGCCACTAGGGGACTTCCCCCTATGTTATGCGATATCTTCGCAGATTGTGAACCAATTCTGATTTTTTTTAATTAAATATGTTATACTACAAGGGTGGACCCATATAAATTTGGAGCAAAATTCTACCCCTAAGGGATGCGAATAAATAACTTCTTTTTTAGTAATTTGAAGTCGGTTTTTACTTTTTCTGCCGACTTCCAAAAAGGAGACGGTACTCAATTCGACGCGTATGTTTTTTTTAAATGTGTGTTACCTCATAACTTTTTACTGGGTGGTCCGATTTCGATTATTCTTATTTTATATGAACACTGATACTTCTCGTGTGGTCCCATATGAATGTGATCAAGGTCAGACCAATAGTTTTTGAGGAGTTATTCTTAATAACTTATATTGAAGTCGACTGTACACAATTTTTAATTTTAAATTATGTTAAAAGTTATATACACTATCTTTAATATTGTAATTTGTGTGTACACACTTAAAGGCACATACATAGGCGTATTTCAGGTCATTGGGTCGGAGTTTTATCGAAAATCATGTTTATGTGGCAGTTTATCAGTGTATCAGTAATATGTAATTTATTTCGCAATTGAACACTGCATTCATATCATAATTACTTTAATACGTCAACTTGAATTAAATGGTGGCCCATTTAATTCAAATCGACGTACCTAATAATTAAACAAAATTATTATTTATTTTATAGAATAAAGGGTAAAAAGGAGCACACAGTCCACCTGATGGTAAGTGGATGCTGTGGTCCACAGACATCAACATTTATCTTCGATTAAGAATCAAAATGCAGATGCGTTGCCACTCCTGAGGACTAAGATGGAATGCCTCGTTTCCAGTAAAAAGGGTCTCCGGTTCTCTACACTCACCATACGAAACAGCAGCATTGAGCTGCAATTTTACGCTGGTATTATGCGAGAGCGTGTTCTTTCCCCGGTCGGGCCGACCCATTCGTGCTACAAACATCACATAGCTGCAGCATGGCTCTATCACGCTATAGTACTCCTGTAAGTAAGTATATCATTTTAACGACACAGTATCAGAGAAAACAGAGAGAGCGGTGCTTGGTATATTTAGTATTCTAATAGTATATTGTTCGATCATATAACTCGAAGAACCGACAACCGATGCGGAAGCAAGGTTCTCGAGTGACAGTTTCGTACCGGTAGGCGAAGTGTGGGACGACCCACACTAGATGGAGTAAGGCCCCTAGACAAAGTCACATTTTCATTAACGATAACGAAATTAGATAACACCGAAAGGTATGGAACTGACATAAGCTTTCGAAATATCACGTGAACGATCGTTTTCGATCGCTAATTACTGCTTAATGAAATGATAAAGAAAACTAATAACACGAACGATATTATCTTAACAATGTGTAGACAAGTGGCACTTTTGACATTCGAAATCGTTGATATGTCGAACCCTTTATTAAGTTACGCTAAGTTGTCGAAACTCAGCGTAACTTGAAACCATTAGAAAAGCAAAACAACATGGCTGCTTGCTAGTCAGCTGTTGGTGTTCTTTTCATCAATTTATTGCGTATGTAATTGTACAACTATGTCAATATTTGTACCCAGTAGTTAATTAAGTATTGTTAGTTGTATAGATAAATACTAATGTATAAAATTTTACTTAATGTTTCATTTGTTGCTTGGTTGGACTAGGAAACTTACCAAACAAAAAGGTAGAGTAACGTGATGTGATCATGCCTTTTACAAGTTTTTTTTCAGCCTTGCAATGTTTGTATGTTAGATTTCAAAACTTTTTGCGGTGGGATTCCATTATGAGACTTGTATTTTTGGTTGTTATGTTGTGGATGGGATTGATTTATCAATTAATAAATCAGTCTCTACACAATTCTATAGACATTTTAAATATTTTTTATTAGGTGTCATCATTCACCTGTGCTTGTCCTAACTTAATTTAGGTCAGCGGCGTATGTGGTACGTTCCTTTCATACTCTTTCAGCCATCATCTTAGTATCTACACTCTCCCATCCCATCTATGCTGGATGTGTTATTAAAATAAAAAATAATCAAACAAAATGTTATAATTATATAATTTAACTCTTTTATTTTATTAGACCAACTTGAATAAAAATGTTACGAGCTTGGGGTTCGAGACAATTAAAAACTGCCGATTGAATTACCAAAATTGACACTTTAATTACACAACACTAATTACAATCTAAAACCACACTAATAATAAAACACAGTTCGCAGTTATTTCGCTACGAAGTATTCTCTTGTATCGCCAATTCAATACTGCTTCGGTCGTGGTCTATACCGGCCTTATATAGGGCCTCAGATAGTTTCCAGAATCTTCTACTGTAGCGACATCTAGAATGTTCGAGTACATATCGGTCCCGAAATTTCTGGAAGGATCTTGACTCTCCTAGTTCTGCTACTCGACACTAGAGGGCGGTAGTGTAACTAGTGTTGCCATGTACAAGACATTAATAGTGGCGCGCAACAATAACTATCTAGGTACATACACTTACTTATCTAATATTAAACTTTAAACTAAAAGTACTATCAGTACTAAAAATAAATCTAATTAGTACTAAATTTAAAAATCTTTAAAGCTGTTGAAAATAAAGTATTTCTAAACTATTTTTACGGACGAATTTTAATAGTAGCCGATATCTAAGCGTTAGATCTCGGGTTTAATCCCTGGATCGGGCAGTGTTATTGGGTTTTTACATTAGACATTTTTCAGTAGCAGCTTTGAGTCTGAATTTGTGCCCGGTTAATGGCAATAGGCTCGCGCCCTGTTATATGGGACTCGTAACGTAATTGGCGAAATGTGGATGTACAGTACACCTCTGCCTAACCCCTCGTGGATTACAAGCCTGATTAAATGTTGTACTTATGGAGTACGGTCTTATTGCTCCGTATTGTCCTTACTCCGATAGTGTTCAAACCATGTTTGCGCAATGTCTGCAAAGATGCGTAGGACTTGATTACGCTCGTGGTCAACCTCTATCCTTCGAGTCTTCAGATCATATAGCTGCCTGTCTCATTTCTCCTTCTGCCGAAAACGTAGATGTTCGATGGCAACGAACTCGCTCGTTGCTCTATCGGATGGCGCGTGTGTACGCCTCCGACTCCTTAGTGTCGTTCCTGCAGTGGATGCCGTTACCCCAGATCTCAGGGTTGATGGTAACCGTCGTCTCCTACTCGGCGATGGAATAGAAGGTGCAGGTTGCACCCTTGAAGTCCTCCTCGCGGATCGATCTTGCGATGCGGACTGTGTGCGTGTTTGTGTGCGGTGGCTGCCAGCTAGTAGATCGTGTAATGTAATGTAGTGGTAATCAAACAAAAGAATGACTTTCAATAAGTATTATTTATAATCTATATTGAATAAAAAAAGTTTCTGTTTCTGTTTCTGTTTCTGTAGAAGTAGCAGGCGCGGGTAGTGATATTGCCACAGATTCTGTAAACAAAATTAATTTTAATTCAAATACCTACTTAATAAAGTATTTATAAAATAATTAGATGTAGGTAGCTAGACGTATAGTATAGTAGACGATAGGCTATTGCGATTTCGAAATCAATTGCATCTCGTTGGTGGTGGAGTCAGTACCTGTGTTGGCGATGCGATGAATTTTGATAGTCCCAGCAAAAAAAGTGACTTGAAATATAATTTTAAGTAATACCTGGCAGTAATACCTTAATAGTGGCCTCGATGGTTTAGTGGTCGTAAGCGCGGCTGCTGATCGCGTTGTCCCAGGTTCGAATCCCGGGTCGGGCCGAAATCAGTCATTAGGATTTCATATAAAAAAAGAACTTCTTGTGATATTACTCATATCAATACCACTTGCCCACTGGTAAGACATGCAGGAAGTCGATGAATATATTGAATATAATTTGAAATGAAAAATTTTGTACAAACGACTTCAATATAAATTATTAAGAATAACTCAAAAACTATTGGTTTAACACCTTGATAAAATTTATATGGGACCACATGTGAAGCACCAGATTTCAAATAAAAAAGAATCATCGAAATCGGTTCACCCAGTAAAAAGTTAAAACACATTAAAAAAACATACAATCGAATTGAGTACCGTCTCCTTTTTGAAGTCGGTAGAAAACAAGCTTTACGGATTTAATCGCGTTTGGTGGATCCTTCTTTTTAACGTGTGTGGATTGTAAATATTCGAAGCGTTATCATATAACTAGTAGCGGAAACAACTGCCGGAAATGATAGTTATTCACTGTATCGTCAGCGATCAACTGCACACAACGGAAGATCAACAATTATTGTCGAAGCATATCAACAAGACATTGAAATTGATAATCGTTGGATTGTTCCATATTTACCGATCCTATCAAAGACTTCCAAGGCGCACATTAATATTGAATCTTGCCATTCCGTGAAATCTATCAAATACATTAGTAAATATGTAACCAAATGAAGTGACATGGCTGTGATTGGAGTTAAACTTTTGGGTAAGCTTCCTGCGTACGGCTTATCCCCTGGTCTGGTTGAATGGTTAAAGGACTTTCTGAGAGAACTGTCTCTCCGGGTCGTCGTCGATGGCTGCTCATCCGATCCTATGGCGACTAACACCGGTGTTCCTCAGGGGTCCGTTTTCTCTGCAACTCTCTTTCTGCTGCATATTAATGATCTGCTTATGCCCGGTATCTATGGGTATGCAGACTATAGCACAGTTGTGGAAAGATACCAACCAAGTGCTCGGGCCAGTCGGGATCAAATCCAGTCCGAAAGAGAAGCTATGGTAGAGCGTGTGAATCTCACACTACAGGCAGTCTCCGAATGGGGCGATGCCAATCTTGTGAAATTTAACGTCTCCAAAACACAAGCGTGTCTCTTCACTGCAAAATGGAGCCAGCTCATCTTGGCTCCTTCTGTCCGAAATGTATCAATGGAATATACTGACCGCCTTCAGTTGTTAGGGTTTGAGATATCCACAAATCTGAACTTCGGGTGGTTCATTGAATCCAAGATCAAAGCAGCTGCAAGAAAGCTGGGAGTCCTTGCAAAGGTGCGGCGATACTTCACGCCGGGATAGCTGCTTACTTTATATAAAGTTCAAGTCCGGACATGCATGGAGTCGGGTGTGCATGGAGTATTGCTGCCATAAATGGGCTGGAGCTGCAAAATGCCACCTAGCAGCTTTGGACTCAATGAAAGGGCATACTAAGAGGGCCTTTGGTGACCCGACCAAACATACCAGCCTCGAACACAGACTCAAAGTAGCCAGCCTTTCGGTTTTCTACAGGATGCATTTCGGAGAGTGTGCGCAGGAATTGCATAATTTAATTCCTCTCTCTCCCTTCCACCATCGGACTACTAGACGTTCGGCCAGTCTTATCCTTTCATTGTTGACTTACCACGCATTCGAACTAAAGGGTTCGCTAAGTCGTTCATCATGCGTACAGCAAAGGAGTGAAATAAGTTGCCAGCATCTGTCTTTCCATCCGATTACAGTGTGGGTGTCTTCAAGACAAGAGTGAATAAGCTTTCATAAAGTTAGTGCGCTTCACCATCTTAGGCTACATCACCAATTACCATCAGGTGGGATCGCAGATAAGCGCTGGCTTAACAGAATATAAAAAAGAAATAATTACGTGATGAGTCGGCCCGACCTGGGTGGACCCACGCTTTCACAGAATACCAGCGTAAAATAGCAGCTTAATGCTACTGTGTTTCGTATGGTGAGTGTAGAGAATCGGAGACCCTTTTCACTGGAAACGAGGCTGTCCATATCAGTCCTCAGGGGTGACAGTGCATCTGCATTTGATTCTTAATTGATAATAAATGCAGATGTCTATGGTCTACAGCTTCTACTTACCATCAGGTGGGCTGTGTGGTCCTTTGTCACCCTTATTCTATAAAAAAATACCAAATGAGCCGCTATGTTAGCAGTAATGAAGCAATTTGGTGCATTTTTTTTCAATTTTCCAACAACAATAAACAAATTGTATTTGATGCTCTAATGAAAGTTGTAAATGATGGGACTAGCGGGATTTATTTCTTAAACGCTCCCGGTGATACAGGAAGAACTTTTTTTATTTCATTGATTTTAGCAGCAATTCGCTCACACAATGAAATTGCATTCGCTTCATCAGATTCAGCTACATTGTATTGGTGGTGCGATGATTTTGTTAGCAGAAAAATTGTTAGATGAAAATCGCGTCAAACATTGCCACTGATTCCGCGGTCAACGACAGCTGATAAACTTATTGCATTTTTAAAGCCCCCATTTTGTGGAAACATGTTAAAATACAAAATTTTTGTAATAATATGCGGGTAAATGATCGAAGGTGAGCAATGTACTTGTAATCCAATAGCTTGAAAACGTCTTCCAATGCAGCGGTGAAGAGTTTCGGTGATATAACGTCACCTCTCTCATGTAATCTTCATAATTGTTGCTGATCTTTATATTACTCATAAACGGAATACCTCTTATACCAATGTAAACTTTTTTATGTGATTCATAAAATAAATATATTAACGACTAGCTGTGCCCGCGGCGTAGCTCGCGTATTACAGGTTTTACATAAAGAATTTGTCGTTTAGGTAAGAGAATATTAAACGATTTATTTCATTACTGTATCAATAAGTGGTAACTAAATAAATCATTATCATCAAAGTTTTAAGTCGTTTATGATAGAGCTTCTGTGTAAAAGACGTTAGAAGTAGGCTTAGCACATGTGTATACACAAAAAGGTTACGGGGGCTACTAACGCGGGAAAAAGCAACATAGAGTTGGCCATGTGCAAAACAGTCAGTACTGAGGTACACTCCTACAACGCGTAAAGTTTGACCTTGCGCTTTATTTACGGTCATCGCATAACACGCACTCACTGTAACTGGGAACTGAACGCGCTTAAAACTGAAAGGAAAGTTACTTCTTAATAGAGGGTTTTTGGGCAGTGCTGCCAGATAAAAAAAAACTCATTCAGCTCTAGGACAACACAAAAAGCGCTAGATTTCATGAAAACAGCGCTTTAAAAAAGCCCTAGTTTTCGCGCTAAATTAACTACAAACAAAGTTTGTGTTTTTTTATATAATCATAATAAAGAAAACAACATTAAGTTTTTTTTCTGGCAATATTTTTTTGATGTATCAATACTTCGCAGGACATCGACTTATAATTATAGCAATTGCTGTCAACAGTAGTTAGTATTGTACGAACAATAAAAATGTCATTAATTGTTTTAAAGTGCAATGTATTTCGCAACTTAGTTTCAGATGTCAGCATCTGATTGCGGTTGCTACACAGTTTCTTTGTGTTATAACTTCTAAGTAACTTTTAACTTAGCTGTGCTCTAAGCAACTGACTGAAACTGAATAAAGCAAAATAAATGCTTTGCCAAAACCATGAACGAAAACTTTAATAAAGGGGATTTCCCCGCTTATAGTCGTCGGTAAAAAAATCAAGTTGATCATCCTAAAGGGGAAGCCAGGAGATCCATAGCACAGGGTATCCTAGTTTGGACTCGTCTCCCATGCTCTTTGTTTTGTGGAAAAAATATGTTTGAAAAAGATAAACTGCAATGTACCTACTATTTGTGGGAAAAAATAATAAAGGTCATTATTATTATTATCGGTAATGTGGACTAACAGTGCTGCTATAAAGGAGTTAATAACCCGCTAGTCGCTAAAATATTGAAATATTGAAATGTGTGCTAAATACACCAAAAAGCGCTGGATTAAGCGTTTTTTTACACAGAAATCTTTTTATTACTATTTCTGAGATTTTATGGCGCCATTGAACAAATTCGAACCTACATTTCAAAATAATAATCATTACTTTCGATAGAATTAACCAATTTTAATAAAACAAAGATTAAATGTAACTCGAAGATACGCTTTATGATATTCTTAACGATTTCTTTGAAAATAAAAGATGTTTACTTTAGACGTGATGCGTTCATGCGACAAATAGACAGACAGACAATTCTAAAAATTATAAAATGTTCTTATTTAATTATTTTTAGTTCCCCATAATGATTTTAGCCACCAAAATATATATACAATGTACAGAAAGAGACACAACATGTTATCATCATTTTTATTATATGTTTATATTTAAAGAGAGATGGCGCTGCTAACATCATCAATTCTAAAAATAAAAGAGATTAATTGACGCGATTGATACATTATATAAAACGTAAGAGAACTTATAAATCAGTGCCTGCACAGTAAGCAAAAAATAAAGTTTGACTCTCGCCAAAACCAATGCAATTGTTAATAGCTCTTTTAAAATTTGATTTACCACATAGAGTACTCGGCGGTAAAGAATAAATTGAGTTTGTCAACACGCAGTAGGGCAGCGAGTAATATAATAAAGATTAGCAGTAAATATGAAAACTCGTCTACAGGAAAAAACCACATTTGCAATTGCATTACATTTTCACAACACCACCATCTATCGAAGAAATGGGTTAACTATTGTGCTTCAGATTTAGTTAATAAGGTTAATATATTTTTGTATAATATATTTAATACGTTCTTTATTACTTTTGTTTACTGCGTTTTAGATATACATAATTATATCATTATTTTACATAATTTAACTATGATTTATGATATGATATTAGTTTAAAATGCACTTGATGACTCAAACAAAGCCACCGTTAAGCAAATTCGTACCTATACTTCCCTACCCATACTTAAGAATATTTATCATAACTTTTGATGGAATGAACTGATTTTAATGAAATAAAGACTAAATGTAACCCGAAGATACACTTTATAATTTCCTTAACAATTCTTATGATATAAATTAGTACTTTATACGTGATACGTTAACAAACAAACAGACAGACAGACAGACAGACAGACAGAAAATTCTAAAAATGGTAGAAATGTATTTAATTACTTATTTTTAGTACCCCTTAATCACTTTTATTACAAAAATATAAAATGTACAGACATCTGCTATTTACAGTTTTATTATATGTATAGATAAAGACGTTGTGACTTAGAGCGAGGATGCCAATCAAACCAAAGATTAAAGTATTTTTTAATAGCGCCCATCATGTGCAAAAAGTAAGATGTTCAACTTCAATTAAAAAACCGGCAAAGTGCGAGTCGGACTCACGCACCGAGGGTTCCGAACAAATCCGTAGGTATATAAGTTTAAAATTATTAAAATTATTTTTATTATATGATTTGACTAAAAATTTATGCTTTTCGCAATTTTTCCTTTATCTGTGCTATAAAACGTTGCTTACCAAATTTCAAGATTCTGAGTTCACGGGAAGTACCCTGTAGGTTTTGATTCCCTTGCAAATGTCGAAAATTTTACGGCATAAGCGGCTGTATCTTTTGATTGCGTTGGCTTAGAAATTAGATTTTTTCACAGCTCCAAGGGACAGTAGACATGCGTATTTGATATGAATTTCAGCTTGATACCTTCACGCGTTCCTGAGAAAAAGGGTCTTTACAGACAGACAGACAGACGGACAACAAAGTGATCATATAAGTGTTCCGTTTTTTCCTTCTGAGGTACGGAACCCCAAAAATTAAATTTGTTACACAAACTATTATATATGGTTTGTTCGCTAAACTTATTTTTGTACCAAATACCATTAAAATTGCTTGTGTTAGAAGTGGTTCACGACAGTAGTCGAATGACGGATTCGAACCCACGACCTTTCGAATTTGCGGTCCACGCTCTGCCATTAGGCTACTGAGGCTTTAAATTGGTAGTACTTAGTAATTTATAGATGTAAAACATGTGTTAGAAGTAATTTAATATGTACAACTGTTGGAGATCCATACAAATAAATAAATAAAGAGGAACCTAACAGCATTTATACGTCCCACAGATTTTTTTATAGAATAAGGATGACAAACGAGCACACAGTCCAACTAATGGTAAGTGGATGCTTTGGCCCATAGAATTTTACATTCATCCTCGATTAAGAATCAAAATGCAGATGCATTGTCACCCCTGAGGACTAAGATGGAGTGCCCCGTTTCCAGTAAAAATGGTCTCCGGTTCTCTATACTCACCATACGAAACACAGCAGCATTAAGCTGCTATTTTACGCTGGTCTTCAAAGATGGGTACAGGCGTCTACATATTCTTGAGAGTTTCTTTTTTGAAAAGGGAAGAGTTAATCGCGCTGCCCTACTGCATGTTGACGATTTCGTTTATTTTCTTACAATTATTAAAATTTAGGTTTGATCACAATGTTTTCCTTCACCATTGCTTTCACTAACTCGCACAAAGAACTGTAAAAGAAATTAACTTGTCGTCTCCATCCGGTTTGCAAATTAATATAAATGATCTGGTTTACTAATTACAATAGGCATATATCGTTCTTAATCAATATTAAATGTGGAAGAATTTATAAAATCCTTGATATTTAAAAAACTATTGTAAGGAGTAAAAACGTTGTTTTATAAGTGATATATAAACATAAATCTAATATACAATTCTAATTAATAAATGCAAACTCGTTCAAACAGAATTACTTGTTTAAAAATTCAGGCCTATGCTTCCTGGGTACGTTTTATCGACTGGAGGTGATAGTTTATTTGATAATTTTATAATTAAGCCAAGTAGTAATATACATAAACCAGCATAAAATAGCAGCTTAACACTGCTGTGTTTCGTATGGTGAGTGTAGAGAATCGGAGACCCTTTTTACTGGAAATGAGGCATTTCATCGCAGTCCTCAGGGATGGCAGCGCATCTGCTACAGCATCCACTTACCATCGTGTAGACTGTGTGCTCTTTTGTCACCTTTATTTTATTTAAAAAAAAAACTGCAACTATTGCTGTACTTGATATCACTATAACAGATCACTCTATGATGTTCCTAAATATATCTGACTTAAAAACCGTGCATTTAAAATTATTGTAAGACAATAATAAAGCTATAAAGCATGGGAATGTCTTAAAACTTATAAATCTAATGAATTGTTAGCTCTCACATATCCTAATCTTAAATAACAAATATTGATAACAACTTTATAACATCAAAGCCTTTTAATAAATACTATAACAATATTACCTAATATTAGGGTCTTTACCTATGAAATTGCAGTTTTTTATGAAATAAGTTAACGTAAGTATTTTTCTATATTCTTTATTTCTATTAATCAAAGTAATCACCCATGCAATCGATGCATCTTTGCTAATGCAGTAGCAGTTTATTGATGACCTTCTTGAAAAAATCAGCTAGACATGGGAGGCAACAAATTCTTCAACGGTATTTTGTACTGCCTCTGTAGTATTGAATTTTGTTCCCGCCTCTCGGGTATTGAATTATCAAGCGCTGGATGACTGTGGGTATACTCTTTAGGAACAGAAATATTATGCAAAGTAAACTGAAATTGGACTCAGAGAACTATTATACACTTTAAACTACATATAAACGATATCGAAAATTGAGTTAGCAGAATTTACATGAGTCACTGTATAATATTAACACTTATTTCGCTGCTATTGGAAAACAATTAGCTAAAAATATTACCACAAGCAGTTGCACAGATAAGTAACGATATTTCTCTAGCCTCGCAATTATCATCCTTTGCAGTCATAAACACTGATCCTATATTTTAGTTTAAAAAAAAAACCTACATCACACAGACCTTAGTAAAAATGTCAACTATTGTATTAAAAACATTGTAACATCACAAACATTGTAATATTTTTTTTAAATCTATCAACAGGTGTCACTGTTCATCATTACAGCCTTTCACAAGTCCACTGCTGAACATAGGCCTCCCCCAAGGAATGCCACAAAGCACGGTCCTGAGCCACCTGCATTCTTCCACCTGCATCTAGACGACTTCTTGCATATCTTACCAGGTCGTCACTCCATCTAGTGGGGGGACGCCCTACACTTCGCCTGCCAGTACGAGGCTGCCACTCGAGAACCTTTCTTCCCCATCGGTTGTCGGTTCTTCGAGCTATATGGCCGGCCCTTTGCCACTTCAGCTTACTAATCCATTGGGCTATGTCAGTCACCCTGGTTCTACTGCGGATATCCTCATTTCTGAGTTTATCACGCAGAGAAACTCCGAGCATAGCCCTCTCCATAGCTCGCTGAGCGACCTTGAGCTTCCTCATACGGCCAGCAGTGAAGGACTACGTCTCAGATCCGTAAGTCATCACAGGCAACACGCACTGGTTGTACAATTTCGTTTTAAGGTTTTGAGGTATGTCTAGCGAGAAGATGTGTCGTAGTTTCCCGAACACTGCCCAGCCGAGTTGAATCCGTCGATTGACTTCTCGGTCGAAGTTGGACTTACCTAGTCGGACTATTTGTCTCAGGTAAACATACTCGTCAACAACTTCAAGCTTAGTGCTCCTAACAACTACCGGCGTAGGTGTGACATGGACGTTAAACATGATTTTTGTTTTGTCCATATTCATCTTAAGACCACTTTTAATAAATACTAGCTGGTACACGGCGAGTGGCTGCCGCAGAAGAAATAATTTTGGAAATATCGTTTTAAATTTGGAACAGTTATATTTAGAAATAGAAATGATAATAAATTCATAAAAATTTAATGATATATAATATGCAAATAAATTTATCAGTACGATACACGCGCCACCTAATGTAAGTTAATTGTACTATGCCTATAACCTTCTCGCAAGTGCAACCAACAATTTGTCAGTTATACGAGGGGCACACTGAAATGATCGGGTATAGAATATTTCGGATTGAGTTACAATAAAACCTTTTTTAGAATTTGAATACTGGCCTCTTAGAATCTTAATGACATTCAAACAATTAAAAAAAATGTTTAAAAACAAAAACTCATTGAGTTATATGTACTACGGACTAGAGAAGCCATTCCAAACAAAAATTGTGTCCTACTCTATGTCTTCACGCATGCGCGGGAGTAGTAGTCGCGCATGGACGAAGACTTTAATTTGATATAAAATAAGATATTAATATAAAATAAATATAAGAATTTAATATAAAATATCTTAATTTAATCTAAACAAACATATTATATTTCTAAATAAATAGTAATAATAATTATTTTGTGGAATTCACAAATCTTCAATTTACGCAATATTTAGTTTGTATGGATTGCACTACAGTTCAGTTGAACATAGTCTATGTTCGGAATGGCTTCTCTAGTACGTAGTACATATAACTCAATGCAAAAACTATGTTGGTTTAAAGTTGACATGTCGTTAACAGAAATGGAACTCACGTTTTTTCTTCAAATTTCCGTGCCATAATTTATCACAATTTTCGTCGCGGCTTATCTCAAGATAAATGTCTCAGCGAACTTGTTTCGATTTATGATGTTGAAGCACCGAGTCAAAAGACAATATACCGTTGGTATGTCGAGTTCCGACGCGGTCGCGTGTCGCTCACCACAGTTTCTTCTGCAGGTCGACCAAGAACAGCGGTCACGACTGAAAACATCGCAGCTGTGCGAACTATTATATTAGATGACCGTCATGACATACGAGCAGATTCGGGCTGTTATCAGTATCGGAATGACTGCAATTCAGTCGATATTACACAATGAGGTGTGTGTAAGAAAGCTAGTTTCCCGCTGGGTTCCCCACAATTTGCCCAAAGAGCAAAAGGCGGCTCGTGTAGATTGGTGTCGGAATACTCTGCAACGCTTCAACGGAGGGAAGACATATGCCGTTTATAATATTGTCTCAGGTGACGAATCATGGATTTATTCATACGAACCTGAAAGAAAACATCAGTCAGCAGTTTAGGCCTTCGAAGACGAGGCCAAACCAACGAAAGTGGTTCGCTACCGCAGCGTGTCAAAGAAAATGGTCGCTACGTTTGTCTCGAAAAAGGGGCATGTTGCTACAATTCCTTTACAGGAACGCAGAACGGTTACCGCTGAGTGGTATATCATAGTTTGTTTGATGATCAGAAATGATAGACGAACTCTGAAAAAATAACCCGAAACGTCGCATCATCTTACATCGCGATAATGCGACCTCCCATACGGCTCTGAAGAGAAATGATTTTTGAAGCAGGAAAACGTTGAGCTGATAAGCCATCCTCCGTACAGTCCTGACCTGAGAGATTTATTACGCGGTCAACGGTTTGAAGACCCCGAAGCAGCTGTGGAAGCGTACAAATCAGCCATATTGTCAACATCAACTTCAGACTGGAATTACTGTTTTAATGATTGGTTTGCACGAATGGAAAAGTGCATTAAGTTGAACGGAGAATACTTCGAAGAACAATAAAATACAATTTAGCTATACCGTGCATGTGGTTTTTCTTATTTCCTATAATTTCAGTGTGCCCCTCGTACCTTACTGAATAGGATTTATACGTGGTAGAGCCATGCTGCAGCTATATTAGTATTATAGTTGTAGCGCGAATGGGTGGGCTCGACCGGGGAAGGACCACGCTCTCACAGAATACCAGCGTCAAATAGCAGCTTAACACTGCTGTGTTTCGTATGGTGAGTGTAGAGAACCGGAGACCCTTTTTACTGGAAAAGAGGCATTCCATCTTAGTCCTCACGGGTGACAACGCATCTGCATTTTGATTCATAAACGAGGATAAATGTAGATGTCTATGGACCACAGCAACCACTTACCATCAGGTGGACTGTGTGCTCGTTTGTCATCCATATTCTATACAAAAAAATGTTTATTTATAAGAAACTGCAGTAGAGAACCTTTCCAATTCAAGTCACGGTCGGTCGACTCACACTAAATAGAGAAACTAGCTATGCTCGCGACCTCGTTCGCATAGAATCTTTGATAGTAATACATATTATATTTGTTCTAATATAATAGTTTATTGTCATTTAAGAAATCTGTTTTGGCATTGTTGCTCACTAAATATTCTGTAGGAGAGTTCTTAATCGACAACGACCTACATACGGGTAATAATGAATGATAATTTTAGAATATGATTAATTACGTAACTACAAGATTCTAATGTTTAAAAAAATAATGTTTTTGATATTATTTTATATAAAATTTGACTTATGTATTTAATTAATTAATTTGATGTAAAAATAAAAATAAATTAATGACAATTGGATATGTAACATTATATAATTATTGACGTAAGAATAATAATTAATATATGACATTGACCTATAATAATAATCTTACTTGATATAATAATACTTAAGTTTTTCTGACACTGTGGCATAATAAATTAATTATTAAATCAAGTTAATAATATTAAATAATTTTATATTTTGTTAAATTAATATATATTGTTAAATTCGATAAGTATTGTTGTTTAGGTTACTGGACCATTAATATTTGCACACCACTAAGGTAGAATATGTAGAACGAATTATACTCAAACACCATTGTACAACCATATTCTTGCAAATAAATATTATTATTATTATTATTATTAAAGATTTGTAATACTTTTAAGCGACACTACGGAAATCTAGAGGATATCCGTTCAATATTATATTTAAAAAACTATTGGTAAATCCAATTGTGCATGCCTTAAGCGTATTAAAAAAATACGTATAACATGATTATACGTAAATATTTTAAAGTAGTTTATAGTAATAGTAGGTAATAACCTTATTACCATACTTCCAATTTTCTGAAAATTTTATGTCAAACTTCAATTTAAAAAAGGTTTGGAAAATCCAAAAGTGCACGATTCATAATGCTCATATGATAGTGAAAAAATTAATAAAAAGATGTAAATTGTAGTTCTATTCGTCAAAGAGTACCAGTAGCAGTCACCGAAGTATACCCTCAAGTCACTCCGTCAAGTCCGGAGGTAAGGTCAATTCACAACTAACAAAACGATCCCAAACTCGGTAGATCTAGTTCTCCTTGTCGAGGAGTTCCAGTAGCAGTCATCAACGTCTACCTTCAAGTCACTCTATCAATTCCGGCGGTAAGGTCTCATCATAACTAACAATACGAGACCATACACGGCACACCTAGTTCTACTCTTCGAGGAGTTCCAGTAGCATTCATCGGAGTAAAGAAAAACCTTTATCTTCAATTAAGTATAAAAATGCAAAATATGTTGTCACCCATGAGGACTATGATGGAATGTCTTGTTTCCAGTAAACAGCGTCTCCGGTCCTCTACACTCACCATACGAAACACAGCAGACTTAAGCTTCTAGCTTTAGCTAATATAGCTGCAGCGTGGCTCTACCACGTAAGTCTGTTTATCAGTCACCATAATTTGCCTCGTGCGTATACAGGATGGGCTCTTATATAAGCAAGATCTATGGTCAAATACGCTAGTAAAGATGGAAGTCATTGTTTAATGTCGGCCGAGGAAGTTATGATTAAAAAAGTTAATTGATTAATAAATCGATTCTTGCGTGGGAGCGGGGCCAATGGCCACAAACGTCCTCTAGTATTTCGAACGGTGATATATAACTATGTTTTAAGCGATTTAGAACGACTGGGTGGCACTTCATTGTTGGTCGTATGAGGAAGTTCAAGGCAACTTAGTAACCTGTGCACGGAGTTGCCCTGCGAGCTGATAGACTTCGTTTTTGGTTTTTTTATAATAAGGGTGCCAAACATGCACACAATCCACGTGATTGTAAGTGGATACTGTGACCCATAGACATCTACATCTGTTCTCGATTAAGAATCAAAATGCAGATGCGTATCACCCTTGAGGACTAAGATGTAATGCCTTGTTTTCAGTCAAATGGATCTCCGGTTCTGTACACTCACCATACGAAATACACCAGCATTGAGCTGCTATTTTACGCTGGTATTCTGTGACCGTGTGGTCTTTCCTCAGTCGAGCCGATCCATTCGTGCTGCAACCATAATCATCACGATCATCATTACAGCCCTTCACAAGTCCACTGCTGAACAGAGGCCGCCACTCGAGAACTTTTTCCCCATCGGTTGTCGGTTATTCGAGCTATATGGCCGGCCCATTGCCACTTCAGCGTACTAATTCTTTGGGCTATATCGGTTACTCTGGTTCTACTGCGGATATCCTCATTTCTAAGTCTGTCACGCAGCAAAACTCCGAGCATAGACCTCCCCATAGCTCGCTGAGCTACCTTGAGCTTCCTCATCCGGCCAGCAGTGAAGGATCACATCTCAGTTCCACAGATCATCACTGGCAACACGCACTGGTTGTACTGTCTCGTTTTCAAATTTGAGGTATACCTGACGAGAAGATGTGCCATAATTTCCCGAACGCTGCCCACCCGAGTTGAACCCGTCGATTGACCTCTCGGTCGAAGTTGGACTTACCTAGTCGAACTATATGTCCCAGATAAACATACTGGTCAACAACTTCGAGCTTAGTGCTCCCAACAACTACCGGCATAGGACTGACATGGACATTAAAGATGATCTTTGTATTGTCCATGTTCATCTTAAGACCTATTCGTTGGGAGACACTATTGAGGTCATTGAGCATAGTGCTTAGGTCCTCCAGCGATTCTGCCATAAGGACTATATCGTCGGCAAATCGAAGGTGAGTGATGTACTCGCCATTGATGTTAATACCGTATCCTTTCCAGTCCAGTAGCTTAAGAACGTCTTCCGATGCAGCGGTGAAGAGTTTCGGGGATATATACGTTTTAATAAAAAAATATATATATAACGTCACCCTGTCTTACACCTCTCTGCAGTTGGATAGGTTTCGTACTCTGATTCTGTACGCGGATAGCCATCGTATCTCTACTGTACAAACAGTTCAGCACTTCGATATACCGACAGTCAACTTGGCACTGCTGAAGGGACTGCAGCACCACCCAAATTTCGACGGAATCAAAGGCTTTCTCATAGTCCACATACGCAAGGCAAAGTGGCAGATTATACTCCTCTGTACAAACTGCCGCAGGATATGTATGTGGTCCATGGTACTAAAGCCTTTTCGGAAACCGGCTTGTTCGGGAGGCTGGAAGTCGTCAAGTCTGCGTGCGAGGCGATTCGTAATGACTTTCGAAAACAGCACGTAGACGCGGCTCAGAAGGGAAATCGGTCTGTAGTTCTTCAAGAGAGCGTTGTTGCCTTTCTTGAAAAACAAGACCACCGCACTTCTGCTCCACGCCTCCGGAGTAGTGCCACCATGGAGGACGGAATTAAAGGGCTTCTGAAGGGCTTCAAGTACCGGTTTTCCACCCGCTTTCAAAAGCTCCGCTGTAATTTCATCCTCGACTTTCCATTTTTAAGGTGCTGGAGAGCCATTCTAATCTCGCTCAGACTGACGTCCGGGATATCTTCGGAATACTGTCGGATAAGACTCGCTCTTGAATAACGTTACTCACACTTTGCGTTTGGCTCCAACGATGACGTGTATAGCTGCCCATAGAACCTCTCAATCTCACTCAAAATCTCAGGTGTCCCGGAAACGATGCTGCCACACTTGGTCTTCAGCTTTTTTTGCTTTTCTTGCACTTTTTTTGCTTCAGCTTTCAGTTGGCTCTTTCTGGCAGACAGATCTCTGGCAAAGACTTTGGAGCTTTGGTTCCGCTTGATCGCTTCTTCAATACAAGCTGTAGTGAAGTTGCGCAACTCCCGCCGCATGCATTTGAAGATCTGTCTGTTCAGTTGCCTGTATGCTGTCAAATCTGTTGAAGAATGTAGTTTCATCTCCCGTCTAACAGCCATGAGATTAAGAGTGTGATCGGAGAGTTTTTGTGTTCTTCTGCGGCGGGTCTTACAGAACTTAGCTCCGACCGCATGGACAGTTTCCACGAGCTTGTCATTCATATCGTCCACTTCATTGCAGTCTTCTAGGCACTGAAAACGGTTTTGTAACTCGAACTGAAAGGTTTCGGGACTTTTTAACAGAGCACGAGGGGGAAGGAGCGTTGACTTCATTAGACGAGACCTCTCCAACTTAACGTTTAGGTTCAGTGTGCCTCTAACCATTCGGTGATCGCTACCAGTTTTCACCCTCGCGATCACGGAGAAATCACTGAAAAGTTGTCGTCTGGTCGTCATAATGAAGTCAATCTCATTTTTTGTCGAACCATCGGGACTCGACCAGGTCCACTTCCTGTGGGGCTGCTCCTGGAAGAAAGAGTTCAAAGATAATCTAATGGAGTAAATACAGAATATAACAAATTAAAATTCATGAAGTGTTGTGCTATTGTGATTTAACATAATATACCTGCAAAATAAAAAAAATAATCACAACCAATACCATCTAATAGATAACCAGAGATAGGCAAGATGCTCTGGGACATTATAGGATTATCTGAGGTCCGAAGAGAGTCCCCCTAGGTATTCCTTGAATCCGAAAACTTGTTCTATCATCGGGAAAGCGAATATCTGTCCCAAGGAGGTGTCGGATTTATCGTCCACAAGTCTCTCGCTAATAACGTTGTAAAGATTGGGAGTGTGTCGAAGAAGGCTGGGTACCTTATACTCAGAATCAAACAGTATTTGCTGAAGGTCATACAGGTTTACGCACCCATTCGGCACATACCAATGAAAAAGTGGAGGAAATGTATGAGAATATCACTAGAGCCATGCATTCCTCCAAAACCCATTATACGGTGTTAATGGGAGACTTCAACGCAAAACTAGGTACAAGAGAGAACGGGAAACAACGGAGGAGCTGAAAGTAGGGAAATTTGGAATAGGACAACGAAAACTAAGAGACCAGTAGCTGGCCGAATTCATTGAGAAAGGAGGACTCTTTATGGTTAACTCATTCTTCCAGAAAAGGCCCCACGGGAAGTGGACCTGGTCGAGCCCCGACGGTTCGACAAAGAATGAGATGGATTTCATTATGACGACTAGACAGCAACTGTTCAGTTATGTCTCAGTGATTGCGAGGGTGAAAACTGGCAGCGATCACCGATTGGTGAGAGGTACACTGAACCTAAATGTTAAGTTGGAGAGGTCACGTCTAGTGAAGTTAACACTCCGTCCCCCTCGTGCTCTATTCCAAAACAAGTAAGAGTAACGAAATCGTTTTCAGTGCCTAGAAGACTGCACAAATCAGTGGACGATATGAATGACAAGCTGGAAACTGTCCATGCGGTCGGACCTAAGTTCTGCAAGACGGGTCGCAGAAGAACACAAAAACTCTCCGATCATACTCTTTATGTCATGGCTGTTAAACGGAAAATGAAGCTGCTGCCTTCAGAAAATTTGACAGCATACAGGCAACTGAATAGACAGATCTCTAAATACATGCGGTGAAATGTACGCAACTTCAATATAGTTTGTATTAAAGAAACGATCGAGCGGAACCAGGGCTCCTAAGACTTAGCCAGGGACTTGTCTGCCAGAAAGAGCCAACTGTCAAAGCTGAAGACCAAATATGGCAGCATCGTTTCCGGGACACCAGAGAATTTGAGTTAGATTGAGACGTTCTATGGACAGCTGTACATGTCATTGTTTGAGCCACAAGCAAATCTGAGTAACCATCCAAGAGCAAGTCTTATCCGGACGTCAGTCTGAGTGAGATTAAATAGCTCTCCAGCACCTTGAGTGCCCGGGCGAAGACGGAATTACAGCGGAGCTTTTGAAAGCGGGTGGAAAACCGCTACTTGAAGTCCTTCAGAAGCTCTTTAATTACCTCCTCCATGGTAGCACTACTCCGGAGGCGTGAAGCAGAAGTGCGATGATCTTATCTTTCAAGAAAGGCGACAACGCTCTCATGAAGAACTACAGACCGATTTCTGTTTTCGAGAGTCATTACGAATCGTCTCGCATGCAGAATCGACGACTTGCAGCCTCCCGAACAAGCCTGTTTTCGAGAAGGCTTTAGCACCATAGACCACATACATACCCTTCAGTAAATTATACAGAAGAACGAAGAGTACAATCTGCCACTTTACCCTGGATAAGTGGTTGTTGTTGTCACACCCATATCAGTAGTTGTTGGGAGTACTAAGCTCGAAATAGTTGACGAGTGTGTTTGCCTGGGACTAATAGTCCGACTAGGTAAGTCCAACTTCGACCGAGAGGTCAATCGACGGATTCAACTCGGTTGGGCAGCGTTCGGGAAATTACAACACATCTTCTCGTCAGGTAACTTGAAAACAAAATTGTGCAACCAGTGCGTGTTGCCAGTGATGAAATGGATCCGAGACGTTCTTCACAGCTGGCCTATGCTCGGGGTTTCTCTGCGTGAAAAACTAAAGAATGAAGACATCCGCAGTAGGACCAGAGTAACCGACATAGCCAACGGATTAGTAAGGTGAAGTGGCAATGGGCCGGCCATATAGCTCGAAAAACCGAAAACCGATGGGAAAAAAGTTTTCTAGTGGCAGCCTCGTATCGGTAGGCGAAGTTTGGGGCGGCCCCTACTAGATGGAGTAACGACCTGGTAAGACATGTAGGAAGTCGATGGATGCAGGTGGCTCAGGACCGTGCTTTGTGACATTTCGTGGAGGAGGCCTGTTTTCAACAGTGAACTTGTGAAAGGCTATTATGACGACGATGATTTTCATTTAGTACAAATACGCTTCGTTTTTTTTACCTTTTTATTAAAAAAAATTGAAGTGATGAAATTGATATAAATATATAGTTTTTTCATTAATGCATTCATTCATTTAACACAGCTTTTCAATGTACACCTTAAGGAGTGAACAATAATATTTTATTAGTCACATTCTTTTGGCGCCTGCATATTTTATATTAGCAACGTTTTGCAAGAACGTAATAAAACAATTTTTAGTATTATTTTAGTATACAAAAAGGAGATGGGACAGTACGCCCGAACATTATATGCACTACGTAGTACGTACACTAAGCTAATAAAATTATCCGTACATCATATTTCTTCTTTTTTTTCTTTTTTTTCATATAAGCGTTACCCCCACACTAGGATTTTCTCCTGTATCGTGGAGGCAGTTTACAAACATAGATTGCACGAGGACAAACTCGATGTTTGTCCTCGTGCAATCTATGTTGACCCAGAACAATTATTTGTAGGCCATACAAATTCTTGTTCCGTGCGGGATTCGAACCCGCGCCCCCCAGCGCAACAACTCATTGCTAAGCCACTGCGCCACGGAGCAGTCATATTACGAAAACAACAGGAACAAGACTATGACTGTAATGGTCTACGCTACCCCTGCTTTTATAATAACGTGACCAGATAGTGTTATTTCGAAAACCCACCCCTATTCCAGGGTGGACTG
Organism: Parnassius mnemosyne; assembly: GCA_963668995.1. Classification (NCBI taxonomy): domain Eukaryota; kingdom Metazoa; phylum Arthropoda; class Insecta; order Lepidoptera; family Papilionidae; genus Parnassius; species Parnassius mnemosyne. Next base: position 2,337,155 of record CAVLGL010000002.1, on the reverse strand, counting down.
TAAGATCAAAGAATCAAAGTCTGTCTAGTTACCATACATAAATAAAACCCTTGAACGTGATTTTACGTGGCAGAGCCATGCTGCAGCTATATTAACTGTATGGTTGTAGCACGAATGGTTCGGCTCGACCGGGGAAGGACCACGCTCTCACAGAATACCAGCGTAAAATAGCAGCTTAACACTGCTGTGTTTCGTATGATGAATGTAGAGAACCGGAGACCCTTTTTACTGGTGAAGAGGCATTCCATCTTAGTCCTCACGGGTGAAAACACATCTGCATTTTGATGCTTTATTGAGGATAGATGTAGATGTCTATGGGCCACAGCAACCACCTACCATCAGGTGGGCTGTGTGCTCGTTTGTAAACCTAACCTATAAAAAAAACTAGATTTCATCACGTATATTTACTTATTTTATATTCCCGACGTTTCGAGTACTTTTCAGCATGGTTTTATTATAGCATTTCTCCATGGTCACGGGTGGACTAAGGTATTCGATGTCCCAATGTCATAGTTAACTACGGCTACATTCTGTTTTAAATTATAAATTTTTGGTCCTATCCACGCAGAATGAGCTAATAGTATATAATAGTATCTGGAAGTCTTGCAGTTTTATGATACGGTTGGGATTTAAATATATTAATTATAGGACCCTAAGCAGATGGCATCGTCCAAGCATCTTCTCTATTGAAATTAGGATGTTTTTTGATTTCAATAGCTTCGCGAATCATCCTTGGAAGGAATCAGTGTTCTTTAGCGTGGATTTGTGGTCTTATCAAATCTGACGTAGGGACGAGTCGATCCTGTACTTCTTCGCAGGCTGTAGATTTCCTGGATCATCCATTCTTCATATCAATTTTGTGTTCTTTTATGTGGGTTTTTATTGGTCTTTTGAATCGTCCTATGTAAGAGACATTCTGAGCCGTGGCAACTCAGATGGCTAGCGCTCGCCGTAAATTTAACAGTACGCGAGCAAACCGTCTTCGATCCCCGCCGGCACCAATGAAATTGTTAATTGCAATTTTATTTTTGTGGCTAAGGTACGGCATTATCCTGTGGGACTCATTTTACGTTTACACTTAAACTTCTTACCTTAACTTGTTTTTATTGGAATTATGCAAATTTGTGCGAAAATACCCTAAAAAGAGAAAATAAAATACGGCTTATAGTTTTAGACGTGAAAATAGACTATTGCTACCAACCTCTGAAATGAAGCTCTTCTCATCAGGACCTTACGTAATGTCCACAACTGTCTATAATAAACTACCAAGCTCATTAAAAACGAAAGAAATGATAATATTTTTATAAGATAATTAAAATTGATATGTGGTAGAGCCATGCTGCAGCTATAAGTGGTAGAGCCATGATGCAGCTATATTATGGTTGTAGCACGAATGGGTCGGCTCGACCGGGGAAGGACCACGCTCTCACAGAAAACCAGCGTAAAATAGCAGCTTAACGCTGCTGTGTTTCGTATGGTGAGTGTAGAGAACCGGAGACCCTTTTTACTGGAAAAGAGGCATTCCATCTTAGTCCTCACGGGTGACAATGTATCTGCATCTTGAGTCTTTATTGAGGATAGATGTAGATGTCTATGGGTCACAGTAACCACTTACCATCAGGTGGACTGTGTGCTCGTTTGTCACCCGATCCTATAAAAAAAAATTGTTTCTAATCAATAAATGTTATTATACTTTATATGAATACCTGAATGACAAATGTAATACTACAAATAAATGATGATTAATATGAATAATGATAGTATAATAATAATAAATAATATAATAATAATGAATGATATAATAAAATATATTTGCGTCCTTCTCTGTTCTTTTTAGGGTTCCGTACCTCAAAAGGAAAAAACGGAACCCTTATAGGATCACTTTATTGTCCGTCTGTTTGTCTGTCTGTCTGTCAAGACCCTTTTTCTCAGGAACGCGTGTAGGTGTCAAGCTGAAATTAACAAATACTCAAGTCTACTGTCCCTTGGAGCTGTGAAAAAATCAAACTTCTAAGCCAACTTAATCACAAGATACAGCCGTTTATGCCGCAAATTTTCGACATTCTCAATGGAAACCTACAGGATACTTCCCGCGAAATCAGAATCTTAAAATTTGGTACAAAGCAACGTTTTATAGTACAGATAAAGGAAAAATTGCGAAAAGCAAAAATTTTTAGTTACATTATATAATAAAAATATTTTTCATAATTTTAAACTTATATACCTACGGATTTGTTCGGAGCCTTCGGTGCGCGAGTCCGACTCGCGCTTGGCCGATTTTTTTTATAGAAGAGGGGGCAAACGAGCACGCGGCTCACCTGATGGTGACTACCGCCGCCCATGTACAACCTCAATACCAGGGGAATTGCAGATCCTTTGCCGGCCTTTTAAAAAGGTGTGAGCTCTTATCTTGTTCTAATTTGCTATACCCAACAGGGTCCATATTGTAATAATTTAATTTATATATTTTCACATTATGGAATGCAAATAAATATTGAGTATTGAGTAAACACGCTTACGCTTACATTATATAAAGCGCAGGTCCGGTCGTGCATTGAGTGTTGCAGCTATTTATGGGCTGGTGCTGTAAAATGCCTCCCAGCGGCTTTCGTCTCAACGGAAAGGCGTGCTAAGTGGATTATTGGTGTCACCAATATAGAAAGAACCATGTCTCACCAGTAAAATGTTACCAAACTTGAGCACAGGTACCTATATAAGCTAAGTACAGCCTTTACGTGTATTACAGGATGCATTTTGGAGAGAGTGTACAGGAACTGCATGATGTAATTCCTGCCTGCCCATTACATCATCGGACGCTCAACTGGTCTCTGCTTCTTTGCATACCACGTATTTGAACCTAACGGTTTGCTTCGTCGTTCATAAAGCGTAACTGCAGCAAAAGAGTCAAATAATTTGCCAGCATCTGTCTTTCCATCCGATTAAAATGTGGGTGTCTTCAAGGGAAGAGTAAATAGGCCTGTATTTAGCTAAGTCATTGCGCTTTACCATGTTTGCATGCATCACCACATACCATCAGTTGGGATAGTGAAATAAAATAGGCAGGTATGGATAATTTAATTTAAAACTGCACTTTATTTTTGGTAGTTTTTGTCATTTTTTCGTGTTTAATATAATAAAAATGCTAAAAGCAATAAATCAATCAATATATTTTTATTGTACAACAATACAAATTAAAATGACAAACAAAATAAAATAATTTTAAAGTCTGTACAAAAGGCAGTCTTATCGCTCTTGAAGCGATTTTTTCCGGACAATATTTTTGCAACTGTTGTTTACAATGAATTTCTAATAAGGTAGGTAAGGTAATAAATTAGATAAATATGTAAAAGCATTGAGTTATATGTACTACGTACTAGAGAAGCCATTCCGAACATAGACTATGTTCAACTGAACTGTAGTGCAATCCATACAAACAAAATTTTGCGTAAATTGAAGATTTGTGAATTCCATAAAATAATAATTATTACATTTTATTTAGAAATATAATATGTTTGTTTAAATTAAATTAAGATATTTTATATTAAATTCTTATATTTATTTTATATAAATATCTCATTTTATATCAAAGTCTTCGCCCATGCAAAGACATAGAGTAGGACACAATTTTTGTTTGGAATGGCTTCTCTAGTACGTAGTACATATAACTCAATGTGTAAAAGGAAATAAAAAAAATATAAAAACACAAGATAATGACAGATTTTTTTTTCTATTTTAACTTTTATTTTATGCCAGTGTTAAAATAAAGTATGTATAATGTATAATATATAGCGCAAACAGTACTAATGTTGGCACTCCTACAATGATTGGCACTTTGCTATTTTAATCTGAATATTAAGAATGTTTTCCTTTTTCTATATCACAGCTACACAGATATTGCTAAGATATATAATTACTTATACTAACAACACATATTTATATTTAAAGTGTCAACTATTTTCCTATGAGGGCTGTTTTAAAAATGTGCTTGAACAAATTCGTTAAAATTTGACAAAAAGTTAAGGTTTGGTGGCTAGATTTTGAGACAAAAAAAAAAAGGGATTTTTAGGTAAGTTTGTATGCAAGTTTCTATCGTCGATGTCGAAGCAAACAAAAATCTTTTAAAAAAGTTTTAAAAATATTTATAGAGTTTTTTTCATTCCCAAATAACACAATATCAAAAAGCAAATAGCATGTATATAAGACCGTTATTTTGTCCTGACAAGTGAAGATTCGGAAGCAGCGGAGCTAAAAAACAATGAAAAAATTGGGCACAAATGGAAAAAGCAGTATTGAATTAGTCAGTCAAATATATACAAACAAAGCCAAAAAATCTGACATTATAATACTCTCTAAATGTTTAATCTAAAAAACCAAAATAAAGGTCTATTTTTACAAAATATCGAGAAAACACGAAAGGTTTTACTAAAAAAGGCACATCAAAAATGTATCCGAAGAAAGAAAAAACATGGTAGACCAACGAAACCGCTTTCAGATGAACATCTAAGGAAAATATTGAAGAATATTTGTTCAAAATAAGATGGAGCTTAGAAAGATCTGGGAATAACTTTTTAAGACTTCCAATGGTGCCAATGATTATACTTAATTGACAGTGCCATTCACTATGCTGAAGTGCCAATGATTGTAACATTCCCTAGAAAAAAGTTTAATTATATTTTTAAATTAATTAAACATATATTTTTAAAAACAATGCGTTTTTTTATTTATAGCTATGTAAAATAAAATCCAATAAAACAATCAAAAATATAACAGATTTGTTTATTTACGAGAATTAACAACTTACAAGTGGAAGTCAGCTTAAAGTGCCAATCATTATACTGTTTACCCTAGTACGTTAATAGAGGTGCATTTAGTTTTATTCTTTTTTTTTCTCTATTTTAGCTTTTATTTTATGCCAGTGTTAAAATAAAGTATGTATAATGTATAATATATATACGCCTTATTACTAGCTGCTCAGAAAATTTTGACCAAGACACCCACCAGAATAACAGTGCTGTGGAAATTTAAAAAAAAAACAACATATAAAACTAATATTGTCATTCCTTCATGTGCATAACACTTGTAAGTGTTTTCGTCAATTTCATTTTGGCTTCGTTTTAGCCATTTCGTTTCCCCTTGGCAAAATGCCACGTCTAAATATATAAGTCACAAAAATCGCATGATTGCAATTCAGTGCTCTTCTCTTGATAACTACTGCAAGATATCAGTTTGTATGGTAAGGTATAGTAAGTGTGCAATGTTTATGAATCGTTATTTATTGCAGCTTCAGTGCAGGGAGCGTTGCTTCGAGACGCTTTTCATTTGTAAACAAGCAACGCACACTCATACAAACAAACGCGCTGAAATGATTATATGGGAATCCATATATATATAATAACCAATTTTTATTCTCCACAAAATATGTATGTATGTTTCTAATAATCTAGTACATCCTGTCCTGTCCTGTCCAATAATCCGCACTGTCATTTTAAAATTATTAAATTTATAATAGAAAAGTATTCAATGCTTATTAATGGTTTCGTCAACAAGTTCTTGAGAGCGTTTTAGGGCAAGGTAGTGTCCGCCGCGCTGGCCCAATGTGTGCTGGCGGACTTCATATGTCTTCGAAACATTTTTTTTTATATCTCAAACATGCAGGTTTTCTCACTATGTTGATGGAGAAATGAGATGAAGCCTGTGCTTAGAAGTGAGACGTATATAGGCTGTAACTTTTAACTTTAACAACAAGTCCCTTGTGTACTCGTTGTTTATTATAACCAGCTGGCCCAGCAGACGTTGTGGGGTGCGATTAGTTTTTCTTTCCAAGTTCGATTCCAAAGGACTTTTCACAAAAAATTATTAGTATTTCGACCGCAGCGGCACCTATCGGATCCTAGTATAGCTATGAACAATTGTCTCGACAAAACAAATATAGTATTGTATGAATATGACCTCAATCGTTCAATTCTGAACAGCAAACAGACGCACCAACTGTTATATAAACAAAGATGTTTTATTTTATAGCTTTGTAATGACAATGTCGAACAAAGTAAATAAAAATCGTAACAATATTATTACTTCATACACATTTTATATTTGTTGGTATTAAATTATGTAGTAATAATATTCTCACGTGATAGAAACGAGCTACAGCTATTTTAAAGTTGTAGCATGACCGGGGTAGGGCCATGCTCTCAGAGAATACCAGCGTAAAATAGCAGCTCAATGCTGATGTGTATCGTATGGTGAAAGAGTAGAGAACCGGAAATCATTTTTACTGGAAACGATGCATTCCATCTTAGTCCTCAGGGGTATCAACGCATCTGCATTTTGATTCTTAGTCAAGGATAGATGTAGGTGTCTATCGGCCACAGCATCCACTTACCATCAGGTGGGCTGTGTGTTCGGTTTGTCACACTTATTATATAAAAAAAATATATAATAATAAGTAATAGTTTATCCGCTGCGATATTTTCGTTCACTGTACGTTGCTCTTACCGTGACTTTGAAATTGTTACATTCAGCGTTATTCAGTATTATTGCGTACGTCGACCGCGCGGTCACGCGAATTTTCGCTATGGTGTGTGATAATACCAGGACCGAAGAACAGCTGCTACCTTTCGAAGAGGCATTGGAAAAGACTGGTAAATTTGATTCAGAGGAGAATTGGTTTGATTTAGTGGATTGTGTCTGCTGTATGAAAGTGCTTTGTAGTCCCCTTTATTGTTTCGATTAAAAGTCCAATATCGATTATTGAACTTTTTTTAAAGAGAGTTAAGAGTTAAGTTATATTATTGTTATTGAGTGGAAGCTGAAGTGGCAATAGGTGGAAGAAACGACAAACAATGGGGAAGAAAGTTTTTCGAGAGACAGCCTCGTAAGTGACGACTTGATGAAGCGCACAGGTAGCAGATGCAGGCGACTCAGGACCGTAATTCGTGGCAATCTATGGAAGTCTACGTTCAGCAGTGGACTTGAAATAGGCTGTAGTAATAGTAATGGTCATAGTGATTGTTTACTTATCACTAAAATAAGCTTATTACAGTCATTTGGATTCTGGGATGTGTATGTTTTGCGTATCTCTAACATTGCTCCGGGCACTATATGATATATCTTGATAGCGTTCTATAAGCAATGCTTCACTAACAAACAAGTGCGCTTCTTTGTTTGGGCAAACACTTTTGGTTTATTTTCTTCCATATGACCCTCGAAACAGTCCACTGCTGGACTAGATGCACTAGATGTCTCGCATGATTGACGCGTTAGAAGATTTATTTCTGCATGATGTGGCTGTTTTATACCCGTAAGGGTTTTTGAGTTTGAGTGGTAACAGAGGAAACTTAGAGTCATTGAGCAGACAAAAGACTTCGATATACTTATAGCGCAGGCAGACTTCATATGTTCTAGATTTATATTTATTATAGATACAGATTTTCTCACAATGTCTTTCTTAAATTAAATTGTATGATTAACAACCTTAGTAACGGAACCCAGTGGAGTTAAAGTCTGACATCAGTACGAATCTCAAGCGTTGCTCGAGTATTATGAAATTTAATTTAAGCATTCTTCAACGGTTCGGACTCGTACAAAGAATGAAAGAAGAAAGAGTAAACAAGCAATATTTTATTGTATCGCACATCGCGACAAAACTCATCCATGCCATCTGGATGATTGGCGGTCCACTACTGTGCGATTTAGAAGAAGTTTTCTCCCTCGCACAACTTCCTTGTGGAATCGATTACCGATACGACTTAGGAACCTTCAAAAAAAGAGCTTACACCTTTCTAAAAGACCGGCAACGCATCTGCAATTCCCCTGGTGTTATGGTTGTTCATGGGCGGCGGTAGTCACTTACCATCAGGTGAGCCGCATGCTCGTTTGCCCCCTCTTCTATAAAAAAAGCAAATTTATGCTGCAGGAGTGAGTAGCATTGTTGGCAAGGGACGTCCTCACGAACATTTTTCGACCAAATTGAAAATTGTACTAAAGATGGGCCGACTTAGAACTGATCTAAGCCGACGAGCATTTTTTTTATATATATAGACGTTGTTCTGCCCTTTCCGAAGATCATGTGTCCTAAAAAAAATCCTTAAATTCACAATAAAAAAAATTGAGGGTCACTTATCGGGATAAAAACTATCCTATCTCTCAAGTTGGACCAATATTATATCGTTATGAAGGAAGCGAGAGAAGTGTATATTATTAATGAATCACTTGTATATACAAGGACTTTTTTAAAGAAGGACTACACGGGGAAGCCGTCGGAAATTTAAGCACTTGTCCCACCGCACCGCCAACGATGAACGAAAAGCGAGTTGGTCTCTCAACAGTTGGTCGCTGGAGCATCGCTGAGCGAGTTTTATCTTTGATAGCTCTTATCGCCGCGACAAACTAGTGAAGGGAGTTCTCATCGGCAGTGTCAACAGCTAGCGATCAACTGTTATATGTATCTATTGTATTGACACGGGATCTATATCTATTGTTCGTTACTTGAGCTAGAAAATAGTCGATAGCTAATTACTTGCTCGTCGGTGGTGGGACAAAAGCCTTAGAAAATATTCTCAGGGAGACTTAAGTTACCCACAATGTAGAGACGAGTATGTCAAGCAGAACAAAATGGATGATGAAAAAGATATTTATCAGAATGGTCTTTTTTGTTCTACGTATAATTAAAATTTCACAATTATAATTAAAATTATTGCGTATGAAAATATAAAAGGCATTAACCGAAGTTATCGCTAGGACATTGTGTTCAAAAACCGAACTTCGCTTGCTGTCGCAAACACTACGTGCGTTTCACAGTTGAACAGCTTGTTTGAATTTGATCAACTATTCAACGCTGTGCAAAACAAACAAATTAATTTTAATTGAACAGTTAAACAAAAGCATTAATTGTTTCGAGCAAGTGTTTCTACGGCATAATTTTCAATTATGTTGCTTTTTTAATGAATTCATGAGTCTTAAAGAATATGGGTCATCATTATCATTAGAGCCATATATTCATAATTCAACTGCTGGACATAGATTTACGAGTACATTTATTGCCTTCAGTGACTTACGTAACATAATTTTAAATAATAAAGAAGACCTGTGCTTTGCTACGGAGGCAGGGCGGACATGGCGAACGCTATGTCCTGGCGAAAATGTTCCACTGCATACAGCATGGGCTGGGGACAAAAATTTTATTCCCCAATTATATCCACTGACAAGAAATAAAATTATCTTGTCCCTATGCCAAAGCACGGCAACGGTGAGAAGTATATCCTCTTGACATAACGAGTAGACATATATCCTCCGTCCGTAGCATGGAGCCAAATGAAAGATAAAAAATTATACTTTTTTTGACATTTAAAAGGGACAATTTTATCCTAGTTCATTGAACGTGGGTTTAAGTTTATATTCATATAAAAAATCTATCTAAGTCTAAATCAATCTCCCATTTTATCTACTGTGGATATTATATCCACCGGTGTGCCCATGCTCGTAGGGTGGATAAAACTAAGCGAGCGGATAAACATTTTCTCCTTTCCACGGGGACAAAATTGTCTCCTGCCCTTGCTAGCCGTTGGTACAGGGCGTGCAGAAAGATTTGTTTCATAATTTCCATAGTGACCAAGATCAGGCGCGCCTTCTAGCTGTTTCGACTAAGGAATCTAGTCACTGGTTACACGCTTTACCATCAAGTAATCTCGACACATTACTTGATGGGGAAAGTTTGCGCATCGCCATAGGAATTCGACTAGGAGCGGGGATTTGTCAACCACATCAATGCACCTGTGGTAGCAGGGTTGACGAGTTTGGGCTCTACGGACTTTCATGTAAGAAAAGTGCTGGTTGGTTTTCACGGCACGGTTCTTTGAACAATGTTATCCGATGGGCTCTTGTCTCTATAAATATTCCCTCGGTTTTAGAGGCTTGTGGAATATTTAGAGACGATGGCAGGAGACCCGACGGTATGACATTGTTTCCTTGGGAGAGAGAAAAGCCCTAGTGTGGGATGCTACTGGCGTAGACACTCTGGCGGCCTGGCGGATGAGAGGGATGAGAGGATCTCATCTCAGGGGTACCTCGTTAAGAGCCGGTGCGGCATCAAAGGCAGCGGAACCGAGTAAGTGGCGCAAATATGAGTCTCTGAGAGATGACCACATATTTGTGCCTTTTGCTGTAGACACTATCGGTCCATGGGGTCCACGTGCGGTGAAATTCCTAAAGGAACTCTATCCGCGACTGGTCGTTGCTGCTGGTGATAAGAGGGCTGGTTCCTTTCTCGCTCAAAGGCTAAGTATAGCCATTCAGTGGGGAAACGCAGCCAGCGTTCTTGGCACGATACCGCGTGGAGTAGGACTATATGATAATTAAGTTACTAGGTTTAGTTGTTTTTTATTATAGTTTTTAATATTGTTTATAATAAAATGTTTTAAAATTTTAAAATTGATGTATTGTTTAATATTATAATAATAACAATTTTTGAAAACTTTTTTCTTTAAAAACATGTAAACTCCAAATATCAAATCGCTCTTGGTTGGTTTTCCCTTTTTTCAACCGACTTCTAAAAAAGGAGGAGGTTCTCACTTCTACTATATTTTTATGTGTAGTTTTTTTTTCTAGGAGAACCGATTTTTATTTTCCGATTCTATCCTTAATAATGCATAACTATGCGTAAAGAGATCCGTGGTTGCACAGATAGTTAGCGATCGCTTTAAGTTTTGCAGTACGTGAAGAACCCGGTTTCGATCCCCACCGGCACCAATGAAATTATTAATTGCAATTTTAAGTGCTGATTTATTACGCGCTCGGCTGTGAAGGAAAAAATCACGAGGAAACCTGCATGTCTGAGAAATAAGAAAAAAATATTTCGAAGACATGTGAACTCCGCCATCACGCGGGCATCACGGCGGACACTTCCTTGCCCTAAAAACGCTCACAAAAATGAGAGGAGACTTGTGCCCAGCAGTGGGACGTATACAGGCAACTTTAACTTTTAACTTTAATAATGCGTATATAACTGACTTCGATTATATTTATGATGTTCTTATTTTATTTATATTGAATTTAGACATGGGACGAGTACTCGGTTTGGATTCGGTACTTGGCGGATTCGGCCTTTTTTTAGGGTTCGACCGAGCATAATTAATTATTTTCCAGAGAAAAATAAAGACAACAAGCCAGTTTTTATCATTATTATTATATTAGACACATTAAAACATCAGGAACATGAGATGCAACAAATATATTTTGAACGTACATAAGAATCTATAATAGAAATTATAATTACTAATATTTAAAATTTTAGAGAGGAAGTTTGTGATGCAAAAACACTAGTTTTGTCGGACCTATTTGGGTCTAGTTTGTAAGGGAAATAACCACACGCCACCCGCTACCGCGTTTTTTTAAAGCCGAGTATTCGGCAGAGTACTCGGCCCAATCTAGGCCGAGTACCCGGTGGCCGAGTACTCGGCGAATCACTACTCGTTCCATGTCTAATTGAAATTTTAATCTAACCACTTCTATTGGTTTTGTATAATTTTATGTTCAGGTAATGGAATATATAACATCCTGCTCGCGTTGACATGTGCCCTGTCCCTTCTGGCGATCGGCGCGGACCTCTTCGGCTTCACCTTGGTGGTGACCGCCGCTTGTGACCTTGAGCTAACAGTTTTACAGAAGGGCATTCTCACTTCCGCGCCGTTTGTTGGTAAGTTCCTTGGTAGCAACTGTTTAAATATAACAAGAAACGTATTAGTTGGTTTATCTACTCTGCAACTGTATTAAGAGGGCAGAACGTACGGGTCGGATTCAAGACAGTACAACAATATAATTCAGCAGCAGTTATACTTATATACATAACTGTCTTTCGTTTGGCATGTGACAAGAGCTGGATATTTGACATGATCATTAGTAAATTATAGCATCTAAAATGTTTTATTCAATAATTTATGGAGAGCCTATATACTTCTATTGTACGTGGTAGAGCTATGCTGCAGCTATATTAGTAGTATAGTTGTAGCACAAATGGGTCGGCTCGACGCTTCGGCGCTCAACGAATACCAGCGTAAAATGGCAGCTTGACACATCTGTTTCGTATGCTGAGTGTAGAGAACCGGAGACCCATTTTACTGGAAAAGAGGCATTCCATCTTAGTCCTCACGGCTGACAAC